>CM060980.1:187623081-188893081 GCA_030765065.1 Deroplatys truncata
TTTGGGAGAGTCCCGCACATGTTCCACCACAGCCCTTGGTTTTTCAGTTCCCCATATTCGAACAATTCGTTTATCCACTTTTCTACTCAAATGGAAAGTTGACTCATCACTGAACACTATTCGTTCACTGAGGCCATCGTCTTCTTCATTGTCGTCTTCATGTAGCTGTTGCAAGAACTACAAGCTGTAAGGAGTCAGTTTTAGTCGCCTTCGCAAAATTTTCCAAATAGTTGGTTGTGTAGTTCGTAATTCCAAGCTTGCCCTTGTTTTCAATTTCTGTGGACTTCTTGCGAAAACATCACAAACACGTTCAACATCCTCTTCTGATACGGGTGGTCTTCCTTTGCACAGCCTGTTGTCTCAAACTTTCTGTGGCAATCATAGATTGTCTAGTTAGTGTTCTGAACTGTCGTTGGACAGCAGCTACAGAATTTGTTTTAGCAAGTTCTAGCACACAATATGCTTTTTTCACAGGATTCACTATTTTTGCATCTTCAACAACAATGACTTACATGATTATCAACTACAAAACTACCAATGCAAACTTCCAGAGTTTCCCAACATAACACCGCAAAATTTTTGTTGATATCACACTTGGTTACTTTCTCTACTACGTATAGTAAGTAGGGGAAGTATTGTATTCCACCCAAAAATTTGAAACCGAAATTTCACCGGAAATACATGTTTTGAGAACACCCTGAATCCAAAAAAAAACATGTGTGTCTGTGAACAGCATAACTCAGAAACGAACAGTCGGATAAACACCACACTTGGTATTTAGGTTCAGTATCTTCCAGAAATGCGACACGAAGGTTTTCAAGAAAATCTCCCCACCCCAGATTACCCTTTACATGGAACATTTTTCGAAAATTTTAATTTTCTCAAAAATGGCTCCAACGATTTTGATTAAAATATCATATTTTTAAGATATTTTCATGGCAAATAAAATGAATATCTCGAATTTTCTGGGAATGTCTGCAAAAGTATTCATTGTGAACGACTTTTGCATAACTGGTAAACCATAAGAGATTGACAAAATTTTACTATACACAAAATGTAGATCGCGTTAAAATACACAATTTATGTCATATAGATGTTTTTTGTTGAGTGAACCATTTTCGATATATTGCTTCTTGTTCCCTTAAATGTTTCAATACTTATTTTCTCAAATGCGAATTCGTTATTCATTTTTTTTGTCTTGCATGTGCAAAGAGTATTAATCTGTGTCAAAGAGAATAGTGCTGCACATAGCAACCAGGTATTAAGATATATGTCGATGCTTAAAGCTACTGTATTTCTATATTGCCCTTGCAAATACAAAACAAGGGGAACATAGTAGGCCTTAAGCGACAGTCAAATATTTTTATAACTGGTCGCTATGTGTAAAATGTAATTCTCTTTGCATGTCAGAAGATCGTTTCTGCAAATGTTTATCTCGATTAATATGAAATAGATGGAGAATAAGAGTTTGTAAAAATAGTTTGTACAAGAGTAGAGAAAGTCATGTGAGTGTAACACATCAGATTTGTTTTATTTCATAGCACTTGAAAGTTGTCTACTTCTTTAGAAATAACCCGGTATTTCCCACCAGCATCATAGGGATGTCGCAGAACCGGCACAACCTTCAGATTTTCCAACTCGTGTCTCAGCGTACCTCAAGGAATTTAACATAGCTCTGCCTAATATGTTACCTTGTTTCATAGATTCAGATTATATACCATGGGGAATCACATGCTCCTTTATTGACACATCGCTGGCTAGACAAGAAAAATCTTTAACAATGAGTGTTTCTTATAAACGTCTATTTACAAAAAATTGTTTACACTTTATTTAACACACATTCATATCTTCATTAATGGATCCAGATTTAATGGTCATAATGGATGTGCAGCGGTATTCCCTGATTACACCATACAATATAGTCTTCCCAACTATCTTTCTGTCTCTTCTTGTGAATTGTTCGCAATTCAACTCTCATTGGAATGTATACTTAAAACATTCTGATGTGTTACACTCACATGACTTTCTCTACTCTTGTACAAATTATTTTTACAAACGCTTATTCTCCATATGCTTCATGTTAATCGAGATGTTAATCTTATTGCTAATTTTCTTGTAGATGCAAGGGGAATTGGTACGCTTTAAGCGATAGTCAAATATTTTAAGAGCTGGTTGTTCTGTGCAGCATTCCATTCCTTTGCATGTCCAGGACAAACAAAAAATGAATAACGAATTTGAGAAAAATTATAAGTATTGGAACATGATGCAGTAATTTGTATCATAAATTATTTAAATGTAAAGAATGATTATAGTATGAATATGCATTTTTATGTGACATTAATTTGAGATATTTGTTTATTGTAATTATTGTTGAGAAGTAAGTTTATACTGCCTTACTGAAACTGACAATAATAGCGTGCAATAATGCAGCGAGGGGGTGAGCTGTTTATCATTATTAGAGACGAGGAAGTTACGTAATGTTGGCGCGTTTTCCTTTAGAATTTTCTGGAATATTTTCCCTAGAGCATATGTATTCATTATTTTCATTGGATATGAAAATAGACGCTAATGTTGGCGCGTTTTATTAGCCAATAGCAATTCAGTTATAATCTTTAGGCATATCGGGGTGTAGGAGTATAAAAAGGGCTAGGTTAGAGATAGACCCCGTCAGTTTACCGAAAATATTTGTATGCTACACGTCGCCTTCAGTCCGTCAGTTCGTCGAAAACATTTGTACGTTAAACGTCGTCTTCAGTCCAGCAGAAATATTACACGCCGGCTATCGATTCGCAAGTTACGCGTAGTAGAGTTATGAAAAATCTCAAGTGTTGTAAAGTTAATAATACAAAAATTTGAAGTACGCGAATTAAGAATGATCAGTAATGAAGTTATTATAACAGTTTCAGTTTGGCGAGTGTCAAGATCAATGTGTAAATGTGATAGTGAATGTGTTCGACTATAAAAGTGTAAAACAAATTCCTTCATCAGTGTTATCTTTGGATAAAAGACTCCTTTCCGTTTACACAACCTGTATAAAGAGAAGTGCTCGACCAAAAAGATCATAGCTAGCCGGAGGACAGTAAACCAAAATTAAATAAAATAACAGTAGCATTCTTTCAAACAAACATTAATACTACCGCAAATTGCTAACACCAGATGGAGCTATAAACCTAACAAAGAATCACGTCACAAAATGGCTTTACCACGTGGAGTAAACACAAATACAAACAATAACATTAATAATACCGCCGCAAATTGGCTCCCAAACGTGGGGCTCAACAATAAATAAATAAACATTTGAAGTGTACCACTTCAAACATTTAAGGGAATAACAAGCAATATCTCGAAAATGGTTCACCCAACAACCCTCCAAAATAATGTTAAAAACTTCAAAAACTGTACAACCAAATACTACTTTTTGTAAACCAGTATCCTTCGCCTGGACTCCGTCTCCGTCTTGGAATTCTGGGAAATGAATCATCTGATCAGGCAGCCAAAGAAGCCACCAAACACCCCCCTCAGGAAATCAAGATCCCGCCCACGGACTTGATCAAAAAGACTTGCATTAATCAATGGCGATAAACATGGAAAGCCACATCTAGAAACAAGTTACATTTCCGAGTCCAAACATCAACACTATCATTTCAACCGCAAAGACCAAGTTGTATTAACTTGATTACGTATTGCACACACTTCTATAACGCACAAACATCTCAACCGTGACCTTCCTCCTGGGCGCGACCTCTGCAAATCCAACCTCACAGTTGAGGCACTATTTTTTAACACTTAAACGATATCAGTCTGATTATATAATATAAAAAAATAATGACAGCCCGCCTTAAAACTATATGTGTAGAATAATATATAAAGTGTATATTACAGGCATTGTATTATGTTTATATTATTATGTACGTGTATAAAATGTTATGTGAATGTATTACGTAGTCTAACAATGTAGGAGCGGCCTTCCGTAGCAAACGTAATTACAAAGTAGACGCCGAAAAGTTGCTAACAATAAGGTAACCTTGAGGCAACAATAAATTAGAAAGTTTAAAAAGGCTACTAATAATATTTGGAACAATAATAATGTAATATTTAGAACAGTTTATAAATAGACAATAAAAAACTAGAAAAGTAAAAGTTAAATAAAGGTATTCTATTGGAGTAGGATTAGCCATTCATAAACTATAAATAGAGGAATCTACAAATGCAGGCGGTAAACGCTACAAGAAAGCGTACCCAAGAAGTTGGATTTGGTACGGGTTCAGTGTGAGACATAAATTCATTGCGGTGAGAATAATATAAAGTTTACGTGTTAAAAAGTGTAACTAACACTAATCTTACAGCTCGATAGTAGTGAAGTGCTATTTAATCGTGTGTAGGATTAATAAAAAAAAAGTACAATACAATTATAACTTGTGTAAGCCTTCATTCTTTAGCCGTACCAGCCCTGTTAAGAGATACGTGCTTTGCAATTTACCACTGACGAAGCCGCGGCATATACATGTATAATATTTAAATAAACATTAAAAATAAAAAATTGGTTCTTAAACGTGGGGCGAAGCCCACCGGAAAGGTAAACACGGGGGGAAGGCTACCGGAAAGTTTGTACCGTACGTAGGGCGAACACTCCTAGAAACAATTGATGCAGTAATTTGTATCACAAATTATTTAAATGTAAAGAATGATTATAGTATGAATATGCATTATTATGTGACATTGATTTGAGATGTTTGTTGACTGTAATTATTGTCGAGAAGTAAGTTTATACTGCCTTACTGAAACTGACAATAATAGCGTGCAATAATGCAGCGAGGGGGTGAGCTGTTTTATCATTATTGGAAACGAGGAAGTTACCTAATGTTGGCGCGTTTTCCTTTAGAATCTTCTGGAACATTTTCCTAGAGCATATGTATTCATAATTTTCATTGGATATAAAAATAGACGCTAATGTTGGCGCGTTTTTTTAGCCAATAGTAACTCAGTTATAATCTTTAGGCATATCGGGGTGTATGAGTATAAAAGAGCTAGGTTAGAGAGAGACCCCGTCAGTTCGTCGAAAATATTTGTATGATACACGTCGCCTTCAGTCCAGCAGAAATATTACACGTCGGCTATCGATTCACAAGTTACGCGTAGCAGAATTATGAAAAATCTAAAGTGTTGTAAAGTTAATTATACAAAAAGTTGAAGTACGCGAATTAAAAGTGATTAGTAAGAAGTTGTTATAACCGTTTCAGTTTGGCGAATGTCTAGATCAATGTGTAAATGTGATATGAAAGTGTTCGACAATAAAAGTATAAAAGAAATTCTTTCATCAGTGTTATCTTTGGATAAAAGATTCCTTTCCGTTTACACAACCTGTATAAAGAGAAGTGCTCGACCCAAAAGGATAATAGCTAGCCGGAGGACAGTAAACCAAAATTAAATAAAATAACAGTAGCATTCTTTCAAACAAACACTAATACTACCGCAAATTGCTAACACCAGATGGAGCTACAAACCTAACAAAGAATTACGCCACAAAATGGCATCTCCACGTGAAGTAAACACACATACACAAACATTATAAGTAAAACCGTCGCCAATTGGCTTCCCAAACGTGAGGCTCAACAATAAACCAATTAAATATAACATTAAACCACCTTCACAATCTCCCGCAAATTGGCATGCATTACGTGCGTGGTCTAAAACAGCTTCAAATTGACGCCCATAGTGGTGCAACCGCTACAAGAATTAAACCTCTTCAAGTTTGGCTCACCAACAGTGGGGCTACAATAATAAATACCTTCACAGTTCATCTCGTCACAGACTGCTGTCCCTATGTACAAACAGAGAAAGATGTGAGATCCCCAACATCTTACCAGACGTCCTAAATTCAGCACAACAAAGGACTTTAAACTTTATGAAAACGAAAAAATTGTATAGCAGTGTATAGCACACTTATCTAGAGAATTTAATGTTTATGTGCTATTACTATTTTAAAATATTGTATGTTTCATTGTAATCATATTCTGTATTCTAAAGTAATCGCGATATGACTTTATAGTTGAAGCGACAATAAAGAATATATACCATTTTTACTTTCTCTACTACGTATAGTAAGTAGGGGAAGTATTGCATTCCACCCAAAAATTCGATACCGAGATTTCACCGGAAATACATGTTTTGAGACCTCCTGAATCCAAAAAAAGCATTTTTGGAAACATGTCCGTGTGTGTGTCTGTGTGTGTGTGTGTGTCTGTGTGTGTGTGTGTCTGTGTGTGTGTCTGTGAACAGCATAACTCAAAAACGAACAGTCGGATAAGCACTAAACTTGGTATTTAGGTTCAGTATCTTCCAGAGATGCGACACGAAGGTTTTCAAGAAAATACCCCCACCCCAGACTACCCTTTACATGGAAGATTTTTCGAAAATTTTAATTTTCTCAAAAATGGCTCTAACGATTTTGATGAAAATATCATATATTTAAGATAATGTCATGAGAAATGAAATGTATATCTCGAATTTTCTGGGAATGTCTCCAAAAGTATTCTTCATTGTGAACGACTTTTGCATAACTGGTAAACCATAAGAGATAGACAAAATTTTACTACACAAAAAATGTAGATCGCGTTAAAATACACAACTTATGTCATATACATTTCTTTTGTTGAGTGAACCGTTTTCGAGATATTGCTTGTTATTTCCTTAAATTTTACAATACTTATACTTTTTCTCACATTCGTTATTCATTTTTTTTATGTCCTGGACATGCAAAGAGAATGGAATGCGCCACATAGCAACCAGCGTTAAAATATTTGACTATCGCTTAAAAGCTACCATATTTCCCTTGCATCTACAAGAAAATTACCAATAAGATTGACATCTCGATATCTCGATTAACATGAACCATATGGAGAATAAACATTTGTAAAATTAGATTGTACAAGAGTAGAGAAAGTCATGTGAGTGTAACACATCAGATTTTTTTTTAAAGCAATGATCAAACAAACATTCTCTAATATAAAGAGCAGGAGAAATTATAGTTGTTAGAAATATAATCCTTCCCCTTAAAATTAGTTCATATAAAAGAAAAATGTTGTTGCTTTGTCCCTTTTTTTTAATATTTTTAAATAGTTATAATGTTCCATACAATTCAGTTTAATACCAATTTGCATCAAATTTTATGCGTAAGTCTGGTATATACATGAAAATAGAATCCCTTTAACTTTTCTTATTTCTTTAAGTGCAAAACATATTTTAGATTTAAAATTTATATTCATATCGAAAATTTAACTGTAATCTTATTTTAATATATGAATAAAGACCTGATTTAAAGAAATTAGTTCTAGGTGTTTAAGCATTGAAACATAAATATTGATTGTGCATATCATTTTATTCTTTCAACTATTAAATGTTACACAAAAGTAAACAATAATGGCTAATTTCTTGCACCACGCCTGAATGGCGGGGAGAGATTCATCACAAATAACGTACACAGCATACACATATATAGATTCAGTAATATAATTAAACAGTAGTGAACTAAATTAGTATTTGACGATAAAACCAATAAGACAAAAGTTTAATTTTAATAAAGGAGAAGAAATTATAGTGTCCTAAATTATTACTTATAATAACAAACAAACAAATAACGTTAATGGTATTAATTTAAATTATTTCCTGATGTAGTTTTCATTAAAAATTCTGTATTGCTGCAAATCTGAACTAATTATCATTGCTTTCTATAAACCCTTGACCATGTGTTTAAATGCATGGATTATAGCAAGGTTAAAGTGAAAATAAAATATTTTGTTTAAATTTCTTTAGTTTAAATTACAAATATGTGCTTATTTTTTGCTATCTTGCTCCGGTAAACATTTATACTTGCCAATCACCATTAATGTTACTTGGGCCCTCTCCATTCTTTACTATAGCACCACACGCAACATACAAGTCCAATTAACCTTTGACATTAAAATCCTGACCAGTCATAGTCGGTGCTTGATCAAATGAGATACAGACTCAGAATAGGGCTATTTAGGGGCATAATATTTGTGGTAGATTTAGAAACAACTTTTTGTCGGAAAAGTTTAAAGTCCCTCCCAAAATGAGTTGTTACTTTTCTTTATACTTAGGTAGTAGTAAACAGTATATTGGTAAAGCATTGGTAAACTTTCCAGATATTTCATTTTTTTAATGTATTTGCTACTGCGAAGCACCTATAAAAATCACTTTGTCCGTACGCACGCATATAAATAACTCACGAACCCGTCCACATATGTATTGAGTTGAACTTTACATTTAAGAGCTTGAAGAAAATTTGTCGAGTTCGAGGGCTCCCGGGTTCGATTCCCGGCCGGAGGTGGGAATGTTTCTCTAGCCAGGATTATTCTCTATCCTTCCCAGAGTCTGGAAGTATGAATGAGAGTGTGAGTGAATGTGTGTGTGTATGATCCAGTGTACAAAATCCAAAGAAAAAAAACAGAAATGCAATGACAACTGTGTACCAGCTAACACCATGGCCGATGGAGGGAGAAGATTGTTGAAACATTTCGTATTTTCTTGAAATTATTGTTAGAAAATTCGGAATAGTCAAATGTTTACTTTTTTCTAGTAGCGAAAGGAAGAATTATTGCAACTAAAATTTGATACCATGATTTCAGCGAAAGTACACGTTTAGAAGCCTACTGAATTAAAAAAAAATAGAAAAAGGCACATTTATGTGTGTATAACTCAAAAAACGAAAATTCCGATAAACACCAAACTTGGTATTTAATTTCAGTGTCCTTCAAGGATGCTACATGAAGATTTTCAAGAAAATCCACTCGCCCCAAATTACCGTTTGTTAGCATTTTCCTCCCTACTTTTGTTTTCTTAAAATCACTTAATAATTTTGATTAAAATAACACACGTTAAAGATTTTTACATGAGTAATCATTTTATTTTATTGAATTTTACATAAGAAGGAAATACACAAAAACTTACTACAGGAAAAAGTGTTAACTTGATCAAAATAAGCAATTTGAGTCAAGTTTTTTCGTGGCATTGGACGTTTTCGAAATATTTCATATTGCAAGTTCAGATCTTTTCTAAGCGTCGACTAACGCGCAGTTTGCGATTCTTGCTTTTTTCTCCATCGCAAGAGCTAATTACCACGAGTAAATATTCGAATTCTATTTCCATATGTTGAAACCTCCTTACATAATTTGAAATAATTTCTAGGTAGAATATATATCATGAATAGCATAGTAAGAACAGAAGAATAATTTTTATATGACTAATATAACACAATGAGCAGGCTCCGGATTTTAATGAGCTAAAATTTGTTGGAAATTTTTCAATAAAGTGGCTCCAAAATATTTTAAAAATGACACAATAATTACAAAAAAAATCTGATGTGTTGCACTCACGTGACTTTCTCTACTTCCTCTACGCTTATTCTCCATCTAATTTATGCCAATCGAGATAAACATTTGCAGAAATTATCTTATTGCTAATTTTCTTGTCAAATGTTTTAAGAGCTGGTTGCTATGTGGAACATTCCATTCTATTTGCATTACCAGTACATAAAAAAACGAATAGCGAATTCCCATTTGAGAAAAAGTTTAAGTATTGGAAAATTCACACAAATAACAAGGAATATCTCGGAAATGGTTCACTGGTTTACCAGTTATGTGAGTGTCACTCAGAATAAAGAGGACTTTTGGGGATATTCCCAGAAAATTCAACATATGCATTTCATTTGCTATGAAAATGTCGTAAACGTATCATATTTTAATCAAAACCGTTAGCCATTTTTTGAAAAATCAAAATTTTTGAAATTTTTTTCCAACTTTTCGTTTTTAGTTATGCAGATACACAAACACACACGGAACTTTTTCTGATAGGGTTGTTTTTACTTTCTCTACTACGTATAGTAAGTAGGGGAAGTATGGTATTCCACCCAAAAATTTGATACCAGGATTTCACCGGAAATACATGTTTTGAGACCCCCTGAATCCAAAAATGGAAACATGTCCGTGTGTGTGTCTGTGTGTGTGTCTGTGAACAGCTAACTCATAAACGAACAGTCGGATAAACACCAAACTTGGTATTTAGGTTCAGTATCTTCCAGAGATGCGACACGAAGGTTTTCAAGAAAATCCCTCCACCCCAGATTACCCTTTACATGGAACATTTTTCCAAAATTTTAATTTTCTCAAAAATGGCTCTAACGATTTTGATTAAAATATCCTATGTTTAAGATATTTTTATGACACATAAGATGTATATCTTGAATTTCCTGGGAATGTCTCCAAAAATATTCTTCATTGTGAACGACTTTTGCATAACTGGTAAACCATAAGAGATAGACAAAATTTTACTACACAAAAATGTAGATCGCGTTAAAATACACGATTTATGTCATATACATTTTTGTTGTTGAGTGAACCGTTTTCGAGATATTGCTTGTTGTTTCCTTAAATTTTCCAATACTTTTTCTCAAATTCGTTAATCATTTTTTTGTGTCCTGGACATGCAAAGAGAATGGAATACTCCACATAGCAACCAGCTCTTAAAATATTTGACTATCACTTAAAGCCTAGCAATTCCCCTTGCATCTACAAGGAAATTAGCAATAAGATTGAAATCTCGATATCTCGATTAACATGAAGCATATGGAGAATAAGCGTTTGTAAAAATAGTTTGTACAAGAGTAAAGAAAGTCATGTGAGTGTAACACATAAAGATGTTTTTGGATTTAGGAAGCCTCAAAACATATATTTCCGGTGAAATCTCGGTTTCAATTTGTTGAGTGGAATGCAATAGTTCCCCTACTTACTATACGTAGTAGAGAAAGTAAAAATGACTTAAAATTGACAATTATTGAATGTATTAAAATTACTATACAGGAAGTTATATATTACCTAGGTAGAGTAGTGTATAGTAGAATAAGCATGAGATTTATTTAGAAAATTAGTTAAAAATATATTTGTTCCATGTTGTTGTTTGGTGAATCTGAAAATAAAATTGGCTTTGACGTAGGGCTTATGAAACTGTACCATTAACTCCATTGAGTTCTCAGGTTATATAAACTCCATTGCTAATGAAAAGGAGTTCACAGCATATGACATGACACAAGGACAAGGCAAGACCTGTCTCATACTAGTGATGTTTGGGACACGATTTCATAAGCGTAACTACACCTGCTTCCCTGGCAATAGCCACCATTTCACCCACAAGTAGCCCTTTCCAGACCAACCATTAAACAGTAATGTGATTCTTACTACCTCTACCATCTACATAGCAGGAAGAGAAGCTATTGAATTCCACCCAAAAATTGCTTTACCAAGATTATATTTCAAATATATGTTTTGAGGAGAAATTTAGTATTTAAGTTCAGTATCTTCCAAAGATGCGACACGAAGATTTTCAAGAAAATCCCTACCCACCCCACCTACCCTTTTAAATGATCGATTTTCTCAAAAAGGCCACTAACATTTTAATTAGAATACCACATATTAAATATATTTACATAACAATTAATAAAATGTATATATTTAACATTCTAGTATTAGCCTGCGAAGTTTTCATTCGGAAGGAATTTTGTATAATATTGTATAACTGGTAAACGTTAAGAGATACACGAAAATGTACTGCACAAAACTTTTAGGTCTGTTTAAAACACACAATTTATTTCAAATAAGCTTTTTGTGGCATAAGCCGTTTCTGAGATATCCGTTATTAATGGTTCGCATTGTTCATTACTTCGTCATTCTCTTGAAGTCCTGTCAACATTCAGCTGTTTCTCGCGATGTCATGGAAACAGTATGGAATTTTAAGGCCAGCATATATCGTCCAGTTGTTAAACATTTGACTATCGCTGTTCTCTATAACGAAATGTGTAATGTAGCTATTTCTGCAGATATTTGTAGTACATAGGAAAACAAAGCTTTAGTAATAATAGATTGTATACACACTAATAAAGATAGAGGCTAGAGAAAGTCATATGAATGTATTGCATCAGAAATCTTTACTTTCTCTACTACGTATAGTAAGTAGGGGAAGTATTGTATTCCACCCAAAAATTCGATACCGAGATGTCACCGGAAATACATGTTTTGAGACCCCCTGAATCCAAAAAAAGCATTTTTGAAAACATGTCCGTCTGTGTGTGTGTGTGTGTGTGTGTCTGTCTGTCTGTCTGTGTGTGTGTGTGTGTGTGTGTGTGTGTCTTTGAACAGCATAACTCAGAAACGAACAGTCGGATAAACACCAAACTTGGTATTTAGGTTCAGTATCTTCCAGAGATGCTACACGAAGGTTTTCAAGAAAATCCCCCCACCCCAGATTACCCTTTACATGGAACATTTTTCGAAAAATTTGATTTTCTCAAAATTGGCTCTAACGATTTTTATTAAAATATCATATATTTAAGATATTTTCATGACAAATAAAATGTATATCTTGAATTTCCTGGGAATGTCTCCAAAAGTATTCTTGATTGTGAACGACTTTTGCATAACTGGTAAACCATAAGAGATAGACAAAATTTTACTACACAAAAATGTAGATCGCGTTAAAATACACAATTTATGTAATATACATTTTTTTGTTGAGTGTACCATTTTCGAGATATTGCTTGTTATTTCCTTAAATTTTTCAATACTTATTTTCTCAAATGGGAATGCGTTATCCATTTTTTGTCTTGTGTATGCAAAGAGTATTAATCTGAGGCAAAGAGAATCGTGCTGCACCTAGCAACCAGGTATTAAGAGATATGTATATTGTTAGGTGCAGCACCATTCTCTTTGCCACAGATTAATACTCTTTGCATATCCAAGACAAAAAAATGAATAACGAATTCTTATTTGAGAAAATAAGTATTGAAAATTTAAGGGAATAACAAGCAATATCTCGAAAATGGTTCACTCAACAACAAAAGTGTATATGACATAAATTGTGTATTTTAACGCGATCTACATTTTTGTGTAGTAAAATTTTGTCTATCTCTTATGGTTTACCAGTTATGCAAAAGTCGTTCACAATCAAGAATACTTTTGGAGACATTCCCAGGAAATTCAAGATATACATTTTATTAGTCAAGAAAGTATCTTAAATATATGATATTTTAATCAAGCTCATTAGAGCCATTTTTAATAAAATTAAAATTTTCGAAAAATGTTCCATGTAAAGGGTAGTCTGGGGTGGGGATTTTCTTGAAAACCTTCGTGTCGCATCTCTGAAAGATACTGAACCTAAATACCAAGTTTGGTGTTTATCCGACTGTTCGTTTCTGAGTTATGTTGTTCGCAGACACACACACTGAGATGTTTTCAAAAATGCTTTTTTTGGGATTCAGGAGGTCTCAAAACATGTATTTCCGGTGAAATCTCGGTATGGAATTTTTGGGTGGAATACAATACTTCCCCTACTTACTATACGTAGTAGGGAAAGTAAAATACTGCATTTGCCTTAATAAATGTGGTTTATTATCGATTTAAATATTTATGGGCGGCTAGCTTTTCCCAATATACCAATCCCACCATTTTAATAAATCAGGAGCCTAACTTACTGCACACGTAATCCCACCCATATGCACACACGTGTATCTGTCTCAAGAGCGTAGCACTTCGTGTCGACGAGATTTTAGAAGGGAGTGAAAATCGGTTTTTTTTTTTTGTTTTTTTTAAACAGGAAGTATAGGTATAAGGGAAAAACGAGATTGTTGAGGTGTCTGGGTAGGAAAAAGGAATAGGAGGGGTAGGGTTTAATTCCGGAGGATCGTGAGTGATCGATAAATGTTGCGGAGTCTCCGCTGTGGTGTAAAGGTAACTGCCCTGACAGGGACCTTGGATCTCTGTTGTCTTCGTTTCGTTAGGCGTGTCGGTGGTTCCGCACCCGGGCTTTTACCTCCTGGCGCTGGTTCGATGAGGATGTGTTGGGTGAGGAGGTTGATGCAGTCTGTGTGTGTTGATGTGGTGGTGCAAATGTGTCTTCATGTCTTTGCTGACTTCCTCAACCCTGTCAATTGCGTCGATAGTTTGGATGCGGTTTTCTTCCATGATGTTGAGTGCCTCTTTGTGCTGCTGTGCAAGATGTTTGGCGATTTCTGTGTAGAGTCGGTCCAGGCTGTCCTTGGAATCTGCGTGTCGGTAAATGGCTGTTGATGAGGCGTTTCTTTGTGACGTCGTGTGCTTCGTCGATCATGTTGGCGACTTCCGTGAGCTGCGCGCTGAGATGCTCTTCCAGGGCGTTGAGCCTGCTGGCTAGGTTTAGAACCTCAGCGTGAAGGTCCTGGTTGGTGCCTGCTAGTTGTTGTTTAATCTGCTGTGAGTCGTTGTCGGGTGGTAATGTGAAGTTCTACGTGTCTCTTTGGTGTGCCTTGCCCCCGCAGGATGCGCAGAAGCTGCGTCGTTGGGTCAGGTCGTGTGCCCGGCAGTCGGTTATGAGTGTCCCGTTGCCACAGTAGTGGCAGCGGGGTGCGGCGTTGCAAGTAGAGTCAGTGTGTCCGTAGGGGCAGCAGCGGCGGCATGGTGTAGGACGAACACTGCGGCTGGCCTCGAGCGACAGGGTTTTCCCCAACAAGGGCAATCCTGCGCCGATGGCCGCCGAGTATTCGCCCTCTTCCATAAAGATGAGCCTGACAAGTGGTGTAGGACCTCTGAAGTTCCGTATTCTCGTCGCCTTGGCCGCAGACGTCCAAAAGCGCTGCGCGGCGGTGAGCAGTAATGTCTCCGGTAGTTGGCGATGAACTCCCCAGACAACAGCGGAGTAGCGTGCATGCACGCGGTTCAGCTTCACGAGGAAGAAGCTTGGAGGCTACGGCTGGCTTCTTCCTTCCCATGTAGACTCGATATACCTGAGCCTAGTGACGCTTACCTACGCCTCAAAATGTAACGACGTTTCTAATTGGTCCTCAGACCGCGTTACCTTAACATGTATGAGAATATTCTACTCCAAAGTTTTGCGCTTACGCATCCCCTTGACGCGTCAGGAAGCGGATTGAATATCTCTGTCTCTTTCTTTTCTCAATCTGTCTCTTTCTATTTCTCCTTACCGCTACTGGCTCCCTGTTCATTAGCTTGGTGAAAGGTAGGCTCTACTTAGAATTACCTTTTACCTGGAATTTGCTAGCTCGCCCATTTCTTACAATCTGTTTTGTACATTGGGTGTTGAATATTTTACCATGTTTCTTGGTGGATTATATTATTACTATGTACAATTCTTATATATGTATGGTTTATCCCCTTTCAACGTAAAATGAAAACCACCACTAAAATAGAAAATGGCATAAAGCTACCAAAATGGCGTAATCAATGGGCATTTTCACAATTTAGGAGCTATAATCGTACTTATGTACACTTTAGCAATGCCTATGATGCAAAAAGTAAACGAAGACTTGTCAACAGAATCTGGGTTCTGATAATGAACATGTGATTTTTTTCCTTGCTAAAGATTGTCATGTAATCAGATTTTTTCAAATTATTTTCCAGTTTAACCAATGCGTTACAAAGAGTGCGCTTGAAATTTAATGTTAAGCGCTTTTAACTGTCATGTTAAATTGAACTGCGTCAACTCGTGTCATAAATCCATACTCGTCTGCACTACGTGAAAAGAACTCTGTAAGATGCCCCAGCAATATTCTATTTGTAATATGTCGTACGCGTGGAATCTGATCGCTAGCATAGACTTCATTTGTTTGCTCACCTAGCGGTTACCGTGGGAACCCCACAAGACAGTTGAAAGTTCTTTGGCTTCCAAGTCATCACGATTATTGATTCTGCAAGCGCTCCGCGGAAGTTAATTACTTTCAAGCTGCCTTAATCGATATTAAGGTTAAAGGACCTTACACCTCTTACAAAAACAATGTCGTAAAATTTCTGTCATCTGAAACAATTAAAGGATTTATTAAAACCATTTGGATGCGTTTAAATCTCAGGGTTCTTACCGAATTTTGTAAATGATTTAGCGTCATAAATATTTTATAAAAGGATGCTAATATTCAGGAAAACAAATAGATAAAATCCTATGTATAAAAGTGGTACTATTTTTCAATACAATTTAAATAAGAGTATATCATGTTAATATACGTTTTGTAACCTGAGTCAACACTATACTGCTTAAAAAGTGAGTGATAGTTTTATGCTTCTCACTGCTTACGTTTATTGATTAGAAACAAATAATAAACCTCTTAGCATTTCAAAATGTACAGCTTAAAACGCGGTAAAATTTTGGAAATGGTATAAGTTAAAACAAATATTTATGTAATATGTGCATTTTACAGAAATCCTCTACTATATGTCACAATATATATTTCACTCAAAATGAAGATAATTATATGGTATTTTAATCAAAATCATTAGACCATTTTTGAGAAAGTCTCGTAAAAAGTATTAACATTTTTTCATGTGAAAGGTAATTTTAGTAGAGGATTTTCTTTAAAGTATTCGTGTCGCGTCTTTGTTAAATACTGAACCAAAATATTAACTTTGGGGTTTATCAAATATTTCGTTTTAGGATTATGCTGTTCACACACATGCACGTATAGGGGTGAAATTTAGTATCCTTTCTACCTACTAGGTACGTAAATCAGGCGGGACAATTTAGGCGGTAACGTCTGTGTCTGCATTCAGGAGAATGCAGGAGAATTTTCTGTCCCTCCATTTCATCTCCATTCTCATTTCACTTTACCTTTCATCCGCTTGGTCTTTTTCAGAGTTGTATGTACCGCGGGAGGTCTCTGCGTGTGCATGGCAGGGGAAAAGGATACTCTGTGAAACCTCTCCTGAATGTGTGTGGTCTCCTGGTTCCGGGCCCCACAGGGGGGGAAGGAAGCCGGCTGCACCATTGGCCACCAGGGGAGTTTAAATCTGTAAATGGTAGGGGCCCTGTCCTGTCCTGTGTCTCCTCTCACCTCAGCCCTCCCTCCCGGGGCATAGGTACAAAAAATCTATGTAGGGTGCTAAAACCCCCTTCATGTTGAACCCTAATCCTATTAGATACGTGGTAGAGAAGTTAAAAAGCCTTCTCCCCAACTTCTGTCTATTACAAAAATATAGGTTTACATGGATTAAAGTGGTCTAATACAAGAATATTAGAAGTCACAGTAGATATGAAAAATTCCAATTATCTAAAAACACACTTCAGAAAGTTTATACGTATATCGCTGCAAATAATAAATAAGCTTTGAATGATAAACAAAAGCATTGTAGTTGATTTCTTAAGACTTTCTACCAGTAAGATTTAATTTTCAAATTCTAAAATTCTCTGAAGATACCCTTCATCTGGGTAGGTTTTGTGGCAAATGTTGAGTGCAGGTCAATGGTGGTGTACTTAGGGAAGGTTTGGCAACACTGGTAAGGAAGACACCCAACTTGTGTGATATGCATGGCCTGCTCTGTTTCATCACGCTATAGTTCGGTAACCCCGTTGTCTAGCAACGTGTATACATTTTAATACTGGTCTTCCTCGTAGCTAATCTCTCCAACTATGTGACAGACGTTCGTTTGGCTTTGCTTTCAACCTTATTTCTACGGTGACTGTTTCAAAGCCATGGAGAGAATTTTTATAGAGCCAATATATTTCCTATTTCGCCTAAAATGACAGTGAAGGTTTTAAAGAAAATCGCTCCCCCTCTACATGTTATGTTTATCTGGTGTGAAAGGTGACTAACGATTTTGATTAAAATGGTACATGCTTTCAACTATTAACGCCATTAACCTGCGAAGTCCTCTTCATTTTAAACGAATTCTGTACGATTTTGTATCTAAGAAAACATTAGAGAAAGATAAACTTACTTAAAAAAGATGACAAGATTGTTAACATACACAGTTTGTGTCAAATAAACTTTTCGTAGCATTAATCATTTCCGAAATATCTGTTGATTTCTTGTTTCTCTTGAGTTAAAGAAAGTCTGTGACACCACGGTTGGTATTGACTGTGTAGCTGTTATTAAAACCATTTCAGCCCTCATTTTTTCAAAATCTCAAGAAGTATATAGAAACAAAATCTGATGTGATACATTCACATGACTTTGTCTACCCTCTATCTTTATTACTAGGTATACAAACTACTCTTACTAAAGGTTATTTTTCTATATACTACATTTTAGTCCAAATAAGCCTTTGCAGAAATAGCCACATTACACATTTCGTTATGGATACAAAGAGAACAGCGATAGTCAAATGTTTAACAACAGGACGCTATATGCTGGCCTTAAAATTACATACTGTTTCCATGACATCGCGAGAAACAACTGAATGTTAACCACACTTTAAGAGAATGGCCAAACTATTCGAACCATTAATAAGTATATCTCAGAAATGGCTTATGGCACAAAAACGATTACTGGAAGTAAATTGTGTGTTTTACAGAGATCTACATTTTTACCAGTTATACAAGATTATATAAAATTTCTTCCGAATGAATAATTCACAGGCTATTTCTAGAAAATTTAAGATATACACTTTATTTTTCATGCAAATGTCTTTAATGTATGGCATTTTAGTCAAAAACGTTGCAGCCATTTTTATAAAATCAAATTTTCGTAAAATATTCCATGTAAAGGGTAGTTGAACGTCGGGAGATTTCCTTTAAAATCTTCGTGTCGCATCCTTGGAAGATAGTAAACTTATATACCAAATTTGGTATTTATCCAACTTTTCCTTTTTGAGCTATGCTGTTCACAGAGACACATCACACATTCACGGACCTTTTTGTAAAAATATGATGTGTTACACTCACATGACTTTCTCTACTCTTGTACAAACTATTTTTACAAACGCTTATTCTCCATATGCTTCATGTTAATCGAGATGTTAATCTTATTGCTAATTTTCTTGTAGGTGCAAGGGGAATTGGTAGGCTTTAAGCGATAGTCAAATGTTTTAAGAGCTGGTTGCTATGTGGAGTATTCCATTTTGTATATCCAGGACATAAAAGAAATGAATAACGAATTCCCATTTGAGAAAAAGTATTGGAGAATTTAAGGGAATAACAAGCAATATCTCGAAAATGGTTCATTCAACAACAACAAATATATATATATATATATGAAATTAATTATGTATTTTAACGCGATTTACATTTGTTGTGTAGTAAAATTTTGTTTATCTCTTATGGTTTACCAGTTATGCAAAAGTTCACAATGAAGAATACTTTTGAAGACCTTCCCAGAAAATTCAAGATATACATTTCATTTGTCATGAAAATATCTTAAACATATGATATTTTAATCGAAATCGTTAGAGCCATTTTTGAGAAAATTAAAATTTTCGAAAAATGTTCCATGTAAAGGGTAATCTGGGGTGGGGGATTTTCTTGAAAACCTTCGTGTCGCATCTCTGGAAGATACTGAACCTAAATACCAAGTTTGGTGTTTATCTGACTGTTCGTTTCTGAGTTCACAGACACACACACACACACGGACATGTTTCCAAAAATGCTTTTTTTTTGGATTCAGGGGGTCTCAAAACATATATTTCCGGTGAAATCTCGGTATCGAACTTTTGGGTGGAATGTAATACCTTCTCTACCTAACAATTGTTTGAATAATTTGTGGAACAGGTGCGAAAATAAATTACATGTTTAGAGAAAAGTAATACACCGAATTTTTGCTGGAATCTGTCAAGGTTTTACATGCTTCCAGAATTTCAGAACTTTTGGAATCTTCGGGTAAAGTGTACTAGAGTTGTTTGAACATTTCTTTCATTGTTGAAAAAAATGTTTATTTTCAGTTTTGCTTTGATTTAGTATGTTTTCAAGCTGTTTGAAATGATTGGGTTCAGCAATTTGATACCCATTATCAGATTTTCGAACCGTGTTTTATGGGATATTTTCATAGAGATTCCTATTGTTAAGTATTTTGGTTTCCAAAAGTCCCCTCTAAAGGGTGAGATATCGGAGTGAAGTTTACCTAACTCAAAGGTTGAAATTGAGTCACACAAGTGAAGAATTGGCCTTACACCTACATGAAGCTGGTAGGCAGGTATTTTCAGTGCCCTCCGAGTCGCAGAGGTCGAACACAGCAATAACTTACACGGATCGGCTTATAGTGATAAAAAGTAACATTTGTAAAACCCAATCCGCTTGTGCCCATAAATTGGGGCCCACGTAACGGTGATCAACTTGCCACCAAAGTGACGATGTCCCAGAAACACCACCAGGTCCAGGGGGTTGAGGTTTGCGCAGCCGAGAGACGGGCTTGGGGGGGGTGCCGCAGGAGCCCTTGCTGCAGGAACATTTCGAACTCCCCCGGACACAGTATCGACCCTCTGTCATAGGGGGCCTTGAAACCTGTGACCCAAATTGTCGCTGGTCGGGATGCGAGCTCCGGACCCGCCGAGCTAGGAGGCGACACCTTCAGCTTTCATTTGTTACCATGGAAACGGCTACACTTCGATTTGTGCGTTTCTTGCGAAAGAAGTGATACATTTTACAACAATGGTTACCATGGAAACACTGGTTGGTTGTATCATTCATTTGTTTGGGTGCAATCTACACTAACTTGTTAACAATGTTGTTACCATGGAAACAGTACCTTATTAAGGTATTTATTGGCTTTACATTCCTTTGTTAGTATGGGAACAGTGATCGGGTTTATAATTAATTTGTTTTGGCGCAATCTAGCATCGTCAAACCTACATTCATTTGTTAAATCTGCCTTTGTCATGGAAATAGTTATATCTTAATTTGACTTATTAAGGCGCTGATTAACTTCATATTCCATTGTTATGATGGAAACAAGGGTTAGGTTTATAAATCATTTTTGTGCAATACAGCCTCCCTAAATCTACATCCATTTCTGAATGATTGAAGACCTTTGATTATGCCCATCAAATGCGTACATTTGTTAACTGTGACGTCACTACCTACTCTGGGAGTTTTGTGTTACACTCGCATTAACAACAAGCTTTGCTAACTTTAACAACCACTGTAAATATAAGAAGAATGCAGGAGGCTACGTAAAAAGAATTTTCTACGATTTTGTGCAACTGGTAAACCAATGTTTTTAAACTTGTAACGGCATTGACCGCAAAGATATATGTTGTTATTGGTTTTAATTTTCCAATACTTTTATAATTTTCTAATACTTAAAGTACAACTCTTGTGATGTCACAAAGAGTATGGACTTTCAAGACCCGCATACACTAACTCTCTTGTTAAACATTTGACTATCGCTGTGTACTATATTTCTTGAGAAACACTTAACTGTTTAAGAGGACCAGCTGAATAGAGTAAGTATTGCATTTCACCCAAAAATTCAACGCCCAGATTTTACAGGAAATACATGTTTTGAGGCTCCCTGAACAAAAGAAAAAACATTTTTAGAAAAACGTTCGTGTGTGTGACTGAACAGCATAGCTCAAAAACGAATCAGTATCTTCCAAAGATGCGACACGAAGATTTTCAAGAAAATCCCCCCACCCCAGACTACCCTTTACATGGAACATTTTTAGAAAATTTTGATTTTCTCAAAAATTGCTCTAATTATTTTGATTAAAATATCATATATTTTAAGATATTTTCATGAGAAATGAAGTGTATATCTTGAATTTTCTGGGAATGTACCCAAAAGTATTCATTGTGAATGACTTTTGTATAATTTGTAAACCGTAAGAGATAGATGAAATTTGTGTACACAAAAATGTAGATCTCGTTAAAATATGCAATTTATGTCATATACTTTGTTTTTGTTGAGTGAACCATTTTCGAGATATTGCTTGTTATTCCCTTAAATTTTCCAATACTTATACTTTTTCTCTTGTTCTGGTAATGCAAACAGAATGGAATACTCCACATAGCAACCAGCTCTTAAAACATTTGACTATCGCTTAAAGCCTACCAATTCCCCTTGCACCTACAAGAAAATTAACAATAAGATTAACATCTCGATATCTCGATTAACATGAAGCATATGGGAATAAGCGTTTGTAAAAATAGTTTATACAGAGTAGAGAAAGTTATGCGAGTGGAGCACATAAGATTTTTACTTTCTCTACTACGTATAGCTTGGTATACAGCCGAACAGAGACCTGGAATTCGAAGGGTAGAAACTGGACCATGTAAAGAGTTTCGTATACTTAAGATTTGACTGTTACAATGAACGGAAGACGGATTAAACACATTGAGATTACGAAACTCTGCGCACTGGGAGCAGAATCCCAGATATGCCGGTAAAATTGCTAGAGACAATATATGGGGCATTTGTTAACTCCACAATTGAGGCAGTATTTTTAACACTTAAATGATTTCAGTCAAATTATGTAATATAATTCAATAACAGCCCGCCTTAAAGCAATATGTGTATGTAATAATATATAAAAAGTGTATATTACAGTCATTGTATATGTTTGTATTATTGTATACATGTTCAATAATGCTATGTGAATGTATTACATAATTTAATAATGTAGGAGCTGTGAGAATAATAGGTTAAAAGTTGCTAACAATGAGGTAACCTTGAGGCAATAATCAATTTTAAAGTTTAACAGTATTACTAGTCATTATTGGAGCAACAATAATGTAAATTTTGAGACAGTTTATAAAATAGCCAATCAACAACCAGAAAATAGCTTAAGTTGAATAAAAGTATTCTATTGGATTAGGATTAGCCAATCAGAGTTTTGAAATACAGAAATTTACAAATTTAGGCGGTAGAAAGCAAGTCAGTTACTTGTAGACAGTGTTTCTAACTAGACGTGAGATGTGTCCTCGAGAAGTATAAAATATTTTAAGTGTTAAAAGGTGCAAGTATTTAATAAAAGAATCTCACAGCTCTCTCTATATCAGTGAAGTGTTATTTAAATCGTATAAAGTATTGATAAAAGGAGTGAAGTAAAATTATAATCTGTGTAACCCTACATTCTTCAGTCGCACCACAACCTTGCAAAGAGAAACATGTCTCTAACAAAAATACTGACACAGCCGAGGCAAACATAAATATATAATATTTAAAGAAACAGTCAAAATTATTAAGTTAATTTTTTTCGGGGGGGGGCAAAGGCCACCGAAAAGTACATTTGGGGCGAAGGCTATCGGAAAGCCGGTACTATACGTGCGGTTGCAACGAACTTCAAGTTCGGCTCCCCAACAGTCGAAATACAAAGCAACTCCTCCTTCCAAACGTATAGATTACTACTTCAAATTGGCTCCCAAAGCGTGGGGCAAATAACAATGTAAATACAACAAAAAAAATCTGATGTGTTACACTCACATGACTTTCTCTACTCTTGTACAAAGTATTTTTACAAACGCTTATTCTCCATCTAGTTCATGTTAATCGAGATAAACATTTGCAAACTCTATCTTATTGCTAATTTTCTTGTAGATGTAGGGGAAAATATATTTACAAGGGCAATATAGAACAGCAGTAGCCTTTAAGCACATACATATCTCTTAATAGCTGGTTGCTAGGTGCAACACCATTCCCTTTGCCACAGATTATAACTCTTTGCATAACCAAGACAAAAAAATTAGTAACGAATTCCCAATTGAGAAAATAAGTATTGAAAAATTTAAGGGAATAACAAGCAATATCTCGAAAATGGTTCACTCAACAACAAAAAATGTATATGACATAAATTGTGTATTTTAAGGCGATCTGCATCTTTTTTGTGTAGTAAAATTTTGTTTATCTCTTATGGTTTACCAGTTATGCAAAAGTCGTTCACGATGAGGAATACTTTTGGAAACATTCCCAGAAAATTCAAGATGTACATTTCATTTGTCATGAAAATATCTTAAACATATGATATTTTAATCAAAATCGTTAGAGCCATTTTTGAGAAAATTAAAATTTTCGAAAAATGTTCCATATAAAGGGTACTCTGGGGTGGGGGGATTTTCTTGAAAACCTTCGTGTCGCATCTCTGTAAGATACTGGACCTAAATACCAAGTTTGGTGTTTATCCGACTGTTCGTTTCTGAGTTATGCTGTTCACACACACACACACACACACACACACACACACAGACACACACGGACATGTTTCCAAAAATGCTTTTTTTGGATTCAGGGGGTCTCAAAACATGTATTTCCGGTGAAATCTCGGTATCGTATTTTTGGTTGTAATACAATACTTCCCCTACTTACTATACGTAGTAGAGAAAGTAATTACTACTTCACAATGACGTATGGGGCGGGAACCCACGTAAAGGCTAGACCAAATAAGCACATGTTTTCTAAAAGATATCTTGGGTGTGGGAAGAGTAACGGCTAACTGCGGCATTTTTAGAGAATATGGTGCATACAGTGAAACAATTGAATGTAAGGTACGGGCTATCAAATATTGGATTTGAATTATGAGAGGGGATCAATCGCTTATGAGAACAGTATGCTATAAGGAACAGCTTAGAATGGGAGGGGACAAGACATGGGTAGCGAAAATCAAGAGAGGGCTGTAGAGAATTGTGATGGGTAATATTAGGTTTGAAGGACCTGGAAACAGAGCGAATGTGTGGTGAAAAGTACAGAAGCGACTGAAAGATATATGAGGGGCATTCAAATGAAACCTGGTCATTGCGTCTAACTTTGCGCTACGCGAGGTGGCACCACGTAACTGCGTGTATTGGTAGAGCGACTACAGCGTGTGCAACGTTTGACGTTGCATAGCGACAGTGTGGTTTCACGCCGAAGAGAAGGTGGTCACACAAGTTATCGTCCACTACTGAACATGAAGGCGAGTAAGCAGGAACAACGAGGAGTGAGTCAGAGCAAGCAGTGGAAACATGAGACTTCACCACCTCCAAAGAAATCAAAGGCCGTGCGCACCAGTTCTAGTAAAGTACTGATGTCCGTTTTTGACCACAAGGGCCCACTGTTTGTGGTGTTCCTGGAACGGGGAACCACCATCAATGCCCAGCGTTATCAAGCCATTTTACAGAACCTTAGACGAGCCATCAAGTCGAAACGCCCAGGCATGTTGTCCAATGGCGTTATTCTCCGGCATGATAATGCCCGCCCACACACTGCCAATGTGGTGAAGACGACATTGCAGCAGTTTCGATGGGAAACGCTGGAACATCCACCATACAGTCCAGACCTTTCACCGTGTGACTTTCACGCTTATGGACCTCTAAAATAAGTGTGTGAATGTATCCAGGCCTGGATCCGACAGCAGCCTACTAGCTTCTAGATGGAATCGACCGGGGGTGGGATAGGTGTGTCAACAGTTTTGGTGACTATTTTTGAGTTAATAAAATCGTTACCGTTACTTTACACAAGAGAAGGGGTTTCATTTGAATGACCCTTATAGACCCATAGCAGACACTGTCACATAAAGATCACTGGGCTCTGGACTGACTACTCAGTCCGCACCCTTGGACCCCAGGAGTCATGCTCGTAGGACTTTTCCATTAGAGCAGCACCTATTTTATATTCTGCGCCCTCCCTGCGTGACGAGACTGGGTTAGGACACCGTCCTCCCCTCAAACCCTGCCACACTGGGACGGAAGTGGATGCGCCACTAAGGCGCGTCAGCCCAATAGGAAAAACGCCATCACAGAAGACTACGGAATGACCTCGGTCGGGCCAACAGTATCTACCAGCTCTCACTCGTGGTTGGTGCCGGAGAACATCTAGGCGGAAAACCAGCCAGGCAAACTCAATCTCGGGAACCACTGCCCCGCCGAGTCCAACCCAATCCGAACAACTCCCTTACGGGAGGGGCTCGAATGTTCGGCACAGCGTACTTCTAATGACGTCAGAAGTAATAGGAGTGCTCAGGATACGCAGCGCCCGCACCACGGCAGCGGAACGGATCGAAAACCTCCCTTACGGGGGCTGTCACAATGTAATGAGAAAGTATATTAAGCTTACACTAATGTGTTACACTCACATGACTTTCTCTACTCTTGTACAAACTATTTTTACAAACGCTTATTCTCCATATGCTTCATGTTAATTGAGATGTTAATCTGATTGATAATTTTCTTGTAGATGCAAGGGGAATAGGTAGGCTTTAAACGATAGTCAAATATTTTAAGAGGTGGTTGCTATGTCGAGTATTCCATTCTCTTTGTATGTCCAGGACGTAAAAAAATGAATAACGAATCCCCACTTGAGAAAAATAATTGGAAAATTTAAGGGTATAGCAAGCAATATCTAGAAAATGGTTCACTCAACATAAAAATGTGTATGACAAAAATTGCGTATTTTAACGCGATCTACAATTTTTGTGTAGTAAAATTTTGTCTATCTCTTATAGTTTACCAGTTATGCAAAAGTCGTTCACAATGAAGAATACTTTTGGGGACATTCCCAGAAAATTCGAGATATACATTTCATTTGTCATGAAAATATCTTAAGCATATGATACTTTAATCAAAATCGTTAGAGCCATTTTTAAGAAAATTAAAATTTTCGACAAATGTTCCATGTAAAGGGTAATCTGGGGTGGGGGGATTTTCTTGAAAACCTTCGTGTCGCATCTCTGGAAGATATTGAACCTAAATACCAAGTTTGGTGTTTATCCGACTGTTCGTTTCTGAGTTATGCTGTTCACAGACACGCGAGCGTGCGCGCGCTCACACACACACACACACACACACACACACACACACACACACGCACACAAGGAGATGTTTCCAAAAATCCTTTTTTTGGATTCAGGGGTCTCAAAACATGAATTTCTAGTGAATCTCGGTGTCGAATTTTTGGATGGAATACAATACTTCCCCTACTTACTATACGTAGTAGAGAAAGTAAAAAGTATTACGTCTAGAACAATATATTTTGTCCAGAAATAGAGCCAGAAACAAGGGCTTGCTTGGCTCAAGCTGGTATCATGGCGAGCGATCAAATTCTTTAATGAAGAAGGCATAAGAATCTGTCCCTGCTGTAGTGAGGAAGAAACATGGATTCATGTTCTGGCGCATTGTACAGTTGAGGAGAAAGTATCGGCCAGGTTCCTTTGTTAACTCAAGGAGAGGGTTATTGACCTTGTTGGTTGGGAGGGCAAGCAATTGGTACATTTTTGCTAAAGCTTATGCAGGCTCAGGTCCGAATGTAGGGAACAGGGTCAAGGGCGGGAGGGGGAGGGTTAGTGACTATGGGGCGGGTATTTGTCTTTGTAAAAATAGCGTATGCACGTCAACAAGTATTTTTCTCTTCTTCTTCTTCTTTTTTGTTTATGTGATTTTTGTTGATGGTTTATCTCTTTTTACTTTCCTTACTACGTATAGTAAGCAGGGGAAGTATTGTATTCCACCCAAAAATTCGATACCAAGATTTCGCTGGAAATACATGTTTTGAGACTCCCAGAATCCAAAAAAAAAGCATTTTTGGAAACATGTCCGTGTTTGTGACTGTGAACAGCATAACTCAGAAACGAACAGTCGGATAAACACCAAACTTGGTATTTAGGTTCAGTATCTTCCAGAGATGCGACACGAAGGTTTTCAAGAAAATCCCCCCACACCAGATTACCCTTTACATGGAACATTTTTCGAAAATTTTAGTTTTCTCAAAATGACTAACGATTTTGATTAAAATATCATATGTTTAAGATATTTTCATGACAAATGAAATGTATATCTTTAATTTTCTGGGAATGTCTCCAAAAATATTCGTCATTGTGAAAGACTTTTGCATAACTGGTAAACCATAAGAGATAGATAAAATTTTACTGCACAAAAAATGTAGATCGCGTTAAAATACACAATTTATGTCATATATATATTTTTTTTTGAGTGAACGATTTTCGAGATATTGCTTGTTATTGCCTTAAATTTTTCAATACTTATTTTCTCAAATGGGAATTCGTTATTCATTTTTTTGTTTTGGATATGCAAAGATTATTAATCTGTGGCAAAGAGAACGGTGCTGCACCTAGCAACCAGCTATTAAGAGATATGTCTATGCTTAAAGGCTATATTTCTATATTGCCCTTGCAATTACAAAACAAGGGGAACATAATAGGCCTTAAGGATAGTAAAATATTTTTAGAACTGGTCGCTATGTGTAAAATGTAATTCTCTTTGCATGTCAAAAGATCGTTTCTGCAAATGTTTATCTCGAGTAATATGGAATAGATGCGGAATAAGAGTTTGTAAAAATAGTTTGCACAAGAGTAGAGAAAGTCATTTGAGTGTAACACATCAGATTTTTTATGTTCTGTACATAGAAAGAGAATGGAATGCGCCACATGGCAACCACCTCTTAATACATTTGACTATCGCTTAAATCCTACCATATTCCCCTTGCACATCAGAATTTTTATAAATTTACTGGCTGAAATTTTACATCTTCGAAATTTTATGTCATCTCAAACTTATTACTTTTTGCTGCACGAGGGAAAGTTTTACGTGTATCAGTTTCAGGAAGTTGGCAAGCATGGTTTTATAACGCACTTGAAATGTAACGCTATTCATTTGTTAACGAGTGAAGAACTGGTGCAAGGAATCCACATTCATTTGTTCGTTGCCATGGCGACTTTGAGAGCCAGAGTTTTCGAGATACCCAGTTAAACCTTGTGGCGGTTTCCCACAGTTATGAATTATTCATCTTGAAATGTGTTTCGCTTTTTATGATGCGTTCTTGTCTGCTCTCTTGAGGTTCCATTAGAGACAGAGCAGTGTTGCCAACTGCGTGGTTCCATAATACCTCCATTAGGACTTATCTCTTTCAGAATGAAACTATTAGCGTTTAATCTTTTTCTTTTATTTCGACAATGGAGGGGAAGCAATATCATTCAGAATTTAAATACATATTTCAAGTTTCTTTTACAGCACCGCCACAAAAAAAATGATTCTAATTCCTGAAATTTAAAAGGGTAATTTCTTTAATCAAAACACGTTTATCCTATTTTTAAGTTTCATTAAAAAGATTTGAATATTCTTTTAGACAGTAGTTTTTCCCAGAATGGAATTAAACTTTGTCATCAAATTATACTAACTTCAAATCAAATATTTTAATTAACTTACTTTAGATTTAGTTTTAAAAATCTTAGTGTAAGAGACGAATACTGTTCTCTGTTCATTCATAAATATGTTCATTGAAAAGACCAGATGTATTATATTCACATGACTTTCCCTACTCATTTTATACAAACTATTCTTAGAAAAGCGTATACTTCTGTATATTTCTTGTTAAAACGTGATAAACTTTCATTAAACATTTCGTGTAGCTATAAGAAGAATACAGTAGCCAAAGCGATAGTCAGGTTTTTAAATAGCACATCACTATTTGATGGCATTGAAATTCAATGCTCTTTATATGACTACCAGAAAAAAATATGATCTGTTACACTCACATGACTTTCTCTACTCCTGTAAATACTATTTTTACAAACGCTTATTCTCCATATTTTCTTATAGGTGCAAGGGGAATATGGTAGTCTTTAAGCGATAGTCAAATGTTTTAAGAGCTGGTTGCTATGTGGAGCATTCCATTCTCTTTGTATGTCTAGGACATAAAAAACGAATAACGAATTCCCACTTGAGAAAAACTATAAGTATTGGAAAATTCATACAAATAACAAGGAATATCTCGGAAATGGCTCACTCCACACAAAAAATATGTATGACATAAATTATGTGGTTTAACCAGCTCTACCTTTTTTTGTGTAGTAAAATTTTGTCAATCTCTTAAGATTTACTAGTTATGTAAAATCCATTCAGAAAGAAGACGTCTTTTGAGGACATTTCCAAAAGATTCAAAATATTCATTTTATTTGTTATGAAAACATTTTAAACGTATGATATTTTAATCAAAATCGTTAGAACCACTTTTGAGAAAATGAACATTTTCTGAAAATGTTCCATTGCAGTCTGGGGTAGAAAATTTGCTTGAAAATCTTCGTGATACTGAAGCTAAATAAGTGATTTATTTGGATTCAGGGACCTCAAAACACGTATTTCCAGTGAAATCTCGATATCGAATTTTTGGGTGGAATGCGATACTTCGCCTACTTAATATACGTAGTAGAACGAATAGCAACCTACCAGTTGAAAAAAATCTGATGTGTTACACTCACATGACTTTCTCTACTCTTGTACAAACTATTTTTACAAACACTTATTCTCCATATGCTTCATGTTAATCGAGATATTAATCTTATTGCTAATTTTCTTGTAGGTGCAAAGGGAATATGGTAGCCTTTAAGCGATAGTCAAATTTTTTAAGCACTGGTTGCTATCTGGCGTATTCCATTCTCTTTGCATGTCCAGAACATAAAAAATGAATAACGAATTCCCATTTGAGAAAATAAGTATTGAAAATTTAAGGGAATAACAAGCAATATCGCGAAAATGGTTCACTCAACAAAAAAAAATGTATATGACATAAATTGTGAATTTTAACGCGATCTACATTTTTTGTATAGTAAAATTTTGTCTATCTCTTATAGTTTACCAGTTATGCAAACGTTGTTCACAATGAAGAATACTTTTGGAGATATTCCTAGAAAATCCGAGATATACATTTCATTTGTCATGAAAATATCTTAAACATATTATATTTTAATCAAAATCGTTAAAGCCATTTTTGAAAAATGTTCCATGTAAAGGGTAATCTGGGGTAGGGGGATTTTCTTGAAACCTTCGTGTGGTATCTCAGGAAGATAATGGACCTAAATACCAAGTTTGGTGTTTATCCGACTGTTCGTTTCTGAGTTATGCTGTTCACAGACACACACACGAACATGTTTCCAAAAATGCTTTTTTTATTCAGGGGGTCTCAAAACTTGTATTTCCGGTGAAATCTCGGTATCGAATTTTTGGGTGGAATACAATACTTCCCCTACTTACTATACGTAGTAGAGAAAGTAAAAAGTTTAGGCATCCAAAAATTCAAACCAATAACAAAGAATATCTCGGAAACAGTTAACACAGTTGATGAATTGTATGCTTTAATGAGATCTGCAATTTTGTGTAGTAAGATTTTGCCCATCTCTCACTGTTTAGGAATTATACAAAATTCATTCAGAATTAAGAGAAGTTATCAGGATATTTCTAGTAGATTCAAGATATAAATATATATATATATTACTTTCTCTGATACGTATAGTAAGTAGAGTAACTATTGCATTCCACTCAAAAATTCGATACCGAGATTTCACAGGAAATGCGTGTTTTGAGGTGCCTCTGGATCCAAATAAAACATTTTCGGAAACATGTCCGTGTGTGGGTCTGTGTATCTGTGAACAGCATAACTCAAGAACGAAAACTCGGATAAATACCAAACTTGCTATTTAGGTTCAGTATCTTCCAAAGATGCGACATGAAGATTTTCAAGAAAATCCCCCCACTTAAAACTACCGTTTACATGGAACATTTTAAGTATTTGTTAAGTATATTGGAAGTATTGCATTCCACCCAAAAATTAGATATGGAGATTTTACCGGTAATAGATGCTTTGAGGTGCCCTGAATCCAAATGAAGCCTTTTAGGAAACCAGCCCGTTTGTGTGTCTGATGACAGTCTGTGAATTCATAACTCAAAAACCAATAGTCGGGTAAATACCAAACTTGGTATTTGAGTTTACTATCTTTCAAGGATGCAACACGAAGATTTTCAAGAAAATTCCCAACCCCAGACTATCCTTTACATAGGCAAATTTTTGAAAATTTTGATTTTCTCACAAATGACTAACGATTTTGATTAAAATATCGTATGTTAATATATTTTCATCGCAAATTAAATGTATATCTTGAATTTTCTGGGAATGTCCCCAGAAGTGTTCTTCATTCTAAATGTTCATTCGTTCATTATCTGTTTACCTTCCTCTTATGTAGGAATTACACCCCCCAGGACTTACAGGCGAGTGCCTGGGGTCAGAAGCCGGTCGAGGAGCAGACAGAGCATCCAGGATGGTTGATCAGCCCGATGCCTGGTATGGATGAAGGAAGTAGATGAAACGAAATGTTGGTGAAATGGATGAAAGGAAAGGTGATGATGGAGCAGTTGGTGGAATGAATGGCGGGGGAAACCGGAGAAAACCCGCCCAGACGCCGCTTCGTCCACCACAAATCCCACATGCAGGTCCCTGGGATTGAACACGGGCCGCCTCGGTGGGCCTAACCACTCGGCCACGGCGCCGCCTTTTCATTCTAAATGACTTTCGCATAACTGTTGGACCGTAACAGATAGACAAAATTGGACTACACAAAAAATGTAGATCGCGTTAAAATACACAATTTATGTTATATACATTTTTGTTGTTGAGTGAACCATTTTCGAGATATTACTTGTTATTCCCTTAAATTTTTCAATACTTATTTTCTCAAATGGGAATTCGTTATTCATTTTTTGTCTTGTATATGCAAAGAGTATTAATCTGTGGCAAAGGGAATGGTGCTGCACCTAGCAACCAGTTATTAAAAGATATGTATATGCTTAAAGGCTACTGTATTTCTATATTGTCCTTGCAAATATATATTCCCCTTACATCTACAAGAAAATTAGCAATAAGATAGAGTCTGCAAATGTTTATCTCGATTAACAGGAAGTAGATGGAGAATAAGCGTTTGTATAAATAGTTTGTACAAGAGTAGAGAAAGTCATGTGAGTGTAACACATCAGATTTTTTCTTATGTCCTGGACATACAAGAGAATGGAATACTCCACATAGCAACCAGCTCTTAAAATATTTGACTATCGCTTAAAGCCTAGCAATTCCCCTTGCATCTACAAGAAAATTAGCAATAAGAATAAGTGTTTGTAAAAATAGTTTGTACAAGAGTAGGGAAAGTCATGTGAGCACAACACGGATATTTTTGTTGTTTTAAACATTTGTGACAAATTCCAGCTTCAATTGGAATACTGTCAAGTATTAGATAAAGAAAAAGAGTTGTCATATGCTCAGAAAATGTTAACTTATTGCTCTAAAAATAATTTTAAAGTGAAAAAACAAAAAACACTGCCATATATTGTTTGTGGAAATTGTAGTATTTATCATTAAAACTTTCATTAGATATTTAAAGTTTAATTTTTTTCTAAGGTGCCTTTTTGAATTCGAAGATTTTCAGTGAAAATTGCATAAGTGTGATTAAATTGCTGTGTGCTTGCTATATTATAATAATAACAATAATAATTTCATTATATGTCTTTAAACTTAGGAAAAATTACTTACTACAAAATCCACTCGTAAAAAAAACAATACTTGTCAGAAATTTCTCCCTTGCATTTTTGTAATTCCGTTTTTGGTACTGTGAATGGAAATAATGAACAAAATTGGAAATGCAGTCATATGTTTGTACCGGAAGAAATAAAAGATACCCGTTTAAAGTATTTTCAAAATAGCACCGAAATCTTAACTTCATATTTCTTGTTACACCAAAACTTTTTATATGCAAAGTTTAAACATTTTCATAATAAACTTTCCTTTCTTGTGAAGGTATGAAAACAAAACAAAATCTGTTTCTGTGGAGACGCTAAAAGGACAGTTTAAGTATCCCAGGCGGCCTTGAATTCAACTACGTTGTTAAATTCAAAGTCAAGACCAAATTTTACGATAATGTTCAAGGAAGGAATCTTTAACAGCTGACGAACACCGAGCACCCCCTCCCCTCCGGCCCTTAACGTGTTGCATTTTCTAGTACGCACAACGTTACCCGGCCATTCACTAGAGACATCTATTATTAAACAGCTCTAACGATGCTCTCAATTTGGCTTGCATGCAACGCCATCTCCCGTCAGTCGCTAGCAACTTCCGCCAGACAAGTGACGATCTTCCGCTCATTATGTATTTTAATTTGTTTTTTATTTCATTAAGTAGTTGTAGGTGATTAGAATTTTATGCCATGTTCTTAGTACCTCTCTTAGCTGAGTTTTAAAATGTAACGTATTATAAAAATTAGAAATAGATTTTTTTATTTTTATAACTGAACTAATTTCAGATAGTGCTTTAATTTTGGGAATTTTTAATAAAAAATATATTTCTTCCAGATAGACACAGGTAAACCACAAAACATTTACAAAATAAAATTACCCGTATTAATCTACAACATCAAAATCGATATTTGTTTTCTTTGACCATGAAAATGTGTTTAGTTTAGTAGTAGTGGAGTTTTATTTTCTGAGTAGAAATGTTTGCGAAACGTGGCTAAAAGCCGAATGTAGTTATCCTACGACAAAATAAAATATATATGTTGTCATATATTACCTTTTAGACAGCTCTGAATATTAAATTATTAACTATCCAGCTGAAATTTGTATGCAAATGGAAGTTTTATGTTCGGACATGGGCAATGATGAGCTCTAGTATGTTCTTTGGCCTTCGTTGTTGTTTGACCTCCCTTGTACCAGTGCTGCACAACCCTAACATTGTATAATATATAGAAGACTCTGGCGAAAACAGATCAAAAGATTAAGTGCAAGTCCCCCTCCGTGGTGTGGGGGTAGCGTGTCTGCCTCACAGTCAAAAGGTCCGAAGTTCTAATCTCGGTTAGGTGAGTTATCCGGATAAAGTTTTTTTTCCGGAAGGAATAAGTGCAAAATGCATTTCTTCTTCTTCTTCTTCTTCTTCTTCTTCTTCTTCTTCTTCTTCTTCTACTTCACGGTTTTTGGCCGTTTAGCCTGTTCCGGCTCCAAAATCTTGTTGTGTCCATCTCCTTTTTGGTCCTCCTGGGTTTCTGTATCCTTGGGGTATGTAGTTATACAGGGTGATTTTAAATGATGGACCCATTTTACAAAATTCGTATTTATTAAAGTACAAATCCAACATGAACCATCTTTATACCAATAAACAGAGGAATTTTCAAAGTTTTGTTTAATACATTATAAATGTTCAATGTGTCTACCGTTTGCTGCACGGCAAACATCTACGCGATAGCCAAAGTCGTCCCACACACGAGCAAGCGTATCTTCTGTTACTGAGTGATACGGTTCCGCAGGTCGTCCAGAGTTGTAGGTAGAGGTGGGACATAAACAGCTTCCTTAACATAACCCCATAATACACAGTCACATGGGGTGAGATCAGGAGATCTTGGTGGCCAGAAGTGTAGAGCGAGGTCTTCATTTACCCTGCGACCTATCCGGCGCTGAGGAAGGGATTCATTCAAAACGCCTCGTACATCGCTGTGCCAATGGGGGGAGCTCCATCCTGTTGGAAAATGAGATCCTGTGAATCTTCCATAATTTGAGGGAACAGCCATTGTTCCAACATATCCAGGTACGTTATTCCAGTTACAGTTTTATCCGCAAAGAAAAAAGGCACATAAACCTTTGTATGGGATAAGGCACAGAACACTTTATCTTCGGCGAGTCTCTTTTGTGTTGCAATGTTGAATGTGGATTTTGCAAACCCCAACATTGTGTCTGTTGACTTTACCGTAAGGTGGAAAGTCGCTTCATCGCTAAAAATGATACGCTGTAGAAACGCGTCATCCTCCATCATTCCTAGCACATAACCACAAAATTCGAGACGCTTCTCTTTGTCTTTAGGTTTAAGAGCCTGCACAAGTTGTAATCGGTAGGGCTTGTACAGCAAACGCCGTCTCAGAACTTTCCATACACTTGGTTGGGGTATTCCAAGTTCTCTTCTAGCTCTATGGGTAGACTTACGTGGACTACGAACAAAACTGTCTTCAATCCGTCTGACACACGCGATCGGCCTGTGCTTTTCCTTTACACACACTTCCAGTCTATTTAAATTGCGTAAACCAACGGTTAATGCTTTTTCTGGTTGGTGGCTCAGTAGCAAATTTGCTACGAAATGCCCGCTGCACTACAATTTGCGAACTCAATAACGCAGAAAACCTTGTGCTCCACAGTAGCCATCTATAATTGGCGCAACAGTTCTAGACATGTGAAAATCTTAATGACAGCTATGAAGCGAGTTGCTTACCAGATCAGCAGGTGACCGTCGTCTGCATGCTGCAGGAGCGCGTGGTATAGTCATTGTCAAATATCCGCACACAGGTTATGTACTGCACTGCGCTGATAAACTTATAGTTATATACAGTATATTTAAACCCACCGCTGTAAAAAGCGCTTAATATAAAAACCTGTCAATCATCTGCTTCTAATTCTTCCACATTTGACAGCCCTTCCTCTTCAGCGGAATCACATCATTGCCGTCATCACTCCTTACGTTACTTTCTGCACCATTATCTTGGATGATAATTCTTTCTATTTGATTTCGTTTTCTTCCAACTTGAACCCTGAACCTTTTATAATTTTTTCTGAGATTTGTAGCACCACCTTGAAAATTTATGCTGTCTTTCAGCTTAATGAGCAATCTGCTTATTGTTGGCACAGTTTTTTCTTCCACATAGAAATTGTGAATCGTGCGCCGAATGAGCGTATCGTCTATTTCTGTAATACGTTTAGGGACGTTATGTTTCTTCCTAGGTGTGTCCAATTATACTCTTTCATCCATGTGTTTTTTTTCTCTTATCTTTGAGAATTCTGGAAACGGAATTCAGTGAAATACCAGTTGCTTTGGCTACTCTTTATTTCACTCTCTTAAGGCTTTTGTGGAATTCAGGTGAACATATATTTTCTTCCTTCATCTCTGCTTCTTGCTTCATGAAGTCGAGGACATTTGCAATTATTTCCCTGCTTTGACTATGTAATACTTTATCACTTAACTTTGTAAACGTAGGAGCCATGGTTATAAATATAACAAATATAAAATAAGCACTATTTAGGTACTGCTCTCTTTGAAATTGCAACCAGATGCGGACACTTTCTATGCAGACTGTATGTGTTACGCACTGTGAGTAAGCAAAGGTATTATATCGCTTTCGTTGATTAAGCTAAACATAAACCATTCCTAGGCTCGGCAGCTGGGTTGGCAATCAAGGTCACGATTCCAGAAGTTTTGCGCGAGTTATAACTAAGTGCTGACAGTGAAACGCAATGGCGGCCTATTGCGCGAGCACTCTACAGGCCACTTCTAAAACCATCACCACCCGCCGAAAAAAAAAACTTTGAAACTTCCTGTTTTCATCGTTATACAGATTGTTCATGTTGGATTTGTGCTTAAATAAATACGAATTTTATAAAATGGGTCCATCATTTAAAATCATCCTGTATATTGCTCGGGGTATCCTATTTAATGGCATTCTTTTTAAATGTTGTTTCCAATTAGTTTGTATCGGTCCGGCATTTATTTTGGAGCATAGGAGTAAGATTGTTTTGATGTGGATGGGTTACCAGCCCTTCGCACAACTTCCAATCCTTAGAAGTAGGGGTTGTCTTTTGAGTTTCCTTTTCCTAGATGTGATACTGACCTGAGCTGACATCCACACGTAGTGAACCACACTTGGCTTCCCCTCACCTCCAACCTTCAAGTTAGCTGGGTCACTCAGCTACCATTTCCAGCTGTCTGGATCATCAGGTACTAAGCCCTCTCACCGCGAAAAGTTGGGGTTCCCAGCTATTTCATTATTATTCCTTTGATGTAATTGTGATGCAATTGTTACAATTTGTAATAAGTGCCTGGTGTAGAGGAACTAACATGTGATATCATGGATTACATTTTGTATTCCACCCAAAATTTCGATACCGAGATTTCATCGGAAATACATGTTTTGAGACACCCTGACTAAAAGAAAAGCATTTTTGGAAACATGTCCGTGTGTATGTCTGTCCCCCACACCCCAGATAACGCTTTACATGGAACATTTTTCGAAAATTTTAATTTTATCAAAAACGGATCTAACGATTTTGATTAAAATATCATATGTTTAAGATATTTTCATGACAAATGAAATGTATATCTTTAATTTTCTGGGAATGTCTCCAAAAGTAAACATAACTGGTAAACCATAACAGATAGCCAAAATTTTACCTCATATTCGCTTAAATTTTCCAATATACTTTTTTCCAAATGGGAATTCGTTATTCATTTTTTTTGTCATGGTAATGCAAAGAGAATGAAATACTCCACATAGCAACCAGCTCTTAAAACATTTGACTATCGCTTAAAGCCTACCAATTCCCCTTGCACCTACAAGAAAATTAGCAATAAGATTAACATCTCGATTAACATGAAGCATATGGAGAATAAGCGTTTGTAAAAATAGTTTGTACAAGAGTAGAGAAAGTCATGTGAGTGTAACAAATCAGATTTTTAAGTTTCATTTATACTCCGCCTTTAACTACAACGGTCTTATAGGCGGCTTTTCCTTTGGATCATATTATTGCCTTGTTTCACTTGTTCACTTGTTCACTTGTCGTATTCACTTGTCGTTTGGTTTCTAATAATCTTTGAGTTTTAATCATTAGATCACACACTAATTGACAGAGAATAATATTGGCTAGAGAAAAATTCCCAACCCAACCAGGAATCAATCCCGGGAGCCCTCGCACAGCAGGCAGGTGCTCTACCGACTGAGCTATGGGGCCAGGCATTGATTGCATTGTTTGGATTGGAAACAGTTGAATCATTGAAATAAACCTCCATTTACATTAATCTATACAAAGCCTCCGCTTTAATATACACTACGTGATCAAAAGTATCCGGACACGTGGCTGAAAATGACGTACAGGTTCGTGGCGCCCTCCATCGGTAATGCTGGAAGTCAATATGGTGTTGGACCACCCTTAGCCTTGATGACAGCGTTCACTCTCGCAGGCATACTTTCCATCAGGTGCTGGAAAGTTTCTTGGGGAATGGCAGCCCATTCTTCACGGAGTGCGGAACTGAGGAGAGGTATCGATGTAGGTCGGTGAGGCCTGGCACGAAGTCGGCGTTCCAAAACATCCCAAAGGTCTTCTATAGGATTCGTGTAACCACTCTGCCACAGCCTGTACAGTATGAACAGGTGCTCGGTCATGTTGAAACATGCAATCACCATCCCCGAATTGCTCTTCAACAGTGGGAAGCAAGAAGGTGCTTAAAATATCAATGTAGGTCTGCGCTGTGATCGTGCCACGCAAAACAACAAGGGGTGCAAGCCCCCTCCAGGAAAACCACGACCACACCATAACACCACCACTTCCGAAATTCACTGTCGGCACTACACACGCTGGCAGATGACGTTCACCGAGCATTCGTCATAATCACACCCTGCCATCGGATCGCCACATTGTGTACCGTGATTTGTCACGTCACACAACGTTTTGCCACTGTTCAATCGTGTAATGTTGACGCTCCTTACACCAAGCGAGGCGTCGTTTTGCATTTTCCTGCGTGATGTGTGGCTTATGAGCAGCCGCTCGACCATGGAATCCAAGGTTTCTCACCTCACACCTAACTGTCATAGTACTTGGAGTGGATGCTGATGTAGTTTGGAATTCCTGTGTGATGGTCTAGATAGATGTCTGCCTATTACTCTTTACGACCCTCTTCAAATGTCGGCGGTCTCTGTCGGTCAACAGATGAGGTCGGCCTGTACGCTTTTGTGCTGTAAATGTCCCTTCACGTTTCCACTTCACTATCACATCAGAAACAGTGCACTTTGAGATGTTTAGAATAGAGCCTTCTGACACAAGTGACACTCAATCACCTGACCACGTTCGAAGTCCGTGAGTTCCACGGAACGTCCCATTCTGCTGTTTCACGATGTCTAATGACTACTGAGGTCGCGGATGAGTACCAGGCAGTAGGTTGGCAGCACAATGCACCTAAGATGAAAAACCATGTTTATGGGTGTGTCCAGATACTTTTGATCTCATAGTGTACATATAATTTCCATCGCAAAAAAAGGGTGGTAACAATGTAGTGTTTTAATTTTGAATTTCTTGTAATAGGGGTTCGTATTAAAAGCTCAACTTTATTGCTAGCTGTCTGAAAAGGCTGTATGCAACTAGTGGGATAAGCATAATTACCGCTCTCATGTAGTTACAGAACTCGACTTACGCTTTGTACGTGCAAAATACATTAGAGCGGTACTGATGCTTATATCTCACTAGTAGCATAAATAACTATTAAAGCCTAAAAAGGTTAAATTGCACTCTTTATATTCTAATGTTTATAACGTGTTTGAATAATATTTTACACATTGAACATTTTTAAAAGCAATAATTTCGCTTTTTAGCTGTACTTAATTTTTGAAAATGTGTGATAAACTGTTAAAAAGTTGAGGAATTAGGAGTAATAAAGTACCGCCATATTACTGTGAGCAAAAAGCTGGGTATATGCACCAGGGCAGGAATTTCTGTACACCACGATACAAACAGCAATTTACTTGCCGAGCTGAATGAAATAAAAACAAAACCTTGTCGAGTTAAACGTCCCGTGAAATAGGATGGGACGCATCATACCGCATCATCAACTCCACGGCGTGCAGTTTTGTTGCTGGGTAAGCGATCACATTTACACCTCTTGGCTGTGTTTCAAATATCAGCAATATACATCCTTTTCCAGGTGACGCCTTATAATTCGATTTTATGCATCCCGGAGTGTCTGCAGCATTCCTCTCCACTTTAAAAGATTCTAACAGCCAAGTTAACAGGAAGAAATTTCTCTTTTTAATTCATTTTATAATGCTCTGAAAATTTCTCCAATTTTTCTTAGCAACGAGCATCGCAGCAACGTTCGCACCGTGGACTCGCTGACCGCCCACTGTAAACGTTGGGTTTTTCGTGGTTTTCCCTGATCGGTAGGCGAGTGCTGCGGTGGTTTCTCATCTACCACAATTTCATTTCTCTTATTTCTCTTTCATTCTCGTGTGCTTCTAGGTTTCGTGGCGTGAGGTGGTGCCAGACAGAATACGCGGATGCTTGCTGGAAGGAAAGAGTACTCCCGTCAGACACTAGAGGGCTGCCTGGTTTTATGATCAGTCAACGTCCTCCAAAAGTGGAACGAGTCTTTGAGCCAGGAAAATATTCGGGACTTCCGCGCATCTCTGTGGTCTGCCTGCTTGCGGCCTGAAGCCTCTTGTGGTTCCTTCACTTCATTCCTTCCTCCTGGGGAGTGTTAGTCACAATAGATCTACCTTAGGTGTACCCCTCCGTTGTATACCCTCTGGTGGCTTGGCACTTAAAAATCTGATTTGTTAATTTCGTACGAGTTTTCCTACTCAGTACCGTATTTTTTATACAGCTTTTATTCAAAAACTATTTTTTATCAGCTTCATTTAATCGATTTGCAAAAATAGTGTTCACCTGCACCCAATGGTGGCTTTACACTCAATAGTTTGTACCTACATTTCGTTGTAGGTAGAAGGGATATAAAGGAGAATGAAGCGACAGTCAAAGCATTGGAAAATCCAAATCAATAGCAACAAATATTTTAAAATAAAGAGATTTGGAGGTTGTTACACAACATCATTAAAAGGTTATTTTGAACGCGGTTCGGGAGAACGAATTACAATGCAACAGAACAAAAGACCCTATCCCCAACAATAAATCAGCTGGTATATACCAAATAGTTTGTAATGACTGTAACCTGGTAAACATAGTAATAACCAAAAGAAATCTTGAAATAAGACTTAAAGAGCATATGAGATGCATTTACCAAAAACAACCGGATAAATCAGCAGTAGCACATCATTTCTGGTCTTCAAACCATGATATCACTCCGAACATAAAACTCTTAAAACCGATCAATACCAGCAATGAATTGGACATCTGGGGAAAAATACATATCGTCAAACACAGGAATCGCCTAATTAATTTCGAACTCCCGCCACCAATCAGCCTTTGGAGGTTCATCAGCCCAACAGCATAGAACACCACTAACCACACACATTGCCCAGATAGTATCCGGCAAAATCAGTTGGAAACATGCTGACGATGGGAGCAAACTGTCTCCCGAAACGCGTTCAAGTAAGAACATTTTAGTGATGCAGTGTAACAACCTTCAACTCTCTTTATTGTAAATTATGACGCATCACTGTTACTAGCTTCTCAATCTTCAAAATTAATTTCAACACATATTTCGAAAATGGTTAATGTCATTAAAAATATATTAGAGTCAGCATTTTTCAAGTAGTAAGCTTTTGTTTATTTTCTAAACTTTACCAGTTACACAGAATTATACAAAATTCAATCAAATAAAGATCCAGTGGTATTGGCAAAAAAATTCAAATCATTATCATTAAAAATGGCATTTTAATGAAACTCTTTAACCATGTTTTAGAAAAAAAAATAGCAAAATAATCTGATGTGTTACACTCGCATGACTTTCTCTACTCTTGTACAAACTATTTTTACAAACGCTTATTCTCCATATGCTTCATGTTAATCGAGGCTTTAAGCGATAGTCAAATGTTTTAAGAGCTGGTTGCTATGTGGAGCATTCCATTCTCTTTGCGTGTCCAGGACATAAAAACACGAATAACGAATTCCTTTTGAGAAAAAGTATTGGAAAATTTAAGGGAATAACAAGCAATGCCTCGAAAATGGTTCACTCAACAAAAAATGTATATGACATAAATTATGTATTTTAACGCCATCTACATTTTTTGTGTAGTAAAATTTTGTTTATCTCTTATGGTTTACCAGTTATGCAAAAGTCGTTCACAATGAAGAATACTTTTGGAGACATTCCCAGAAAATTCGAGATATACATTTCATTTGCCATGAAAATATCTTAAACATATAATATTTTAATCAAAATTGTTAGAGCCCTTTTTGAGAAAATTAAAATTTTCGAAAAATGTTCCATGTAAAGGGTAATCTGGGGTGGGGGGATTTTCTTGAAAACCTTCGTGTCGTATCTCTGGAAGATACTAAACCTAAATACCAAGTTTGGTGTTTAACCGACTGTTCGTTTCTGAGTTATGCTGTACACAGACACACACACACACACACACACATATATATATATATATATATATATATATATATATATACGGACATGTTTCCAAAAATGCTTTTTTTGGATTCAGGTAGTCTCAAAACACATATTTCTGGTGAAATCTCGGTATCGAATTTTTGGGTGGAATACAATACTTCCCCTACTTACTATACGTAGTAGAGAAAGTAAAAAACAAATGAAACGAGAATATAAAAATGACGTACCGTCCGTTTTAATGAAAATGTTTAAAGTTTTAAATGCTCTAGGTCTCAAGAAATAATATACAGGTTCTTCCGTTGGACGCGTGGCCGGACTAACGGGAATTTTCTTGGCACCGTAAAGCACGCTGTTTTCCGGCAGAGTCGGATATTCGTAGTCCCTTAAATTCAAGTGCATGGATTTCTCATGCAAATTATAACTACATACCTTCACTTATGCCTCCAGACATCTCTCGCATCTTTTAACAAAATTTGTATTAACACTCATTAATTCTTCTTCTGAAATTATAGCTATTTTTATTTTCTGTACAGCGTATATAATTAATTACATTCCACTAAAAATACGATACCTAGATTTCACACACATCTTTTGAGGCACCAAGAATCTAAAAAAATGCATTTCTAGAAAAACGTCAATGTGTGTGTGTGTGTGTGTGTGTGTGTGTGTGTGTGTGTGTGTGTGTGTGTGTGTTGAGAAGAAGGTTTGTTGTATTGTTATTTGCCCCACGCTTTGGGAGCCAAGTTTGAGAAGAACGTTTGTTGCTTCACGTATGGAAAGCCAATTTGAAGTAGGAGTTGTATTGTAGTTCAACTGTTGGGAAGCCGAACTTGAAGTAGTTGCAACCGCACGTATGGTATCCGGTAGCCTTCGTCCCAAATGTACTTTCCGGTGGTCTTTACCCCAAATGTACTTTCCGGTGGTCTTTGCCCCCAAAAAATGCTTAAAAAGTATTAACTTTGTAATTGTTTTCTGTTTCTTTAAATATTATATATTCATGTTTGCCTCGGCTGCGTCAGTATTATTGTTAGAGACATGGATGTCTTTGCAAGGCGTGGTGCGGCTGAAGAATGTAGGCTTACACAGATTATAATTTTTAATTCACTCCTTTAAATTAATCCTTGACACGATTTAAATAACACTTCACTGATATAGAGATCTGTAAGATTCTTTTATTAAATACTTGCACTTTTTAACACGTAAAATATTTTTGTCTCGCACAAAATACATATTAAATTTCTCGAGGACACATCTCGCGTCTGGTTAGTAACACTGCCTGCAAGCAACGCGTCCAGTTATGAGCGCTGTCTACAAGCAACTGACTTGATTTCTACCGCCTAAATTTGTAAATTTCTGTATTTCAAGTCTCTAATTGGCTATTCTTAATCCAATAGAATACTTTTATTTAATTTAACTTTTTTCTGGTTGTTGATTGGCTATTTTATAAACTGTCACAAAAATTACATTATTGTTGCTATAATAATGACTAGTAGCATTATTAAACTTTCTTACTCATTACTGCCTCAAAGTTACCTCATTGTTAGCAACTTTTAACCTATTATTCTCACAGCTCCTACATTATTAAATTAGTAATACATTCAGATAACATTATTACATGTATATTGTCGCGACCTCTTAACAAACTAGCTCAATGGGGGATAGAGCGATGAGGTTAGCGAGGATCTTAAAGTTAATAATTCACGTTTATGAGCTCAGACGGGGGACGTAGCTGAGAGAAATTATAAAAAATATTAGAAAGTTCCTAACAGAAATATTATCCCATGGTGTGGATGAGGGAAGGGATCTATCTACTATAATAACTCGGCGTAGTAACGCTATGCTAACTGGCTTATCCCCTCCACTCTTGCGCAATACCCGATCTGGGCAGCCAGGCCAAATACGCAATAATGCTCGTAAGTCACAATATAATAATATAAACATATACAATGACTGTAATATATACTTTTTATATATTGTTACATACACATATTGCTTTAAGGCGAGCTGTTATTGAATTTATATATTATATAATTTGACTAAAATCATTTAAGTGTTAAGAATACCGCCTCAGTGTGTGTGTAAGTGTGAGCAGCTAACTCAAAAAGAAATAGTCGGATAATTACCAAACCTGGTATTTAAGTTCAATATCTCCCAAAGATGTCACGCAAAGATTTTCAAGAAAATCCCCCACTCCAAATTAACCTTTACATGGACTTTTTTGAAAGCTTTTTTTTTATTTTCTAAAGTATGGCTTTAACGATTTTTATTAAAGATATTTTCATTGCAAATAAAATGTACATCTTGAATTTTCTGGGAACAGCCTGTGAAGTCCTCTTCATTCAGGAGGAATTTTGTATAATCTTGTATAACTGATAAACGTTAAATGATAAATAAAAACGTACTACACCAAAAATGTAGATCTCTTTAAAACACAATATTTATTTCCAATTACTTTTTTTGTAGTATCAGCCATTTGAGATATCCGTTATTATTGGTTTGAATTTTTCAATAGCCCTTCTTCTATAGTCCTGTCAACATTCAGTTGTTTCTCGCGATGTCATGGAAACAGTATGGAATTTTAAGACCAGCATATAGCGTCCACTTGTTAAACATTTGACTATCGCTGTTCTCTTTGTATCTTGAGACAGTATTTTTAACACTTGAATAATTTCAATTAAATTATATAATATTTAAATTCAATAACAGCCCACCTTGAAGCAATATGTATGTAATAAATTGTAAAATATATGTAACAGTCGTTGCATATGCTTATAATATTGTAAACATGTTCAATAATGTTGTGTGAATGCATTACGTAATTTAATAATGTAGGAGCTGTGAGAATAATAAGTTTAAAGTTGCTAACAAAGAGGTAACCTTGAGGCAATAATAAGTTTAAGAGTTTAAATACTACTAGTCATGATTAGAGCAACGATAATGTAAATTTTGTGACAGTTTAAAAATTGCCAATCAGAGACTTGAAATACAGAAGCTTACGGATTTTGACGGTTGAAATATGTTCAGTTGCCTGCAGACCTTGGTAGTGACCGGATGGAAGATGTGTTCCCTAAAGAAATATTACGTATTCGTGTGAAACGAAAATTAAGTATACGCGTTAACACAGTGCTAATATTAAATTAAATTAATATCAGTGTAGTGCTATTTAATTTGTGTCAAGGATTAATAAAAAGAAGTTAATTTAAACTTAAAATCTGTATAAGCCTACATTCTTGTCGCACCACGCCCTGATTAAGAGAAGCGTGTCTCTAAAGCAATACTGACGCAGCCGAGGCAAACATAAACATAAATAATATCTATAGAAGCAGTTTAATAACAAAGTTAACATAATATTTTTTAAACTTGGAGTTTACTAACAAAAGTACATCTTCAAATCGGCGTACCAAAACGTGAGGCTATATAAATAAACAACTCCAACGTAAAGACAATATGAACTTCAATCTATAACGAAATGTGTAATGTAGCTATTTCTGTAAAGGTTTACCTGGATTAAAATGAAGTAGATAGGAAAATAAACTTTTGTAAGAATAATTTGCATACCCAATATATGCACACATCAGATTTTTTCAAGTGGTAACTCGCCTTTTGTTTTTTTCACGTGCTCGTGCAAGGGGTAATGGAAATTCAAAGCCGTCATATAGCGATCCGCTTTTTAAAAACCTGACTAACACTTCAGCTTCCGTATACCGAGTATGATGGCGTGGGTGGTAGAGAGCTTATTTAATTAGGGAGGTCGTGGGTTCGATTCCCGTGGCCGACTTCCTGACACATCTTTTTCGGGCATTTCTCCGGGTCGCTAGGTGAATACTGGGAAGGTTTATTACATCCCCGAATTTCCTCTCTCTCTCTCCATTTCACCTCCTTTCTCATTTCATTTCACCTTTCATCTGCTTGGTTGTTGCAAGTAGTAGTCGAAAAGAATTAGCTCTGTACCACTTCGTCCTCCAGAATGGGGCGGTCTCCGAGTCCCGTGCCCAACAGTGGGATGTGAGCCGGTTATACCAGTTGCCATCGGAGAATGTAGGGACCATGCCCTCTGCCCTGCCGTGCCTCCTGCTCCGGCTGCTCTCTGTCTTGTCTCACCTTGCCCCTGCCCCCAGAGGGTTTCCCGGTAGGGGCCTAGGTACGAAACATCTCCTTAGCTCTAGGTGCTAGGAGTCTCCGCCCCTTTTCTTCTTGCACCTACAACGAAACATATAAATGAGTAATAGAAGTTTAGCTCGATTAACAATAAACAGAATAATAAGCTTTAGTAAGAAGAGTTGGTAGAGGACTGAGTAGGGAAAGTAATGTGAATGCAACACATTAGATGTTTTAAAGTTCCTTTATAAACAGAAATCGCATACGGATGAGAAATTTATGCACTAGAACTTAAGGGGCTCCGCCGGCAAGCAGCGTACTTCCCGGTGCCAAGAAGGTTAGGTCGTCCGCGTGCCCTAACAAACGTTCTGCAGATATTCTAAATCGCTGTCTCTGTCACTCAGTCATTTTCGATGGCTGGTAAGCCATTGCTCCGATGTCTTTCTAGACGCTTCTCGCGTATCCAAAGCCTTCTGTAACAGTCCGATGTCTCCTCTGTTTTGTCAAACGCCGTTTACTTTACTTGAATATTCCATGCAGAATAGAAACTTTATAAGGGTTAGAGCGTGACCGAAAATGTGACGGTCGAATTCCTATGGGGTTTTCCTAGCACTTCCCGAACTTAATACACAGTGTTTTGTTTTAGTCAGATTGAAGGGTAAGGTAGCACATTTCTAAAGTTGCAGTATTCGCTGAATGGAGAGAGACAGAAGCCAGGCGGGTCAAGTACCGCTTAAGAAACCCTGGAACTGCATCTCAGGCTTCCGGATGACAATCCAATATGTGATGGTACAGGTCAAGGGCGGTCAGCGGGTTGCAGACTTTCATACAGTAACGCACTTGGGAATCGATACACGCACGCATCAACTTGTGGGCCGCGATTTTTCAGTATTGGCAGTCTTAGCAGATTAATACTGGTTTCTTTTTCAATTTATCTGCCTCTTACATATAGTAGGTAGAGGAGGTATCGCTTTTTATAAAACTCTGATGTGTTACACTCACATGACTTTCTCTACTCTTGTACAAACTATTTTTACAAACGCTTATTCTTCATATGCTTCATGTTAATCGAGATGTTAATCTTATTGCTAATTTTCTTGTAGGTGCAAGGGAAATTGCTAGGCTTTAAGCGATAGTCAAATGTTTTAAGAGCTGGTTGCTATGTGGAGTATTCCATTCTCTTTGCATTATCACGACAAAAAAAATGAATAACGAATTTGAGAAAAAGTATAAGTATTGGAAAATTTAAGGGAATAACAAGCAATATCTCCAAAATGATTCACTCAACAAAAAAAATGTATATGACATAAATTGTGTATTTTAGCGCGATCTGCATTTTTTGTGCAGTAAAATTTTGTCTATCTCTTATGGTTTACCAGTTATGCCAAAGTCGTTCACAATGAAGAATACTTTTGGAGACATTCCCAGAAAATTCAAGATATACATTTTATTTGTAATGAAATCATCTTAGACATATGATATTTTAATCAAAATCGTTAGAGCCATTTTTGAGAAAATTATAATTTTCGAAAAATGTTCCATGTAAGGGTAATTGGGGTGGGGGGATTTTCTTTAAAACCTTCGTGTTGGATCTCTGGAAGATACTGAACCTAAATAACAAGTTTGTGTTTATTCAACTGAGTTTCTGAGTTATGCTGTTCACAGATACACACACGGACATGTTTCCAAAATGTTGTTTTAATTCAGGGGGTCTCAAAACATGTATTTCCGGTGAAATCTCGGTATGGAATTTTTGAGTGGAAAAAAATACTTCCCCCACTTACTATACGTAGTAGAGAAAGTAAAAAAATTCGATATCAACATTTCATTATAAATTCAGGGTTTGAGGTCCCCTGAATAAAATACATTCGCATGACTTTCACTACTCTTTTTCTACAAAATAGCCTTACAAAAGCTTATTACTTTCTCTTCATGTATATAGCACGTAGAAAAGGTATTGTATTCCACCCAAATATTCGATACCAGATTTCACCGGAAATATATGTTTTTAGTCCCCCTGAGTCGCGCGCCTGTTAACAGCATAACTCAAAAACGAAAAGCCTGATAAATACCACACTTGGTATTTATGTTCAGTACCTTCCAGAGATGCAGCACGAAGATTTTCAAGAAAATATTGGACAACCAACTACCCTTTACATGAATCACTTATTGAAAATTTTGATTCTTTAAAAAATGGCTTTAATAATTTTGATTAAAATATCATATATTAAAGATATTTACATGACAAATAAAGTGTATATCTTGAATTTTCTGGGAATAGCTTGTGAAGTCCTCTTCATTCGGAAGGAATTTTGTATAATCTTGTATAACTGGTAAACGTTAAGCGATAGACGAAACATACCGTACAAAAAATATAGATCTCTTTAAAGCACACAATTTACTTGTGGCATAAGCCGGTTCTGAGATATCCGTTATTAAAGGTTGGAATTGTGCAATACTTGAAGTGCTATCGATTTTCAGTTGTTTCTGGCGATGTCATGGAAACAGTATGGAATTTTAAGGCCAGCATATAGCGTCCAGTTGTTAAACATTTGACTATCGCTGTTCTCTTTGTATCTATAACGAAATGTATAATGCAGCTATTTCTGCAAAAGTTTATTTGGATTAAAATGTAGTAGATAGCAAAATAACCTTTAGTAAGAATAGTTTTTATACCCAGTAATAAAGATAGAGGGGTAGGAAAGGTCATGTGAATGTATCACATCAGAATTTTTGATATAGTATTTTATTTAAAATCATTTGAGGTATTATTTAGAAAATGAAAAGAAGTAACAAAAATTATCCATGTAAAGGTTAGTTTGGGGAAGATTCTGAAACTTAAATATAAAATTTTGCATTTTAATTTTTGAGTTATGATGTCGACAGACACACACACACATGGACACTTATTTTGGATTCACGGGTTCTCACTTTCGAATTTTTGGGTGAAATGCAATACTTCCACTACTTACTTACGTAAGCAACAGAGAAGGAAGAAAAAGAAATGACAGGAAAATTTCAGTTTTCGTATATGTGTCATCCACTGTTTAAGCAGTCCGGGCAAAGACTTTTAAAAAAAATCTGATATGCACTCACATGACTTTCTCTACTCTTGTACAAACTATTTATACAAACGCTTATTCTCCATATGCTTCATGTTAATCGTGATAAACATTTGCAGAAACTTGTTGCTAATTTTCTTGTAGATGTAAGAGGAATATATATTTACAAGGGCAATTTGGAAATACAGTAGCCTTCAAGCACATACATATCTCTTAATACCTGGTTGCTAGGTGCAGCACTATTCCCTTTGCACAGATTAATACTCTTTGCATATCCAAGACAAAAAAATGAATAACGAATTCCTATTTGAGAAAATAAGTATTGAAAAATTTAAGGGAATAACAAGCAATATCTCGAAAACGGTTCACTCAACAAAAAAACTCTGATGTGTTACACTCACATGACTTTCTCTACTCTTGTACAAACTATTTTTACAAACGCTTATTCTCCATATGCTTCATGTTAATCGAGATATCGAGATGTCAATCTTATTGCTAATTTTCATGTAGATGCAAGGGGAATATGGTAAGTTTTAAGCGATAGTCAAATATTTAAACGCTGGTTGCTATGTGGCGCATTCCATTCTCTTTGCATGTCCAGGACATAAAAAAATGAATAACGAATTTGAGAAAAAGTATAAGTATTGGAAAATGTAAGGTAATAACAAGCAATATCTCGCAAACGGTTCACTCAACAAAAGAAATGTATATGACATAAGTTGTGTATTTTAACGCGATCTACATTTTTTGTGTAGTAAAATTTTGTCCATCTCTTATGGTTTACCAGTTATGCAAAAGTCGTTCACAATGAAGAATACTTTTGGATACATTCACAGAAAATTCGAGATATACATTTAATTTCTCATGACGTTATCCTAAACATATGATATTTTCATCAAAATCGTTAGAGCCACTTTTGAGAAAATTAAAATTTTCGAAAAATCTTCTATGTAAAGGGTAGTGTGGGGTGGGGGGATTTTCTTGAAAACCTTCGTGTCGCATCTCTGGAAGATACTGAACCTAAATACCAAGTTTGGTGTTTATCCGACTGTTCCTTTTTGAGTTATGCTGTTCACAGACACACACACAGACACACACACACAGACACACACACGGACATGTTTCCAAAAATGCTTTTTTTGGATTCAGGAGGTCTCAAAACATGTATTTCCGGTGAAATCTCGGTATCGAATTTTTGGGTGGAATGCAATACTTCCCCTACTTACTGTACGTAGTAGAGAAAGTAAAAATGTATATGACATAAATTGTGTATTTTAACGCGATCTACATTTTTTGTTTAGTAAAATTTTGTCTATCTCTTATGATTTACAGTTATGCAAAAGTCGTTCACAATGAAGAATACTTTTGGAGACATTCCCAGAAAATTCAACATATACATTTTATTTGTCACGAATAATAATTTGTCAATACTTTTTCTCAAATGGAAATTCATTATTCATTTTTTTTGTCCTGGTAATACAAACAGAATGGAATGCGCCATATAGCAACCAGCTTTTAAAACATTTGACTCTCGATTAACATGAAGCATATGGAGAATAAGCGTTTGTAAGAATAGTTTGTAGAAGGGTAGAGAAAGCCATGTGAGTGCAATGCATTTTAATCCAAATAAATCCTTGCAGAAATAGCTACATTACACATTTCGTTATAGATACAAAGAGAACAGCGATAGTCAAATGTTTAACAACTGGACGCTATATGCTGGCCTTAAAATTCCATACTGTTTCCATGACATCGCGAGAAACAAGTGAATGTTGGCATGACTTGACTGAGAATGACCACGTAATGAACAGTTCGAGCAATTAATAACGGACACCTCAGAAATGGCTTATGACAGAATAAAGCTTATTTGTAATAAATTGTGTGTTTTAAAGAGATGTACATTTTTTATGTAGCACGTTTTGTCTACCGCTTAACGTTTAACAGTTATGCAAGATTATACAAAGTTCCTTCCGAATGAAGAGGACTTCACAAAAATTCAGGATATACATTTTATTTGACATGTAAATATCTTTAATATATGATATTTTAATCAAAATCGTTCATTTCTTTAGAAAATCAATATTTTCGAAAAATGTTCCATGCAAACAATAGTTGGGTTCGGGAATGTTCTTGAATATCTTCGTGTTCATCCTTGGAAGATACTGAACTTAAATGCCAAGTTTGGTATTTATCCGACTTTTCGTTTTTTAGTTGTGCTGTTTACAGACAAACTTGATATTTAATTTTAATATTTTCAAAAATGCCTTAAGATTTTTCAGGAAAATCCCCGCCCCGAAACTACCCTTTACATGGAAAAATATTGATTATTTTTTGTTTTCTCAAAATGGCCTGAATGATCTTGATTAATATATCATATGTTTAAGATTTTTACATGACAAATAAATAGTATACCTTTAATTTTCTGGAAATTCGTGTGAAATATTCTTCATGCTTAATCCTTTTTGTATAAATTTGTATTACTGTTAAACTTAATGACAAAGAGAAAAACTTAACAAAAGGAAAACCATAGATCCCTTAAAATAATACTTTTGTATCAATAAATCTTCTAGCGTCAATCAGTTAATCTTGTAGCATCACCCCTTTTACGACATATTCGCTGTTACGGCATTGAGGCAGTATTTTTAACACTTAAATGATTTCATTCTAATTATATAATATATAAAGTCAATAACAGCCCCCTTAAAGCAATATGTGTATGTCACAATATATAAAAAGTATATATTACAGTCATTGAATATGTTTATATTATTGTATACATGTGTAATAATGTTATGTGAAAGTATTACGTAATTTAATAATGTAGGAGCTGTGAGAATAATAGGTTAAAAGTTGCTAACAATGAGGTAACCTTGAGGCAATAATGAATTAAAAAATGTAATAATGCTACTAGTCACTATTGGACAATAATGTAATTTTTGAGACAGTTTATTAAATAGACAATCAACAACCAGAAAAAGCTTTAGTTAAATGAAGGTTTTCTATTGGACTAGGATTACCCAATCAGAAACTAAAATGGAGCAAAATTTACAAATTCAGAAGTCAGTTTCTTGTAGACAGTGTTCCTAACCGGACGCGAGATGCGTCCTCGAGCAGTTTAATACGTATAGTGTGAGACGAAAATAGTTTACGTGTTAAAAAGTGCAAGTAATTAACAAAAAAATCTCACAGCCCTCTATATCAGTGGTGTTATTTAAATCGTATCAAGTATTAATAAAAGGAGTGAAGTAAAATTATAATCTGTGTAAGCCTACATTCTTCAGTCGCACCACTCCCTCCTAAGACATCCAAGTCTCTAAAAAAATATATATATACTGACGCAGCCGAGGCAAACATAGATATATAATATTTAAAGAAACAGTCAAAATTACAAAGTTAATTTATTTTTAAAACATTTGGGGCGAAGGCTACCGGAAACCATTTACCATACGTGCGGTTGCAACTACTTCAAGTTCGGTTCCCCAACAGTCGAAATACAATACAAAAAACGTTCTCAAATTGGCTTCCATACGTGGGGCAGAAATTTTTACTTTCTCTATTACGTATACTAAGTAAGGAAATATTGTATTTCACAATAACACCAATCTTGGTAATTTAGTTCAATATCCTCTAAACGTGCGACACGAAGATTTTCAAGAAAATCCCTCCACCACAACTACCCATTACATGGAACATTTTTTCGAAGTTTTTTATTTTCTAAAACAAATAGCCAACGATTTTGATTAAAACCCACATATTAAATACCTTTATATGACAAATAAAATGTATATCTTGAATTTTCCAGGGAATAGCCTGTGAAGGCCTCTTCTTTCGGAAGGAATATCGTGTAATCTTGTATAACTGGTAAATGTTATGCGATAGACGAAAACATAGATCTCTTTAAAGCACACAATTGATTTTAATTAATTTTGTTTGTGGCATTAGCCAGTTCCCAGATATCCGTTTTAAAGTCTTGTGGACATTCAGTTGTTTCTCGCGATGTCATGGAAAAAGTATGGAGTTTTTGTTCGCATATAGTGTCCTGTCCATAAACATTCGATTGTTGCTATTCGCTTTCAATCTATAATGAAATGTGCACTGCAGCTATTTCTTGTTTATCTCGATTAAAGTGAAGTAGATAGAACAACGGGCTGTTCTATATGGTCGTTCAACATCAGTGTCCTATCTTTGCATTTAAATAAAACACGTTCTATAAATGATAGAGGTTTATTTCGGAACATAATTAATGTCATTACGTGTGGAAGAGAACATCAGTTAAGTGACCGCCGCGACTTCGTTGGGTTGCGCGTATACGGTTGATCCAATTTTCAATGACAGAAGAGCGTAAATTAGGTCCAACTTCACGAATAACACGCGTGATGTTATTCATAAGATCATTTACTGTTTCTGGCATGTTGACATGAAATCGAGATTTAACATAACGTCACAAGAAGTAATCCAATGGCGTTAAATCACATGAGCTCGAGGGCCAGTCAACATCACCACCACGGGAAATGATGAAACCGCTGAGCTTCTCCTTCAAAAGATCGATTGTTTCGAGAGCAGTATGACATGTGGCACCATCTTGCTGGAACAAGATGTTTCTGAGATCCATACCATCCAAATGAGGCCAAAAATAGTCCCTTATAAGCGCCTGATATCTTTCTCCATTGTGAGTTAGAGCTTCTCCATCTTCATCTTGGAAAAATATGGACCAATCATTCCACCATACCAAAATCCACAACCTTTTGGGGATGAAGTGGTCGTTTTTTTAATCTGCATTGGATTGTGATTGCTCCAATAGCGGCAATTTTGTTTGTTAACACAACCATTCATCCAAAAGTGGGCTTCGTTGCTGAAGATGATTTCTCGACAAAAATCCGAGTCAGATTCCAATTGCTCCATAGCCCAGTCAGCGAATACACGGCGCAACCTATGGTCGTTGGGCTTTAGTTCTTGAGTTAACACCATTTTGTAAGCGTGAAACTTCAAGTCCAGATGCGGAATTCGCCAAGTTGTGGTCGGCAAATGCCCCAATTCTTGCGCTCGACGAGCAATTGATTTGTTTCCGTTCTCGCGTACATTTTTCAATAACAACTGTAACCACATGAAAAACATGACTGCTGTAACTCAGTTACAACGACAGCTATCACATGTTAAAGATAGGACACTCTTGTTGAAAGACCCTATAGATGTCAATATTTCACTGCAGATGTTTCGAATAAAGTTTCAACTTGTTACCTTAGGCCGATCAGTAGGAATTTGCTCCATACAGACGCTTGAATATACAGCAGAGGCGAACGCTCCCAAAAGTTACACATGCGCTTTTAATTAACTGCGATCGTATACTGAATGAGAAGACGTATATCTGGAGACGAGCCCGGGTCACGCAGTATGTTGCCAACAAGCGATGTATGTGCGCACCTGCTTCACTACCATGGAAGCAACATATTAAGTAAGACACATTATTGGTTTCCATGGTAACCAAACTACGCGTAGGACAGTTTAACACAGGTCTTTTTATGTCTTTATACATCATGATCTTTCTTAAAGGTACTACGTATAGTAAGTTGGGGAAGTATTGCACTCCACCCAAAATTCTATATCGAGATTTTTACCGGTAATACATGTTTGGAGGCCTCTTGAATTAAAAACAAACATTTTTAGAAAAAGAATGTGTGTGTGTGTGTGTGTGTGTCTGTGAACAATATAACTCAAAAAGTGGTTTTATCAAAAATGGCTCTTACGATTTTGATTAAAATATCATACGTTTAAGATATTTTCATGAGAAATGAAATGTATATCTAGAATTTTCTGGGAATGCCCCCCAAAAGACCTCTTCATTCTGAATGGCTTTCACATAACTGGTAAACCGTAAGAGATAGACAAAATTTTACTATGCAAAAAATCTAGATCTCGTTAAAATACACAATTTATTTCATATAGATTTCTTTTGTTTTGTCAAGTGAACAATTTCCGATATATTTCTTGTTATTTATTTGAATTTTCTAATACTTATACTTTTTGTCAAATGGAAATTCGTTATTTTTTTATGTCTTGGACATGCAAAGAGAATGGAATGCGTCACATAGCAACCAGCTCTTAAAACATTTGACTATCGCTTAAAGCCTAGCAATTCCCCTTGCATCTACAAGAAAATTAGCAATAAGATAGTTTCTGCAAATGTTTATCTTGATAAACATGAAGTAGATGGAGAATAAGCGTTTGTAGGACTGGTTGTGGAAGAGTGAGTAAAGAAAGTCATGTGAATACGATACATCGGATTTTTACTCTTGTCCTAAAGAATGTGTTTGTTGCCAAATTTGGTAGATATCCTGTGCAAGGATGTAACCAATAAGACAAACACACACACACGCGCGCGCGTGTATGCGCATTGACATATGTGCTTGAATTTGGCTCCCATTTCTCTGTCCATTAAATAAAACAAAATTTCCCGCTGCTCTAATAAAAATTCCCCCATCGCTGACGTAAGAGAAATTCCAACCACCAGGTGAGCCAATAGGAGAGAATGTGGAGCCAGGCAGGGTGGGGAAGGGGTCACACGACTATTTTAGCCGAGCATTAATTTGTTTTTTTCTCTCCTCAGTTCGCAATGGACGAAGTCCAAAATATGTCCCAGCATTCCCACAAGAAAAGAAAAAGAATAAGAAATGTGAGGGATTTAGTGTCTGACTGAGTGTGGTGCTGTGCGCATCAGCTGATTGCTGAGGTTTTGTGAGAGCGTTATGTGTTGTGCCATGTCTGTGTGTCCGCAAGACTAGAGGTTACATTTGTGAACACGTAATTTCATTTTCTTAGATCAAAAATGCTCCATTTTGCATTTATATTAATTACCAGCAGAAACTGGTGTTACTGTGACGAACTAATGCCGTTTTATCGTTCTCTCTCTAAATTACATGGCATGTGATGTTTTAAAAACCGGTAATAACATTTCCATGGTAACCAAAAATGACAGTTATAAATTCAAATTTATAATATATCAAACACTGTCTGTTTGGTGTACCTGAATAATACTAACAAAACAATCTGAGAAAAATTTCACATGCCTTTCTCTACTCATAACAAATTCACATATATCTGCATTAAAGTATCCACATAAAATAGTTATTATATCCACGTTACGTTACAACACACGGAAACAACAGTCGAATATTTATTCTCTGATAAACTCTTACAATGGAAAGAAAATGTACTTCGAAATCTCTCTAATGTGTTATACTCACATGACTTTCTCTAACCACTCTTCTAAAATCTTCTCTTAATAAAACTCATTCTTTTATATACTTCTTGTAAATCAATATTTCATTTTACATTTACACGTTTTTTGTATATAGAAGAAGGACACAGAAGGCTTAAGCGATAGTCAAATGTTTTAAGACCAGAATCAAAATCTGATATGATACATTCACATGACTATTTCTACTCTCCATCGTTTATCAATGGACATACAAACTATTCTTACACAAGTTTATTTTTCTATCTACTACATTTTAATCCAAATAAACCTTTGCAAAATAGCTACACTACGCATTTCGTTATAGACACAAAGGGAACAGCGATAGTCAAATGTTTAACAACTGGACGCTATATGCTGGCCTTAAAATTGCATACTGTTTCCATGACATCGCGAGAAACAACTGAATGTTGACAGGACTTGAAGAGAGTGCTCGAGAAATGAACAATTCGAACCTTTAATAACGTATATCTAAGAAATGGCCTATGCCACAAAAACACTTATTTGAAATAAATCCCGGGTTTTAAAGAGATTACATTTTTTGTGTAGTACGTTTTCGTTTATTCGCTTAACTTTATACAAAATTCCTTAAGAATGAAGAGGATTTTACAGGCCATTTCCAGGAAATTCAAGATATAAAGTTTATTTCCATGTGAATATGATGTATTTTAATCAAAATCGTTAGCCATTTTTTAGAAAAAAAAATTTCGTAAACTGTTCTGTGTAAAGGGTAGTTTACGGTGGGGGGATTTTCTTTAATACTTTTGTGTATCATTTTTGGAAGGTATACCAACTTTGGTATTTATCTGCCCTTTCATTTTTTGAGTTATGTTGTTCACAGACACACACACACACACGCACGAACCTTTTTCTAAGAATGGTTGTTTTTATTCGAGGGGTCCTCAAAACATGTATTTCCGGTGAAATCTCGTTATTGAATTTTTTGATGGAATGCAATACCTTCTCTATCTACTGGATACCCTATCTACCAGATCTACTGTAAAGAAAGCGAAAATCTTAAAAGAATTAATTTGAAATGAACGACGAAAATATTTATTTGATATAAATTACGTTTTAACGATATCTACGTTTTTACTTTCTCTACTACGTATAGTAAGTAGGGGAAGTATTGTATTCCACCCAAAAATTCGATACCGAGATTTTACCGGAAATACATGTTTTGAGACCCCTGAATCCAAAAAAAGCATTTTTGAAAACATGTCCGTGTGTGTGTCTGTCAACAGCATTACTCAGAAACGAACAGTCGGATAAACACCAAACTTGGTATTTACGTTCAGTATCTTCCAGAGATGCGACAGGAAGGTTTTCAAGAAAATCCCCCACACGAAATTACCCTTTACATGGAACATTTTTCGAAAATTTAATTTTCTGAAAAATGCCTCTAATGATTTTGATTAAAATATCATATATTTAAAATACTTTCATGACAAATAAAATGTATGTCTCGAATTTTTTGGGAATGTCTCCAAAAGTATTCTTCATTGTGAACGACTTTTGCATAACTGGTAAACCATAAGAGATAGACAAAATTTTACTACACAAAAACTGTAGATCGCGTTAAAACACATAATTTATGTCATATACATTTTTTTGTTGAGTGAACAATTTTCGAGATATTGCTTGTTATTCCCTTACATTTTTCAATACTTATTTTCTCAAATGGTAATTCATTATTCATTTTTTTTTGTCTTGGATATGCAAAGAATTATAATCTGTGGCAAAGGGAATGGTGCTGCACCTAGCAACCAGCTATTAAGAGATATGTATGTGCTTAAAGGCTACTGTTTTTCTATATTGACCTTGTAAATATATATTCCCCTTACAGCTACAAGAAAATTAGCAATAAGATAGAGTCTGCAAATGTTTATCTCGGTTAACATGAAGTAGATGGAGAATAGGCAAATTTTTGTTTAAATTGGAACCTACAATAGGGGTCAATTTAAATTGACCCTCAAATTATTATCATAATGTCCTTCAAACAAAACACGAGAAATGGCACTTACTTTCCCCCATAGTATCAAGCAACTTTTATTCAAGAAAGTTTTGTAGGTATTGTACAGTCTCAAATTAAATGGTCCATCCTGTATATCGGTACAACTTACCGAAATGCTAATATATTATAGGTCATATTCAAAATAGTTATTAAGTTTGGTTGGTCCTTCAGAAAATCCTAACCAATGTACTGGCCCAAGCCTAAAATACGTTAGTCAACCCTGATATTTTTAAAATGCAAATTTTTGGAATCAGCGAAAGTCCATTACAAACAAAATTATTTATCCAAAACTTGAAGAGGATGTATTGTTTGTTATGTTGTTTGCAACACGCTTTGGGCGGCAATTTGAGAAAATGTTTGTTGCTGCTACGTATGTAAAGTCAGTTTGAAGATGAAGTATTATATTTCAACTGTTGGGGAGCCGAACACTTGAAGTAGTTGCAGTCTCACGTATGTCAAACAGTTTCCGGTAGCCTTCGCCCCAAATGTACTTTTAGGTGGCCTTTACCCCAAGTTTAAAAAAATATTAACTTTGTTATTAAACTGCTTTTTTAAATATTTATGTTTGCCTCGGCTGCGTCAGTATTATTGTTAAGAGACACGTTTCTCTTAGATAGGGTTTTGGTACGACTAAGTATGTAGACTTACACAAATTTTAAGTTTTAATTTACTTCTTTTATTAATCCTTGACAGACATTAAGTAGCACTTCACTGATATAGATAGCTGTGAGATTATTTTATTTAATACTTGCACTTTTTAACACGTAAACTTATTTTTCGTCTCACACAAATACATATTATATTTCTCTAGAGGACGCATCTTGCATCCGGTTACTATCACGGTCTGCAGGCAACTGAATAGATTTCAACCGTCTAAACTTGTAAATCTCTGTATTTCAAGTCTCTGATTGGCTAATCCTACTCCAATAGAATACCTGCTTTTCTGGCTGTTGACTGGCTAATTTTAAACTGTCTCAAATTTACATTATTGCTGCTCTAATAATGAATAGTAGTATTTAAACTTCCTTACTCATTATTGCGTCAAGGTTACCTCATTGTTAGCAACTTTTAACTTATTATTCTCACAGCTCCTACATTATTAAATTACGTAATGCATTCACATAACGTTATTGAACATGTTTACAATAATATAAGCATATGCAATGACTGTTACATACATTTTACAAATCATTACATACATATTGCTTCAAGGTGGGCTGTTATTGAATTTACATATTATATAATTAGACAGAAATTATTTAAGTGTTAAAAATACTGCCTCAAATTACATAAAAAGGTTGGTTACAGTTAATGTGTGCCCAAAGGTAAGAATTCTTGGGCGGTTCCTGTAAGGTTTCAACCCCTTGTATCGATTCCTATTGGAGGGGGGAGGGGACGGGGTGCAGTAGTTAGAGGCAATTTCCGCCGACGTTCCTCTGTTTACTTTGGATGTTGATCGTTCGAAACAAATGACTGGCGTGTTGCTAAAAGCCGGAGCGTTTAGTGACGTAATTCCGTTGATGACCTAGAATATTTTTCAAAAAAAATTAAAATTCCTTTGGGAACGTTTCCCCCCCCCCTAATTTCCTCCAGGCCACGTATAAATTAACATAAAATAATTTAATATTTTAACTGTGCTTGACAACAATGGCGTCGTGTTGCTAACAATGCCCTTTGGGACGCGAAGGTCGTGAAACAAAAAAGTGCTGCTACCTCTGTTATTCATCTGTTTAAAATTCGAGACGCATTCTCGCGGCAAATTTCCCTGAGGATTGTGCGTTTCGCTTTTGTTGTAGGAATACCAACGTTTCCACAAATTAACTAGAACACTGGTGTAATTAACACTGAGCGCCCATTAAGAGCGTTCTTTCTATGTCTACGCAAGTACTATGTGTCGAGAGTAGCCGAGCATTGGCGAAAGCTGCCGATAATTTAAAAACGGAGTAATTGCTGGTCGATAAAGGAAATTGGAAGAGGAAATTAATGCAGAAATATGTTCCATGTTATTTCAGGTAAACGTGTCCACTGCATGACGTCACCAAATTGAAATTATCTACCGGAAGTGCTATTCCTGATTGGGGCGTGGGTTGGTTTTAAAACGTATGTCAAATGTTTGCCACTAAAACAAATGAATGGCGGCTGAATGCAAGCTATGTAGAAACAGATGTGTGTTGAATTTTTACATCGTCTACCATATATAACTACTAGGTATAGGAAATACTTTATTCTACCCCGAAATTCCATGTAGATTTTTCACTGGATATACTGTCTTGAAATCGCCTAAATAAACAAAGGCATTTTAGAAAAATCTGATGTGCTCCATTCACATTACTTTCTCTACCCTCTATGGCTTATTAGAGGATGTACAAACTATTCTTGCGAAAATTCATTTTTCTATCTATTTCGTTTTAATCGAGGTAAACATTTCAGAAAATAGCCACATTACACATTTCGTTATAGATACAGAGAACAGCGACAGTCAAATGTTTAACAACTGGACGCTATATGCTGGCCTTAAAATTCCATACTGTTTCCATGACATCACGAGAAACAACTAAAAATCGACTGGAAATTAAAGTACTGAATAATTCAAACCAATAATAACGTATATCTCGGAAACGGCTAATGCCAAAAAAAGAGTTATTTGAAATAAATTGTGTGTATTAAAGAGATCCGCATTTTTTGTGTAGCACTTTTTCTACTATCGCTTAACGTTTACCAGTTATAAAAGATTATACAAAATTTCTTCCAAATGAACAAGACCTCACGATCTATTTCCAGTAAATTCAATAAATATATTTTAATATGTGGTATTTTAATCAAAATCGTCTGAATCATTTTTGAGCAAATGGAAAATTTCGAAAAGTGCTTCATATAAAGGTACACTGGGTGTGGGATTTTTTTTGAAAATCTTCGTTTCGCATTTTTTATATTCATCTGAATTTTCGTTTTTGAGTTATGCTGGTCATACACACACACACACTTTCACTCTCTCTCTCTCCCTCTCTCTCTCTCTTATACATACATATACAAGACCTTTTCCAAAAAAATGAGCTTTTAGAATCAGGGGGCTTCAAGTAATCCATTTCCGGTGAAATCTCGTATCGAAAGTTTGAGTGGAATCCCCTTCTTACTATACGTAGTAAAAACGAAGAACGACTATCACTTGAGAAAAGTATAAGGTTAGAAAAATTCAAACCAATAACAAAGTATATCTCAGAAATGCTTATCGCCAAAAAAATCTTATTTGAATAAAAAATTCTTAAATTGATAGTATTTTAATGATTATCCTAAGAACCATTTTTGAGAAAATAAAAAATAACAAAACTTTTTCCATGTAAAGGGTAGTTCGGTGTTTGGGATTTCCTTGAAAATCTTTTTGTATTTGGTATTTAACTGACTTTGTTTAGTTATGCTGTTCACAAACAGACAAGTACACATATACACACTAAATATGCGTTTTTCTTCAAGGGATCTCAAAACACGTATTTCCAGTGTAATCTCGGTAGAGTTTTTGTGTGAAATACAATACCTCCTCTGCCTCCTCTACGTGGTAGAGAAATTAAAAACGTTAATCGCGATGAGTACCAAACTTAGCTATTATTATTATTATTATTATTATTATTATTATTATTATTATTATTATTATTATTTCCCCTTAAACAGTTCTGACGATTTTGATTAACAGTGTATGTTTGAAAGTGAAATGAGGAGTAAAACGACTATCATTCTAAGTTACTTTTGTATAATTGGTAAACCGTAAGAGATCGACAAAATATTTAAAAAACTATACTAATTATAGATCTCGTTAAAATACACGATTTATGTAATATAAAATATTTTGTGGCGTGAACCATTTCCGAGATATTCGTTGTTAATGGTTTGAATTTTCAAATACTTTTTGAAAGTGCTATGTCGCCATTCTTTTGTTTCTTGCGTTGTCACGCAAAGAATATGTAATTAAAGGCCAGTACTGGTGACTCACTGTTTATTCATTTGACTACCGCGTTAACGCTCTCTCTCCCCTGCATGCCAGAAAAGGCAGGTCGAGTGAGTTCTAGGATCGTAGCGAGCAGTCGCTTGGAGTCCCTTAGTGCAATAAGTCGGCTACTGTATTCTTCTTCTGTCCACAACAAAATGTATACAATGAAACTGTTTCTTCAAACGCATATCTCGATTAAATTGAAATAGATAGAAAAAAAATTCTGATGTGTTACACTCACATGACTTTCTCTACTCTTGACAAACTATTCCTAATTTTCTTGTAGATGCAAGGGGAATTGGTAGGTTTTAAGCGATAGTCAAATATTTTAAGAGCGCGTTGCTATGTGGCGCATTCCATTCTCTTTGTATGTCCAGGACATAAAAAAAAATGAATAACGAATTTCAGAAAAAGTGTAAGTATTGGAAAGGTTAAGGGAATATTAAGCAAGATCTCGAAAATGGTTCACTCAACAACAAAGATGTATATGACATAATCTACGTATTTTAACGCGATCTACATTTTTTGTGTAGTAAAAAGTTTGTCTATCTCATGGTTTACCAGTTATGCAAAAGTCGTTCACAATGAAGAATACTTTTGGAGACATTCCTAGAAAATTCGAGATATACATTTCATTTGTCATGCAAATATCTTAAACATACTATATTTTAATCAAAATCGTTAGAGCCATTTTTGAGAAAATTAAAGTTCCATGTAAAGGGTAATCTGGGGTGGGGGGATTTTCTTGAAAACGTTCGTGTCGCATCTCTGGAAGATGCTGAACCTAAATACCAAGTTTGGTGTTTTTCCGACTGTTCGTTTCTGAGTTATGCTGTTCACATACACACAGACACACACACACGGACATGTTTCCAAAAATGCTTTTTTTTTGGATTCAGCGGGTCTCAAAACATGTATTTCCGGTGAAATCTCGCTATCGAATTTTTGGGTGGAATGCAATACTTTCCTTACCTACTATACGTAGTAGAGAAAGTAATAAACGTTTGAAAAAACATTTTGTAGAATATTGGGTAGAGAAAGTCATGTATATGTAACTTAAAGTGTATATTCACGTGTGTTTTCTAAAATAAAGGTTTTCTTATTATTCAGTGAACCTTATTGTGATATCGAACTTTTGGTTGGAAAACCATTCTCCTCTACCTACCACATGTAGGCGGTAAAGAAACATAACATTTTCAATGCCGAAACAATTTTCAGAATTAGTCGAATAGTTTCAGAGATTACGTCTGCAAAAAACAAATTCGCTGCAGTAAATGAAAGTGTTCTGTCACATATCTGCCAAATATACACTGGCAATAAATAAATTGAACCACAGACACCCGCCCACTCAGCGAATTGGGAAGATGCGAGGGGGACAGGCAATAAACAACATACTAGCTATATTTCACGTGCCCGCTACGAGATGGCAGCACCGACACGCCACCTGCCGCGATCCAACAATTTCCCTTTTTTACTGCTTCTTGACACGCAGCAATACTTCTTTGATACGGACCGCTAATACTTCCGCAACAGGCCCTCTCCTCGTGACGTCATTTACCCCAGAGACAAGAGAATTTGAAAGGAATGTACGCCTGTCCATAAATTTCGGCGCGTTCTTGCTGTCGCCTAATTTCAGTTTAAGCTATAACTAGGATCCGGCGGTAAAACTTAAAGTAGGCAGGCAAATAAAATTCAAAATAGGCACTAATCGGTGTTGATTGAAGAAGTAAATATTATTATTAACGTTATTTGCACCACGCTTTGGGCGTCAGCTTGAAGTAGGTTGTATTGTAGTTCTTATGTTGGTGAGGCGAACTTGAAGTAGTTGCAACCGCACGTATAAAAAAGTTTCCGGTGGCCTTTGCCCCAAGTGTAAAAATATAAAATTTGTAATTTAAATGTTTCTTTAAATATTATGTATTTGTGTCTGCCTCGGCTGCGTCAGTATTTATTTTTAGAGACATGAATGTCTTAGCAGGGAGTGGTGCGACAGAAGAATGTAGGCTTACACAGATTATAATTTTACTTCACTCCTTTTATTAATGCTTGATACGATTTAAATAACACTTCACTGATATAGAGAGAGAGAGCTGTGAGATTTTTTATTATTAAATATTTGCACTTTTAAACAAGTAAACTATTTTTGTCCCACACAAAATACGTATTAAATTTCTCGAGAACACATCTCGCGTCTGCTTAGGAACACTGTCTACAACCAATTGACTTCTGAATTTGTAAATTTTGCTTCATTTTAGTTTCTGATTGGCTAATCCTAGTGCAATAAAATACCTTCATTTAACTAAAACTTTTTCTGGTTGTTGATTGGCTATTTTATTAAACTGTCTCAAAAATTACACTTTTGTTGCTCCAAGAATTACCCGTAGCATTTCAACTTTCTAATTCATTGTTACCTCATTGTTACCTCATTGTTAGCAACTTTTAACCTATTTTTCTCACAGCTCCTACATTATTAAATTACTTAATACATTCACATAACATTATTTCACATGTATACAATAATATAAACGTATACAATGACTGTAATATACACTTTTTATATATTGTTACATACACATATTGCATTAAGGCGGGCTGAAATCATTTAAGTATTAAAAACACTGCCTCATGATAAGCATTGAAGTGGGCAGAATCATTTAAACGCCACTATTCTCTTAATGGAGTGTACTTTAAATTTACACTCTACAGTTACTGCGTATTTCGTATGACAAACCCTATTATCAGTTTTTAAGTAATTTCTTTCTTCAATACTTTTACACTCCCACGCAGGTTTGTAATTGTAATTAAGTGTGTTATGTATTATTGTTAAACAGTATTGTTGCGTTTACAGTGAAATAAGTCGGCTTTGTAGATCAGTACTCTGTTTTCGCTCACGTAGGAAGTAGAAAACAACAAAGCCACTGTACTAACGGATGCCAACCTAGAGGGAGAGGGGATGAAGCGAGTTCTCCTTTCTACCCGAGCTGAAAGACAGAAACTTGATTGGTTTAGCTTTAAGAGAACAGGCTGGGCTTCACTGGCACAATGCCTTCATTTTATACCGAGGCCACAACCGCCTTAAATGCGTATCAGCCAAGACGGCAGTTACCTCGGTATATGTCACTGCGCAGCAACGGCGCAGGACTTATCAGGGGTGCGTTTTTCAGTTGTGACCTGTCTCAGTCGTTGCTTTGTCTTCGTGTTGTGAAGTGTTTCGACAATAAGTGTGTTGTGTATGATTTCCTTAAGAATGTAATTCTTTTATTAGTTCACGGAAATACCTGCCAAACAATTCACGCTTGAACAGCGTATTGTTATGTACGATACATATGTGAAAACTGAATCATGTAGACAGATGTGTAGACAATTTCAACACCAATTCTTGTTCCGGGCAGAGACACTGTGATGTTTGGTCAATAAATTCATAAAAACAGGATGTCTAAACGGTAAAAAATAAATTATTTAAGGACGATATAAATGCAGAAATTGTTAACATTACGCAAAAAGCACTTATGCGTGGGAATGATAATTTCATACGACGATGTCAAGAATGTCTTCGCGCAGATGGACACTACTTTCAACAACACTTATAACAAGGATAGTGCTCATTGCGTATATGTTACTAACACTCGTGAGTAAACAACGCGGGAGTTACGGAACGGAAAACCCGCAGTGTAGTAGACTGTGCGCGGGGCATGCATTCGCATGATCCGCGGCCTTGGCATAAAACGAAGACACTGTATTAATGAACAAAGCGATCAGTTAGTACTAAAATGTTCGATTTCTCACTCGTAAACCAATGATGTTTTGTGATATACGCTTTATTGTGCTAAAAAGCTATTATTTTATTCTTACCGAAACAATGCAACTGCCGACCTTACAAAGGAATGCCGGTATTACAAGCTTCCTCAGACATGTTGTCAACAAGAGTTTATTGGCTCAGAGCGCGAAATATTAATTGCAACACCAAGTTTAACATTCAATTAATAAATAACCGCCAATAACAAAAATAATGGAATTATGAAACATTATCATAACAGAGTTGGCGTTTCAATAAGAAACTTCATAAATATTGTTTGAAGTAGTGTGGTATTTAATGCATTTTCACCATTTTTGCACTTCTCCTGTCATAAGCCATGCTATTGTAAAACTGAGGAGATATTTTCTAAAATAACCCAAAAGCAGATTAATATTTACTATTAACCAGCACAGTTTCCGGGGTTCAATAGGGGAATGGAGGCCTGCTTGAATTCATGTTGCTCGTGGGGTGTCATGAAATGTGGTCTTTTTTTATCTTAGATTCGGCAAAGGAGGTTAAGTGCCCTGGAGAACGGAAGGGGTGAGGGTAAAAGCGAGTTCTTAAGGCTCAGATCACTGTATATATTTGATGCTACGTTTATAATTGTAATTCACGTTTATTATTTGTTCTTTTTGTTTTACCCTTCATTATGTTAGTATGCAGTAACCAAAAGTATACAGGTTTCCCACTTAAAACACCAATAAAATAAATTCTTATAACTGGGAATGTATAAGCCAAAGATAAATAAATCAAGTCAGATTTGGTAGTGCAGATTTCTATTTGCGTAACACTGTAACAATGGTTGCCACGGAGTTTTGACATTGAGAAATAAATAAATAACAGCAATCTACTAATTCGGTGAAACTAACCATATGGACCGTTCAGCAGCAAGTCTCGCGTGTTCTTTAGTTAGTAGAAACAAAGTCTATGAAGTATGATTTCGTCGTAATACAACCTTCAAAGGCATGATCCCATTTCTGACTATAAGGGAATAGGATGCAAGGTTGAAACAAACAGAAGCTTTTTGTCAAGCAGTGGTGAGCATGCTAATAAAGGAGTTTCTGAAGAGAACATTGAACTCATACGAACCAGCTTTACAAAAATCCCAAGAATATCAGTCCGAAAAGGAAGTTTACAGCTCTAGATTTCTCGCAGCAGCGTGTTCACAAAAGCCTCCGTCTTCGAGTATACAAAATTCAAATCGCACAGAAAATCAAGCACGATGATAAACATAAACAGACTAAATTTTGTTGCGGGTGTTTTGTACAAAATTGAAAACAACTCCTACTTAGATCATATACGAGGGTGAATTGATAAGTCAGTGACTTTTTAAAGAAAAAATCAGTTTTTCCAACGTTTCTCCAACTTTTTAACCCTTCCAAAAATATGACTTTCGAAGTCTGCAAAATATGAGGTTGTTTCTGCCATGATGTGTTCACTGGATGTGAATTTCTTCCCAGCGAGCCAATTTTTTAGATTTGCGAAGAGCAAGAAGTCGCTCGGAGACAAATCTGGAGAATATGGTGGGTGAGGTAGTGGTTCGTAGCCCAATTCCACAAATTTTGCGATGGCAATGGCTGACTTGTGTGCGGGGCATTATCTTGGCGAATTCCTTGTGAAACTGATCCAGCATTGCGGCATAATATAAACCTGTGATCGTTTTGCCCTTTTCCAGGTAGTGGATGTCTACCACCCGTTGTGAATCTCAAAAGACAGTTGCCATGATTTTTCCTGCCAACGGAATGGTTTTCGCTTTCTTTGGAGCAGGTTCGAGGAACGAAATCTACTGCTTTGATTATTATTTGGTTTCAGGTTGATAGTAATGGATCCAAGTTTCACGAGCCTTGATATAACGCCGCGAAAACTCATTTGGTTGCTCTGGAACATATTCAAACACCCCTGTGAAATGGTCACACGATTCCGCTTGTTGTCAGTCTTGTGATCAGTCGCGCACCCATCTTGCTTACAGCTTTCTCATATCCTAACATTCGTGCAGAATGTTATACACCCATTCACTCGAGATGTTTACGGTCTGGGCTATCTCACGGATTTTCACTCGACGGTTTTCCAACACAATATCGTGAACTTTGTTCACCATTTCTTCTGGTGTGACCTTAACCACCCGTCCTGTACCATCTCTTGTGCTGGAACGGCCACATCGAAATCCTGTGAACCGCTTGTGAACCATGCCATGTGATGGAGCAGAGTCCCCATAATACTTGTTCTGCTTTTCTTCCGTTTCCTTCACCGTCTTACCAAGTAAAAAGTGTTGCTTTATCAAAACACGAAATTCATTTTTCTCCATTTTCCACGAAGCAACACACATCTGCTTATTTTAGAAGCTCTCAACAATGTTCTGAGATACAAGTGACGACGAATTTCTGCGATTATACCCAAAATACATGTAAGACTTGGGTGCAAACAAGAAATCTGTTATTAGAACGCTATCTCTTGTCATGGAATTATCAATCCGCCTTCGTATGTTCCTCTCACGAGTCAACTTTCCACATATCAAGAAAAGTTAACAGATCGATTGTAGAATCTGGAGGATTGAGAGTCTCTGTTGTGTTTCAACATGAACGTGATTTACTCAAAGTTAATGTCTGTTGCGGTTTAATGAAACATCCTGTGATAGGTGCCTTCTTTTTTGCTCAACCTACAGTGACTAGTCGAAACTATCTAGATATGTTGGAGTTGTATGTCATCCCACAACTTCCTGCAGGAACCATTTAACAGCAAGATGGCGCTCCTCCTCACTTCGCATTGGAAGTACGCAAGCTTCTGAATGACAATTTTCCCAGACAGTGGATTGGCAGACGATTCCAGACAATCGCTTGGCCGCCAAAGTCACCATATCTGTCACCCTTGGACTTTTTTCTAAGGGGATTCGTCAAGGATCCTGACCTGACCTCAATGGTTTGAAACTCAGAATTCACGTTGCGATTCAAAATGTCACAGTTGCTATGCTGAGGAATACCTGAAGAGAGGTGGACAACGGGCTCGTCATCTACCTTGCTATAAATGGTTGTCATGTTGAAATCTATTAAATTTGTATCTCTTTAGCTAATTGAAAATCCATAACTTTTGCTATTGAGTTAGAACCATTTGTTTCATTTCGGTTATTTATTTCTCAATGTCACAACTCCGTGGCAACCCTTGGTACATTGCTACGCGAATTGCAAGATCTGCACTACCAAATCTAACTAGATTTATTTCTCTTTGTCCTATACATTCCCAGTTATAACCACTTATTTTATTGGTGTTTTAAGTGGGACATCCTGTATATTTAGTACATACATTTATTGTATATACTCTATTTTATTTTACGTCGCTTTAACTCCTTGGCCATATCGCAACGGATCTGTTGGTGGATAACTCTTAGAACGATATGATGGACAGTTAGCCTTCTAGGTCTCATCCCTGCAACCACCCGCTCCGTCACACGACACTAGCGTATAGCTACCGAATATTCTGTTTCGTGCCGTGCAGACGACATTAGTGTGCCGTCTAGCTCAACCGCCGCTCCCATACGAAGGCGGGCAGATAGCCTTCTAGATTTCATCCCTGTAACCATCTGCTTCATGCCGTGCAGATGGCATCAGGGTGCCGTCCAGCCCAACCGCCGCCCCCACACAGAAAGGCGGACAGCTAGCCTTCTAGTTCTCATCCCTGGAAATGCCATCTTGCATCGTCACGTTCCCACAGAGACCGCCAGCGTATGCAGCCGGATCTTCTGTTTCGTGCCGTGCAGATGGCGTTAGGGTGCCGTCCAGTGCAACTCCTTACATTGTCTGCGGATAGATGGCATAGCATTCGCCATTAGCACTTATTTTTCATTTTACTATTGTTTTAGACTTAAGGTGGAACTTTGGGTCTTGGTATTAAATATCCAATCCGGTGTTTACCTTGGCGACTGAGGAAAACCATGAAAAAACCTCGGAAAGATTGGTCAACCCACAGGATTTCAACCCGCGCCACAGGCTTTACCGCCTTTTCGCTCGGTATTCATTTATTGTAAGATTCCAGGGATAGGAAAAGTATGCACGGCCATTATTCGCATGTGATTGTTGTATGTTACAAGGGTAGACTGAAGCTGTTCACAATTAAATCCTACTACTACTCTCCGTTCGGGAGGGGGGATCATGAGCACTCGTTACTAGAAGTACGCTGGACCGAACATTCGAGCTCTTCCCCAAAGGAAGTTATTCGGATTGGGTTGAACTCGGCAAGGCAGTGGTTCCCGATACCCATAGGAGATTGGGTACGCCTGACTGGTTTTCCGCTCAGGCGGGGTTGTGAGACGCTCCGATGTTCTCCGGCACCAACCATGAGTGAGATTTGGTAGATGGTAGCTAGATGTACCATCGGCCCCCCCAAGGTTGTTCCGTAGTCTTCCCTGATACGGTTTTCCCTAATGGGCTGACGCGCTTAAGTGGCGTATCCACTGCCGTCCTTGAGCAGCAGGGGTTGATGGCAGGATGGTTTACTTACCCAGTTTCGGCCACGCAAAGGGGGGCGGTATATAAAATAGGCACTGTCCCTAATGGAAAAATCTCGGGAGTTTGCAAGGGCTGGGGCTGAGTTGTCAGACCCAGTCCCGTGTTTACTACTATTACTACACCCCGTAAGGGGGGGGGGTTCCGACCCCTTCAGCTGCCGTGGTGCGGGCCATGGGGCACTCGTGGTACTTCTGACGTTGCTAGAAATACGCTCGGCCGAAAATTCGAGCCCCTACCGATAGGAAGTTGTTCGGATTGGGTTGGACTCGGCGGTGCAGTAGTTCCCGATATCCATGGGAGATTGGTTACGCCTGGCTGGTTTTCCGCCCTGGCGGCGTTGTGAGACGCCCAGATGTTCTCCGGTACACTATGAGTGAGAGTTGGTAGACGGTAGCTAGATGTACTGTCGGCTCCACCGAGGTTGTTCGGTAGTCGGTTTCCTTATTGGACTGACGTATCCACTTCCTTCCTTGGGCGGCAGGGAATGAGGCTGTCCTGACCCAGTCTCGGCCACGCAAGCGGGGAGGCCGCTTATAATATAGGCGCTGTCCCTAATGGAAAAAACCCGTGAGTTTGACTCCTGGGTTGCGAGGGCGTGGTCAGATTCCGTCCTCGTTTCCTACTACTAAAATTTAAATTTAATTTGAAATATATCGATCATTTCTGCTGCAACTGTAATATGTCGAAACTCAGTAGCCATTTGCGTATAGTATAGTTTAGGTTTGGGTAAATGCTTGGTTACGCCACAAAAGCAAATATTTCGGCATTTTAATCAAAACCATTCCGCGGTAGTTTTGAAACACGTGAAGAAGGCCGTACAAAGGACAAACGAAACAATACGGTCGGTACATGAAAAGGAATGTTTTACTTTTGATAACTAGCAGCTGATGGAACAAAACAAATGAAATGCGTGTTGCAACATGTCACGTGCACAGGGGTGTATAAACATTAAGTAAGTAAACAGTCATTCTGGGTATTTACTGTTTGGTTTGCTGCAGGCTTATGCTGTATATTGTCAATTTGTCTTTTCTAATCGGGAATCTCAACGTTTTAGCAAGGAAAACCTTTTATTTGAAGTATCTTAAAAACGTTAAAAAAGAAAGTGTACGGGAAACGTTTGAAGGATTTTAAACAAATTTCACATTTCTAAAATATATATTGGGCTTTAAAATTAAATTTAAAATATCGACTAATAATTCGCCAGTGTAACTACTTGTAGTTATGGAAGGTTAAAATTTCACAAGTGTTTTTAAAAAACATCTAATTTATTGCTTATGTGGTCGAAGTATAATTGTTCTAAATTAATAAACCCAGTTTAAATTTAAGTTTAATCATGTTTTTATAATTTTTAAAGGTGCAACGTTTCTTTAGAACGTTAAGAAATTCGTTAATTCTCCATCAGCAATGTAGAGGCTCTAGAAATCTTATTTTGTTTATGAATTAATCATAATTACTACTTTTTTACAATTCACAACAGATGTAAACTATATTTTCAAAATTAAGCATTCTTGTAGACATATTCTAAACTTTGATAGCAGCGAACAGAACATATCATACGCTTTTGTTTTTTCAATTCCATAGAAACTAAGTTACAGCAGCGTCTAGTTACCATGGAAACAGTGTTATATTGCGCTCTCTTTTTTTTCGGTTTCCATAAAAACCAAGGTACAGGAGCCTCTAGTCACCGTGGAAACAGAAAGTGTTGTATTGCGTTTTCTTGTTTTTTCGGTTTCCATAGAAACAGGAATCGTTAGTTACCATGGAAACAGAAGGTGTTGTATTGCACTTTCTTGTTTTTTTTCGGTTTCCATAGAAACAGGAACCTGTAGTTACCATGGAAACAGAAGGTGTTGTATTGCACTTTCTTGTTTATTTGGTTTTTCTTTCCATAGAAGCGAATGTACAGGAAGCTGTAGTTATCATGAAAGCAGAAGGTGTTGTATTACACTTTCTTGTTTTTTTTCTATTTCCATAGAAACCAATGTACGGAAACTCTAGTTACCATGGAAATAAAAGGTGTTGTATTGCACTTTCTTGTTTTTTTTTCGGTTTCCATAGAAACCAATGAACACAAACCACTAGTTACCATGGAAACAGAAAGTGTTGTATTGTGCTTTCTTGTTTTTTTTTCGGTTTCCATAGAAACCAATGAACACAAACCACTAGTTACCATGGAAACAGAAAGTGTTGTATTGTGCTTTCTTGTTTTTTTTCGGTTTCCATAGAAACCAATGAACACAAACCACTAGTTACCATGGAAACAGAAAGTGTTGTATTGTGCTTTCTTGTTTTTTTCGGTTTCCATAGAAACCAATGAACAGGAACCTCTAGTTACCATGGAAACAGAAGGTGTTGTATTGCACAGTCTTGTTTTTCTTGGGGGGGGGAGTTCCAAGAAACCAAGGTACAGCAGTCTCTAGTTACCATGGGAACAGAACATGTTGTATGTTCCTTTTTTTCCGTAGAGATAGAGGAAGTTCAAGTTACCATGGAAACATTGCGTATTAACTGCGTCTGGTATTTTGATTGTAACCTCTAGTTAGGGTAGGTGTTTATGATATATGTACGGCTGAGTTTAGCCAAGGAACGCTTGCCATCAAGAATTGGCACTACGCCAGGAGACCGGGCTCGGGTCCCTGGTCACCCCTGCCTCACAAGTGCACGCCATCTGTGAGCCGACGTTAGGTACATACCTACCCCGTACGGACACCCAGAAATGTGCTAGTCGAGATGGAGTTCCTGAGTGTCGGCGACGACGACGAGGGCGCCCCTGCCCGCGTCACCGTGACCACCACCACTACCAGACGTCGCACCGTTCGGCGTCCTCGGGACAGGTGGACGGTCGTCGTCGGTCCTGAGATACGGTACTGTTACCTTCCCTAACTTTGAAGATGCAAATCTAACCATTGCTTTACTTGCAAATTTATCTTACTTTTAGTCCTAATATGTGAATACCTAAAAATACTTAATGCACTAGTAAAATACCCCTGAAATTATCTTCATTCTTTTAGAATTTTATGTAAATGTGAAATAAAACAATTCTGATGTGTTGCATTCACATAGTTTTCTCTATTCGCTCTTCTACAAACTACTTTTACAAAAGTGTATCAGTCTACTGTTATCGAGATAAGCTTTCTTTACATATTTTTTCTAGGTATAAAAAGGATATGGTAGCCTAAAACAATAGTCAGATTTTTAAAAAGCAAATTGCTAGTTGATGACTTTCAAATACCTTTGCATCATCACGAGAAAAAAAAAGAAACAATAGTGACTAATCAGTGTAGAAAAAGTATAAGTATTTGAAAATTCAAACCAATATCAAAGAGTATCTCGGAAATAGTTAACGCCACAAAAAATTGTATTTGAGATACTCTTTAACGAGCTCTACATTTTAACTGCCTCTTAAGGTTTACCAATTATACAAGTTATTCAGAATGAAGAGAACTTCATAGGCTATTCCCATAAAATTTAAGATATACATTTCAATCATCATGCAAATATGTTAAACATATGGGATTTTAACCAAAATCATTAGACATTTTTGAAAAAAAAAATCAAAATAACGAAAAGCTTCCCAGGTAAAGTGTGGTTTGGGATAGGGATATTTTCAAAATTCAAACAAATAACAAGGAATATCTCGGAAATGGTTCATTCCACAAAAAAGTATGTGACATAAATTGTGTATTTTAACGAGATCTATATTTTTTGTGTAGTATCATTTTGTGTATCTGTTACGGTTTACCAGTTATGCAAAAGTCATTCAGAATGAAGAGGGCTTTTGGAGACATTCCCAGAAAATTCATTTGCCATGGAAATGTCTTAAACACATGATATTTTAATCAGAATCGTTAGAGCCATTTTTGAGAAAATCAAAATTTTTCCAAAAATGTTCCTTGTAAAGGGTAGTCTGGGGTCTTCTTGAAAAATTTCGTGTCGCATCCTTGGAAGATACTAAGTTCAAATACCAAGTTTGGTTTTTGTTTTTTTTGAACTCAAGCTGCTCGCTTAGAAGTTAAATACCTCCACGTCAAGCACCTTGTGGAGGTAGCCCAAATCAGCGCCTTGTGGTTTGTATTATACGGGTTATTCTAAATTAGTTACCTGATAATAAAGCTAAATTATACATAGTTATCTTACGTAGTTTATTTCCATTTCCATTACATACATTGACATTAACATTAAGTTTTATTTGCAATGTTTACAAATGTTCAATGAGACTCCCTTTTGTCACTCGGCAGATATCCCACCTGTACGACAGTTCATCCCAGATACGCGTGATCATGTCCGCATCTACACGAGCTACCGCTACGTTAATTTGTTGACGAAGCTCATCGAGATTGGTCGGCAGTGGAGGGTTGTACACGTTATCTTTAATGTAACCCCACAGACTAAAATCCAGCGGTGTTAAATCGGGAGATCATGGAGCCCAAGCTGTGTTCCCGCCAATACAAGCGGGAGTGGTGTGGGATAGGTACGTAGTAACCTCATGGTGGTAATGAGGAGGTGCTCCATCTTGTTGGAAAAATGAAATTATCTCTCATATCTTCTTGCAGCTGTGGCATTAGGTAGTTTTCTAACATATCTAGATATGTGATGCCAGTCACAGTCTTCTCATAAAAAAAGAATGGTCCATACACTCTCACGGAGCTTAGCGCACAAAACACATTCAGATTTGGTGAGTCACGTGTATGTATCCCATATCCTTACTTTGTGGCGAGTACCACTTAGTACCACTAAGGTGAAGAGTTGCCTCGTCACTGAACACAATCTTATTAAGAAAACTATCGTCTTCTTCCATCCTGTTCAGCATGCCCGCACAGAGCTCATAACGTTTAAGCTTGTCATTAGCACTCAATGCCTGAACCAGTTGCAACTTGTACCCCTTACACTGCAGTCGTCGTCGTAAAATTCTCCATACCGTAGGTTGTGGAATGGTCAGCTACAAACTTGCTCTAGTTGTAGACTTCTTTGGACTTCGTGCATAAGTTCTTCTCACAGCTTCCACAACGTGGCCTGCTACAGAAGGGCGTCCCTGTCCTTTCTCTCGGTGTCCCACACAAACTTTTCTACGAATCGATCATACCATGTTTTGATAGTTTTCTCCTGCGGGGGAGTTTTTTATACTTTGTACGAAAACGTCTGTGTGGTAATTTGCGATTTAGTTTTATGAAACCACAGACAACACTGCGCGCGCTCCGCACAGCTGTAAGACTCCATGGCGACTGCTTACTAGACTCCAGGTGTTGCGAGTGCTTCACATTTTCCCCACCAGACGAGCGAGCGAGTGGATATAGCGAAGTCTGCCGACCATGTTTAAAACTTGATGATATGATATAAGGTTTGATGAACATCGGAATAAATTTCCGTCAACAGTTTCGAAATAATTTATTCATACTTTCAGGTAACTAATTTAGAAATACCCTTTATAGTCAGCCAAAGAGAGACACAGAAGTTGACGTTTGTCAACCGCGCGCTCACTCGAAGGCACTTTGAAAACGTTTAACTGTTCAAGAGAGCGGACACTTTTAGTCTGACCGAGTGCACACGTGTATGTTTAATGAAACAGTGTCAAAACTTCAGAATAACCTCTACTCTAATTCTGGAAGTTTCTGGATGCCAAAACCTTCTAATTACCCTCTTGTTTCAAAGTTTTGCTTTATTCCCTTTGTGCTTATGTTAGCAGGGCATAGTAAATAATTGTATAAAGAGGGAAAATTGCTAACATTAGAAATAAGTAAACCGATATTTTATAGTTTCAACTGATAAATTGTTTTTCTATGGTTGCAGGCTATTTGTATTTTACAGAGGTTAACTTGTTGACCTGGGAGTGCGAAATCTGTACATTTACCAACTTCACGTTTATTTCGTTGTATATACGAGGGTATTCCAAAACTAAGGTCCATTTGGTCATGATTACAACATCGTTCATGAGACAAGGTTTTAATTAACAGTAATATGTGCCTACATATATATTTTACTGTTACACACAACGCCGTTCACATCTATACACCTGCTGTAACGCTGCACCAGCTTCTTTAACCCCTCGGCATAGAAGTCTGCCGCCAGGGACTTGAACCAATTGGTAACTCGTCTTGAGTTCATCATTGGTTTGAAACGGTTGTTCACTCAAGCACCGTTTCAAATGCAAGAAGAGGAAACAGTCGCTTGGTTCCAGGCCAGGACTGTACGGAGGGTGGTCAAAGAGTTCCCAACGAATATTTTGAATCTTCTCTTTGGTTTTGGCAGCGGTGTGCGGGCGGGCGTTTTCGTGCAGCAGGATGATGCCAGATGACAGTTCATTTTGGATCGCCGGTATCAGTTTGGTAAGCGTTACACAGTACACGTCAGCTGTAAAGTGTTGACCCACGGTCCGTGAAATCAATCAAAAGGACGCCCTTTTCATCCCAAAACACGTAGCCATCACTTTGCGATGCGTGTATGGCGATTGCTTACTCTTTTTTTTTTTTTTGGTTTGGTTGTTTCGATTCTGGGTTGGTGTACGCTATCCATGTCTCGTCGCCCGTAACAATGAGGGAAAACAAACCATCTCCATCTTGTCTATAGCGCTCCAAAAACTGTCGTGCACTACGTTTTCGTTGGTCTTTGTGCTGACCGGTGAGCAGTTTTGGCACCCACCTCGCACAAAGTTTCCGATAACCAAGCTGTTCAGTAGCAATCCTGTAAAGTGAGGTTCGAGCAAGATTTGGGAATTCATCAGCCAGAGCACTAATCGTCAAACGCCAATCACTTCGAAGTTTTGATTCACCTGATCAACGATGTCGTGGTCAGAATACTGGGCCTACCACTCCGTTATTCATCGTGCACATTTATGCCGCTTTTCGAAATTCTCGACACCAATTTCGAATCTGTTTTTCACTCATTATGTCCGGTCCATACACGAGGCATAACTCACGATGGAGGTCCACACTTGATCCTTTTACCAGTAAAAATCTAATCACACCGCGCACTTAACAACTGGCGGGAACTAGAATTGTTGCGGCCATTGCGATCTGCACTCACCGATTGGCAAACGCCAAACGCGTCACACCAACACTGCGGTAGGTTCCTCAGGAGTCGGTAGACAGCGCTGCAGGCGTGAAACGTTATTCAAGCCTACCATCCGTTAAATATTGTTCACCGGACCGTAATTTTGGAATACGCCTCGTATTAAGGGTTTCTGTATTGTGTGAAAACTGTAGTTTTGATGTTATTAAGTAATTATGGAACCAAAAAGAAAATGTTTAAAATGTCCACCGTCAAAGAGTATTTATAGACTATGCAGCATTTCCAGAACTTGGAAGACTGTTGGAGGAGGTTAAGGATGTCAGATATTCATCTATCTTTCATATCCTTTTCATAAAAATTCTTTACCTCACTGTACAATAATTTTATAAAAAACTGGAGGGGAGATAAATGAAATTAATTAACGTCACTCGAGTTTAAAAAGGAAACTGTGTAATGTGAGGTAAGCCAGCTAGTTAATATAATGATTTGTGGATAATCAATATGTCTGCAGATCTTGCTCCAGGGCTCTGGATGCTGAATGTTAATTACCTTACAACGCGTCTTGACATTGTGTTTCTTTTGTTTCAGGTAAGTGCTGCACCCTGGAGTGTCCCTAAGCGTATGGCAGATATTAAGGTTATATTTTGATTCCACGTGACGTCACATGACCACAGGTAGGGTTTTAATTACCTCCTGTATTGATTCTAAGTACTGTGGCATCTGGTTAGAGAAACGCGTTGCTATGGAAACCGACTTGGAAAAGAAACAAAAGGCGTCACAATGGGAAATATTGTTGGGCTGTACAAGAAACCGTTCCCTTTCATCTGCTGGGGGCTTCCCCATTGTGTTGCCAACTATTGAAAATCGTTAGTTACTCTCCTTTGTTAGCAAACATCGATCGCTGCCACGGAATTACACGCACAGAACAAACGTTACCGGCAAAAGTATTCATTAAGCATTACCTTTCCGTTTTCCAATTTGGGTGGTCTCAAAATTTCAGTATCCAAATTATAGCTGTTGTTGTTGCTGCATTCGATATTCTGTGCTCGTGATCTTAAAAGTGCGTACAGAATTCACCAAAAAAATTGAATATAGAAAATTTCAGCGAAAATACAAGTTTTAAAGTCCACTAAATCCAACAAAACATTTTAAGGGAAAAAGGTCCATATCAGTGTCTGCATGTCTTGTCGACATGAAAAGTTTCTTAAAAATCTGATGTGTTACGTTCACATGACTTTCTCTCTCATCTATCGCTTATTAGTAGGTATACAAATTATTCTTATGAAAATTTCTATTTCTAGCCACTTCATTTTAATGCAAATAAACCTTTGCAGAAACAGCTACAGTACACATTTCCTTATAGATCCGAAGAGAACAGCGATAGTCAAATGTTTAACAAGTGGACGCTATATGCCGGCCTTAAAATTCCACACTGTTTCCATGACATTGCGAGAAACAACTGTAAATCGACAAGACCTTAAAAGAGTGGCTAAGCATTAATCGGAAATCGCTGGTACCATAAAAAAATTCTTTGAAACAATTGTGTGTTTTAAGAGATCTACATTTTTTGTGCATTATATTTTCCTGTGTTTAACATTTATCAGTTACAGAAGATTATAAAACATCTGATGTGTCACACTCATATGACTTTCTCTACTCTTGTACAAACTATTTTTACAAACTCTTATTCTCTATCTATTTCATATTAATCGAGATAAACATTTGCAGAAACGATCTTTTGACATGCAAAGAGAATTACATTTTACTCATAGCGACCAGTTCTAAAAATATTTGACTATCACTTAAGGCGTACTATGTTCCCCTTGTTTTGTATTTGCAAGAGCTGGTTGCTATGTGCAGCACCATTCTCTTTGCCACAGATTAATACTCTTTGCATATCCAAGAAAAAAAAGAATAACGAATTCCTATTTGAGAAAATAAGTATTGAAAATTTTTAGGGAATAACAAGCAATATCTCGAAAATGGTTCACTCAATAAAAAAATGTATATGACATAAATTGTGTATTTTAACGCGATCTACATTTTTTGTGTAGTAAAATTTTGTCTATCTCTTATGGTTTACCAGTTATGCAAAAGTCGTTCACAATGAAGAATACTTTTGGAGACATTCCCAGAAAATTGGAGATATACATTTCATTTGTCATGAAAATATCTTAAACACAGATATTTTAATCCAAATCGTTAGAGCCATTTTTGAGAAAATCAAAATTTTCGAAAAATGTTCCATGTAAAGGGTAATCTGGGGTGGGGGGATTTTCTTGAAAACCTTCGTGTCGCATCTCTGGAAGATACTGAACCTAAATACCAAGTTTGGTGTTTATCCGACTGTTCGTTTCTGAGTTATGCTGTTCACAGACACACAGACACACGCAGTGCGGTGTTATATTTGTTTTGTTGAGCCCCACGTTTGGGAGCCAATTTGCGACGGTATTACTTATAATGATTGTGTATGTGTGTTTACTTCACGTGGCGAAGCCATTTTGTGACGTGATTCTTTGTTAGGTTTGTAGCTCCATCTGGTGTTAGCAATTTGCGGTAGTATTAGTGTTTGTTTGAAAGAATGCTACTGTTATTTTATTTAATTTTGGTTTACTGTCCTCCGGCTAGCTATTATCCTTTTGGGTCGAGCACTTCTCTTTATACAGGTTGTGTAAACGGAAAGGAATCTTTTATCCAAAGATAACACTGATGAAAGAATTTCTTCTATACTTTTATTGTCGAACACTTTCACTATCACATTTACACATTGATCTAGACATTCGCCAAACTGAAACTGTTATAACAATTTCTTACTAATCACTTTTAATTCGCGTACTTCAACTTTTTGTATAATTAACTTTACCATACATGAGATTTTTCATAACTCTTATACGCGTAACTTGCGAATCGATAGCCGACGTGTAATATTTCTGCTGGACTGAAGGCGACGTGTATCATACAAATATTTTCGACGAACTGACGGACTCTACCTCTAACCTAGCTCTTTTATACTCATACACCCTGATATGGCTAAAGATTATAACTGAGCTGCAATTCGCTAATAAAACGCGCCAACATCAGCGTCTATTTTTATATCCAATGAAAATTATGAATACATATGCTCTAGGAAAATGTTCCAGAAGATTCTAAAGGAAAACGCGCCAACATTACGTAACTTCCTCGATTCCAATAATGATAAACAGCTCACCCCCCTCGCTGCATTATTGCACGCTATTATTGTCAGTTTCAGTAAGGCCGTATAAAGTTACTTCCCAACAATAATTACAATCAACAAACATCTTAAATCAATGTCACATAATAATGCATATTCATACTATAATCACTCTTTACATTTAAATAATTTGTGATACAAATTATTGCATCAACAGACAGACAGACACACACACACAGACCTTTTTCAAAACATGTATTCCCGGTTAAATCTCGGTATTGAATTGTTGGATGGATTGCACCTTCTCTACCTGTTATGTACGTGATAGAGAAAGTAAAAATTCCTCAAAAGATTTTGATTGCTTGTGAATATGTTCTGAAATCTTTCTTATTTTCTATTTATTTTACGTCGCTTTAACTGCGTGGTCATAACACGACGGATCTGTTAGGAGATAACTCGTGGCTCGGTGTGTGACGTACAGTTAGCCTTCTAGGTTTCATCCCTGTACCATACCAGCTTACGTCGCCACGTTTACATAGACACCTTGGTGCTAGGCAACTGTACCTCTGCTTCTATAAGAGCCGGGCGCTTGGAATTAGGGAACCATCGACTTTCATTATCTTGAATAGATGGCAGAGCATTCTCTCTTTCTATCTGTACTCCATTTTACGATTATGTAGTCTTAAGGTGGAACTTTGGGTTCATGGTAATAAATATCCAATCCTGTATTTACTTGGCAACTGAGAGAAACCAATCAGATTGGTCGGTCCAGGGCATTTCAACCCGAACCTCCAGACACTGCATACAATATAAGTACTAAAAGTAATTATTATGAGGGGCATTCAAATGAAACCTCGTCAGTGCGTCTAACTTTGCGCTACACGTAAGGATAGAGCGACTACAGCGTGTGCAACGTTTGACGTTGCATAGCGACAGTGTGGTTTCATGCCGAAGAGAAGGTGGTCACACAAGTTATCGTCCACTACTGAACATGAAGGCGAGTAAGCAGGAACAACGAGGAGTGAATCAGAGCAAGCAGTGGAAACATGCGACTTCACCACCTCCAAAGAAATCAAAGGTCGTGCACACCAGTTCTGGTAAGGTCATGATGTCCTTCTTTGACCACAAGGGCCCACTGCTTGTCGAGTTCCTGGAACGGGGAACCACCATCAATGCCCAGCGTTATCAGGTCACTTTACAGAACCTTAGATGAGCCATCAATTCGAAACGCCCAGGCATGTTGTCCGATGGCGTTATTCTCCTGCATGATAATGCCCGCCCACACACTGCCAATGTGGTGAAGACGACATTGCAGCAGTTTTGATGGGAAACGCTGGAACATCCACCATACAGTCCAGACCTTTCACCGTGTGATTTTCATGTTTATGGACCTCTAAAATAAGCTTTTCGCGGACATCGATTCACAACGGACGACGAAGTGTGTGATTGGCGCCAGGCCTGGATCCGACAGCAGCCTACTAGCTTCTTCAAAGATGGAATCGACCGGCTAGTGTCGCAATGGGACAAATGTGCCAACAGTTTTGGCGACTACTTTTGAGTTAATAAAAATGTTACCGTTAGTTGATATTCGTTTTTGAGTTATGCTGTTCGCGCGCGCACACACACACACACGCACGCACAGGAATTTTTCTAAAAATTATTTTTTGCATCAAGGGACCTCAATATATGCATTTCCGGTGAAATCTCGGTATCGAATTTTTGTGTGGAATGCAATACCTTCTCTACACAAGTGACCGGGTTTCATTTGAATGATCCTTATATAATCAAATATATAGGTTGTCGTTGCTGGATGGGAACATGGTAACATAATGCTGGTTGTCTTGTAGATAATGGATATAAATGAAATTAATGACAGAAAGTATAAGTACGGAAAAGGAAGAAATATTTATTCCTGAAGACGTTCTAATGAATGCTCAGAGTGCAGTGAAATCAATGATCCCTGAAATAAGCATTACTTGAAGTTTTGTTTCAACTGGGTGAAACGTTTCAATTCACTACTGAGATTGGAAAGTTGTCAGGAACAAAAAAAACCACCAAAAACAAGTTGTAGTAGCAGATAACAGTACATTGCAATACAAGTGCGGTAAATGCATCTTTACACAACGAGGAAGGAGTTCGAAAACACGAGACTAAGTTGTGTCACGAAGATGAAATTAATTACTATCAACTGTTGAAAAGCAGTATGAAGGTCGACCGGGCTAACCTGTGTCGATTAGTCACGCCAGTCAATAACTGAAGATGACATGACTGCTTGCATCGAAAGAGTTATGTTTAAACATTACATGAACTAAATCGTAAGTAAATGTTAACAGATAAAGGGAAGTAAAGACTGTAAGATTTAAATGGTAATATTTAATTATATTGCATGTGTACAACAATAACCACACTGTGACAGCGGCTATGGTCCAAGATTATCGGGATAAGTCGACGCCTAGCGTAACCACTGGAAGTTTTCCTCCCCCCTGCCTCCAGGACATTCTGGAATATTCTGTGGAAATTTCCAGCGGCTATATAAGCGAGCGCTCTCGCAAGTCAGTGAGTTAGTGCGGTTTGGGTAAGACAAAAAGTGCTGTTCTCCGAATGAGTTTGTGACGATTAATGTGAAGTGCAGTGAGTGCTGCTTCCGCGAGAGATTAGAGACGTGTTGTGTTCGACTCCCCAGCGAGTGAAATGGACCGAGTCGCGAAGAAAGTGAAGTGATTGAAGTAGTTCACATTAGTGAGGTAACATTGTGAACTAAGTGAAGTCAGAAAATCGGAACTAATCAGTTTATTAAGTGACAGTGAGAAGTTAATAAGGTGACAAAGTCACAATACGTCATATCAATATTTGGAGTATTAAACACATTTTATTAATGTCTTCTGTGCAGAAATTTCAGCTTGCCACGCATAAGCGGGAAGTGGATAAAACAACACTATCTTGTAAAAGCTATTTTACTTCACCGAACAGAGCTGGTGATAAACCGAGTCTAAATATCTAACTAAATGTAAGAAAGGTTATAAACTGTTTTTAAATCGAACACAGTTTATTTAAAACCTTTTTAAAATCTAATTCTGTGCAGTTTCTCTTTAGCGAGTAGAACACAGAAACGTTGTGCGTCATTAAAATGTGAAGTAACGCGAGAAATCCGCAACGAAATGACCAGAAAGAATTGCAGGGAATTTCAGAAGCGTATGTTGGCAGCCCCCCCCATTACGCGACAGTAATGAATTCCCTGTTACATTTACAGACGTAGAAAGGAATAAGATCCAATTACGTTGTAAAATTCCGGCACTAGAGTACTCTCCTGTCGCATTTACTGCTTCATAAAAGAAGACTGTTAATTTTTTTCTTCTTTTACGCCTGCTTCAGCAGAAACATCAAATGTTTAAATGGGAAAGAGCATTTTGTCGCCTTTGGAAACGGTGACATTTCATGCCTAATGGCTTTTAGGGGCGTTTGCTGCAACATTCTGCAACACAGCTCTTTAGAAAAATTAATCTTATAACTTAACAAATCTCTTGCGTTGCGTTCACATGACTTTCTCCACCCGCTCTTCTACCTCCTGCATGTTAATCGAGATAAATGTTTACAGAAATTGTTTTATTAAGTATTTCGTTATGGATATATTAAGATAATATAGTAAAGCGATAGTCAGGTTTTTAAAACCAGATCGTAGGTGTGGCTTTGAAATTCTGTGCTGTTTGTATGACCACGATATTCAACGAATAGTGATTTACCATTTGAAAAATATATAAGTATTTTGAAATTCAAACCAATAAAACGTTATTAGACACAAATTGTGTGCTTTTTGTATGCACTTTTTTACTTTCTCTACTACGTATAGTAAGTAGGGAAAGTATTGTATTCCACCCAAAAATTCGATACCGATATTTCACCGGAAATACATGTTTTGAGACCCCCTGAATCCAAAAAAAAAATTTTGGAAACATATAGTATGTGTGTGTGACTGTCAACAGCATAACTCAGAAACGAACAGTCGGATAAACACCAAACTTGGTATTTAGGTTCAGTATCTTCCAGAGATGCGACAAGAAGGTTCTCAGAAAAAAACCACCCCAAATTACCCTTTACATCGAACAATTTTTGAAAATTTTAATTTTTTCAGAAATGGATATAACGATTTTGATTAAAATATAATTCATGACAAATAAAATGTATATCTTGAATTTTCTGGGAATGTCTCCAAACGTATTCTTCATTGTGAACGACTTTTGCATAACTGGTAAACCATAAGAGATAGACAAAATTTTACTACACAAAAAATGTAGATCGTATTAAAATACACAATTTATGTCATATACATTTTTGTTGTTGAGTGAACCATTTTCGAGATATTGCTTGTCATTCCCTTAAATTTTCCAATACTTATACTTTTTCTCAAATGGAAATTCGTTATTCATTTTTTTGTCCTGGACATACAAAGAGAATGGAATGCGCTACATAGCAACCAGATCTTAAAACATTTGGCTATCGCTTAAAGCCTGCATTCCCCTTGCATCTACAAGAAAATTAGCAATAAGATTAACATCTCGATTAACATGAAGCATATGGAGAATAAGCGTTTGTAAAAATAGTTTGTACAAGAGTAGAGAAAGTCATGTGAGTGTAACACATCAGATTTTTGTGTAGTAGGATTTTGTGCTTCTGTCATGGCATTTTAATAAAAACCGTAAGAGCCATTTTGAGGATATCAGAAATCGCGAAAAATGTTCCATGCAGTTTGAGATATACAGTTTTCTTGAAAATCTTCCTTGTAGGATTCTGAACTTGAATACCAAGTTTGGTATTTATGCGATTTTTTCTTCACTTACGTTGTTCGCAGAGACTCGCACACGGACATTTTTCTAAAATGGTTTTTATTTAAGGATCTCAAAACATGTATTTTTGGTGAAATGGACCGTAGAAAAAATTACAAAATGCAAACCAATACTAACGGATATCTCAGAAATGGCTGATACCATAAAAAAATTATTTTAAATACATTGCATTCTTTACAAAGATGTACATTTTTATGTATAACAATTTGTTTATATTTTATGGTTCAGTAGTAATACAAAATTATATAAGATTTATTTAGAACAAAGAGAACTTCACAGACTATTCGCAGAACATTAAAGATATAGCCTTTGTTCGTCTGTATGTTAGTTATAGTATTTCAATCAAATTCGTTACTTTTGATTTTCTCAAAAACTATTATAATATATATATATTCAATAACAGCCCGCCTTAAAGCAATATGTGATTGTATTACGTAATTTAATAATGTAGGAGCTGTGAGAATAATAGGTTAAAAGTTGCTAACAATGAGGTAACAATTAGATAACCTTGAGGCAACAATGAGTAAGAAAGTTTAATAATGCTACTAGTCATTATTGGAGCAACAATAATGTAAATTTTTAGATAGTTTATAAATAGCCAATCAACAACCAGAAAAAGCTTAAGTTAAATGAAAGTATTCTATTGGAATAGGTTTAGCCAATCAGAAACTGAAATAGGGCATATTGTACAAGTTCAGAAGTCAGTTGCTTGTAGACAGTGTTCCTAACCGGACGCGAGACACGTCCTCGAGAAGTGTGAGAAAAAAAATAGTTTACGTGTTAAAAATATGCTAGTAATTATTTAAATAATCTCACAGCTCTCTATATATCAGTGAAGTGTTATTTAAATCGTATAAAGAAATAATAAATGGAGTGAAGTACAAATTATAATCTGTGTAAGCCTAGATTCTTAGCCGCATTACACCATGTTCAGAGATACATGTTTCTACAAATAAATACTGACGCAGCCGAGGCAAACATAAATATATAATATTTAAAGAAACAATCAAATTACAAAGTTAATATTTTTAAACTTGGGGCGAAGACTACCGGAAACGTTTTACCATACGTGCGGTTGCAACTACGAGGGCTGATCAACAAAGACTCAGACTGATTTTTCCTGTAGCTTCCGTGATAGTTTCGTATCTGTAACATAAATATTTGAAAAGAGCGGGTTTTTATGTATAATGTTGGTAGGCGGCAGCACTCTCGTATTGGTAGGTTGGTAGTAATGCTCTATTTTGTAGACCCTACGTGCATATCGCATACCAGACAATGGAGGTGATGCATTTTTTAAATCGATTGTCACCGGTGATGAGTCATGGCTGTATCATTATGATCCTGAAGGAAAATAAGCCAGCACAGTGTGGAAATCGCCAGGTTCTCCAACACCAAAAAAGGCAAAAGATGTTTCATCAACAAGGAAGTGATGGTGATTACATTTTTTACTGTAATGGAATGATTTACCAGCATGCAGTTCCCCCTCACACTACTGTTACAGCAGCATACTACAGTCAGTATTGGCTACACTGAGGAAGCACATTGCAAAGAAACCACCAGAGCTTTCTCGGACTGGGTGACGATTTCATCATGCACGGCCTCACGTCGCAAATCAAGTCATGCAGTTTCTGGCTCGATTCAACATTACCTGTGTACCACATCCACCTTATAGCCCCGATCTTGCACCCTGTGACTTTTTTTATTGCCATCACTAAAGGCAAAGCTTAGGAGTATTCGATTTGAGAACTCTGAAGCAGTGCTCAAGAAAAGCGAGGCGATTCTCAAGGACCTGACAAAGAATGGTCTGCAGCACGTGTTCAAGAACTGGCAGAGACGCTATAAAAAGTGCATTGAAGTAGGAGGGGACTACTTTGAAAAAGATCATGTAAACATTGAAAAGGCGTAATAAACATCTGTGAAAAAAATCAGTCTCAGTCTTTGTTGATCAGCCCTCGTACTTCAAGTGTTCGGCTCTCCAACAGTCGAACTACAATACAACTCGTCTTAAAATAATACCTTCTTCAAAGAGTAGATTGGGTGGGGGGTTTCTTGAAAGTCTTCGCATATTTGTAAGAGGCTGAACTTAAATACAAAGTTTGGTATTCAACCGACTTTTCGTTTTAGACTTATGCTCTTTCACACCTCCAAGGTCAGTATGGTAAAGAGGTGAAATAAATGACAAAAACATTTTGTGAAAAGGGGTCAAAAGAAGACTAATATACACCAGCCAACAGGAAATAGAATCAGATTGTAAAATTAAACCTTCTCTAAGTCTAGCAAGTGAAATAAAATTGAACTGGGGTAAAGAGGCATCAGAAAATGACTGACGATTCTGGCAGGAGAATCTGCCCATTCTGTGATTTGGATGAGGACTGGGTACATATTTTGGCGGAATGTGCACAGTTGGAGAACCAGCGAACAATTAAACTTAAAGAAAAATTCTTAAGTCCCTGAAGAAAGAGATTGGCATGTTGGGAGCTACTGGCTGACCAGAGGAACTGGCAAAACATGGGCAATTGTTTGGCTAAAGTGCGCGAAGCTAGGTCAAATGTGTTCAGTTAGACTATCTATTTCCCTTTTTGTTGTGTTTTCTTTCTCTGTTGTTTATTTTGTCATCCTATTGTATTTTAAATATGCATGTACGGTCAACGTCCCATGCACTAAATACTTGTGAAATAACTTCAATAATTTGAAACGAATAAAGATGCCTTATCTATTTTGGCTAATGCGCACAGTGGGGGAACTAACGAGCAATAGCTGAACTCAAAGAAAATTTCTTAAGTCCTGCTAGAAGAGGAATGGCATGTTGGGAGCTACTGGCTGACCAGAGGAACTGGCTAAAGTGCGCGAAGGGAGATCAAATTTTTACAATTAGTCAGAGGCAATATATATGTCTATGTTTTCTTTCTTTTTTTATTTATTCTATTTTATTCTTGTCGACTTTAATTTGTTTCGTAAATACGCATGTACGGTCAATCACTCATATACTATTTGTGTAATAACTTTAATAATTTGAAACCAATAAACATACTATATCATCTATTTATCTATCTACCTATCCTTTCTATGTATCTAGCTATCTATGTATCTATACATCTTTCTATATCTATAAATTTGTCTATCTACATACCTATCTTAATTATGTATCCAGCTATATATATTTATGTATACACCTATCTATATCTATCTATATATCTATACACCTATCTATATATCTGTCTATCTACCTATCTTATCTATGTATCTACTATTTTCTATCTATATATGTATCTACGTTTCTATCTATCGGTCTATACATGCATTTATATATCTATTTAGCTATCTACTTGTCTATGTATCTATCTAGCTCTATATCACGTAACTGTCTATCTGTCCGTCTATCAAATTGTTCACCTATTTCACGGGTACAATTGTTCAAAACGTCCACCATTTGCGCAGTTGTGGACTTCACACCTCTTTCATTAATTTCTTTGTCCTTTGGGAAACACTTCGTTGTTACCTTTTACTCCTCAGTCGAAATATTGCATACACAGACATTTTTCTAAAAATATTTAATTGGATTCAGGGAGTCTCCAAACGTGTATTTCCGGTATAATCCCGGTACCGAATTTTTTGTTGGAATGCAGTACTTGGTCTTCTTGCTGTTAGGACGTAGTAAAACTAATCTGGAGGAGTAACGTAAGTATGTTAGAAGAGTCACTTTTTATAAGAATAGTACCACATATAATGAATAAATGTGAATTTTTCATTGATGGAGAACATTATAAAAGCTGTTTTAGGGGGGTGCTCTATAGGGCTTTAATCCCAACCTACCCTCCCTGCTGCTCCAAATATGCATATTATGTTATCTCCAGAACTAAAATGCCATTCTATAACATTTATTTATGTAACAAGAATATAATCCTATAGATTGTCGCGCGAGTTGTATGTTTATAGGCTTCTACACCGCTGCAGCGACTTCGGCCAAACTTGACACAAGGCAAAAATTACTGTCCAGCATAGAATTCAAAATTCCGCTCCATTTCAAACAATTAGTTACACAATTGTATGTGATGCTTACAAAAATTCGCAAAACCATCTATATATTTCTCAACGATAATGGATCATTTTCATATACAAAACTATATATAACCTAACTCGTGTTGGCATATCGATTAATGAACACTTCTGTATGCATTGCCCACTATACACAGTAGTAAGGCAAATGTTTCGTCTTTGAGACAAAAGGTAATCGTTTCCAATGCCATCTCTAATATAAGGGAGAATATTACAGAAGGGTTGACAGGGAATTAGAATGGAATCGAATATAAATGCATACGTTTCAAAAGATTTATTACGTCATTGTTGCCAAGCAACCATTATAGCACCCAATTTAACACTAGGATTGCGTAAACATATTTGCACGTATGTTAAACTTAGTTAAATCTTGTTGTTGTTGAAGTTGGCCGAGAGATGTTGCATATTGACAAGGTTGCTATAGAAACAAAGTTCACGGGTCAAGGTCATCACCACAGCAACCGAACGTGTAAAAAAAAAGTGAGGTCTAAGCGATATGTACCTCTACAAAGGTGCCTTAGTGCAAACTTCCGCTCGAATTGCTACAAGCCCTGGGCTCTTCTTTTGAGTTTAGCGAATTAAAATGTGATGCAATTTACTCTCGCCTCCTCTTTCAAAACAAAAGACTGGAGATAATTTGTGGAAAACAAACCAACAGCGCTGCAAGGTGCCTACAAATATCTTATATACTTTAAATTCATTTAGAAATATTTTTACTTTGTCTATCACCAGTGTAAGGTAGAGGAAGTAGTGCATTCCACCCAAAAGGCTTAAACCGAGATTTTAAGGCAGTTGTGTATGTTGAGGATCTCTGAACTTTAAAACCAAGTTTTTTTTGAGGAAAAACGTATGTGGGAGAAGACGGGAATAGATAACTCAAAAATCTGATGTGTTACACTCACATGACTTTCTCTACTCTTGTACAAACTATTTTTACAAACGCTTATTCTCCATATGCTTCATGTTAATCGAGGCTTTAAGCGATAGTCAAATGTTTTAAGAGCTGGTTGCTATGTGGAGCATTCCATTCTCTTTGCATGTCCAGGACAAAAAAAAATGAATAACGAATTCCCATTTGAGAAAAAGTATAAGTATTGGAAAATTTAAGGGAATAACAAGCAATATCTCGAAAATGGTTCACTCAATAAAAAAATGTATATGACATAAATTGTGTGTTTTAACGCGATCTGCATTTTTTGTGTAGTAAAATTTTGTCTATTTCTTATGATTTACCAGTTATGCAAAAGTCGTTCACAATGAAGAATACTTTTGGAGACATTCCCAGAAAATTCGAGATATACATTTTATTTTTCATGAAAATATCTTAAACATATGATTTTTAATCAAAATCGTTAGAGGCACTTTTGAGAAAATTAAAATTTTCGAAAAATGTAAAGGGTAATCTCAGGTGGGGGGATTTTCTTGAAAACCTTCGTGTCGCATTTCTGAAAGATACTGAACCTAAATATCAAGTTTGGTGTTTATCCGACTGTTCGTTTCTGAGTTATACTGTTCACAGACGCACACACAGACATGTTTTCAAAAATGCTTTTTTGGATTCAGGGGGTCTCAAAACATATATTTCCGGTGAAATTTGAGTATCAAATTTTTGGGTTGAATGCAATACTTTCCCTACTTAGTATACGTAGTAGAGAAGGTAAAAACGAAAAGGTGATTGACATACCTCAAATTATCTTCTCCATGGAAAGGTTTTCGTTTTAAATTTGATTTTCTCAAAAACGGCTGTAGCGATTTTGATTAAAATGCAATATATTTTAGATATTTGCGTCAAAATCTATAATCTTGAATTTTCAAGGCATAGCCTTGAACTTCTCTTCACTCGGCAGCAATTTTGTATAATTTTTACTTTCTCTACTACGTATAGTAAGTAGGGGAAGTATTGTATTCCACCCAAAAATTCGATACCGAGGTTTCACCGGAAATACATGTTTTGTGATCCCCTGAATCCAAAAAAAGCATTTTTGGAAACATTTCCGTGTGTCTGTGTGTCTGTCTGTGAACAGCATAACTCAGAAACGAACAGTCCGATAAACACCAAACGTAGTATTTAGGTTCAGTATCTTCCAAGGATGCGACACGAAGGTTTTCAAGAAAATCCCCCACCCCAGAGTACCCTTTACATGGAAGATTTTTCGAAAATTTTAATTCTCTCAAAAATGGCTCTAACGATTTTGATTAAAATATCATATGTTTAAGATATTGTAATGAGAAATGAAATGTATATCTTGAATTTTCTGGGAATGTCTCCAAAAGTATTCTTCATTGTGAACGACTTTTGCATAACTGGTAAACCATAAGAGATAGACACAATTTTACTATACAACAAATGTAGATCGCGTTAAAATACACAATTTATGTCATATACATTTGTTTTGTTGAGTGAACCATTTTCTAGATATTGCTTGTTATTCCCTTAAATTTTTCAATACCCATTGTCTCAAATGGGAATTCTTATTCATTTTTTTGTCTTCGATATGCAAAGAATATTAATCTGTGGCAAAGCGAATGGTGCTGCACCTAGCAACCAGCTAATAAGAGATATGTATGTGCTTAAAGGCTACTGTATTTGTATATTGCCCTTGTAAATATATATTCCCCTTACATCTACAAGAAAATTAGCAATAAGATAGAGTCTGCAAAAGTTTATCTCGATTAACATGAAGTATATGGAGAATAAGCGTTTGTAAATATAGTTTGTACAAGAGTAGACAGAGTCATGTGAGTGCAACACATCATATTTTTTATAACTGGTAGGCATTAATAAATACACAAAATGGTATTACAGAAAGGATTAAAGAAATATATAAAACACACAATTAATTTCAAATAATTTTTATATAATTTACCATTTCAGAGAGATTGTGTATTATCGTTCAAATTTCAAATAGTTATACCGGGTGAGTCTTCTCAGTCTACGGATTGGGAAGTTAAACACTGTCCACTGCATCGCGTCGTATCAATGTTTTGCACCGCTGTGGGTGCAGTGATTTGCACAGTGTGCGCGTTGGCCTTCAATGGTGAAGATCCCAGATTCAAATACTGCCACTTAAAGGTACTTTTTATGTTTAGTAAATTTAACGAGAACTGATTGTTTTCTAGTGCATTGAGAAAGAAATCATGATTTGCTAGGACGTTCTCAAAACATGAACAAAATTAATAAAGAAACTCATTTATTCGCAGGCGTGATTTGAACTTCCGACCTTCCACATGACCTTCCCGCATGTTAACCATTGTGCACGTTAACAACGAGCACCACCTAGCCCTAACCAGCGGGCTGGTGAATGCGGTGTCAGCACCTGAATCGAGCATCGTCTGTAAAATGCAGGGTTGCCTAGTTACCAATCTGCAGAATGGAAAACTCACGCGGTATATAGAAAAAGATCTGTGTGTGTCTGTGATAACTCAAAACTGAATAGTCTGTTAAATATCAAACTTGGTATTTAAGTTCAGCGTCTTCTAAGGATGCGACACTGTTTTGTGGCATTAGCCATTTGAAATATTCCTTGTCATAACTTTGAATTTTTTAAATACTTCTGTCGACATTCAGTTGTTTCTAGTGAATTCATGACAAGAGTATCGAATTCAAAGCCAGCATATAGCGATACACTTTTTACTTCGATATCGACGTTTCAGTGAAAATACACGTCTTGAAGTTCCCTGAATTGAAAAGTTCATTTTTAGAAAAAGGTCCACGCGTCCGACTTGGTGTGCCTGTTAACACTAGAACTCAAAAAAGAAAAGTCTGTTAAATACCAAACTTGGTATTTTTGTTCAGGTTTTTCCAGGGATGCGACAAGAGGTTTTTGAAGGAAATCCCCCACCCATAACTACCCATTAATGGAAAACAATTTCATTATTAATTAGGTATTTCTCAAAAATGTTCATAGCGATTTTGATTAAAGCGCGTCCTGAAGATATTTACATTACGAAATGTCTTTAATTTTCCACGAATTGTCATCTTCACTTTGAATAAACTTTATATAATTTTGTATAACTTGTTAACCTTAAGAGATACACAAAAACATATTACACACAAGATTTAGACGTCGTTAAAACACAATTTGTTGGAAGAACTTTGAGGACGAAACAGGCAGTTTTTGCCTATATATTTCTGTGTAAACGAAGAAGAAAATTGTTATAGCACTTACCACTTCCGAGATATTTTCTATAATGGTTCGAACTTTCATATAATTCATTTCCCTTTTTGTTTGTTTCTTTCTTTTTCCTCGTGGTCATGCAATGGGTGAAATTTGAAAGCCAGCATATATCGAGCCACTTTTTAAAGATTTGACAATCGTTTCAACCTGCTGTATCCCTCTTGTGTCCATAACAAAATGTGTAATGAAACTATTTCTATAAACATTTATCTCTATTAACATAAGGTACATAGAAAAATTCTGATTTGTTACATTCACATTACCTTCTAAACCTATCGTATATTAGTGCGTATACAAACTATTCTTACTAAATGCAAACCATTTATAATGGATATCTCGAAACGGTTTATACCACAAAAAGACTTATTTTAAACAAATTGTGTGCTTTAAAGGTATCTACGTTTCTTGTGTAGTACGTTTTCGTCTATCGCTTAGCGTTTACTAGTTATACAAGATTATACAAAATTCCTTCTGAATGAAGAAGACTTCAAAGGCTATTCTCAGAAAATTCAAGATATACATTTTATTTTAAATATAAATATATTTAATATATGGTATTTTCATTAAAAATTTAGATCCACATTTTAGAAAATAAACAAATTTCGAAAAATGTTTCGTGTAAAGAGTAGCTTGGGGTGGGGGGATTTTCTTGAAAATTTTTATGTCGCATCTTTAGAAGGTATTAAATCTAAATATCAAGTTTGGTGTGTATGCGGCTTTTCGTTTTTAAATTATACTATTCAAAGACACACACGGACCTTTTTCTAAAAATGTTTATTTTGGATTCATGGACCCCAAAACATGAAATCTCGGTGTCGAATTTGTGGGTAGTACATAGTAGAGAAAATAAAAATAGGCCTTTGTAAGAATAGATGGTACAAGATTGGGTAGGGAATGTCAGTGGATGTAATACATAAGACAGGGAGAGAATATTCTCCATATTAATAATAAGGCGAGCAGAACTGCGGATTCCGATCGTCTTCTTTATACACAGAGATATTGAAGATGCGAGAGGTAAGATTTCCAGGCTCCCTAGATTGGATCACGCCTGGGTGGAATTGCATCACGTATGAATTGCGCCGTCTGTGTAATGATGGGCAAGCCGTAGAATTTGTATGAATAGCTGTGACTGTTACACATATACATTTATATGACTTTACCTATATTCTTTCACCGACGTATTATTCACATAAAAAGTGATTCTCTAATCCGCGTAAATGTACTGTTTTTGTCTATAGGTGTTGCAATAAAAGAAAAGGAAGTAATCGCAAACTTTCAAGCACGTCTTTCAAGTGAACTACTTGGTAAATAATAAACAAGGAATATTTTGAAAATAGCTAAGGCTAAGAAATGAGTTATCTGACACAAATTTTGTTTTAACATGATGGACTTTTTTACTTTCTCTGCTACGTATAATAAGTAGGGGAAGTATTGAATTCACCCAAAAATTCGATACCGAGATTTCACCGGAAATACATGTTTTGAGACACTCTGGGTCCAGATTGAGGCAGTATTATTAACACTTTAATGATTTCAGTCAAATTATTATAATATGTAAATTCAATAACAGCCCACCTTAAAACAATATGTATATGTAACAATAATTTGTAAAATGTATGTAACAGTAATTGCATATGCTTATATTATTGTATCCATGTGTAATAATGTTATGTGAATGTATAACGTAATTTAATAATGTAGGAGCTGTAAAAAAAATAAATTAAAAGTTGCTAACAAAGAGGTAACCTTGAGGCAATAATGAGTTTGAGAGTTTAAAAGTTACTTGTAATTCTTGGAAGCATTAATGTAATTTTAGTGACAGTTTATAAAAATAGCTAATCAACAACCAGAAAAAGCTTAAGTTAAATGCAGGTATTCTATTGGAGTAGGAATAGCCAATCAGAGACTTGAAATACAGAAATTTACAAGTTTAGACGGTTTAACTCTATTCAGTTGCCTGCAGACAGCGCTCATAACTGGATGCGTTGCTTGTGCGTCCTCGAGAGATTTAATATGTATTCGTGTGAGACGAAAAATAGTTTTACGTGGTAAAAAGTGCAAGTATTAATACAAATAATCTCAAAGCTCTCTATATCAGTGGTGTTATTTAAATCGTATCAAGTATTAAAAAAGGAGTGAATTAAAACTTAAAATCTGCGTAAGCCTACATTCTTGTCGCATCATACCCTGCCGAGACTTCCATGTCTCTAACAATAATACTGACGCAGCCGAGGCAAACATAAATATATAATATCTAAAGAAATAGTCAAATTACAAATATATTATTTTTAAACTTGGGGCAAAGGCCGCCTGAAAGTACATTTGGGGCGAAGGCTACCGAAACTGTTTACTATACGTGCGGTTGCAACTACTACAAGTTCTACTCCCCAACAATTGAAATATAATACAACTCCTTCAATACGACCTACTTCAAATTGGTGTCCATACGTGGAGCTAAACAACTCCAACAAACTATTTACCTTCAAAATAAAGCTAAGAATACGACACTAAGGTTTTCAAGAAACCCCTCACCCTTTAAATGGACATTTTTTTCGAAAATTTTGGTTTTCTGAAGATGGCTCGAACGATTTTGATTAAAATATCATATTTTTAAGATATTTTCATGGCAAATAAATATACATCTTGAATTTTCTGGAATGTCGCCAAAATTCCTCTTCTGTCTGCATGGTTTTTCCATAACTGCTAAATCGTAAGAGACAGACAACTGTTTTCTATACAGAAAGTGTAGATCTCGTTAAAGCACACAATTTATGTCATATATACTTTTTATGTCGAGTGAACCATTTCCGAGATATTTATTGTTATGTGTTTGAATTTTGCAATACACTTTTTCTCAAATGAGAATTCGTTATTCGTATTTTTTATGTACATACAAAAAGAATGGAATGCTCCACTTAGCAACCAGCTCTTAAAACATTTGACTGTCGCTTAAAGCCTACCATATTCCCCTTGCACCTACAATAAAATTAGCAATAAGATTAACATCTCGATTAACATCTCGATTAACATGAAGCATATGGAGAATAAGCGTTTGTAAAAATAGTTTGTACAGTAGCGAAAGTCATGTGAGTGTGTCAGATTTTTTCCTGTAGTAAGCTTTTGTCTATCTCTTATGGTTACGAGATATAGAAAATGCATCCAGAATGAACAGGGCCTTACAATATACACTGGTGTGCACAACCTAAGGACGAAAGTAATCTTTGCATGCTGTGACACACAGCTCGATGAAACTTGAATCATACACAGAGGGAACTGCTACAGTAGGCAACAAATATGCAATGAGACGAACAGAACTGGCACTTTTATTCATAGACCATAAGCTACATTAAAGTCAATACGACATATGATGGTTCTCTAGATTTACAGAAACAGATACATGGTGCTTAAAAGGGTGTATGATCACCACGGACAGCAATGCATGCTCTGCATCGTGCTCCCATGCTGGTCACAAGGTTGGTAAGCAGTTCATGTGGTAGCACGTTCCATTCCTCCACCAGCGCTGTTGACAACTGTTGGATGGCTGTTGGTGCATGTGGATGTGCTGCAATGCGTCTCCCCAAAGCATCCCACACGTGTTCGATGGGGTTTAACTTGGGGGAACGGGCAGGCCAGTCCATTCGCCGAATATCCTCTCGTTCCAAGAGATCCTCCACCCATGATTCGATGCGGTCGCGCATTGTCATCCATAAAAATGAAGCCAGTGTCGACTGCAGCCCTAAAAAGACGACATGGGGGAGGAGTACAGTATCACAATAACGTTGACCAGTGAGCGTACCGTGTTCAAAGATTTGGAGGTCGGAGCGCCCATGCAACATTATGCCTCCCCAAACCATAACACCCGGACCACCAAAACGATCATGTTCAAGGAGTTCCTGGGTTCATTGCGTGTTCCCACCTCTCGCCAGATGAGGGTACGTCGAGAATCACTACTTAGACTGTATCTGCTCTCATCCGAGAAGAGCACGCGATCCCATTCCTTGTTAGTCCAATTTTGATGCTGTTGGGACCATCGCAAACGGTGCCGCCTATTGCGGATGTCAATGGAACACAACATACTGACCGTCGGGCAAAGAGATCACCTCTGTGTAGTCGCCGTGCCACTGTATAGCGTGAGACTGCGTGCCTAGCTGTCCTGTTAAATGTAGTTGCAATTGCACCCGCTGTTTGGCGTGGATCCCTTCTTGCCTGCTGTACAATGTAGCGGTCATCTGCTGCTGTAGTTTAGCGTGGTCGACGATCACCTCTCCTTGGGACAGCAGTGCCTGTGGTTTGGGAAGTTCCCCATGCGCGTGAAACAATGCTGTGAGCAATTCCAAACTCCTGAGCAATACTCGTCACACTTCGCCCTTCTTCCAGTTTCCCGATGATTCTTTCATGTGAGGTCATGCAAATGGTGTCTACGGGCCATGTTGCAATGAGGAACACCACTACAGTGCACCGTAACAGCTCACTAATTGCCACACACCGTCTTGTCCTGTTTCGTCAACTGCCCCGTGTTGCGGGACCAGACCCATTTGGCACTAAAGGCTCGCTACACTCACGCCATGTGACGTCCAACTTTCTGTGTACGTGTGAGAGACCTCTGGCAACATGCTCCCGCACCTTCATCTACTTCCACCAAGTAGTTCATTTGTTATGTTACGTTACCCATCTCGTCCTTAGGTTTTGCACACCATTGTATTTGCAAAGAACTCAATATATGCGTATAATTTATTATACACGCTCTCTAAAACAGCTGCTTGTCAGACTGTTAACGCCGAAAAATAGTACTTAGGCTGTTAAAGTCCTTATGGTAACCTTAGTGGAGTAATAAACATAATACAGGCGGTGGTGAACTATCATAGAAACCTTGACAGAGGTTTAAACAAAATACATTATAATAAAAGAAGAAATATGACCCATTTCCGGTGAAATATATTTCCGGTGTGTGTGTGTGTGTGTGTGTGTGTGTGTGTGTGTCTGTCTGTTAACGGCATAACTCAGAAACGAACAGTCGGATAAACACCAAACTTGGTATTTAGGTTCAGTATCTTCCACAGATGCGACACGAAGGTTTTCAAGAAAATCCCCCCACCCCAGATTACCCTTTACATGGAACATTTTAGTAAAATTTTTATTTTCTCAAAAATGGCTCAAACGATTTTGATTAAAATATCATATGTTTAAGATACTTTCATGATAAATAAAATGTATATCTTGAATATTCTAGGAATGTCTCCAAAAGTATTCTTCATTGTGAACGACTTTTGCATAACTAGTAAACCATAAGAGATAGACAAAATTTTACTACACAAAAAATGTAGATCGCGTTAAAATACACAATTTATGTGATGTACATTTTTTTGTTGAGTGACCCATTTCCGAGATATTGCTTGTTATTCCCTTAAACTTTCCAATACTTATACTTTTTCTCAAATGGGAATTCGTTATTCATTTTTTTTGTCCTGGTAATGCAAAGACAATGGAATACTCCACATAGCAACCAGCTCTTAAAACATTTGACTATCGCTTAAAGCCTACCATATTCCCCTTGCATCTACAAGAAAATTAGCAATAAGATTAACATCTCGATTAACATGAAGCATATGGAGAATAAGAATTTGTAAAAATAGTTTGTGCAAGAGTAGAGAAAGTCATGTGAGTGTAACACATCAGATTATTTTTCCTATAAATGCTTTTTTTTAATTACGAGGTGCCTTAAAACATGTATTTCCGGTGAAATGTCGGTATTGAAGTTTTGAGTGGGATACAATACTTTCCCTACTTACTGTACGCAATAAAGAAGGTAAAATTTGTTGATATGTTTTATATTTTCACAAATGCCTCTCAACTATCTTGTTTAAACTATCATATAATAGAGATATCTACATGACAAGAAGTATATCCTGAATTCTTTGGGTATAGTCTGCAAAATAGTAAACGTTAATGAATAGACAAGGCCTTACTACACAAGAGATGTAAAACTCTTTAAAACACGCAGTTTATTTCAAATAATTTTTCTCTAGCATCAGCCACTTTCGAGATGTCGGTCTTTGTTACTCGCTTTGTCCGGGAAGTTTAAGGCCAGAATATAGCGTCCCGCTTTTAAACATCTGATTATCGATTCAGTTTCCTCTATGCCCCTTGAGAGTATAATGAAATGCGTGATTTAGCTATTTCTGCAAAGGTATATCTCGATTAACATTAAGTAGATAGGAAAATAAGATTTCGTAAGAAATATTTGTAGAAGCTACATAATATTAAAGGATTACGAGTAGAGAAGCTCGTGTGAACATTTGTATAAATAAATGCGTTGTTTATCTTTAATTGTGGTGAAATAATTAATTAGTATTAATTAAAACATTAAAAATCTCATTATCTCTCCAGAAAAAAACATTGTTAAAAACAATATTAAAATTTGCCTTTGTTCACTAATGCATGAATATAATTTTGTCAGAACTCGGGATGTTTGCACAGTGTCTCAGTGTCTCAGGCGACATTCTGTTGAAGTAGTGAGGAAACATCTGCTCGCTAGATGTCACTTGCTACTGGTAGCAGTTCGCTGTGTGGCCAACAGGTGGCAAGCTTGCAGATCTATGTTTAGAAATCCCTTCATTGTAAATCTCGCCGAGCTGTTGCTATGACAACCTGACCCACATTTGAAATATTACTTTTCCTTTCGACATCCGATTCTTGATTTTATTCATATTTCCATTTCCGGCAGAAATGCTCTTCGGTGAAGGGTGAAGGTTCGATTCCTTTTGGGTTTCCTTTCGCATAGTAGGAATCTACATACTCATAATAAATTAAATATATCGCAATAAAATACTCGAAGTATAAGTTTAATTAAGAATGCACTAACATGTATAATGGGTTGCGATGAAGCCAAAAATTGCATTAAATTGATTTTATGTAGGTTTCGAATGGCCGAACCTATAATTATTAAATTTCAGTTTAGCTGAACATTTATTTTTATGTCTGTCTAACGTAAATGTGGAACGAATTTCAATTCGGTTTCAAAATCTTTCTTAGTTTTTAATATATTGAGCTTTAAAAAGGAATTATAGCCTCGTATAACAAATGTTCCACAGAATGAAATTTTAAAAATAATCTTTCTTTTAAATGATTCGCACTAGTTGTACATCAAAGTAAACCATGTTTAAAAAGTTATGACTATAAATGTCGATTTTTTACAACTCTTCGCAACACAAGCACCTTTCATGAACTGTTTCACAATAAATAAGCGCAAACTGCCTAGTATGTAACATTTTGAACCAGCAAAGTACGAAAAAAATACATTTTAAAGTGAAAAATATTCAAATCCCATACCATAAAATCCGCAATATCAAAAAAATAAATGTGGAAATTATAGCCTTTGAATATCCTTGATGGACGCGCAATCATAAACTCATTTTCCGGATATTTAAACCAAAATTCAGTGACGTATTACCCAATACTTTGACATTACGCTTTTGAACAATGGGAGGAGATCAAATGGTGCACCTTTTACTAAATTCTTAGAGGTATATCAAATTTTTCTAAACATTTCTGACAAGCTTTGTTATTTACTGAATTTTGGTAGCATAAATTCAGAACTTTCCGATTTTCGAAAAATTAAGTCTGATGTGTTACACTCACATGACTTTTCTACTCTTGTACAAACTTTTTTACAAACGCTTATTCTCCACCTACTTCATGTTAATGGAGATGTTAATCTTATTGCTAATTTTCTTGTAGGTGCAAGGGGAATATGGTAGGCTTTAAGCGATAGTCAAATATTTTAAGAGCTGGTTGCTATGTCGAGCATTCCATTCCCTTTGCATGTCCAGGATATAAAAAAGTGAAAAACGAATTCTCATTTGAGAAAAAGCATAAGTATTGGAAAATTCAAGCAATAACAAGGAATATCTCAGAAAGAAATGTATATGACATAAATTGGGTCTGTTAACGAGATCTACATTTTTTTGTGTAGAAAAATGTTGTCCATCCCTTACGGTTTACCAGTTATGCAAATACCGTTCAGAATGAAGAGGAGTTTTGGGGAAATTTCCAGAAAATTCAAAAGATATACATTTCATTTGTCATAAAATTTCTTTACATATATATTTTAATCAAAACCATTATAGCCATTTTTGAGAAAATCAAAATTTCCTAAAAATGTTTTATGTAAACAGTATTCTGCAGTGGGGTGATTTTCTTGTAAATCTTCGTGTCGCATCCTTGGAAGATAGTGAACTCAATTACCAAGTTTGGTATTTATCCATGTCTTCGTTTTTGAGTTATGCTGTTCACAGGCATGCGAACACACGGACAGTTTTCCTAAAAATGCTTTATTTGTATTCAGGGCAACTGAAAACATGTATTTCCGGTGAAGTATCGAATTTATGGGTGTAATGTAATACTTGCCCTACTTACTACACGAGTAGAGATAGTAATAAAGTTTGTGCAACAAACCCCATACATTTTAAGAACTGAAAGAAAGTATCGAGTTTCTCATTCACTTTCGGATATTGAACTCTTGAGTGCAGAAGAAATTCCCTGAGATGATGTCAGAAATAGTCGGATAAAGGACAACATTTCCGTCTTATGTAATAACGTATGTGCTTATTATCATTGTAGTTGTAACTATGAGAACGTGAAGCGGTTGCGGGAATATTCTAACTGTTTCGGAGCGAGTTCGAGCCTCAGTGTGAAGGAAAGGCACTGTAGAATGGTGTATAAAATATTACCATATTTTAATATCAGTTTCTTCCTTCTCCTGAAAATTTTGTATTGAAACCTTTCTGAAATGATTCATTCAATTACTTACTTTTAAAACTAGTTTTACTTTCTCTACTACGTATAGTAAGCAGGGGAAGTATTGTATTCCACCCAAAAATTCGATACCGAGATTTCAAGGCATTTTTGGAAACATGTCCGTGTGTCTGTGAACAGCATAACTCAGAAACGAACAGTCGGATAAACACCAAACTTGGTATTTAGGTTCAGTATCTTCCAGAGATGCGACACGAAGGTTTTAAAGAAAATCCCCCCACCCCAGATTACCCTTTACATGGAACATTTTTCGAAAATTTTAATTTTCTCAAAAACGGCTCTATCGATTTTGATTAAAATATCATAGGTTTAAGATATTTTCATGACAAATGAAATGTATACCTTGAATTTTCTGGGAATGTCTCCAAAAGTATTCTTCATTGTGAACGACTTTTGCATAACTGGTAAACCATAAGAGATGGACAAAATTTTACTACATAAAAAATGTAGACCGCGTTAAAATACGCAATTTATGTCATATACATTTTTTTGTTGGGTGAACCATTTTCGAGATATTGCTTGTTATTCCCTTAAATTTTCCAATACTTGTACTTTTTCTCAAATTCGTTATTCATTTTTTTTATGTCCTGGACATACAAAGAGAATGGAATACGCCACATAGCAACCAGCTCTTAAAATATTTGACTATCGCTTAAAACCTAGCATATTCCCCTTGCATCTACGAGAAAATTAGCAATAAGATTAACATCTCGATTAACATGAAGCATATGGAGAATAAGCGTTTGTAAAAAGTTTGTACAAGAGTAGAGAAAGTCATGTGAGTGTAACACATCAGAATTTTTTCTATTCATTTGAGACATTCATTTGTAACACCTTATGTGGGTCATCCTGTATATTAAAGGTATTTAGAATGAGGTATTAATCAGAGAAATTAAAGTCATCGATGTTTCATATGTTGCATAACGAGCTGCCACTGTTATCAACTGGTTTCATGTTTCCTCTAGCGAACCTTTACCTTCCTTGGTTACGAAAGAATAAGCAGATGCTTCAAAACAGCTGTTCAAACAAAAGAGGATTGTTTTCACTATTTTTGGCAGTACATATACAATAAATTATGTTGTGGTAACACAATGACTTTAGCACGACAAAATAAACCGGATGTTTGAAATGGCACTGCCTTTATTTTTTCAGCTATTCTAAATATTTATGACATAAAATGTTATTTTTATCTTTTTTATGTAAAGTATGATAAATATTAGCAGGAAAAAGGCTTCTATTAGCAAATAGTAGTATAAAGTGTACTTTTTTGCACTGATAGAATGTACAAGTATTATAAAATATCTGTTATGCTGTTCACAGACAGACACACAGACACACACAGCGACATGTTTCCAAAACTTATTGTTTTGGATTCAGGGGGTCTCAAAACATATATTTCCAGTGAAATCTCGGTATCGAATTTTTGGGTGGAATACAATCTTTCCCTACTTATTATACGTAGTAGAGAAAGTAAAAACTAAACACCAAGAATTCCAAATCTGTGGCAGTAATTTGTATCACAATAATGTAAATGCCAGAGTGATTGTAGTGTAAATAAGCATTATTGTATGACATTGATTTGAGATGTTTGTTAATTATAAGCATTGTTAGGAAATAAGTTTACACGGCCTCACTGAAACTGACAATAAGAGTGGATAACAATGAGCGAGGGGGTGAGCTGTTTATCATTATTAGAGACGAGCAAATGACGTCAGAGTGGCGTGTTTTTCTTAGAATTTGCTGGAACATTTTCCCCAGAGCATATGTTTTCGTAATTTTCATTGGATATAAATATAGACGCTAATGTTGGCGCGTTTTATTAACCAATAGCAGCTCGGTTATAATCTTTAGGCATATCGGGTGAGGGTGTATAAAAAGCTAAAGCCGAGAAGCGGGTGGCACACAGTCCAACAGAAGCATTCGCGTGTAATATGTCGTTCAGTTCAACATAAGTATTCGTGAGTTATACCTCGCGTAGTTCAACGGAAGCATACTTAAAGTACACGTTACGCAATTCTACAGAATCTGTAGCGTCTTAAAGTTTGTTATAAATGTGAAACACGCGAATTAATAATGTGAAGTAAATAAGTGATTATAGTGATATTAGAAAATATAACAGTTTCAGTCTGGCGTGTATCAAGAGTCAATATGTGAACTTAATTAATTGTGACGGTAATAAAAGTGTAAAAACAAATTCTTTTATCAGTGTTATCTTTGAGTAACAAATCCTTTCCGTTTACACAACCTGTTCAAGAGATTTTCTTGACCGAGAAATAATAGCTAGCCGGAGGACAGTGAACCCAACATTCAAAATAGTAATACAATAACAGGCGCTCAGCAATAGATAACACGAAGTGACCGCGATAAATTAGCTTCCATACGTGGTGCATATATACATGAATCATCCTACAACTACTAACAAATATACCACTTCAAATCTTATTGGGTCATATGAATAAACAGCATGTACTTACTCAAAGTTTATACTCATGAGTATGAACACTTTCTGTAATTATATACTCAATTCAATGAGAACATTCGTTTTCATAAGAATAGAAGCCTACTACCTCATACGAGTATATATTCATCCCCACAGCCATCTTGTTCACTTAAATGTATGTATATACTCATGTTATCTACACTCTTTGACCATATACTAGCTTCGTTGAGTGTATGGTGTTATTTGACATACTGAATTAGAGGAGTATATTTTGTTGTATTTGGTTCTGTCCCATCTAAACTGCTCAGGAATTATCCTGTGTTTTATAACAAGTTTCAACAGAAATGTTAGAGAAATATTAATTCCTTCAAGAAATGAAAAATTAATTGAAGCAACACACACAAAAGCATAGCTGTAAAACATTAGCAAAACAACAAATACAATGAAATAGGCAAAAGTTTATTATCAATAAATCAGGCAAACAAAATATTCACGGATCATAAAGTCATAATTATAAGGTTCCAGATGCCAATCAGACTGTTTCTAGAAACCGAGAAGGGGAGGGTTCCGACCCCTGCAGCTACCGTGGGGCGGGCGCTGCGGACTCTTAGCACTCGTAGTACTTCTGACGTTATTAGAAGGATGTCGGGCCGAACATTCGAGCCCCTCCCGTTGGGGAGCTGTTCGGATTGGGTTGGTCTCGATGGGGCAGTAGGAGATTGGCGGGGTTGTAAGACGCCACATTGTCCTCCGGTACCGCCCTGGATAGCCGGTAAACGGCATGCTAGATGGCTGTCGGCCCTACCGAGGTTTTCGGTAGTCGCACTCCGGGGATGACGCACGTAAGTGGCGTGTCCACTTCCATCACAGCGCAAATGGGGGGGGGGCAGCTTTTTAAACTACAGGTGTTGGTCGAAATACCCACGGTGGAACAGCCACTGTGTTGGCGCCACACCGTGGGCTAGGAGGGGGGGGGTTTGCCCCGGGTAGACCTTCGCTCTTAACTAATTAACTGTTTCCAATATTTTTCTACGAAACAGTTGTTATAAGTAACCTAACTTCTTAAGCAGGTTAGGATTTTACATACTAAGCTTACTTAATAAATCTGACTTTCAATAATATTTCTAGGTTATGTTTACATGCAGCAATAGGATTTTGAAACTCCTTGAATGTTAATGGCATAGCTAAAAAAGCAATAAATAAAATGGTTATAAGCAAAATTAAGGGAGTAATTGTGGATTGGATTGTCATAACTCATGAGCTGCTGGATGAACTCATCCGACTATTTTTTAGAATCTCAGGATATTTATACTATTTAGGTATACTATGAAACAGTTCTCTTATAAAGTTATGAGTAGGTATCTGAATTTTGAAGTTAACACTTTACATAGCAAGGTTAATTAATAAAGTTGACTTTTAATGTTATTTCTAGGTTATGTTTTTCTGAAACAATGTGGGATTTTAAAACCTCTTTAATACATATGGCTATGTTTGTACGTAACTTTTCCAGGAGTACTATACAGCTCGGATAAACTGTGCCATTCTCTCCAAATTATTTTTAAGTAAAAAAAGCCGATGTGTTACACTCACATGACTTTCTCTACTCCTGTACAAACTACTTTGAATGAATGAATAACGAATTCCCATTTGAGAAAAAGTATTGGAAAATGTAAGGGAATAACAAGCAATATCTCGAAAACGGTTCACTCAACAAAAAAATGTATATGACATAAGTTGTGTATTTTAATGCGATCTACATTTTTTGTGTAGTAAAATTTCGTCTATCTCTTATGGTTTACCAGTTATGCAAAAGTCGTTCACAATGAAGAACACTTTTGGAGACTTCCCAGAAAATTCGAGATATACATTTTATTTGTCATGACAATATCTTAAACATATGATATTTTAATCAAAATCGTTACAGCCATTTTTGAGAAAATTAATATTTTCGAAAAATGTTCCATGTAAAGGGTAGTCTGGGGTGGGGGGATTTTCTTGAAAACCTTCGTGTCGCATCTCTGGAAGATACTGAACCTAAATTCCAAGTTTGGTGTTTATACGACTGTTCGTTTCTGAGTTATGCTGTTCACAGACAGACACACACACACAGACACACACACGGACATGTTTCCAAATATGCTTTTTTTGGATTCAGGGGGTGTCAAAACATGTATTTCCGGTGAAATCTCGGTATCGAATTTTTGGGTGGCGTACAATACTACCCCTACTTACTATACGTAGTAGAGAAAGTAAAAATAGCTGAAATATTGCTGTACTGTTGACGATAAAGTTTTTGATGTAATATGTTTTCTTTGTTTTAAAAGAATACGGAAACTTACTTTCAGGATGTGCCTCGTAAATAACTCAGTATCACATCTTCCTTCACAGGAGCATCGCCTTACACCAGTCTTTAAATGTAATATACCTATTCCTTCTCAGACTGCTGCCGGGATTTTGCTGGCAGCAGTTCCCAATCAATGTTTCCTGCTCGTATTGAAATTTCCTCGAGATTTTCAGCCATATTTTTAGTCACAAGCTTGTTGTTTACAAACGAGCGCACAGAATAACTACTGCCGTCTACATCCGCATCTGATAGTGTTACGGTCAACGCTTTTTAGGTAACGTTGGTACGGTTCATAGCGTAGGTTCAGGCGGCTGTGAGAATGTATCGATAAATGACTGACTATGGCTTTTATGTTTGTACAGTACTAACGTTAAATTTATTTAAATTAATATAATTTAGAGATATTTACTAAAAGGTATTATATGCTGTGAGGCAGTGTATTTTAACACTTAAATAATTTCAGTCTAATTACATAATATATACATTCAATAACAGCCCGCCTTGAAGCAATATGTGTATGTAATAATTTGTAAAATGTATGTAACAGTCATTGCATATGCTTATATTATTGTATCCATGTGTAATAATGTTATGTAAATATATTACGTAATTTAATAATGTAGGAGCTGTGAGAATAATAAGTTAAAAGTTGCTAACAATGAGGTAACCTTGAGTCAATAGTGAGTAAGAAAGTTTAACTATACTACTTGTGATTCTTGGAAGCTATAATGCAATTTTAGTGACAGTTTATAAAATAGCCAATAAACAACCAGAAAATGCTTTAGTTAAATGAAGGTATTCTATTGGAGTAGGATTAGCCAATCAGAAACTGAAAAGGAGAAACCTTTACAAATTCAGAAGTCAGTTACCTGCGGACAGTGTTTGTAACTGGATGCTTGATGCGTCGTAGAGAAATATAATATGTATACGTCTGAGACGAAAATAGCTAACGCGTTAAAAAGTGCAAGTATTTAATAATAAAAAGAATCTCGCAGCTCTCTATATCAGTAAAGTGTTATTTAAATCGTATCAAGTATTAATAAAAGGAGTGCAGTAAAATTATAATCTGTGTAAGTCTACATTCTTGTCGCACCACAACCCTGCTAGGAGAAACGTGTCTCTAACAATAATACTGACGCAGACGAGGCAAACATAAATATATAATATTTAAAGAAACAGTCAAATTACAAAGATAATATTTTTAAACTTGGGGCAAAGCCACCTAAAAGTATCTTGGGGAGAAGGCTACCGGAAACCGGTTACCATACGTGCGGTTGAAAACAAACGTCAAGTTCGGTTCATCAACAGTTGAAATATAATACAACTCCTTCAATACAAACTACATGAAATTGACGCCCAAAGCGTCGTGCAAATAACGTAACAAATCATCTTATCTCAGCTTCACATACGCAGTCTCAACCAGTATTTCGGACTCGACTTTTACCGCTAAAGCCTTATATTGCGTACTTGATACATAAATAGTTATTAAAATTCTGTTAATCTCGGAATAATATATCCTTCATATTACCACATTTTCCTCGTACTTCGCTGAAGTTTTATCAAGTAACATTTTTGGTATGATTTTCACAAAACGGGATACATTTGTATTCTATAAACTTAAAAAAAACATCTGATGTGTTACACTCACATGACTTTCTCTACTCTTGTACAAACTATTTTTACAAACGCTTATTCTCCATCTACTTCATGTTAATCGAGATAAACATTTGCAGACTCTATCTTATTGCTAATTTTCTTGTAGATGTAAGGGGAATATATATTTACAAGGGCAATATAGAAATACAGTAGCATTTAAGCACATGCGTATCTCTTAATAGCTGGTTGCTAGGTGCAGAACCAGTCCCTTTGCCACAGATTAATGCTCTTTTCATATCCAAGACAAAACAATGAATAACGAATTCCCATTTGAGAAAATAAGTATTGAAAAATTTAAGGGAATAACAAGCAATGTCTCGAAAATGGTTCACTCAACAACAAAAATGTATATGGCATAATTTACGTACTTTAACGCGATCTACATTTTTTGTGCAGTAAAATTTTGTCTATCTCTTATGGTTTACCAGTTATGCAAAAGTCGTTCACAATGAAGAATAATTTTGGAGAAATTCCCAGAGAATTCGAGATATACATTTTATTTGTAATGTAAATATCTTAAACATACGATATTTTAATCAAAATCGTTAGAGCTATTTTTTGAGAAAAATAAAATTTCCGAAAAATCTTCCATATAAAGGCTAATCTGGGGTGGGGGATTTTCTTGAAAACCTTCGTGTCGCATCTCTGGAAGATACTGAACCTAAATACCAAGTTTGGTGTTTATCCGACTGTTCGTTTCTGAGTTATGCTGTTCACAGACAGACACACAGACACACACATGGACATGGTTTCAAAAATGCTTTTTTTGGATTCAATGGGTCTCAAAACATGTATTTCCGGTGAAATCTCGGTATCGAATTTTTGGGTGGAATACAATACTTCCCCTCTTACTATACATAGTAGAGAAAGTAAAAATGAATAACGAATTTGAGAAAAAGTATAAGTATTGGAAAGTTTAAGGGAATAACAAGCAATATCTCGAAAACGGTTCACTCAACAAAAGAAATGTATATGACATAATCTACGTACTTTAACGCGATCTACATTTATTGTGCAGTAAAATTTTGTCTATCTCTTATGGTTTACCAGTTATGCAAAAGTCGTTCACAATGAAGAATAATTTTGGAGAAATTCCCAGAAAATTCGAGATATACATTTTATTTGTAATGTAAATATCTTAAACATACGATATTTTAATCAAAATCGTTATAGCCATTTTTGAGAAAATTAAAATTTTCGAAAAATGTTCCATGTAAAGCGTAATCTGGAGTGGGGGAATTTTCTTGAAAACCATCGTGTCGCATCCCTGGAAGATAGTGAACGTAAATACCAAGTTTGGTGTTTATCCGACTGTTCGTTTCTGAGTTATGCTGTTCACAGACAGACACACACACCCAGACATGTTTCCAAAATGCTTTTTTTGGATTCAGGGGTCTCAAAACATATATTTCCGGTGAAATCTCGGTATCGAATTTTTGGGTGGAATACAATACTTCCCCTACTTACTATACGTAGTAGAGAAAGGAATAATAAGCTACCCTTCCATTCGGTCCCTATTTTTAACCCCTAACATGTTCTCACGGTTCTAAGTTCTTATCTGTCACTGTTTTATCTAGTTCACTTCCTTCACAATTTTACTTCACTAAGGTAAAAACTAGTTCAATTCTCCGCCACTTCACTAAGTTCGTGACGTAGTCTCTTCACACCGGACGTTTTCACTTCACTCGGGATTCGAACACAAAAACTCATCAATTAGTCAGAATCGCTCACTGATACTCACTTGAACTTCTCAACAACCCCACCACTCACAGCTCAATTCCACTGTTGCCAGAACACTCGCTTATATACGGCTGCAGAATTCTTGGAAAGTCATACTGAATGTTCTGGAAAACCCGAGAACAACAGAAGAATCTAGAACGATCATCTTACGGCTAGAAGGCCTTCCTGGAATTGTTTACATCAGCTGGAAACTCTTCCCACTAATGTACCAGCTACCGTTGCGCTGGTGACGGCATCGGCGGTTGGCTTCGTTACAACACTCTTTAGCCTATTTAGATGAAACTTTATACGCTTATACCGTAGGATCCTTAGAAAGTTATAAGCTAGCTTACAACTCTAACTAACTACCCCTGCCATATTTTCAATCCTATATGTAGAAATCTGAACTGTCAAAACCATATGCTCAAAATATTGCACAATTGTATAGGGTCTTTCAACAAGAGTATCCTATCTTTGAACTTAAATAAAACACGTTCTATAAATGATAGAGGTTTATTATTTTTATTTTGGAACATAATTAATGTCATTACGTGTAGAAGAGAACATCAGTTAGGTGACCGCCGCGACTTCGTTGGATTGCGCGTATACGGTTGACCCAATTTTCAATGACAGAAGAACGTAAATTAGGTCAAACTTCACGAATAACACGCGTGATGTTATACATAAGATCATTTAAGTTGACATAAACCCGAGATTTAACATAACCCAACAAGAAGTAATCTAACGGCGTTAAATCACATAAACCTCGGGGGCCAGTTAACATCACTGCCACGGAAAATGATGAAACCTCTGAACTTCTCCTTCAAAAGATCGATTGTTTCGAGAGCAGTATGACATGTGGCACCATCTTGCTGGAACCAGATGCTTCTGAGATCTATACCATCCAATTAAGGCCAAAAATAGTCCCTTATAAGAGCCCGGTATCTTTCTCCATTGACAGTTAGAGGTTCTCCATCTTTATCTTGGAAAAAATATGGACCAATGTTTCCACCATACCAAAATCCACACCACACAGTAACCCTTTGGGGATGAAGTGGTCGTTCTTGAATCTGTGTTGGATTGTGATTGCTCTAATAGCGGCAATTTTGTTTGTTAACACAACCATCCATCCAAAAGTGGGCTTCGTTGCTGAAGATGAATTTTCCACAAAAATCCAGGTCAATTTCCAAATGCTCCATAGCCCATGGCGCTAACTATGGTCGTCGAACTTTAGTTATTGAGTTAACATCATTTTGTAAGCGTGAAACATTAACTCCAATTTGCCAAGTTGTGGTCGGTGAAAGCTCCAATTCTTGCGTCGTTCGACGAGGAATTGATTTGTTTCCGTTCTCGCGTACACTCTCACGAACGGCGCCTGTTTTCGTTGGAGCGCTTACATCGATTACGTATACGCGTTCTTTGATCGCTGACAGAACCGCTTCTTTCAAATTTATCGATCAAACACCGAATCGTTCTCTCTCAGGGACTATTATGCACACCGTCAACTTCACGCACGTTTGGTGAACAGATGATCCATTTTGATAATAAATTTTCACAATTTCTACGCCTTCCTGAATGCTGTAACGTTCATTTGTCAATAATAACTGTAACCACATGAAAAAAATGACAGCTGTTACTCAATAACAACGGCAGATATAACATGTTAAAGATAGGACACTCTTGTTGGAAGACTCTCTATTATAGGAGTTATGTTGAAATTTCCCATAATGACTTAATCCTTATTTTGAATTAATTAGCATTCGAAATTTTTAAAAACTATTCTGGGTTTATTTTCAACCTCTTATAGATAGCTTAGTTGACCAGGGCACAAATTTGTGTACTTGGACTATAGGACTTCTTGAAAATTATAGAATATAATACAACTTTAAAAAGCTACCCTTACTCATATTTTTCATTTCTTATATACAAATTGTCACTGTTTGACCAATCTGGACAAAACTTTGGTTTACGCTTTAGATACAAGTAGAAATTACAGACTACTTAGGAAATTCAAAAATCACCCTTATTGTTATATTCAACCTCGTACTTATAGAATGTACCAATGCAATGTCGAGTAAGACACCTATCACCATATAAACTATCGTTTGTTTCGTCATTCCCTAGCAACGTAAATGGTGGCTCTAATCGGAGTACTGAATTGAAACAATTAATCCATTTTACAGTCTTTTATTTCATTTCTGTCTTATGCTCTTTGTGATATTATACCCTGCCGTTTATGAAAATTGCAACACCAAGAACGAAACGCATGAAGTCAATACCACAGGTTAGGTACATGACAAGTAACAAATGAAAAACGTTTCTAATCTATACATGACATTTGAGCCCTAAAATTCAGTATTTGTTGTGGCCTCCATGAATTGCAATTAGAGCTGCTATACGCCGTGGCATTGATCAAAAAGGTTCTGAATAAGTTCCTGAGGGATTTCCTTCCACGCAGTTTGTGTTCGAGCCCAGTAATCCGTGACACTGTTTATGGAGGGCCGTGACCACCAGGTGCCGAGCAACTATATCCCCAGACATGTTCGATGGGCGACATGTCAGGCGAACGTGCAGGCCAGGGAGGCAATGGTACCTGTCGCTCTTCGAAGAAGGCTTGTACATTCCACGCAATATGTGGCCTGTGGAGATGCTTGGAGCAGGGAGAGTACCTCAGACTCTACAGCCACCGTTAGGTACCGGTTGCTGTTCAAAGTGCCCTCAATTCGTTGGAGGCGAGATCGGTTGTTGTAAACAATGGCGCCCCAAGCCATCACACCTGGTGTTTGTCCGCTATGCCGCTCAACAATGCAGCCCTCCAGGTTGCGCTCACCACGGTACCGGACACATATGCGGCAATCACTGTAGGACACGTTGAAGCGGGACTCGTCCGAAAAGTCTACAATTTGCCACTCATCACCCCAGTGACGGTATTCACGTGTCCATTACAGTTGGAGGAGCTTGTGGTTTCTGGACAATGGAAGCCGACGTAATGGCATGCATGCAACCAGTCCAAACTTCAGCAGACGGCAACGAACCGTTGATGCACATAAGTTCACACCTGTTGCAGTGCTCCAGCGTCGAGCCAACACTGTGGATGAAGCTGTACGGTCCGTTATGGCCATGCGGACAAGATGACGGTCATCCCGTGTTCTGGTCATGTTCCGTGGTCCAGCACCCTCTCTTCGCTGCTCCCACACACGCATCACTGTCGTAGCAGCATGCCCTGTACGAGCCAAAATGTCACGGTATGACAAACCCACTTCCCAAAGACCGATCATTATGCGGATATGGCTCCCTTTGACGTCGACGAGGTATATTCGCACTCACTTTATTGTTTCCACCTTGTTTGATAGCTCTGCACTGACTACACTGGGTGGAACACTGGCCTTGTCGGACCGACATGAGAGGGCTATGCTCGTCCTACATGTACCTCATCTCTCTTCAAACCTAATCACTTATTGTTTGCACACTCTTCTACACTTCCACCAAGTTTAGAGTTATTCGGGAAATTCTTTCTTCGTGTTGCAATTTTCACAAACGGTAGTGTATAAAACCAGAGATTTTAGAGACCAATGACTTCACTACATTCTGAGAATCCATTAGATCGTCTTCAGAAGTAAACACTTCTCCTTTTTCCGTACTCTTATACTATCTGCCAAAATTTCAGCGTATTTATATCCATTATTCCACGACAACCAGCATCGGTGCCACCATATGCCCATCTAGCAGTGATAAATCTAAATATTTAATTCAAATAAATAATCTGATTTATTTTTTGTAGCGGACAAAATATTGTGAAAAGTATCACCCTCGGCAAACCTTAGGCGTTGAATTTTTCACTCAATATTAAAACATTATTTAAACTTTAATTCCACAAATTGCTATTAACGTATTACCTTATATTAACGTTTCTCAATATTGTAGAATACTTTGTAAAAATGAATTGGTTAAAATCTGTTTCGTATGATACGAAAATTGGTTTGTGCAGAATCAGCATGTTATAAAAATTTAAACAGTTGAAAGATCAGATTTAATGTAAAACAACGAGCGAGATGGCTACATGGTAACGTGTGAGGCTTGCATTCTGAAGTATCGGATTCGATTCCCGGTGATCACCCATTCTGACCATGTAGTTTTTCTGATTTCACCGGATCGGGAGTTGAATGCTGGTGTCCCATTTCGTTCATCACCACCTGCTTCAGGGCTGAAAGACCAGGCGACGGTGTTCGGCGTGTTCTAGCCGGGCGATGGAGGTAAACTTTGTAGAGGTTTCTTTCTAGTGTCGGTTGGACTACTCAACTAGGTCCCGCCCGAGGGGGGTCAGAGGCCAGGAACTTATGAGTGCACTTAATCGGCGTCGGATAGGTTCCAACAGGAAATGTTAGGGGCCCCGTCCATGCTTGCGCACGGCGTCACAGGATCTGACGCCCTTTGGGTCTCTCTCCCCATCCCTCCCTCCCGAGGGTTCATCGTAGAAGCGCAAAGGGCCAGTTGGCCTACGTGTTTTGCTTTGTCAATATTTTAATGTCCCGTCGATTCTGAGTTGTTTCTCGCGATGTCATGGAAACAGTATGGAATTTTAAGGCCAGCATATAGCGTCCAGTTGTTAAACATTTGACTATCGCTGTTCTCTTTGTACCTATAACGAAATGTGTAATGTATCTATTTCTACAAATGTTTATTTGGATTAAATGTAGGAGACAGAAAAATAAGTTTAAGAATAGTTTGTATACCACTAATAAACATAGAGGGTAGAGAAAGTTATGTGAATGTATCACATCAGGTTTTTGTTGTATCTACTTCATTTTAATCCAAATAAACCTTTGCAGAAACAGCTACATTACACATTTCGTTATAGATACAAAGGGAACAACGATAGTCAAATGTTTAACAACTGGACGCTATATGCTCGCCTTAAAATTTCATACTGTTTCCATGCAATCGCGAGAAACAATTGAATGTTGAAACGACTTTAAAGAATAACCAAGAAACGGCTTATGCCGCAAAAAAGGTGTGTATTTTAAATAAATTTTGCGTTTTAAAGACATCTACATTTTCTGTGTAGTATGTTTTCGTCTATCGCTTAACGTTTACCAGTTGTATACAAAATACCTTCCGAAAGAAGAGGACTTCATATACTATTCCCGGGAAAATTCAAGATACACGTTTTAAATATCTTTCATATATAGTATTTTAATCAAAATCGTTAGTTATTTTTAAAACATAAAATATTTCGAAAAATCTTCCATGTAAAATGTAGTTTGAGATGGGCAGATTTTATTGAAAATCTTTGTCTTGCATTTTTGAAAGATATTGAACCTAAATACCAAGTTTGATATTTATCCGACTTTTCGTTTTTGAGTTGTGTTCACAGACACACGGTCATGTTTCCAGAAATATTTTATTTGGATTCAGGGGGCCTCAAAAGATGTATTTCGGATGAAATCTCGGTATTGATTTTTTTAGTTGGAATGTAATATTTTCCCTACTTACTATACGTTGTAGAGAAACAAAAAACTGTATGAACGACCCCTGAATTCCCTTTTAACCAGCATTACTACAGAGTAGAAGTAGTTGCCTAAACTCAAGGCGTATTAGACGATTCAACTTCTAAAGGATTTTAAACTGGGACGCGGCCTTTGTCAGAAGTTTTAAATACTAATACGTATATGGTGTCAGACATGGAACCTGGATTTGAATTATAGTTTTGTGTATGTGCATTTCGGTATAAAAAGCCCCCTAGTTAATTATAAGACACAAAAGCTGTCTGGTACAGCGTTTGTTTGTTTTTTTGCAGCGCGCAAAACCCTTGACAGATAAACAGATACACTAGTTGCATTCAATTCCATTTGAGACCGCAAGAAGCGCTGCTGTCAGTCCAAACTGAAGATCCTCTTCCCGCGGGGATTTGCTTGTTTGTTCGCAAAATAAAAACTGGGTCATATGTCTTTTTATAGTGCGCCGTTCTCTGCATGCGCATTTAAAAACTGCACCTCGCGAGCCAGAGCGACTCTAATTCGTTTTATTGAAGCGTCTATCGTCAAAACCCAATGCTCGCTCATGGAATTATACCTGAAGTATTATATTCAAACTACTCTCTACCCACAATCGTTTATTTTTATATAGCTTCTGCACCCTATTTTTGCAAAAGCGTATTTTTCTGTCTACGTCATGTCAATCGAGATAAACATATGTAGAACTACATTCCAAATGTTATCGTATTTCAAACCCATGACATCGCGAGGAATAACAGAATAGCAACACCACTTCAAAAAATCGTAGGTGTTACATTCACATGACCTCTGCCTTATAGCGTGTATTTTTATACAACCTCAATCAATAGTCAGATGTTTAAAAGTCGGATTGCTATATGCTGACCTAAAAGATTCCGTATTCCTTCCTTGAACATAACATAACATCTCAATCTGTAGACCCTATAGTGAGCTAGACCAGCTTAAAGAAAGCTTGTCTACTCTAAGATGTAGATTACGTCATAAATACAGAATTACATTGTGTACTTGTATATAAATAAATTGTAGTTCTTATGTAGAGTACATTAGGGCTAAAAAGTTTTAAAACAATATTATTTATACTTAATCTATTTATAAAATTTGGTAACATTTTTAAGTCAGTTATATTTCTAATGAAAGAAATCTTCCTCTGTATAGAAGGAGTGAGTGACATATCTTGTCAATGCCAACATCAATTTATTTTTACTAGTTTTCAGTTCCTTAACATATGATGGAAGTGAATTAAATAATACTATACCATTGTAGTAAGCCCCTTTTTGGAATACTTGTAGGTTATTGCTTGGCCTGTGTAAGTCCGGCCCATTTCTGGTAATCGAGAAAGCTCTCGAGAAGGGTGACCAGCAGTCGCGCCCAACACCAGGGAGAAATACACAGCGTTCGCTATATTGTGGAATCGCGGATCGCGTGTATGCGTGCTCCGCGCAATATTATACTGGAGCGTTTTCCATTCTAAATCTCTCGCGTTACTTATTCACTAGTGATAGTAACATCCACTATAATGAGTAACTAACCTTGTTATAAGTGTGTTGAAAGTGATGTCCATTTGCATAGAGACAATCCTGGCATTTTTGGATGAAATTTCCTCCGTTATTATATTTCCTAGGTTTAACCTTTGGCAACCCGGTTGTCCTAAACTTATTAACTCTACGTCTAACAGTTTGTCTTTGGAACTGAAACACCAGGAAATATCTCCTGAAATTGTCTACACACGTGTCTAATGATTCGGTTTTTACGTATGTATAGCACATAAAAATGCGATGTTCAAGCGTGAATTTGTCATTAGGCATTTCAGTGGACTAATAACAAGACAATAACAACAACAATAACACTGTTAGGCAAATCACACACAACTCTGTTTTCAGATGCACAAATTCTAGTGCTTGCAGCACGAACAGAAGCTAGCAACTGACGTAGTACGGTAAAACACAGCGAAGTCCTGAGCAGGTCATTCACAGCAAAAAATATGAGGACACTACAGTGCAGGCTGAGACAGTACGCTCTGCGTAGCTAAATATAAAATGATAACCATAGGGAAATAACAGTAGGAATGGTATTATTAAATAAGACTGGGAGGTGAGTATTACATGTAATGGTGAATATGGCTTGATAAGACAGTACCAACAGCAGGTAGGAAACGGAGATGGTTTTTTCCCCCATTGCAGCCAAGTGAGAACAGAATACGCTTTGTTACTGTACCGTTAGGTCGCCTGAAAACATGCGTAGAAAAGGTCAGTGCTCTGATGTGAGGCAGTATTTTTAACACTTAAATGATATCAGTCTAATTATATAATATATAACTTAACAGCCCGCCTTAAAGCAATATGCGTATAATAATACATAAAATGTATGTAAGTCTTTTTATTATGTACACGTATAATAATGTTATGTGAATGTTTACCTAGTTTAACAATGTAGGAGCTGTGAGAATAAAAGCAAGCTGCTTTCCGTAGCAAACAGAATTACAAAGTAGAAGCCGAAAGTTGCTAATAATGAGGTAACCTTGAGACAACAATAAATTAGAAAGTTTAATAAAGGCTACTAATAATTCTTGGAACAATAATAATATGATATTTAAAACAGTTTATAAATGGCCAATCAAAAACTATAAAAAGATTAAGTTAAGCAGTCAGATTTGATACGGGTTCAGTGTAAGGCATAAAAAAAAGTTCATCGCGGAGAGAATAATATAAAGTTTACGTGTTTAAAAATGCAAAAACTAAAGCTCTACAGAAGTATACATCAGTGCAGTGTTATTTAATCGTGTGAAGGATTAATAAACAAAGTACAATACAATTATAATTTGTGTAAACCTTCATTCTTTAGTGGTACCAGTTCTGCTAAGAGGTACGTGTTCTGCAAATTGCTACTGACGTAGCCGAGGCATACATATATAATATTTAAATATTAAAATACAAAGCTGCTTTATAAACGTGGGGCGAAGGCCACTGGAAAAGTAAACGTGGGGCAAAGGTCACCGGAAATTTTGTACCATACGCGGGGGGGAACCACCCCAAGAAACAATCTCCCGCAAAATTGGCATCCATTACGTGCGTGGTCTAAAATAGGTTCAAGTTGGTATACTATACCTGGTGCATAATTAAACTACTGCAAGTTTGGCTCTCCAACAGTGCGGCTACAACTACATCAGACGGCCACAGGAAACCAATAAGAAAGAAGGTAGAAATCCTGTGATAGTGAAATGGGGAGATAGAAACTAAGAAACAAGAGAGTTTAGAAAACACTTGTACGTGGTATTTTCTGAAAACAAATGTGAGCGTCGGCGGATAGGCGCGACTGTATGAAGTACAGCAGAAAAGAAATGCTTGCGTGTGTGGCGAGGTAATATCAGGAGTCAGATTTTAAAACGGTGACAGGAAATTGAGAAGGTGTTTTGTTTACGTAATTTATTAGCCTCACGCTTGGAAGCCAACTTGAAGTATTGTTCTTGGAGTTTACGTAAGAGTTACTGTTGTTGAAGTTTTTGCACCACGCTTTGGGCGTTCATTTGAAGTAGATTGTTTGTTACGTAATATGCTGCTACGTATGAGAAGCCGATTTCTGAAGATGTATTTTTGTTGTTACGCTTCAAGTTTAAAAATAAATATTAACTTTGTTATTAAACTGCTTCTATAGACATTATTTATGTTTATGTTTGCCTCGGCTACATCAGTAATGTTTGTAGAGACACGTTTCTCTTAGGCAAGGCGTGGTACGACAATAATATAGGCTTACACATATTTTAAGTTTAAATTCACTTCTTTTTATTAATCCTTGACACAAATTAAATAGCACTACACTGATATTAAGAGCTGTGAGATTCTTTTATTTAATATTTGCACTTAGTTGACGCGTATATTTAATTTAAGCTTCACACGAATACGTAATATTTCTTTAAAGAACACATCTTCCATCCGGTCACTACCAAGGTCTGCAGGCAACTGAACATATTTCAACCGTCCAAACCCGGAAACCTTTGTATTTTAAGTCTCTGATTGGCTAATCCTAGCCCAATAGAATACCTGAATTTAATTAAAGCCTTTCCTGGCTGTTGATTGGCTATTTTAAAAACTGTCACAAGATTTACATTATCGTTGCCCTAATCATGACTAGTATTATTTAAACTCTCAAACTCATTATTGCCTCAAGGTTACCTCTTTGTTAGAAACTTTAAACTTATTATTCTCTCAGCTCTTACACTATTAAATTACATAATGCATTCATATAACATTATTAAACATGTATACAATAATATAAGCATATAAATGACTGTTACATACATTTTTCAAATTATTACATACATATTGCTTTAAGGCGGGCTGTTATTGAATTTACATATTATATAATTTAATTGAAACTATTCAAGTATTAAAATACTACCTCAAAATATACGGGCAGGAAATGAACCAGTCGTATTAATTCCAACCATAGATCCAACATCCATGTGAGCCCCCTGAGCTAGCATCGAACCCGGGACCATTCCTACAAATCCCGTGCCGCCAAATTGTCGCACAGCACCTCCAATTCAGTACCACCGTATACATACACACTATCTGTGGTACAGCGACTGCTCTGTATTCCCAGAGCTCAAATTCCCTCCCGTCGTAACATATCAACCACCGTCGCTTGCTCCTACAACCCACAAACATATGAAATGATGGGAATAGGAAATTCGTGGTAAAAGGCGAAACATTCGCCTACCGATCCGGAAAACCACGAAAATACTGAGGCAGTATTTTTAACACTTAAATGATTTCAGTCTAATTATATAATATATAATTCAATAACAGCCCACCTTAAAGCAATATGTGTATGTAACAATATAAAAAGTGTATATTACAGTCATTGTATATGTTTATATTATTGTATACATGTTCAATAATGTTATGTGAATGTATTACGTAATTTAATAATGTAGGAGCTGTGAGAATAATAGGTTAAAAGTTGCTAACAATGAGGTAACCTTGACGCAATAATGAATTCGAAAGTTTAAATGCTACTAGTCATTACTGGAGCAACAATAATGTAAATTTTGAGACAGTTTAATAAATAACCAATCAAAAACCAGAAAAAAGCATAACTTAAATAAAAGTATTCTATTGGATTAGGAATAGCCAATCAGAGGCTGGAAATACACAAATTTACAAATTCAGGCGGTAGAAATGAAGTCAGTTGCTTGTAGACAGTGTTGCTAACAGGACGCGAGACACGTCCTCGTATTCAGTGTGAGATGAAAATAGTTTACTTGTTAAAAAGTACAGGTAATTAATTAAAAACATCTCACATCTCTCTCTATATCAGTGAAGTGTTATTTAAATCGTGTCAAGCATTAATAAAAGGAGTGAAGTAAAATCATAATCAGTGTAAGCCTACATTCTTCAGTCGCACCACAACCCTACAAAGAAATCCATGTCTCTGACAATAACACTGACGCATCCGAGGCAAACATAAATATATAATATTTAAAGAAACAGCAAAAATTACAAAGTTCATATTTTTTAAACATTTGGAGCAAAGGCCACCGCAAAGTACATTTGGGGCGAAGACTACAGGAAGGCGGGTGGTATACGTGCGGTTGAATGAACTTTAAGTTCGTCTCCCAACAGTTGAAATATAAAACAACTCCTTCAATACAACCTACTTCAAATTGATGCCCAAAGCGTGGTGCAAATAACGTAAAGATACTATCTACTTCAATACTCATCGTCAAAGCGACCGGACCGACAGGAACCCGGGACCTCGACGTTAACGCGGTGCCATCTCGCTCAGTAAGATTCTTATAGCTAAACTACCCTTAATTTTGTGCTACTTAAATATACTATGTCATCAAAAGTATCCGGACACCCCCACAAACATTCGTTTTTCAACTTAGGTGCATTGTGCTGCCACCTACTGCCTGGTACTCATTATCCGCGATCTCAGTAGTCATTAGACATAGTGAAGCAGCAGAATGGGACGCTCCTGGAACTCACGGACTTCGAACGTGGTCAGGTGATTGGGTGTCACTTGTGTCAGAAGTCTGTACGCGAGATTTCCACACTCCTAAATATCCCTAGGTCCACTGTTTCTGATGTGATAGTGAAGTGGAAACGTGAAGGGACATGTACAGCCCAAAAGCGTACAGGCTGACCTCGCCTGTTGACTGACAGAGACCGCCGACATTTGAAGAGGGTCGTAAAGAGTAATAGCCAGACATCTATCCAGACCATCACACAAAAATTCCAAACTGCATCAGGAACCACTCCAAGTATTATGACAGTTAGGCGTGAGGTGAGAAACCTTGAATTCCATGGTCGAGCGGCTGCTCATAAGCCACGCATCACGCAGGAAAATGCAAAAACGACGCCTCGCTTGGTGTAAGGAGCGTCAACATTGCATGATTGAACAGTGGCAAAACGTTGTGTGGAGTGACGAATCACGGTACACAATGTGGCGATCCGATGGCAGGGTGCGGGTATGGCGAATGCCCGGTGAACGTCATCTGCCAGCGTGTGTAGTGCCAACAGTTAATTTCGGAGATGGTGGTGTTATGGTGTGGTCGTGTTTTTCCCGAAGAGGGCTTGCACCCCTTATTGTTTTGCGTGGCCCGATTACAGCGCAGATCTACATTGATATTTTAAGCACCTTCTTGCTTCCCACTGTTGAAGAGCAATTCGGGGATGGCGATTGCATTTTTCAACACGATCGAGCACCTCTTCATACTGCACGGGCTGTGGCGGAGTGGTTACACGACAATAACATCCCTGTAATGGACTGGCCTGCACAGAGTCCTGACTTGAATCCTATAGAACACCTTTGGGATGTTTTGGAATGCCGACTTCGTGTCAGGCCTCACCGACCTACATCGATACCTCTCCTCAGTTCCGCACTCCGTGAAGAATGGGCTGCCATTCCCCAAGAAACCTTCCAGCACCTGATTGAAAGTATGCCTGCGAGAGTGAACGCTGTCATCAAGGCTAAGGGTGGGCCAACACCATATTGACTTCCAGCATTACAGATGGAGGGCGCCACGAACTTGTACGTCATTTTCAGCCAGGTGTCCGGATACTTTTGATCACGTAGTGTATGTCAAAGTTGTAACATGTTATCTCCGTAAGCGCAACAGTTCTTGAGTTGTTTCTTGCGTGCAGATAGCAGGCAAAGCTCGCTAACAGCCGTTATCAAGCCTAGTGCATTACACCTACGGCTACATAAAGCAGTTATAATTGAACTCTGCTACGCAAATGAAATAAATTGCCCAAGTCGCAGAAAACAACATGATGGTCTGCGCGCGGAGAGATCGTAAATGTTAAGTGCTATAAATTGTGGTAGATGTGCGGGATTATGAGCTGAACAGTAAAAACGTCATCGTAAACTGACTTTACGCGCGCTCTAGTGGGAAAGAAAGAGATGCTGCGATGTTTGATTGTCCTTGCCTGGCTTTTGTTTAACTAGTATGGAGGGGCCGTGATTTGATTAGTTTGTGTCGACGAGTATTTACAAACAAAGCTCTCGCGTTTAATGTCACAAAATATTGAAATTTGTTTGCAATGTTTGTTTTACCTCAATTTAGTACACATTTTGTGAAAACAGGACGATGTTTGATGGAAATAAATCATCTAGTATACATTTCACGTGAAATCCGACGATATTACAGCGAAAAAAAGAAACATACATATTGCCTTTCCTGTTTTAAGCATTTGTAAATGTTTTCCGTTCTTAAGGTATTATCTTTCGTGCAGTTGGATGTCAAATTTATATTGTATTAAATGTTTAACTTTTTTATTTTCCTCTACTACTAATTCGATACCGAGATTTCACCGGAAAATCATGTTTTGAGAACCCTTGAATCCACAAAAAGCATCCGTGTGTGTGTGTGTGTGTGTGTGTGTGTGTGTGTGTGAACAGCATAACTCAGAAACGAACAGTCGGATAAACACCAAACTTGGTATTTACGTTCAGTATCTTCCAGAGATGCGCAACGAAGGTTTTCAAGAAAATCCCCCCATCCCAGATTACCCTTTTAATTTTCTCAAAAATGGCTCTAACGATTTTGATTAAAGTACCATATGTTAAGATATTTTCATGACAAATAAAATGTATATCTCGAATTTTCTGGGAATGTCTCCAAAAGTATTCTTCATTGTGACGCCTTTTGCATAACTGGTAAAGCATAAGAGATAGACAAAATTTTACTACACAAAAAATGTAGATCGTGTTAAAATACACAATTTATGTCATATACCTTTTTTGTTTAGTGAACCATTTTCGAGATATTGCTTGTTATTCCATTAAATTTTTCAACACTTATTTTCTCAAATGGGAATTCGTTATTCATTTTTTTGTCTTGGATATGCAAAGAGTATTAATCTGTGACAAAGAGAATGCTGCACCTAGCAACCAGCTATTAAGAGATATGTATGCGCTTAAAGGCTACTGTATTTCTATATTGCCCTTGCAAATACAAAACAAGTGGAACATAGTACGCTTAAGCGATAGTCAAATATTTTTAGAACTGGTCGCTATGTGTAAAATGTAATTCTCTTTGCATGTCAAAAGATGGTTTCTGCAAATGTTTAAGAGTTTGTAAAAATAGTTTGTACAAGAGTAGAGAAAGTCATGCGAGTGTAACACATCAGATTTTTTATTTTAAATTCATAATGATTTGAGACATTTTAAAACATCTAATGTCCATCGACGTGCTCCCGTAAATCAGGTTTACCTGGGCACCGCTTAAAGTGTCTTCACAAATTAAAACAATAGAGAATCTTTTATTAAAGAGAAACAAAACGTAGAGGAATCGTAGATTTACGAATCATCCTAGCACACAACGTGACTGTAAACTCATATGGACAGTCTTACAGTATGCAAAATATAACTTCTATGTTGGTATTGTTAAAATGGCGAGTAAGTGAAGGTGTTAAATAAAGAATATTAGCAAATGCTAAGCGAATGTTCATGGATGCAACAGTAGTTTATATGGAGAGTGTGCTAAAATTGAGGGTTTTATAGGATTATTTCTCAAAAGTATACTAAATACCAGTCAGGTTGGTCGGTACCAGGCTCTATGACGCAATTCCTGTCCAATACTAATCTTAGATTTAACACAAAGTCGTCTTGTTTCGAATTCAGTTTTACAATTAAAATGCTTCGCGTCATAACATTAGGATATACTGGCAGACAGCTACTGCTTTATCTACTTGTCGGGGTAGACAGTATAGTGCAGTATGTTTTGCCGCTACACTGCCAGCGCCTTTTCCAAATTTAGCCACCAGTTGCGGTATCGATTGTTGTTGACCTGCCATCTGCACTCGCAGAAGCGAACGTTCCGTAAATTGTTGTGCGTTTCTAGCGGTGGTGGGTTTTTCTTCCATAGTATACGCGTGAAGCGTTGCTTTTGCAAAAGTACCCAGTAATTTGTAGTTCCCAGCAATTATTCCACTTTTAATACATTATACTATCTTTGATAATATATACCTGATGTGTTACATTCTGAGGCAGTATTTTTAACACTAAAATGATTTCAGTCTAATTATATAATATATAAATTCAATAACAGTCCGCCTTGAAGCAGTATGTAATAATTTGTAAAAATGTATGTAACAGTCACTGTATATGTTTGTGTTATTGTATCCATGTGTAATAATGTTATGTGAATATATTACGCAATTTAATAATGTAGGAGCTGTGAGAATAATAGGTTAAAAGTGGCTAACAATGAGGTAACCTTGAAGCAATAATGAGTAAGAATGTTTAATAATGCTACTAGTCATTATTGGAGCAACAATAATGTAAATTTTGAGACAGTTTAAAAACAGCCAATCAACAACCAGAAAAACCTTTATTCAAATGAAGGTATTCCATTGGAGTAGGATTAGCCAATCAGAGACTTGAAATACAGAAATTTACAAGTTTAGACGGTTGAAATCAGTTCAGTTGCCTGCAGACAGCGATTGTATCCAGACGCAAAAAGCGTCCTCGAGAGATTCAATACGTATTCGTGTGAGACAAAAAATAAGTTTACGTGTTAAAAAGTGCAAGTAGTTAATAAAAAGAATCTCACAGGTCTCTATATCAGTGAAGTGTTATTTAAATCGTATCAAGCATTAATAAAAGGAGTGAAGTAAAATTATAATCTGTGTAAGCCTACATTCTTAGTCGTACCACAACCCTGCTAAGAGAAGCGTGTCTCTAACAAATACTGACGCAGCTGAGGCAAACATAAATATATAATACTTAAAGAAACAGTCAAATTACAAAGTTAATATTGTTTTTACACTTGGGTCAAAGGCCACATGAAAGTACATTTTAGGCGAAGGCTACCGGAAACTGTTTACTATACGTGCGGTTGCAACTACAAGTTCGGCTCCCCAACAGTCGAGGTACGATAAAACTCCTAAATAATCCTTTCTCAAATCTCATGATTTTCCCTATTTATGCATGAATAATTTCATTAGACATTTCGTTATACTACAATAAAGATACAGGAGGTAGAAGTGATAGTCAAATGTTTAAAATTCTGATGTTCACACGACTTTCTCTGTCCTCTATCGCTTATTAGTGACTATTCTTTGTTCAGAATCTTTCGAGACAATGGGTAGAGGAAGGGTGAAAACCGGTTGTCCGTGCCCAGATCGGCTTCGTGTGACGGCTCTTTGTGACAGCTACCGCACCGATCACGCGACGGTCTTATCTTCCCCTTCCACTGTCTCAAGAGACTCTTAACAGAGCATATACAAATTATTCTAACCAAAGGTTATTTTTCTATCTACTAAATTTTAATCTAGATAAACCTTTGCAGAAACAGCTACATTATATATTTCGTCAGAGATACAAAGAGAACAGCGATAGTCAAATGTTAAACAACTGGGCGCTATATGCTGTCTTAAAACAAGTCAATGTTGACAGGACTTCAAAAGAATGACAAAGCACTGAACAATGCTAAACATTAATAACGAATATTTCGGAAATGGCTTATGTTACAGAAAAAAAATATTTGAATTAAATTGTGTGTTTTAAGGAGATCTACTTTTTTACTTTCTCTACTACGTATAGTAAGAAGGGGAAGTATTGCATTCCACCGAGATTTCAGCAGAAATACATGTTTTGAGGTGCCCTGGATCCAGATAAAGCATTTTTGGAAACATGTCGTGTGTATGTCTGTTTGTGAACAGCATAACTCAAAAACGAAAAGACGAATAAATACAAAACTTGGCATTTGAGTTTAGTATCTTCCAAGGATGCGACATGACGATTTTCAAGAAAATCCTCCAACTCCAGACTATACCCTTTACATGGAACATTTTTCGAAATTTTTTATTTTCTCAAAAATGGTTGATTAAAATATCATACATATGTTTAAGATATTTTTATGACAAATGAAATGTATATTTTGAATTTTCTGGGAATGTCCTCAAAAGTCCTCTTCATTTTGAATGACTTTCGAATAACTGGGAACTGTAAGAGAGAGAGAGAGAGAGAGAGAGAGAGAGAGAGAGAGAGACGAGATTTTACTAAACAATAAAAGTAGATCTCGTTAAAACACGCAATGTATATCATATACATCTTTTTGTCGTTCAGTGAACCATTTCCGAGATATTCCTTGTTATCGGAATTCGTTTTTTTATTATTTTTTTTTTTTACTTTCTCTACTACGTATAGTAAGTAGGGGAAGTATGGTATTCCGGCCAAAAATTCGATACCGAAATTTCGCCGGAAATATAAGTTTTGAGGCCCCCTGAATCCAAAAAAAACATTTTTGGAAACATGGCCGTGTGTGTGTGTCTGTGAACAGCATAACTCAGAAACGAACAGTCGGATAAACACCAAACTTGGTATTTAAGTTCAGTATCTTCCAGAGATACGACACGAAGGTTTTCACGAAAATCCCGCCACCCCAGATTACCCTTTATATGGAACATTTTTAGAAAAGTTTAATTTTCTCAAAAATGGCTCAAACTATTTTGATTAAAATATCATATGTTTAAGATATTTTCATGACAAATGAAATGTATATCTCGAATTTTCTGGGAATGTCTCCGAAAGTATTCTTCATTCTGAACGACTTTTGCATAACTGGTAAACCATAAGAGATAGACAAAATTTTACTACACAAAAAATGTAGATCGCGTTAAAATACACAATTTATGTCATATACTTTTTTTTTAGTGAACCATTTTCGAGATATTGCTTGTTATTCCCTTAAATGTTCCAATACACTTTTTCTCAAATGGGAATTCGTTATTCATTTTTTTTTTTGTCCTGGATATGCAAAGAGAATGGAATACTCCACATAGCAACCAGCTCTTAAAACATTTGACTATCGCTTAAAGGCTACCATATTCCCCTTGCATCTACAAGAAAATTAGCAATAAGATTAACATCTCGATTAACATGAAGCATATGGAGAATAAGCGTTTGTAAAAATAGTTTGTACAAGAGTAGAGAAAGCCATGTGAGTGTAACACATCAGATTTTTTTTCCTTCCCTTTTTCTTTCTTTCCATGCTCATACAAAGAGAGGAGAATTTCAAAGCTATAACATAAAACCGGCTTTGAAATGATATGACTATCGCTTTAGGTTACTGTATTCTTCGCATACCTTCAACTAAATGAATAATGAGGGTTTATGTACAAAAGTAGATACAATAAGCTTTTGTAACAATAGTTTGTAGAAGAGTGAGTAGAGAAAGTCGTGTGATGCTAAACGTAATATATTTAATGCTCTTAAAAATATTCTTATAAAGTTTATCTCTAAAATCAACAAGGCACTTACAGAGAAGAGAACTGTGTGGTCCTGACGTGCTCCCATCCCTATTGATTTCCGCTGATATTTTATACTCTTTGACGTAACAAAACCATACCACAAACCCCAACGCTCCAGCTATTAACGCCAAGCATACATTTACCTACTTTTTCCTGGTGAAAAGCGCGAGTATTGTGGAGTGATTTTTCAATTTTGTTGCAATGGCAACAGTTGGAGTAGCGCTATTCAAATGCAAAGGTGCTCGAGTGACCGACCAGCAAACTTGTGAGTGATATTGGCGCAGCAAATGTGAGGCATAAATCATTAAAGTAATGGATGCATTCACTGTTACTGCTGAGTTATGTTGGGTAAATTACCTGCGTATCCAAGCTTGTAGAAAAAGTAGTCCTTGCATAGAAAATAACATCATGCATACTTCGTAGGGATCTAACCATGTGGTTTATTTAGTTATCGAAAGTAGTTTGAATTTATATTTTTGCGTTACAGAGGTTTAGACCTGATATTTACGTCGTACACAGCATGTTTGAAAAGTCCCTCCGCACCGGAACTTGAGATTGAAAGACTCTCAGAAACTATTTAAAACATCAGAATGAATTTCTTACAGGATGTAAATGTATGTCTTCTAAGTTTACTGATTTAATTTTATGCAATAAGTTATATCATCTTTTGATTCAAATTTATCAGCAATTATTTTTGAATAACCAACCAAATTTTTAGCACCCTAAAATTTAATTTATCTATCTTCAATAATCCCTGAGAAAGCAGCTCAGAAAATATGGTTTGAGCACACAGAAGCTACCATACTTAACAGTGATACCAATTTGAAGAGCAAAACTTCCCCTAAAATATGAGCTAAAGTTGGCCACTCTATTCCAAAGTAGGTAAGAGTTATGAGGTTTTCCTGTGAAGGAATGCAGGATTAAAAGTGCAAAATCGCACAAGCAGTACCATGTTTAAAAAGCTGACGTGTTGCACTCATACTTCTTTCTGTACTCATTCTTCTACAAACTTTTCTTACAACGGTTTATTGTTCTGTTATGGGTATAAGAAGAATACAGTAGGCTAAAGCGCTAGTCAAATGTTTTCAAAGTTACGTGATGGCTTTAAAATTCTGTTTTCTTTGTATGCCCAGAAAAAGAAGGAAAAACGATAACGCTTTGAATAAGAGAAAAGTATAAAGTATTTGAAAATTCAAACCAATAACAAATAATATCTCGAAAATGGTTAACGCTACAAAACAAGTTATTGGCATTAAGCACCACTAATGCTAAAGAGCCATCTCAAAGATTTATACTTTTGAAGGAAAAACTTTAATCGATTTCAGTGCGTATAATTCGAATTTTATTTGGAACCAAAAGACCTGGAAATGCTATTGTATGTTACTACAGAAAAAGCAGAATGCAAGAAACCACAGTTAGGAAGCTGCCCATTTTATACTGGTGAACGCTAAAGAACTTAAATGTCATAATAATAATAATATTAATATGAAGAAGTTATATTGTTGTAGGAGTTGTATTGAAAAAGTTGTATTGTAGTTCAACTGTTGGGGAGCCGAACTTGAGGTAGTTGCAAACGCACGTATGGTACCCGATAGCCTTCGTCCCAAAAATTTAAAAATATTAACTTTGTAATTTGACTGTTTCTTTAAATATAATATATTTATGTTTGCCTCTGCTGCGTCAGTATTATTGTTAGAGACACGTTTGTCTTAACAGGGTTGTGGTGCGACTGAAGAATGTAGGCTTACACAGATTATAATTTTACTTCACTCCTTTTATTAATGCTTGACACGATTTAAATAACACTTCACTGAGCTGTGAGATTCTTTTTATTAATTACTTGCACTTTTTAACACGTAAAATATTTTTATCTGACACTGAATACGTATTATACTTCTCGAGGACGCATCTCGCGTCTGATTAGTAACACTGTCTGCTAGCAACGCGAGCAGTTATGAGCGCTGTCTACAAGCAACTGAACTCTGTATTTGAAAATGTTGCTATATTTCAGTTTCTGTTTGGCTAATCTTAGTCCAATAGAATACCTTTATTTAACTTAAGCTTTTTTCTGGTTGTTGATTGGCTATTTTATAAACTGTCACAAAAATTTACATTATTGTTGCTCCAATAATGACTAGTGGCATTATTACACTTTCTTACTCATCATTGCCTCAGGGTTACCTCATTGTTAGCAACTTTTAACCTATTATTCTCACAGCTCCTACATTATTAAGTTACGTAATAGATTCAGATACATTATTACATATATAATGAAGTGGTTAATTAGCTCCACGCTTGGGACGCCAATTTGGAATAGGTAATGTTTACGTATGTTTTTACGTATAACTGCCCCACGTATGGGAGCCAATTTGATGTAGGATGTGATGCTGCGTGATAAATTACGTAAATTACTTTATCTGCCCCGCAGTTGCTAGCCAACTTGTAGTAGTTGTTTTCTTCTACTGTTGATGCAAGTCGCTGATGATGTTGGTAGCTACACGCTTGGAAGCCAACTTGAAGAAGTGTGTTGTTACGTAATATATGTTTTTACGTAAACTTGAAGAATTGTTTTATGTAATAATAGTTGCTTTATGTAGTTTGTAACAATCTTTGGGCGTTGGTTTGAATTTGATGCTTACGTAATATTACTTATGTTTGAATTTGCCTCGGCTGCGTCAGTCTTACTTTAGAGTCGTGTGTCTTGGGTAGGGCGCGGCATGACAATTATTGTAGACATCACAGAGTTAAACTTTTAAATTAACTTCTTTATTTAATTCTTGCACATATTTATAAACCACCACACTTTTTAAAGAACTGTGAGAAACTTTTATACATTCACTTAGCGCGTATATCTGTTTTTACTAATCACCCGTAGAGAACACATTTTCCCTCTATACTCTATCAAGTCTCGCCAGCAACTGAGTAACCCTCAGCGGTCAAAACCTATAAGCTTCGGTATTGCAAGTCTAATTCTAGTCCAATAGAATATGTGCATTTAACTTAAAACTTTTCTTTGTTGTTGATTGGCTAATTTAAAAACTGTTACAGAATTTACGCCATCGTCGCTCTAATCATGACCAGTACATTTTCAAACTCTAAACACATTATTGCCACAATTATCTCGATATTGCTCATTGTTAGCAACCTAAAACTTATTATTCTCACAGTTCTTGCATTATTAGAGTATGTAATGTATTCGCATAACATTAATAAAATATGTTTACAATAAAAATAAGCATTTGAAATGACTGTTGCATACAATTAAAATAATTATTACATACATATTGTTTCAAGGCGGGCTGTTATTGAATTTACTTTTATATAAAATACAATTGAAATTATTCACATATTAAAATACTGCCTCAATAACTACAGTAATATACACTTTTTATATCTTGTTACATACACATATTGCTTTAAGGCGGGCTGTTATTGAATTATATATTGTATAATTACACTGAAATTATTTAAGTGTTAAAAATACTGCGTCAAATAATAATAATTAATAATATTTGCCATTTAGAGGAATTTTGTGTAATATTATCGCACCCCTAATAAAACCCGATGGTAGACCTTAAAGGTCCTGGAATACTGTATAAATTTCAACACAAACTGTGCGACATTGGGAGCCAAACCTAGGACATTTTAGAATTATCCGGCAATAGAAAACCCATCCCAAGACTTTAAAAGATTTTGTCTCCAGGAACTAAAAGGGAATCGTTTGTACTACCAAAAGTATCAACATATTTCAAACATAGTAATATAGTAATGTGTTCTCATTTACCTTTCAAATAAAATCTACGTCTTGAATTTTCTGGGAATAGCCTATGAAGCCTTCTTCATTCGGAAGGAATTTTGTATAATTTTTATAACTGGTAAACGTTAAGCGACAGACGAAAACAAGCGGTGTAAAAAAATGAAACTCTCTTTAAAACACAGAACTTATTCAAAATAAATTTTTGTGTCATAAGCCATTTCTGAGATAACCGTTAATAAAGGTCCGAATTGTTGTTTTCATGGTCATTCTCTTGAAGACTTGTCAACATTCACTTGTTTCTCGCGATGCCATGGAAACAGTATGGAATTATAAGGCAGCATATAGCGCCCGGTCCTTAAACAATTGGCTATCGCTGCTTTCTTTGTATCTACAGAGTGATATTGGAGAACTGATACATTTATTTGTTTAATTGTTTCAAAACGAGTTATGCCACCGACAACTTATTATACGTGCAATGCAGAGGAATTTTGGGAGATTATTTACCTCTACAGCAAATGTAGAAAATGTCCTCCATCCTGCATAAGGCACAACTCAACACGTCGTTCCATGTTACTGGCCACTCGTTGGAGGACTCTGTTGTCAATCTCCTGTGTAATATTGTGCTTCAGATCGTCCAATGTCTGGGGACGTGTGGCATAAACCCTGTCTTTTAAGTAACCCCATAGAAAGAAGTCCGGCGATGTCAAATCCGAAGATATCGGTGGCCACAGGTTCTTGGAAATTATCCGGTCGCCAAAGAAACTTGCAATTAGTGCCATGGATTCATTTGATGTATGGCATGTAGTGCCGCCCTACTGAAAATATCCTTGACTCAGCAATACATCGTCTAGTTGCTCAGCAAACCCCATGAAAATCCATCGGTACTCTGCAGTGTTCACATTGTTTTTAAAAAATTGGTGCGGATATTGCGCACCAAACTGTGATTTTAACCGGGTACATAGGTGCTTCATGAATTACATGTGGATTTTCGCTGGCCCAATAGCGTGAGTTACTTGAGTTCACATAGCCGGAACCATGCTTCATCTGTGAACCATGTGATGGACAATATGGCAAGATTTTGCACAATGAACGCCTGAAACCAATGACAATTCAGTTGTCTATCCTTACCTGGTTCCTGTAACTGATGGACAACCGTAATCCTATACAGCTTTAGGCCTGCACTTTTCACAGCTCTCTGACACATTGAGTAGCTGTACCCTGTCTCCTGCGACAAACGTCTTAATGATCCAGTCGTGCTCTTACGTCAACAACCGTGGGAAGCCTAGATGAACGAGTTTTGCCTTTTTGTTTACCAGTCCCAGTATTGTGTTTCTTTGGGGAGGATTCCGAACACCAAATTCTCTCTGGTATGCCCTTTGAGTAGCTTTAATTGAATTCGTAATCCAGTATTGCTTTACAGGGAAGAGTCCATCATTTAATGTGTACTCCATTTTCACGTTGACTAGAACAAAATCTCAAAAACAGTTGCCGACAATAAAATTAACATTTACGAATAAAATATGAACATCTGCGCATCTAGTGGCAGGTAATGGAAACTCCAGAATATTCCGCTTAATTTTGTGCTAAAATTGGGGCATTGAGTGAATTTCAAACAGAACAATTAAAGAAAGATATGTGTCAGTTTTTCATAAATCACCTGTATAGCGAAATGTGTAATGTAGCTATTTCTGCAAAGGTTTATTTGGTTTAAAATGTAGTAGATGGAACAGTAAGCTTTAGTAAGAATAGTTTGTATACCCATTAGTAAACGATAGAGGATAGAGAAAGGCATGCGAATGCATCACATCAGATTGTTTTAGTTATGATGTTCACAGAGAGATTTTTCTAAAAGTGCATTTTTTTTAATTCATGTATTTTTGGTGAAATATCAATGTAGAATTTTTTGTAAAAAAGTAAAAGTATATTGTAAATAACGTACCTAAGATAAAAAATCTGATGTGTTACACTCACATGACTTTCTCTACTCTTGTACAAACTATTTTTACAAACTCTTATTCTCCATCTATTTCATTTTAATCGAGATAAACATTTGCAGAAACGATCTTCTGACATGCAAAGAGAATTACATTTTACACATAGCGACCAGTTCTAAAAATATTTGACTATCGCTTAAGGCGTACTATGTTCCCCTTGTTTTGTATTTGCAAGGGCAATATAGAAATACAGTAGCCTTTAAGCATAGACATATCCCTTAATAGCTCGTTGCTAGGTGCAGCACCATTCCCTTTGCCACAGATTAATACTCTTTGCATATCCAAAACAAAAAAATGAATAACGAATTCCCATTTGAGAAAATAAGTATTGAAAATTTTAAGGAAATAACAAGCAATATCTCGAAAATGGTTCACCCAACAACAAAAATGTATATCATAATTTGTGTGTTTTAACGCGATCTACATTTTTTGTGTAGTAAAATTTTGTCTATCTCTTATGGTTTACCAGTTATGCAAAAGTCGTTCACAATGAAGAATACTTTTGGAGACATTCCCAGAAAATTCGAGATATACATTTCATTTGTCATAAAAATATCTTAAACGTATGATATTTTAATCAAAATCGTTGGACCCATTTTTGAGATAATTAAAATTTTCGAAAAATGTTCCATGTAAAGGGTAATCTGGGGTAGGGGGATTTTTTTGAAAACCTTCGTGTCGCATCTCTGAAAGATACTGAACCTACATACCAAGTTTGGTGTTTATCCGACTGTTCGTTTCTGAGTTATGCTGTTCACAGACACACACATGGGCATGTTTCCAAAAATGCTTTTTTTAGATTCAGGGATCTCAAAACATATATTTCCGGTGAAATCTCGATATCAAATTTTTGGGTGGAATACAATACTTCCCCTACTTACTATACGTAGTAGAGAAAGTAAAAAAATAATTTATCTTATGAACAGAATAATGTGTGAAATTGTGAATGTATCATATCAGACTTTTATTTATCCCATTTTTAAACAAACACGTTTTGTAGTATAGAATACTTGGAGCAAAAAATAGTGTGTTTTTAGAATGGACGTTGCTAAGGTCTGTTTTCGTTTAAACACAAGGCTGGATTTATATGCCTCTCATTAGAAGGCTAGCACAGCAAAATGAACCTAATGGAGGGTGGCGTGTGTGAAGAATGGTAAAGGACTGATGCTATTAATACTATTATATCGCTCAATAAACGCGGGCTTTTAATACATTCTTTGATGCTAAAAATGCCTTTGATACACTGCTACTGGATTCCATTGGTTTTACAAATTCTGGTGTTCCATTATGCCATCATCATTTTAAAGTAAGTAGATTCCAATTCCCATGTATCAATCGCGTATAACGGTTTTAAAAATTGTGTTCCTCAGGGCTCTACTTTTAGTCTTACATTTTAGTTAAACACCAGATTATACAGGGTCTATCTTTATTGGTGACATATATTTGGGGGACGTGTTCTTGACATCAAAACAGTAAACAAAAGTTTATATGAACATGGGTCTGAAAATAATTTATTTCAGAGTTACAACACAAAATCGAAAGTTACAAAAATTGCTCAAAGTGACTTCCTTCTGCTACGATGCATGCAGTAACCCTGCGTTCCATGCTCTGGCGTACTCTGTTGAAAATTCCTGGTGTGTTTCGTATTTGCTCAAATCCAGTTTGGATACATCCTCCCAAAACGTCAACATCAGGTACAGGAGTCGCATAAACCAAGGACTTCAAATGTCCCCAGACGAAGAAATCCATTGGATTCAAATCATGCAATCGAGCAGGTCAAGCAATGCCCCCCTCGACCAATCCATCTTTGCAGAAATCGATCATTCAAAAACTTACGAACTATCATACTGAAATGAGCTGGAGCACCATCGTGTAATAACCACATTCGTTGGATGATGTTGAGAGGCACATTATCAGTTAAGTGATGCAACTCATTTCTGAGAAACTGGAGATAGGTTTGTCCCTTCAGACACGGAGGAAAGAAGTAGGGACCAATAAGGTGATCATGAATGATTCCACGCCAAACGTTGAGAGAGAACCTCTGTTGATGGTTGTCTTGTCTTACTTCAATAGGATTTTCAAATGCCCAGTGTTATGAAAATTAAGATGCGGTCGCGAGTAAAACCACCTCATCCGTGAATAAGATACAGGCTAGGAAATTGATGAACACAGCGCACTGCTGTAACATGCGTTGACGGAAAGTCTTCTTGGCTCAAAGTCCGCCTCATTTAATCCTTGCACACGTTGAAGGTGATACGGGTACAGAAGATTTTCATGCAGAATTCTCCAGATAGTCATATGACTAACTCTTTCCCTTACAGCCATACGTCTTGTGCTTTGTGATGGGTCTGCATCCACAGCACGAAGAACTCGTTCTTCAGGCTCAATGCGTCGTACCGCTCTTGGTCTCCCAACATTCCTAGTACCCCATTCTCTCTCAAGCGTTGGTGAATTCGTGCCAATGTTCTTGCAGACGGTAACGGCCTGTCAGGGTACCTTTCTGCATAAAGTTCACGTGCTCGTACTGCATTGCCGTCTGCACGGCCATACGTGTAGTGCATATCCGTCTGTTCACTCATGGAATACATCTTCTTTGACCTATAACAACGAAATGGTTGATTTTAGGACCCATGTACATATGCACTTTTTTACTGTTTTGATGTCAGGAACACGTCCCCCAAATATATGATACCAATAAAGATACATCCTGTATAGGGTGACACAGATAAAGGTGACCCGTCTCCCGTTTGAATGCATATGCGATATTTCCGTTGTATATTAATATAAATTTCTGTTAAAATTGGTCGTTGGCATTTTTTATCAGGATCCTGAAAAATGTATTGAAGTATTGAAATCAAATTTTGGAAGCAATGCCTTACCTACTTCCACTACTTACTGGTAACGTAGAATAAAATGCATTTTAGAAAAACAGATGTGTATGTGGAGATCATTAATGAAAGATTTCATGTGTAACACTCACACGAGTTGAATTTTATTAATGATGCAAGTATCTTCAACATATGGTAAAATCGTTAGGAGATTTTTGAGAAAATGAAAAAAGTAACAAAACTGTATCCATATCAAGGTATTATGGGGGGTGTTCTTCAAAATCCCCCCTCACCAAACACCCGTATATGGACGAAGTTTCGCTATTTGTTAGGAGTATTTGATTAAAAATGTGTAACTTTGTTTAAAATCACCCTATGTTTATGACGTTTATATGATTGATTAAATTTATATGTTGAATTTTCTGGAATATCTTGAAGTTCTCCTCATCGTAAATAAATTAACAAGGCATAGATAAAAGGTTACACACAAAAAGATACATCTCATTGAGATATACAATTTAAGTAAAATAACTTTCGCTGTAGCATTAAGCGCTCTTAGTGATTCTGAATTTGCCACACGTGTGTTCATTAGTAACAAAAACTGACTTACGATTGAAGAAGGTATTTATTTCTAACCTGTTTGCACCACGCTTTGGGCGTTAATTTGAAGTAGGCTGTATTGAAGGAATTGTATTTAAACTGTTGGGGAGCCGAACTTGAAGTGGTTGCAACCGCACGTATGGTACCCGCTTTCCGGTTGCCTTCGCCCTAAGTTTTAAAAAAAATATTAACTTTATAATTTAATGTTTCTTTAAATATTATGTATTTATGTTTGCCTCGGCTGCGTCAGTATTTATTTTAGAGACATGGATGTCTTGGCAGTGTTGTGGTGCGACTTAAGAATTTACTTCACTCCTTTTTATTAATGCTTGACACGATTTAAATAACACTTCACTGATATAGAGAACTATGAGATTCGTTTACTAATTACTTACATTTTTTAACACGTAAAATTATTTTTCGTCTCACACGAATACGTATTAAATCTCTCGAGGATGCATCTCGCATCCGGTTACTATCACTGTCTGCAAACAACTGAACTGATTTCAACCGTCTAAACTTGTAATAAATTTCTGTATTTCAATTTCTGATTGGCTATTCCTACTCCAATAGAATACCGTCATTTAAATAAAGCTTTTTCTGGTTGTTCATTGGATATTTTTATAAACTGTCACTAAAATTACATTATTGCTTCCAAGAATCAAAAGTAGTATTGTTAAACTTTCAAATTCATTATTGGCTTAAGGTTACCTCATTGTTAGCAACTTTTAACCTATTATTTTCACAGCTCCTACATTATTAAATTACGTAATATATTCACATAACTTATTACTGATGGATACAATAATATAAGCATATGCGATGACTGTTACATACATTTTACAAATTATTACATACACATATTGCTTTAAGGCGGGCTGTTATTGAATTTACATATTATATAATTAGACTGAAATAATTTTAGTGTTAAAAATACTGCCTCACGATATTCGAACAGCTGTGTATCCTATTTTGTGCATGTAGCCAAGTGCACACTCATAATTTGAAATTATTTATATTCAGTAAGGTAGCGTGAATTCAAGAATAACTTCTTTTGAAGTTGTAATGGGTAGAGAAAGTCATGTGAGTGTGACACGTGGTTTTATAAAGTAGGGTAAATATTGTATTCCATCCAAAAATTGATATCCAGATTTTATCGGAAATATACGTTTTGAAGCCCTCTGAATCTACAAAGAAAGAAAGCAGTTTAGAAAAACTTAACGATTTTGATTAAAATACACTATATTTAAGACATTTGTTTGACAATATATGCAACTTCAATTTTCTGGGAATAGCCTCCGTGGTGTAGTGGTTACCATGCTAGCCTCTACTTCCCACGTCCCGGGTTCAAACCCGGCGGAGGGCGATGCATTTTTTCGGGCGTAAAAATCCTTAGCATGGCTTCCTTCGGAAGAGAAGTAAAGCCGGTGGTCCCGTGTCGTAGACAGGTAAAAGAACCTCAAGCCTGATAAAGATTTGATTTTAAATCCAATTATTTTATATAATAATTAAAGTATAAATTAAATAGTGGATCAATATTCAAATTTCCTAAAAAAATCAATACAAAAATTAAACAAAACTTTCTTAAAAGCGTTTTGAAAATTTTTCAAGATATTTGTTTTATAGAAAATTTATCAATTTTTATGCCTTTTACTTCATCTTGTTTTATGCTAGAGGCCTCTGAGCAAAATTACCGATCTTTCACGCCCAATATAGAATGGGACGCTAAGAACCACAGCAGTTAAAAAGCGTCCATAAATAAAACAATTTAATTTAAGTCACGCGTGAGCCATTTCAAACTATCCGTTATTAATGGTTCGAGTTGTTTCATAATTATCACTCTTTTAAAAATCCTGTCAATTTTCAGTTGTGAAGTAGGTTGTTTCTACACGTATGGAAAGTCAATTTGAAGTAGCAGTTGTATTGTAGTTCAACTGTTGGGGAGCCAAACTTGAAGTAGTTGCAACCGCACGTGTGGAACCCGGTATTCTTCGTCCCAAATTTAAAAATATTAACTTTGTAATTTGACTGTTTATTTAAATATTATATATTTATGTTTGCCTGGACTGCGTCAGTATTATTGTTGGAGACATAGATTTCTTTGCAAGAATGGTGCGGCTAAAGAATGTAGGCTTACACAGATTATAATTTTTAATTCACTCCTTTTTATTAATTCTTGACACGATGTAAATAACACTTCACTGATACAGAGAGCTATGAGATTCTTTTATTAATTACTTGCACTTTTTAACACGTAAACTATTTTCGTCTCACACTAAATACATATTAAACTTCTCGAGGACGCATCTCACGTCCGGTTAGGAACACTGTCTACAAGCAACGCGTCCAGTTATGAGCGCTGTCTACTGGCAACTGAATTCTGAATTTGTACAATTTTCCCTTATTCAGTTCCTGATTGGCTAATCCTAGTCGAATAGAATACCTTTATTTAATTAAAGCTTTTTCTGGTTGTTGTTTGGCTATTTTATAAACTGTCACAAAAATTACATTATTGCTTCCAAGAATTACTAGTAGTATTGTTAAACTTTCAAATTCATTATTGCCTCAAGGTTACCTCATTGTTATCTCATTGTTAGCAACTTTTAACCTATTTTTCTCACAGCTCCTACATCATTAAATTTCGTAATGCATTCATATAACATTATTACACATGTATAAAATAATATAAACATTTACAATGACTGTAATACACACTTTTTATATATTGTTACATACACATATTGCTTTAAGGCGGGCTGTTATTATATTTTATATTATATAATTTGACTGAAATCATTTAAGTGTTAAAAATATTGCCTCAGTTATTTCTCGCGATGTCATGGAAACAGTATGGAATTTTAAGACCAGCATATAGCGTCCAGTTGTTAAACATTTGACTATCGCTGTTCCCTTTGTATCTATAACGAAATGTGTAATGTAGCTATTTCTGCAAAGGTTTATTTGGATTAAAATGTAGTAGATAGAAATACTAACTTTTGTAAGAATGTACACTCACGAATGAACGATATAGGTTAGAGAAAGCATGTGAATGTAACACATAACGATTTTGTTTGTATTAAAAGAGCACAGATGTAATTGGTGCCTGAATATAAACACATTTGCACAATTCGGCCTGGAGGTGATATTTGTGAGCAGGTTGTACCCTAATGGTGTTCACACGGTGGCCACGTGACATGCCGGTGTTATTGACAGCTTTGAAATACGCCACCTTCGATCGCATCATTCGCTTACACCTGTGGCATCGCCAGCAATAACGTTACTGCGCGAAGTCAAGCAAAGGGTCAAGGAGGCCTTGCATTTGATTAGCTCCTACGAATTCTCATTACACTCTCTACCTTTTCAAAGGAGAAACTCAAGTGCGTTTCAGGAGGCCGTGCTTTATGAATAAAGTCTTTTGAAAGATGGAAAAAATTGCTTTTCTTTTGTTCTGTAACGTACCAAGGTGTAGCAAATGTGGGCTTAGTGAGCAATTGTTCTTTCTGCTGCATTTCTGTCGGCTATTTTGTAAGAAATGAGTTTAAAAGAAAATATATTGTCAAGACATTACTAAATGTGCACTTTTACTAGGCTATAACCAAAACAAAAGCTTACGCAGAATGGAAGCATAATTAATACTGAAGCTAAGTATTTCACACAAGAAAAACCTCACGAAACACTATATTAATAAATAATTATAAGAAGCAATCTTTTTACTTTTTCTTCTACGTATAGTAAGTAGGGGAAGTATTCTATTCCACCCAAAAATTCGATACCGAGATTTCACCGGAAATACATGTTTTGAGACCACCTGAATAAAAAAAAGCATATTTGGAAACATGTCCGTGTGTCTGTCTGTGAACAGCGTAACTCAGAAACGAACAGTCGGATAAACACCAAACTTGGTATTTAGGTTCAGTATCTTCCAGAGATGCGACACGAAGGTTTTCAAGAAAATCCCCCCACCCAGATTACCCTTTACATGGGACATTTTTGAAAAATATTAATTTTCTCAAAAATGGCTCTAACGATTTTGATTAAAATCTCATACATTTAACATAATTTCATGACAAATGAAATGTATATCTTGAATTTTTTGGGAATGTCTTCAAAAGTATTCTTCATTGTGAACGACTTTTGCATAACTGGTAAACCATAAGAGACAGACAAAATTTTACTGCACAAAAAGTGTAGATCGCGTTAAAATACACAATTTATGTCATATACCTTTTTTATATTGAGTGAACCATTTTCGAGATATTGCTTGTTATTCCCTTAAATTTTCCAATACTTATACTTTTTCTCAAATTCGTTATTCATTTTTTTTGTCCTGGTAATGCAAAGAGAATGGAATACTGCACATAGCAACCAGCTCTTAAAACATTTGACTATCGCTTAAAGCCTACAAATTCCCCTTGCACCTACAATAAAATTAGCAATAAGATTAACATCTCGATTAACATGAAGCATATGGAGAATAAGCGTTTGTAAAAATAGTTTGTACAAGAGTAGAGAAAGTCATGTGAGTGTAACATCAGATTTTTAGACTGCTTGAATTTGTAAAATATCAATAATATTATATTGATTCCTGAAAGTAACACATATCACATTTAGAACTCGGTTTTTGAAACAAGAGAAATTACGTTTTGTTGATTTGCTAGCAGTCATTTTCGGTGAAATTATTCTCAGCATGTTTTACCTTAGCTAATAAAGCGATTAAATGCTATATCATATTGCTATCTGGATATTTTGGGTAACTACTTCTAGCGTTAATCTTTCTGCTGCTTCTGTAATTTCACTTCCATTTCAGTTTCTTCTGAATTCATAATTTCCGCTATTGAAGCATTATGTAAGTTATACTATAAAAGAATAACGCTTTTGATATCGGAAAGCTGCCAATATAACATATAGGTTAACTCTACAACGAACTGCGATAAATTCAAGTATGACCAATTGTATTGTGAACACATAATGCGAGCGCCGTGCGAAATTAATCATGTAAAAAGACAATGAAAAGTAAAACATAATGAAAGCAAGTCGAGTTAGTAAACATGTGCAAATACACAGGGTAATTGCCATTTGATTGGACTAGTGCGATAATCTAAATCTTTTAGCTCGTGTGCACTATGTTAGAAGTTTTACTTTTAGGCCATGCTGTCTAAAAGCATTGTTTTTTGTTCACATGTCATTGAGTTTTTCAACCTTTTAAGTTTGAGTTATAGAAAATAATTTCAGCTGAACTATTTCATTTTTTTAACTAGCGTGTAGCAATTTTAAGTTTTGAAGCTGTCCTGAAAATTTCAAGCTAATGAGTTATAAACGGTGGCCCAAAGAGCATTTTGAAAAGTGAAATGCTGAAAAAATGGAGTTTAAACCTGAAAACAGTGCTTTACCTAAATGGTTCAGGATTAATTAAATAGACGTGGCTATAAAACTTTTGAAATACAGAAACCAATTTTTGTATCATGAAATTGCAAGCTATAAGCATAATAAAAGTACCAAAATGTCAAATATAAATATGTCAAACACAAGTTAAGCACGTAACAGCAATTAAATTTCTAAAAATCAATGTAAAATCAATTTAAAGTTGTATTATCCACTGCAAATACTACAATAAATTATATTTAATATGAATGATTATTGTAAAATAATTTGAAGGTGGATTTAATTGTAATTTTTTTTGGAGATTATTAAAATAATTAGTAGCTCTATAATATGTACACATCGCCTCCCATGCATTGTCTTAATGTACAGATTAATATACATCACGTGGCTGTTTCAAAATGCCAAATATAAGAGTTACAAAGTTATTTAATTAAGGGCATTCGTTACTTAAATAGCCAATCTCTAAAAATATGAAGCAAATTTAGCTGAAAAGGTTATCGTGCATTTGCTCAATATAATTAAAGAAGAAAATTAACTTTCATGGTCCCATGTACGAACCTAAGTTCAACCAAAAAATATTAGATTTTCTGTAACAATACTTTTTAGCAAAAAATAATAAATTATATAACGCCTTTTTAATGTTCTAAATAAAAAAAAATCGTATGTTAAATTTGAGGCAGTATTTTTAACACTTAAATAATTCAGTCTAATTATATAATATATAAATTCAATAACAACCCGCCTTAAAGCAATATGTGTATGTTACAATATATAAAAAATGTATATTATAATCATTGTATATATTTATATTATTATGTACAGGTTCAATAATGTTATGTGAATGTTTTACATAATTTAATAATGTAGGAGCTGTGAGAATAATAGGTTAAAAGTTGCTAACAATGAGGTAACCTTGAGGCAATAATGAATTTGAAACTTTAACAATACTACTTGTAATTCTTGGAAGCAATAATGTAATTTTAGTGACAGTTTATAAAAATAGTCAATCAACAACCAGAAAAAAGCTTAAGTTCTATTAATTCTATTGGAGTTGGAATAGCCAATTAGAGACTTGAAATTTACAAATTTAGGCGGTAAAAATCAGTTCAGTTGCTTGTAGACAGTGTTCCTAACCGGATGCGAGATGCGTCCTCGAGAAATTTAATACGTATTTTGTGTGAGACAAAAATAGTTTACGTGTTAAAAAGTGCGAGTAATTAATTAAAAAAATCTTACACCTCTTATATCAGTGAAGTGTTATTTAAATCATGTCAAGCATTAATAAAAGGAGTGAAGTAAAATTATAATCTGTGTAAGCCTACATTCTTCAGTCGCACCACAACCCTGCAAAGAGAAACATGTCTCTAAAAATAAATACTGACGCAGCCGAGGCAAACATAAATATATAATATTTAAAGAAACAGTCAAATTACAAAGTTAATATTTTTTTGAACATTTGGGGCGAAGGCCACCGGTACTATACGTGCGGTTGCAACGTACGTCAAGTTCGGCTCCCAACAGTTGAAATATAATACAACTCCTTCAATACAACCTACTTCAAATTGACTCCCAAAACGTGGGACAAATAGCAATACAACACAAATTCTTCAAATTATTAAAATCGAAACTCAAAATCATTCTTGATATCAATATAAGGTTCCTTAGATCCCTTCATCCACCTTCAAAGGATGTGTATATTGACAGAAATTAGACAAAATTTGCACAATGGGAAGCGGTTTAAAGTAACACACATATAAGAAAACAAGATTAGGAGAATCCCGCCCGGAGGTCCCGGGTTCGATTCCCGGCCGGGGTGTGAGAATTCATCTTTAATTAATTATTCCCTACCCTCGCTGAACGGGATGACTCAGGTGATTACGTCTGTGATCCGCATTCGGGAGGTCCCGAGATCGATCTCCGGCGATCTGCCCACTCTGTCCATGCCTTATTTTGGGGGGGTTTCCCGGGTCGTCAGAGAATGCTCGAATTTCACTCTTCATTTCATTCATCTTTCATCCCGTCGGTCTCCTTCAGGGTCGGAAGCATCGGTGATGGTGTTTCGGTGCAGCGTGTCAGGGGGAATGGATGCTCTTTGTGATTCTCTCCGTCCCTCTGCTTTCGGTTGACTCGCGTTTTTCGATTCCCCCTTGAGGGGCATTGGACCCTGATGTCCCGGTCTGCCTGTCGTTAGCCGGGGTGTGTCTATCTGGAAACTTAGGGACCATGTCGTTGCTGTGCCGTCGTTCCTGGTTCCGGCCGCCCCATGTCTCCTCTCGCTTCATCCTTCCTCCCGGGGACGGGTGAATACCCGTTTGAAAATAAGATAAAACAACGAAAACTATATTAATCTAACCTAAAGGTTCAAAGAGTAAAAACGTGATCAAATGTTTCAGTCAGAAACTCCAGATATGACAATAGCATTAAAAGACGGCTATAGAAATTAAAAAGTCCTTTTAAACCTCATGTTTGGACATTTAAATAGCCAGAAATCAAAATTTAAATTGGCTCCTGATTATTCAATGTTTGAGGATTTTTTACGCGGACTTTTAGTACCAATAAACTAATAAAACATTGTTTACCGCACAATTCTAAAACACGCAATTTCCTGCCGTACCTTTCTGGTTTAATTTTAGGTGAAAAACATAATTTTTAAATTTCTTTTCATTAAACGTTGCTTAAAGTTCTTTGTAAACACTCTAAAACACGCAATTTCCTGCCGTACCTTTCTGGTTTAATTTTAGGTGAAAAACATAATTTTTAAATTTTCTTTTCATTAAACGTTGCTTAAAGTTCTTTGTAAACACATTTTCTTTTCGCCCTAGAGAGCCATCTATCAGCAGAAGTGAAAGCTTCGTTCCATCTTTGCCAAAAGAATAATGCTGGTGTTTTATCTTGATGAAAAGAAAAACAGCGATGCTGACCTCTTTGGGCTAGATGAGGAAGCTTTGAAAAGGAGGCCATGACAAATGCGGTGACCCAGAAGAATCTTCAATCTTAACAATGATTTCAGAATAATGTGACTGTCTGACCTTTTCGCTAGGTTCGGTGTAACTTAAAAATAATGGCTGCCTACATCAAAAGGATCCATTAGTGTCAATTCTGATAAGTAATGGAAAATTTCCTTGGGTTTTAGTTTCTGCATAATGTAGGGTTGAGAAGATACCATTGTAATGCAAGCGTATTTGCTTGAATTACTTTTTCCTTTTCATTTTAAATTAATATTTTATCGTCACCGTAAAATTTAGCACTTTGAAATCTACTCGTTCTCTACCATACTTACCACATTAATACATATTTGTTTTACTTTCTCTGCCGCCTCTTTAAGGTAAAATAAGTTTTGAATAAATTATGTATAGAGAAGTGTGTATGTGCGTCTGCCTATGAGCAGCGTAATTCAGAAAGAAACATTATATAATTTAATACAATTATGTTTAAGTCCGGCACTTTCTACTTTCTCTACTACTATAGTAAGTAGGGCAAGTGCTGCATTCCACCCAAAAATTCGATACCGATATTTCAGTAGAAAAACATGTTTTGAGGTGCCCTGAATCCCCAAAAAAAAACATTTTTAGAAAAAGGTGGTGTGTGTGTCAATGAAAAGCATAACTCAAAAACGAAAAAATCGGATAAATTCCAAACTTGGTATTTAGATTCAGTATCTTTCAAAGATACGACACGAAGATTTTCAAGAAAATCCCCACTGCCATTTACATGGAACATTCTTCGAAAATTTAGATTTTCTCAAAACGACTCTAACGATTTTTACTTTCACTACTACGTATAGTAAGTAGGGGAAGTATTGTATTCCACCCAAAAATTAGATACCGAGATTTCACCGGAAATATATCTTTTGAGACCCCCTGAATCCAAAAAAAGCATTTTTGGAAACATGTCCGTGTGTCTGTGTATGTGTCTGTCTGTGAACAGCATAACTCAGAAACGAACAGTCGGATAAGCACCAAACTTGGTATTTAGGTTCAGTATCTTCCAGAGATGGGACACAAAGGTTTTCAAGAAAATTCTCCCATCCCAGATTACCCTTTACATGTAAGATTTTTCGAAAAGTTTAATTTTCTCAAAATGGCTCTAACGATTTTAATTAAAATATCATATGTTTAAGATATTTTCATGAGAAATAAAATGTATATATTGAATTTTCTGGGAATGTCTCCAAAAGTATTCTTTATTGTGAACGACTTTTGCATAACTGGTAAACCATAAGAGATAGACAAAATTTTACTACACAAGAAATGTAGATCGCGTTAAAATACACAATTTATGCCATATACATTTTTGTGGTTGAGTGAACCATTTTCGAGATATTGCTTGTTATTCCCTTAGATTTTTCAATACTTATTTTCTCAAATGGGAATTCGTTATTCATTTTTTTTTGTCTTGGATATCCAAAGAGTATTAATCTGTGGCAAAGGGAATAGTGCTGCACCTAGCAACCAGCTATTAAGAGATATGTATATACCTAAAGGCTACTGTATTTCTATATTGCCCTTGTAAATATATATCCCCCTTACGTCTACAAGAAAATTAGCAATAAGAAGTTTCTGCAAATGTTTATCTCGATTAACATGAAGTAGATGGAGAATAAGAGTTTGTAACTATAGTTTGTACAAGAGTAGAGAATGTCATGTGAGTGTAACACATCAGATTTTTATTAATATATCGTATGTTTAAGATTTTTTCCATGGCAAATGAAATGTATATGATGAATTTTCTGGAATTTTCTTTCTGCTGTGAAAGAATTGGAGGCAAATGATTGACAGATTTTTATATTAAGCGCTTTTTACAGCAGTGGATTTAAATATACTGTATATAACTATAAGTGCAGTGCAGTGTAGTGTAGTGCATTGCTCTGCATAACCGGTGTGCGGATATTTGACAATGACTGTCCCAGGCACTCCTGCAGCATGCAGACGACTGTTACCTCCTGGTAAGCAACTTGCTTCATTAAGATTCTCACATATCTAGAACTGTTGCACCAATTATACCTGCATAGCCAGTTCTCACCAGATAGGGTACCTGGAGCTCTGTAGCAATATTTACAGCAACAGTTTAGACAAGATATGCGAGGTATTTGATGCTCTATCAGAAGACGAAGCTACTTCATTGTAAAATGAAGAACTCGGCAATGATTTAGCATTTATAGCAGTACATTATAGTGTGCTACCGTAAGCATATTGACGTTGGAGACAAAGGTGATACACTAGTGCCACCCATGGCGATCTTTGAATATGCAATAGATCAACTCCTGCAAGTACAAGGAGAGAAAGGAAATAAACGTGTTACGAGTGCTAATGTGAACCTAAGAAAACTTTGTGATCTTGAAAATGAAAGTTCTGTTGTAACTGATATGAGTCTTTCCGAAATAAAGCGCTTTAAATATGTTCCAGTCATTTCAATGAAGGTAGAACGTCCTTTTTCCGTGATACAAAACGCTCTCTCTCTCTGACAGGCGTCTGATCATGACAGTTGACACCTTGAAAAAAACATCATGTTGTTGCTTTTAATCAAGTAAAGTAAGTACTTTATGATAAATAAATTATTATGTACCTTATATAGCTATTTTCATTAATAAAGTGTGAGATTTCTCTTTGTTTTCATTATTAATAAATGCTTATTTTAATTACATTACTGCGTATTTTGAGGCAGCATTTTAACACTTAAATGGTTTCAGTCTAATTATATAATATATAATTCAATAACAGCCCGCCTTAAAGCAATATGTGTATGTAACAATATATAAAAGGTGTATATTACAGTCATTGTATATGTTTATATTTTGTATACATGTGCAATAATGTTATGTGAATATATTACGTAATTTAATAATGTAGGGGCTGTGAGAATAATAGGTTAAAAGTTGCTAACAATGAGGTAACCTTGAGGCAATAATGGGTTTGAAAGTTCAAATGCTACTATCATTATTGGAGCAAAAATAATGTACATTTTGAGACAGTTTAATGCATAGCCAATCAACAACCAGAAAAAGCTTCTATTGGAGTAGCATTAGCCAATCACAGACTTGAAATAAAAAAAATTACAAATTTAGGCGGTAGAAATCAAGTCAGTTGCTTGTAGACAGCGCTCATAACTGGACGCGTTGCTTGTAGACGGTGTTCCTAACCGGACTCGAGATGCGTCCTCGAGAAGTATAATACATATTCAGTGTGAGATAAAAAATAGTTCACATGTTAAAAAGTGCAAGTAATTAATTAAAAAAATCTCACAGCTCTCTCTATATCAGTGAAGTGTTATTTAAATCGTATCAAGCATTAATAAAAGGAGTGAAGTAAAATTATAATCTGTGTAAGCCTACATTCTTCAGTCGTACCACACGCTGCAAAGAGAAACATGTCTCTAACAATAATACTATCGCAGCCGAAGCAAACATAAATATATAATATTTAAAGAAACAGTCAAATTACAAAGTTAATATTTTTAAACATTTTTGGGGGGGCAAAGGCCATCAGCAAGTACATTTGGGGCGAAGGCTACCGGAAACATTTTACCATACGTGCGGTTGCAACTACTTCAAGTTCGGCTGCCCAACAGTTGAAATATAATACAACTCTTTCAATACAACCTACTTCAAATTGGCGCCCAAAGCGTGGGCAAATAACAATATAACAATACATTATCTTCAAATTGGCTTTCCATACGTGAAGCAACAATCTACTTCAATTTTCGGTATTTTAAGTGCCTTTTTCCTGCCTATTTTAACCAAAATAAATACCTGAACTTCCAGGCTCTAATTATAAATAATAACAAGTCTTGTGTTGCTCAAGCATTGCCAACTTAAGTAAAATAAAAAATCCAGGTTAGTATCGATACATTTGGCAATCATACTCCGATGTCAGAATTGTATAAATTGCAGGATTAGAATGTTGTATTTCTCTCAAACTAAGATTTTCTCTGCAAATATCTCATCTCTACTGAATTTGAAACAACAGACATTGTAACATAAATTGGTTATATAGTTTTGAAATTTTAACAAAAGTTTATTTTCATAAATTTACAGGGATGATCAGAAACTAAGGTTACAAATCCTTCCATTTTATTTCATAGAACAAATACAGCCAACTGATAGTACATACATTAGGTTCTTTTTACTTTCTCTACTACGTAGGGGAAGTATTGTATTCCACCCAAAAATTCGATACAGAGATTTCACCGGAAATACATGTTTTGAGATCCCCTGAATAAAAAAAAGTGTTTTTGGAAACATGTCCGTATGTGTATGTTTGTGTGTCTGTGAACAGCATAAATCAGAAACGCACGGTCGGATAAACACCAAACTTGGTATTAGGTTCAGTATCTTCCAGAGATGCCACACGAAGGTTTTCAAGAAAATCCCCAACCCCAGATTAGCCTTTACATGGAACATTTTTCGAAAATTTTAATTTTCTCAAAAATGGCTCCAACCATTTTGATTAAAGTATCATATGTTTAAGATATTTTCATGACAAATGAAATGTGTATCTCGAATTTTCTGGGAATGTCTCCAAAAGTATTCTTCATTGTGAACGACTTTTGCATAACTGGTAAACCATAAGAGATAGACAAAATTTTACTACACAAAAAAATGTAGATCGCATTTTTTTTTTGAGTGAACCATTTTCGAGATATTGCTTGTTATTCCCTTAAATTTTCCAATACGTATACTTTTTCTCAACTTCGTTATTCATTTTTTTATGTCCTGGGCATGGAAAGAAATTGGAATACTCCGCATAGCAACCAGCGCTTAAAACATTTGACTATGTGAAAATAGTTTGTACAAGAGTAGAGAAAGTCATGTGAGTGTAACACAATCAGAATTTTTTTCTCGGTATAATCTCTACATCGGTTTAGGCATTTGTAAAGATCCTGTCCTTGTTCAGCCACGTTGTCACGAAGGGTTTCACCTGCTCCTCTGAAGGGAATCTTCGGCCTCCTAGACGCTGCTTCAAGTGAGGAAAAAGGTGAAAGTCACTTGGAGCGAAGTCCAGGTTGTATGCGGTCGCGCGTTGTCGTGAAGGAGGATGATGCCCTCGGTGAGAAGTCCTGGGTGTTTCCTCCTGGTTACTTCGCGCAGTCGTGTCAAGGTCTCGCAGTATCGGTCTTTATGTGCTCCCTTTCCAAAAACTCCACGAGTATGACACACGCGCTGTCCCAAAACACTGTGGCCATCACCTTCCCCCCCAGATGACCTCATCTTAAACTTCTTTGTCTTGGGAGTGGAGGGCTGTTTCCACATCATTGACGGCCGCTTACTGCTGGTGGTATAGTAGTGGATGCGTGTTTCGTTGAGGCAGTATTCTTAACACTTAAATGATTTCATCTAATTATATAATATATCATTCAATTTCAGCCCGCCTTAAAGCAATATGTGTATGTAACAATATATAAAAGTGTATATTACATTCATTGTAAATGTTTATATTACTGTATACATATGTAATAATGTTATGTGAATATATTACGAAATTTAATAATGTAGGAGCTGTGAGAATAATAGGTTAAAAGTTGCTAATAGTGAGGTAACCTTGAGGCAATAATGAGTAAGATAGTTTAATAATGCTAATAGTCATTATTGGAGCAACAATAATGTAAATTTTGAGACGGTTTATAAATAGCCAGTCAACAACCAGAAAAACCTTTAGTTAAATGAATGTATTCTATTGGAGTAGGATTACACAATCAGAAACTGAAATATAAAAAAATTTACAAATTAAGAAGTCATTTTGTTGTAGACAGTGTTCCTAAGCAGACGCGAGATGCGTCCTCGAGAAATTTAATACGTATTCAGTGTGAGACGAAAAATAGTTTACGTGTTAAAAACTGCAGGTGATTAATAAAAACATCTCACAGCTCTCTATATCAGTGAAGCGTTATATAAATCGTGTCAAGCATTAATGAAAGGAGTGAAGTAAAATTATAATCTGTGTGAGCCTACATTCTTCAGTCGCACCACTCCCTGCTAAGACATTCGTGTCTCTAAAAAAAAAATATTGACGCAACCGAGGCAAATATAAATATATAATAATCAAAGAAACAGTCAAAATTACAAAAGTTAATATTTTTTAAACATTTTGGGGCAAAGGCCACCGGAAAGTACATTTGGGGCGAAGGCTACCGGAAACTTTTTACCATACGTGCGGTTGCAACTAATTCAAGTTCGGCTCCCCAACAGTTGAACCACAATACAACTCCTACTTCAAATCGCCTTTCCATACGTGAAGCAACAACCTACTTCGTCACCCGTGACAATGTGGTGAAGAAAACTGCTACCTTTCGTGGAGAACCGTTGCAAATGTTGCAGACTTGCCTCCAGCGCTTCTACTTGTGTTGGTTGGACAGATTTCGTGGAACCTATCGGGAACAAACTTTCCGGTATTGCAGAATATCATGAACAATGTGACAGACACTTCAGAACGATATTCCCAAGTCCCGTGACTCTTCTGTTGTCCTCCACGCGGGTTATGTTCAAATCTATTGATGCCATGCTCGGTCACTGCGATCCTCGTCGGTGACGTTTTCTCTACCGGTCGTAAAATTTCGACACCATTCTGCGACATGCTGACGAGACATTACACTCTTTTCGTAAACCACTACCAGCTGCCGGTGAATTTCAGCCGCGGTTACACCATTCGCCCACAGAGATCGAATAACGAAGCGAATTGTTTCGCGAGATCACTTTTCCAAACGAATCCCCATTTGTGTTTACTTACAACTAGCGCTGTAGGTGGCGAATGGCTGAAACTCCACAGTATTAGATTTGCCGCGCACTTCTAATTTCTCTATAACGACGCAACTCCAAGAATATTGGTTATGTAACCTTAACTTTTTATCACCCCTCGTTTTAGAATAGACTTTTCTACTAAAATTGTGGATAAATTGGTGTTATGAAAACGTAATATTGCATTCACGTAACTCTCCCTATTGTCTCTTCTATAAACTATTCTTATAAAACCTTATTTTACTATCTGTGCATGTTAGTCGAGATAAACTTTCATCACACATTTCGTTTTAGGATACAGTAGCAAGCGACAGTCAGATTTTTAAAACGCGGAACGTTGTGTGATGGCTTTGAAATTCCATGCTGTTTACATGACCACAGAAAAAAAAAGAATAGCAACTAACCCTCGGAAAAGGTACATTTAAACAACCAAACCAATGGCAAAAAATATCTCGGAAATGGCTATCGCAAAAAAACAAACAAACAAATTGTGCGCTTTAACGAGATCTGCATTCTTTTGTCTGCAGTGATATTTTATTTATCTTTTACGGTTTACCAGTTACACACAAAAATTATTCAGCGTGAAGAGGTGCTCACAGCATATTCCTAGAAAGTTCAAAGTTACATTTTATTTATCATGTAAATATCTTAAATATTTGGTATTTTAATCAATATCATTAAGACCCCTTTTTAATTTCTCTACTACGTATAGTAAGTAGGGGAAGAATTGTATTCTACTCAAAAATGCGATACCAAGATTTCACCGGAAATATATGTAAGACCCCCTGAATCCAAAAAGCGATTTTTGGAAACATGTCCGTGTGTGTGTCTGTGAACAGCATAACTCAGAAACGAACAGTCTGATAAACGCCAAACTTGGTATTTAGGTTCAGTATCTTCCAGAGATGCGACACGAAGGTTTTCAAAAAAATCCCCCCATCCCAGATTACCCTTTACATGGAACATTTTTCGAAAGTTTTAATTTTCTCAAAAATGACTCAAACGATTTTGATTAAAATATCATATGTGTAAGATATTTTCATGACAAATGAAATGTATATCTCGAATTTTCTGGGAATGTCTCCAAAAGTATTCTTCATTGTGAACGACTTTTGGTAAACTTGTAAACCATAAGAGATAGACAAAATTTTACTACACAAAAATGTAGATCGCGTTAAAATACACAATTTATGTCATATACATTTTTGTTGTTGAGTGAACCATTTTCGAGATATTGCTTGTTATTCCCTTAAATTTTCCAATACTCATACTTTTTCTCAAATGGGAATTCGTCATTCATTTTTTATGTCCTGGACATACAAAGAGAATGGAATGCGCCACATAGCAACGAGCTCTTAAAAGATTTGACTATCGCTTAAATACTACCATATTCCCCATGCATCTACAAGAAAACTAGCAATAAGATTAACATCTCGATTAACGTGAAGTAGATGGAGAATAAGCGTTTGTAAAAATAGTTTGTACTTGAGTAGAGAAAGTCATGTAAGTGTAACACATCAGATTTTTTTTTACTTTCTCTACTACGTATAGTTTTATACATATAAATTAATTCAGGAGCCTGTCCACCTATTAGGTACACGGTAAAGAACTAAACATTAAGATAGGTGTAAAATAGTGGATTACGATACAAGTATTAAAAGATGAGTTTTATGTTGTGACTACGTGTGTTTGTAAAATGAAGTAGTCTGAGTTTCGCACTCCAACTAGCAAAATAAAACTACTTATAACACGTGCGGCATATGCTATTTTTAGACAGCACTCAAATTTGTAAAATATCAATAATATAATAATATATTACTTCCTGAAATTAAAAGAAACCACGTTTAGACAAGATCAGCTCACGCGTATATTGTTGAAACAAGAGAAATGACGTTATAAATCAGATTAACTCTCGTTTACAGATGTTTTGTTGATTCGCTATCAACCATTTTAAATGAAATTACTTTCACCATGCTTTCCCTTAAACCAGAAAATGAAGCGATTGTATGCTGAATCATATTGCGTTCTGGATTTGTTTGGGGGTAAGTACTTCTAATGTTACTCTTTCTGCTGCTTCTTTAATTTCACCTGGCTCCTCCATTTATGAATTCATAATTTCTTCCATTTAATCTTCATGTAGTTTATACTAGATAAAAGAATAACGTTTTAGACCAAAGAAAGCACAAGGCTTCCAATATAAGTTATAGGTTAATCCATAACGAATTGCGATAAATTGAAGTATGACGATCATGAGAAATTGGTAATGTAAAAATACATTATGAAAAGTAAAACCTAATCAAACCCAGTCGAATTATTAAACGTGTGCAAATAGAAAGGTTCATTGCCATGTGATTGGACTTGAAACCTAAGTTGGTCACATTGGAGTGGTATAAGAATTTTATCGCACTAGTGCGGTAAGGTACAGCTTTTAATTCGTGTGCACTTCTATACACACGGGACCGGGTCTGCCTACGCAGAGACCACACACAGGCATGATCGAGGATTGCTCGTGGGACGATACATTAAGGGCGATACCTATTTTAAACACCCCCTGCCTGGTCGAGTTGAGACTAGGACTCAACCTGCCCACCCTTCCAAACAGGGGGAGACTACCGAACAACCTCGGTGGGGCCGACAGTTTCTAGCAACCATCAACCAGCTCTCCCTCATGGCTGGTACCGGAGAACATCGAGGCGTCTCACAACCCCGCCTGAGCGGATAAACCAGCCAAGCGTACCCAATCTCCCATGGCTATCGGGAACCACTGCCTCGCCGAGTCCAACCCAATCCGAACAACTCCCTTTCGGGAGGGGTTCGAGTGTTCGGCCCGGCGTACTTCTAGTGACGTCAGAAGTACCACGAGTGCTCGGGGATAACACTCCCTTACGGGGAGTTCGTGTGCACTGTTTAAAATTTCTACTTTTAGGCATGCTGTGTAAAACCAATGTTTCACAGCTACAAAGTTATTGTGACTATTTCAATAAGCATGACCAATAGAAAATGAGACATTTCAGGTTGCAATTTTAACATTGATAAGATAGCACATTCTGTCGAGGTCCCTGTAAGTAAATGTCTTTTATGGCTTTGTTTCAGACAGTAAAAAATTTGACTTCTCCGTTTCTATGGTTACCCCAGCTTCTTTTGTTATACGGCAAGAAAGTTCTACGTCGTTTCCTTTGAAAACTTTTCGTTAACTTTCCGGTAAACAATACAATATCCGATATGTTCTTTTCATTTTTCTTTTTCGGTCCATTCAGAGTTTCAAATCTTTACTGAAGCAGTATTAAATTAAACAACCTCTCAGATATATTCAAACAGACTTTAATTAAAATGTCAGTGAAAAGGTGAAGTAAATATCTGATGGTTAACAGTCACACGAATTATTCTAACGTAAATAAAACTTTTGACTTTCTCTACTACGTATATTTTTGGAAACATGTCCGTGTGTGTGTCGGTGAACAGCATAACTCAGAAATGAACAGTCGGATAAACACCAAACTTGGTATTTATGTTCAGTATCTTCCAGAGATTTTCTCAAACATGGCTATAACGATTTTGATTAAAATATCATATGTTTAAGATATTTTCATGACAAATGAAATGTATATCTCGAATTTCCTGGGAATGTCTCCAAAGGCATTCTTCATAGTGAACGACTTTTGCATAACTGGTAAACCATAAGGGATATACAAACTTTTACTACACAAAACATGTAGATCGCATTAAAATACACAATTTACGCCATATACATTTTTTTTGTTGAGTGAACGATTTTTGAGATATTGCTTGTTATTCCCTTAAAATTTCCAATACTTATACTTTTTCTCAAATGGAAATTCGTTATTCATTTTGTTTTGTCGTGGTAATGCAAAGAGAGTGGAATACCCCACATAGCAACCACCTCTTAAAATATTTGACTATCGCTTAAAGCCTAGCAATTCCCCTTGCATCTACAAGAAAATTAGCAATAAGATTAACATCTCGATTAAGATGAAGCATATGGAGAACTAGCGTTTGTAAAAATAGTTTGTACAAGAGTAGAGAAAGTCATGTGAGTGTAACACATCAGAGTTTTTTATTTATCTACCACGCAAAAAGCATTTATAGAAAAAGTTCGCTTATATGAATCTACCGAACATGGCATTTAAGTTTTTAGCATCTTCGAAAAATGCGAATAAGAAGATTTAAACAATTCTGGTGTGTTGCACTCATATGACGTTCTCTACTCTTGTGCAAAGTATTTTTACAAACGTTTATTCTCCATGTACTTCATGTTAATCGAAGCAAACATTTGCAGAAATTGGTTGCTATTGGAGCATTCTACTCTCTTTGTATGTCCAGGACATAAAAAAAGCTAATTATAAATTCCCATTTGAGAAAAAGTCTAAGTATTCGAGAATTCAACAAATAATAAGGAATATCTCGGAAATGGTTCAGTCCAAAAAAAATGTGTGTGACATAAGTTGTGTGTTTTAGTGATTTCTACATTTTTGTGAAGTATCTCTTATGGTTTACCAGTTATGCAAAAGTCATCCGAAATGAAGAGGGCTTCTGGGGACATTCCAAGAAAATTCAAGGTATAATTACATTGGCCATAAAAATATCTTAAACATATGATATTTTAGTGAAAATAGTTAGCCATTTTTTAGAAACTCAAAATTTTCAAAAAATGTTCCATGTAAGGGTTGTCTGGGGTTGCTGGAATATTCTTGAAAGTCTTTGTGTCACATCCTTGGAAGATACTAAACGCAAATGCCAAGTTTAGTATTTATCCGACTTTTCGTTTTTGTTTTATGCTGTTCACAGACACACACACACACGGACGTGTTTCCAAAACTGCTTTATTTGGATGCAGGCACCTCAAAATAAGTATTTCCGACGAAATCTCGATATCGAATTTTTGGGTGGAATGCAATACTTCTCCTACTTGCTGTACTAGTAGAAAAAGTAATAATATATAATCCACCCTAAACTACCCTTTACATCGAAAATGTTGCGTTATTTTTTATTCTTGTATATAATGACTGTAATAATTTTGATTAAATACTGTAATAGGCTGATTAATAAAATCTTTATTTTAAATTTTCTGCAAATGAAGTCCTCTTCATTCTGAAATATGCGCATGGTTTTGGTGATCGCTACCTATCGTAGCTCCTCAAATGCATCACGTTGCTGAATGGGCACCATTCCTATATCGAAACCACACCTATTCCGTGACTGGGAACAGAAACACCCCGCTCCAAGGCACTACTCCACGGCGCAGGACAACAATAAATATATGTCTCATTAAAACCAACAATTTATGTCAAAGCTTTTTGTGGAATTATTCGTTATCATTGGTTAGAATTCTCCGTTCTTCTTGTTTCTCTTAACTGTACACAAAGAGCAAGGAATCTCAAAGCTAGCTTATGCTGACCCGCTTTTAAACATTTTACTTCAAAATCCCTCTTTTTACCTACAACGAAATGTGTAATGTAAACCTGTATCTCGTTTGACATGAAGCAGATAGAAAAACAAGGTTTTATAAAAGGGTTTGTAGAAGAGATATAAAAATAACTTAGTGAGTAGAGAAAGTCATGTGAATGTGACACTTCACAATTCGAAACGGCAATATCGAATTTTTGCATCAAATTCAATTCGTCCTTTGTCTCAGTTAGGTATAATAGAATGCAAGATTACTTACTCTTGAGAAAATCTGAAACTCGAGAGTATTTAAGAATAAAATGATAAGAATTTACTAATTATATTTATAAAAATAACCTTGAAAGTCCACCGAAGAAGTGGGGATCGAAATTAAAGCGATTTACGTGATAACATTGTGATAAAAGGTTGCATCTGGAGGTGGTAAAACAGACAGACAGCTGTGATTGACACAAATTCAAAGCCATTCTATCCCGAATTGGTGAAATAGTAATAGGGAAATTTTTAATTATTTATTTCTTTGCTAGTTTGGGTCTTGTTTGATTTTCATTGCTGCTGTGATATCACTGTGACAACATTGGGTTTACCTTCATGATATTCTCCACCAGGAGACGTCGTCCATGAAGCCAGCTTACCCCTTAACACGAGCCTACAGCACATTAAGTTATGTTAACTCACAAGGGGGTTATCCACTTCCACTTGTGTGTGTTAACTGGATAAACATTTGCCTGTCAGATTCGTCCAGCAACTGCTGTGTTTCCATGGTTACTGTAGAAACAGTTGAAATACAACCCTGGTTACTCTGGAGCAAGATGTTAAACATACGCACGGTGCGGTTTATTTGTGAAAAGAGAGAAACCTTTGACTTTCGTCTACCCGCTCTTTGAAGAAGTTATTTTGTTGTAGGAGTTGTATTGTACTTCAACTGTTCGGGACCCGAACTTGAATAGTTGCAACCGCACGTATGGTACCCGGTAGCCTTCGCCCCAAATGTACTTTCCGGTGGCCTTTGTCCCCCCCCCAAAATTAACTTTATAATTTTGACTGTTTCTTTAAATATTATATATTTCCGTTTGCCTCGGCTGCGTCAGTATTATTGTTAGAGACATGTTTCTCTTTGCAGGGTTGTGGTGCGACTGAAGAAAGTAGGCTTACACAGATTATAATTTTACTTTACTACTTTTATTAATGCTTGACACGATTTTAAATAACACTTCACTGATATAGAGAGAGAGCTGTGAGATTTTTTTCTTAATTACTTGCACTTTTTAACACGTAATCTATTTTTATCTCACACTGAATACGTATTAAATTTCTCGAGGACACATCTCGCGTCCGATTAGGAACACTGTCAACAACCAACGCATCCAGTTATGAGCGCTGTCTACAAGCAACTGACTTCTAGATTTGTAAATTTTGCTATATTTCAGTTTCTGATTGGCTAATCCTACTCCAATAGAATACCTTCATTTAACTAAAGCTTTTTCTGTTTGTTGATTGACTATTTATAAACTGTTGCAAACATTTACATTATTGTTGCTCCAAGAATGACTAGTAGCATTATTACACATTATTACTCATTATTGCCTCAAGGTTACCTCATTGTTAGCAACTTTTAACCTATTATTCTCACAGCTCCTACATTATTAAACTACGTAATATATTCACATAACATTATTACACATGTACACAATAATATAAACATTTACAATGACTGTAATATACACTTTTTATATATTTTTGCATACACATATTGCTTTAAGGCGGGCTGTTATGACTTTATATATTATATAATTAGACTGAAATAATTTAAGTGTTAAAATTACTGCCACATCTTCTATACACTGTGGATACAAACGTTATTTTTCCACTTCATGTTAATCGAGAAAAATGTTTGAGAAATGGATTTATTGCACTTTTTAAGAAGTGGTTAACAAACGAATGATGTCTTAGCACTTCTAAAAGGATAAAATTGTTGGAAAATTGAAACCAATATCTCGAAAATAGTTACTGCCACAAACATTTTGGCTTAAGTTGTGTGTTTTAACGTGATCTGCATTAATTGTCGTGTAGTAAGGTTTAGTTTTACGTTTTTGGTTTACAGTTATAAAAAATTCATTCCGAACGAAAAGGATTTCATAGGTTATTCCTAGAAAAGTTAAGATATACATTTTGTTTGTCATGAAAGTGCAGGGTCTCTCTGAAGGTTTTTGAGAATGAACACAATAAATTTTTAAAAATTAGATATGGTCGTTGCATGTGTTCAAAGTATTCTCCATTGCATTCTATACGTCACATCCTTTCAAACCACTTTTCAAATGCCTAAAGCTACACTACGTGATCAAAACCTTGTAGTATATTGTTGAGCAGTTTTTGTTGTATAAATCTGTAATGTTGAAATTCTCGAAATAGTAATATATTGTGAATACATTCACTGTTTCTCAATCCAGTAAGTAATATCGCCCTAAAACGATGTTCAGTAGATATGAACAAAGGTGCTTCATAAAATTGAAGTTGCAAGAGGAAGAAATCTGATGTGTTACACTCACATGACTTTCTCTACTCTTGTACAATGTAATTTTACAAACGCCTATTCTCCATATGCTTCATGTTAATCGAGATGTCAATCTTATTGTTAATTTTCTTGTAGATGCAAGGGAAATATGGTAGCTTTTAAGCGATAGTCAAATATTTTAACGCTGGTTGCTATGTGGCGCATTCCATTCTCTTTGCATGTCCAGGACATAAAAAAATCTGATGTGTTACACTCACATGACTTTCTCTACCCTTGTACAATCTGATTTTACAAACGCTTATTCTCCATATGCTTCATGTTAATCGAGATATCGAGATGTCAATCCCATTTGTAATTTTCCTGTAGATGCAAGGGGAATATGGTAGGTTTTAAGCGATAGTCAAATATTTTAACGCTGGTTGCTATGTGGCGCATTCCATTCTCTTTGTATGTCCAGGACATAAAAAAAATGAATAACGAATGTGAGAAAAGGTATAAGTATTGTAAAATTTAAGGAAATAACAAGCAATATCTCGAAAACGGTTCACTCAACAAAAGAAATGTATATGACATAAGTTGTGTATTTTAACGTGATCTACATTTTTTGTGTAGTAAAATTTTGTCTATCTCTTATGGTTTACCAGTTATGCAAAAGCCGTTCACAATGAAGAATACTTTTGGAGACATTCCCAGAAAATTCGAGATATACATTTCATTTCTCATGACATTATCTTAAACATATGATATTTTCATCAAAATCGTTAGAGCCATTTTTGAGAAAATTAAAATTTTCGAAAAATGTTCCATGTAAAGGGTAGTCTGGGGTGGGGGGATTTTCTTGAAGACCTTCGTGTCGCCTCTCTGGAAGATACTGAACCTAAATACCAAGTTTGGTGCTTATCCGACTGTTCGTTTTTGAGTTATGCTGTTCACAGACACACACACACACACAGACACACACACACACAGACACACACACACACAGACACACACACGGACATGTTTCCAAAAATGCTTTTTTTGGATTCAGGAGGTCTCAAAACATGTATTTCCGGTGAAATCTCGGTATCGAATTTTTGGGTGGAATGCAATACTTCCCCTACTTACTATACGTAGTAGAGAAAGTAAAAAATCTGATGTGTTATACTCACATGACTTTCTCTACTCTTGTACAAACTATTTTTACAAACGCTTATTCTCCATATGCTTCATGTTAATGGAGATATCGAGATGTCAATCTTATTGATAATTTTCTTGTAGATGCAAGGGGAATATGGTAGGTTTTAAGCGATAGTCAAATATTTTAACGCTGGTTGCTATGTGGCACATTCCATTCTCTTTGCATGTCCAGGACATAAAAAAATGAATAACGAATTTGAGAAAAGGTATAAGTATTGGAAAATTTAAGGGAATAACAAGCAATATCTCGCAAACGGTTCACTCAACAAAAGAAATGTATATGACATAAATTGTGTATTTTAACGCGATCTACATTTTTTGTGTAGTAAAATTTTGTCTATCTCTTATGGTTTACCAGTTATGAAAAAGTCGTTCATAATGAAGAATACTTTTGGAGACATTCCCAGAAAATTCGAGATATACATTTTAATTACCATGACAATATGTTAAACATATGATATTTTAATCAAAATCGTTAGAGCCGTTTTTGAGAAAATTAAAATTTTCGAAAAATCTTCCATGTAAAGGGTAGTCTGGGGTGGGGGGATTTTCTTGAAAACCTTCGTGTCGCATCTCTGGAAGATACTGAAACTAAATACCAAGTTTGGTGTTTATCCGACTCTTCGTTTTTGAGTTATGCTGTTCACAGACACACAGACACACAGACAGACACACACACGGACATGTTTCCAAAAATGCTTTTTTTGGATTCAGTGAGTCTCAAAACATGTATTTCCGATGAAATCTTGGTATCGAAATTTTGGGTGGAATACAATACTTCCCCTACTTACTATACGTAGTAGAGAAAGTAAAATATGAATAACGCATTTGAGAAAAAGTATAAGTATTGGAAAATTTAAGGAAATAACAAGCAATATCTCGAAAACGGTTCACTCAACAAAAGAAATCTATATGACATAAGTTGTGTATTTTAACGCGATCTACATTTTTTGTGTAGCAAAATTTTGTCTATCTCTTATGGTTTACCAGTTATGCAAAAGTCGTTCACTATGAAGAATACTTTTGGAGACATTCCCAGAAAATTCGAGATATACATTTCATTTCTCATGACATTATCTTAAACATATGGTATTTTCATCAAAATCGTTAGCGCCATTTTTGAGAAAATTAAAATTTTCGAAAAATCTTCCATGTAAAGGGTAGTCTGGGGTGGGGGGATTTTCTTGATGACCTTCGTGTCGCATCTCTGGAAGATACTGAACCTAAATACCACGTTTGGTGTTTATCCGACTGTTCGTTCTTGAGTTATGCTGTTCACAGACACACACACAGACACACACACGGACATGTTTCCAAAAATGCTTTTTTACTTTCTCTACTACGTATAGTAAGTAGGGGAAGTATTGCATTCCACCCAAAAATTCGATACCGAGATTTCACCGGAAATACATGTTTTGAGACCTCCTGAATCCAAAAAAAGCATTTTTGGAAACATGTCCTTGTGTGTGTCTGTGTGTGTGTCTGTGTGTCTGTGTGTGTGTCTGTGTGTGTGTGTGTCTGTGAACAGCATAACTCAAAAACGAACAGTCGGATAAGCACCAAACTTGGTATTTAGGTTCAGTATCTTCCAGAGATGCGACACGAAGATTTTCAAGAAAATCCCCCCACCCCAGACTACCCTTTACATGGAAGATTTTTCGAAAATTTTAATTTTCTCAAAAATGGCTCTAACGATTTTGATGAAAATATCATATGTTTAAGATAATGTCATGAGAAATGAAATGTATATCTCGAATTTTCTGGGAATGTCTCCAAAAGTATTCTTCATTGTGAACGACTTTTGCATAACTGGTAAACCATAAGAGATAGACAAAATTTTACTACACAAAAAATGTAGATCGCGTTAAAATACACAACTTATGTCATATACATTTCTTTTGTTGAGCGAACCGTTTTCGAGATATTGCTTGTTATTTCCTTAAATTTTCCAATACTTATACTTTTTCTCAAATTTGTTATTCATTTTTACTTTCTCTACTACGTATAGTAAGTAGGGGAAGTATTGCATTCCACCCAAAAATTCGATACCGAGATTTCACCGGAAATACATGTTTTGAGAATCTCTGAATCCAAAAAAAGCATTTTTGGAAACATGTCCGTGTGTGTGTCTGTCTGTGTGTCTGTGTGTCTGTGTGTCTGTGTGTCTGTCTGTCTGTGTGTCTGTGAACAGCATAACTCAAAAACGAACAGTCGGATAAACACCAAACTTGGTATTTATGTTCAGTATCTTCCAGAGATGCGACACGGAGGTTTTCAAGAAAATCCCCCCACCCCAGACTACCCTTTACATGGAACATTTTTCGAAAATTTTAATTTTCTCAAAAACGGCTCTAACGATTTTGATTAAAATATCATATGTTTAAGATATTGTCATGACAAATAAAATGTATATCTCGAATTTTCTGGGAATGTCTCCAAAAATATTCTTCATTGTGAACGACTTTTGCATAACTGGTAAACCATAAGAGATAGACAAAATTTTACTACACAAAAAATGTAGATCGCGTTAAAATACACAACTTATGACATATACGTTTCTTTTGTTGAGTGAACCGTTTTCGAGATATTGCTTGTTATTTCCTTAAATTTTCCAATACTTATACTTTTTCTCAAATTCGTTATTCATTTTTTTTATGTCCTGAACATGCAAAGAGAATGGAATTCGCCACATAGCAACCAGCGTTAAAATATTTGACTATCGCTTAAAAGCTACCATATTCCCCTTGCATCTACAAGAAAATTACCAATAAGATTGACATCTCGATATCTCGATTAACATGAAGCATATGGAGAATAAGCCTTTGTAAAAATAGGTTGTACAAGAGGAGAGAAAGTCATGTGAGTGTAACGCATCAGATTTTTTTATGTCCTGAACATGCAAAGAGAATGGAATGCGCCACATAGCAACCAGCGTTAAAATATTTGACTATCGCTTAAAAGCTACCATATTCCCCTTGCATCTACAAGAAAATTACCAATAAGATTGACATCTCGATATCTCGATTAACATGAAGCATATGGAGAATAGGCGTTTGTAAAATTAGATTGTACAAGAGTAGAGAAAGTCATGTGAGTGCAACACATCAGATTTTTTTATCTCCTGGACATGCAAAGAGAATGGAATGCGTCACATAGCAACCAGCGTTAAAATATTTGACTATCGCTTAAAAGCTACGATATTTCCCTTGCATCTACAAGAAAATTACCAATAAGATTGACATCTCGATATCTCGATTAACTTGAAGCATATGGAGAATAGGCGTTTGTAAAATTAGATTGTACAAGAGTAGAGAAAGTCATGTGAGTGTAACACATCAGATTTTTTTGGAATCAGGGGGTCTCAAAACATGTATTTCCGCTGAAATCTCGGTATCAAATTTTTGGGTGGAATGCAATACTTCCCCTACTTACTATACGTAGTAGAGAAAGTAAAAATGCAATCAGAGCATTGCTAGAAGCTTGCGGGAGAGAAGTCCTACCTTATCCAGGTGGATGGGTGGAAGCTTTTTGCCAAGGAAGAAGGGAATACCATCACAGAGCACGTGCTGGTAGACCCGTTGCTGCAACAGTCGACTTCCATGTTCGGACTATAAGTGCTTTATTGAAAGATGACAGACGCTGGACGTGTGTGGAGTGTGGGAACTTGGTATTGCAGCGTCGACTGTCCATACCACTTTAAGAAAAAAGCTGAAAATGCGAAAAGTTTGTGCCCACTGGGTTCCGCACACGGTAATTGAAATTGAAAAGTGGCAGCGAATGGAGACAGCAAGAATGCATTTGGAGCGGTATGAACACGAAGGTGAGGCCGTTCTTCGTCGCGGTATCACAATGGATGAGACATAGATACGTTCGTATACACCTGAGCTGAAGCGAGAATCCAGCGAATGGCGACATACAGAATCACCGCGCCCAAAAATATGCCCAGCATTGCAGGATCCTTCGAAACGGATGGTTACTTCGTTTTATGATTATAAAGGCATAATCTTAGTAGATATTGTACCTCATGGCACAGGGTGAGTTATAAAGAACTGACACATTTATTCCTTTAATTGTTTCAAAACGAGTAATGCTAGTGACAAATTATTATACCTGAAATGCAGAGGAATTTTGGGAGATTATTTACCTCTATAGCAAATGTTGTAAATGTCCTCCATCCTGCATAAGGCACACCTCAACATGTCGTTCCATGTTACTGGCCACTCGTTGGAGGACTCTGTTGTCGATAGCTTGAATCTCCTGTGTAATGCTGTACTTCAGATCGTCCAATGCCTGGGGCATAAACCCTCTCTTTTAAATAACCCGATAGAAAGAAGTCCGGCTCAAAATATCCTTGACTCAGCTCTACGACGTCTAGTTGCTCAGCAAGCTCCATGAAAATCCATCGGTACTCTGCAGTGTTCACATTGTTTTAAAAAACAATTGAGCCCATTATTTTCTGTGCGGATATTGCGCACCAAACCTCGATTTTAACCGGGTGCATAGGTGCTTCATGAACAGCATGTGGATTTTCGCTGGCCCAATAGCGTGAATTATTTGAGTTCACATAGCCGGGTAAATGGAACCATGCTTCATCTGTGAACCATGTGATGGACAATATGGCAGGGCTTTGCACAATGAACGCCTGAAACCAACGACAATAATTCAGTCGTCTATCCTTATCTGGTTCCTGTAGCTGATGGACAACCGTAATCCTATACGGCTTCAGGCCTGCACTTTTCACAGCTCTCTGACACATTGAGTAGCTGTACCCTGTCTCCTGCAACAAACGTCTTAATGATTTTATGGGTCACTGATCCAGTCGTGCTCTTACGTCAACAACCGTGGGAAGCCTAGATGAACGAGTTTTGCCGTTTTGTTTACCAGTCCCAGTATTGTGTTTCTTTAGGGAGGATTCCGAACACCAAATTCTCTCTGGTATGCCCTTTGAGTAGCTGTAATTGAATTTGTAATCCAGTATTATTTTACAAGGAGGAGTCGTTCATTTAACGTGTACTCCATTTTTACGTTGACTAAAACAAAATCTCAAAAACAGTTGCCGACAATAAAACTAACAATTACGAATAAAGCATGAACATCTGCGCAATCGAAACTCCAGCTTAATTTTGTGCCAAAATTGGGGCATTGGGTGAATTTCAAACAGGATAATTAAAGAAATAAATGTGTCGGTTCTTCATAAATTACTCTGTATAAGAGTAAATGGAGATTACTACTCAGGTACTTGGAACATCATTTGCGCCCAGCATGGCGTCGTAAACGACCTCAGGCCATTGGGAGTCCTATTGTGTTACATGATAGTGCTCGTTGTCATGTAGCCGCAACAATGAGGAATTTGTTTGGAAGGTGGAATTGGGAGGTACTCGAACATCCACCAAATTTACCAGACATGAGCCTTTGTAACTACGACTTATTCTCAAAGATCAAAGAACCTCTACAAGGCATTAGATTTCAATCAAGAGTTGACATCCAGAGAGCTGTAGATCGACCGTGAGAGAGAGAGATCCAGAAATGGTACTCCAAATATTTGGCAACGTATAGTTAACCTGCAGGAGACTATCAATGAAGTTCATAATGTCAAAGGTAACCTAAATAAATGTTTTGTGATGTAGCAGCGTTGCCATTACCTTTCGAATGCCCTAGTATATAGTATCCGAAATTTGTAAAATCTACCCTACTTTAATTTCAACCCCTCATATACACATAAAACTATACTGCTTGATCAAGCAGGGTACAAATTTGTGCACTGGGCTATGGGTCTTGGATACTATGCAACTTCAAAAGGCTACCCATACCCATGTTTTTCAACATCTTCTGTACAAATGTCACTATTTGAACCTCTGGACAAAACTTTGGATGCTCACGTTATAGGTACAGTTACAAATTACACACTACGTATGACGTTAAAAACTATCCCTACTCTTATTTTCAACCACTTACTTACGAGGGCTGATCAACAAAGACTGATTTTTTTCACAGATGTTTATTACTCCAACTCAATGTTTACATGATCTTTTTCAAAGTAGTCCCCTCCTACTTCAATGCACTTTTTATAGCGTCTCTGCCAGTCCTTGAACACGTGCTGCAGACCATCTTTGTCAGGTCCTTAGAATCGCCTCACTTTTCTTGAGCACTGTTTTAGAGTTCTCAAATCGAATACCCCTAAGCTTTGCTTTTAGTGATGGGAATAAAAAAAGTTACAGGGTACAAGATCGGGGCTATAAGGAAGATGTGGTACACAGGTATTGTTGAATCGAGCCAGAAACTGCATGACTTGATTTGCGACGTAAGGCCGTGCATTGTCATGATGAAGTCGCCACCTAGTCCGAGAAAGCTCTGGTCGTTTCTTTGCAATGTGCTTCCTCAGTGTAGCCAATACTGACGTGTAGTATCCTGCTGTAATAGTAGTGTGAGGGGGAACTGCATGCTGATAAATCATTCCATTACAGTCAAAAAATGTGATCACCATCACTTTCCCTGCAAATGGAACAACTTTTGCCTTTTTTGGTGTTGGAGAACCTGGCGATTTCCATACTGTGCTGGCTTGTTTTCCTTCAGAATCATAATGATGCAGCCATGACTCATCACCGGTGATAATCGATTTAAAAAATGCATCACCTCCATTGTCTTGTATGCGAAATGCACGTAGGGTCTACAAAATAGAGCATTACTACCAACCTACCAATACGAGAGTGCTGCCGCCTACCAACATTATACATAAAGACCCGCTCTTTTCAAATATTTATGTTACAGATACGAAACTATCATGGAAGCTACGGAAAAAATCAGTCTCAGTCTTTGTTGATCAGCCCTCGTATATAATGTACCAATGCAATGTGGGGTAGGGCAGTTATAAGTGGTAAAGTGGAGGATTCACCATACAAATATATTATAGCTAGTTGTGCAATAATTTCATAAAAAGGTGAGGTAAATCAAATTAAACATTCGAGTTTAAAAAGCCACTCGTGCAACCAGCTGGTCAGTGTAAAGTCATTTGAAATTCTACAACCAAATTTCTATAACCAAAAATTTAAAATATTAATCTTCTGAAGCACTTCTAATGATTTTAAAAATGCTGAAATTAGATGATTTACTGTGAAAGGGCTGCAGTCTGATCTGTGCTGGGGTTTAATTGTTGTAACTGTTGCACCACATTTAGGCATCAATTTGCGGGACATTGTTTTCTAGGAGTGTGCGCCCCACGTACGGTACAAACTTTCCGGTGGCCTTCGCCGCACGTTTAAGAATCAACCGTTTTATTTTTATGTTTATTTAAATATTATATATGTATATGCCTCGGCTTTGTCAGTAGTAATTTTTAGAACACGTATCTCTTAGCAGGGCTGGCACGGCTAAAGAACAAGGTTTACACAAATTATAATTGTATTGTACTTTGTTTTTTATTAATCCTTCACAGGAATAAATAACACTTCACTGACGTATCCTACTATAGAGCTGTGAGATTATTGTTATTTTCACTTTTTAACAGGTAAACTTTATATTATTCTCACCGCAATGAATTTTTTGTCTCACACTGAAACCGTACCGTACCTAACTGCTTGGGTACGCTATCTTGTAGCGTCCACCGCTTAAATTTGTACATTTCCTCTATTTCAGTCTCTGATTGGCTAACCCTACTCCAATAGAATACCTTTATTTAACTTTTAGCTTTTCTAGTTTTTGATTGGCTATTTATAAACTGTTTTAAAATATTACATTATTAATGTTCCAAGAACTATTAGTAGCCTTATTAAACTTTCTAATTTATTGTTGTCTCAAGGTTATCTCATTGTTAGCAACTTTCGACTTCTACTTTGTAATTCTGTTTGCTGCAGAAAGCAGCTTGCTTCTATTCTCACAGCTCCTACATTGTTAAACTACGTTATACATTCACATAACATTATTATACATTGTGGCAGTAATTTGTATCACAATAATGTAAATGCCAGAGTGATTGTAGTGTAAATAATCATTATTGTATGACATTGATTTGAGATATTTGTTAATTATATGCATTGTTAGGAAATAAGTTTACACGGCCTCACTGAAACTGACAATAGGAGCGGATAACAATGAGCGAGGGGTGAGTTGAATATTAATTAGAAGGGACAAACAAATGACGTCAGATTGGCGCGCTTTTCTGTATAAATGGAGGGAATATCTTCCTTAGAGCATATGTTTTGGTAATTTTGATTGGATATAAAAATAGACGCTAATGTTGGCGCGTTTTATTAACCAATAGCAGCTCAGTTATAATCTTTAGGCATATCGGGATGTGGGAGTATAAAAAGCTAAAGCCAGAGGCAAGTATCGCCCAGTTCAACAAAAATCATCCACGCGTTACACGTCGCTGAGTCCAACAGAATCAGTCACGAGTTAAACGTCGCTTAGTTCATCAGAATCGTTCGCGGGTCACACGTCGCGTAGTTCAACGGAAACATACATAAAGCACACGTCGCAATTCTACAGAATCTCTCGCGTCGTAAAGTTAGTTATAAATGTGAAATACGCGAATTAATAATTTGCAGCAAATTAGTGATTATAATAACATTAGAAAACATAACAGTTTCAGTCTGGCGTGTATCAAGAGTCAATATGTGAACTTAATTAACTATGACGGCAATAAAAGTGTAAAAAACAAATTCTTTTATCAGTGATATCTGTGAGTAACAAATCCTTTCCGTTTACACACCTTGTTTAAGAGATTTGCTCGACCGAGAAACAATAGCTAGCCGGAGGACAATGAACCCAACATTCAAAGTAGTAATGCAATAACAGGCGCCCAGCAATAGATAAACGAAGTGACCGCGACAAATTGGCTCCCATACGTGGTGCAGATAAACATGAAGCATCTTCCAACTACCCACAAATATAATCCACTTCAACATTATACAACAAAATAAATGTAATACAATTACTGTAATATACACTTTATATATTATATTACACAAATATTGCTTTAAGGCGGGCTGTTATTATATTTTATATTATATAATTAGATTGATATCATTTAAGTGTTAAAAATACTGCCTCAGCTGTAACTCATAACTGATAATTTTGCAAATGTTTCTGAGTTAATTGTGTATTTTTAAGAGACGATAAGATAGAGGGCTAAAAGTTTAGTCCCATTTGCTGATAAATATATCTACAGTTTTGAGCTGGGCTCTTGTTATAATTTTGAACGTGGATTGGAGTGTGTAATTAAACTTACCGCCCGAGGTGTGTTTATTATTTCTGAAACAGACGTTAAACATCGTTTTAATTGCTGGTAGGTGTTTTATGGTTTATGACCTGGCAAACAAGGGTGTGTTTTAAACACCCTTTAACCAAGCGGATTATTAGTGGCCACACTAATCCCCCTGCGGTTATTATTTAACACTAATATTGTATTAATCGATATATCAGTCGATTCAATGTTGCCACATTTCCTGCAGTCATTAATAATGGACGGCAAAATCCATTAGCAGCCCTCGCCAGCAATAATTTTTCAAATACTGCATTAACAGATAATGTAGGATGTAAAATCGTGTAACGGAAATGGTAAAACACGTAGTTACGTAAATTCATCAGAAAGAAATATAAACTGTGACTTCCAGTGTGGTCGATCCCAAAGATCCCGGTTCGATTCCCGGCTAGGCTGAGGAAGTTTTGTTTTTTACAGGATCATTCCGTATCCTCCGCAGAGTCTGGTAATATAAATGTGGGAGGGAACGTAAGTGTGTTTAAATATAAAAGTTAATTAAACCAACTTTCATAGAATAACACAGTCAGAGCTCCCGATATGACCGTAGAAGTTGATTGTGTATATAAAAATCAAACAACAAAATATATCGTGGTAACGAAGTTTCCAGATGATATGGCATCTAATAGTAGAAGAGAAAATATCGAGAAACGTATCGGTGTAAATGACAACATTAACTTTCTCGTCTCATTCTAAAAGTATCCTTACAAATACTTATCTGTTTCATTTAAATCGAGATAAATCATTCCGGAAATAGCTACATTACACATTTCGTTATAGATACAAAGGGAACAGCGATAGTCAAATGTTTAACAACTGAACGCTATATGCTGGCCTTAAAATTCCATACTGTTTCCATGACATCGCGAGAAACAACCGAATGTTGAAAGGACTTTGAAAGAATGACCAAATAATGAAAAATTCGAACCATTAATAACGGATATCTCTGAAATGACTTATGCCATAAAAAAACTTATTTGAAATAAATTGTGTGTTTTAAAGAGATCTACATTCTTTGCATAACACATTTTCGTCTATGGTTAAACGTTTACCAGTTATACTAGTTTATATAAAATTCCTTCCGATTAAAGAGAACTTCATAGGCTATTCCTAGAAAATTCAAGATATATATTTTATTTGTCATGTAAATATCTTTCATATATGCTATTTTAATCAAAAATTTTACAGCTACTTTTTCGAAAATCAAACTTTTCGAGAAATATTCCGTCTAAAGGGTAGTTTGGTGTGGAAATTTTTCTTGAAAAACTTTGTCGCAGTTTTAGAAGGTACTGAACATAAATACTAACTTTCGTATGTATCCGATTTTCCATTTTTTGAGTTAAGCATCGACATCGAATTTTTGGGTGAAATGCAATACTCCCCTTACTTACTATACGTAGCAGACAAAGTAAAACTGAACTACTGGTAAATTCAAACCATGAACAAAGAATATCTCGGAAATGGCTGATGCTATAGAAAGGGTTATCCGAAATCAATTGGTTTCTTTAAAGGGATTTACGTTTCCGGTGTAGTCTCCTACGGTTAAAATTTATAAAATTCATTCAGAATCAAGAGGACTTTACAGACAATTCAAGACTTACATTTAATTAGTCTTGTAACTATGTTAAATATATAGTATTTTAATTTAAATTGCCAGAGACATTTTTGAGAAAATAAACTATAATGAGAAAACATGTGAAGGGTAGCATGAGGTGGGGGATTTTCTTGACTATTTACTTCATGGGCCAAGCTTACATTATTTACCAATCCGATTCAGAAAGCTTTCTCAAAGACCATAGAAAGTCGTGTTGTGTTTTGATATTGGTATACAATAAGCTTCATTAAATAATGTTCTATAAATACCTATGTTATTTTCATTTAATTAGTATTATTTATTAAACGTTTCATCCAGTAAATAGTCGATATTAGTCAGATAATCTATCAACTATCGATAATATCGAACTCGCTCTGGTATTATATATCGAAGCCTTCGTCTCATATCCTTAGAAGAAACTGAACTTAAATACCGAGTTTTCGTTTTTGAGTTTGCTGTACTCAAGACAGATACACATCCGTGCAGCTTTAGTGGATCTCAAAACGTGTATTTCCAATAAAATCTCGAAGTGAAATTTTTGTCATTAACACATTACCTCGTCTACCTATTAGGTGTTTCAAAAATTAAAACCAAATCTCTATGAAGCATCGAGTAAATGGATTTAGCAGCCGTGTGCAGTGTCACTCAATAGAGCGGAAGGTTATATGTTGCGACGTTGTGAGGAAAAACAATTGGAAGAATTTGAAACGTTGAGATTAAGAAGAAAGTAATGAAATGTAGGACATTAAGAATAAATTATTGACGTTTTGAAGTGAATAGACAATGAAAAAAGAATGCCAAAACTGGCCAGAAAATAGAAGTAAATCACTTGAGAATAAAGCTTGCTTATCAGAACAATTAAAATGTAGGATATTACAAAAAATTCACAACGTCCTTAGTTTTGGTAACAGCTTTATGAAATTTGGATATGTTTTATATCCTTATATGATAAATATGTGTGGTGAATATAAATACATTTTAACAAATATTTTTCAAAAAAACTAAGTAAGTAGGTTTTTTAAAATTAAAATGTCCTTTACTAACCTTTTTAAAATAACCTTCTGAGATAATTACTTGAAATTTTGTACCTTTTTATTTAACTATAATAAAGTAACTCCTTGTTAGAATTTTGTTCCCTACTTGTATATTTTATGATTTTTTAAAAATAATATTCCAAAATTGATATTTTCAACTATGTACATTGCTATCATTTGTGAAATGTAACACCTATACACCTATCAAAATGTCTCTGCATGCAATTGAAGCTTATATATAGTTCCATATATTATGTTTGCAAAATTTCATCAAAATCTATCACATAGTGAAATGTGGGTACATACACTTTGAAAAAATAAAAATTTCTGATAACAAAGGGGAAAGTTTAGGTTGATATGAAAAAAAAAACTTTATTGCTCCCGATTTTAGAAAGCTACAGATGAATGAGTCATCACGTCCTTTGTTCGGAAACTATAAGATGTTCACCACTGGTACAATAGGTACAAAAAACAAACTTGCGGATACCAGGAACCGCGGTTTAAGTTGGCAAATCAATAATTAACACGCCTCTGCCGCGCCTTCCATCCCTCATCGGGTTACAGAGGTTAATGCTTTAATGCCGAACCAATAAGAACCGGACTCAATCAGGGGCTAGTATGACAGTCTTTGGGAGGTATATTGTTTCAAACATTCAGGTGGCATATACCGATTCTTCACCCCTTTCATCGCCCAGCTAGGGTGACCGTTACTCGTAGGGTAATGCTTGCGTATCGGACTTCAGCTATAACCAATAAGAGGAAAGCTCACCTAAGGCAGGCGCGGGACACAAATGATGAGATTCTGCCAACATTCAAAAATGGAAAACACCAAAAGTAAACAAAGGCAGCGACACTTTTTTTTCTGCACTCGACTATACATTATACAGCCAATGCCTTCTATGGCTTCTGTAGGAAGAAATCACAGCCAATACCAATGATATCTCTGGCTAAGGGGGGCACGAAAACTTAACATTTACTACATTTCAGTTATTTTCTGATGGAGTTTCGAAATAAACGTTTGGATACAAGTACGTCAGAGAACAAGATGAAAATATAAAAAATCAATATTTTTACCATTTTAATTGACATCTCCCCTTAAAAAAGTCTGATGTGTTACATTCACATGACTTTCTCTACTCTTGTACAAACTATTTTTACAAACGCTTATTCACCATATGCTTCATGTTAATCGAGATGTTAATCTTATTGCTAATTTTCTTGTAGATACAAGGAGCATTGGTAGGCTTTATGCGATAGTCAAATATTTTAAGAGCTGGTTGCTATGTGCAGTATTCCATTCTCTTTGCATTGCCAGAACAAAAAAAAAATTAATAACGAATTCCCATTTGAGAAAAAGTATAAGTATTGAAAAATTTAAGGGAATAACAAGCAATATCTCGGAAATGCTTCATCAACAAAAAAAATGTATATGACATAAATTATGTATTTTCACGCTATCTACATTTTTTGTGTAGTAAAATTTTGTCTATCTCTTATGGTTTACCAGCTATGCAAAAGTCGTTCACAATGAAGAATACTTTTTGGAGACATTCCCAGAAAATTCGAGATATACATTTCACTTGTCATGAAAATATCTTAAACCTATGATATTTTAATCAAAATCGTTAGAGCCATTTTTGAGAAAATTAAAGTTTTCGAAAAAATTTCCATGTAAAGGGTAATCTGGTGTGGGGGGATTTTCTTGAAAACCTTCGTGTCGCATCTCTGGAAGATACTGAACCTACATACCAAGTTTGGTGTTTATCCGACTGTTCGTTTTTGGGTTATGCTGTTCACAGCAGGCAGACACACATGGACATGTTTCGAAAAATGCTTTTTTTGGATTCAGGGGGTCAAAATATATATATTTCCGGTGAAATCTCGGTATCGAATTTTTGGGTGGAATACAATACCTTGGTGTGGGATACCGCAGAAAACACTTTAATTTTGGAGAGTCGCGAAGATGTTCCACCACAGCCGTTAGTTTTCAGTTCCCTATATTCGAACAATTCGTTTATTCACTTTTCCACTCAAATGTAAAGTTGACTCATCATTGAACACTATTCGTTTACTGAGGCCATCGCCTTCTTCATTAGGTCGCAACATTCCTATGGAGAAATCTTGACGTTTGACTTTGTCGTCTTCATGTAGCTGCTGCAAGGAGCAACCTGTAAGGAGTCAGTTTTAGTTGCCTTCCCAAAATTCTCCATAGAGTTGGTTGTGGAATTTGTAACTCCAAGCTTGTCCTTGTTATCGATTTCTTCTTACGAAAACACCACGAACTCGTTCAACTTCCTCTTCTGATACACGTGGTCTTCTTTTGCACACACAGCTTGTTGTCTCAAACTTTCTGTGTCAATCATAGATCGTTGTGGTTTCCGGAAACGTGTTCTGAAAGGTCATTGGACAGCAGTTACTGAATTGATTTAGCAAGTTCTAGCATACAATATACTTTTTCCACAGGATTCGCCATTTTTTCATCTTCAACAACAATGACTTACATGATAACCAACTGCAAAACTACCAATGCAAACTTCCAAAGTTTCCCAACATAACACCGCAAAATTTATGTTCATACGAGGGGCATTATTTATATTTTGAGCCTTGGCAACTCTGAATGTTGTAGGTGCCATCTGACGTTTTCAATGGAAAGTTTGACATTTTTTACTATAATCTACTTTAAACATTTTGTGAATAGAGCGTCATTTATTTTGTTTACATATACTTGAAAATTGTGTGTCAAAAAAAACATGGAATTAACTCGTGAAAATGTTCGTGCAATGATTTATTACGACTTTCGACGTGAATTATCAAGACAAGAGTGCATCGATCAACTAACTTCCACATTTGGCGACGAAGCTCCATCCTTTGCCACTGTGAAACGCTTGTATAACGAATTTAATCGTGGCCGCCGTTCGCTCAATGATGAAGTTCGTGAAGGTCGTCCAAAATCAGTTGTTGTGCCAGAAAACATCGATGCTGTGCAAAAACTAATAATGAAAGATCATCATGCGACATATTGTGAGATTGAGGCATTAGTTCCACCAGCATATATAAAATGTTGCATGATTATTTAGCCGTGAAAAAGGTTTGCTCTCGTTGGATCCCACATAATTTGACGCAATCTCAAAGAGATGCTCGTGTCGATTGGTGTACAAAAATGCTCAAATACAGTGGCGGTGCCTCAAAAGACGTATATAAGATTGCAACAGCTGACGAATCATGGATCTATGAGTATCAGCCGGAACGTAAACAGCAGTCGATCGTATGGGATTTTCAAGATGAAGCAAATCCAACAAAAGTTGTTTGCACTTGAAGCACTTCAAAGCAAATGGTCGCCTGCTTTTTCAGCAAAACTGGCCATGTGGCAACAGTGCCTTTAGAGGAACGTAAAACGGTCAATGATGAATGGTACACAGCCATTTGTATGCCGGAAGTCTTCGGTGAAGTAAGGAAAACCAACAAGAAGCGTAGGATCGTTCTTCATCAACACAATGCGAGGGCACACACATCTCGTCTAACAACAGAGTATTTGAAGGCTCAAAAATCGAATTGATGAGTCATCCGCCTTACAGTCCTGATTTGGCACCCAATAACTTCTTTTTGTTCCCCAACATCAAGAATAAATTGCGTGGACAACGATTTTCGTTGGACGAAGAAGCCGTTGATGCCTTCACAAACCATGTTTTGGGAGTGTCTCAAGAAGACTGGAATAAATGCTTTGACAAATGGTTCAAACTGATGCAAAAGTGTATTGATCATAAAGGAGAATATTTTTAGAAACAATAAAGTAGTTTTAAATCAGAAATTACTTTGTTTTAAATATTAGGCTCAAAATATAAATACTGGCCCTCGTATCACACTAGTTTTTGTTTCATAGGACTTCAAAGTTGTCTACTTCTTTTGTAATACACCTGTATAATAAATGATCCTAAAGTGCAATAATGATAATACTTATAATCGTAAATTCACCAATGTTTATGCTATATGAAGAATGCGACTAAATTTAACGCTTTGCGTACGTTTACGACCTTGTAGCTTGACAGCGACAGCTGTGATTATAATACACACTGTCACTTCTAAACCATTATGGGAATAAACTCGATTTGATCTCCACATGTGACATTAAAGTAGGCTTATAAATTTACTATCCCCCCTCCTCTTTGTAAGTATCACATGCCCGTTTAATGAATAATTACTATCGATAGATCGATTCTCGTTGTTGTCCCAATATTAGCATATCAAAGCCTAGGGCAAAGTGTCGACATCTGTTGATAGATTGGACTACAATACAGCTATTCACATGTTTTAACTTGTAGCCTAGCCACCAGGTGGCCTTCTGTCTCTCTGGTTTTATTATCTTTTATAAACTGCGGTCAAATTAGTAATAATTATTAATGATTTTATCGCCAGACACGTTGGTATTTGTGCTTGAAAATTGTTGTGTACTGTCGCGTTGTGAGATGTTTACTTAGTCTATCATTTACATAGAGCAGGTACGGCATACCCCCAAAAATTAAACATTACACGTCTTGAGATTTTGAACAACATAACTCAAAAACTAAAAATTGGATAAATACCAAACTTTGTGTTTAAGTCCATCATCTTCCAAAGGTCTAACATGAAGATTTTCTAGAAATTTCGCCCGCCCTAAATTACATTTATGCGCAAAATTTTGCGTTATTTTGGATTTTATCAGAATTATCATTAACGATTTTTGTTGTACTACAATATTTTGTATTTTGTGTAATTTCATATGTTAAACATTAAAAGAAGCGCGTAAATGTAGATCTCTTTAAAACACAATTTATTTCAAATAAATTTTCTTGTGGCATTAGCCATTTTTCAAATATCCGTTAATATTGATTTCAAATGCTCAGTACTTCGCAATGTTTAGTCCTGTCGCTATTCAATTGTTTCTCGGGAAAGAGTATGGCATTTTAAAGCCATAGCGAGCCGCTTTTCAACACCTCAGTAACGATTCGCTTCCCACTATCGAATCGTTCCTTTCTGTCTTCGACTTTATTAGTGGATATACAAATTATTCTTATTTAAGCTATTTTTCTATATACTACATTTTGATTGAGATAAACCTTTGCAGAAATAGCTACATTACACATTTCGTTATAGATACAAAGAGAATAGCGATACCGAGCGGCATGCCCCACATTCGGGAGGTCCCGGGTTCAAATCCCGTGGGCCGACCAATCCGTCTGAAGTTTTTTTGGTTTTCCCCAGTCGCCAAGGTAAATACGGGGTTGGATATTTAATACCACGACCCAAAGTTCCACCTTAAGTTTAAAACAATAGTACATAAAATGAGAAATAGGTGATAATAGCGAATGCTATGCCATCTATCTACAGACAGTGTAAGCAATTATACTGGACAGCACCCTAATGCCATCTGCATGGCATGAAGCAGGTGGTTACAGTAATGAGACCTAGAAGGCTAACTGTCCGTCTTTCTATGTGGGGGCGGCGATTAGACTGGACGGCACCCTAATGCCATCTGCACGTCATGAAGCAGGTGGTTACAGGGATGAGACCTAGAAGTCTAACTGTCCGGCTTTATATGGGGGCGGTGGTTGGACTGGTTGGCATCCTAATGCCATCTGTACGGCACTAAGCAGAAGATTCGGTAGCCATGCGCTAGGGTCTCTGTGACACGTGACGTTCTAAGAGTTATCCACCAACAGATTCGTCGCGATATGACCAAGGAGTTAAAGCGACGTAAAATAAAATAGAGGGGAAAAAATGATACTCAAATGTTTAAGAACTGGACGCTATGTGCTGGCCTTAAAATTCCATACTGTTTCCATGCAACTGAATGTTGACAAGACTTAAAAGTAATGAAGTTATAAACAATTTCAAACTTTAATAAGGATATCTCGGAAATGGCTTACGCTACAAAAAAACATATTTAAAATAAATTATGTGTTTTAAAGAGATCTACATTTCTTGTGTAGTACGTTTTTGTCTATCGTTTAACGTTTACCAGTTATACAAGATTATACAAAATTCCTTTACAATGAAGAAGACTTCACTAGCTATTCCCAGAAAATTCAAGATGTGCCGTTTATTTGTCATAAAGATACAGTATTTTAATCAAAATCATTTGTTATTTTTGAGTCGGTATTTTTAACACTTAAATAGTTTCAGACTAATTATATAATATGTAAACTCAATAACAGCCCGCCTTGAAGCAATATGTGTATGCAATAATTTGTAAAATGTATGTAACACATTGCATATGCTTATATTATTGTATCCATGTTCAATAATGTTATGTGAATATATTACGTAGTTTAATAATGTAGGAGCTGTGAGAATAATAAGTTAAAAGTGGCTAACAATGAGGTAACCTTGAGGCAATAATGAGTTTGAGAGTTTAAATGTTACTTGTGATTCTTGGAAGCAATAATGTAATTTTGAGACAGCTTAAAATGTAACCAATCAACAACCAGAAAAAGCTTTAGTTAAATGCAGGTATTCTATTGGATTAGGAATATCCAATCAGAGACTTGAAATACAGAAATTTACAAGTTTAGACGGTTTAAATCAATTCAGTTGCCTGCAGACAGTGCTCATAACTGGATGCGTTGCTTGTGCGTCCTCGAGAGATTTAATATGTATTCGTGTGAGACGAAAAATAAGTTTGTGTTAAAAAGTGTAATGAATTAATTAATAAAAAGAATCTCACAGCTCTCTATATCAGTGAAGTGTTATTTAAATCGTGTCAGGCATTAATAAAAGGGAGAGAAGTAAAACTATAATCTTTGTAAGCCTACATTCTTGTCGCACCACAACCCTGCCAAGACATCCATGTCTCTAAAACAATAATACTGACGCAGCCGAGGCAAACATAAATATATGATATTTAAGGAAACATTCAAATTACAAAGTTAATATTTTTTTAAACTTTGGGCAAAGGCCACCTGAAAGTACATTTGGGGCGAAGGCTATCGGAAACGTGCGGTTGCAACTACTACAAGTTCGGCTCCCCAACAGTTGAAATATAATACAACTCCTTCAGTACAAACTACTACAAATTGACGCCCAAAGCGAGTTGCAAGTAAAAAAATTCGTAACAAACTATGTTCTTCAAATTGGCTTTGCATACGTGAAGCAACCAACTTCTTCATTTTTTAGGAGATTCAACATTCGAACTAAATCCTTCATGTAAAGAGTATTTGAGCTGAGGGATTTTCTTGAAAATATTATTGTCGTATCTTTGGAATATAGTGCACTTAAATACCATATTTGATATTTATCGAACTTTTGGTTTTTGATTCATGTTTTTCACATGTAAACATTGACGGATGTTTTTCTAAAAATGATTTTTATTTTGAATTCAGGGTACCCCTAAACGCATATTTTCGGTGAAATTTGGGTATCGAATTTTTGGTTAGAACACAATACTTCTCTTACCCGCTATAGACAGCTGGCAGGGAAAGTTAAAATATAATATTTTAGCAATTTCAGCATTTAATGTTCCCTTAATGAATGTGCAGATTCCGAATTCGCCGAAAGCGAGTACTTGAGTTCTAAATATGTAGGAACCTAGGATACTTGGATGTTTCACAGAAATTATAAACGCTAAAAAAGCTAAACGGAAGTCTAGACAATAAAAGTTTTAACGGAACAACTCTTGGCAGCAGATGGCGCTGGGATATGAAGTGAAACAAACGTCAGAATAGAAACCATTCTGCTGCAGTGATAACTTTCATATGAATACCAAATGCAATAAAAACTGTCCGATAGAACAAAAGACGGTGCTGCTTCCATGGTAAACAAATGAAGAACTACAGCCTTGCGTGTTGCTATGGAAACCGTAGAGACAGTAGAAGTATGAATATATGTATTCAGCTGGGAGCGATAATTTTAACAACATGGGTGGATAATTGATTTCTGCAGCTCGACTCTAGGCCCCAGTTTGGGGTACTTAACAGTGTAATTGTATTAATTAGTAAGATAAATGACTTTCAAAAGCCACTTCACACTTTAAACATTTTCAGGACTGTAATGTGTTTATAAATCTTTTCCACGAACCATTCTTACAAACGTTTTTTACTTCCCCTACCACGTACATAATAGGTAGAGAAGGTATTGCAATCCACCCAAAAATTTGATACCGAGATTTCGTCCGAAATGCATGTTTTGAATCCAAAAATCATTTTTAGAAAAACGTCCATATGTGTATGTCTATGAATAGCATAACTCAAAAACGAAAAAAAAAACTGGATAAATACCAAACTTGATATTTAAATTCAATAACTTCCAAAGATTTGATGTGGACATTTTTAAGAAAATCCCCCTCAACGCAAACTATCCTTTATATGGACCACTTTTCGAAGTGTTTATACCATATATTAAGTATTTTTACATCACAAATAAAATGCGTATTTTAAATTCTCTGGGAATATTGGTTTATTTCAAATAATTTTTTCAGTTGTTTCTCGCGATGTCATGGAAACAGTATCGCATTTTAAGGCCAGCATATAGCGTCCAGTTGTTAAACATTTGACTATCACTGTTCTCTTTGTATTTATAACGAAATGTGTAATGCAAGTATTTCTGCAAAGGTTTATTTGGATTAAAATGTAGTAGATAGAAAAAAATCTGATATGTTACAGTCACATGACTTTCTTTACTCTTGTACAAACTATTTTTACAAACACATATTCTCCATATGCTTCATGTTAATCGAGATGTTAATCTTATTGTTAATTTTCTTGTAGATGCAAGGGGAATTGGTAGGCTTTAAGCGATAATCAAATATTTTAAGTGCTGGTTGCTAGGTGGAGTATTCCATTCTCTTTGCATTACCAAGACAAAAAAAAATAAATAACGAATTTGAGAAAAAATATAAGTAGTTCTGGAAAATTTAAGGGAATAACAAGTAATATCTCGAAAATGCTTCACTCAACAAAAAAATTATATGACATAAATTGTGTATTTTAACGCGATCTACATTTTTTGTGTAGTAAAATTTTGTCTATCTCTTATGATTTACCAGTCATGCAAAAGTCGTTCACAATGAATAATACTTTTGGAGACATTCCCAGAAAATTCGAGATATACATTTCATTTGCCATGAAAATATCTTAAACATATATTTTAATCAAAATCGTTAGAGCCATTTTTGAGAAAATTAAAATTTTCGAAAATTCTTCCATGTAAAGGGTAATCTGGGGTGGGGGGATTTTCTTGAAAACCTTCGTGTCGCATCTCTGGAAGATACTGAACCTAAATACCAAGTTTGGTGTTTATCCGACTGTTCGTTTCTGAGTTATGCTGTTCACAGACACACACACGGACATATTTCCATAAATGTTTTTTTTTTGGATTCAGGGGATCTCAAAACATATATTTCCGGTGAAATCTCGGAAATAGAATGTTTTGTTTGGAATACAATACTTCCTCTACCTAATATTAGTTGGTGGCAGACAAAGCAAAAATGAAAGAGAAAATGCAAACTTTTAAAATTTGCTTACCTAAGTCTTAAAGTTGGCAAATTAAACATTTAATGCTTTAATTGCAATATTATTAGATAATAGGAATTACTGCATACAGCTGTCTTTAAATATCGATTTAAATCGATAACTTGGACACCCCTGTAATACACTCGGTATATATGCGTTGTTACTTGGACTACATAATAAACAAATGAAGAACTGCGTCATGGTTTGATTAGCATTTTGCGTTACCATGGATACTGTATGGCACAAAAAATTGATATATGTGATGCAGTTAACCATCGAGCTCTTCAATATAACTGGAGCAACAGCTGTGAAGCCACTTATTCAATTAGTTGCGCCTGGTGTGATTGTCATCTAGCATTTTGACTTGAAAAACTGCCAATAGGTCAATCTGAACACGTGTACGCGTGAGATAATATGGGATGTGGCTAAAGATAAATCTAAGCAATTAGTTCGGTTTGAACTTTGGAAAAAATAATGCATTCAACGACCAGACGTCACTTCCAAAATTGTATTAACGTATCTATAAAAAGCAAAAAACTTAAAAGCCACTGTATATTTTATTTAATCTCACCAGTTGTCGAAAGAATAATTTTCAGAATTTCTTTTCCAATAATAAAATTAGTTTATACGTTTTCTATCCTATATCACACAGTACTTATATGAAATCCGTGCTTTTATTCCTTGCAATATGAGAGTTCAAAATTTACGTGAAACACGTCTAAATATTTAGTGCTTTAAAATTGCTGTGATTTTAAATTATTTTAATCCGGCGAGGAATGCTCTGAATCCTTGAACAGATCAAAAAGGTAGAGTACAAATTTGGTGTGTTGTCTTCGTATGACTTTCCCTACTCACTCTTCTGTAAACTCTTCTTACAAAAGTTTAATCTTCTATCTATTTTTTATTAATTGAGATAAATTTTCATTGCACATTTATACTTTTCGTTGTAGGTATAAGAACAAGTCAGATAGTCAGATTTTTGAAAAGCGGATTGCTATGTGATGACTTTCAAAAACGTTTGTATGGCCTCAAGAAAAACAGAAAAATTCACTTCCTACTTGAAAAATTCTGATATGTACGAGGGCTGTCCCAGAAGTACCCGACTTAACAAAGAAAAAACAAAAATTTTGGGAGAAAACACCTTTATTTCTCTATATAGTCTCCTTTCAGCTCGATACACTTTTCCCAGCGATGTTCAATAGCTTCCATACCCTGTTTATAGTGAGAACCGTCGAGTTCTGCAAAATAGCCATCAACTGCAAACTCCACCTCTTCATTGGTGGCAAATCTTTTACCACCAAGCCATTTCTTCAAATTTGGAAACAGAAAATGATCAGAGGGAACTAAGTCTGGCGAATAGGTGCATGAGAAAGCAATTCGAACATTAACTCATTGATTTTGGCCATGGCGATAATGGATGTGTGAACTCGTGCATTGTCTTGATGAAACAGAACTTACTTTTTCGCTAAATGCGGCCGTTCTTGCTTGATGTCATGATTCAAACGTTGCAATAAATTTGCATAATACTCGCCATTGATTGCTTTTCCTTTTTGAAGATAATCAATGAAAATTATCCCACGCCATCCCAAAAAACTGGCGCCATGACCTTGCCTGCAGATGGAATTGTCTCACCTTCCTCGGAGCCGATTCTCCCCTTTCAATCCACTGTTTTGACTGCTCCTTCGTCTCAGGTGTGAAGTGATGCACCCATGTGTCATCCATGGTTATGAATCGACACAAAAATTCGGCTTTATTGCAGCTAAACATCGCCAAACACTCGACTGATGCTGCTTTTGTTATATTGTGAGTAAACGCGGCACCCATCTTGCGCACATCTTTCTCATGTCTAAATTTTCAGTTAGTATGCGATGTACAGCACTTTTTGTAATTGCTACGATGTCTGCTAGCTCACGCAATTTGTCGGCAGTCGTCCTATTTTGTGGATTTTCTTCACAATTTCTGGCTTGGTGGTCATTTGGTCGACCACTGCGATGTTCGTCTTGGCCTCGCTTAAACTCTGCCACTCAATATTTTACTGTTGTAAACGAAGGAGCAGACTACCCCAGAGTAGAATCTAGCTCAGCTTTAATATTACTTGGACTAAGACCTTTCAAATGAAAGTATTATATCACATAACGTTGGCCAGGTTTATCCATGTTTACAAATTTGCTGAGAGCATTCACTATTGATGGCTGCCAAACAATTACTAAACAACGTAGCATGGTCAAACTTCAAACTTAAGCTTTATAAGGGTGGTACTTTCTACCACAGTCATTTGTTTGAAACAACAACCGCTATATATACGTCAGGACGGGTACGTCTGGGACTGCCCTCGAGCATTCACATTACTTTCTCGACCCCTTCGTTTATTAGTGGGTATACAAACTATTTTAAAGCTTATTTTTATATATCTACATTTAATCCAAATAAACATTTACAGAAATAGCTCCATTACACACTCCATTATAGATGCAAAGGGAACGCGACAGTCAAACGTTTAAGAACTGAACGCTATATGCTGGTCTTAAAATTCCATACTGTTTCCATGACATCGCGAGAAACAACTGAATGTTGACAGGACTTTAAAATAATGACCAAGAAATGAACAATTCGAACCTTTAATAACGAATATCTCAGAAATGGCTTACGCTACGAAAAACTAATTATAAGTAAATTGTGTGTTTTAAAGAGATTACATTTTTTGTGTAGTAGGTTTTCGTCTATCGCTTAACTCTACCAGTTATACAAGAGTGTATAAAATTGCTTCCAAATGAAGAGGACATCATAGGCTATTACCAGAAAATTTAGGATACACTTTTATTTGTAATGTGAGGCAGTATTTTTAACACTTAAATGATATCAGCCTAATTATATAATATAAAAAATAATAACAGCCCGCCTTAAAAGCAATATGTGTATGCAATAATAAATAAAGTGTATGTAACGGTCATTCTATTATGTTTATATTATGTACATGTATAAAAAATGTTAGGTGAATATATTACGTAGTTTAACAATGTAGGAGCTGTGAGAATAGAACAAACTGCTTTCCCTAGCAAACAGAATTAAAGTAAAAAGCCAAAAGTTGTTAAGAATGATGTAACCTTGAGGCAACAATAAATTAGAAAGTTTAAAAAGGCTACTAATAATTCTTGGAACAATAATAATATAATATTTAAAACAGTTTATAAATAGCCAATCAAAATCTAGAAAAGCTTTAAGTTAAATAAAAGTATTCTATTGGAGTAGGGTTAGCCAATCAGGGACTTGAAATAGAGAAAATGTGCAAATTCAAACGATAGATGCTACAAGATAGCGTAACCAAACAGTTCGGTTTGGTACGGGTTCAGTGTGAGACATAAAAATTCATTGCGGTGAGAATAACACAAAATTTACCTCTTAAAAAGTCAAATAACAATAATCTCACAACTCTATAGTATGATATATTTAGTGAAGTGTTATTTAATCGTGTGAAGGATTAATAAAACAAAAGTAAAGGGTCTTTCAACAAGAGTGTCCTATCTTTAACGTGTGATAGCCGCCGTTGTTATTGAGTTACAGTAGTCATTTTTTTTCATGTGGTTACAGTTGTTATTAACAAATAGCCATGGAACGTTACAGCATTCAGTAACGCGTAGAAATTGTGAAAATTTATTATCAAAATGGATCATCAGTTCGCCAAACCTTCCGTGAAGTTTACGGTGTGCATAATCGTCCCTGCGAGAGAACGATTCGGCGTTTGATCGATAAATTTGAAAGAAGTGGTTCTGTCAGCGATCAAAAACGGGGCCTACACGTAATTGACGTAAGCGCTCCAACGAAAACATAGGCGCCGTTCGTGAGAGTGTACGCGAGAACGGAAACAAATCGATTGCTCGTCGAGCGCAAGAATTGCGGCTTTCGCCGACCACAACTTGACGAATTCTGCATCTGGACTTGAAGTTTCACGCTTACAAAATGGTATTAACTCAAGAATTAAAGCACAACGACCATAGTTTGCGCCGTGTATTCGCTGACTGGGCTATGGTGCAATTGGAAGCTGACCTGCATTTTTGTCGAAAAATCACATTCAGCGACGAAGCGCACTTTTGGATGGATGGTTGAGTTAACAAACAAAATTTCCGCTATTGGAGCAATCACAATCCAATACAGATTCAAGAACGACCACTGCATTAAAGGTATTTACATGACAAAATAAAATGTGTATCTTGAATTTTTCGGAAACACCTTGCGAGGTCCTCTTTATTCGGAGGTAAATTTATATAATCTTGCATAACTGGTGAACGTTAAGCGATAGACGAAGACGTACTGCACAAAAAATGTAGATCTCTTTAAAACACAAATTTGTATTCCAAACAAGTTTTTTCTGTGGCTTCAGCCGTTTCCGAAATATCCGTTATTAATGTTTAGAATTGTTCAGTACTTATCTTGTTTTCAAATCCTGTCGATTTGCAGTTGTTTCTCGCGATTGATTTGTACATATAACACGAAATATGTAATACAGTTATTTCTGCCAAGAGTATTTGGATTAAAATGCAGTAGATAGAAAAAAATTCTGATGTGTTACACTCACATTACTTTCTCTACTCTTGTACAAACTATTTGTACAAGCACTTATTCTCCATATGCTTCATGTTAATCGAGATGTCAATCTTATTGCTAATTTTCTTGTAGATGCAAGGGGAATTGGTAGGCTTTAAGCGATAGTCAAGTGTTTTAAGAGCTGGTTGCTATGTGGAGTATTCCATTCTCTTTGTATGTCCAGGACAAAAAAATGAATAACGAATTCCCATTTGAGAAAAAGTAAAGTATTGGAAAATTTAAGAGAATAACAAGCAATATCTCGAAAATGGTTCACTCAACAACAAAAAATGTATATGACATAAATTGTGTATTTTAACGCGATCTACATTTTTTGTGTAGTAAAATTTTGTCTATCTCTTATGGTTTACCAGTTATGCGAAAGTCGTTCACAATGAAGAATTTTTTGGAGACACTCGCAGAAAATTCAAGAAATACATTTCATTTTTCATGAAAATATCCTAAATATATGATATTTTAATCAAAATCTTTACAGCCATTTTTGAGAAAATTAAAATTTTCGAAAAATGTTCCATGTAAAGGGTAATCTGGGGTGGGGAGATTTTCTTGAAAACCTTCGTGTCGTATCTCTGGAAGATACTGAACGTAAATACCAAGTTTGGTGTTTATCCGACTGTTCGTTTCTGAGTTATGCTGTTCACAGACACATACACGGACATGTTTCCAAAAATGCTTATATTTCTCGGTATCGAATTTTTGGGTGGAATACAATACTTCCCCTACTTATTATACGTAGTAGAGAAAGTAATAAGCTTTAGTAAGAATAATTTGTATACACACTAATAAATGATAGAGGGTAGAAAATGTCATGTGAATGTATTACCTAAGGTTTTTTCGGGTGGAGTACAATACTTCCTCTTGATAATTGACAGAGAAAATAAAAAGCGTCCTTAAGAAACGTTTTATGGAAGTTATATAAATATAAATGAGAGTGGTTAGAGAAGGTCATGTGAATGTAGCGTATCCGGTGTAACTAGTAAATAACAATTTACTTTTCCAATATGAGAGGGTTATGATTGCCTGACCTCAGAAATGCCTGTTTTGTTAAGATCGAGAATGTTGTTACGTCGCGGTCGTGATTTTCCGCGAGGGTTCGGAAGCGCTCGTGCACGGTGTGGCCAGGCTATGCATAACATCTGTAACGAGCGCTAGTACTCTACGAGCATGCCGCGCCGCGCATCCTTAACGTCTGCTTGTGCTCTACGCTAGGTAAAGAACTGAAGAGAGACCGTGTGTGTGTGTATGTGTGTGTGTGCGTGCTTGTGAATAATGTAAAATATACGTAAAACTTTTTAAAAATATATATATGCATTTTATAAAAATTACAGCTTAAAAATGCCTATCTTACATATTTTATCAAATAAATGCCAGCATTAACATTTGTAGAAATACAATTTACGCAAATACCAAAAGTTGAGGCCGCAGAGATATGTCTTACGCAGGTAAAGAAATGGATTTTTTCCGCTCTCAACCCCTCCACGTAACCATGGGGGGTTGCTATAATTAGAATTCTGTGCGGAGTGAAATGAATCCAACTTCTAGCGTTCTTATAAATAACAATTGAAGTTCAAAACTAAAATTTTCTTATTTCCTTCCAATATACGTCGTAAGTAATACCTACACGAAATCGAAGTTAGTTTACAGGCGTGTCAACTTTACCTGTTGAACATTTCCCGATGGAATTTAATTATTTTTAAAATTTTGTATACGATTTTTCCATAATTTTAATAACAATTTGTGAAATAAAGCATGCAAATTTTATATGTAAGCAAATTCTACATTAACATAAGTTTCTTTGGGAATAATAATTGTGTTCGTGAGTATTAAAAAGGTCTGCCATCTTGCATAATTTATGTATAACTTCGATAAAGACAGCCATTCCTCTAATTGGCAACTTATAATTAAAAAAAATCGAAAATTGTCTACTTTAGATTTTGATGTATATATCTCTCGAACATAAACTGCTTTAGAATGCTAAATTTTAAAATTCTTGTACTTTAAATCTTCCTTTTTAGATTAAAATCAATTACTGTAAAAATAATTTAGATGTTTTATAAGGATGTACAACATTTCAAATTTATTTCTAATGTTTGTATCATATTTTGAAATATCTATATAAGTTCGATTGTAAAACGCCAATAATTATCCTGGATTTTTACATTTTGTATGTATTTTAATCATTTTTGCGGGGAATTTCTGAAAGGTTGTAAATTAATTATATCTATTTTAAATTACCAAACTTACGAGTTTAAAAAGCTTAGCTTTTCCCAATAATTTTAAATCTAACACTCACGTATTGCTGGTACTTTAATAAATCAATTCATAAAGTTGTACAAAAACGAAGGGAAAACGTAAAGATGTTTTGATTTCATTGTGATTCGTCTTGGTCGCCATAGCAACTGAATACGTAAGAAACAAATGCTTGCCGTGGTCTCTATGGAAACTGGCAAGTTAGCGATAATTACCAGATTCCGGTAACCGGAAACGTGCCACTTGTATGCTATCAGACAACACCGGAAATTTTCTTCCTCTAAAGCCTCTTAGGTGGGAAATGCCGTCACTTTTAGACGCGTTCGTTTGCATGATCAATAAAGATTCTCAATAGCCGAGAGGTAGATGATATTTCTGCAGCAGGCGCCCTCTCGTAATTAATAGATTAATTAATTTCTCATCCCACCTCGATCATCAGGTTTCGTGATTAAAGTGAAAACAGCAAGTGACGTTCTTCTAATTGTATCCATGGCAACGAGTAAGTGAAAATGTTCAAGGACCGCTCGCTGTATTAAAATTATCGCAAGCAAAGGCTTCATAATTTCTTACGCTGTTCAGTAAAATCTGATATTTCCTTTCATGTGTGTAAAATGGCCTTTACGTGGAAATTCCAAACAGTTTATAAAGATATGAACGAAGCAAGGAATCTGGCTACAGAATCTTAGCGAATAAAAAATCTAGTGCATGTTACAATCGCATTACTTTCTCTATCCGTTATTATTTACTTCCATAACTGTTTTGTAAGCCATTCATACCAGATTTTATTTTTCTATCTACATAATTCAAATGGTTACAAACTATTTCTGTTAATTATATTACGACAGTATATATTTTGTAGGTTGAAATGGCACCCAAGAGGTTTAAAAATTACATCTCATGAAAAATAAGAGAATACTATGTAGATTTCCAACCGTATTGCATAAAATATAGAAATATTCATAATAACAGCGGCGACTTTTTTTGTAAATAACTATTCAGATCTTAATTTCTTCCTGAGATTATTTTTTGTATAGGAAGTCATTTTTGAAGAAATACAAAATTACATAATTTTTCTTATAAACTGTTTTTGCGATGAAGAGATTTAGCTTTAAATTATCGCCTGCGTCCTTAAATAACCTTTAAGTTAGAAATTTGTACTTCTCAAATACGTTGGACCTAAAAACGTGTATCTGTAGTGAAATGGTATATCGAATTTGTATCTGAGCTGCAGAGAAAGAAAGAATATGAGCATTTAATCCGAAATAACGCTATAATTTCAGAAGCCATAAGCAATTATTATTTAGTTTATTTGTTATCTGAATTATCATACATCATGTTTAAACTTACATCCACACGTGACGTAAATATTTACTGCCACAGTTAAATAACTTTATTCTCAACCAACGGGTTTTCAAATTTTTATAATTGCAATAGTTGTATTTTTGTAAAGTAGACATTAGTAAATCAAAAGTTTGATATCTTCGAGTAGTTACTGAAGTACATTTAGTTAACTTCTTTATTTGTATATACATATTTGTTATCGTTTTCAGTATTCTTTAAGCAAAGGATCAATAATTCAAATTTCGTTTCTGTGGTTAAGTTAAATTTAATCTTACATCCCAACTTTAAGGAAGTGCATTTTGGAAAATTATAAAATTGCTATTATTAACCTATCAGCATAAAATTTTGATTTAGCCACAAAATTGGAATATAGGTCTTCAATGTAAAGTTTGTTAATTGTACGTGTAATTGTTATGGAGAAATTAATTTTTTAATATCTACGTAAATTTTGAATGTTATGAAATTGTTCAATGGAGATTTCTTATTCTGAATTTTGTTTTAGATTTTTAAGAACAACATAAACAATCTGATATGTAGGTTTTAAAAAATACTTATTAGTTTGTCCATATAAATATAAAACTTTTAAGACCTAGAGTGTATTTAATTTATACAAAAAAGGTCAATCGGTGTTTCACTTCACAGTTAATTAAAAGTGAGGCGTGCGAAAAAAATACACATTTGGGAAAAAGTCTATTTAAAAATAATTTACGTACAGTCTTTTAAATAGTGGCATTCGGTAATTCAAAAACCGAAAACGCAGAACTAGAAGTGGGGATAAAATTTTAATGAGGCCTTAAAAGGTCCTTGCGGATCTATTACTCTGTGTTTTAAAAGTATTTTAATTTTTTATTTTAATTTTTGTTTAAAATTTCAATATCATGTGAACTTCTGTGCTCCTTTTGGTATTCATGATATTGATTTTCGGAATTATGATGTTTTAAAAAAATACTCAATAAATTCCCTTTAGTATTTTCAGTTTTAAATGTGAAATTTGTAATACGAGTGTTTAATGGCGTACGGTCTAAACTAATAGAAATACGGACTTGAAATTTTGCAGCAGTATTACTTTGAGATCTTATCGCATACGATTAAAATTTCAGCTTAATTGGTTAAAAATTGTACATAATATTCAGATTACGATAAGCTAGTGTTACAATTTATATTGTGCACTTATTTGGGTACAATCGCCTGAAAGCTTTTTGGTCCTCTTAACTTGTTTAGCAGCTTTGAACAGTTGAAGATCAGTGCCGGCAGGATACAGACAGTTGAATATCAAGCGCGATAATTATTTATAAACGTGAGGAAACGGTTATTTTTATCTAATTTATAATTTTCAATTATCTGTTCCTAGTTGTTATTTTATTTACTCGTTAATAACAATAATAAACGTTTTATTATTTTTTATTGGAATAGTGTAGTTACTTTCACTCCAGTTTTGATTTTATTTGTAGTAATATTGCGAGAGTTTAAGGGTTTAGTTTGAGAGAATCATGTTCTGGAGTCTTTTTTTAATACTTAACAAATAATTATAACATTAAACAGGGATTTTATTTGTTTGTCATAATTTTCTTCATTACGTAAGTGAATCTAAATTCATTCTATCTCTAAACTATTCAGAAAACAATATATATTTCAGCACTTGAATTAGATGTTTTATTTTGCCATTACAAAGTTTCAAAAACGTCACTTTTATTAAAATTTCTACAGAGAAAGTTGTAACGTTGTAGAACTATAATCCAGATGTCTACAAAAAATGGGGTATGAAATTTTAAATACTCTCTCGCATTCCTCTTTCTTCTTCTCTTAGGATCATTTAAAAGGCTCCCCATTATACAATTTTTCTTCAGTGTTTTTCAAATTTTCCTCTAGATGCATTCTTTGAAGATGAATGATTGATTTTTAGAAAATTAAAAACATTAGATACTTTTTATTTTTTCCAGGCAAAGTTTAAATAATAACAAAACGTAATATTTCAGGAATATATACAAAATTAAAACTTTAAACTTTCCAAATTTTCATCGCAAATGGCATTTCACACGAGACTTTATTTTTTAAAAGACGTATTTGCTTGGAAATATAGGTACAGGAACCATGGACATTAATTTAGGCTATAATTATGTTGAACAAACTACGATCAAAAGTTCAAATTTGTAGAAATTAAAACAAATTGAATGCTGAAGATATTTGAAGCATGAAGGCATAAAATACCGATTAAATGTATAACGAACCATAAAAGCAAGTTCACGTAGCTAAGATAAAATAAAAATGATAAAATGAAAACGATAGAATTATGATTCGTCTCTGATTCATAAGCTTAATAGTCTAAGTAAATTGATTGGTAAACGTATTGATTCACTTAAAACGCCAAGTGAGATTCTGCAGAAAGTTTCAACCACATATGGCCACGATTCTTTGAAATTGAAGTCAACAAAATTGATGAATACTAAATGCTAGGCGTGTGAAAAGAATCAGGCAGCCTACTGAGACAAAAGACGGCGCTGGATACAAAACAGAGATTTCGTAGCCTAAAGCTCATACAAAAACGAAACAATGCTATTTTATTCTTTTGAACGCGTTGTTTCCTTCTATTTGAATAAATCAGATTCATATTATTTTAATGACAAGGCTGTTCTAGGTCTCGGCATATTCCAGCGAAACTGAGATGATGTAAAATGCAATACCTCTCTAGTTAATAATGGACGGAAAAAGGTATTTACTCCACGGTGACATGTAAAAGCTCAGCTAGCTCGGAATGGTCTAGATGCTGTAACCAAGGCTGGTGTTTGCTGGAGTGATTATGTCCCTGCTAATCACAACAGCAAGGTTCAGGAAACGTGAATGTTGGAGCAGATAACATGACGCGCAGTTCTGATTGTTGTGCTATAGCGTGCGGAAACAAAACTCATGCATTATTCGATTGAGGCACCTCTTGTAATTACTAGGGACAGCAATTTTGTCTTCTAATAATCTGCTTAGTATGTCTGCATTTATGCACTGAAAACTTCCGGAATATGCCCATAAATATACCTTATAAAAGGTATTAAGACATATTGACATACAATAAAAATTCAAGGTGACATTATGTAATCTCTCCGTGAATAAAAATATTAGGTAAACCATATGGATTATGTAATTCATCAAAATTAATCTTTAATATGGAGTAGTAACCTATCTTTGTGGCTTAGGTTTACTTTTGACATGATTACACGAAAACAAGGCCTTCACCATACACAAATACCGCACCACTGAACTGAATGACCTGTAATTTTAACTGCAGACGATTGCGAACCTGCAGGGATATTTTAGGAATTGAATTTCTAAATTATTAACACCTGATTTTCACTTTCTCTACTACGTATAGTAAGTAGGGGAAGTATTGTATTCCACCCAAAAAATCGATACCGAGGTTTCACCGGAAATATATGTTTTGAGACCCCCTGAATCTAAAAAAAGCATTTTTGGAAACATGTCCGTGTGTGTGTCTGTCATAACTCAGAAATGAACAGTCACTCCATATTACCCTTTACATGGAACATTTTTCGAAAATTTTAATTTTCTCAAAAATGGCTCTAACGATTTTGATTAAAATATCATATGTTTAAGATATTTTCATGACAAATTAAATTTTTATCTCGAATTTTCTGGGAATGTCTCCAAAAGTATTCTTCATTGTGAACGACTTTTGCATAACTGGTAAACCATAAGAGATAGACAATATTTTACTACACAAAAAGTGTAGATCGCGTTAAAATACACAATTTATGTCATATACATTTTTTTGTCTTGGATATACAAAGAGTATTAATCTGTGGCAAAGAGAATGGTGCTGCACCTAGCAACCAGCTATTAAGAGATATGTCTATGCTTAAAGACTACTGTATTTCTATATTGCCCTTGCAAATACAAAACAAGTGGAACATAGTACGTCTTAAGCGATAGTCAAATATTTTTAGAACTGGTCGCTATGTGTAAAATGTAATTCTCTTTGCATGTCAAAAGATCGTTTCTGCAAATGTTTATCTCGATTAATATGAAATAGATGGAGAATAAGAGTTTGTAAAAATAGTTTGTACAAGAGTAGAGAAAGCCATGGGAGTGTAACACATCAGATTTTTTAAGTTAGTACCTATAATTAAAAAATAAAATAAAAGAAGATTATTTTCCAAATGCTTTATCATCATTCATTACCTTACACTACTTCTCCACATAGTCACCGCTGTTATTCAGGCACTTGTCATAACGTGAAACGAGTTTTTGTATACCTTCGACAAAGAATGATGCCGACTGTGATGAAAGCCAAGTCTGCACTTCGTGTTTTACATAATCGTTGTTGAAATTTTTTCCACCAATAATTTCTTCAGACGAAGAAACGGATGAAAATCGCTTGGTGCCAAATCCGGACTGTAGGGAGGTTGATCGAAGCGATCAGATCTCGAGTTTGTTTTGTCGTGTGTGGCCGCGAATTGTCACTCATTATTGTTTCCCCATAAACCTCACACAATTGGTGATAAATGTTTGTTGGCGTAACATTTCTCGCACTCAAAAATGAATCACTGATCTGACTTCACAATCGGCGGCTCGTTCGGTTGTTTTAAATATTTCGAAACAGTCTAACAACGGGAAAACACAAAGTGACGATCGTTCACAGCTGCGTCTGATTAGATTAATAAATCTTAAGGGATACTGAAAAATAAAACTTAAATTAAATATAATAGTACGCATAACCACAAAACAAACTCAATTTGGAAAACTCAGAATTGATTTAACATCCACTTTCACACCGCGAGTGAACGGCTACGACCAGAAGGGAAGTGAGCTATTGCTTGCGTTTAGTATGAGCTACTATCAGTGTTGCCAAGTTTCAAGACTGACTTGATGACACACATTATTTGGAAATATCGTATTTGTAAATCAATTGTGAACATAAAATGAACAAAATAAAATATTTATAAAATATTCATTTAAAATAAGCAAATATGCAGCATAATTTGCAAACTGCTGAAATATTATGCTCATTAACAAAACAGGCAAAACATGCATAGATACAACTTAAAGTATTGTTTAAATAGTTTGAAGTTTAGTAATTACACATTTCGAAATTTAGGCGAGACATGGGCGAAGTAATAGTTTTTTTTCCAGCTTTCATAATGATTTTTAATTTTGCATGTCGGTCTATTTAAAAATTATTTAAAAATTTAAAAATATATTTCGTTGCGAGTAAGAAATAACAACATCGAAATTACATTATTTTGATTAAATATTGGAATCTGTGTTAAATATGCAGTCAGATATATCTACGATAATATAAACATATTTGAAAATTAGATTAAATACGTGTCGTAAATTTCTTTCTCTAGTGATTTAAAAATCACAGAATACTCAGTGCTACAAAGCACAACAGAAATAATGTTCTAATATGTATTGTATGTTATTTTGAAATATTATTGTAGTGTGTGAAGTAGATTGTTTGTTGTATTGTTATTTACCCCACACTTTGGGAGCCAATTTGAAGGAGGTTTGTTGATGCTACTTATGGTAAGCCAGTTTGAAGAAGATGTATTATATTTCCACTGTTGGGGAGCCGAACTTGAAGTAGTTGCAACCGCACGTATGGTAAAAAGTTTCAGGTAGCCTTCGCCCCAAATGTGCTTTCCGGTGGCCTTTGCCCCAAGTTTAAAAATATTAACTTTGTAATTTTGACCGTTTCTTTAAATATTATATATTTATGTTTGCCTCGGCTGCGTCAGTATTATCGTTAGAGACATGGATTTCTTTGCAAGGCGTGGTGCGGCTGAAGAATGTAGGCTTACATAGATTATAATTCTTAATTCCTTCTTCTTATTAATTCTTGACACGATTATAAATAACACTTTACTGATATAGAGAGCTGTAATATTCTTTTATTAAATACTTGCACTTTTTAAACACGTAAACTATTTTCGGCTCACACTGAATACATATTAAACATCTCGCATCCGGTTAGAAACACTGTCTACAAGCAACGCGTCCAGTTATGAGCGATGTCTAGAAGCAACTGAACTCTGAATTTATAAATTTTGCTATACTTCAGTTTCTGATTGGCTAATCCTAGCCCAATAGAATACGTTCATTTAACTAAAGCTTTTTCTGGTTGTTGATTGGCTATTTTATAAACTGTCACTTAAATTACATTATTGCTTCCAAGAATCACAAGTAACATTAAACTTTTAAAATTCATTATTGCCTCAAGGTTACCTCATTGTTAGCAACCTTTGACCTACTATTCTCACAGCTCCTACATTATTAAATTACGTAATACAATCACATAACATTATTGAACATGTATACAATAATATAAACATATGCAATGACTGTTTCATACATTTTACAAATTATTACATACAAATATTGCTTCAAGGCGGGCTGTTATTGAATTTCATATTATATAATTAGACTGAAATTATTTAAGTGTTAAAAATACTGCCTCATTGAAATGTTCCAGTTTATTCTCTTGTGAGTTTGTAAATACAGTATGAAAAGTGTGGCTTTTAGTCTGAAAATAAATAGAATTTGACAGAGTGAGAAACAACACACATTTTAACATTTACCGAAACTTTATATTATATCTAATTTCATGATTAGCAGAATTGTGAACCTTTTAGGTTCTGAAAACGCTTTATGAAAACATATTTCATATTTTAGAAAAAATTTAAACTTAAATGCGTGGGATATTTTTGGGCAAACGCTGCTTAAAATAGTATCATGTGTTATATTCACATGATTTACCCTACCCACTCTTTAATCTATTTTCAAAAAAACTTATTTTTCTATCTTCTTCGTGTTCAAGATAACTATTTACATAAATTGTTTCATTACATATTTCGTTATAGGTACAAGAGGGATACAGGGGACAGAAGCGATAGTCAAATCTTTAAAAAGTGGGTGTTTTGAAATTGCATATTCTTTGTATGACATTGCAAGAAACAACTGAATGGTGACAGCACTTTAAAAAAATCACAAAGAATTTAAAAATTCAAAGCAATAAGGACGAATATATTCGAAAAAGAAGTTACTGGAAATAATTTGTGTGTTTTAAAGATACTACATATTTTATGCAGTAACTCTTTTTTCTGTCTTTTATGGTTTACCAGTTATACAAAATTGTAGAAAATGCATTAATGAAGACTTCACGGGATTTTCGCAGAAAAATCAAAGTAAAAAATCTGATGTGTTACACTCACATGACTTTCTCTACTCTTGTACAAACTATTTTTACATACGCTTATTCTCCATATCCTTCATGTTAATTGAGATGTTAATCTTATTGGTAATTTTCTTGTAGGTGCAAGAGGAATTGGTAGGCTTTGAGCGACAGTCAAATGTTTTAAGAGCTGGTTGCTATGTGAGCATTCCATTCTCTTTGCATCTCGGTATCGAATTTTTGGGTGGAATACAATACTTCCCCTACTTACTATACGTAGTAGAGGAAGTAAAAATTGTTAGCTATTTTTGAGAAAATAACAAACAACAAAAATGTTCCTTGGTAAGGGTAAGTTTGCGTGTGAAAATTTTTCTTGGAAAAAAAAGGGGGGAAATTTGTTTCTTCCTTGGAAGATGCTGAACCTAACACAAAACATACTATTCATCTGACGTTTTGTATCTGAGTTTTGCTGTTCAAATACACAAATGCGGATCTTTATCTTATATACATATTTTGGGGTGGAATGCAATACTTTCTCTAAGTATGTGCTAGGTAAGGTAGAGATAAAAATAATATTGAGAAAGAATTTGAGAGGGTTGTAGCTCACTATTGTAAGCTAAACTTGAAGTAATGTCAGCCCCACGTATGGGAGATATGTTTCTTGGAGTGTTCGCCCCACGTACGGTACAAACTTTCCGGTGGCCTTCGCCCCACGTTTACTTTTCCGGTGGCCTTCGCCCCATGTTCACTTTTCCGGTGGCCTTCGCCCCCACGTTTAAAAATCAACTTTGCATTTTAATGTTTTTTTTTTATATATTATATATGTATGCCTCGCCTGCGTCAATAGTAATTTTCAGAACACGTATCTCTTAGCAGAGCTGGTGTGGCTAAAGAACAAGGTTTACACAAATTATAATTGTATTGTACTTTGTTTATTAATCTTTCACACAATTTAATAACACTTCACTGATGTATCCTACTATAGAGCTGTGAGATTATTGTTAATTACACTTTTTTTAACACGTAAACTACCTACTTCGTTACGCTATCTTGTAGCGTCTCCCGCTTGCATTTGTACATTTTCTCTATTTCTAGTTCTCTGATTGGCTAATCCTACTCCAATAGAATACTTTTATTTAACTGTTAGGTTTTCTAGTTTTTGATTGGTTATTTATAAACGGTTTTATATATTACATTATTATTGTTCCAAGAATTATTAGTAGCCATTTTAAACTTTCTAATTTATTGTTCTCTCAAGGTCACCTCGTTGTTAGCAACTTTCGGCTTCTACTTTACAATTTTGTTTGCTACGGAAGGCAGCTTGCTTCTATTCTCACAGCTCCTACATTGTTAAGCTACGTAATACATTCATATAACATTGTTATACATGTACATAATAAAATAAGCATAATAAAATGACCGTAACATACACTTTACATATTATATTATACACATATTGTTTTAAGGCGGGCTGTTATTATATTTTATATTATGTATTTAGACTGATATAATTTAAGTGCTAAAAATACTGCCTCAAGTTTAAGATTTTGAAAATTTCAGCCATAGTTTGCCTTAAGCACCACCCATTCTTTGTTTCCTACTCACTTTATTTTGTAAACGTTGGTTGCACTCTCAATTTGTCACGTATAATAATGTCATCCACGTGAAACAAAAAAATAAGTTTTGTGGAGTTTCTATAGAATGGAAATATATAAACGTGATGGTGTAGCATTTACGCAGTAGGTTTAAAACAACTTCATTTATATTTTTATTGCTCCAATTTTTCTATATTTTAATTTTTTTAATAAAAATGTATGTCACTATAAATCTGTTAAAATATGGCTATACGCAGGAAGGCGCAGTTTTGCGGGTTGCAGTATATTTTTACGGCTAGATATAAAAATGTATGGTCACATTTTTTTTGAAACGATGGCGACATGAAAAATGCATTGTTGCGCGCTCTGTGAAGTCGTAAAGCGTCGCAGTTGGGCGTCGTTTGTTTCAGCTAGAAGAGATTTGGAGAACGTAACCTAGCAACCCAGCGATGCTCGCTTCTCCTGCAAGTAGATGTGAATTAAGCTCTCATGTCAAGGTTAAGTAGCCTTGGGGTTGGTCATCAAGCTAACCTTGATGCCTTGCCAACAGACAGTAATTAGTCCCGTAGAGAAACACAAGAATAACGCCTATCATTTCAAAGTGATTGTTGGCACGGTTTTATGCACTCGCTCCGAACACAGGATTACCTATCTAGGAGAGTAAACGAGTTTTCTCGACCTGTGTTTATCGGTGAATATTCATGAAGCGGCGCGATTCGCATTTGTTTGGTTTTTAACGTAAACTCGCCTAGGAGAGATACGCGGTTATAAGTTGGCAATTCTGTATTCCGGCACGGCGGACCACAAGAGACTGAATAAATTTCGTGTTAAAAAGTGGAGACGAGAGCTTTAGTAAGTCTTTTTAGTTTCTCTGTCACCTATCTATAGTAAGTAGAGGAAGTATTGTATTCCATCCAAAACTTAGATACCCAGATTTTACCGGAAATACACGTTTTGACATTCCTTCGATAAAAAAAGACATTTTTAGAAAAAGGTCCGCTGTGTCTATGTCTAAGCATGTGGCACGAAGATTTTCAAGAAAATCAGACACTCCAAACTACTCTTTGTATGAAAATCGTTCGTCATTTTTTATTTTCTCAAAAAAACGGCTCTAACGATTTTAATTAAAATACCATACATTTAAGGGAACAAGATAGTCTGAACACATGGAAATTACACCTTAAGTGTGTTAAATAACCACTGCTCTTAAAGTTCTCAATATTTATTCCTGAAATTTTTATGAATTATTCAATAAATCATGACACTTATTTCAAGTGGTTGGTTGAATTGATAGCTTTTGTAGTTGAGTCCATAAAAATTCAGCAGAAAAATAATAAAATTTGCTCTTAAAACATGTGAATTCATGTACCTTTTTCTCTGACACTACTAGCAATACATAATCACACTTTTGCATGCTTGTTCTTAGTATAATCAGCTATCTTATGAACCTCAATTATTTAGTTTTGTGTATCAGTTCAATAGAAACTCAAAAAAATTATTTACAAAGTCAAAAAAGTAAAACTGTGAAAAATTTGCAATGTTGTTGCTTTTTTAATATCACTAATATGTATTATAAAATTATGATTGTGGTTCAGAAAGTTTACCTATGTGTTATATACATGTACTGAAAATTTCATGTCTCTACCTCTCACACTTTCTGAGAAAAAGTACATAAGTATCCAAAAATGTTGTTTTGAGAAAACTGAATTTTAAGTTTGAACATTAAAATTCTGAAACACTTCAGTACATTCCAGGATCATAATCATCTGCACCTTCATTCCTGGATTGCGTCAGATTTTCTGATTGCCTTCTCTTGGTCCTGGCCTCTTTTGTTAATTGCTGAACTGCTCGCTGGGCAGTTGTTGAAACATACAAAAATGTTCTAAAAGAGGCGTTGCGTTACAGACTCATAATTTAAAAAAAAAACTGATGTGTTACACTCACATAACTTTCTCTACTCTTCTTCAAACTATTTTTACAAACGCTTTTTCTCCATATGCTTCATGTTAATCGAGATCTTAATCTTATTGCTAATTTTCTTGTAGATGCAAGGGGAATATGTAGGTTTTAAGCGATAGTCAAATGTTTTAAGAGCTGGTTGGTATGTGGCGCATTCCGTTCTCTTTGTCCAGGACATAAAAAAATGAATAACTAATTCCCATTTGAGAAAATAAGTATTGAAAAATTTAAGGGAATAACAAGCAATATCTCGAAAATGGTTCACTCAACAAAAAAAACGTATATGACATAAATTGTGTATTTTCACGCGATCTACATTTTTTGTGTAGTAAAATTTTGTCTATCTCTTATGGTTTATCAGTTATGCAAAAGTCGTTCACAATGAAGAATACTTTTGGAGACATTCCCAGAAAATTCGAGATATACATTTCATTTGTCATGAAAATATCTTAAACATATGATGTTTTAATCCAAGTCGTTAGAGCCATTTTTGAGAAAATTAGAATTTTCGAAAAATGTTCCATGTAAATGGTAATCTGGTGTGGGGGAATTTTCTTGAAAACCTTCGTGTCGCATCTCTGGAAGATACTGAACCTAAATACCAAGTTTGGTGTTTATCCGACTGTTCGTTTCTGAGTTATGCTGTTCACAGATACACACCCGGTCATGTTTCCAAAAATTCTTTTTTTAGATTCAGGAGGACTCAAAACATGCATTTCCACTGAAATCTCGGTATCGAATTTTTGGGTGGAATGCAATACTTCCCCTACTTACTATACGTAGTAGAGAAAGTAAAAATGAAGTAATGAAATATTCGAAGCTTTAATAATAGATATCTCAGAAATGGCTTATTCTACAAAAAGACTTATTTGAAATAAATTGCGCGTTTTAAAGAGATCTACATTTTTTGTCTAGTGCATTTTCGTCTGTAACGTAGCGTTACCCAGTTATACAAGATTATACAAAATGCTCTCCGAATGAAGAGGACTTCACAGGCTATTCCCAGGAAATTAAACATATACATTTTATTTGTCATGTAAATACCTTTAATATATGGTATTTTAATCTAAACCGCAGGAGCCATTTTTCAGAAAAACAAAAAATTAGACAAATTTTCCATGTAAAGGGTTGTTTGGGGTGGGGGATTGTCTTGAAAATGTTTATGGCCCATCTTTGGAAAATGCTGGGCTTGCATAGCAATTTTGGTGTTTATCCAACATTTCGCTCACAGACACATTGTTTCTTTTGTGTGGAAAGTCATGTGAATGTAACACTTCAGATTCTTTAAGTGGTAATCCAACAGTTCTAAGCGGTAGAGAAAATTAATAAGATATAATTAATAGATAAAGTTGACATGACGATGTTAAGCATAGTATATTAAAACTTACGCTCGACTTTCATATCGGAAACCGTGGTGGCCCATATAGGGGGAGACACTTTCATAACCTCTACCCGAGTATCGTAAATTTGGCGGCACTTAGCTTTATGAACGTAGCGCCTTTATGTGTTCACAAACTTTTGTAAAAGTTGCCTGTTACGTCACAGCGTTAAGTACCTTTCGAGCGCGGCCAAAACCGTTGCTGGTGACCCAATCTTTTAGTATCATCAATCACCGTTCTGGTATCGATAGCGAGCTTTGTGCGCGCCCAACAATGGCAGGTCGTCCTTTTGTTTCCTTTTTTTTAAACCATTTCCTCGATGAATCAAACAGATTTACTGCGACAGAGAACAGAAAAGAGGATTAGAAAGAATATGTATGTAAAGTCCTTTTGAACGCTCTGTAGACTCGTGTAGGCAGGACTGTTCGCAGGTTTTGATGAGATACGGGACTACGTGTTAATTTGTTGAGAAAAATAAATTTCTGCTTGTCTTAACGCTGTCAACAGATGAGGGTGAAGAAACTACATTCGCTTGTTTTATGTGACAGCTGAAAGTTGTAAAAGTTGACAGACGGTTTTTGCCACGTTTCTTCATATGTTTCCCACTGCCTTTATGAATACAGATGAGGTTTTTAATGCGAAATGACAGTCGTATGCACTTTTATTGCTTTGCGATTGGCTTTTTATGAAAAATAATCCTCTTGAAGGGGCCAATTCAGAACATTTTAATCCTTAATTTTATATTTAGAAAAAAAAGCATGCAATTAACCCATCAAACTATATCAAGCCAGTTTCACTGAAAATTTAGTAGATACTTGAAGTGAACGTTGAAAACATTTTTGCTTTCTCTACTACGTATAGTAAGTAGGGGAAGTGTTGTATTCCACCCAAAAATTCGATACCGAGATTTCACCGGAAATACATGTTTTGAGACCCCCTGAATCCAAATATTCTGATGTGTTACACTCACGTGACTTTCTCTACTCTTGTACAAACTATTTTACAAACGCTTATTCTCCATATGCTTCATGTTAATCGCGATATCGAGATGTTAATCTTATTGCTGATTTTCTTGTAGATGCAAGGCGAATTGGTAGGCTTTAAGCGATAGTCAAATATTTTAAGAGCTGGTTGCTATGTGGAGTATTCCATTCTCTTTGCATTACCAGGACAAAAAATATGAATAACGATTTCCCATTTGAGAAAAAGTATAAGTATTGAAAAATTTAAGGGAATAACAAGCAATATCTTGAAAATAGTTCACTCAAGAAAAAAAATGTATATGACATAAATTGTGTATTTTAATGCGATCTACATTTTTTCTGCAGTAAAATTTTGTCTGTCTCTTATGGTTTACCAGTTATGCAAAAGTCGTTCACGATGAAGAACGCTTTTGGAGACATTTCCAGAAAATTCGAGATATACATTTCATTTGTCATGAAAATATCTTAAACATATGATATTTTAATCAAAATCGTTAGAGCCATTTCTGAGAAAATTAAAATTTTCGAAAAAAAGTTCCATGTGAAAGGTAATCTGGGGTGGGGGATTTTCTTGAAAACCTTCGTGTCGCATATCTGGAAGATACTGAACGTAAATACCAAGTTTGGTGTTTATCCGACTGTTCGTTTCTGAGTTATGCTGTTCACAGACACACACACACACACACACACACGGACATGTTTCCAAAACTGCTTTTTTTTGGGGGGGGGATTCAGGGAGTCTCAAAACATATATTTCCGGTGAAATCTCGGTATCGAATTTTTGGGTGGAATACAATATTTCCCCTCTTACTATACGTAGTAGAGAACGTAAAAATGTGTACCATTGGGATGTTAATATTCTATAACTTTTAAAAGTTTTCTCAAAATTTCTACCGCATTTTCGCTCCTATATAAATGCAGTTGAAATTTAATCCTATATGTATATTTAACTACTTGTTTGAGAATGTACATTTTTATACAATGTTGAAGGGGTAGATGATGTCTATAAGGGTGATTTTCCAAACACCATATTGTCTGAAAAAAAATGCTCTGTATTGAAATTTCATCACATTATTATACTGTATTTGTTATGGAAACCAAAACGGGCTTCTCCTTTTCCACTTGTTTGCAAAGTCACTGAGTTTATCCTCAATTGCAGTAGAATTTTCCGCACAATCATAATTTTCACGGTTTACTACATTTGGCAACGCCACAGTGTGGCCCACTCTTCGCGTCGTTTCACGTAACCTTGTCCTTTGTCACGCAGATTGCTTAAAGGTGAGCCAAAGTAGATAAGATCGGTGGCACTTAGCTGCATTGGAGTGAAAACAGATGGCGAAGCGTTACATAAGGAAGTCAACAATGGAACCCTCAGTAATTAAAAATAATCCTAATCAACTATAAACCAGAATATAGAGCTAGAGATGGGGCTGGAACTATTCAAACTAAACTTGAATGTTTTACGGAAGTATGGTAGCCTTAAAAGCTACTGAATTATCGACAAAATTTCGAGAATTTTTTTTTAATTTCCATATAAAAAAGCTCAAACATTGTAGATTAAATATCTAATCCGTTTTGTCCTTGTGGTAATTGAAATACCCAAATGAAACTTTTAAACGGACGAACGCACGTGTGCAAATAGGATGGGATGTCTCTCGTGTAATTTTTGCCCAGTTCCTTTCATTTTTGAGTATGCGTTTTTTCAACGTGGATAAAAAGTTTTAACCTTTACTTGATACCTATACGCATAATTTTGGTTTTAGGATTTTAACGACATCTAATACATGCTTAATTTTTAGAAAATTGAATATTGGATAGGTACATTATTATTTTTTCAGAAAAATTCTCGATGTTACAAATTTAATTTTGATTGTAAAGAACTATATTTTAGGAATACTACAAAACATTTAAATGTTCAAAATTGTTAAATTTTCATCATGTGCGGCTTTTCACATAGGCTCGATATTTATTTTTTAAAAATTATTTTCTTGGAAAGTTAGGTAGATAGGACCACGAAAATTAATTTTTCTCCTATAATTAGGTTGCACAAATCTGTTATAAAATTATCAGCTAAATTGATTAAAATTACAAAAATTTTCAATTTCGGTACCACATCCCTTAAGCTATTAAAGAGAATATTTTAAAAAATGATAATTGTTGTTTATGTAAATTTGTTGTCAAGGAATGTAACTTTTTTAGAACAATTTGTCATGAACTTCACTTTAGGTGTAAGTGGTTTTGTTTTTCAGTATATTTTCACTAATATTAAACCTGAGCATTTGTTTTGCATTACCTTAAACATTTTGCACATAATTTCTCGTTTATTTGTACATTTATGAGTAAAATTCCAAATTAAGTTCATACACAAAAGGATTTCCTCTTCTCCGACCGAGAGGTCAGACGTTTATCCGCCAACGTTCTTCAGTTGTTTATTTCGTGACCTACCACAAGGACTATACGCGGGCTAATCACGTGGCCTCGGAGTTGCAGCGTTGCGAGATAAATGTTGCCTTTCAAATCACTTAGTTTTAGAGAAGTGCTTGAAAATTCATACTTTTGTTCTTTTCAATGCATTCTCTTAGCAGTTTAAGGTAGGTGTTTTCACCCCTTCTACCCTGTATAAATTATGCTTAGAAATAAACATGTTCGTACATTATATTTAGTAAATAGGGCAGTTAATTTAGTTATCGCTTGACAATTTAATAAAATACTTAGATGCATGAAACCTTTGGAAACGTTACAGGTGGCTCAGTATTCGTCACAAAACAAAGGACAAATAATGCAGGAGACCGTGGAGGGATTTACCCTTGGATAGCATTATTTCTTTTCTTTCTCCCGCTAATGCACAGTTATAAAATATGCACAGTTTCGCCTTCCGCCCTAGGTGAAAGCTTTTAGCTGGCTGCGCATGCGCTTTGGAGTTGGATTAATTCATTACGCAGTTTGTCTTTCTGGCTCGTCATGAGAATCGAACCAGAACTGCAAAAGTTAAATATACACATTCCGGCGACATTCTTTGACACGGATACCTTTTATATTATTCTTTAAGTTGGTACGCCTGCACCTCGATACGATTGGTTGCTATGGAAAGAGAAAATGTGGCGTTATTTCCATTGTAACCGACTTTCGCTGATTTATTTATTCCCAATGCCGTAAACTGTGACTTACGGCTTAAGTGAAGCAAACGCACTTAACTTTGAACTTTTATGATTTTTTAGGTGACCATTACATTTTAAATACGTATCCTCTACTGTTGAACAAATGTGCTAAAAAATCTGCTGTGCTGCAATCACACGAGCTTCTCTACTCACTCTTCGCCTTACTATTCTTACAGAAGCTTGTTCTTTTATCTACTTCTTGTTACTCGAGATAAAATTTTATTACACTTTCCCTTGCAAGTATAAGAAGAATACAGTAGGCCAAAGCGATAGTCAGGTGTTTATAGAGCGTGTTGCTATGTAATGGCCTTGAAATTCCATGCTCTTAGCATGACCACGAGAAAACCTATTAGCGACTTATTACCTGAAAAAAGGTGTAAGTATAGGGTAGTTAAATTATATTCGAACCCACTCGCGGCCTCTCTCTACTGCGCGGCACAGCCGACAGTCGCCGGGGAAATTACGCCGGCAGAGACGGACTAAAATCCTTACCTTGTAATAGATCCTGGAAATGTTGACCTTCTGCTCTCAAACAGGCAGCATATCTCGTGTAAATATTCTCGCTCACTCTCCAAAGCTCAGCAGCAGGAATTATTGTGATTTCTTGCACAATGTTTTCTCTAAGTTCCTGTAGTGTGCGAGATTGGAACGATACACTTTGTCTTTTAAAGCACCCCATAAATAAAAATCACAACTCCTTAGGTCAGGAGAACGAAGGGGCCTCAAATCTACACTAATTACTCTGTCATCAAACACTTCTCTTATTGCATGTAATGATTCGGCAGCCGTATGTGCTGTTGCAGAATCTTGCTGGAACCAACCATATGTTTTCTCTTCTTCTGTCAAGCGATTGCAAAATGGCCTCAGAATTAAAACTCTGATATCGCTCTGCATTTATTGTTTCATCAAAGAATATGGGCCCTATTGTTCTTCTAGCACTTATCGCACACCAACTCCGATTTTATAATCATAATGAGGCGTTTCTTCACAAGAATTTCTGCTGCTGAGCTTTGGAGAGTGAGCGAAAATATTTAAACGAGATATTCTGCCTGTCTGAGAGCAGAAGGTCAACATTTCCAGCATCTATTATAAGGTAAGGATTTTAGTCCGCCTCTGCCAGCGTAATTTGCCCGGCGACTGCGGGCTGTCTCGCGCAGTAGAGATAGCCGGCGAGTGGGTTCGAATATAATTTAACTACCCTATATTAGAAAATTCAAACCAATAAGAAAGAATATCTCAGAAACGGTTGATGCCAAAAATTGTTATTTGATATAAATATATACTTTAAGATGTTAGTACGTTTTTGTCCATGTCTCAACGTTAACCAGTTATACAAAATTATAGAAAATTCCTTCTTAATAAAGAGGACTTGAAAGGTTATTCCCAGAAAATTCAGGATATATATTTCATTTGTCGTGAAAATATGTGGTATTTTAAACAAAATCGTTTGAGCCATTTTAGAGAAAATAAATTTCAAAAAATTTTAAAATGTAAAAGGTAGTTTGGTGCGGGGAATTTTCTTGAAAATCTTCTTTGAAGGATACTAAACTTAAAAGCAAATAAGTTTGGTATTTATACGACTTTTCAATTCTATGCTGTGCTGCTAACGTATACACAAAGTAAAATTTCAGCAAATTCGTTTAAATAGACCGTCTTGTGTTAATATAAAGCTATGTTTCCATAGTAACCGAGTTGAGAATGGTGACTTGACTGAGGTTGCTATGGCAACCAGCTCGGGAGTGGTCGTGCTGCCGTGATAAAAACGAGAGTGCAGTTATTTATGGCTAGTACAGGGACATGGCGAGTCCTGCCAGACATCGAAAGATTGATGTGCATGTAATTGCTTTGTTATGATCACGTGATCAGTCGGTCGCGTCCCAATGTCCACACATCCATCTTCAACAGGAGTAAACACACCTTTACGAGTTTCATATAATATTACCAGTAGACGGAGTGATACTTAGTAAACGTTGTCAACATTGTCGAAAAATTAAGAAAACATGAAGTGCTTAAGTTTTTCTTTACGAGTTCTTAGATGCTCAAAAGAAATTTTCAAAAACGAGTGTTTGTATAAAACAAGAGAAATTATATTCCCACCTTGATTTTTTTTTGCATTTGTTAATTATGATTAAAATTTAAAAAAATGGCTTTCTCTACTCGCTCTTCTATAACCAATTCTTCCTAAGCTTATTGTACTATCCATTTCTTGTGAATGATAAACTTTATTTGTACATCTTTCATAGACAATCCTTTTTCACAATATTTCATTTGTAAACTAACTTAACCTATGTACAAATTTTCTTGTCAGTTATGTTCTACCTATACTGCTCATTTTGCCTGGCACCCTGGCCTTATGGCTCAGCTGAGCAGCCCTTGCTACCCTTAATCACCCTCCATTCTCTCCCTCCTCCGTTTGCCCTTCTACCTTTCTTACCTCTCTTACTCTTCTAATCCATTTCTCCTTTACCTTCTTTAAGAACTCCCCCATATTCTTATTACTTTCCCTACTACGTATAGTAAGTACCGAGATTTAACAGGAAATACATGTTTTGAGGTGCACTGAATCCAAAAAAGCATTTTTGTCTGTGTGTGTCTGTGAACAGCATAACTCAGAAACGAACAGTCGGATAAACACCAAACTTGGTATTTAGGTTCAGTATCTTCCAGAGATGCGACACGAAGGTTTTCAAGAAAATCCCTCCACCCCAGATTACCGTTTAATTTTCTCAAAAATGGCTCTAACGATTTTGAATAAAATATCATATGTTTAAGATATTTTTATGGCAAATGAAATGTATATCTCGAATTTTCTGGGAATGTCTCCAAAAGCATTCTTCATTATGAACGACTTTTTTATAACTGGTAAACCATAAGGGAGTCAAAATTTTACTACACAAAGAATGTAGATCGCGTTAAAATACACAATTTATGTCATATACATTTTTTTGTTGTTGAGTGAACCATTTTCGAGATATTGCTTGTTATTTCCTTAAATTTTCCAATACTTTAATTTTTCTCAAATGGGAATTCGTTATTCATTTTTTATGCCCTGGACAAGCAAAGAGAATGGAATACTCCACATAGCAACCATCGCTTAAAATATTTGACTATCGCTTAAAGCCTACCAATTCCCCATGCATCTACAAGAACATTACCAATAAGATTAACATCTCGATTAACATGAAGCATATGGAGAATAAGCGTTTGTAAAAATAGTTAGTACAAGAGTAGAGAAAGTCATGTGAGTGTAACTCATCAGATTTTTTCCCCCATACTTTTTGTCTCCATTCTGCTAATTCTTTGCATTATGTACTTTCACTACCTCCGCAAGTTCACAAATTCCGTTTTCTGTGTCTCTTAAGCTTCTCAGTTGCATTGACTTGCTCTCAACCATACAAACGCTTCTTGTTCAGCGCTATTACAATAATCCACACACTCCTCTCTTCCCCATTTCCCTTTTACTAACCTATAGAACCCTAGTGATTTTTTATTCTCTAAGCTTCCTCAAATCTCCTGTCTTTCTATGTCCTCCACTCTGTTTCTTACTGTTATCCAGAAGCCCTTGCTTTCTCCTGTTTTCCAAATATCTCTCATTCCTATCTTCTCCATAATTTTTCTCCCCCTGTTCACCAGCTATTTTTATTTTTCGTATTCTTTTGCTGTTCCATACATATCTTTAAAAATTCACCTTCATCTTTTTTTCAGGCATCTAAACCAAAATTTCAATATCCTTTCCACTATCACTCCTTTTCGTTTTGTTCCTAATTCCAGTAACGCTACTTCCCTTAGTGCTGACCTTGGTCACCCCAAGAGCTCTTTACAGAACGTTCTATAGCTCTGGTCTATTTTTCTGCTTAATTCAAATCCCCCCCCCAGATTTCAACTGCATATAGCATTCCTGCTTCTACCAATATCTCATACATTCTTTCTATCCATTTAGTCTGTTTATTCATCCATTTCTTGCTGATCGACATAAACTTTCGTTACACATTTATACATTTCGTTGTAGTTATAACAAGGTTAAAGCGATAGTCACATGTTTAGAAAGCGCATCGCTATGTAAAATGTCATGTTCTTTGTATGGCCACAAGAAAAAAATGTCTTACCGTTTGAAATTAGTATATTGGCAAACAAGTGCGGTAAGTACAACTTTGCAGAAGTTTCTGTAAAGACTTAACGCGTGTGTGTTGTATTTTCTTTTCGACAACAGTGAATAATAGGAATATTTACGTAAAGATAAAATTAATTACTAAACCTCTTCCGTGGTGTGGGAATAGCGTGCCTGCTTCATATTCAAGACGTCCCGAGTTCAATTCTTGGTTGAGCGAGTTACCCGGATAAGGTCATTTCCTGGATTTTCCCTTATTCTGAAAACATGAATGTCTGGCAAATTTAAGCTCTTTGCATCTCGGGCTCATTTGAGTAACATCTCACCCGTTTCGTTCATTAATCGTCCGATATGATCTAATCGGTTATAGGATGTTAAAAGTATACAAAAAATAATGAATTTCTGTCAGGTGTTCAAAATCAGTATGAGGATTGCAACGCTACCTTGAATGCGAACTAGTGATCGATTAGCCACGCTTGGTAATGTTGAGGCACCCTGAACCCAAAAAGGCAACGAAATGTCGCATAAATACCAAACGTAGTATTTAAGTTCAATATCTTCCAAAGATGCGACACGAAGATTTTCAAGAAAATATAAACACCAAACTTTCCTTTACAAGGAAGTTTTTCTAAATTTTGGATTTTCTATAAAATAGCTCTAACAATTTTTTATTAAACTACCACATATTAAATATATTTATATTAAAAATAAAACGTTTGTCTTGGATTTTCTGGGAATAGCCTTTGAAGTCCTCTTCATTTAGAAGGAATTTTATATAATCTTGCATAACTGGTAAGCGTTACGCGATAGACGAAAACGTATTACACAAAAAATGTAGATCTCTTTAAAATACGCAGTTCATTTCAAATAACTTTTTTGTGTCATCAGCCATTTCTGAGATATCCGTCATTAGTTTTTCGAATTGCTCAATACTTTGTCATTTTTTTAAGTCCTGTCAACATTCAGTTGTTTCTCGCGGTGTCATGGAAACAGTATGTAATTTTAAGGCTAGCATATAGCGTCCAGTTGTTAAACATTTGACTATCGCTGTTCTCTTTGTATCTATAACGAAATGTGTAATGTAGCTGTTTCTGTAAAGATTTATTTCGATTATAATGAAGTCGATAGAAAAATACAGAAATCTGATGTGTTACACTCACATGACTTTCTCTACTCTTGTACAAACTATTTTTACAAACTCTTATTCTCCATCTATTTCTTATTAATCGAGATAAACATTTGCAGAAACGATCTTTTTACATGCAAAGAGAATTACATTTTACACATAGCGACCAGTTCTAAAAATATTTGACTATCGCTTAAGGCGTACTATGTTCCACTTGTTTTGTAATTGCAAGGGCAATATAGAAATACAGTAGCCTTTAAGCATAGACATATCTCTTAATAGCTGGTTGCTAGGTGCAGCACCATTCTCTTTGCCGCAGATTAATACTCTTTGCACATCCAAGACAAAAAAATGAATAACGAATTCCCATTTAAGAAAATAAGTATTGAAAAGTTGAAGGGAATAACAAGCAATATCTCTAAAAGGTCCACTCAACAAAAGCAAAAATGCTTTTTTTTTTATTCAGGGGGTCTCAAAACATATATTTTTTTCGTGAAATCTCGGTATCGAATTTTTGGGTGGAATACAATACTTTCCCTACTTACTAAACGTAGTAGAGAAAGGAAAAACCTTTTGTAAAGATAATTTGTATACCCACTAGTAAAGGATAGACGGGTAGAAAAGTCAGGTGAATGTAACACATCCGAGTAATTTTCTCTAAGTTTTGAAACAAATCACAGCCTTTTACAAAAAACAATTCTAAGAAATAAATGTTTAACTCAACAAGTGTACCAGAAGAAATCCGAGTCTGTAACGGAGTAGCAACGTCACTGAAAATAAATTAAGAATACCTCTAAGCTGCTAAAACTGATAAATTATTAGTCCAGTTAATCCCATGTGATGTAAAAGAATAATAATCTTTCATGAGTTACAACTCCCCGTAATTAGTATAGGTAAATCCATTTGTAATAACTAACACTTATATTCATTTGTTGTTCTATTTTAATTACATATTTTAATTATGAAAATGTGATGAGAAATATAAGATTAAAATTGCGTTTTACAGTCGTGTAAACTTTGAATAAAGACCGTGTGAACTGTGTGAAGTGTGAGTGAAAGTGCGTTGTTATGACAACTGTTGAAACAAGTGAAGGCGCTTGCAGGTCTGTAGGGCCGCCGGTATGGAGGAGGAAGAGGAGGAGGTGACGTCCTCCAGGACAGTCAAAACCAAGACCCTGGCACACATGAGGGCCTCTGTAGCCTCCACCGACAGCACTCTGGAGGAGCAGGGTGTCCGGGTCACGCCGACCACCATGATTACGCAAGCCTCTATGTCTTACCTGACGACGACCCAGGACGAGCAGAGCATCTCGATGTCCAGGTCTCTGTCGCCGATGTCCAGTACGTGCTCGGATGTGTCCGCGTCCTTATCGCCCGGTAGAGCGCCATTGCTCATGTCGGCGCGGTCCGTGGAGACCTCGGCCATAGGTCGCGAGGGTCGGCAATGGCTGACGACCTCTGCTGCTGGAGGTGCCGCCAGCTTCGCGACCAAGTCGATGGAGAGTCTCCAGACCAGCATGATGGCGTCATCGGCCACCCAGACACCACACCACCATCATCACCGTCCAAGTTTCCTAACGTCTTCGGAACGCGATATGCGTCGTGTGGTTGCCTCCTCTGTCGAGGCAAGGTCGTTGGAGAACCTGGAGAAGGAGATGAGATTGATGGGGAAGAGGAAGGCCGTATCGGGGGAGGAACTAACCGGGGAGGTGGCGGCAGGAGACGACGTGATGTCGGCGGCAGAGAGGAGACGAGGAATGTTTGCAGGGGTAATAGCTCCGGAACGTCGGGTACCCCAACATCTGTCGCTACCGCCGCCAGGGAACCAGTTCTTAACCCTCACTACTCCGGGTGACCGGAAACTGACCATCCTCTCGCCGCACAGTCCCATGGCTCAGACGGAGATGATGCAGTTCTCCAGCTCGCTGACTACACTCAAGACACGTCGCAAGAAAGCCATCGTGTTGCCCAAGCTGATCCTCCCGAGGAGCGAGAGTGACGTCTTCCTAGAGTAAGTAGAGTTTCTGGTAAAAGCACACTGAGAATGGGTATAATAAATCAGGGAAGTATTCAGTAACAAACGTTTTTAATGCTGTAATGGATAATATTAAGGTTAGTAGTGTAATCTAATAACTGTTCCTTAAGAATAATACATTTTCCAAGATGACAGCATGGAGCCTTCTATCCTATTCTCAACACTCGCTTAAGTTTTCAGGTAAAAAGTCAATAACTTCACGATGTAAGTGCTCTGCTGTACTCGTAACATCTCCAAGTTCAGTTAAATACTCACATCATCATTGTGTCGATCTGCCACTGTATTCCCAATACCTCCCCAAGTGAGGTAAATGTTCGCAATGGGTGGTATTAATAAAAGCGAGCCATGACTTAAAACTCGCAATTTCTGAGCCTTGACTCACTTCCGTATTAATAAAACGCAACAACTCAAGCTTAGCGTAACCTTCGACTTATCAACGACTCAACCCCTCCTCCTAGCGAGTCACGGCTCTAGCCGTGGTATTAATAAAACGGAACTTGATACGGTTCAACTAGGACCCGTAGTTCATTTAATTGTATATAGATTAAATAAACATGTAAAATGTCAACTTGGTTCCGTATTCGAAATGCTTGTATATAGATTAAACAAAGATTTAAATTTTGTATTTAATATTACAACTCGATAGAAAGAAAACCTTCATACGGAAACGCTGCAAATAGTAAGAGGAAATAAGGTTCAGGTCACTGACATATCCCTTTCTCTTGGAACAGGATGGGTCCGTCGGCAAAACTGAATACAAAAGCGTAGGGCCATTAAAAGGGTCTACAAGGAAAGTGCTTGTTTGTTTTCAAAGCGGAAGAAACATGAGGTTTGTACCGAGAAAAGGTTCAAAGCCATAAACATACTACGTGCTACAGCATAAATTAAACAAAATGAAAATAGAACCGTGGGAAGAGAAAGCTGTACAGAAATGAACATTTTAGCCAGTAAATGGAATGCCATAAATACAAACTGACGAATCCGAAAACAAGAAATCGTCACATGATTGAAAATCGAACGCGGAGTAGGGATGAAATCAGAAATGGCGAAATTCACAAAATGCTAGTAACCACACTCTACACTCTTCACTCGTCGCTGCAACATGCTACATGTATTTACTCTTCGTTTAACCTTACGACAAGTAACTCTTAGCTGAACTCGATACTCTTCACTCGTCGCAGCAACATGCTACATGTAATTACTCTTCGTTTAACCTTACGACAAGTAACTCTTAGCTGAACTCGACACTCTTCACTCGTCGCTGCAACATGCTACATGTAATTACTCTTCGTTTAACCTTACGACAAGTAACTCTAGCTGAACTCTGCACCGTACAAGTTAAGCCGCGGCTATGAACGCGGGGAAAACTTATTCAATTACATCTTGATATTGCCAACTACAAAGTATCACTAGGTCAGTCGCGGATAATTAACGAAGTGGAGGTTCGCGTTCCTGAATGCAAATTTATAACAATATAATAAAGTAAATATTCACCAGAGCTGATGTTGTTATTATCGTAATCGATATAATTTCACCACACCCTGTAGGCATTACAGAGTCGACACTGCTCAACGCTAGCCGGCGAAGAAGAGAAATACGCATCGAGGAAACGAACAACGTCACATGAACAGCGTCATGTGCCACCAACGATTATAAACAACTCCATAAGGCGCCAACCCATATGAACAATATCATATGACACCCAAACTAGCGCAGATAAACAATATCAAACTGTGACTTCACTTTAAGAGCCATGGCTTATGATTTCTTAAGCCACCTCAGTAGCTGTCTCAAACTTGAAGGCGATGGCTCAGTTGCAAGTGAATGTCAACCTGAGAAAAGAAGAATACTCTAAAATGCGCCAGGATTCTGAAGACTACAATTATAAACAAGTTTATAGGTTTGAGAAAGAAAACGTGAGGTGGCTCGCCCGACATTTCCTTCCGGAAACTGCGGAGACAAGAGGAAAGGCCCTTATGTACTAGAGATGGAAAATTGAGAATATTTCTACGCTGCATTGGGGACCCTGGATTCCAGAGGACTTGGGCGTTTCACAAGGTACAGTTTAAATATATTTTGGTAAGTTTCTTCTGGCATTAAACAAAATCGAGAAACTAGATCAAATTTCCAGCAACCACTGCAGTACTACAAGCTGCTAAATTTGAATGGCAGAGTTATTTTACGTTATTGCAACCTCTCAAAAACAGAAAAGTTTTTTAACCTTGAATTGTTTCATAAAACAGAGCTTTACTAGTAGCACCAATAAACTGGAGAATAATCGAAAGTCGTCCTTACTATTCTTACCTCTTAACGAAACTATAGATGTATTTGATTCCCCTTAAATATGGTCTAAAACTTGTTTTCCCAGTTTTTCAGGGCTATGGACTTGTTGCCTGTCCGTCGCAGATCAGTCGTCACTTTTAGGCGACTTTTCATATTTCTTATTTTCTTCGCTGTCTGGTCTTCTGTTAGGCGAAGATTCAAATTCTCTTTTAGTTTTTCTCTGCACTTCGGTCATAGCAGAAGCCTTTTCCGCAGACAGCTGAGATTTGCTCATCTCTTTTGGTGGTTAAGTTCACAAAACAAGATACAAACCGATTGCTCTCTTCAGTCATTTCTGATGGATATACTGCCACACCGAATCGAATGTTTACTGCCGCTCGACAATAATGCATTTGCGATGAGGAAGAGGGGAAACACGAGCCAGAGACTCGCAATCATAGAGCCAAGGCTCAGCACAGAGGGGAAGTTTTTATTAATACTAAACCTGTGACTCCCAACTCGCTCGGTTTTGCTACAAGCCATGGCTCATAGTCACGGCTCGCTTTTATTAATACCACCCATTATCGTGTAGGTCTTTTACTGTATTCCCATAACTCCCCAAGTGAGGTAAATGTTCGCAACACCTTCGTGTTGATTCCAAGGTTTAAGTGTCTTCTATAGCGATGTATTGACAATAAACTGCTACACTGATAATGTATTTCCATAGTGTTCCTACGTGAGGTATGTATCTACACTCACATCACCGTGCCAGTATTCAGCTTTATTCCCAACATTTTCCTAAGTGAGGTACATGATTACATCATCTTGTCCGTACTCAACTGTATTCCTAACATCTTCCTCAGTGAGGTATATATTTACATCACCCTGTCAGTATTCAACTGTGTTCCCAATTTTTCCCTAAGTGAGTTACATATTCACATCATCTTTATAAGTGATGTACATATTTACATCACCGTGCCAAAATTCGGTTGTACTTCAAACATCTTCCTGTGAGGTACATATTCACATCACCGTGTCAGTATTCAACTGTATTCCCAAAACATTCCCAAGTGAGGTACATAATCACATCAACATGTTAGTATTCAACTGTATACCCAACATCTTCCCAAGTGAGGTAAATATTCACATCAACATGTCAGTATTAAACTTATTCCTAACATCTTCCCAAGTGAGGTACATAATCACATCAACATGTCAGTATTCAACTGTATTCCCAACATCTTCCCAAGTGAGGTAAATATTCACATCATCGTGTCAGCACTCAACTGTATTCCCAACATCTTCCCAAGTGAGATAAATATTCCTATCACCTTGTTAGTATTCAACTGTATTCCCAACATCTTCCCAAGTGAGGTAAATATTCCTATCATCTTGTCAGTATTCAACTGTATTCCCAACATCTTCCCAAGTGAGATAAATATTCCTATCACCTTGTTAGTATTCAACTGTATTCCCAACATCTTCCCAAGTGAGGTAAATATTCCTATCATCTTGTCAGTATTCAACTGTATTCCCAACATCTTCCCAAGTGAGGTAAATATTCACATCATCTTGTTTGTATTCAACTGTATTCCCTACATCTTCCCAAGTGGGATAAATATTCACATCACCGTGTCAGTATTCAACTGTATTCCCCACATCTTCCCAAGTGAGATAAATATTCCTATCATCTTGTCAGTATTCAACTGTATTCCCCACATCTTCCCAAGTGAGGTAAATATTCCTATCATCTTGTCAGTATTCAACTGTATTCCCAACATCTTCCCAAGTGAGGTAAATATTCACATCATCTTGTTTGTATTCAACTGTATTCCCTACATCTTCCCAAGTGGGATAAATATTCACATCACCGTGTCAGTATTCAACTGTATTCCCAACATCTTCCCAAGTGAGATAAATATTCACATCACCGTGTCAGTATTCAACTGTATTCCCAACATCTTCCCAAGTGAGATAAATATTCACATCACCGTGTCAGTATTCAACTGTATTCCCAACATCTTCCCAAGTGAGATAAATATTCACATCACCGTGTCAGTATTCAACTGTATTCCCAACATCTTCCCAAGTGAGATAAATATTCACATCACCGTGTCAGTATTCAACTGTACTCCCAACATCTTCCCAACTGAGATAAATATTCACATCACCGTGTCAGTATTCAACTGGATTCCCAAACATCTTCCCAAGTGAGATAAATATTCACATCACCGTGTCAGTATTCAACTGCATTCCCAACATCTTCCCAAGCGAGATAAATATTCACCTTATCATGTCAGTATTCAACTGTATTCCAAGAATCGTTTAAGTGTTCTATTTTATTCCCAACAACATCCACAAGTGAGGTAAATATTCACATCACTCTGTGAATATTCTTCTGCTTTGCTAGCATCTCCTCGAGTTATGAGATAAATTTCCATAAATCCGTCATGTAGATTATGCTATGTATTCCTGACTTATCGCCCAGTCATGAGGTAAAAATCAACGAGGATAATGTTGTATTTTTGACATCTCCTCAAGTGAGGTAAACACTCACATACTCGTTTAAGTGTTTTGTTGTTTACACAAGATCTCCGTAAGTTATAAGGTAAATGGTCATAATGTCATCACAATAGTCCCCTGTGGCATCTGTAGCATGATATGAGGTAATATCCATAACATCTCGTGCAAGTCCTCTCTTGCAGCAGGTTCTGAAGGACATCCTATTAGACTCAGCCCTTGTCCTGCTCCACTAGTATACTCTAGTTGCAACAGACAATGGTTGATCAGGATCCTGCGGAAGATTAATTGTCGAGCAAACCGTTTGTGACAGCTGCGGTGACCCGCCATATTGACACCGCACTGACGTCACTATTTGTCATTCACTGCTAACGCGACCTGCAAATTGAATGGGTGACTGAACTGTCAAGAGGGCTTGGTCCATTTGTTTGGTTGTTTGTTTCGATGTTTCACTTTCATACATTAGCATTACTTATGTTTCTTACTCCCTCCTACTAAACTTTGTAAGAAAACGACGAGATTTTGTGAACCCATTTATTCAAGCAATATTCAAATGATCAACCCAACAAAGCAATACGTATACAAAATGACCATCCATAACCTCTTTTTAAAAAATCTGATGTGTTACACTCACATGACTTTCTCTACTCTTGTACAAACTATTTTTACAAACGGTTATTCTCCATATGCTTCATGTTAATCGAGATGTTAATCTTATTGCTAATTTTCTTGTAGGTGCAAGGGGAATATGGTAGGCTTTAAGCGATAGTCAAATATTTTAAGAGCTGGTTGCTATGTGGAGTATTCCATTCTCTTTGCATTACCAGGACAAAAAAAATTAATAACGAATTCCCATTTGAGAAAAAGTACAAGTATTGGAAACTTTAAGGGAATAACAAGCACTGTCCCGAAAATGGTTCACTCAACAAAAAACTGTGTGACATAAATTGTGTGTTTTAACGTGATCTACATTTTTTCTGTAGTAAAATTTTGTCTATCTCTTATGGTTTACCAGTTATGCAAAAGTCGTTCACAATTAAGAATATTTTGGAAACATTCCCAGATAATTCAAGATATACATTTTATTTATCATGAAAGTATCTTAAATATATGATATTTTAATCAAAATCATTAGAGACTTTTGAGAAAATTAAAATTTTCGAAAAATGTTCCATGTAAAGATAATCTGGGGTGGGGGGATTTTCTTGAAAACCTCCGTGTCGCATCTCTGGAAGATACTGAACCTAAATACCAAGTTTGGTGTTTATCCGACTGTTCGTTTCTGAGTTATGCTGTTCACAGACACACACACGGACATGTTTCCAAAAGTGCTTTTTTGGGATTCAGGGGGTCTCAAAACATATATTTCCGGTGAAATCTCTGTAACTAATTTTTGGGTGGAATACAATATTTCCCCTACTTACTATACGTAGTAGAAAAAGTAAAAACATTATACTTGATAAGTAGTTGTGCTATCTGCTACAACGCCAAGAATTTTAATTTACTCTCCCCATTAACCTGATTAATAAACGAAATGTATGTTGTTTTGTTTTGATTTAATACTGAACAGAAATACCAAGTTTGGTGTTTATCCGACTGTCCGTTTCTGAGTTATGCTGTACACAGACAGACACACGGACATGTTTCCATAAATGCTTCATATGTATTCAGTGCACCTCAAAACATATATTTACGGTGAAATCTCGGTATCGAATTTTTGGGTGGGATACAATACTATACTTACTATACCTAGTAGAGAAAGTAAAAACGGTCAATTTTACAAGTTCCATAGTTTTCGTATTTTCCCATCTGCTAGTCCTTGTCTTTTACTTTCACCTACACTTGATTCAATTTCTACCCATTATAGCTTAACAAAAACTGATTCTTCTATTCGCGTTAATTACTCACCAGAAATAATCCCCAAAAAATCGGATGTGTTACACTCACATGACTTTCTCTACTATTGTACAAACTATTTTTACAAACGCTTATTCTCCATATGCTTCATGTTAATCGAGATGTTAATCTTATTGCTAATTTTCTTGTAGATGCAAGGGGAATATGGTATATGACATAAATTGTGTGTTTTAACGAGATCTACATTTTTTGTGCAGAAAAAGTTTGTTCCTTCTCTTATGGTTTACCAGTTATACAAAAGCCATTCAGAATGAAGAGGACTTTTGGAGAAATTCCCAGAAAATTCAAGATATACATTTCATTTATCATGAAAATATCTTAAACATATGATATTTTAATAAAAATCGTTATAGCCATTTGTGAGACAATCAAAATTTTTGAAAAATGTTCCTATAAAGGGTAATCTGGGGTGGGGGATTTTCTTGAAAATCTTCGTGTCGCATTTTTCAGCGATACTGAACCTAAATACCAACTTTGGTAGTTATCCGACTTTTCGTTTTTGAGTTATGGTGTTGACAAACAGACCTTTTTCTAAAAATGCTTTTTTTTATTCAGGGATCCTCCAAACATGTATTTACGTTGAAATCTCGATATCGAATTTTAGGGTGGAATGCAATACTTCCCTTAATTAGTATGCGTAGTAGAGAAAGTAATAAAAAAATGCGTTATGTGCACAATACGAAAACAAATCATAATTATTCGCATGTCGTAACGAACCCATGTGGGAAAAATAGAATCACGTGACTTTATTTTACACGATCGAGTGCTATTTACGTCTTCGCAATCATATTTACATAGAAGGAAGTTTAGAATTCCAACACATGAAGTCGTTTCCAAGGAAACCCATGTCTGCCAACATAAATTTGGTGGATGTAGTATCATAAAATATACACTAGGACGGGAAGTAAAATGCAATCCAATTTCCCACGCCTCTTCAATATCTACGTCTTCATAATCCACGTCTCCGACTGCAAATTCTTCTTGAAATACTGAATCTCTGTTATCGTGCAAACAACCCGCTTTGAGTCACGGCATCAACCATCAAACGATTGACTACTCAAAGCTTTTTAAATTATATATCTTATTAAAACGTATTAGTTACAGCTGCTGAATTCACGGCATTGCGTTGCCGAGGTGATGATATGCAAGTTCATTATAAATTATTTTTACTTTCTCTACTACGTATAGTAAGTAGGGGAAGTATTGCATTCCACCCAAAAATTCGATACCGAGGTTTCACCGTAAATATATGTTTTGAGACGCCCTGAATCCAAAAAAAGCATTTTGGAAATATTTCCGTGTGTGTGTGTGTGCGTGTGTGAACAGTATAACATCAGAAACGAACAGTCGGATAAACACCAAACTTGATATTTAGGTTCAGTATCTTCCATAGATACGACACGAGGGTTTTCAAGAAAATCCCCCACCCCAGATTACCCTTTACATGGAACATTTTCGAAAATTTTAATTTTTTCAAAACTGGCTCTAACGATTTTGATTAAAATCTCATGTTTGAGATATTTTCATGACATATGAAATGTGTATCTCCAATTTTCTGGGATCGTCTCCAAAAGTATTCTTCATTGTGAACGACTTTTGCATAACTGGTAAACCATAAGAGATAGACAAAATTTTACTATACAAAAAATGTAGATCGCGTTAAAATACACAATTTATGTCATATACATTTTTTTTGAGTGAACCATTTTCGAGATATTGCTTGCTATTCTCTTAAATTTTCCAATACTTATATATTTTTTCTCAAATGGAAATTCGTTATTCATGTTTTTTTATGTCCTGGACATACAAAGAGAATGGAATGCTCCACATAGCAACCAGCTCTTAAAATATTTGACTATCGCTTAAAGCCTACCATATTCCCCTTGCATCTACAAGAAAATTAGCAATAAGATTAACATCTCGATTAACATGAAGCATATGGAGAATAAGCGTTTGTAAAAATAGTTTGTACAAGAGTAGAGAAAGTCATGTGAGTGCAACACACCATATTTTTTCTACGGGATCTTTGCATTATCATGGACGAAACGCTTTTGATAAAACTTTTTAATTGTACGTATACTGTGTGGAATACGTAATATGAAGGACTTTTTGTTATGAAACTAGCCAATTTTTGTTTTAAATGAGTTTGTTGCTGCATATTACACACTTGTTTTTGTAACAATTAACTACTTTCTCAGCCTCCTGTGTGTAAAAACATTGTTTTCGCAAACAAAATTACACATGTTTAATTCTAATTTTCTATTCAAATGCTACGTTAAGGTCGTGTGTGGATTTTAGCTGTTGTGTGTTAATTAACTATTTAAGCGAACCCTGCTTCCTTAGTACAAAGCGCTAACAGCGTTCTTTGCAAGCAGTGGGCATGTAACACAGTTGCCTAGTTACAGGTTTAAAACCTAAAATTTGTAATTGAAGTGCAAATTTAAACCCTGACATACCTTAGTATTTATTGAGATACCAAAATTAACGTAGATACTAGTTTAGGGGAATACCGAACGAGATGGCTCGGGCGGTTATGTCCTGGGATCGATCCCCGGCGACCGTCCACTCTGACCCATAGGTTTTTCGTGGTTTCCCCGGGCTGCCAGGCAAATACTGGGATGGTACATCCACTCTTCGCTACTCTCCTTCCTCTCATTTCCTGTATCCATCAACTTCCTTGTCATCTGCTTCAGGGTTGTAGGTCCAGGGAACGGTGGTCTGTGGGTTGTGGCTGGGCGGTGGCTTGAGCTCTGTAAAGGTTTCCTCCTCCCTGGCGTCGCTGCGGTACCACTCAGATAGGTCTCTCCACAAAGTGGTGGTCCGCTCCGGGGGACACTGCAGGTTGTTGGGTTGTGGGCAGGGACCGTGCGGCGTCGGATGCGTTCTATCTTGTCCCTGCTTGCACCCGTCGGCATTCGGATCTGGTTACCCTTCGGGTCTTTCCCCTCATCCCTCCCTTTCAGAGGTCACGTTGGAATCACAATGGGCCCACTTGCCTGCGTGCGGTGCTCTGCCCGGTTTCAGGGACCCCTCCATGTTTTTTTTTGGCGGGGGTAGTGGACGGGGCTAGGAAAGAGAATTTGAGGAGAGGAATTGAAAGGAGAAGTGAGGAAAGGTGGTGGGGTTCCGCTGAGCACCCCCGATAGTAAGCGGAAGGTAACTGCCAGCTTATTGCGCTGGCAGTGGGTAAGGAAATGTCCGGGAAACAGCCACGACCGTGCCAGGGCCCTGACTGCCCCCCGGGGAGATAAGGGAAGTGGTTGGAGTAATAAGTATTTCTTTATTCTTCGAGTTGTTGGGTTTGGAGCTGTGCACAAGTGTGCTTGGTGGCACGTGGCGTTTCCAGGTGGTCCTCCATCCAGGTACTGACCACGACTAATGCTGCTTAACTTCGGGTAAAGGTCACCGGAGTCACTAGTGCTTGTCGTGGAGATGTTGACTGGGGATGTTGAAGATATGGTGTTGCCTCACATGACTTTCTCTACTCTTGTACAAACTATTTTTACAAACGCTTATTCTCCATCTACTTCATGTTAATCGAGATAAACGTTAGCAGACACTTTTTTATTGCTAATTTTGCTGTAGATGCAAGGGGAATTGGTAGGCTTTAAGCGATAGTCAAATATTTTAAGAGCTGGTTGCTATGTGGCGCATTCCATTCTCTTTTTACGTCAAGGACATAAAAAAAGAATATCGAATTCCCATTTGAGAAGAAGTATTAGAAAATTTAAACAAATAACGAGGAATATCTCGTAAATGTAAAACTTTGTTTACTGGACAAAAAATGTATATGACGTAAATTGTGTGTTCTAACGAGATCTGCCTTTTTGGTGTAGAAACATTTTGTCTATCTCTTACGGTTTACCAGTTATGCAAAAGTCATTCAGAATGAAGAGGACTTTTTAGACATTCCCAGAAAATTCAAGATATACATTTAATTTGTCATGAAAATATCTTAAACATATGATGTTTTAGTCGAAACCTTTAGAGCCATACTCTAAAAATGTTCTATGTAAAGGGTAATCTGGGGTGGTGAGATTTTCTTGGAAATCTTCGTGTCGCATCTTAGAAAGATACTGAACCTAAATACCAATTTAGGTATTTATCTGTCTTTTCGTTTTTGAGTTATGCTGTTCGAGGACACACGGAGCTTTTTTCTAAAACTGCTATGTTTGGATTCAGGTAGACTCAAAGCATATTTCGGTGAAATCTCGGTCTCGAATTTTTGGGTGGAAATCAATAGTACTTCTGCTTACTATACGTAGTAGAGAAAGTAAAAATTACGATGCTGGGTACTGGTTTTCTTTAATTAACTCAAAATTTACTCAATTGGATTTGTGTTTTTATGAAACTGGTTGCTTCAGTTTCATAAAAATTATGTTTTAATAACATTTACATTTCCTTTATTTACTTTTTCTGTCCTTTACACAATTACAAATATGGAACATTCAGAGAGAATTTACAAAAAATGTAAATTTGTCGTATCAATTCTGTGATTTTGTCCAGTTTTCACTGTCGCCTCACTCAGTTCCCAGTGTCACTGTTTTCATCTGGTTCAATTATTTAGTCACTTCACTTAGTTTTCAGTATCACTTCACCTTCTTAACGAAATACGCACGACGTACCTCTTCTTCCGGACGGTTTAATCACTGGGCTGTCGCACACAACACTTCTCCAATCTCTCTTCCAGTAGCAGCACTCACTGCACATCAAGACATTCGCTACCTTCTCGCTCGGAGAACAGCACTTTACGCCGCACCAGAAACGGGACGCTAATAACGATCTGAGTGCTGAGAAACCCTGCTTCAGTCACGCTTCACTGCCTAATGTCTCACTACAGTTGAACTTGTTATTGCCAATTGCATTTTGGCAGTGAAATGTGGAAAATATCCTGATATCTTCCGCCGTTCCTTCTTGGATTTCGTGTTGTTACAAGCGGGTGTTGGTTGTTAGTAAGTTTAAATAGTAAAGGTAAAGTAAAAATTAGGCAGTTAATGATTACTGTCATGTGGAATATAGTGTGATCTCTTTCTACTTTACATGTTTCAATTTAAAGTAAATACACTATACTTGTCAGAGCGCTCGCTTATATAGCAACTGTTTAGAGTTCCAGAACGTTCTAGAAAGGGGAAACTTCCAGGGATTTTCTTCCAAATTTTCGTGTCGCATCCATTGAATCTGCATCATTAAAATAGAAATTTGGCATTTATACAACCTCTCGCTTTTGGGCTGTTTCAAACGATAGTTTATCTACCCACACTTCAAGGAACTACACATAGGAAACCGTATGAATAGTCAGATGTTTAAAAATTCTGACTAAGCAAATCCGTAGTTTTTCGATGACATTACGAGAAACAACTGAAAATCTTCAGGACTTTAAAAGAATGGCTAAATATTGAATGAGTTGAGCCATTAATAATGGATATCTCCGAAATGGTTGATACCACAGAAAGGTTATTTGAAATAAATTGTGGTTTTTAAAGATATTTAATTTTTTTGTGTAGTGCGTTTTCGTCTATCGCTTTAAGGTTTTCCAGTTATACAAGTTTATACAAAATTCCTTCTGAATGAAGAGGAGTAGGCTATTCCTAGAAAATTCTCGAAAAATGTTCCATGTAGAGGGTAGTATGGAGTGTGGGATTTTCTTTAACCCCTTCGTGTCACATCTTTGGAGGCTATTGGACTTAAATATAAATTTTGGTATTTATTCGACTTTTCGTTTTTGAGTTATGTTGCTGGCAGACACACACACACACGCATATGTATATATATATTCATAAAAATCCTTCTCTCCAGGCTACACTAAAATGGAAATATTTCCCATATTTATTTTCTCTAACGACTTTGATTAAAATGTGTACCATATGCGAACATGTCAAATAAAATCAACATATTGAATTTCCTGAGATTAGTCTTTAATTGAACTTTTTTGTGGCATCAGCCATTTCCGATAAGTCCATTATTATTGGTTTGGATCGTTCATTTTTAAAGTGCTGTCGTTATTCAGTTTTTTCTCGCGATTTCTTGGCTAACCTGTGGTATTCCCAGGTAAGTATGTAGCAACACGCTTTTAAACACATGACTAACGTTTCGGTTTCCTTTTTACTTTCCTACTACGTATAGTAAGTAGGGGAAGTATTGTATTCCACCCAAAAATTCCATACCGAGATTTCACCGGAAATATATGTTTTGAGATCCCCTGAACCCAAAAAAAGCATTTTTGGAAACATGTCCGTGTGTGTGTCTGTGTGTCTGTCTGTCTGTGTGTCTTTGAACAGCATAACTCAGAAACGAACAGTCAGATAAACACCAAACTTGGTATTTAGGTTCAGTGTCTTACAGAGATGCGACACGAAGGTTTTCAAGAAAATCCCCCCAACCCAGATTACCCTTTACATGGAACATTTTTCCAAAATTTTAATTTTCTAAAAAATGGCTCTAACGAGTTTGATTAAAATATCATATGTTTAAGATATTTTCATGACAAATAAAATGTATATCTTGAATTTTCTGGGAATGTCTCCAAAAGTATTCTTCATTGTGAACGACTTTTGGTAAACTGGTAAACTATAAGAGATAGACAAAATTTTACTACACAAAAATGTAGATCGCGTTAAAATACAAAATTTATCTCATATACATTTTTGTTGTTGAATGAACCATTTTCGAGATATTGCTTGTTATTCCCTTAAATTTTTCAATACTTGTTTTCTCAAATGGGAATTCGTTATTCATTTTTTTGTCTTGGATATGAAAAGAGTATTAATCTGTGGGAAAGGGAATAGTGCTGCACCTAGCAACCAGCTATTAAGAGATATGTATGTGCTTAAAGGCTACTGTATTTCTATATTGCCCTTGTAAATATATATTCCCCTTACATCTACAAGAGAATTAGCAATAAGATAAAGTCTGCAAATGTATATCTCGATTAACATGAAGTAGTTGGAGAATAAGCGTTTATAAAAATAGTTTGTACAAGAGTAGAGAAAGTCATGTGAGTGTAATACATCAGTTTTTTTACCTAAAGTATATAGAAATATAAACCTTGTGTATTAAAATAAACGATAGTGGGTAGAGAAAGTCATGCGAATGTAACACAACTCTCTTTTTACTCTACGGACGTGAATTTCCATAGAAATAAAAGTATGGAAGTGTTGCTTTCAACGGACTATTTCCTTAAACTGTAGGAGAATGAAAAATAGATAGGATGATAAACGATTTTGAACATGGAGTTGAAACACGGTTGTATGGCAATAAAAAGGGGAGCAGGTAAGCGAAGCATTTAAGAGATAACGATAAAAACTGTAGCGTGTTTTTTTTTTAAAGGTGAGGTGTCAGCAACAGACCTTTGTAGGGTGGCACGTCCCTAGGGATCTTCATGGCTTCCTGTGTTATTCCAACTTGCCTTTTGTTGCAACGCTGCAAAACCTCCAACATAATTAATTTACTCTACTAGAGGCGTATTTTGAGCATCGCCTGCTTTTATAGTTACGTGCGTGAGATCTAAATTTGATACGAGTGTAACATTTTTTATGTAATTGTGCTAAATGGGGCCATTACCGTCTCTCTCTCTCTCTCTCTCTCTCTCTCTCTCTCTCTCTCTCTCTCTCTCTCTCTTTCTTTACCTATTCCCCTCCCACAGTCGCCCTCAGTCCTTAAGAATCACCGACATTTGGTTCAACTGTTGCTTCGTTGAGACGTTATAGATGACTCTGCTTTTACTCTTTCTTAATAGTGGGTCTAGATGATTTGTTACATTCACATGACTTTCTCTACTCACTCTTCTACACTCTATGCTTACAAAATAATATTCTTCTATCTACTTCCCGTTAATGTAAATAATTTCATTGCAGAGATAAGAATACAATCGACTAAAGCGACAGTCAGTTTTTTAAAAAGCGGTTCGCTCTGTGATAACTTCAAAATTCCATACACTTTACATGACATTGCGAGAAACAACTGAATAACGATAGTACCTTACAAATTACAATTCAAACCAATAACAACGTATATCTCGGAAATGGATAATGCCAGAAAAAAACTTCTTTTTAAATAAAGTGTGTGTTTTAAAGACCTCTACATTTTTCGTGTAGTATGTTTTTGTGTTTACCAGTTATACAAAATTCCTTTCGAATGAAGAGGACTTCACAGGCTATTTCCAGAAAATTTAAGATATACATTGAATTTAACATATAGGTAATTGTGTTAAACACGCGGGATCGTAACCAAAATCGTTTAAGAAAATCGAAAATTTGCAAAAATCTTTCATGTAAAGGAAGTTTGGGATTTTCTTGAAACTCTTCGTGTCGTAAGATCTTTGGAAAATGCTGAACCTACATACCAAGTTAAGTATTTATTGTATATTTCGGTTTTTTTGGTTAAGCTGTTCAAACACATACATAAATATTTTTCTAAAAGTGTTTTTTTTTTATTCGTGGGCCTGAAAAATACATTTCCGGTGAAATTTTGACATGGAATTTCTGGGTGGAATATAGTCTACTTACTTTAGGTAACTATTAGAGAAAATAAAAACGATAAGTTTTGCCAAATTATAGTGAACAATAAATTTCATGCACAAAAATATAAAACTGAGAAAAAAACAGATAGAAAAAGCGTCCAGTGGGGTTTAAAGAGAGCACACGTGCGATTTAAACACGTCGCTAGGTTTTTAAAAATGGCCGATCGTGAAAACCCTGTGGCCAAAATGATTTACAGATGTCTATAAAATAATTAAAACAATTTGGCATTTATACCTAAAAACTCATTCCCAGTGTCCTTAACATTTATTTTCTTCCAAAATAGTATGATAATTAAAACTTCATCTCTAAAATTCATTAATATTGTATCATCAAATAGTAAAAAATAATTTCATGGTGTGGGGCAACTGTTCAAAACACAACACTAAAAAACAACAAATATATTAATTTCTCTGGAAAATTATTTAAAATTATGTATGAGATTTTGTCTACATATACATTAAACTTAGATTGTTGTGTTAAATATAAAATCAAATTGTGGATTTTTCAAATTTCATAGATTGGTATCCTTAATATCTGAGCAAAAGTAAAATACTGTGATTTCGTCCAGTTTTTTCCACTGTCCCTGTTTCGTTTTATGTAGTTTACCTCTCTCACAATTTTACTTCACTATTGTCATTTCACTAAGTGAACTGCTTCAATTCACTGCCGCCTCTTCACGCTGGACGATTCACTTCACTCGGTAGTCGAGCATAATTCCTCCACAACCGTCACTCGAGGTAATAGTCGCTGCACGTCACAGAAACGTCACCATCTCGCTCGAAGGGTCACTATGGCAGAAACGCGGTCGCTAACTCGTTTGCACACTGACTCAACTCAACTCTGTCGCACTCGATTCGCAACTCAACTCGCGATTGACTCACCATCGAACCGCCCGCGAGAGCGCTCGCTTATATAGGCAGTGGAATCTTTCATATAAGGTTCTGGAACTTTCTATGACTATTTGACACGCTTTCTGGAGAAGGGGGAAGATAAAGCTTCCATAAAGTTCTAGTTATCTCCCGATAGCGGTGTTTACGCTGGCAATCGGTGTTATCATTGTTTACCCGGACCGCTCGGCGCCGAACTCCCGATAATCTTGGGCCATAGCCGGTGCATCACAACATATATTCGGAAACATAATGTTTCAGGCGATATGTCACTTAAAGAAGAGGCTCCACAGGGACTTGAAGTCGTGACGTGTAACTGGAAGGTTTACTGAGCCCACATGGAGAAAGTAGAGAAGGATATTGGATTGTGTCAGATATGATAAGACTCGGTTATAATTGAAACTCCTAAGAGAAAACCAATGAACCAGAGGAGGATATCGCCCACTCTGAGCTTGCTTAACCGCTATTTTGTTATCTGATGTTAGTGGTTGTTATATCCAATATGTATTTATTGCTGCATTTAAAGTCGAGTGCACGGAACGTAGGATGTTTTTGGTTTCCTATAGTGTTTTTTCTTTATTTAATGTTGGCATAATCTCGATATCATCTACACCAGCCCTGGATGAGTCAATCTCTTACTAAGTCCGACATACAAGCATTACTCAGGCCTAGGTGAGCGGCAACATTTCACTTGAGTGGTTGGAAGGCTTGCTTCACCAGCCTGTGTATTGGTTTGATGTCAAGAGTTCTGGCACTCAAACATTAACCTATGAACACAGGTTTGTTTCAGGCTCATGAACGAAGGAAATGGGGGGAGTAAGACGAGTGCTAGAACCAGTTAGGGGGCGTAGAAGAGGCGGTTTGAGATTGACGCTGCCACCTCGACCCAACGCGGATCTTTGTGCTTACCACCTCCAGGAGGAACGAACGACGAACGCAGGGTCCCCTAACCGTTCCAAGCTTGATCCTGTCACATCGGGGGGAGGGGGCTCCTCAGAGTAGGCTTTCCTCTGTCGGAACCGAGAACAACTTGACCCACCTGAGGCGGCTCAGAGATGGCTGCCATCTGGCAGGCCGAGAAGAACTTTCCAACAAGCAAGCACCTGCACCATCTGTCCGACACCACCCGACACAGGTCAAGTAAGCGAAATGAAGGAAAGCAAATTCGTGGTAGAATGTACACCACCCCAGTATTCGCAGGCCCACTCAGAGTGGCCGAACCCAGGACCTCCCGAATGCGAGCCTCGCACATTGCCGCGGTGCCATCTCGCTCTGTTTGAGAGGTTTAATATTTCCTTACCTCCCGGGTTCCGACCCCTTCAGCTGCTGTGGTGCGGGCGCTGCAGACCCTGAGCACTCGTGGTACTTCTGACGTTACTAGAAGTACGCCGGGCCGAACATTCGAGCCCCTCAAGTTGGGGAGTTGTTCGGATTGGGTTGGTCTCGATGGGGCAGTGGTTCCCGATACACATGGGAGATTAGGTACGTCTGTATAGGTTTCCATACCGGCGGGGTTGTGAGACGCCTCAATGTCCTCCGATACCCCCTGAAGAGCCGGTAGACTGCATGCTGTTGGCCCTACCAAGGTTTTAGGCAGTCAGGATGACGCACGTAAATGGCATATCCAGTTCCATCCTCGCGGGGGGCCTTTTTAGGAAACCAGGTATTGGCCTCATGGGAAATGCCCTCGGTGGGAGAGCCACTCGGTTGGCGCCACACGCAGGGCTAGGAGGGAGGCTTTGCCCCGGGTAGACCTTACCAACATAAACCACTGCACGTTTCCATCCTCTCAACTGCACAATGTCGGTATGAGTCTGTTTTCTGCTTGACGTATACTGCACTGAAGTATTACTTGAACCTGATCTGCTGCATAGCTCATTCCCCAAGCAGATCAGTACAGCTGGCACATTGTCCTTGGAGCTTTTCTGCAGTGTTGCTAGTATAGCAATTTATAGGCTAAATCTTGCCATTTGGAATACCGATCTAGCAACAACAGACGGCATTTTAGCTATTTTCTATGTACCACCAGAAGTATTTTGAATGCTTATATTAATAAAAAAATTTGATATGTTACACTCACATGACTTTCCCTACTCTTGTACAAACTATTTTTACAAACGCTTATTCTCCATATGCTTCATGTTAATCGAGGATTTAAGCGATAGTCAAACATTTTAACGCTGGTTGCTATGTGGAGTATTCCATTCTCTTTGCATGTCCAGGACAAAAAAACGAAATATATGTAACATAAACTGTGTATTTTAACGGGATCTACATTTTTTGTGTAGTAAAATGTTGTCCATCTCTTATGGTTTACCAGTTATGCAAAATTCATTCTGAATGAAGAGGCCTTTTTGGGATATTCCTAGAAAATTCAAGACATTTATTTCATTTGTCATGAAAACATCTTAAACATATGATATTTTGCTCAAAATCCATTGAGATATTTTTGGGAAAACAATCATTTTCGAAAACTGTTCCAAGTAAACTCAAATACCAAGTTTGGTGTTTATACCAGTTTTCGTTCTTGAGTTATGCTGTTCACACACACACACACACACACACACACACACACACACACAAATGTATTTCCGGTGAAATCTCAGTATCGAATTTTTTTGTGAAATGCAATACCTTCTCTGCTACTATATATTAGAAGAGAAAGTAATAGGTATGATATTACACAAAATAGTTTTGAATACTTATCAATGAAAATTTTCAATTCCATTTCACCTCATCTTATAACTCTTTCACTAAATACATTTAGACTGACAATCAAGGCAATTATGACGTCCAACCCTCCTTACAATATAAATTATTTTTATAATTTAAATTTTGAAATTGCTTTTATTTTTTCTGACTTTGCTGTGCACTCCAATGTTGAAGGCAATAAGTTATATGTCTATTTATTCCACTTAAAAATTCTATATCGAATTTTTCCAGAAATAGGTTTTTTGAGGCCTTCTGAATCGAAAAAAGCACTTTTAGAATAAGATATGTGTGTATTTGTATCTGTGAACAGTATAACTCAAAAACGAAAAGTCGATTAAATACCTAACTTGGTATTTAAATTCAGTATCTTCCAGGGATACGACACAAGGCTTTTCATGAAAATCCCTCCACCGCAAAGTACCCTTTATATGAAATATTTTAAAAAAAATTTTGTAATTTTATTTTCTCAAAAATTGCTTTAACAATTTTGTTTGAAATACCATTCGTTTAAGATATTTACATGACAAATAAAATATATTTGTTGCATTTTCTGGAAATAGCTGTAAAGTCCTCTTCATTCTGAATTGCTTTTGTATAGCTGGTAAACTGTAAGACATAAATAAAATATTTTCTGCACAAAAAATGTAGATCTCGTTAAAACAAAGAGCTTGCAATTTCAAAATCATCACATAGCGATCCATTTTAAAAATCTGACAAGCTGTATGCTTTTTATGCCCACAACGAAATGTATAACGAAGGTTTTATTTCGGTTAAGAAAAAGTAGAGAGAAGAATAAGCGTTTATAAGATTACTTCTTGGAAGAGTGAGTAGAGAAAGCTATATGAATGCAATAAATAAAATTTTTTTAGTGCATTGGTACCGGGTGTCCTTAGGCATATCCTTTTTAGTGATTTAAATTTTAGCCACTTCTGGCCATTTTCGAGATCAGTAGTAACTACTTTTTTTCCATAGAGTTTTGGCAACACTGTTTCCTCGTGACTTTAATGTGGTATAAAGTACCACAAAACGGAGATAAATGTTGGTAATGAACTGGTATGTTTGTCATTCCTGTAATAAATATCAGAATTCTTTTATTTTCATTACCTTTGCATCACCATAGTAACGTATTTGCCGTTTCGGCTGTCAAGTGTTTTAAACGAATTGCTTTTGTTACAAATTGCCTCTGATGAAAATTCCTGGAACATTAATCGTTATAAATTAACATGTGACCTTTCTCCATTGTTCCTAGATTGACATTTTCGTAGAAACAAAAGCCGTTGCATAGCAACTCGACCGGCTATGTACTGATCAATGCAGCCAACAATTAGGTAACAATGAATGAAACGGGACTGGACGGGATTCGTTTCCTTGGTAACCAACCGTTAGTTCTTCTCTTTTGTTTTGCGACATCTGTAGCAGGTGTTTCTGTGTTGCCAACGTACACATAAATAAAACTCAACATCTGTGTCAGCACTTTCCTTCTCTGCCGTAATGTCTCTTACTTTACAGCCTACCTTCGGGAGTCATCGCGATGTATTAAAATATCTATAGGTATTGAGGTGGGATGAATGAAATAGAAAAATTGAGGAATGACATACCAAGCTCAAAAACTAAAGGTTTTATAAAAAAACTATCATGAATTTTTCTACGCTCCACTTACGCGTTTGTTGAAAATATTTTACCTCCTTTTTTTTAAGGCAACACAACTGTTAAAATTGCCAATAAATGTGAAAATGTTTGATTTTTTGCGATATTATTGAGTTTTACTTTCATGCTACACAATTGTTGATTTTTATTATTAACAATTTTAAAGCCATAAGGGGTTATTTAATAATTAAATGGTAAAGTACCGCGTTGAATGTTTTTTTTTTGTCCCAATTTCCTTACCAGCTATGCTGCTCTTTTTGCCTGGCACCCTGGCCTTCTGGCTCCTCTAAACATTCCTTACTACCTTTTATCCATATTTGCCCATCTTCTCCTTCCTCCATTTGCCTTTCTACCTTTCTTATCTCTCTTACTTTTCTACTCCATTTCTCTTTTACTTTCTTTAAGAACTCCCCCATATTCTTAATTTGCTTTTCTTCTTTTCTCGTTAGCATTTTTATTGCTACTATTTTCCTATCCATTTTTTCCCATTTATCTTCCCATACTTCTTGTCTCCATTCTGCTAATTCTTTGCATTCTGACATATAATGCTCTGTGCTTTCGCTATCGTCGCATAATTCACAAATTCCATTTTTTCCCCTCTTAACCCTCTCAAATACATTGCTCCTGTTCTCATCCATGCAAACGCTTCTTTTCCTACTCTATCACAATAATCTACATACCCTTCTCTTCCCCATTTCCTTTTTACTAATCTATAGAACCCTAGTGACTTTTTATTTTCTAAGCTTCCCCAAATCTCTTCTCTTTCTATATCCTCCACTCTGTTTCTTACTGCTATCCAAAAACCATCGCTATTTCTTTCTCCTATTCTCCAAATATCTCCCATTCCTATCTTCTCCATAATTTTTTCTACCCCTGTCCACCAGCTATTTTTATTTTTCATACTCTTTTGTTGTTCCATGCATGCGTTGAATGTTTATTTATCACTATTCAGAATGCTCCGTTATAACATATGACCCTTGAAATCTTCAGGACAGCTTCACAAATTATAGATTTGAAATTTGTGTTGCACTATTTAAAAATATTAAATAGATCAGCTAAATTAACTTACATTAAAAACATTGAAGAATTTAATAACATGTTTAGAATTGTTACTTTCTCTATCTTATACATAATAGGTAAAGAAGATATTGCATTCCATCCAAAAATTCCGATTTCACCGGAAGTATATATTTTAAGGTCCCCTGAAAAATAAAAGTTTTATAAAAAGCTCCGTGTGTGGTTTGTGTGTGGACAGCATAACTCAAAAATGAAAACTCGGATAGATACTAAACTTGGTATTTGAAGTAGATGTTTGTCTTACGTAATGTTGAACTTGAAGTAGTATTTGCTTACGTAATATTTATTTAGTTGCATTTAAGGAATTCCTGGAATACGCTTTGGGTGTCAGTTTGAATTTGTTGATTACGTAATAGTTATGTTATTACGCAATATGCTGCTACGTATGAGAAGATGATTTGAAGATGTGTTTTTGTTGTTACACTCCAAGTTTTAACTTTGTTATTAAAACTGCTTCTATAGATTATTTATGTTTGAATTTGCCTCGGCTGCGTCAGTCTTGTTTGTAGAATCACGTATCTCTTAGTCAGGGTGCGGTGTGACAATGATTGTAGACATCACAGAATTTAACTTTTTAAATTCACTTCCTTTATTAATTCTTGCACATTTTTATAAAGAACTACACTTTTTAAGAACTGTGAGAATCTTTAATACTTTCACTTAGCGCGTATACATATTTTACGATTCACTCGTAGAGAACACATCTTCCATCTGTTCACTACCAAGGCTTGCCAGCAACTGAGTAAGATTTCAACGGCTAAACCTGTAAGCTTCGGTATTTCAAGTCTCTGATTGGCTAATTCTAGTCCAATAGAATATCTGCATTTTACTTAAAGCTTTTTCCTTGCTATTGATTGGCTAATTTTAAACTGTTACGGAATTTACCTTATCTTTGATATAATCATGACTAGTAACTTTTCAAACTCTTAAACTCATTATTGCTACAAGGTTACCTCATTATTACCTCATTGTTAGCAACTTAAAACTTATTATTCTCACAGCTCTTGCATTATTAAAGTATATAATGTATTCACATAACATTATTAAACATGTTTATAATAAAAATAACCATTTGCAATGACTGTTGCATACAATTTAAAATAATTATTACATACATATTGTTTCTAGGCGGGCTGTTACTGAATTTACTTATTATAAAATACAATTGAAATTATTCAGTTATTAAAATACTGCCTCATATTGAAGTTTAGTATTTCGACACGAAAGTTTGTAAGAAAATATCCCCTCCATAAGCTACCTTTTACATAGGGCATTTTTTAACCTTTTTAATTTTCTAAAAAAACTGTTCTAACGATTTTGATTAAAAAATATATTAAAGACGTTTACATGACAAATCAAATGTATATCTTGAATTTTCTGAGAATAGCCTTTGAAGTCTTTATTCGGGGCGAATTTTGTATAATCTTGCTTAAGTGGTAAACGTTAAGGGATAGACGAAAACATACTTCACAAGAAATGTAGGGCTCTATAAAGCATACTATTTATTTTAAGTAACTTTTAGGTAGCATAAGCCATTTCCGAGATATCCGTTATTAATGGTTTGGATTGGGAAATACTTTTTACATTTTTTTAAAGTCCTGTCGACATTCATTTTTTTCCAATGTCATGATATAGCGTACGGTTGTTAAACATTTGACTATCGCTGTTCTCTTTGTATCTATAACGAAATGTGTGGTGTAGGGTTATTTGAATTTAAATATAGTATACAGAAAAATAAGCTTGAGTAAGAATAATTTGTATAGCCATTAATAAACCATAAAAGGTAGATAAAGCCATGGGAATGTATTTAATTTTTAAGAGGTTTTTTCTCTTAAAATAATTAAAATTAAGAAATGACAGCATAACAATTTCCTTGTATACGGGCTAAAATTAGAAATTTGGGAACGATACAACAAACCGTAGGTTAAAGGGGGTTTTATATTACCATATCAAGAAGTGTTTGATTATGAACACAAATATTAAAATAGTGACATAGGTCGTTAAAATGTTGGGTGTTGTATATGTTTTATGTGGAGTTTATGTGTGTACGTTAAAACACTACATCAAAATAAAATAACGGTAATGGTTCAGCATATATTGCCAGGCAAATGCTCTCTGTGTGTACCTGAATTTTCTTTATAATGCCTGTGAAATCGTATTGATGTTTATGGAATTTAAACCTTTCCATGTCGAAGCTTTGATTTGTTATTCACCGGTAAATTGCTAATTATAAATGCTCCATTAAAGAGTTTTGTATTGTGTCTTTATGCGTGTACCAAACTTTGTTATGTAATTTATATAATTTATACATAAACATATTTAAACTGAGGAGGCAATTAATACTATTTTTTATTTCTAAACCATGTAGAAAACCACACTTACTTCACGGTTCACAAGTGATTTTCTGCACTGTATATTCAACACATATATTGAGAGAAATTCAATATTGGGATATGTCAGACTTTACAATAGTACAAAATCACAAATTGCATCCCATCGAAAAATTCGATATCGAGATTTCACCGGAAATACAGTTTTGAGGTCCCAAGAATAAAAAAAGTGGTCTGTCTGTGTCTGCGAACAACATAACTCAAAAACGAAAAGTCGAGTAAATACCAAGCTTGGTATTTAGGTTCAGTATCTTCCAAAGATGCGACACAAAGATTTTTAAGAAATCCCCCCACCCCAAACTACCTTTTACATGGAACATTTTCGAAATTGTTTAGTTTATAAAAATGACTGTAACGAATTTGATTAAAAAGCCATATATTAAATATACTTACACGACATAAAATGAGTATCTTAAAGTTTCTGGAAGTAGCCTATAAAGTCTTGTTCATTCAGAAGAATTTTGTATAACTGGTAAACGTTAAGCTATAGACGAAAACGTACTAAATAAAAAATGTATATGTCTTTAAAACACACAATTTATTTCAAATAAGTTTTCTTTTGTAGCATACGCCATTTCTGAGGTATTCGTTATTAATGGTTCGAATTGTACATTCTCTTTAAGTCCTTTCAACATTCAGTTGTTTCTCGCGATATCATGGAAACAGTATGGAAGTTTAAGGCCAGCATATAGCGTCCAGTTAAACATTTCACTATCGCTGTTCTGTTTGTATCTATAATGAAATGTATAATGTAGCTATTTCTGCAAAGGTTTATTTGGATTAAAATGTAGTAGATAGGTTTATTAAGAATAGTTTGTATACCCACTTATAAAGATGGAGGATAGAGAAAGTCATGTGAACGCATCACATCAGATTCTTTTCAGTTTATGTCCTCTTTTTTACTTTCTCTACTGCGTATAGTAAGTAGGGAAAGTATTGTATTCCACCCAAAAATCCGATACTGATATTTCACCGGAAATACATGTTTTGGGAACCCCTGAATCCAAAAAAAGCATTTTTAGAAACATGTCCGTGTGTGTGTCTGTGAACAGCATAACTCAGAGCCGAACATTCGGATAAACACCAAACATGGTATTTAGGTTCAGTATCTTCCAGAGGTGTGACACGAAGGTTTTCAAGAAAATCCCCCACCCCAGATTACCCTTTACATGGAACATTTTTCGAAAGTTTTAATTTTCTCAAAAATGACTAACGATTTTGATTAAAATATCATATGTTTAAGCTATTTTTATGACAAATAAATGTATATCTCGAATTTTCTGGGAATGTCTCCAAAAGTATTCTTCAATGTGAACGACTTTTTCATAACTGGTAAACCATAAGAGATAGACATAATTTTACTGCACAAAAAATGTAGATCGCGTTAAAATATACAATTTATGTCATATACATTTTTTTTGTTGAGTGAACCATGTTCTAGATGTTGCTTGTTATTCCCTTAAATTTTTCAGTACTTATTTTCTCAAATGGGAATTCGTTATTCATTTTTTTGTCTTGGATATGCAAAGAGTATTAATCTGTGGCAAAGGGAATGGTGCTGCACCTAGCAACCAGCTATTAACAGATATGTATGTGCTTAAAGGCTACTGTATTTCTATATTGCCCTTGTAAATGTATATCCCCTTACATCTACAAGAAACTTAGCAATAAGATAGAGCCTGCAAACGTTTATCTCGATTAACATGAAGTAGATGGAGAATAAGTGTTTGTAAAAATAGTTTGTACAGGAGTAGAGAAAGCAACGTGAGTGTAACACATCAGATTTTTTAAAATTATTTCGCCAAGAAAGCATTTATGATAGAGATTTTAGTTTAGCACTTTCTTACCAACTTCGTAAAACTGAAACTTGTAAAGCTTTCCCTCGTGCAGTAAATGAACAAAAGTAACATGTAAAATAAATGGGAATTCTGTTTTATATCAATCCTTGAAGGTGTGGTAGCACTGCTTCTTTTTGTCACACGTCATCGGAAATTCTGCATGGTAGCACAACAAACACGTGTTAAAGTACTTCTTAGGCTGTACATAGATTTCAGTCCATATTTTACGCTTTATACCATGTATATAAATGAAACTGTCACAAACAAATGAGAAACATATCCCGCAGCCATAGAATGCAAATATGATGAACAATTTACGAGAGTAATCCATGAAGTAACGCCCGTTTGGCTTTAATAAATACAAAACAAATGTTTTACTATCAAAATGCATGCCAGTTAAAAAATTGAAGATTACTTTATTTCTTTACATAATCACTACGTTATTTAGATATTTATTATATCTGCTTAGTGTTGTAGTCAGCTGTCGCCAGTCCATTAGGTCAAAATGTTCGGGCCTAATTTCACCAAGCAAAGAACAAGAAATGTTTGTGAATCTGTAACACATTTAGGGTTACACGCCTGTCTTGTACGATTTTGTTGTTCACTTGATTCTTCAAATCATTTGTGATGAGTGACGGACGTCCGGGGCGAGTTTCGTCATGCACATTTGTTCATCCATTGTTGAATATTTCACATTTCCTTCCACTCATTACTATATCACGATATACTCCCTTTAGTTGACGATAAATGTCTCCAAGTTTCAACTTCTGAGCATTCGAAAACAACTCGCCTAAAGCCAGCGGGACTTTCTATCACACAGTTCATTTTGAACAATCACAGAATACACAATAAAAATTGTTTCTACTGGCACTCACACAACTGTGAGAAAGGATGTCAAGGAAACCATTCTACGTTGAATAGAAGCCCGATAGCGATCTCCGCAGCGGGAATTCGCAAATGGTCCTTACTTCCAGGATTACCTTTGTAAGTAAATGAGGGAGTTAACTTCACAATTCACGTCGTCCAATTATTGAATGTTCGCGCCCTGGTTACTAGTAGCACATTCCACACACTATGCATTTTGTTGCAGGTCAGTGAAGGGGGACCATGATCATGATGGATAGACACACAGATAAGCTCTGTCTGTCATAGCACTGTATACAATTCAATCGTAATCTTGTTATGAGGCAATGTTTTTATCACTTAAATGATATCAGTCTAATTATATAATAAAATATAATAACAGCCCACCTTAAAGCATTAAATGTATGTAATAATATATAAAGTGTATGTAACAGTCATTTTATTATGTTTATATTATTATGTGCATGTATAATAATGTTATGTGAATGTATTACGTAGTTTAACAATGTAGGAGCTGTGAGAATAGAAACAAGCTGCTTTCCGTAGCAAACAGAATTACAACGTAAAAGGCCGAAAGTTGCTAACAATGAGGTAACCTTCAGGCAACAATAAATTAGAAAGCTTGATAAAAGCTTCTAATAATTCTTGGAACAAAAATAATGTAATATTTAAAACAGTTTATAAATAGCCAATCAAAAACTAGAAAAAACTTGAGTTAAATAAAAATATTCTATTGGAGTAGGCTTAGCCAATCAGAGACTTGAAATAGAGGAAATGTGCAAATACAAGGAAGCGTAACCAAGCAGTTCGGTGTGGTACGGTTTCTGTGTGAGACATAAAAATTCATTGTGGTGAGAATAATATAAAGTTTACGTGTAAAAAGTGTAATTAACAATAATCTCACAGCTCTATAGTAGGATACATCAGTGAAGTGTTATTTAATCGTGTGAAGGATTAATAAACAAAGTACAATACGTGCTTTATTCTTTAGGCGTACCAACGCTGCTAAGAGATACGTGCTTTAAAAATTACTAATGACGCAGCCGAGGTACACATATATAATAAGTAAATAAATGAACATAAAAATAAAAAGTTGATTCTTAAACGTGGGGCAAAGGCCACCGGAAAAGTAAAGGTGAGGCGAAGGCCACCGGAAACTTTGTACCGTACGTGGGGCGAACATTAAGAAACAATGTCCCGCAAATTGGCTAACATTACCTGTGTGGTCTAAAACAGCTTCAAATTGATGCCTAAACGTGGTGTAACCGCAGCAACAATTAAAGCCCTTCAAGTTAGGCTTCCATACGTGGGGCTATAAAAATCTTAACACTTTAAACCTGCCCACAGTGCCTAAAAGCTCTTCCTTTGCCGTAAATAGACCCCCACTCCCGTACATTGTACGGGCAAACTGTAAAAGTTGGAAAGTATGGTTTAGCATAACGTAATTCTCAAAACTTTCTAAACGCAACTCCTGGAAAATGATCACTGCTTAACATTTCCGTGAAGCTATGAAATGTATCCTACGTCACTTGTGATGTTTACTTCCTATATTTCCATACCAACATTACTTTGGCAACATTGCTCAGCGGGGGGTGGGGGTGATGGAAGTTCCATTTGTAGCTCCCACACTAGTCCACTCTGGTGATTGAAATCGAAATTAACACGGCGAGGCAATCGCTATACGTCCAAGTAAGGGATTACCAACTTGGGACACTTTGAGTTGGTGTTAGATATTTCCACAGTTGGGAACACTGCTGGGTGTTAATACCCCAGTATCACTCGTAAGCCATTAGTCTGATGAGATAGCCTACTTTCATCCGAAGCTTCTAATTTAAAGTAAAAAAATAAATCATCAAAATCGATATGAAATACTTAGTTCATAATTTCACAATTAAGGCCTGGGTTTTAAAGATCTCTTTAAAACACGCAATTTATTTCAAACAACTTTAACTACATTGGTCTTAGCGGGGGTCTTTCCTTTGGGACTTATTGCCTATTGGTGATGGTGTTAACTCGTCTTCTGGCGACGCCTCTCACCGAGGCGGCCTGGGTTCAATCCCAGGGACCCGCATGTGGGATTTGTGGTGGACAAAGCGGCGTCTGGGCGGGTTTTCTCCTCCGGGTTCTCCGGTTTCCCCCGGCAATTCATTCCACCAACATTATCACCTTTTCTTTCATCCATTTCACCATCATTTCGTTTCATCTACTTCCTCTCATACCAGGCATCGGGCTGATCACCCATCCTGGATATTCTGTCTGATCCATAAGTGTCTGCTCCTCGACGGGCCTCTGATCCCAGGCACTCGCCTGTAAGTCCTGGGGGGGGGTGTAACTCCTACATAAGAGGAGGTTAAACAAAGAAAGAAGTTAACTCGTATTCTGTTGTCGCTGGGTTTCTTGTACTTTTGGTTTTTAACCATTAGACCACACACACATTCACACTCTCATTCATTCTTAAGTCCCTTAAGAAAGAGATTGGCATGTTGGGATCTACTGGCTGACCAGAGGAACTGGCAAAACATGGGCAATTTTCTGGCTAAAGTGCGCGAAGCTAGGTCAAATTTGTTCAGTTAGACAAAGGTAATTTATTTCTATTTCCCTTTTTCTTGTTCCTTTTGTTGTGTTTTCTTTATCTGTTGTTTATTTTGTCACCCTATTGTATCTTAAATATGCATGTACGGTCAATGACCCATGCACTAAATACTTGTGTAATAACTTCAGTAATTTGAAACCAATAAAGATACCTTATCTATCTATCTACTTCCAGACACTGGGGAGGATAGGCAATAATCTTGGCTAGAGAAAAATTTCCCATCCCCCAGTCGAAAATCGAACCCGCGACCCCTCGCACAGCAAATGGCTGCTCTACGGAGCCAGCCGGTTCCAATTGTTTAATACTCAGCCATTACTAGCCAATACTTAACCACATTAAGGTATATAAGAATCGAAAACATTTTTACTTTCTCTACTACGTATAGTAAGTAGGGGAAGTATTGCATTCCACCCAAAAATTCGATACCGAGATTACACCGGAAATACATGTTTTGAGACCCCCTGAATCCAAAAAAAAAGCATTTTTGGAAACATGTCCGTGTGTGTGTGTCTGTCTGTGAACAGCGTAACTCAGAAACAAACAGTCGGATAAACACCAAACTTGCTATTTAGGTTCAGTATCTTCTAGAGATGCGACACGAAGGTTTTCAAGAAAATCCCCCCCACCCCAGACTACCCTTTACAGGGAACATTTTTCGAAAATTTTAATTTTCTCAAAAATGGCTAACGATTTTGATTAAAATATCATATTTTTAGATATTTTCATGACAAATGAAATGTATATCTTGAATTTTCTGGGAATGTCTCCAAAAGTATTCTTCATTGTGAACGACTTTTGCATAACTGGTAAACCATAAGATATAGAAGACAAAGTTTTACTACACAAAAAATGTAGATCGCGTTAAAATACACAATTTATGTCATATACATTTTCTTTTGTTGAGTGAACCATTTTCGAGATATTGCTTGTTATTCGCTTAAATTTTTCAATACTTGTTTTCTCAAATGGGAATTCGTTATTCATTTTTTTGTCCTGGCAATACAAAGAGAATGGAATACTCCACATATCAACCAGCTCTTAAAACATTTGACTATCGTTTAAAGCCTACCATATGATGCAGTAATTTGTACCACAAAATATTTAAATGTAAAGAGTGATTATAGTATGAATATGCATTTTTATGTGACATTGATTTGAGATGTTTGTTGATTGTAATTATTGTTGGGAAGTAAGGTTATACTGCCTTACTGAAACTGACAATAATAGCGAGCAATAATGCAGCGAGGGGGTGAGCTGTTTATCATTATTGGAAACGAGGAAGTTACGTAATGTTGGCGCGTTTTCCTTTAGAATCTTCTGGAACATTTCCCTAGAGCATATGTGTTCATAATTTTCATTGGATATAAAAATAGACGCTAATGTTGGCGCGTTTTATTAGCCAATTGCAACTCAGTTATAATCTTTAGGCATATCGGGGTGTATGAGTATAAAAGGGGTAGGGTAGAGAAAGACCCCGTCAGTTCATCAAAATTCTTTGTACACTACACGTCGCCTTCAGTCCGTCAGTTCGTCGAAAATATTTGTACGGCACACGTCGGATATCAATTTGCAGGTTACGCGTAACAGATTTATGTAAAATCTTAAATGTTGTAAAGTTAATCATACAAAAGGTTGAAGTGCGCGAATTAAGAATGATCAGTAAGAAGTTATTATAACGTTTCAGTTTGGCGAGTGTCAAGATCAATGTATAAATGTGATAGTTAACGTGTTCGACAATAAAAGTGTAAAACAAATTTCTTCATCAGTGTTATCTTTGGATAAAAGATTCCTTTCCGTTTACACAACCTGTATAAAGAGAAGTGCTCGACCAAAGGATAATAGCTAGCCGGAGGACAGAGAACCAAAATTAAATAAAATAACAGTAGCATTCTTTCAAACAAACACTAATACTGCCGCAAATTGCTAACACCAGATGGAGCTAACAAACCTAACAAATGAATCACGTCACAAGATGGCTTCACCATGTTGAGTAAACACATACACAAATAACATTATAATTTTACCATCGCAAATTGGCTCCCAAATGTGGGGCTAACAAATACAAACATATACAAATAATGTTACTTCACATATTCCCCTTGCATCTACAAGAAAATTAGCAATAAGATTAACGTCTCGATTAACTTGAAGTTGATGGAGGATAAGCGTTTGTAAAAATAGTTTGTACAAGAGTACAGAAGTCATGTGAGTGTAACACATCAGTTTTTTGGAGAAGGTTTCCTCAGAATTAATTGTTGTTTCACACAAGCCGTGTGTTAGACAAGGTTGGAAATGTAGAATCAAACGACTGAAAAATTCAATGGCATAGCGCGATTTGAATCACGGATCTCCCGGTCTCCGTCCGGTTGCTCTAACCACAGAGCTAACATGGCAACACACGGCTTGTGTGGAAGAAAAATTAATTCTATTAATTGACCTAATAGTGGTTGAAACTATGAAGTAGTTACAATATTGTAGGTAGCCATTAGGGTATGTCATCTCAATATAATTTGAGATCTCCTTGTGGTTTACCGGGAAACATGCGAATCAGTTGGGGAATTTAATCTCCTACCGGCAAGTTGCTAGGTCAGCCGTATGATTCTACCTTTTCCTCAGAACTATCTAATTTCCTTAAAGATTTTCATGGGCACTTTAAAACTTCAAATAATCAAAACGACAGATAAATTTTCTTTTGAGTTATTGCTTTTTAAACCAAGAAGGCATTTAAAAACATTGAACTTTAATGAACTTTTCACGCTAGCATAAAGTGAAAATTCATGACAGAAACGATTCCGAGTTTTATCGCTTTAATTTTATGGTTTTCATTTTATCACCTTGACGAAAGTCTCTCATGAACGGTGTTATACCATATACTGAGAGTGACCAGCTAACTGACATTTGGGAGCCGCAATATAAGGGTCAAAGTTTGAAGAGAGTCTTGCTTAATTTCGGGTGTTGCAAATAGCATTTTTAATTGCCAAACTTTTAGGTCGTAGACCATGATTAATTGCATAGGTACGTCGCTGAACATTTTGGAACACAAATTACATTGCACATTTTGTGTATATTTGAGTTTTCAGCTCCTTGAAATCTGTTGGTGACTAAGGCTGTTCAGGCAAATTCACTTAATTGTTCACCATTTAAAACAGTTGGGTCTTTGGATGTAATGAATATGTGTTGAATGCAATGACTTACACGAATAGGCTGCTCCAAAATAGAGATAAGACTTCTGACATTTCTTCAGGTGCTTGTATCCAAACTTCAGTGATTCAAAACCCACTCAGTTTCAACTTTAATCCTCTTTAATAGCTCCAATACTACAGCTGTAGAATCAACCATAATTGACCTTGAAAAAGGGTAAACATTTTAACCTTCTCTACCACGTAAAAGCGGGTAGAGCGATAGTCAACTGTTTTAAGAGCTGGTTGCTATGTGGCGCATTCCATTCTCTTTGCATTACCAGGACAAAAAATAATGAATAACGAATTTGAGAAAAAGTATAAGTATTGGAAAATTTAAGGAAATAACAAGCAATATCTCGCAAACGGTTCACTCAACAAAAGAAATGTATATGACATAAATTGTGTATTTTAACGCGATCTACATTTTTTGTGTAGTAAAATTTTGTCTATCTCTTATGGTTTACCAGTTATGCAAAAGTCGTTCACAATGAAGAATACTTTTGGAGACATTCCCAGAAAATTGGAGATAAACATTTTATTTGTCATGAAAATATCTTAAACATATGATATTTTAATCAAAATCGTTAGACATTTTTGAGAAAATTAAAATTTTCGAAAAATGTTCCATGTAAAGGGTAATCTGGGGTGGGGGGATTTTGTTGAAAACCTTCGTGTCGCATCTCTGGAAGATACTGAACCTAAATACCAAGTTTGGTGTTTATCCGACCGTTCGTTTCTAGTTATGCTGTTTACACACACACACACGGACATGTTTCCGAAAATGCTTTTATTGGATTCAGGGGTCTCAAAACATGTATTTCCGGTGAAATCTCTGTATCGAATTTTTGGGTGGAATGCAATATTTCCCCTACTTACTATACGTAGTAGAGAAAGTAAAAAAACACTATGGAATCAGGATCCAGGTGCAATTTTGTCCTACTAGCCATTTAAACGCTCAAACGTTCTCAGAACATTATATCAACGTTCTCAGGTGTGAAAAAAATCTTGTGGAATATAAAACTTAATAGTCATTCTTTCTTACATATTTTCCAATTTAAAATATTTCACATGGTGCAATTTTTGTTCACCTTTTTTTTCCAGTTTACATTCTTTGAAGGCGTATGAAAATATTGAGCCTTTTTCTTGATATCAAGTAGATTTGGATTTAAGGTTTTAATAATTTAATACATGATTTATTTTTAGAAAATAAAGTCTTACATACTTCATATTATTTTTACAGGAAAAATGTCAACTGTATACAACACTTAATTCCAGAAATGTTATCTAACGTTTACAATGTCCAGCGGGCATTTTATCCGTTTAAAATTATTTTTTTGGAACGTTAGGTAAGTAGCACCATAGAAATTACTCTTTTCATTTTGAAAAACTTAGGAAAAATGCAGCTAAATTGGTGTAAATTTGAAGATGGGTGTGGCTGATGAACAAATCAGTTTTTTACTTTCTCTGCTACGTGTAGTAAGTAGGGGAAGTGTTGTATTCCACCCAAAAATTAGATACCGTGATTTCACCGGAAATACATGTTTGGAGACCCCCTGAATCCAAAAAAGTATTTTTGGAAACATGCCCGTGTGCGTGTTTATGTGTGTGTTTGTTTGTCTGTCTGTCTGTCTGTCTGTGAACACCATAACTCAGAAACGAACAGTCGGATAAACACCAAACTTCGTATTTAGGTTCAGTATCTTCCAGAGATGCGACACGAAGGTTTTCAAGAAAATCCCCCAACCCAGATTACCATTTACATGGAACATTTTTCGAATATTTTAATTTTCTCAGAAAAGGCTCTAACGATTTGGATTAAAATATCATATATTTAAGATACTTTCATGATAAATAAAATGTATATATTGAATTTTCTGGGAATGTCTCCAAAAGTGTTCTTCATTGTGAACGACTTTTGCATAACTGGTAAACCGTAAGAGACAGACAAAATTTTACTACACAAAAAATGTGGATCGCGTTAAAATACACAATTTATGTCATATATAGTTTTTTTTATTGAGTGAACCATTTTCGAGATATTGCTTGTTATTCCCTTAAATTTTGCAATTCTTATACCTTTACTCAAATGGAAATTCGTTATTCATTTTTTTATGTCCTGGACATACAAAGAGAATGGAATACTGCACATAGCAACCACCTCTTAAAACATTTGACTATCGCTTAAAGCCTACCAATTCCCCTTGCACCTACAAGAAAATTAGCAATAAGATTAACATCTCGATTAACATGAAGCATATGGAGAATTAAGCGTTTGTAAAAATAGTTTGTACAAGAGTAGAGAAAGTCATGTGAGTGTAACACATCAGATTTTTGTGTAGTACGATTTTGTGTACATATCTCTTATGGTTCAACAATTACATAAAAATATGAACCGTACTTCACAAGCTATTCCCAGAAAATTCCAGATATAAATGTTATTTTGAAGCAGTATTTATAACACTTAAACGATATCAGTCTAATTATATGATATAAAATATAATAACAGCCCGGCTTAAAGCAATATGTGTGTTAAACAGTTATTGTATTATGTTTATATGATTATGTAGGTACATGTATAATAATGTTATGTGAATGTATTACGTTGTTTTAACAATGTAGGAGCTGTGAGAATAGAAGCAATCTGCCTTCCGCAGCAAACAGCATTACAAACTAGAAGCCGAAAGTTACTAATAATGAGGTAACCTTGAGACAAACAATAAATTAGAAAGTTTAATAATGCTACTAATAATTCTTAGAACAATAATAATGTAAAATTTAGAAGATACTGTAAAGTAAAAAAGATACTGTGCCTAAATACCAAATTGGGTATTTATCGGAATTTTCGTTTTTAGAATATGCTGTCCACACAACATATACACATGGACATTTTTTTAAAAATGCTTTTTTACTTTCTCTACTACGTATAATAAGCAGGGGAAGTATTGTATTCCACCCAAAAATTCGATACCGAGATTTCACCGGAAATATATTTTTTGAGACCCCCTGAATCCAAAAAAAGCATTTTTGGAAACATGTCCGTGTGTGTGTTGAAGTAGAATATATTTGTTGGTAGTTGGAAAATGCTTCATGTTTATATGCACCACGTATGGGAGCCAATTTGTCGCGGTCACTTCGTGTTATCTTATTTCTGAGCGCCTGTTATTATTTTACTACTTTGAATGTTGGGTTCATTGTCCTCCGGCTAGCTATTATTTCTCGGTCGAGCAAATCTCTTGAACAGGGTGTAAACGGAAAGGATTTGTTACTGAAAGATAACACTGATAAAAGAATTTGTTTTTACACTTTTATTGTCGTCATACATTCAATTTCACATATTGATTCTTGATACACGCCAGACTGAAACTGTTATATTTTCTAATATCACTATAATCACTTATTTACTGCACATTATTAATTCGCGTATTTCACATTTATAACTAACTTTACAACGCGAGAGATTTTGTAAAATTGCGGGACGATTCTCTTAAACTTTGTGACGTATAACCCACGAATACTTATGTTGAACTGAACGACGTATTACACGCGAATGCTTCTGTTGGACTGAGTAAAACCTGTCCCCCTGCTTCATGCTTTATACTCCCTCACCCGATATGCCTAAAGATTATAACCGAGCTGCTATTGGTTAAATAAAACGCGCCAACATTAGCGTCTATTTTTATATCCTATCAAAATTACAAACACATATGCTCTAGGGAAGAAATTCCCTCCATTTCTAAGAAAAGCGCGCCAACCTGACGTCATTTGCTTGTCTCTAATAACTGATAAACAACTCAGCCCCTCGCTCATTGTTACCCGCTCTTATTGTCAGTTTCAGTGAGGCCGTGTAAACTTATTCCCTAACAATGCTTATAATTAACAAACATCTCAAATCAATGTCATACAATAATGCTTATTTACACTAAAATAACTCTGGCATTTACATTATTGTGATATAAATTACTGCCACAGTGTCTGTCTGTGAACAGCATAACTCAGAAACGAACAGTCGGATAAACACCAAACTTGGTATTTAGGTTCAGTATCTTACAGAGATGCGACACGAAGGTTTTCAAGAAAATACGGTTAATAATTAATAAGATTAATATCTCGATTAACATGAAGCATATGGAGAATAAGCGTATGTAAAAATAGTATTCATTGTAAGTCTTATTTTAGAAGATATATTTTGACAGTTATAAATTTGTGCGTGTGTGTGTGTATATATACTGTGTGTTCCGTTACGTTTTATCTAGGGGTGGAGTAGTTTATCTCTCAGGTAAAGCTTTAGCTGGTGGGAGGGGTACACAGTGTGCTCGACTCGTGCCGCACGTGGCGCGTACAGTGGAAAACAGCCAACAAGCAGTGTATTTACTACTTATTTGTCTGAGGCACTACCTCCTTCCCGTAGATAAAAACCCCTACCTGCTTGAACGAGTCAATATATGTATGACATAAGACCCGATATTCATAATTATAATATGCGAAACAGCCAAGTGATTAAAATTCTTCAACACAGACTTAATAAAACTTTACAAGTTGGCAGTAAAGTTTTTAATAAGCTATCTCAATAGCTTATTGAAATATCGGATAAAATATTTAATAAAATATTGCACTCTAACTTTATGAGTAACCTATTTTATTCTATGAAAGAAGTTACTGTTTTAGATACATATTTTATTGATCACAAGTTTTATATCTTTTAAATTTTAACTATAGTGTTAACATTTAAATTTATTGTAGTTCATTTTATGAAAAGAAAAGTCAGTTCTTATTCAAGAGAAAACAAAACACGCAGAAAAGCCATACCAGGTTTGGTCACCCCTGTCTTGTGCTAGTAAATAGCGGAATTGATTGCACGGAATCAAACATGGCTGGTAGATTTTTCAATAACAGAAAAATAAAACCTCCATCCGAAAACCTTCTTGTCATTTGCTTTAATCTGCCAAGAGAGAGAGAGGGAGAGATATCCAAACAAACACGCATATACCCTATTCGCTTTGTATCTATCTGCCGTCGCTTGTTTTTTTAAATCGATGTCGCTTGTTTCTGCCATTCCAAACAAAACACGAACGCCAAAGTGGAGTGCATTAATAATTACTTTTTCTATTAAATCTGCGCACCTCACAAAGGATGTGTATCATACGATGGACGTGTCTGAATAAAATATTGTTTCTAGCGCCGATTTTATCGCTATCAGTGTGCTATTGTCCTTCTTAACTTAAGGGCTGAGTGTTAATTACTCCTATTAAAATATATAAAAACGAAAATTAGCATTTTGGCATTTTAATCCAATCTAACGTGTTTTATCCACATGACCTTCTCTAGCCAATATCGTTTATTTTTATATCTTCTACAATTCATTCTCACTAAACCTTAATACTTTCTGTAGACGAAGTATTGTACTTTAGCAAAAAAATTAACCAAGATTTCACCGGAAATACATGTTTTGAGGCCCCTGGATAGAAAAAGCAGTTTAAGAAAAGGATGTATGTGTGTATTAACAACATAACTAAAAAAATCTGATGAGTTACACTCACATGACTTTCTCTACTCTTGTACAAACTATTTTTACAAACGCTTATTCTCCATATGGTTCATGTTAATCGAGGCTTTAAGCGATAGTCAAATGTTTTAAGAGCTGGTTGCTATGTGGCGCATTCCATTCTCTTTGTATTACCAGGACATAAAAAAATGAATAATGAATTCCCTTTTCAGAAAAAGTATTGGAAAATTTAAGGGAATAACAAGCAATATCTCGAAAATGGTTCACTCAATAAAAAAAATGTCTATGACATAAATTGTGTATATTAACGCGATCTACATTTTTTGTGTAGTAAAATTTTGTCTCTCTCTTATGGTTTACCAGTTATGCAAAAGTCGTTCACAATGAAGAATACTTTTGGAGACATTCCCAGAAAATTCAAGATATACATTTCGTTTATCATAAAAATATCTAAACATATGATATTTTAATCAAAATCATTAGAGCCATTTTTGAGAAAATTAAAATTTTCGAAAAATGTTCCATGTAAAGGGTAATCTGGGGTGGGGGATTTTCTTGAAAACTTTTGTGTCGCATCTCTGAAAGATACTGAACCTAAATACCAAGTTTGGTGTTTATCCGACTGTTCGCTTCCGAGTTATGCTGTTCACAGACAGACACACACACGGACATGTTTCCAAAAATGCTATTTTGGATTCAGGGGGTCTCAAAAGATATATTTCCGGTGAAATCTCGGTATCGAATTTTTGGGTGGAATACAATACTTTCTCTACTTACTATACGTAGTAGATAAAGTAAAACGGAAAGACGACTGTATCTTCCAAATGTGCTACACGAAGATTTTTAAGAAATTCCTCCCCTTCATCCCAATTACGGTTTACATGGAACATTTTTCGAAGTTTTTTATTTTCTAAAAATCGCTAACGATTTTTATTAAAATTATATTTAAGATATTTACATGACAAATAAAATTTATATCTTGAATTTTCTGAAAATATTCTGTGAAGTTCTCTTTATTCGGAAAGAATTTTATAAAATCTTGTATAACTGATAGGAGATAGACGAAAGCATACTTCACAAAAAATGTAGACCTCTTTATTTATTTTAAATAACTCCGTTGTGGCATCAACCATTTCCGAGATGTCCGTTATTAATGGTTCCATTTGTTCAATACCTTCGTCATTCTTTTTAAGTCTTATGGATTTTCAGTTCAGAAATTGCTTCGTTCGGAAGGAATTTTCTATAGTTTAGTTTAAATGCTGAACCTTAAGAGATAGAAAAAACATGCTACACAAAAAGTGTAAAACTCTTTAAGTCATACAGTTTATTTTAAATAATTTTTGTAGCTTTAGCTATTTCCGAGATACTCGTTATGATTTCGAATTGTTCAACACCTTGACATTAAATAAAGTCCTGTCGATTATCATATGCTTCTCGCGATGTCATGGAAACAGTATTGTATTTTAAGGTCAGCATATAGCGTCCCGTTCTTAAACATTTGACTATCGTTGTCTCTTTATATATATATATATATATATATATATATATATATATATATATACACTATGTGAGCAAAAGTATCCGGACAGCTGGCTAAAAATGATGTACAAGTTCGTGGCGCCCTTCATCGGTAATGCTGCAAGTCAATATGGTGTTTGCCCACCCTTAGCCTTGAGGGAGAGGTATCGATGTAGATCGGTGAGGCCTGGCACGAAGTCGGCGTTCCAAAACATCCCAAAGGTGTCCTATAGGATTCAAGTCAGGACACAGCCCGTGCAGTATGAATAGGTGCTTGATCGTGTTGAAAGATGCAATCGCCATCCCCGAATTGCTCTTCAACAGTGGGAAGCAGGAAGGTGCTTAAAATATCAATGTAGGTCTGCGCTGTGATGTGCCACGCAAAACAACAAGGGGTGCAAGCCCCTCCAGGAAAAGCACGACCACACTATAACACCACCACCTCCGAATTTCACTGTTGGCACTAAGCACGCTGGCAGATGACGTTCACCGGGCATTCGCCATACACACAACCTGCCAACGGATCGCCACATTGTGTACCGTGATTCGTCACTCCACACAACGTTTTGCCACTATTCAATCGTGTGTTGACGCTCCTTACACCAAGTGAGGCGTCATTTGGCATTTTCGTGCGTGATATGTGGCTTATGAGCAGCCGCTCGACCATAGAATCCAAGGTTTCTCACCTCACGTCTAACTGTCATAGTACTTGGAGTGGATCCTGATGCAGTTTGGAATTCCTGTGTGATGGTCTGGATAGATGTCTGACTATTACTCTTTACGACCCTCTTCAAATGTCGGCGGTCTCTGTCAGTCAACAGACGAGGTCGGCCTTAACGCTTTTGTGCTGTACATGTCCCTTCACGTTTCCACTTCACTATCACATCAGAAACAGTGGATTTAGGAGTGTGGAAATCTCGAGTACAGACTTCCGACATAAGTCGCACCCAATCACCTGACCACGTTCGAAGTCCGTGAGTTCCAGGAGCGTCCCATTCTGCTGTTTCACGATGTCTAATGACTGCTGAGGTCGCGGATAATGAGTACCAGGCAGTAGGTAGTAGCACAATGCACCTAAGATGAAAAATGTTTGTGGGGGTGTGCGGATACTTTTGATCACATAGTGTATATATATATGGAAATGTCTAATGTAGCTATTTCTTCAAAATTTTGTCTCGATTAAAAAAAGAAAAATAAAATTTCTTAAGAGTAGCTTTATAACTACTAATAAACAATAGAGGGTAGAAAAAGCCATATGAATGTAACACATCAGGTTTCGTTGAGGGTCCAAGAGGAATAGAGCATACAGGCTCTGAAACTCCGCGCTGTTTTCACAGCCACCAAAAACAAAAGAATGGTGACTGCATATCAAAAAGAGTAAAGTATTGGAAAATTCAAACTATTTACATAGAATGATTAATGCCACAAACATTTGATACAAATTGTTGTGTTTTAACGATATCTGGAGTTTTCGTGTAGTATTTTTGTAACTCTTTATGGTTTACAAGTTACACAAAATTAATCCTAAGTTAAGAAGACTTCACAGGTTACTTCGAGTAAATGGAAAATGTTCATTTTGTTAGTCAGGTAAATAACTTAAGCAGTTGGTTTTAGATTATAATCGTTAGGGCCTTATTTAAGAAAGAAAAAAAAATTCCTGAAAACGAATGGTTGAGTGTGGGTGTTTTCTTCAAATGTTTGGTTTCATATCTTCGGAAGACTCTCAACCTGATATTTAAGCTTGGTAGTTATAACATTTTTCGCTTTTTACTTTGTCTACTACGTTTAGTAAGTATTGCATTCCACCCAAAAATTCAATATCAAGATTTCACCGGAAATACATATTTTGAGGTGCCCTGAATCCAAATAAAGCATTTTTGGAAGCACATCGGTGAGTGTGTTTGTCTGTTTGTGTGTCAATCAGTCTGTGAAATGTATAACTCAAAAATAAAAGTCGAATAAATTTCAAATTTGATATTTGAATTTCGTATCCATCAAGGATGCAACACGAAGATTTTCAAGAAAATCCACCCCCGCCTAGACTATTCTTTATAAGCAACATTTTGAAAATTGTTATTTTCTCAAAAATGGCTCTAACGATTTTGATTAAAATATCATATGTTTAAGATATTTTCATGGCAAATAAATGTATATCTCGAATTTTCTGGGAATGTCTCCAAAAGTATTCTTCATTGTGAACGACTTTTGCATAACTGGTAAACTATAAGAGATAGACCAAATTTTACTACACAAAAATGTGGATCGCATTAAAATGCACAATTTATGCCATATACATTTTTTTTGAGTGAAACATTTTCGAGATATTGCTTGTTATTCCCTTAAATGTTTCAATACTTTTTTTCTCAAATGGGAATTCGTTATTCATTTTTTTGTCTTGGATATGCAGAGAGTATTAATCTGTGACAAAGAGAATGGTGCTGCACCTAGCAACCAGCTATTAGGAGATATGTTTGTGCTTAAAGGCTACTGTATTTCTATATTGCCCTTGCAAATACAAAACAAGGGGAACATAGTACGCCTTAAGCGATAGTCAGATATTTTTAGAACTGGTCGCTATGTGTAAAATGTAATTCTCTTTGCATGTCAAAAGATCGTTTCTGCAAATGTTTATCTCGATTAATATCAAATAGATGGAGAGTAAGAGTTTGTAAAAATAGTTTGTACAAGAGTAGAGAAAGTCATGTGAGTGTAACACACCAGAATTTTTTTTTATATCCTGGACATACAAAGAGAATGGAATGCTCCACGTAGCAACCAGCTCTTAAAACATTTGACAATCGCTTAAAGCCTACCATATTCCCCTTGTATCTACAGGAAAATTAGCAATATGATTAACATCTCGATATCTCGATTAACATGAAGTAGATGGAGAATAAGCGTTTGCAAAAATAGTTCGTACAAGAGTAGAGAAAGTCATGTGAGTGTAACACATCAGAAGTTTTTTTATGTCCTGGACATACAAAGAGAATGGAATACTCCACATAGCAACCAGCTCTTAAAACATTTGACTATCGCTTAAAGCGTACCACATTCCCCTTGCATCTACAGGAAAATTAGCAATAAGATTAACATCTCGATATCTCGATTAACATGAAGTAGATGGAGAATAAGCGTTTGCAAAAATAGTTCGTACAAGAGTAGAGAAAGTCATGTGAGTGCAACACTTAAAATTTTTTAGTTATACTTTTCATAGACACACACTGAAACAGAAATTTTTTAAAATCCTTTTTTATTTAGGGATCTTAAAATACTTATTTCCAGTGAAATCTGTATGTCGAAATTTTGGGTGATATACAATGCTTACCCTACCTACAATAGTAAATGATAGAGTTTAATTTTAAATTATTATTATCATAACATTCAGTACAACCGAAATTTAGATTCTTTAATATAATGACTTTCATGTAAGTCAAGATATATAATTTTATGGTGACTGTTACAAACGAAATATAGCTAATTTCAGAGTTTTACCACAAGAGTTACACATTTCGTATAAAAGAACACCGTATCACCGTAAATTTTGACATCGTGGCCCAGTCTTTCTGTTTTAATAATTCAGGATAATTAAGAGGAACGCTGAGCCGCGGATTAAATCAGTCGACGCAGCTGTGAGCAGGGAAATCCATTTACCATGGCCCGCCTCCTTGTCAGCTGAAAATTAAGTTAAAATAGCAGGGGGCTTTGTAAAGCGAGCGTCACTTTTTTGTTAATCGACTTAACCACGCGGTCGCAAATTAGCATAGATAATAGAGTATCGCAGACCATTGGTACGAATATGGAAATAAATAGGTGCGTTCGCTGGGAAAATAACAAAGAAATGACGATGCGGTAGAAGCAAAGAAAAAAAAAGTTTCAAAGGAAGTTTTTGAGCACATTTCTTTTGTTCCCGCGGAAAGCCGGTGACCTCGTTACGAGATGTCTGTACCAAAGATTACTTCTACATCCTTAATCAATATCACGGCCTCCTGGAAATCTTCTCTCGCTGTCTTACCATATCTTGTTAGCTTAGAGTTGGCAAGCTGAGTAAATAAAGGTGAAAGGCACCAACGACTGAAAGTTATTCAAAAGCTACAGGCCTTATTTTCCAGTATTTTACGTTTGCTAATATAATATCGGCTTTCATAATTTACTTTCTCGACACTGAAACTTCTAACTTTTACCAACGTAAACCAATTCAGTTGAAGGTTTTGTTCAACATTATTATAGCATAAAATTTCTTCGACATATGTGCGCAATTTTCCAAGAAAATGATTTTAAAAACTCAAAATTGGTCCCGTATAAAATGCCTAATTCGATGAAAATTTATGAATTTTAAACTTTTAAATTTTGAATGCCGTTCCTCGAATAGACTTGTTTTTAATCAAGCAGTACATTTTGTATGACATTGAAATTTTTCTGAATAAAAGCAATAAGGTAGCAGTTTTAATTTCATAAAAATAAATAATGTATTTCATAATTAAAACCGTAAATTATACTTGAGAGCACATTTGGATATTTTTATCTACCGTCAAAGAAGGTATACTCAAAATCTGAAAGTAATTATGACAGAAATGTTGCATAATGGTGAGCATTTTAATTTTCCAAAGTGTAATAAAAAATATACATCAAACATTGCGTCTGTACACTTAGACATCAACCGACAAGGAAATTGAATTGGATTGTAAAATTAAACCTTCTCTAAGTCTAGCAAATGAAATAAAATTGAAATGGGGTAAAGAGGCATATATACTTAACTTAGGAAGAAAGGAAAGATCAGGAATGGCATGGTTTAGACTGGGGGGCTGGAGGGCACAGAAAATGTCTGACGATTCTGGCAGGAGAATCTGCCCATTCTGTGATTTGGATGAGGACTGGGTACATATTTTGGCGGAATGTGCACAGTGGGAGAACCAGCGAACAATTAAACTCTAAGAAAAATCCCTCAAGAAAGAGATGGACATGTTGGGATCTACTGGCTGACCAGAGGAGCTGGCAAAACATGGGCAATTTCTTGACTAAAGTGCGCGAAGCTAGGTCAAATTTGTTCAGTTAGACAAAGGTAATTTATCTCTATTTCCCATTTTCTTGTTCCTTTTTGTTGTTTTTTCTTTCTCTGTTGTTTATTTTGTCACCCTACTTGTATCTTAATGTACGGTCAATGACCCATGCACTAAAACTTCAATAATTTGAAACCAATAACAATACCTTCTCTATCTATCACTTAAATGACCAGAAGAGCAACATAGCAGTTGGAAGCTTATTCTAAAATATTTGAGGAGCTTTTTTCCATGAAATTCTTTTACAAGCTACTTTTGTTTCGAAATGTTCTCAATAATTCAGTGTCGAATAACCTAAAACATTGAAATTAGCAATATCTTAAGTTGGTGTAAAAACGGAATTTTAAAATGTAAGCTGTTTTATGAATTAGACTTTCCTAATAAATAATGTAATGAATAGTTAATGCAGTGCTTTTCTTTCACACTGTGGCCACTGCTTGGCGGCTTGAGCGCCTTCCGCTGCAGCTCGGACTCCCACCGTTAACAATATCCCCGCAACCGGCTCATAGTTACAATTACAATAATAATAAGCACACACCTTATAAGAAATATTCAAAACGCTTTTCTCCTCATCCACACATTTTTAGCATGTAATTTTCATCCACACTGGAAAGTTTTCAATATCCGGAATTGAGTGAATTTCTCGCCTGATGTTCCCTTTTGGTTCTTTGTTGCAAGAACCTTTTTTACTTTCTCTACTACGTATAGTAAGTAGGGGAAGTATTGTATTCCACTCAAAAATTCGATACCGAGATTTCACCGGAAAGACATGTTTTGAGATCCCCTGAATCCAAAAAAAGCATTTTTGGAAACATGTCCGTGTGTGTCTGTCTGTGAACAGCATAACTCAGAAACGAACAGTCCGATAAACACCAAACTTGGTATTTAGGTTCAGTATCTTCCAGAGATGCGACACAAAGGTTTTCAAGAAAATCCCCCCACCCCAAGGATACCCTTTACATGGAAGAGTTTTTGGAAAATTTTAATTTTCTCAGAAACGGCTCTAACGATTTTGATTAAAATATCATATGTTTAAGATATTTTCATGACAAATAAAACGTATATCTTGAATTTTCTGAGAATGTCTCCAAAAGTGTTCTTTATTGTGAACGACTTTTGCATAACTGGTAAACCATAAGAGATAAACAAAATTTTACTACACACAAAATTTAGATCGCGTTAAAATACACAATTTATGTCATATACATTTTTGTTGTTGAGTGAATGATTTTCGAGATATTGCATGTTATTCCCTTAAATTTTTCAATACTTATTTTCTCAAATGGGAATTCGTTATTCTTTTTTTTTTTTGTCTTGGATATGCAAAGAGTATTAATCTGTGGAAAAGGGAATAGTGCTGCACCTAGCAACCAGCTATTAAGAGATATGTATGTGCTTAAAGGCTACTGTTTTTCTATATTGCCCTTGTAAATATATATTCCCCTTACATCTACAAGAAAATTAGCAATAAGATAGAGTCTGCAAATGTTTATCTCGATTAACATGAAATTGATGGAGAGTAAGCGTTTGTAAAAATAGTTTGTACAAGAGTAGAAAAAGTCATGTGAGTGTAACACATCAGATTATTTTTCAAGTTCCCCCATGAAATAGATGGAGAGTAAGCGTTTGTAAAAAATAGTTTGTACAAGAGTAGAGAAAGTCATGTGAGTGTAACACATCAGATTATTTTTCATATCGCATAATAACCCTATAATAATTACCTCATTTTAAAAAATTTTCCAACTTAAATTTAATGACTCATTAGATGTATGCACGATAGCAAAGTCTTGTTGGAAAAAAAAAACACAAACTGACATTCAACCTCGGGCAGGTGTTAAAAATAATGGTGTAAGTCATTTCTGTACTTCTCTGCATTTATTGTTTTTTTTATACTTTAAAAAAAAATACAGGTACATTTCTTCTGTATGCATTTACCGCGCACCAATTTTCGTGTCGTGAAAGCCAGTCGTTTGTGTAAGATCGGGTTTCTCTGTGTTCCAATATCTTGCTATTTTGCGAGAAACGTAGTCTTATAAATGGAACCATGCTTCGTCAGAGAAGAATATTAAACCGAGCTCAAGCGGTAAAGTCAGTGGCCCGCATTCGTTCAAATCCCTTGGGCCGACCAATCTCTCTGAGTTTTTTTTCGTGGTTTTGCTCAGTCGCCAAGGTAAATAGCGGATTGGATATTTAATACCACGACCCAAAGTTCCACCTTAAGTCTAAAACAATAGTAAAATTAAAAATAGGTGGCAATAGCGAATCCTATGCCATCTATCTACAGACAATGTAAGCAGTTAGACGTACGGCACGAAGCAGAAGATCCGGCTGCCATGCGCTGGGGGTCTGTGTGAGCTCGTGACGAAGCAAGGTGGCATTTCTAGGGATGAGACCTAGAAGGCTAACTGTCCGCCTTTATGTGTGAGGGCGGCGGTTGGACTGGATGCCACCCTAATGCCATCTGCACGGCATGAAGCGGGTGGTTACAGGGATGAGACTTAGAAGGCTAATTGTCCGCCTTTCTGTGTGAGGGCGGCAGTTGGACTGGATGGCACCCTAATGCCGTCTGCACGGAATGAAGCGGGTGGTTACAGGGATGAGACTTAGAAGGCTAATTGTCCGCCTTTATGTGTGAGGGCGGCGGTTGGACTGGATGGCACCCTAATGCCATCTGCACGGCATGAAGCGGGTGGTTACAGGGATGAGACTTAGAAGGCTAATTGTCCGCCTTTATGTGTGAGGGCGGCGGTTGGACTGGATGGCACCCTAATGCCGTCAGCATGGCATGAAGCGGGTGGTTACAGGGATGAGACCTAGAAGGCTAACTGTCCGCCTTTATATGGGGCGGCGGTTGGACTGGATGGCACCCTAATGCCGTCAGCATGGTGAAGCGGGTGGTTACAGGGATGAGACCTAGAAGGCTAACTGTGCGCCTTTATATGGGGCGGCGGTTGGACTGGACGACACCCTAATGCCATCTGCGCGGCATGAAGCAGAAGATTCGGTAGCTATGCGCTAGGGTCTCTGTAACACGTGGCAGAGCGGGTGGTTACAGGGATGAGACCTAGAAGGCTAACTGTCCGTCACATATCGTTCTAAGAGTTATCCACCAACAGATCCGTTGCGATATGACCAAGGAGCTAAAGCGACGTAAAATAAAATAGAGCCAAATATATATATATATATATATATATATATATATATATATTAAACGTGGGTCAGTTGCTCTACCATTTCGCAAAATCCAACTACAGAAATTTACGCGACTTTGATGATCACATGAAAAATAAGGTGTTAGCCACAAACCCCATGCTTTTAGTTGGTACTACTGTGAAGTATGGTAGCGTTTGTGTTCCTTTCTTTGCAAATACATTTGTTTCCCCCCCCCCAGTTTTGCTTTGAGCACCTTTTTCTGTGAATGACATTTTTTGGGGTTAAATTGCCCATTTTGTCTACTGAAAGTAGCTAAATTAAATTTTAAGACGATAAAAATGATTTCTAAGTACTGTTGTGGATTTAATATCATTTTAATAAGCTTGTTGTTTTTTTAAAAGAAGTAGTTGGTAAAATTGAGATAAGAAAATCCTTATTGTATAAAAGTATATCAACGAACTCAGAAGTTATGCATTTACCTTTTTTAAAAATCTGATGTGTTACACTCACATGACCTTCTCTCTCTTGTACAAACTATTTTTACTAAATCTTATTCCTCATCTATTTCATATTAATCGAGATAAACATTTGCATAAACGATCTTTTGACATGCAAAGAGAATTACATTTTACATATAGCGACCAGTTCTAAAAATATGTGACTATCGCTTAAGGCGTACTATGTTCCCCTTGTTTTGTGTTTGCAAGGCAACATAGAAATACAGTAGCCTTTAAGCGTAGACATATCTCTTAATAGCCGGTTGCTATGTGCAGCACCATTCTCTTTGTCACAGATTAATACTCTTTGCATATCCAAGACAAAAAAAATGAATAACGAATTTCCATTTGAGAGAAAGTATTGGAAATTTTAAGGGAATAACAAGCAATATCTTGAAAATGGTTCACTCAACAACAAAAATGTATATGACATAAATTGTGTATTTTAACGCGATCTATATTTTTGTGTAGTAAAATTTTGTCATCTCTTATGGTTTACCAGTTATGCAAAAGTCATTCACAATGAAGAATACTTTTGGAGACGTTCCCAGAAAATTCGAGACATACATTTTGTCATGAAAATATCTTAAACATATGATATTTTAATCAAAATCATTAGACCATTTTTGAGAAAATTAAAATTTTCGAAAAATGTTCCATGTAAAGCGTAATCTGGGGTGGGGGGATTTTCTGAAAACCTTCGTGTCGCATCTCTGGAAGATACTGAACCTAAATACCAAGTTTGGTGTTTGTCCGACTGTTCGTTATCCGACACGGACATGTTTCCAAAATGCTTTTTTTTTGGATTCAGGGGGCCTCAAAACATGTATTTCCGGTGAAATTTCAGTATCGAATTTTTGGGTAGAATACAATACTTCCCCTACTTACTATACGTAGTAGAGAAAGTAAAAATGTATTTTCCTGCCGATATCTGCAAAAGTTTTACGTTGTGTTACTTTCTGAACTCTACCATAACAGGTTGTCGGGGCAGAACCTGCAGCAAGAGGTTGCCCGTGCTGAGTAGACACGCGTGCTACTGATCGATATCTCGACGGCACGCTCCAACTCCAAAAATAGGGTCCAGGCTGACCGGATGGTGCGTCACAATACCTGGGGATTCATTTGTTTTCTTCTGACGGCCTGTCAGAAACAACAGACAACCGAAACGTCCACCTCCAAAGCGACCAGTAGACGCCGGAGGTTTAGAACCTGCATTACTAATAAAGTAAAACGGTTTCACACGAGGGATATGCTTTTAAGTGCCATCTTGATGAACTTAAATGCATAAAAAATAAATATCAAGAGGAAAGAACCGTTTCTTCTTTGTTTCTTCCCCTGTTACTTTCTGTACTGCATTCATGTATTCCCCCATAATTTCCATATCGAATTTTCACCGAAAATACATGTTTTGAGACCCACTGAATCCAAAAAAAGCATTTTTGGAAACATGTCCGTGTGTGTGTGTGTGAGTGTTTGTGTGTGTCTGTGAACAGCATAACTCAGAAACGAACACCCCAGATTACTCTTTACATGGAACATTTTTCGAAAATTTTAATTTTCTTAAAAATGGCTCTAACGATTTTAATTAAAATATTATATGTTTAAGATATTTTCATGACAAATAAAATGTATAACTCGAATTTTCTGGGAATGTTTCCAAAAGTATTCTTCATTGTGAACGACTTTTGCATAACTGGTAAACCATAAGAGATAGACAAACTTTTACTGCACAAAAATGTAGATCGCGTTAAAATACACAATTTATGTTATACACATTTTTTTTGTTGGGTGAACCATTTTCGAGATATTGCTTGTTATTTCCTTAAATTTTCCAATACTTATTTTCTCAAATGGGAATTCGTTATTCATTTTTTTGGTCTTGGATATGCAAAGAGTATTAATCTGTGGCAAAGGGAATGGTGCTGCACCTAGCAACCAGCTATTAAGACATATGTATGTGCTTAAAGGCTACTGTATTTCTATATTGCCCTTGTAAATATATATTCCCCTTGCATCTACAAGAAACTTAGCAATAAGATAGAGTCTGCAAATGTTTATCTCGATTAACATGAAATAGATGGAGAATAAGCGTTTGTAAAAATAGTTTGTACAAGAGTAGAGAAAGTTATGTGAGTGTAACACATCAGATCTTTTTTAATTTTCTCAGAAATGATCATAGCAATGATGATTAAAGTATCACATGTTTAAGTTATTTGCATGACAAAATGTATATCAGAGGGATAGCCTGTGAAGTCCTCTTCATTCGGAAACAATTTTGTGCAACTTGCAGATCATAAGAGATGAACGATAAATTATTACACAGTTCCTGAAAATGTAGATGTGTTTAAATCATACAATTTATTTCATATAACCTTTCTGTGGCATCAGACATTTCCAATACATACGTTATTATTGGTTTGAATTTTTCTAACTTTTTAAAGCTTCTGTCGCTAGTCAGTTGTTTCTAGAGATGTTATGGAAATTGTACGGAATTTCAAGTCCAGTATATAGCAACCAGGTTTTAAACATTTGATATTGCCATCTCCTTTGTACCTTACAACAAAATGTGTAATGAAACAGTGTCTGCAAACGTTTATCCCAGTTAACTTGAAGTAAAAGTAAAGGTACGTAACACGGAGTGGCCCCCGGAACCGGGGCAGAGCACCGCATGCAGGCCAGTCGGCCCGTTGTGCTTCTAACGTGTCCTCTGGGAGGGAAGGAACCCGAAGGGCGCAAGCATAGAAGGGGTCCCTAACGTTTCCAGATAGAACGCACAAGACACCAACCTCCAGCGTCCCCCTAGACCTCACGCTGAGGAGAAACCTAACTGAGCGGTACCGTAGCGACGCCAGTGAAGAAACCTTTATAGAGGGCAAACCACCGCCCAGCCGCAACCCGCCGAACACCGTCGCCTGGTCCTACAACCCTGAAACAATGACAAGGAAGATGATGGGTACAGAAAATGAGAGGAAGGAGAGTCGTGGTAGAAGATGAACCACCTCAGCATTCGCCTGGCGAGTTGGGGAAACCACGAAAACCTGTAGGCCAAGGATCTATCCCAGGACCTCCCGAATGCGGACCACAGACATAATCGCCTGGGCCATCCCGCTCGGTATTAATTTGAAGTATATAGAATAGTTTGTAGACTCTGTATCAAAATAAGCGGTAATGAGTAGCGAATGGTATGTGAATGTAACAAATCAGATTAATGAAATTAGGCTCAAAAGCGCACTTAAATGATATTTAGGGTCTTCATTATTAGAAGTATAATCATCCCTCTTAGAAGTGCTAACCTGCATCGCAGCATAAAATCAGTCTTTTTCAGAATTTTGGAGAATTTTCGCATTTGGTCCCCTTAAGAAATTCTACTCGAATTGATGCAAACAACTAGATAGGGGCTAGCCGTGCGTATGTAATATCACTAGCCACTTCACGTTTCAGAGGGTGGGGCGGAAGACCAATGAGTTACCTGTGATGTTATAAAGTACAAGCGCAATATTTATGTCAAACGTTCCTTCTGAACGTTCCTTTCTTACAAATTTCTTGTGATATATCTTTTATGAATGAATGAAAAATTATTGTCTACTTTGAACTTATATACGATTTATACAATGTTTACAATCCAATGGAGTTGTTCATTATTTCTCTTCCCCTTATATTTAACATTTTATTGTATATACATTGGGGAAGTATAATTTTCCACTATTTATTTTTTGACTTGTTACCGATTTTCCGTATCTTCTCCAATTTGCTTCACGTTTCCTTTAACCACTTTAAGCTAATTTTTCCTAAATATTTTCCTGCTTTCTCCATATATTCATTTGATCTTGTATTAAAGATCTTCCTAACTTTTAGCTCTATTGGTAATTTTTACTTTCTCTACTACGTATAGTAAGTAGGGGAAGTATTGTATTCCACCCAAAAATTCGATACCGAGGTTTCACCGGAAATATATGCTTTGAGACCCCTGAATCCAAAATAAGCATTTTTGGAAACATATCTGTATGTGTATGTGTGTGTGTGTGCGTCTGTTAACAGCATAACTCAGAAACGAACAGTTGGATACACACCGAACTTTATATTTAGGTTCAGTATCTTCCAGAGATGCAACACGAAGGTTTTTAAGAAAATCCCCCCACCCCAGATTACCCTGTACATGAAACATTTTTCGAAAATTTTAATTTTCTCAAAAATGGCTCTAACGATTTTGATTAAAATATCATATATTTAAGATACTTTTATGACAAATAAAATGTAAATCTCGAATTTTCTGGGAATGTCTCCAAAAGTAGATAGATAGATAGATAGATAGATAGATAGATAGATAGATAGGATTAGATAGATAGATAGGATTAGATAGATAGGATTGGATAGATAGATAGGATTAGATAGATAGGATTAGATAGATAGATAGGATTAGATAGATAGGATTAGATAGATAGATAGGATTAGATAGATAGGATTAGATAGATAGGATTAGATAGATAGGATTAGATAGCTAGATAGATAGGATTAGATAGATAGGATTAGATAGATAGATAGGATTAGATAGATAGATAGGATTAGATAGATAGATAGGATTAGATAGATAGATAGGATTAGATAGATAGATAGGATTAGATAGATAGATAGGATTAGATAGATAGATAGATAGATAGATAGATAGATAGATAGATAGATAGATAGATAGATAGATAGATAGATAGATAGATAGATAGATAGATAGATAGATAAGGTATCTTTATTGGTTTCAAATTATTGAAGTTATTTCACAAGTATTTAGTGCATGGGTCATTGACCGTACATGCATATTTAAAATACAATAGGGTGACAAACTAAACAACAGAGAAAGAAAACACTATAAAAAGTAACAAGAAAAATGGAAATAGAGATAAATTACCTTTGTCTAACTGAACAAATTTGACCTAGCTCCGCGCAGTTTAGCCAAAAAATTCCCCCATGTTTTGCCAATTCCTCTGGTCAGCCAGCAGATCCCAACATGTCAATGTCTTTCTTGAGGGACTTAAAAAATTTTCTTTCAGTTTAATCGTTCGCTGGTTCTCCCACTGTGCACATTCCGCTAAAATATGTCCCCTTTTGCATAACTGGTAAACCATAAGAGATAGACAAAATTTTTCTACACAAAAAATGTAGATCGCGTTAAAATACAGAATTTATGTCATACAATTTTGTTGTTGAATGAACCATTTTCGAAATATTCCTTGTTACTCCCTTAAATTTTCAATACTTATACTTTTTCTCAAATGGGAATTCATTATTCATTTTTTTGTCCTGGTAATGCAAAGAGAATGGAATACTCCACATAGCAACCAGCTCTTAAAATATTTGACTATCGCTTAAAGCCTACCAATTCCCCTTGCATCTACAAGAAAATTAGCAATAAGATTAACATCTCGATTAACATGAAGCATATGGAGAATAAGCGTTTGTAAGACTAGCTTCTACAAGAGTAGAGAAAGTCATGTGAGTGTAACACATCAGATTTTTTCCATTTCTCTAGTATTAAATTCTCCCTTCATTTATCCCTGTCCTCGCATAGGAGAATATAATGCCAATTGTCATGTAATCCATTACATTTAGTACATCTCTCCCCCCTTCTTCTCCCTGTTAGACCACTTAAATTAATTACACCTGTCCTCGCATACCCCTTTCTGACTTCTTTATGGCATACTTCGATGTATCTGTGCTTTTCCCATTCCGTTTTTAAATACGTATAATCTATTAATGATATTTTTTTGCTTTAAGCTATTTTAAACCACTCTTGTTCTGATTTCTTCCCAGAAACTCTTACTTTTGTTGTTTCTTTCTGCCCATTTTTGCCCCATTCCTATTTCTTCCAATTTTCAAATTACAAATTTCATTTTTTCCCCATTTTCTCCTGTACAACCAAGCATTGCCTTACTATATCATTTTCCTCTAGTAGCTTTATTCTGAACTAGTATTTGATTGTCCTTTCTGCCATTTTGCCTTTAGCTCCCACTCTCCCTAGTTCTGCTTGTGCTACTCCATTCCGTGAACTTCTTGGTACTCCAGGCTTATTTTGCAAAAAGTTCCTTTTTCCAGCGCCCGTATCTCAACTGCGTATAACACCCTTGCTTCCACCACTGTGTTATATATACTGTCTAGCCACGCAATTTGCATTTTTGGTATTCGGTCTTTCTTAGTTTATATCCTTTCTTAAAGGTCATGATTTTCGATTTCGTTTTGCTTATTCTCAACCTCAATCTTTACAGTATTAGCCGATTGCTTCAATAATTTACTTAGCCCCACTTCTGATATGTAACCTGCCACTAGATCATCTGCAAACAATAATCCTGGTATTTTCTTATTATTATTAACTGGTGAATGCTTTTATCTCTTGTATAATATCATCTATAAATAGGTTAAATAGCACTGGACTAAGTTTGCACCCTTGATATGTCTTTAATGATGGGAAACTAAAGAAAAGACTTCGTAGATTTCAATAAACCAGGTGAGTCAGCTGCCCCTAGGTATTCGTATCTATGCAACCCGCAGTTTATAGTATAATGTAAAAACATTGACCCTTTTAGCAAACAAACTGTTATGGTAGCTCTACGGCACTATACGCAACCAGCATTAATGATTAAAGGCCTGAATGAGAACCAAAGAGCTGCGAAAGCCTTAAAAAAGACTGCGTTTCATGGATATAATGCTTGCAAGGAGATAGAGGAATGTTTTCCCGAAGAGTGGGATAGATTACGTGGGTTTTGGCAGAGTGGGTTAGCAGCCGGAATGTGGTGAAGCAAAGGTTAGCTTCGGAGGTTGGAATCTGATACAAACATCAGATTGTTTTAGTTCTTTTTTTTCTCCTTATATTTATTTTCTTTATTTTAGCGTACTAATTTATTTATTTTTGTTATTGGCTCTCCTATGAGCCATAGACACAAGAATTACGATCAGATAATTGTGCATCAATACGTCACTGTGCGAGCGTTATACCGTTTGCACTTCTTGCCAGCCTTGACGTATCGTTTTTTATTACATATGTTATGTGAAGCTTATAAGAGATAGAAAAACGTACTACATAAAAAAATCTGATGTGCTACACTCACATGACTTTCTCTACTCTTGTACAAATTATTTTTACAAACGCTTATTCTCCATCTACTTCAAGTTAATCGAGATAAACGTTTGCAGACTCTATCTTATTGCTAAGTTTCTTGTAGATGTAAGGGGAATATATATTTACAAGGGCAATATAGAAATACAGTAGCCTTTAAGCACATACATATCTCTTAATAGCTGGTTGCTAGGTGCAGCACCATTCCCTTTCCCACAGATTAATACTCTTTGCATATACAAATACAAAAATCTGAGGTGTTACTCTCACATGACTTTCTCTACTCTTGTACAAACTGCTTATTCTCCATCTACTTCATGTTCATCGAGATAAACATTTGCAGGCTCTATCTTATTGCTAATTTTCTTGTAGATGTAAGGGGAATATATATTTACAAGGGCAATATAGAAATACAGTAGCCTTTAAGCACATACATATCTCTTGATAGCTGGTTGCTAGGTGCAGCACTATTCCCTTTCCCACAGATTATAACTCTTTGCATATCCAAGACAAAAAAATGAATAACGATCTCCCATTTGAGAAAATAAGTATTGAAAAATTTAAGGGAATAACAAGTAATATCTCGAAAATGGTTCACTCAACAAAAAAAATGTATATGACATAAATTGTGCATTTTAACGCGATCTACATTTTTTGTGTAGTAACATTTTGTCTATCTCTTATGGTTTACCAGTTACGCAAAAGTCCTTCACAATGAAGAATACTTTTGGAGACATTCCCAGAAAATTCAAGATATACATTTTATTTGTCATGAAAATATCTTAAACATATGATATTTTAATCAAAATCGTTAGAGCGATTTTTGAGAAAATTAAAATTTTCGAAAAATCTTGCATTTAAAGGGTAATCTGGGGTGGGGGAATTTTCTTGAAAACCTTCGTGTCTCATCCTTGGAAGATACTGAACCTAAATACCAAGTTTGGTGTTTATCCGACTGTTCGTTTCTGAGTTATGCTGTTCACAGACAGACACACAGACAGACACACACACGGACATGTTTCCAAAAATGCTTTTTTTGGATTCAGGGGATCTCAAAACATATATTTCCGGTGAAATCTCGTTATCGAATTTTTGGCTGGAATACAATACTTCCCCTACTTACTATACGTAGTAGAGAAAGTAAAAAGACGGCATTTCATGGATATAATTCTTGCAAGGAGATAGAGGAATGTTTTCCCGAAGAGTGGGATAGACTACGTGGGTGTTGGCAGAGTGGGTTAGCTGCCGGATTATGGTGAAGTAAAGGTTAGCTTCGGAGGTTGGAATCGGATACAAACATGAGATTGTTTTAGTTCTTTTTGCTCCTTATGTTTATGTTCTTTATTTTAGCGTACTACTTTATTTATTTTTGTTATTTGCTCCCCTATGAGCCATAGACACAAGAATTACGATCAGATAATTGTACATCAATACGTCACTGTGCGAGCGTTATACCGTTTGCACTTCTTGCCCGCCTTGACGTCGTATCATTTTTCATAACATATGTCATTATGTAAAGCCAGGGAGGGCGTTGACTATATCATGGGAGGAACACACCTTATCATTCATTCTCGGAAAACCTGTATTTTATTATTAGAAGTCTTTAAAACTTTAGTTCAGTCCTCCTATAAGAGATATAAAAACGTACCACATAAAAAAATGGGTTCTATTTTGTGATATCAGCCATTTTCGAAATTATTGGTTTTAATCTTTCAATACTTCCTCATTATTAATGCGCTATCGCTATTCAGTTGTTTCTCGTGATGTTATGGAAAGAGTATAGAATTTCATGGCCAGCTTATACCGAGTAGTTTTTAAAACATCTGAGTTTTTATTCGGTTTCCTCTGTCGCTCTTGTAGTTACAACTTAATTCTTAATGAAAATATTTCTGTAAGGTTTACCTCGATTAACACGAAGTAGGAAAATAACACTTCAAACTTTTTGTCAGATGATTTCTTAAAAGTAGGTGTTCTTGAATCAAGGTTTTATACTGATTCCAGAAATAACTTCCGTTTTTTTTCTATCACGTCAGGTTGAAGTAATGTTTTGATAGTTTTACTAATGAGCGTAGAAAAGTATTCAAATACCATTTCACACAAGGAAAGTTTTTATTCAAGAAACATTTTAAGAATACTCTCAAGAACTCCCCTAATTTATTTCATGGCTACGTTTTAACAAAACAAGTAGCCAAAGTGTTTCATTTAATTTTTTTCAAACTTTCTCTTCTTTGACTTCCTTGCAGATCTTCTTGACATCCAACAATTTGATTCCATCTCCCCTGGTACCTCCTCTCCTTTCCTTAATATCTTGGTGAAAACGTTCACCCTGCTCTTCACTATAATGTCCCAGATTTTCTGGAAAGTAGTCGATATGTGAATGCAGAAAATACACCTTTACACTCATGTTGCAACCCATCTTCTTGAGATTTTCCAACATTGTTTCGACAATGGCCTTGTAATTAGGATCTTTGTTATTGCCTAAGAAGTTTTCAGTAACTGATAGGAAGGCGGTCCATGCTTCTATTTCTCTCTCATTCATTGTCTTCTCAAAATCTTCATCCTTCATCAATTTCTTTATTTGAGGACCAACAAAAATCCCAGCCTTTAATTTGTCTTGTGTAATGAAGGGAGATTTCTTGGAAAGGTACTTGAAGCAGGGTCCATCCTGTGGTAGAGCCCTTACAAATTGCTTCATCAAGCCCAATTTTAGTTGTAGTGGCAGAAGCAATATCTTTATATCTCTATATTTTTGAAGTGGAATTATGAAAACACTGTACGTGATAGAAAAAAAAACTGATGTGTTACACTCACATGACTTTCTCTACTCTTGTACAAACTATTTTTACAAACGCTTATTCTCCATATGCTTCATGTTAATCGAGATGTTAATCTTATTGTTAATTTTCTTGTACATGCAAGGGGAATATGTTGGGTTTTAAGCGATAATCAAATACTTTAAGAGCTGGTTGCTATGTGGAGTATTCCATTCTCTTTGTATTACCAGGACAAAAAAAAATGAATAACGAATTTCCATTTGAGAAAAAGTATAAGTATTGGAAACTTTAAGGGAATAACAAGCAATATCTCGAAAATGGTTCACTCAACAACAAAACTGTATATGACATAAATTGTGTATTATAACGAGATCTACATTTGTAATGTAGTAAAATTTTGCCTATCTCTTATGGTTTACCAGTTATGCAAAAGTCGTTCACAATGAAGAATACTTTTGGAGAAATTCCCAGAAAATTCGAGATATACATTTTATTTGTCATGAAAGTATCTTAAGCATATGGTATTTTAATCAAAATCGTTAGAGCCATTTCTGAGAAAATTAAAATTTTCGAAAAATGTTCCATGTATAGGGTAATCTGGGGTGGGGGATTTTCTTGAAAACCTTCGTGTCGCATCTCTGGAAAATACTGAACCTAAATACCAAGTTTAGTGTTTATCCGACTGTTCGTTTCTGAGTTATGCTGTTCACAGAAACATAGACACACACACTGACGTGTTTCCAAAAATGCTTTGAAGGATTCAGGGGGTCTCAAAACATGTATTTCCGGTGAAATCTCGGTATGGAATTTTTGGGTGGAATACAGTACTTCCCCTACTTACTATACTAAGTAGAGAGATTAAAAAGTGAGTCGGAATCACATATTAGTTTTCAGTCATCCGATATCATGCAGACTAGTGAAATCTTTCGTAAGAACAGATAAGTGGCGGAGAGTGTAACAGCTTTGTTGCTAAAATTAGGTTTAAAAACCTCACTCGCGCGTAACAGGATTTAAAAGCAGATAAATCTCTGTAATATAAACAATGTAAAGGTTGTTAAATAAGTTACCTCTCCCTGCCTCGTATTCCCTTTTTAAACATAGCAGTAAAAACAAAACACGCACACTCTTCCGCTTGTCGCCTTAGGAAACTGTCGCAACGTCCTTCTGCAAAGCGCATATGGTTTGGCTTGCTAAGTATAGCGTTCAGATGTTTTTACGAGGTAAGTAGTGCCAACAGATAACCTCGCTTGCCAGTTTATTGTGGACCATAAAACTTCGCTTTCATCTCAGGTGTACTCTTCTACGCTCCTTTGTTTCCAGTCGAGCATTATACATTACATTGTTTTTTATATATCTACCAGGATGCACACAATTAAAATGTTTAATTTAAAAACGTTTTTAAATAAAAACCTGGGCGTATAACACTCATGGCTTCATTTACATATATCAACCTCCCCCAAAAAACATTCATATAAAGTTGTTTTTATATCCACCTCGCGTTAATTTCACTTAGGAATTCCAGATGTATTCGAAAGAGTGGACAGCTTAAAGTACGAAAGAACGAAAATTTGGTGTTTAAGGGGAGATTCATGGGCCCATCCCGCCTGTGTTACGAGGGCTGTCCCAGAAGTACCCGACCTAACAAAGAAAACATCTTTATTTCTCTATATAGTCTCCTTTCAGCTCGATACACTTTTCCCAGCGATGTTCAATAGCTTCGATACCTTGTTTATAGTGAGAACCGTCGAGTTGTGCAAAATAGACATCAACTGCAAACTGCACCTCTTCATTGTTGGCAAATCTTTTACAACCAAGCCATTTCTTCAACTTTGGAAACAGAAAATAATCAGAGGGGGCTAAGTCTGGCGAATAGGGTGCATGAGGAAGCAATTCGAACTTTAACTCATTGATTTTGGCCATGGCGATAATGGATGTGCGAACTGGTGCAATGCCTTGATGAAACAGAACTTTCTTTTTCACTAAATTGAGGCAGTAATGATTATAGTCTAATTATATAATATATAAATTCAATAACAGCCCGCCTTAAAGCAATATGTGTATGTAACAATATATAAAAAGTGTATATTACAGTCATTATATATGTTTATATTATTGTATACATGTGTAATAATGTTATGTGAATGTATTACGTAATTTGATAATGTAGGAGCTGTAAGAATAATAGGTTAAAAGTTGCTAACAATGAGGTAACCTTGGGGCAATAAAGAGTAAGAAAGTTAATAATGCTACTAGTCATTATTGGAGCAACAAATTTTGTGACAGTTTATAAAATAGCCAATCAACAACCAGAAAAAGCTTTAGTTAAATGAAGGTATTCTATTGGACTAGGATTAGCCAATCAGAGATTTGAAATACAGAAATTTACAAATTTAGGCGCTAGAAATCAAGTCAGTTGCTTGTAGGCAGCGCTCGGAACTTGACGCGTTGGTTGTAGACAGTGTTTCTAACCAGACGCGAGATGTGTCCTCGAGAAATTTAATACGTATTAGTGTGAGACAAAAATAGTTTGTGTTAAAAAGTGCAAGTGATAAAAAAAGAATCTCACAGCTCCCTATATCAGTGAAGTGTTATTTAAATCGTGTCAAGCATTAATAAATGGAGTGAAGAAAAACTTATAATCTGTGTAAGCCTACATTCTTCAGTCGCACCACTCCCAGCTAAGACATTCATGTCTCTTAAAAAAAAATATAAATACTGACGCAGCCGAGGCAAACATAAATATAATATTTAAAGAAACAGTCGAAATATAATACATCATCTTCAAACTGACTTTCCTTACGTAGCAACAACAAACATTCTTCAAATTGGCTCCCAAAGCGTGGTGCAAATAACGTAAAAATAACGTCTTCAAAATGCGGCTGTTTTTTGCTTTATTTCATCACTCAAACGCTGCAATAAGTTCTCATAATACTCGCCATTGATTTCTTTTCTTTTTTTAAGACAACCAATAAAAATTATCCACGTACATCCCAAAAAGACTAACGCCATGACCTTGCCTACAGATGGAACTGTGTTCAACTTCTTTGGAGCCGATTCTCCCGTTTCAATCCACTGCCTTGACTGTTCCTTCGTCTCAGGTGTGAAGAGATGGACCCATATTTCATCCATAGTTAAGAATCGACACAAAGTCGGCTTTATGTAGCGAAACATCACCAAACACTTGACTGAAGCATCCTCACGATGCTGTTTTTGTTCCATTGTGAGTAAATGCGGCACCCATCTTGCACACAGCTTTCTCATGTCTAAAGTTTCAGTCAGTATGCGATATACAGCAATTGAAATGCCTACGATGTCTGCTAGCTCGCGCACTTTCAGTCGACGATGATCCAATACCATTTGTGGATTTTCTTTACAATTTCTGGCGTGGTCACCTCATTTGGTCGACAACAGCGATGTTCGTCTTGGCAGCTCGTACGGCCTTGCTTAAACTCTGCCACCCAATATTTCACTGTTGTAAACGAAGGAGCAGACTCCCCCAGAGTAGAATCTAGCTCAGCTTTAATATTAGTTGGACTAAGACCTTTCAAATGAAAGTACTGTATCACATAAGGATGGACAGTTTTATCCATGTTTACAAATTTGCTGAGAAAGTTCACTATTAATGCCTGCTAAACAATTACTAAACAACTTAGCACCGTCAAAATTAGAACTTAAGCTTTAGAAAGTTGGTACTTTCTACCATAGCCATTTGTTTGAAACGGCCACTATCTATACATCAGGTCGGGTACTTCTGGGACTGCCTTCGTAAATCTGTTCAATCCATAACACCTTATCTCATAAAGTATTTAAGTTATCATGCACAAATTTTTACACTACGTAGATATGCACCTTGTAAGTTCAGTCAACAACTTTTATCAAAACGTTTGTTTAGTAAGCAGGATAGGATTTCTTGCCGAATTACACCAACTTTTGATTGAAATTTATCATTTTTACTTTCTCTACTACGTACAGTAAGTAGGGGAAGTATTGCGTTCCACCCAAAAATTCGATACCGAGATTTCACCGGAAATACATGTTTTGAGTCCCCCTGAATCCAAACAAAGCATTTTTGGAAACACGTCCGTGTGTGTGTCTGTGAACAGCATAACTCAGAAACGAACAGTCGGATAAACACCAAACTTAGTATTTAGGTTCAGTATCTTCCAGAAATGCGACACGAAGGTTTTCAAGAAAATCCCCCCACCCCAGATTACCCTTTACATGGAACATTTTTCGAAAATTTTAATTTTATCAAAAATGGCTCTAACGATTTTGATTAAAATATCATATGTTTAAGATATTTTCATGATAAATGAAATGTATACCTTGAATTTTCTGGGAATGTCTCCAAAAGTATTCTTCATTGTGAACGACTTTTGCATAACTGGTAAACCATAAGAGATAGGCAAAATTTTACTGCACAAAAAATGTAGAACGCGTTAAAATACACAATTTATGTTATATACATTTTTTTTGCTGAGTGAACCATTTTTGAGATATTGCTTGTTATTCGCTTAAATTTTCCAATACTTATACTTTTTCTCAAATGGAAATTTGTTATTCAGTTTTTTTTATGTCCCGGACATACAAAGAGAATCGAATACTCCTCATAGTAACCAGCTCTTAAAATATTTGACTATCGCTTAAAGCCTACCAATTCCTCTTGCACCTACAAGAAAATTAGCAATAAGAGTAACATCTCGATTAACATGAAGCATATGGAGAATAAGCGTTTTAAAAATAGTTTGCACAAGAGTAGAGAAAGTCATGTGAGTGTAATATATCATTTTTTTTTACTTTCTCTACCACGTACTTAGTAGGTGGGGAAGGTATGCATTTCACTGAAAAATTCCTTACCGAGATTTTACTGGAAATACATGTTTTGAGGTGCCTTGAATAAAAAAAGAATCATTTTTAGAAAAAGGTCTGTCTCTGTGGACAGCATAACTCGGATGAATACCAGTCTTGGTATTTAGGTTCAGCACCTTCCAAAGATTTGACACGAAGAGGTTCAAAAAAATCCCACTACCCCAAACTATCCTTTACATGAAATGTATTTCAAAATTTTGGACTTTTTAAAAAATGGCTCTAACGTTTTTGATTAAAATACCATACATTAAGGATACTTACCTTATGCCTCAAAAACCACAACAAATCTATGTAGATCGCGAGGTTTAACTCCGTTAAACTAATCTATGGCTATCCCCCTCCAGGAGGAAGGGATGAAACGAAGGAACCACAGGAGGCTACAGAGACGCGCGGAAGTCCCTAACAGTTCCAGGATCGATGACCTGTCCCACTATTGGAGCTACCTTTGTGCAAACATCCGTGTCATTTGTCCTGCATCGCCATGTACCACGAAACCTAGAAGCATACTTGAAACATGAGGAAACGGAATGAAAGAGAAACGATGGAAAGGAAATCGTGATAGTAGAGAAACCACCCAGATTTTGCTTAATGACAGGGAAAACCACGAAAAACCCAAGGTCAGAGTGGGCGATGGAAGGGAATCGAACTCAGGACCTCCCGAATCCGAGCCTCACACGTTACAGCGCAGCCATCTACCTCGGCAATACCAACATAACCGTTTCATTACATACATCAATGTACACAGCCGGAGTTTACTCACAAGACTGCGTATATTCTTGTACAGGGTGATTTATGAAGAACTGACACATTTATTTCTTTAATTGTTTCAAAACGAGTTATGCTAGCGACAACTTATTATACCTGAAATGCAGAGGAATTTTGGGAGATTATTTACCTCTAAAGCAAATGTTGAAAATGCCCTCCATCCTGCATAAGGCACAACTCAACACGTCGCTTCATGTTGCTGGTCACTCGGAGGACTCTGTTGTCAATAGCTTGAATCTCCTGTGTAATGTTGTGCTTCAGATCGTCCAATGTCTGGGGACGTGTGGCATAAACCCTGTCTTTTAAGTAACCCCATAGAAAGAAGTCCGGCGATGTCAAATCCGGAGATCTCGGTGGCCACAGGTTCTTGGAAATTATCCGGTCGTCAAAGTAACTAGCAATTAGTGCCATGGATTCCTTTGATGTATGGCATGTAGCACCGTCCTGCTAGAAATAGCCTTGACTCAGCTCTACATCGTCTAGTTGTTATGCAGACTCAATGAAAATCCGTCAGTACTCTGCAGTGTTCACACTGTTTTAAAAAAAAAGTTGGTCCCACTATTCTCTGTGCAGATATTGCGCACCAAACCTCGATTTTAACCGGGTGCATAGGTGCTTCATGAATAACGTGGATTTTCGCTGGCCCAATAGCCTGAGTTATTTGAGTTCACATAGCCGTATAAATGGAACCATGCTTCATCTGTGAACCATGTGGTGGACAATGTGGCAGGATTTTGCACAATGAACGCCTGAAACCAACGACAATAATTCAGTCGTCTGTCCTTATCTGGTTCCTGTAACTGATGGACAACCGTAATCCTATACGGCTTTAGGCCTGCACTTTTCACAGCTCTCTGACACATTGAGCAGCTGTACCCTGTCTCCTGCGACAAACGTCTTAATAGTTTTTTGGGTGACTGATCCAGTCGTGCTCTTACGTCAACAACAACTGTGGGAAGCCTAGATGAACGAGTTTTGCCTTTTTCACTCACCAGAGATCCAGTTGTTTCCAATTTGTTTGCCAGTCCCAGTATTGTGTTTCTTTGGGGAGGATACCGAACATCAAATTCTCTTTGAGTAGCTGTAATTCAATTCGTAATCCAATATTGCTTTACAAGGAAGAGTCGTTCATTTAATGTGTACTCCATTTTCACGTTGACTAGAACAAAATCTCTAAAACAGTTGCCGACAATAAAACTAACAATTACGAATAAACCATGAACATCTGCGCATCTAGTTACAGGCAATCGAAACTCCAGAACATTCTGCTTAATTTGGTGCTAAAATTGGGGCATTGAGTGAATTTCGAACAGAATAATTAAAGAAAGAAATATGTCAGTTCTTCATAAATCACCCTGTAGTAGTTATAATGGGGAACATAACTAAAAGTCTTCGAGAAAGTAATTCATATACGAGATTTCAAACAGAGATGTTTCGGAGTGTTTCAACACTGAACACTTGTAACAAAACACACTTTATTGATATACGGTTCTCAAGTAAAGTATGACTAAAGTTGGTTACAATGCCACGCTTACTGCAGAATGCTTAGCTCAGTGTTAGAGGGTTAACTTATTCTTCCTGAAAGTGTAAGTTCAAATCTCCGTGCAGCTACTCAACTTTTGCCCCCTTTTATTTTAAATTCATGAGTAAAAATGTAACAGATTTTTCTCATTTTTTATGTATGTGTTTATTTAGTAGTCCGTCGAGAGGACGGAAATATATGTTTCATACACAGTTAATTTAATTTTATAACCACAAATGTCACCATTATTGTAATTATATTTGTAATTAAAATGAAGTAACACAAACAATATTTAACTATATCACAGTAAAACAAGATATAAAAAAAATATGATGTGATACATTCACATTACTTTCTCTACCTCTATGGTTTATTAGTAAATATGCAAACTATTCTTACTAAACCTTATTTTATATCACGTTTTAAACCTTTGTAAAAACAGCTACATTACACATTTCGTTATAGATACAAAGAGAACAGCGATAGTCAAATGTTTAACAACTGGACGCTATATGCTGGCCTTAAAATTGAGGCAGTGTTTTTAACAGTCTAATTATAATATATATAATTCAATAACAGCCCGCCTTAAAGCAATATGTGTATGTAACAAGATATAAAATGTGTATATTACAGTCATTGTATATGTTATATTATTGTATACATGTGTAATAATGTTATGTGAATGTGTTACGTAGTTTAACAATGTAGGAGCTGTGAGAATAATAGGTTAAAAGTTGCTTACAATGAGGTAACCTTGAAGCAATAATGAATTTGAAAGTTTAACAATACTACTTGTAATTCTTGGAAGCAATAATGTAATTTTTGTGACAGTTTATAAAATAGCCAATCAACACCCAGAAAAAAAAGCTTAAGTTAAATAAAAAGTATTCTATTGGGTTAGGAATAGCCAATCAGAGACTTGAAATACAGAAATTTACAAATTTAGGCAGTAGAAATCTAGTCAGTTGCTTGTAGACAGCGTTCATAACTGGACGCGTTGGCTGCTAGCAGACAGTGTTACTAATCAGACGCGGAATGCGTCCTCGGAGAAATTTAATAGGTATTCGTGTGAGATGAAAATAGTTTACGTGTTAAAAAGTGCAAGTAATTAATAAAATAATCTCACAGTTCTCTATATCAGTGAAGTGTTATTTAAATTGTGTCAAGAATTAATAAATGTAGTGAAGTAAAAATTAAAATCTGTGTAAGCCTACATTCTTCAGTCGCACCACCTCCCTGCTAAGACATTCATGTCTCTAAAAAAATATATAAATACTGACGCAGCCGAGGCAAACGTAAATACATAATATTTAAAGAAACAGTCAAATTACAAAGTTAATATTTTTAAATTTTTGGGACGAAGGCTACCGGGTACCATACGTGCGGTTGCAACTACTTCAAGTTCGGCTCCCCAACAGTTGAACTACAATACAGCTCATACAACAAAATAAGTTCTTCAAAACTCCATACAGTTTCCACGCAACCGCGAGAAACAACTGAATCTTGAAAGGACTTAATGACCAAGAAATGATCAATTAGAACCATTTATAGCAGCTATCTCAGAAATAGCTTATTCCACAAAAAAACTTGTATGAAATAAATTGTGTGCCTTAAAGAGATCTATAATTTTTGTGTGGTACGTTTTCGTCTGTCGCTTAACGTTTACCGGTTATACAAGATTATACAAAATTCCTTCTGAATGAAGAGGACTTGATAGATTATTCCCAGAAGATTCAAGATATACATTTTATTTTTTATGTAAATATCTTTAATATTTGGTATTTTAATCAAAATCGTTAACCATTTATTTAGAAAATCAAAGCTTTCCTAAAATGTTCCATGTAAAGGCTTTCGGGGTGAGGTTTTTTCTTGAAAAGTTTCGTTTATCATCCTTGCAGGAAACTGCACTTAAATACAAAGTTTGGTGCCGTTTTTGAGTTATGCTGTTCACAGGCACACACACGTAACACGGACCTTTTTTAAAAATGTTCTACATTCACATGATTTTCTCTACTCTGTATCTGTATTAATGGGTGCACAAATTATTCTTACTAAAGCTTATTTTTCTATCTACTACATTTTAATACAAATAACCGTTGCGAAAATAGCTACATTACACATTCCGTTATAGATGTAAACAAAACAGTGACAGTCAAATTGTTAAGAACTGGACGCTATATGCTGGCCTTAAAAGTCCATACTGTTTCCATGACATCGCGAGAAGCAACTGAAAATCGAGGGATTTAAAAAGAATGACAAGTATTGGACAACATTTCGAAAGTTTAATAACGGATACCTCAGAAACGGTTTATGCTACGAAAAACCTTATTTACAATAAATTGTGTGTTTTAAGATGATCTACATTTTTCGTGTATTTTCGTCTTATCGCTTAACGTTTACCAGTTATAAAGAGTATACAACATTTTTCCGAATAAAGTGGACTTCACAGGCTATTCCAAGAAAATTCAAGATATACACTTTATTTGTCATGTAAATATCTTTAATATATGGTATTTTAATCAAAATCGTTAGCGCCATTTTTTGAAAAATCAAAATTTAAAAGGTAGTTGGAGTTGAGGGGTGGGATTTTCTTGAAAATCTTCGTTTCGCACCTTTGGAAGGTACTGAACCTATATACCAAGTGTGGAATTTATCCGAATTTCCGCTTTTTAGTTATGCTGTTCAGACACACACAAGACCTTTTTTAAACCTTTTGGGGGGGGGATTCAGGAGACTTCAAAACATGTATTTCCGGTGAAATCTCGGTATCGAATTTTTGGGTGGAATACAATACTTCCCCTGCTTGCTATACGTAGTAGAGAAAGTAAAAATAAAATATAACAAGCCACTATGGAGTATCGAACTAGAACTGCTCCATGCCAAGCACGGTGTGGAGGTAACCCAACTTGTATATAGAGTTAGCAAAAGAGGCGGTTGACGTGCGTTCACTCGTAGTGACTTTGTAAAAGTTTACCGCTCAAGAGACCGACCACTTTTACTTTGACCGCATGTACATAGCGTTCAAGCATTTAGTTGCCATTTTAGGACTATTCTAAAAACCCTGTTTTTTTAAGCAAACTCCCCAAATAAACTACTCTTAAATTTCTATCGATTTCAAATAAATTCCATTCATGAATGTACACTTTTCATTTGTTAACGTTATTTATTTAGTACTTTCATTTGTTTTCTCGTCAAACAATATCAGCAATAGATATAATGTTGTTTCATTACACACATCAATGTTATTTTTCCGTTACGTTGTGGGATAGCATGTTTTGTAAATCCATGACATTTCCCAAGGTTTTTATTAATTTTAGCTTTTGTATTGTTTTAGTTTGTAAAGATATCTCTAGGGGTGTGCAGGCACATTTCCGGGCGCATGTCAATGGGCCTGAGATATTTTCAAAATCCTCAATTTTCAGCAATAAATTTAAAATAAAGGGTTTATTTACTTTAGTGAAGCTGCAGTGACTTAAAATTACGCTCAACCCATTTAAGGCTTAATAAAGTAAGCAAAAACATGTACTTAATCCCGGTGAGGAATCAGGGCTTTCCCGTGACATGTAGATCAACAAAGCATTACACCATGAAAACATAGGCTATATAGTTGACTGCAATCTTTGCTTTAGTTAGTAAAACTAACGTTTAGCTTCTTTTTTTTTTGAGTGGAGGAGAAGAATACAGTTACGTGCTAACGTTAGCCCCGATGGGATTTCAGAGGCTGAGAGTGTAGGACTCGCCAGTGGGTGGCTGTACCCACTAAAATTATTCCTCCACCGGAAGGGAAAAGGAAGAAGAGAAAAAATCTGTGTTGCACTCTCATGACTACCTCTACTCCTGTACAAACTATTTTTACAAGCACTTATTCTCCATCTACTTCATGTTAATCGAGATAGTCAAATGTTTTAAGAGGTGGTTGCTATGTGGAGCATTCCATTCTCTTTGCATTACCAGGGAAAAAATGAATAACGAATTTGAGAAAAAGTATAAGTATTGAAAAATTGAAACAAATAACATGGAATATCTCGGAAATGGTTCACTCGGACAAAAAAATCAGAATAAAGAGGACTTTTGGGAACATTCCCAGAAAATTCAAGATATACATTTCATTTTTCATAAATATATCTTAAACATATGACCTTTTAATCAAAATCGTAAAAGTTATTTTTGAGAAATGCAAAATTTTCGAAAAATGTTCCATGTAAAGGGTATCTAGGATGGGGAATTTTCTTGAAAATCTTCTTGTCGCATCTTCGAAAGATACTGTACCTGAATACCAAGTTTGGTATTTATCCGACAGACACACGCTAACCTTTTTTCTAAAAATGCGTCTTTTGCGGGGGCCTCAAAACACGTATTTCCGGTGAAATCTCGATATCTAACTTTTGGGTGGAATGCAATACTTCTCCTACAACTATAAGTAGTAGAGAAAGTAAAAAGAACGGAATCAATGGTGAAAGCGGCGCGATCCTGCGTCATACCCGAGCTATTAAAAGGAAATGCCTTTATAGGGCGGCAGCTGGTGAAGGATAGGTACTAGGTTGTAGCCTAGAAGTTCAATTGTGACAATGTGATGACGATTCAGTGGTGACAATAGGGTGTTAGGTGATGTATTTAGTCCGAAGAAGTCGTCAGTGGATCATCCTACATTTCTAGATCTCGGCGTAGCTCGTCGAGTTGCTCGGAGGCTTCCGTGTTTGATGTGACAGCTTGGTGCTGGACGAGGTGTGGTGTGGTGCTGAGTTGTAGTGTCTGTGTAGTCCTCGAAGTTCTTCTCCAAGTCCTGCAGACGTGTGGTGAAGCTGTCAAGCTTGGACATCAGGTCGGCGAGGAAGGTTTGTTGTTGGATGGTAGCTATGGAGATGGTAGCTTGTAGTTCTGGAGCTTCTCAGAGATGAGATTCGGTATAGTCTCTTCCAGTGCAGCTAGCCGGACTTCAGTATTCAGTGCCTGGCCGATGAAGGTGTGGTGCTACCACATTAACACAGTAGCACTCGGAGGTGTAGACGTTGGTGTCGCAGTAGTGGCATATCGGTGTCGAATAGTAGGCGTCAGCGCTCTGCCCGAAGGCACAGCAGCAGCGACAGGGTATTGGTGATCAAATCAGCTGGCCTCGATGCGTAGGCACGTTCGAACAGGGTCAGTCCCACCCTCAAGCCCGCTTTATAGTCGCCAGAGTCTGCAAACTCAAGCCGTACTAGAGATGTCGGTTCTCGGTGTTGGCGGTGGTGAGGTACCTAGCTGGAAGGTTCCGCAGAACCCCATAGGTGACAGCATTTGAAGCACAGGCTGGCGCGGCGGTGTGTGAGAAGATCCCAACAGACGTTTGCTGTAATGGCTGAAGGCGAAGCAGTGGCCGAGGCGTAACTGGACTCGGGTAGCGTCGGCGGTTGCCGGGGGGGCGGCGGCGGAGGCTCTTACTGAAGCAGGCTCGGCGAGACGTTGTTGCTTCTTCTTACCCAACGTGTGAAAAAGTTTAATGCTGTACTTTAGCCTCAGTTAGGAAAACTTCGCCTGCAACCAAAGTTCGGAATCCCACATCCACGCTTTTCCGTATTTTCTCAGGAAGTTTGCATTCACACTCAAGAAATGCTTATCCAAAATTGAGTGCATTTCTCGGCTGGTGTTTTCTTTTAATTCTTCCAATATATGGGGATTTGTTGCCACTCTTTAATTTTCAAATTCCCCCATAGACAAAAATCGTATACAGTTAATTCAGGGTATTGTGAGGGGCTTAATCCTTAAACTATACATCCTATCTTCAGAAATTTCTCGAATTAAATTTAACGATTCATCAGCGTATGCCTAGTAGTAGAGTATTGTTGCAAAAATCCAGATCGACGTTCAACATCGATCAGCTGTTCAAAAAATCTTATGTGTTGCACTCACATGACTTTCTCTACTCTTGTACAAACTATTTTTACAAGCCCTTATTCTCCATCTACTCCATGTTATTGCTAATTTTCTTGTAGATGCAAGGGGAATATGGTAGACTTTAAGCGATAGTCAAATGTTTTAAGAGCTGGTTGCTATGTGGAGTATTCCATTCTCTTTGCATGTCCAGGACAAAAGAAAGAATAAGGAATTTTCATTTGAGAAAAAGTATAAGTATTTGGAAATTTCAAACAAGAAATATCTCGGAAATGGTTCACTGAAGAAAAAAATGTATATGATATAAGTTGTAGGTTTTAACGAGATCTACATTTTTTGTGTAGTAAAATTTTGTCTATCTTTTACGGTTTACCAGTTATGCGAAAGTCATTCGGAATGAAGAGGACTTTTGGGAACATGCCCAGAAAATTCAAAATATACATTTAATTTGCCCTGAAAATATCTTAAACACATGATGTAGAATCAAAATCGTTAAAGAACCATTTTTCCGAAAATTAAAATTTTCCAAAAATATTTCATGTAAAGGATAGTCTGGGGAGTGGGATTTTCTTGAAATTCTTCGTTTCGCTACCTTGGAAGATACTAAACACAAATGCCAAGTTTGGTGTTTATCCGAATTTTCGATTTTACTTTCTCTACTAGGTACAGTAAGTAGGGGAAGTATTGTATTCCATCCAAAAATTCGATACCGAGATTTCACCGGAATTTCACGATTATGGATATTGGGCTGCATCAAAATGCATAGCTCTTGTAACTAGGGCGCGAACATTCAGTAATGGACGATGAATCATAAAGTCAACTCCCTCATATAAATCCTTTATTTTATATGCGTTCTATGGCTGGAGGATATGAGTTTCCAATTTTTGTGACAGTATTTGTTTATAGTTGTTGTTATGGACTATAAATCTGTGTATAGTCTAGAAGGTGTGTTCCTTGCTTTGATACGTCTTTACCAGGAAAATTTTCATCACATGTGAAAAAAGAAGCAGTACTACCAGGTCTTCGAGGTTTCTTATAAAATGGAATTCCCATTTATTTTTACTTTTTCTACTATGTACAGTAAATAGGGGAAGTACTATTGTATTCCACCTAAAAATTCGATACCGAGATTTCACCCGAAGTACATGTTTTGAGACCCCCTGAATAAAAAAAGAATTTTTAGCAAAAAGGTCCGAGTGTGTGTGTGTGTGTGTGAACAGCATATTCAAAAACCTAAATTCGGATACTAAAATTGTTATTTAGGTTCAGTAACTTCCATAGATGTGACAAGAAAAATTTTAAGAAAATCCCCCCAAACCAAATTAAACCTTTATATGAAACATTTTTTGAAATTTTTTATTTTCTAAAAGAGTGGCTCTAACGATTTTTAAAATACGTATATTAAAGATAGTTACATGAAACTGTACATCTTGAATCTTCTGGGAATAGCCTATGAATACCACTTCATTCGGAAGAAATTTTGTATAATCTTGTATAACTGGTAATGGTTAAGCGATAGACGAAAACATACTACACAAAAAACGTAGATCTATTTGAAACACACAATTTATCTCAAATGACTTTTTTGTGGCATCAGCCATCTCGGATATATCCGTTATTAATGCTTCGATTTTTCAATGCTTTCCTCTTCTTTTTAATACCGTCGATATTCAGTTGTTTCTGGCCAGCATATAGCGTCCAGTTGTTAAATATTTGACTATCGCTGTTCCCTTTGTATCTATAACGATATGTGCAATGTAGCTATTTCCAGGGATGTTTATGTCGATTAAAGTATATAAGAAAATAAACCTTCCTAAGAATAAGTTTTAAAGCCACTAATAAGCTATAGAGCGTAGAGAAATTCATGTGAATGTAACACATCAGATTATTCATGTAATATTTGTACATTTACTGCACTAGACATTTTACGCTAAATTTCGTGTCATCGCAAAACTGTTACACCATGCTACCATGGTGTTCCACAAGGTTCGACTTTGGGTCCATTATTATTTCTAATATATGTCAACCTCCCCAGAGTAATAAATGAACATGCTCACCCAGTTCTTTTTGCTGATGATACAAGTATTATAATTAAAGAACACAACAGCGCACGCCTCTCAAGAGTTATCCAACGGTATTTTCAGTGTGCTAAATAATTGGTTCGATAGTAACAAAATTCATATAAACTTTGAAAAAACTAAGTATATCAATTTTCGCACAAAAAATAAAAGTATTGCAGACATAAGAGTTGAACATGAAGGCAATGAAATTACTGAAACTTGTAGCATAAAATTTCTTGGTCTTATTATAGATCATAATATGAATTGGAAAGATCATATTGACTACATCCTACCAAAACTAAGCTCTGCGTGTTTAGCAATTAGATCATTAATTCATTTTACAAATAAAAGCATCCTAAAACAGTATAATACTTATTTTCATTCAATTATGACTTATGGAATAACATTTGGGAGAAATTCAGTAGACGCAAAAAAATATTTCTTCTACAAAAAAAGGTAATAAGTATAATGGCAGGTGTAAAGAAATCAACTCATTGTAAACCACTATTCAAAACATTTGTAGTTTTACCATTAGCTTGTGAGTATATTTTAGCTGTACTTTTAACCGTGGTTGACCACCCAGAAGTGTTCATAAAAAATTCAGACATACACAGGAAACAAACCAGAAATGGGCATTATTTAATTCACTTCCATAATATATTAAGGAACTGAAAACTAATGCAAATAAATTAAAGTTAGCATTAAAAAGATCTCTCATCACTCACACCTTCTATACAAAGGAGGATTTCATTCATTCAAAAAAATAACTGACTATAAAATGTTACCAAATTTTATAACTACATTAAGTATAAATAATATTGTTTTAAACTTTTTTAGCTCTAACGTACTCTACATAAGAACTACAATTTATTTACGTACAAGTACACAATGTAATTATGACGTAATCTACATACTAGAGTAGACTAGCTTTCTTTAAGCTGGTCTAGCTCACAATAGGGTCTATAGATTGAGATCTTATGTTATGTTACACAAGGGAGAGTTATACGGGTTCGACTTTCAGAAAGTTGGCAAGTATGAATATATCTAATAAAACGTTTTCTGCGAATATTTAACTCAATTAACATAAATTGGATGGAAGAATAACGCTTTGTAATAATATTTTGTTGAAGAATGGGTAGAGAAAATCATGTGAATGTAAAAACAGAGTTCACCTCATAGCATTTCGTCACGATGTATATTTCGCTCGTTATCACAACAATTTTAAGTTATTGGGTAATCTCTTCAGATAAATTGTGAGGCAGTATTTTTAACATTTAAATGATTTCAGTCTAATTATATAACATATAAATTCAATAACAGCCCGCCGTAAAGCAATATGTGTATGTAACAACATATAAAAAGTGTATATTACAGTCATTCAATATGTTTATATTATTGTATACATGTGTAATAATGTTATGTGAATGTATTACGTAATGCAGGAGCTGTGAGAATAATAGGTTACAGTTGCTAACAATGAGGTAACAATGAGGTAACCTTGAGGCAGTAATGAATTTGAAAATTTAATAACGCTACTTGTGATTCTTGGAAGCAATAATGTAATTTTTGTGACAGTTTATAAAATAGCCAATCAACAACCAGAAAACGCTTTAGTTAAATGAAGGTATTCTATTGGACTAGGATTAGCCAATCACAAACTAAAATGGAGCAAAATTTACAAATTCAGAAGTCAGTTGGTAGTAGACAGTGTTCCTAACCGGACGCGAGATGTGTCCTCGAGAAGTTTAACACGTATTCACTGTGAGACGAAAATATTTTACGTGTTAAAAAGTGCAAGTAATTAACAAAAGAATCTCACAGCTCTCTAAATCCGTGAAGTGTTATTTAAATCGTGTCAAGCATTAATAAAAGGAGTGAAGAAAATCTTATAATCTGTGTAAGCCTACATTCTTCAGTCGCACCACTCCCTGCTAAGACAATCATGTCTCTAAAAAAAATAAATACTGACGCAGCCGAGGCAAAAATAAATATATAATATTTAAAGAAACAGTCAAAATTACAAAGTTAATATTTTTTAAACATTTGGTGCAAAGGCCACCAGAAAGTACATTTGGGGGGGGGGCTAAGGCTACCGGAAACTTTTTACCATACGTGCGGTTGCAACTACTTCAAGTTCGGCTCCCCAACAGTCGATATACAGTACAACCTACTTCAGTTGGCAAGTATAGGTATATCGTTCAGTGTATATCTACCTACTTATGGTATTAGCTGGGTAATGTTAGAACGCCTTAGAGTTTCCCTCTGTGGCTTTCATGTAGTTTTGTTCACTTGTTTTTTATGACCCGTTGAGATTGTAAGGAGAATGTGTTGCGAGGGAAAACCAAGATAAACTCTAGTAATGTTGGTCGGGACCGTATTACTCCTTAATGCTAGGCTCGGCGTTAGCCCAGAGCAATCTCGTTTCTCGGACAGATGTATCATCTAATTCTGGGGATTCAGTTGCTTATAGAATACCTATTTAGATGCAAAATAGCAAGACACCTTTGCCCCTGTGATAGCGGAACGCGTTTGCAAATCTACCTGCATCTGCCTTGCTAAATCGATCTGAATACAACAAAATTATGTATGTAAGTTGTTGTCATTTCTTAGATATTTATTTTCATTGCTTGACCTATATTACTTTCTCTTACTATGTGCATAGAAGTACATAAGGTACCGCATTCCATCCAAAAATTCTCTACAAAAATGTCACCAGAAAAAAGTCTGCGCGGGCTTGTGTGTGTTTGCTTGTGAGCATAATAACTTAAAAACGAAACGTGTGCTAAATACCAAATTTGTATTTAAGTTCAGTATCTTCCAGAGATGCAACCCGAAGATTTTCAAGAAAATCCCCCCACCCATCCGCCATTTATGTAGAATATCTTTCGATTTTTTTTTTATTTCTCAAAAATTGCTCTAACGACAAGCAACATCGCCAATAATGCAACTTATTAACTTAAAGATGAAGTGTTAACTGCATTAAATGCAAAACTACACTTGGGTGGAAATTTTTATGATCTAGCAAACGCATTTGACTGTGTAAAATATGATATCCTAACAGCAAAATTGGAATTCTATAAACTAAGAAAAGAAAATATAAGATGGTTCGTATCACATCCGAATAAAATAAAACAAAGTGTTGAAATAAACAGTGGTATTAGTTAATAAAAACAAACATCTAATTGGAAAACAGTAATACATGGAGTACCCCAAGGTTCAGTATTAGGGCCTTTACTCCTTCTGATCTACATAAACAACCTGTCAGTTTATGTAAAGGATATTGCAAGTATCATTATGTTCGCTGATGACACTAGTGTATTGGTAACTAGTAAAAACTAAAATGAGTGTGTAAGTAAATTGAAATATGTTTTGAACTGTAGGTCATATAGAGTTAAACCTAAAAATTATCTGTAAATCTACACAAAATGAAAGTTGTTAAATTTATAACTCATCCAACATACACACTCCAACAAGAAATTGGGATTAATTTTTACTTTCTCTACTACGTGTAGTAAGTAGTGGAAGTGTTGTATTCCACCCAAAAATTCGATACAGAGATTTCACCGGAAATACATGTTTTGAGACCCCCTGAATCCAAAAAAAGCATTTTTGGAAACATATCCGTGTGTATGTGTCTGTGAACAGCATAACTCAGAAGCGAACAGTCGGATAAACACCAAACTTGGTATTTATGTTCAGTATCTTCCAGAGATGCGACACGAAGGTTTTCAAGAAAATCCTTCCACCCCAGTTTACCCTTTACATGGAACATTTTTCGAAAATTCTAATTTTCTCAAAAATGACTAACGATTTTGATTAAAATATCATATGTTTAAGATATTTTTATGACAAATGAAATGCATATCTCGAATTTTCTGGGAATGTCTCCAAAAGTATTCTTCATTGTGAACGACTTTTGCATAACTGGTGAACCATAAGAGATAGACAAATTTTTACTATACAAAAAATGTAGATCGCGTTAAAATACACAATTTATATCCCATACATTTTTTGTTAAGTGAACCATTTTCGAGATATTGCTTGTTATTCCCTTAAATTTTCCAATAATGCAAAGAGAATGGAATACTCCACATAGCAACCAGCTCTTAAAATATTTGACTATCGCTTGAAGCCCAGCAATTCCCCTTGCATCTACAAGAAAATTAGCAATAAGATTAACATCTCGATTAACATGAAGCATATGGAGAATATGCGTGTGTAAAAATAGTTTGTACAAGAGTAGAGAAAGTCATGTGAGTGTAACACATCAGATTTTTTTTAAAACTAATCCTTGCTTGATTTTCTAAAAGTTTCAGTGTCACCCTCGTATTTAGATTGGAAAGCTCACATTAGCTCTGTTTTGTACTATCGTAGGACTGGTAAATGTAAATTCTATACATACACTGAAATTAATATTCTACGCATATTGTAGCTCCTTTACAGGATATGGAATATTATTCTACGACAACTCAGTAGAAAGTAAACGAATATTCCTTATGCAAAAGAAGGTTGTAAGCATCTCCAACACCATAGCGGACAGTGTTGCAAATATAATTTTGGATGACTAAAAATATTAATCCTACCTTGCATGTATATACTCTTGATCGTAAAATTCTGTATGTGCAATTGAGCCAGATTTGTAACAAACAAGGAAATTCATGAGATAAACACTAGACAAAAGGGTAGCATCCATCCTCCCAATGCAAACTTTCTTGCTTCTAGAAAATGCATATTATGAAACCATAAAGGTAGATATGATTTGAAGGACGTTTATTTTAGGTGTTGTATTGTAATTCAAATGTTGGGGAGTCGAACTTCAAGTAGTTACAACCACGTATAGTACAAACTTTCTGGTGGCCTTCGCCCCAATGTTTACTTTCCGGTGGTCTTCGCCCCAACTTTACTTTCCGGTGTCCTTTGCCCCAAGTTTGTTTTCTTTAAATATTATATATATTTAAGTTTGCCTCAGCTGCGTCAGTATTAATTTTGTAGAAACATGTTTTTCTTAACAGGGTGTGATACGGTTAAAGAATGTAGGCTTACACAAATTATAATTTTTGTTTCACTCCTTTTATATGATTAAATAACACTTCACTGATATAGAGAGCTGTGAGATTATTTATTAATTATTTGCACTTTTTAAACACGTAAACTTTATAATATCCTCGCCGTAATAAAATTTTGTCTCACACTGAATACGTATTAAACATCTCGAGGACGCGTCTCGCGTCCGGTTAGGAACGCTGTCTACTAGCAACTGACTTCTACCGCCTGAATTTGTAAATTTGCTCTATTACAGTTTCTACTCCAATACAATACTTGTATTTAACTTAAGCTTTTTCTGGTTGTTGATTGGCTATTTATAAACTGTCTAAAAATTACATTATTGTTGCTCCAAGAATTACTAGTAGCATTCTTAAACTTTTCAATTCATTATTGCCTCAAGGTTACCTCATTATTAGCAACTTCTGACCTATATTCTCACAGCTCTTACATTATTAAATTACCTAATACATTCACATAACATTATTAAACATGTACATAATAATATAAACATTAATACAATGACTTACATACATTTTATATATTATTATATACATATTGCTTTAAGGCGGGCTGTTATTGACTTTATATTGTATAATTAGACTGAAATCATTTAAGTGTTAAAAATACTGCCTCAGATTCAAAGGGCAAAAATAGGGTTTTATTTTGCAAGTAGGAATATTTGCGAAACAAATGCCGTAGGCAATCCTAGAGCAAAATAAATCCACTTTTAACACGTGTGGCATATACTATTTTAGACAGCACTTGAATTTGTAAAATATCAATAATATTATATTAATTCCTAAAAGTAACAGATGTGACCTTTAGAACGTGTTCTTGAAACAAGAGAAATGACGTTAAAAAGGGAGATGAAAGGGTTTTGGTGTTTGGTGATACGCTAGCAGTCTTTTCAGTGAAATTGTTTACAACATGTATTGTCTTACAGCAGCCAATGAAGCTATTAAATACTACATCATATTGCTTTTAGGATTTTTTGGATAAGTACATCTAGTGTTATTATTTCAGTTGCTTCCGTAATTTCACCTGGCTCTTGCATTTCGTTTTCCTCTGAATTCATAATTTCCGCCATTTAAAGTTTATGTAGGTTATTGCACATCAAAGAAAACAGAAGCCTGCCAATATAACGTACACTATGTGATCAAATGTATCCGGACACCTGCACAAACATACGCCTTTCATCGTAGGTACATTGTGCTGCCACCTACTGCCTGGTACTCATCCGCGACCTCAGTAGTCATTAGACATCGTGAAACAGCAGAATGGAACGCTCCGTGGAACTCACGGACTTCGAACGTGGTCAGGTGATTGGGTGTCACTTGTGTCAGAAGTCTGTACGCGAGATTTCCACACTCCTAAACATCCCTAGGTTTCTGGTGTGATTGTGAAGTGAAACGTGAAGGGGCATGTACAGCACAAAAACGTACAGGCCGACAGAGACCGCCGACATTTGAAGAGCGTCGTAAAGAGTAATAGGCATACATCTATCCAGACAATCACACAGGAATTTAAAATTGCATCAGGATTCACTCCAAGTACTATGACAGATGTGAGGTGAGAAATCTTGGATTCCATGGTCGAGCGCCTGCTCATAAGCCACATATCACGCAGGAAAATGCCAAACGACGCCTCGCTTGGTGTAAGGAGCGTCAACATTACACGATTGAACAGTGGCAAAACGTTGTGTGGAGTGACAAATCACGGTACACAATGTGGCGATCCGATGGCAGGGTGTGGGTATGGCGAATACCCGGTGAACGTCATCTGCCAGCGTGTGTAGTGCCAACAGTGAAATTCGGAGGTGGTGGTGTTATGGTGTGGTCGTGTTTTTCCTTGAGGGGGCTTGCACCCCTTGTTGTTTTGCGTGGTACGATCACAGCGCAGACCTACATTGATATGTTAAGCACCTTCATGCTTCCCAATGTTGAAGAGCAATTCGGGGATGGCGATTGCATCTTTCAATACGATCGAGCACCTGTTCATACTGCACGAGCTTTGGCGGAGTGGTTACACGACAATAACATCCCTGTAATGGACTGACCTGTACAGAGTCCTGACTTGAATCCTATAGAACACCTTTGGGATGTTTTGGAACGGTGACTTCGTGCCAGGCCTCACCGACCTGAATGGATACCTCTCCTCAGTTCCGCACTCCGTGAAGAATGGGCTGCCATTCCCCAAGAAACCTTCCAGCACCTGATTGAAAGTATACCTGCGAGAGTGGACGCTGCCATCAAGGCTAAGGGTGGGCCAACACCATACTGACTTCCAGTATTACCGATGGAGGTCGCCACGAACTTGTACGTCATTTTCAGCCAGGTGTCCGGATACTTTTGATCACGTAGTGTAAATTGAAGTACGACGATTTGTATTATCAGCAGATAAAGCGAGCGCCATGAAAAATTAATCATGTAAAAAGACACAATGAAAAGTAAAAGCTAATCAAACCAAATCGAATTATTAAACATGTGCAAATACAAAGGGAAATTGTCATGTGACTAGTAAGATCATCCACTAGTGCGGTAATGTAAAGCTTTTACCTCGTGTGAAGTTCTACTTTTAGTTCTTGCTGTCTAAAAAAATACTTAATGCTTTTAAAATTGTTGTTTAAGGGCACCTTTGCACAAAATCGTCTTATTCTGTACAAGATTATCTGAATAACAAATTATCCTGATGATAAACTTATGTAGCTCTCTAAGTTTTATCTATCTGTTTTAACAACAAATCATTGCCAGCAACATTTGATGCCTTCTCTATAATTAATGAAAGCTATTTAAATGTATGCATATTGAAGAACTGACAATCGATGCCATGCATTGCAAATCAAATATAACAAACTGGTGAGGCGTGCAGGCTGTAAAAGCCTAGTGAAAGTTTAAAACAAAGCTCGTGTGTTGCAATTTATATGCAGTCAAACTGTGTTTGTATATATGTATATATTATGTCAGTCTTATAACTACGGGGAAGTATTTGATTTTGATTCTGTACATAATTACAAAATTATTCCATACCGAGCGGGATGGCTCAGGCGGTAAAGTCTGTGGCCCGCATTCGGGAGGCCCAAGCAATCTGTCTGAGGCTTTTTCGTGATTTTCATCAGTCGCCAAGGTAAATACCGGATTGGATATTTAATACCACGACCAAAGGTTCCACCTTAAGTCTAAAACAATAGTAAAATGAAAAATAAGTGGTAATTGAGAATGCTATGCCATCTATCTACAGGCAATGTAAGCAATTAGACTGGACGGCACCCTAAGGCCATCTGCACGGCACGAAGCAGAAGATCCGGCTGCCATGCACTAGGGGTCTCTTTCGGCGCGTGACGAAGCAAGATGGAATTTTCAGGGATGAAACCTAGAAGGCTAACTGTCCGCATTTCTGTGTGAGGGTGGCGGTTGGACTGGACGGCATCCTAATGCCATCTACACGGCATGAAGCAGGGGGTTACAGGGATGAGATCTAGAAGGCTAACTGTCCGCATTTCTGTGTGAGGGCGGCCGTTGGACTGGACGGCACCCTAATGCCATCTACACGGCATGAAGCAGGGGGTTACAGGGATGAGATCTAGAAGGCTAACTGTCCGCATTTCTGTGTGAGGGCGGCCGTTGGACTGGACGGCACCCTAATGCCATCTACACGGCATGAAGCAGGGGGTTACAGGGATGAGATCTAGAAGGCTAACTGTCCGCATTTCTGTGTGAGGGCGGCCGTTGGACTGGACGGCACCCTAATGCCATCTACACGGCATGAAGCAGGTGGTTACAGGGATGAGATCTAGAAGGCTAACTGTCCGCATTTCTGTGTGAGGGCGGCGGTTGGACTGGACGGCATCCTAATGCCATTTGCACGGCACGAAGCAGGGGTTACAGGGATGAGATCTAGAAGACTAACTGTCCGCATTTCTGTGCGAGGGCGGCGGTTGGACTGGACGGCATCCTAATGCCATTTGCACGGCACGAAGCAGGGGTTACAGGGATGAGATCTAGAAGACTAACTGTCCGCCTTTCTGTGTGAGGGCGGCGGTTGGACTGGACGGCATCCTAATGCCATTTGCACGGCACGAAGCAGGGGTTACAGGGATGAGATCTAGAAGACTAACTGTCCGGCTTTATATGGGAGTGGCGGTTTGACTGGACGGCACCCTAATGCCGTCTGCACGGCACGAAACAGGTGGTTACAGGGATGAGACCTAGAAGGCTAGCTGTCCGGCTTTATATGGGAGTGGCGGTTTGACTGGACGGCACCCTAATGCCGTCTGCACGGCACGAAACAGGTGGTTACAGGGATGAGACCTAGAAGGGTAGCTGTCCGGCTTTATATGGGAGTGGTGGTTGGACTGGACGGCACCCTAATGCCGTCTGCACGGCACGAAACAGGTGGTTACAGGGATGAGATCTAGAAGGCTAGCTGTCCGGCTTTATATGGGAGCGGCGGTTGGACTGAACGGCACCCTAATGCCGTCTGCACGGCACGAAACAGGTGGTTACAGGGATGAGATCTAGAAGGCTAGCTGTCCGGCTTTATATGGGAGCGTCGGTTGGACTGAACGGCACCCTAATGCCGTCTGCACGGCATGAAGCAGGTGGTTACAGGGATGAGACCTAGAAGACTAGCTCTCCGGCTTTATATGGGAGCGGCGGTTAGACTGAACGGCACCCTAATGCCGTCTGTACGGCATGAAGCAGGTGGTTACAGGGATGAGACCTAGAAGACTAGCTCTCCGGCTTTATATGGGAGCGACGGTTGGACTGGGCGGGGAAAGTCGCCTAATTTGGGGAGGTTTCTCTTTAGGAGGTTGTACAAGAAAAGTAAAACAAATTATACTAACGCAAACACTAAATATCCTTTACTTAGTACTTTAGAATGAAGATACATGTTCAGTTTCTTTTCTTTTTATACAATTAGACATGCTGGAAAACAAAATACGTTGCAAAACCGTATCTATTGAAAATGTGTTCCTAATTTGGGGAGGTCTTATGTCCATTATATATCAACCAAGTATTTAGATATTTGACATCTTTAACACCTCTATATTACAAACATGTCTCTTACTTGAGGAGTCAACACATGCTCTATGTGTGCATGTCATGCTTTTTGAGCAGCGAATCTAGTTATCTGCATTGTAATTGTTTAAAACCCTTGAATGCCATACCATAGAAAGTATTTTAATAGGGACAGAAAAAATGCTGTATTTCATGATTAATAGTAAAATAGTAGTTACCATTAAAACGAATAATTTGGTTTCCCAATATCATGGGCCCCATATTAAGAATCTCAGACTTCCCCAAATGCAGGCACCTGAATGTGTTAACGACACATATTAAAACACAGCCTATATTTAAAATATGCATAATTATTTAATCAGGTTTTTATCCCTTATAATATATTTGCAGCATGCTAACAATGAAGAAAATCTTCAGAAACGTGAAAAAGTTGTTCCTGCTTGTAACAGCATAACACAATCTCACTGTATTGATAAATTCTTCTTCCAGGGTCAGTCATATGACTGTCTTCTAGTTCCAATTTTCATCGCAGAACGGCCTCACTTTCTTGACAGAAAAACATGACCTCCCCAAATTGGGTGAGAAATAAAAAATAAATCCTGCAAAGAGCCTGGGCCTGCCAACCCGACTGTCGGTCTCACGCCCACGTGCGCACGGCAGAGGTGGGCGATCACCCAGCCATATGGTGAGGTGATGTGGCCAGCATACCCAGCCGGAAAGTTGGCTCACGAGGCCAGGACTACTGCCTATCGTAGCTCCTCACTTTCCTCACGATGCTTAGTGTGCATCGGTCGTATACCCGGGACATAAAATCCGCACCACTATGGGTGGGATCGAACCCCGGGGCATTCCGTGCCCGGGAACCACAGCAGCATTCTCTAGCCCACTGCGCTACAGCGCAACACCTATTTATTTTGGAATTTATGCAACGTGCTAAACGAACTATTAGACTTTCGCCTTTCTTGAATGCCTTCTTATGGCTGATTCGCATAACACTTTATAGAGGAGGGATATATAACTCAGTGTTTTATAGGACAGAATGCAATCGCTATGTACGTCGATACAAAAACATCTCCCCTGACACTGGGAGCCGCAGTAGCTCTTTTAGCCAATTTTACAAACTTTAATTATTTAGCATACATTCATGCACACCTTTGAAAACGCCCCGAAGGAACAACCTATCACATGCATCGCTTGACAAAATCATTTGAAAACAAAATGGCATGTCTACGCAGTGCGACCAATTGGATTTAAGCCGTTAGTCAACGTTGTACAGCCTTATCAAAAATGTTTAGGTAGATAATTTCTCGTATATCGTAAACTATGGCATATTTCAGATCATACAGTAATTGTAACGACTGATGCAGTTTATTTGTTTGAATTAAAACTACCAAACCGAGCTCAAAACACTGTATGACGCTGCATAAAGCGTGTAAAGATTCGAGGCGGGGTCTAGTTCTACGATTAATAATTTGTATAAGAACCTCAGCTGACAAGGTAGCATTGGCCTAATGGTTTATCATGGTTGCTTTAGCACTGTGCCACTTTAATTCGGGTTCAAATCCTTCAGGTTAAGTTCAAACTTTTATTACCTTTTGTTTTATCTCTTTGGGCCTATAATTTGATATTACGATAAAAATAACATTTTGATAACATTATAAGTGTGTACAAAATCGAATAATCGTCTTGTTTTCCACCGCAAAGAAGAACCGCAAAGCCCAAATCATCTACGGGCACAGCCATACGTGTGAAATGCAGGCAGATTACATCGCACTTGTTACAGTATTCAAGAAGGTATCTGCGGCAACGTACACAAATGTGCATTGATGAAGGGGGTCGTCAATTTGAACATTTACTTCGTTGATGAATTCCACGCTTTTTAACAATTTATTATTCTGTTTACCCGTGACTTAGCGCATTTACAACATCTTTGTCAATAGAAGAAGTGAAACATAATGTTTAAACATAAAACAAAATCTATTAGGTATATTTAATATAGTCGATATGCGCCCAAGAGAATGAAAGCTAACTACATAACATAGTTTACAACACCAGATACGATACAGAGTATTAGGGTGAACACGATGCACAATTATTTGATTGTAATTCTTGTATCTTTGGCACACAGGAGAGACAATAACAAAAATAAATTAATTAGTACACTAAAATAAAGAAAATAAACATAAGAAGAGAGAAAAAAAGAATCAAAGCAATTTGATGTTTGTATCAGATTCGAACCTCCGAAGCTAGCCTTTGCTTCACTACATTCCGGCAGCTAACTCACTCTGTCAGAACCCGCTCTATCTCGCTCTTCGGGAAAACATTCCTCTATCTCCTTGCAGGCATTATATCCATGAAACGCCGTCTTTTTTAAGGCTTTCGTAGCTCTTTGTTTCTCATTCAGGCCTTTAATTATTAATGCTGGTTGCGTATAGTACCGAATAGAAGGGCAGAGCTACAATAACAGTTTGTTTGCTAAAAGGGTCAATGTTTTTACATTAGACTATAAACTGCGGGTTGCATAGATACGAATAACTGACTCGCCTGGTATATATATAATAGATATTTTATTTCACTTCGTTAGTTACATAAATTAATTTTCATATATGTTCTACAATACATAATTTTATCTCTACACCTTTTTTGTTTGGGGGGGAACAGGAATAAAGATATTAGGGAAAAACAAAGATAAAAGGGTAGTAGGAAGGAAAAAGGGAAGAGCAATAGAAGGGATTTAATACTGTGGTGTCACTATTCCGCCGAAGCGCTCCGGAGGCTCGTGGGTAATGATAAATGTTGCGGAATCTCCGCTCAAGTGATTAGGTAACTGTCATGGCCGAAGCCCTGACAGGGACCTATGAACAGTGGTGATGTAACAGTGTCTTGAGGTTCCGAGTCCGGGCTTGTTACCTCCGGGCATTCGGGGTATGTCCAGGGAAGTCTGGGCAACGTTGTCGAGTGTGCTGCTGCGGTGATGATCTTGGAGGTGTCGCGATGTCGGGTTGGAGATTGTTGATCACCCTGGTCGCATGGTCTGCGATCCTATCACGTAGGTAATCGTTTCCCATGCGAATGGTGGTGCGGTGTGTTGTGTCGATGTCCTTGATGGTCTTGGCGTGTTGTGACTCTATGGTCTCTATGATGGAGTAGAAGTGTGTGATGAACCGGTCTTCAAGTGCGGTGAGTCTGGTAGATACGACCAGCAACTCTGCGTGAAGGTCCTGAATTGCTTCAAGGATGCTGTTGTTGCTGGTCGTGTTCTTCTCAACCAGCGCGGTGGAGTTCGCCAACTGGCTTACACTTTACCCTTTACATATCATTTTCACTAAGTTGCTGCATTACTAAGGGCCGCAAACATCCAACACCATGGTTGTTCAGTCATTGGGTCCTATTTAATTTTATGATTCAACAATCTACATTTTCTTTCTATTCCCTATTTCTAATTTTCTTCAACCATTTATTTCTCACTACTCTAAATATTTTCCTGTTTCAACTAAACTTTCCTTGGATTTAACTCTTAACATCCTTTGACGTATATTTTCATTTGGTAATCTAGATCAATTCTTTCTTTGCAATTTTTTCTCATATTCATTGTTCCTTCACATTCTAACATTAAATGCCAACAATTATTAAATTTGCTTTTACATAATGGGCATTTGCCTTCATTTTCTCCTTCTCCTTTAACCTCACCACCTCTTACCTGACCCACGCAAAGCCCTCTCTTGCTATTTTATTACAAACATCAACATAGTTTTCTCTCTCCCATGTCCTTTTAATCTCTGTATATACATGTAATGATCTTTTTGAATTAAAACTACCAATTTTTACTTTCTCTACTACGTATAGTAAGTAGGGGAAGTATTGTATTCCACCCAAAAATTCGATACCAAAATTTCACCGTAAATACATGTTTTGAGACCCCCTGAATCCAAAAAAAAAGCATTTTTAGAAACATGTCCGTCTGTGTGTGTCTGTGAACAGCATAACTCAGAAACGAACAGTCGGATAAACACCAAACTTGGTATTTAGGTTCAGTATCTTCCAGCGATGCGACACGAAGGTTTTAAAGATAATCCCTCCACCCCAGATTACCCTTTCGAAAATTTTAATTTTCTCAAAAATGGCTCTAACGATTTTGATTAAAATATCATATATTTAAGATAATTTCATGACAAATAAAATTTAGGTATAACTTGAATTTTCTGGGAATGTCTCCAAAAGTATTCCTTATTGTGAACGACTTTTGCATAACTGGTAAACCATCAGAGATAGACAAACTTTTACTACACAAAAAATGTACATCGCGTTAAAATAAATAATTTATGTCATATACATTTTTTTGTTGAGTGAACCATTTCCGAGATATTGCTTGTTATTCCCTTAAATTTTTCAATACTTATTTTCTCAAATGGGAATTCGTTATTCATTTTTTTGTCTTGGATATGTAAAGAGTATTAATCTGTGGCAAAGGGAATGGTGCTGCACCTAGCAACCAGCTGTTAAGAGATATGTCTATGCTTAAAGACTACTGTATTACTACATTGTACTTGCAATTACAAAACAAGGGGAACATAGTACGCCTTAAGCGATAGTCAATTATTTTTAGAACTGGTCGCTATGTGTAAAATGTAATTCTGTAAATGTTTATCTCGATTAATATGAATTAGATGGAGAATAAGATTTTGTAAAAATAGTTTGTACAAGAGTAGAGAAAGTCATGTGAGTGTAACATATCAGATTTCAGAGTTTTTCCTGCCTTTCCATATTTTGAATCCTCAATCTAACTCTTTTCCAACACCCCTTCTGACGTGATTGTCTATATCTCCAAACATCCCTATATCCTATTTCATTGAGAATTGCTTCTAGGCGCTTATACTAAGTATCCTATTTATTTAGCTTTCGCTGAACCTCCAAACATTGTTTTAAAATAGCATTATTCTCTAATTCCTCAATTCTCAACCTATACTTCACTACTCTTTCAATAATTTTAGCCTTACTACCAAATCTTGCTATTTGTGCAATACCATTAGGTGAGTCCTTTATATATATGCAAAATATTCTACATTTCCTGGACCTGTTCAATGTTCATAGGCCTTTATGACTACTAGTGAATTCACAGTGCATCCAGTCATGACAAATAAAATGTATATCTTGAATTTCCTGGGAATAGCCTATTAAGTCCTCTTCATTCGCAAGGAATTTTGCATAATCTTGTTTAAGTAGTAAACGTTAAGCAATAGACGAAAACGTACTACATAAAAAATGTAGATCTCTTTAAAACACACTATTTATTTCAAATAACTTTTTTTGTGGCACCAGCCATTTCCGACATATTAATGGTTCGAATGGTTGAACACTTTGTCATTCTTTTAAAGTCCGATTGATTTTCAATTGTTTCTCGCGATGTCATGGAAACAGTATGGAATTTTCAGGCAGCATATAGCGTCCAGTTGTTAAACATTTGACTCTCGTTGTTCTTTTTGTATCTATAACAAAATGTGTAATGTAGCTATTTCTACAAAGGTTTATCTCATTGAAGCAGGTAGAAAAATCTGATGTGTTACACTCACACGACTTTGTCTACTCTTGTACAAACTATTTTTACAAACGCTTATTCTCCATCTACTTCATGTTAATCGAGATAAACATTTGCAGACTCTATCTTATTGCTAATTTTCTTGTAGATGTAAGGGGAATAGGGGAATATATATTTACAAGGGCAATATAGAAAAACAGTAGCCTTTAAGCACATACATGTCTCTTAATAGCTGGTTGCTAGGTGCAGCACCATTCCCTTTGCCACAGATTAATACTCTTTGCATATCCAAGACAAAAAAATGGAATAACGAATTCCCATTTGAGAAAATAAGTATTGAAAAATTTAAGGGAATAACAAGCAATATCTCGAAAATGTTTCACTCAACAAAAAAAGTGTATATGACATAAATTGTGTATTTTAATGCGATCTACATTTTTTGTGTAGTAAAATTTTGTCTATCTCTTATGGTTTACCAGTTATGCTAAAGTCGTTCACAATGAAGAATACTTTTGGAGACATTCCCAGAAAATTCAAGATATTACAGTTCATTTGTCATGAAAATATCTTAAACATATGACGTTTTAATCAAAATCGTTAGAGCCATTTTTGAGAAAATTAAAATTTTCGAAAAATGTTCCATGTAAAGGGTAATCTTGGGTGGGGGAATTTTCTTGAAAACCTTCGTGTCGCATCTCTGGAAGATACTGAACCTAAATACTACGTTTGGTGTTTATCCGACTGTTCGTTTCTGAGTTATGCTGTTCACAGACACACACACACACACAGACATACACGGATATGTTTTCAAAAATGCTTTTTTTTGGATTTAGGGGGTCTCAAAACATGTATTTCCGGTGAAATCTCGATATTGAATTTTTGGGTGGAGTACAATACTTCCCCTGCTTACTATACGTAGTAGAGAAAGTAAAAATGAACTTTCGAAAAAATAATTTGTGTACTCACTAATAAACGATAGAGGGCAGAGAAAGACTTGTGAATGTAACACATCAGAAATGTTTTACAACAAGGTACACAAATACCACTAGGGATAGGCCTGGGAAAAACAGTCCAAAGATGTTTGCTTTCTCACAGACATATTCTTTAACTAGCAGGATTCATAGCTATGCTTGCGTTTTCTCGCTTCTGCATCCTATTCATGTTTTAAAATATATTTGTTACATTCACATGGCTTTCTCTACCCTTTATCGTTTATTCGCGAGTATACAAATTATTCTTATGAAAGCTTATCACTTTCCCTACTTTCTCTAGTAGGCAAAGAAGGTATTGCACTCCGCCCAAAAATTCGATACCGAGATTTCACCGGAAATGCATGTTTTGAGATCCCCTGAATACAAAAAGCTTCTAGAAAAAGGTACGTGTGTGTATGTGACAACATAACTCAAAAACAAAAAGTCTGATCAACACCAAACAGAAAAAGTTATTTGAAATAAATTCTGTATTTTTTTAAAGAGATCTGAATTTTTTTCTCTAGTGACTTGTCGTTCATTACCTCATAGTTTGCAAATTATACAAAATTATATAATGTTCATTCTCAATTAAGATAGCTTCACAAGCTACTCCCAAAGGTTTCAACATGTACATTTAATTTGTCATAAAATATCTTAAACGTATGGTCTGTTTTAATCAAAACCGTTAAGACTCGTTTTTGAAAAAAACCTAAATTTGAGGCAGTATTTTTAACACTTAAATAATTTCAGTCAAATTATATAATATGTAAATTCAATAACAGCCCGCCTTGAAATAATTTGTAAAAAGTGTATATTACAGTCATTGTATATGTTTATATTATTGTATTCATGTGTAATAATGTTATGTGAATGTATTACGTAATTTAATAATGTAGGAGCTGTGAGAAATAGGTGTAAAGTTGCTAACAATGAGGTAACCTTGAGGCAATAATAAGTAAGGAAGTGTAAATGCTACTAGTCATTATTAGAGCAACAATAATGTAAATTTTTCAGACAGTTTATAAAATAGCCAATCAACAACCAGAAAAAGCTTTAGTTAAATGAAGGCATTCTATTGGAGTAGGATTAGCCAATCAGAGACTTGAAATACAGAAATTTACAAGTTTAGACGTTTGAAATTTATTCAGTTGCCTGCAGACAGTGCTTGTATCCGGATGCGTGATGCGTCCTCGAGAGATTTTATACCTATTTTGAGTGAAAAAAAATAGTTTACGTGCTAAAAGTGAAAGTGTTTAACAGAAACATCTCACAGCTCTCTATCAGTGAAGTGTTATTTAAATCGTATCAAGTATTAATAAAAGGAGTGAAGTAAAATAAAAATCTGCGTAAGCCTACATTCTTGTCGCACCACAACCCTGCCAAGACATCCATGTCTCTAAATTAAATACTGACGCAGCCGAGGCCAACATATATATATTTAATACTTAAAGAAACAGTTTAATTACAAAGTTAATATTTTTTTTAAACTTGAGGCTAATAAAATACCTACTTCAAATTAACGTCCTTACATGGTGCAATCAACTCCAACAAAACACCTTCTTCAAAGTACGGAAAACGTTTTCGTATAGATATACGCTTTTTTTTTAATTTACGTGTCACAGCTTGCAATATGTTAAACTTAAATTCCAAATGTATTTATCCAAGTTCTGTTTCTGAGTTACGCTCCCCCCCCCACACACACACACGCGAGCGTGTTCGTGCGTGCTGCTCTATAAAATCTCTCAAAATCTTAATTTTGACTTCAGAGTACCCCACTTAGAGCTTTAACACTAGTTATAAAATGAAAGTTATTTTTAAAAGATCTGATACTTTACATTCACATGATCTTTTCTACACACTCTTCTACAAACTATTGTTACAAAAGCTTATTTTTCTAATTTTTGTTAATACAGCAAAACCTGCATTACTCATTTACACATTTCGTAAATTTTGAAAAAATAAAAAGTAACGAACATTTTTCATATAAGGTTTAGTTTGAAATTTGGGGATTTTCTTAAATCTTGGACAGTTCTGAACTTAAATACCAAGTTTCGTATTTAACTGGCTTTTCGTTTTTGAGTTCTGTTCACAGACACACACACACGCGTGCACTTCTTTTTTTAAACATGCTTCTGGGTTATTCAGGGGCCTCAAAACATGTATTTCCGGTGAAATCTCGACATCTAATTGGGATGGAATTCAATATTTCCTCTACTCTGTAAGTATGTAGTTGTATCATGCCTTGATAAATGAATATAGAGATGTGATGATGTGTTTTCTTTTGTTTCAGGTGAGTATCCTAGCAACAGACGTTCTTCTGGCCCACTGTAAGTAGTAAAGCCTGACATAAAGGGAGCAGTTTTATCGCTCTGAACACCTGAGACAGACTCTTGGCAGGATTGCCAACCGTTCATTATTGCTATAGTTGCTTTATATAGAACACTTGGATGTTTTCCTCTTGCATAAAGCTTCTCTGAAACTTTTAACTTGTGGAAGCGGAATTCGGTAGTCAGATGTTTGAAGGGAAGCAGCGCTTCGCTCTTGTTTTTATATCTACCTCGTTAGAGCTAATTGCCAGCGTGTTTCACATTTCATTTGAATGCAAATACACGTTTTGTTTTCGCAGTACGTGTTTCAACTGTTGCTGTAATATAACACACTTCATTTGCATATTTAATTATATGCGAAGAGATTAATGATGGCTGCTGCACCTGAGGTTTATTTAGCTTTTATTTATTTTGTTTTATTTTTACTTATTCAATTCATAGCGTAACCATTGTTATTTTTTGTGCTTTAATGAAAAGTATACCTACAATATCTTTGTTTTATTTTAGTATCTATCATTTATTTTGAGTTACAAGTTCGAGGTTACACGTGCCGGCTTTTTTACTTCAAATTTCTTTCAAAATTTAGGAAAAGTGCGTACACATGCAACAAGCAAAAACAACAAATAGCATTTCCTGGAAATTATTGAAAGTTTAAGATACGTTAACATAATTTTTAGACAGCAGGGTATAAAAGTAGAACTTTTAACATAGTGCACACGAACTAATAGCTTTTCATTACCGCACTAGTGCGATAAAAGTTTTACACCAGTCCATTGTGACCAAATTTGGTTTCAGATACAATCACATGGCAATTACGCTGTGTGTTGCACACGTTTTATAATTCTTCTTGGTTTGATTAGGTTTTACTTTTCAGGATGTCTTTTTACATGATTAATTTCTCATGGCGGTCGCGTTATTTGTTCACAATACAAATCGTCATGCTTCAATTTATCGCAGTTTGTAGTGCAGTTAACCTATACCTTATATTGACAGCCTTATGCTTTCTTTTATCTAAAACGTTATTCTTTTATCTAGTTATAACCTACATAAAGATTAAATAGCAGCAATTATGAATTCAGAAGAAATTGAAACGGAAGAGACAGGTGAAATTACAGAAACAGCAGAAAAAAGAACACTAGAACTTATTACCCCCCCAAAATCCAGAAAGCAATATGATATAGCATTTAATCGCTCCACCACCTGGTGTAAGGCAAAACATATTGAAAATGATTTCACTGAAAATTACTGCTAGTGAATTAACAAAACATCTGATATCTCGCTGCACACGAGAGTTGATCTTGTTTTTAACGTCATTTCTTTTGTTTCACGAATCAATATATAGTATTATTTATATTTAACAAATTCAAGCGCTGTCTAAAAATAGTATATCTTACACGTGTTGAAAGTGGTTTCATTTTACTCTTAGGATTGCGAAATAAAATCCTACTTTTAAGACTTGTGTCATAATTTACTGTTCTGTAATTTAATCATTTTAAAAAGATTTACAATTTATTATGTTGTAAGTTATCGTAGCTTCCTGTTTGTATTAAATTTCATAGGCGTAAAAATAACCCAGCATATTTCAATTCCAAATTGCTTAAGAACTAAAATACCTCATGTGTTAACACTCGCATGTCTTTCCCTAGCCACTATTACACAGTCGACTCATACAAAAACTTATTTTTCTATTTACTTCATTTAATTGCGTTAAACGGTTACAGAAATAGTTTATTACACACTTCGTTGTAGATACAAAAGGGGTACAGAAGACTGAAATAACAGTAAAATCTTTATAAAGTGGATTATTATACGGTGTTTTCGAAATTCCATGCTCTGCATGACATCTGAAGAAACAAACAAATCGTACCTTAACACTAAAGAATGATTTTATGATTTATTTTTATGTAGTTTGTAACAAATATTCTCATAAAAGTTTATTTTTATGTTTACACGCTTCATGTAAATGGAAATAAACCTTTACAAAATAGTATCATTACCTATTCATTTCGTTGTAGACACAAGGGGGATGGACAGAACCAAATCGATAACTCAGATGTTTAAAAACTAATCGATATATCTATGCTGGTCTTGAAATTCCATACTCTTTCGTTAACATTGCGAAAAACAACCAAATAGCGACAGCAATTTAAGAAAATGACAAAATTGTTGAAAAATTCAAGCTAATAATATCGAATATCTTAGAAATACCCACAGGAAAGTTTATTTAAAATTGTGTGTTTTAAAGAGATCTACAATTTTGTGTAGTAGCTTTTGTCCACTTTTTTATGGTTTACACGTTATAAAAATTCTACAAAGTTCTTTAGAATGAATGGAATTTCACAGGTTGAGAATTCAAGATATACATTTCAATTCACATGTAAATATCCTAATATGTCGTTGTAATTAAAAATTTTCGAAAATAAAACGTAGCGAAAACATTTTAAAATAAAGGGCAGTTCGAGGTTGGGAATTTTGATGAAAGTCTTTGTGTCGCATCTTTTGAAGATGTGAACTTAAATACTAAGTTTGATATTAATTCGTAATTTCGTGGAGTTTTTTCTGTTGGATTCAGAAGGCGTCGAAACATACATTTCTGCTGAAATCTCGATATGAATTTTTCTGTGGAATAGAATAGTAAATACGACTTACTAGGCCTGGATATTAGAATTTGAACATATTGGAATTATAGAACATGATACATAGGCTTTGGCTTTTCGTTGATAATGTCATTGAGCAGAAAACAGTTGTTACTTCACAGAATCGTGAAGATGTACCTAAACAAGTTTCTAGATGCCAAAACCTTTTAATAATCCTTATGTAAGAAAGCGTGCTATATTTCTTCTGTAAGTTTTAATCAAGTTTATTACCAGAGTATGGTAAATCTATACTAATATTATAAACAATGTGTGTTCGTGTATGTAATCTCAAAAACCACTAAACTATTTGGATAATTCTTTCAAAATGGAAAGGTCAATGCGTTCTGACATATGGTGCTATAAAACACTTAACATAATTTCATAAATTACTGAAATATTAAAAAGGATTTTCAAACCCTTGTACTTGATTACGAATACGTTCGAGTTATGAAATAACATGCTTACGAAGCAGTCCTTGACTCTTAGTTGAGAATGCCATAGAGTAGAAAAAATAGTTGTTACTTCACAGAATATAAATAGTTGCCTATCTCTGCAGAGTATAAAAACAAAAGCCAGTTACATTTTATTGCAAGGAATATACATAGATGGTGAGGCAGTATTTTTAACACTTAAATGATATCGGTCTAATTATATAACAAAAATATAATAACAGCCCGCCTTAAAGTAATATGTGTATAATATAATATATAAAGTGTATGTAACAGTCATTGTATTATGTTTATATTATTATGTTTAACAATGTAGGAGCTGTGAGAATAGAAGCAAGCTGCATTTCGTAGCAAACAAAATTACAAAGTAAAAGCCGAAAGTTGCTAACAATGAGGTAACCTTGAGACAACAATACATTAGAAAGTTTAATAAAGGCTACTAATAATTCTTGGAACAATAATGTAATATTTAAAACAGTTTATAAATAGATAATCAAATACTAGAAAAGCTTAAGTTAAATAAAAGTATTCTATTGTTGTATGCTTAGCAAATGAGAGACTTGAAATAGAGGAAATGTGCAAATTAAGGCGGGAGACGCTACAAGGAAGTGTACCCAAGAAGTTAGTTAGGTTTGGTACGGGTTCAGTGTGAGACATAAAAATTCATTCCGGTGGGAATAATATAAAGTTTAAAGTGTTAAAAGTGCAATTAACAATAATATCGCAGCTCTATAGTAGGATACATCAGTGAAGTGTTATTTAATCGTGTGTAGGATTAATAAATAAAGTACAATACAATTATAATTTGTGTAAGTCTTGTTCTTTAGCCGTACCAACCCTGCTAAGAGATGCGTGTTCTACAAAATACTAATGACGAAGACGAGGCATACATACACTACATGATCAAAAGTATCCGGACACCTGGCTGAAAATGACGTACAAGTTCGTGGCGCCCTCCATTGGTAATTCTGGAAGTCAATATGGTGTTGGCCCACCCTTAGCCTTGATGGCAGCGTTCACTCTCGCAGGCATACTTTCAATCAGGTGCTGGAAGGTTTCTTGAGGAATGGCAGCCCATTCTTCACGGAGTGCGGAACTGAGGAGAGGTATCGATGTAGGTCGGTGAGGCCTGGCACGAAGTCGGCGTTCCAAAACATCCCAAAGTTGTTCTATAGGATTCAAGTCAGTACTCTGTGCAGGCCAGTCCATTACAGGGATGTTATTGTCGGGTAACCACTCCGCCACAGCCTGTGCAGTATGAACAGGTGCTCGATCATGTCGAAAGATGCAATCGCCCGAAGTGCTCTTCAACAGTGGGCACCAAGAAGGTGCTTAAAATATCAATGTAGGTCTGCGCTGTGAACGTGCCACGCAAAACAACAAGGGGTGCAAGCCCCCTCCAGGAAAAACACGACCACAGCATAACACCACCACCTACGAATTTCACTATTGGCACTACACACGCTGGCAGATGACGTTCACTGGGCATTCGCCATACCCACATAGATCGTCACATTGTGTACTGTGATTCGTCACTCCACACAACGTTTTGCCACTGTTCAATCGTGTAATGCTGACGCTCCTTACACCAAGCGAGGCGTCGTTTGACATTTTCCTGTGTGATGTGTGGCTTATGAGCAGCTGCTCGACCATGGAATCCAAGGTTTCTCACCTCACGCCTGTTATAGTACTTGGAGTGGATCCTGATGCAGTTTGGAAATCCTGTGTGATGGTCTGGATAGATGTCTGCCTATTACTCTTTACGACCCTCTTCAAATGTCGGCGGTCTCTGTCAGTCAACAGACGAGGTCGGCCTGTACGCTTTTGTACTGTACATGTCCCTTCACGTTTCCACTTAATGTCACATCAGAAACAGTGGACCTAGGGATGTTTAGGAGTGTGGAAATCTCGCGTACAGACTTCTGACACAAGTGACACCCAATCACTGACCACGTTCGACGTCCGTGAGTTCCACGGAGCGTCCCATTCTGATGTTTCACGATGTCTAATAACTACTGAGGTCGCAGATAATGAGTACCAGGCAGTAGGTGGCAGCACAATGCACCCAAGATGAAACACTTATGTTTGTGGGGGCGTCCGTATACTTTTGATCACATAGTGTATATAATATTTCAATAAATAACATTAAAAATAAAAAGTTGTTTCTTAAACGTGGGGCGAAGGCCACCGGAAAGTTTGTATTGTACGTGGGACGAACACTCCTACAAAAACAAATTGGCATCCATTACGTGCGTGGTCTAAAACAGCATGAAATTGACGCCTAAATGTGGTGCAACCGCTGCAACAACATCAAAAATTAAACCCTACATGTTGTATTTGTTACTTTAATTGTCATCTATCAAATACTGCAGCTGTGTATGTAATGAAACAACAGCCTTTATCCTAACTCTATAGATGTATGTATTGAAGTTTCTGGATGACAAACCCTTCTAATAGCTCTCATGTAAGAAAGTTTTGATTCATTTTCGTTGTATTTATTTTGAATCAAGTTCGTTAGCAGGTCATACTAAATACTTATATAAAGAGAGAAAACTTCTAACATTAGAAATAACTGAACCGGTATTTTATATTAACTGAGAAGATTGATTTTCTGGATTGTCGCAGACTATGACTGTGTATTTTCCAAAGAGGTTACCTTGGTGGGCTGGGAGTGCGGAGTCGTATTAGTTGTATATGTTAAGAGTTTCTGCATTATCTAATGGTACAAAGTTCAAAATTTCGTTTACTGTGATTCTCTAAAGCTACTGGATAGAACCATGAAACTTCCATCGCTAAAATACATTTCCAGAACTTGAAATACTGTCGGTTGAGTTTAAGGAAATAAAAAATACAACTTCCATCGATTCTTCATACACATTTCCATGAATGCCAGCAAAATTTTTGAAAATACAGTTCTAACGGGTAAAGGATAGGATTCTAGAACATTATACAATGTAGAATATGCGGGTGAGGTAAATTAAATTATCATTCTAGTCTGTAAGAAATAATCTTTTCAGTAGTGAAGTAATTTTTTATAGAAATGTCAGAAAGTAGGCTACAAAGCCGACACACACACTGGCAGTTTCCCACAAGAGTTCGTTTCTTATCGCTGTCTTCGCAAATATTTACGAAAGCGACCGACCCCCCGCAAATTATGGCACGTCTGTTGTTCTTGGCATCCTCAGAACACTCCAGCAGGCATTACGGCATTTGCATTTCATAGCAGATCGTCTCTGTTAATTAAAAGCGGAATACAGCATCAAAGAGTTACCTACCTCGTAATGCTTTGGTGGAAGATTCTATTGGAAGCTACGGAAACGTGTAGTTTACGTCACGAGTGTGGTGGTGGTTTCGTATAAACGGGTGTTTCGTCGGCCTTTCTTCCTTACGAGGCAAATTCGGTGGCGTTCATGTACCGTAGCCATTAGCAAGATGAGGGAACGCCATATGTCATACAAGTGCGTTAACAACATTTCTTTTTACTTTCTCTACTACGTATAGTAAGTAGGGGAAGTATCGTATTCCACCCAAAAATTCGATACCGAGATTTCACCGGAAATATATGCTTTGAGATCCCCTGAATCCAAAAAAAAATCTGATTTGTTATACTCACATGACTTTCTCTACTCTTGTACAAACTATTTTTACAAAGGCTTATTCTCCATATGCTTCATGTTAATCGAGATGTTAATCTTATTGCTAATTTTCTTGTAGATGCAAGGGGAATATGGTAGGCTTTAAGCGATAGACAAATATTTTAAGAGCTGGTTGCTATGTGGAGTATTCCATTCTCTTTGCATTACCAGGACAAAAAAGAATCTGATGTGTTACACTCACATGACTTTCTCTACTTTTGTACAAACTATTTTTACAAAGGCTTATTCTCCATCTATTTCATATTAATCGAGATAAACATTTGCAGAAACGATCTTTTGATATGCAAAGTGAATTACATTTTACACATAGCGACCAGTTCTAAAAATATTTGACTATCGCTTAAGGCCTACTATGTTACCCTTGTTTTGTATTTGCAAGGGCAATATAGAAATACAGTAGCCTTTAAGCATAGACATATCTCTTAATAGCTGGTTGCTAGGTGCAGCACCATTCCCTTTGCCACAGATTAATACTCTTTGCATATCCAAGACAAAAAATGAATAACGAATTCCCATTTGAGAAAATAAGTATTGAAAAATTTAAGGGAATAACAAGCAATATCTCGAAAATGGTTCACTCAATAAAAAATCTATATGACATAAATTGTATATTTTAACGCGATCTACATTTTTGGTATAGTAAAATTTTGTCTATTTCTTATGGTTTACCAGTTATGCACAAGTTGTTCATAATGAAGAATATTTTTGGAGACATTCCCAGAAAATTCAAGATATATGTTTAAGATATTTTCATGACAAATAAAATTTATGATATTTAATCAAAATCGTTAAAGCCATTTTTGAGAAAATTAAAATTTTCGAAAAATGTCCATGTAAAGGGTAGTCTGGGGTTGGGGGATTTTCTTGAAAACCTTCGTGTCGCATCTCTGGAAGATACTGAACCTAAATACCAAGTTTGGTGTTTATCCGACTTCGTTTCTGAGTTATGCTGTTCACAGACACACACACGGACATATTTCCAAAAATGCTTTTTTTGGATTCAGGGGGTCTCAAAATATATATTTCCGGTGAAATCTCGGTATCGAATTTTTGGATGGAATACAATACTTCCCGTACTTACTATAAGTAGTAGAGAAAGTAAAAATTCATAACATATTTGAAAGTAAATAAATGAGATTTTGCATAAAATAAATCATAAAATGTTTCTCTCTCTTGTGAATGCAACAAATAAGAAGGAAGCGTAAAAATTAAGGTATTCTCGTAAATACTTGTTTCAAATGTTTCTTAAAAATTGAAAATCAAATCATTACTTTACATGCAAATTTTTAAAAATTTGTGATTTGTTTCAAAAATGGCTCTAACGGTTTTGATTAAAATACCATAATTAAATATACATACATTACAAATAAAATGTGTATCTTGAATTTCTGGGAATAGCCTGCGATGTCCTCCTCATTTAGAAGGAATTTTGTATAATCTTGTGTAACTGATAAACGTTAAGCGATAGACGAAAACGTGCAACACAAGAAATGGCTGATTATCATTTGTTTCTCGTGATGTCATGGAAACAGTATGGAATTTTAAGGCCAGCATATAGCGTCCAGTTGTTAAACATTTGACTATCGCTGTTCTCTTTGTATCTATAACGAAATGTGTAATGTAGCTATTTCTGCAAATGTTTATTTGGATTAAAATGTAGTAGGTAGAAAAATAAACTTGGAAAGGTATAATCAGACAACTGAAAAATTCAATGCTATAGCTGAGATTTGAACCACGGATCTCCCGGTCACCGTCCGGTTGCTCTATCCACTGAGCTATCATGGGCAACTTGCCCGTACGACATCAAATTCCCCAACTGATTCGTATTTTCCCGGTAAACCACAAGGAGATCTCAAATTATATTGAGATGACATACCCCAATGGCGACTTACATTGTTGTAAGTGCCGGGCTTCATAGTTTAACCACTATTAGGTAAATTGATGGAATAAATTGTTCTTCCACACAAGCCGTATCGCATCCGAATCAGTTGGGGAATTTAATATCGTACCGGAAGGTTGCCACGGTAGCTCAGTGTTAGAGCAACGTGACGAGACCGGGAGATCCGTGGTTCAAATCCCGGCTATGGCATTGAATTTTTCAATGACCTGATTCTACCTTTCCTTTCGTAGTAAATTCTGTAGCCAGTAATAAATGGTAGAGGGTGGAGAATGTCATAACATTTTTTACTGAATATTAAATATTATTTTAATCCCTTGCACTATAAATTACCATAATACGTCTTTTTAAGGACGGTAAGAACTTTGTTTTAAGAAAATGCTTTAAGACATGAAGTATTGAATGTACGCTCCCTTATGAACCATATAAATAAATTTGCATCTTAATTTTGAGGTTTAAGTTGGGGCTTGCTCTATCCGCGAAGTTAACTAGTACTTACTTCATAGACATGCAAAGTAGGATATGTGATAAAGGGGTGAACTCGACAGTGCATCTAATCCTCCCCCCCAGCACATCATGGAAAGAGCAAGATCAATTTTCAGGGTTACCACAACATTTAATAGCGGAGGTGAATCCGTTGGTTGTCATGACAACGCCTCAAAGCAGAGGGCAGCACAATCAGTGACCCACATTCGGATTGTCTGTAATCACATCGGGATATTAAGTCGATAACAGTTGGTAGCACTGACTGAGTCTATTGATTGCCGCTTAAATATGGCAGTGTCTGGTGGTAGAAAAAGGTTATTTTTATAATGTCTGCATGCTGGTAATGAGGAATGTTTTTAACTTTATACATGACGTGATCCACCTGTTCAAGAGGTTGGTAAACCTGACATAAACACGTCTCATAATCCAGCAGCAGGTCACGTTCGAATTCCATGGCTGTGTTTGAAACTGTGCCAAATGGCTCAATTCCCAACTGATTCATGTCTTCCAAAATACTTAGGTTAGATTGCCATTCGCTAAGTGCGTGCTCTGCGTGCAGTGCTTTGTGGGAATATCATCACGCAATCAACTATTATCGTTAAGATCACGTTAGTTTTTTTTCAAATTTTAAACAACAAACACACACTATTATCACCTATCTATCTTTCTATCTATTACTGTTGCACCTACGCCAGTAAAATTTGTGACATATCGCTTGTTTGTTCTTTTTTCCACGATCGTACTTTCGGATGATATTCACATAGAAGAAAACTTTAGATTTTGAACACATGAATTCTTTCCAGGAAACCCATGTCTACCAACATAAGTTAAGTGGCTGTAATAACATAGTATATACAATAGGTCGGGAAGTAAAATACAACCCAATTCCCTATGTCTCATCAATATGTGCGTCTTCATAATCCACGTCTCCGACCTCAAATTCTTCTTGAAATACTGAATCTCTGTTATCGTGGAAACAACCCGCTTTGAGTCATGGCATCCATCGTCAAACAATTGTCTACTCCTAAATAATAGTATCTTCTAGTTCTAATTCTGGTTTAAAAATCTGATGTGTTACCCTCAAATGAATTTCCCTACTCTTGTACAAACTATTTTTACAAACGCTTATTCTCCATATGCTTCATGTTAATCGAGATGTTAATCTTATTGCTTATTTTCTTGTAGATGCAAGGGGAATATGGTAGTATTTAAGCGATAGTCAAATGTTTTAAGAGCTGGTTGCTATGTGGCGCGTACCATTCTCTTTGCATGTCCAGGATATAAAAAAATTAATAGCGAATTCCCATTTGAGAAAAAGTATTGGAATATTTAAGGGAATAACAAGCAATATCTCGAAAATGGTTCACTCAACAAGAAAAATGTATATGACATAAATTGTGTATTTTAACGCGATCTACATTTTTTGTGTAGTAAAATTTTGTCTATCTCTTGTGGTTTACCAGTTATGCAAAAGTCGTTCACAATGAAGAATACTTTTGGAGACATTCTCAGAAAATTCAAGATATACATTTTATTTGTCATGAAAATATCTTAAACATATGATACTTTAATCAAAATCGTTAGAGCCATTTTTGAGAAAATTAAAATTTTCGAAAAATTTTCCATGCAAAGGGTAATCTGGTAGGAGGATTTTCTTGAAAACTTCGTGTCGCATCTCTGGAAGTTTGGTGTTTATCCGACTGTTCGTTTCTGAGTTATGCTGTTCACAGACACACACACACGGACATGTTTCCAAAAATGCCTTTTTTGGATTCAGGAGGTCTCAAAACATATATTTTTGGTTAATTCTCGGTATCGAATTTTTGCGTGGAAAAAGGGGTGGATTTTTATGTCCAAGCACTGCGACCTTAAAGATCTATTGCGTATCTCTCCCTTTCATCAGTTAAGTAGTCTGTTGCTCGTTATGAACTTAACCAGACTGCTAACTGAGGCTTTCGATAGTTCATCTATCTTTGGAAAGTGACTGCCAAAAGTGCTTGCTCTTTGACTCACAAGAGCAGGGCAATCACATAGTAGATGAGTAACAGTCCCATCTCCTTCTAGACATCTACTACAGATAGGGTTGTTAACTATTCCATTCTGTATAGATTAAACTTTAGGGCACAGTGTCCAGTAATGAATCCTGTTGCCCATGCAAGTCTTCTTCTACTAAGACCGAGCAGGTACTTTGCCCTGTTGTTGTCCAGGTCTGTGATAAACAACTTGAAATGTCTGCAACCCTCAATGGAGTTCCAGTAGTTCTTGTGTTCTGCTTGAGCCCAGCACTTGACAGCATGTTTCACTGGTCTGTAGGACACCCCCAGTACAGGCTCCGGACCCAAAAATGGGATATAGTATTTTACTAAGCTATCGTATTAGTTAAAGGTGTTGATTTGGCAGCATTGCATTACCAGAAATCCGAGATGATAACGAGTAAGGTCATTATAAATTATGTTGTTATAAATGATTCATTCAGGTAATAAAATACACGATCGTATAAGTGCAACACATGTGTGTGAAATTCATAACAAAACCTCGTCTTTTCAAAGTATTCCTCGATTGTGTAATAATGTACTTACCACACTCGTATCCTACTAAACTATTATTTACTCTTATACTCAAATATTTTTAATATTTGTTTAAATATGGAAAACGGCTTTTGTACATCATACAGGTATACCTGTAGCCATCTTTAAACTTTTTTGTGACCTTTATTTTCATTATAATAAAGTTCAGGTTTGCAATATAATCGTTTATAATGATTTAAAATCTATGATTTTTACTTTCTCTATTACGCATAGTGAGTAGGGGAAATGTATTCACCCAATTTTATGTCGAGATTTCACCAGAATACAAAAAAAAACATTTTTATAAAAACATCCGTGTGTATGTGTGAAATATAACTCAAAAACGAAAATTCGGATAGATACCAAACATCGCATTTAGGTTCAGAAAAAGATACAACACGAAGGTTTTCAAAAAAATCCTCTCACCCAAAATTACCCTTTACATGGAACATTTTTCGAAATTTTTCCTTTCTAAAAATGACTTTAACGATTTTGATTAAAATAACATGTATTAAAGATGTTTACATGAACAAATAAAATGTTTATGTTGAATTTTCTGGGAAACGATTATGAAGTCGGAAAGAGTTTTATATGATCTAGTATAATAGTAAACGTTAAGCGATAGACGGAAATGTAGATCTCTCAAAAACACGCAATTTATTCCAAATAACTATCATTACTTGGTCATTTTTTCAAGTCCTGCCAGCATTCAGTTGTTTCTCGCGGTGTCATGGAAACAGTATGGAATTTTAAGGCCAGCATATAGCGTCCATTTGTTAAACATTTGACTATCGCTGTTCCCTTCGTATCTATAACGAAATGTGTAATGTAGCTGTTTCTGTAAAGGTTTATTTGGATTAAAATGTAGCAGATTGAAAAATAAGCTTTAATCAGAATAGTTTGTATACCCGTCATGTATATCACATCAGATATTTAATTGTATATGAAAGTGAAATTGCTTTTATTCTTTCCAGTAGGCTTTGGCCTTAAATTATTATTCTTAAAAATAACTAATGAAGGAAGATTTTGTTTAATTTTGAATGTATAATTGCCAGAATTAAGTAGAAAATGTTTTTATTCTAGTTATGTTCAATAATGATCAAGAAAAAGTGCTTGAAAAATAAGTAATAAATATTTTGACTGTGTATGCTGATAGACTTTGTTACTCTAGTGTACGTTGTTATAACATAAAACATCTGAGTTGTTGCATTCGTATGACTTTCTCTACCCACTCATCTCAAAGTATTCTTACAAAATTATTCCTCTATCTATCTCTTGTTGATCGAGATATAGTTTTAGTGCCATTTACTTATTTCGTTTTAAGATAGTAGATAAAGCGACAATCAAATATTTTAATAGCTGGTTTCTACGTGAAGGCTTTGAAATTTCGTGTTCGTTATGTGACGAAGAGAGAGAGAGAGAGAAAGAGAGAGAGAGAGAAAAGATTAACGACTTCCCGTTTGAGAAAAGTGTATGTAAGAGACAAATGAATTTGCGCATGTAACTAAATAAAATAACTACCTCTCAGAAAAAGATAATAATACGAGGACAGTCCCAGAAGTACCCGACCTGAAGTATATATAGCGGTTGTTGTTTCAAACAAATTACTATGGTTGAAAGTACCAACCTTATAAAGCTTAAGTTAGAAGTTTGACGATGCTACGTTGTTTAGTAATTGTTTGGCAGCCATCAATAGTGAACTCTCTCAGCGAATTTGTAAACATGGATAAAACTGATCATCGTTATATGAAACAATACTTTCATTTAAAAGGTCTTAGTCCAACTAATATTAAAACTGAGCTAGATTCTACTCTGGGGGAGTCTGCTCCTTCGTTTACGACAACAAAATATTGTGTGGCACGGTTTAAGCGAGGCCGTAGGAGCTGCCAAGACGAACACCGTAGTGGTCAACCTAATGAGGTGACCACGCCAGAAAATGTGAAGCAAATTCAGAAAATAGTATTGGATGACCGTCGGCTGAAAGTGCGCGAGCTAACAGACGTCGTAGGCATTCCAAAAAGTGCTGCACATCGCATACTAACTGAAAATTTAGACATGAGAAAGCTGTGCGCAAGATGGGTGCCGCGTTTACTCGCAATGGAAAAAAGCAGGGTCGTGAGGATGTTTCAGTCGAGTGTTTGGCGATGTTTCGCTGCAATAAAGCCGAGGTTTGCGTCGATTCATAACCACGGGTCCATCCCTTCACACCTGAGATGAAGGGACAATCGAAACAGTGAATTGAAAGGGGAGAATCGGCTTCAAAGAAGGCGAAGACAGCTCCATCTTCAGGCAAGGTCAATGCGTCAGTTTTTTGGGATGCGCGTGAGATAATTTTCATTGATTATCTTCAAAAAGGAAAAGCAATCAATGGCGAGTATTATGCAAACTTATTGCAGCGTTTGAATGATGAAATCAAGCAAAAACGGCCGCATTTAGCGAAAAACAAAGTTCTGTTTCTTCAGACAATGCACCAGTTCACACATCCATTATCGCCATGGCCAAAATCAATGAGTTAAAGTTCGAATTGTTTTCTCATGCACCCAATTCTTCAGACTTAGCCCCCTCTGATTATTTTCTGTTTCTAAAGTTGAAGAAATGGCTTTGTGGTAAAAGATTTGCTAACAATAAAGAGGTGGAGTTTGCAGTTGATGGCTATTTTGCAGAACTCGACGGTTCTCACTATAAACAGGGTATCGAAGCTATTGAACATCGCTGGAAAAAGTGTATCGAGCTGAAAGGAGACTATGTAGAGAAATAAAGATGTCTTTTTCCCAAAATGTTTGTGTTTCCTTTGTTAGTTCGGGTACTTCTGGGATAGCTCTGGTGAATATAGTAGAATTTAAAATGTTTGTTGATGACGTAATATCCAGTAAAATAATGCCTGTAAGATTTCCTTCTTTTTGCAAAATTTTCGTTTCAAAAATTAAATTTTATATGTCCGAGCATCTTTTTAAAAAAAATGAATTAGCTTTCTCTGCGTTATTCCTTATAGAACCTGCATGAAACAACGCAGTAATATATTGCCCATTAGTACATATAATAAATTTTCTCCACATAGCGCAAGCTATGTGTTGTGATTGTTTCTACCGTGCCAATAAATCAATACATCCTCCCCCATCGACATACGTTACCACAGTGACAAGTTCTGTACTTTGGGTCCCTGGTCGCGTTGGCATTTCTATAGTAACACCAATACTGAGTTGAGTGAAGTGTCAGTAACAGCTGCCCATCAAAGTGGGGTATTGTTACCATGTGGCAGGTTAATTAAACTTAGCTGTATGTGTAATTACCGCTCGCAGAAGTTGTTCCTGACGGTGGGGTTTCCCCTTTTTGTGCCTTCGCTGCGCTTGCGCAAGTAAACCTTGGAGCGAAGTTCCCAGGAAACACACACACCTTTCTCTAACTATTAACATTTCACAGGCATCCCCTTATATACTATAATATTGATTTAAAATCTGATGTGTTACATTCATATGACTCAAACCACTCTCCGACACACTACTTCGTGCTAATTGAGTTAAACCTTTGCAGAAATAGCTACATCACACATTTCGTTATAGATACAAAGAGAACAGCGATAGTCAAATGTTTAACAACTGATGCTATATGCTGGTCTTAAAATTCCATACTGTTTCCATGACATCACGAGAAACAACTGAATGTTGACAGAACTTTGACAGAATTGAACAATTAAAACTATTCTTAACAGTATCTCAGAAATGGCTAATGCTACAAAAAACTTATTTGAAATAAATTGTGTGTTTTAATGGGATGTACATTTTTTGTGTGGTACGTTTTCGTTTATCACTTAACGTTTACTAGTTATACAAGATTATATAAAATTCATTCTGAATAAAGAGAACTTTATAGGCTACTTCCGGAAAATTCAATATATACATTTTATTTGTCATGTAAATATCTTTAATATATGGCACTTTAATCAAAATCGTTTGAGCCATTTTTTAGAAAATAAAAAATTACTTAAATTTGGTGTGGGGGCTTTTCTTAAAAATCTTCTTGTGGCATTTTTGGAAGATACTGAACCTAAATAACACGTTTGGTATTTATCCGACTGTTAGTTTTGTTAAAAGACACACACACACATCTTTTCCTAAAAATGCTTTATTTGGACTTAGGGGCCTCAAAACATGTATTTCCGGTGAAATCTTGGTATCGAATTTTTGGGTGGAATGCAATACCTTCTCTACCTTACGTGGTAAAGTAACTAGTAAAGTTTTGGAAAATTCAAAACAAGTACAAGTATAGATGTGTCGCAAATGGAACTGCCAAAAATATTTTTACTTAATTTTTTTTTTGTTTTAACAGTGTCAATGTTTGTGTAGCAAGTTTCCAATACACGAATTCGTTTCCAAGGAAACGTAGTCTACCAATATAAATTGGGTGGGTGTAATGACACAGGGTGATTTATGAAGAACTGGCACATTTACTTCTTTAATTATTCTGTTCGAAATTCACTCAATGCCCCAATTTTAAAACCAAATTAAGCAGAATGTTCTGGAGTTTGGATTGCCTGTCACTAGATGCACAGATGTTCATGCTAGTTTTATTGACGGCAACTGTTTTTGAGATTTTGTCTAGTCAACGACTCTTCCTTGTAAAGCAATAGTGGATTATGAGTTCAATTACGGCTATTGAAAGGGCATACCAGAGAGAATTTGGTGTTCGGAATCCTCCCCAAAGAAACACAATACTGGGACTGGTAAACAAATTTGAAACAACTGGATCTCTGGTAAGTGAAAAAGGCAAAACTCGTTCATCTAGGCTTCCCACGGTTGTTGTTGTTGACGTAAGAGCACGACTGGATCAGTCACCCTAAAAATCATTAAGATGTTGGTCGCAGCAGATAAAATACTCAATGTGTCAAGAGAGTTGTGAAAAGCCGATTAGGATTACGGTTGTCCATCAGTTACAAGAAGCAGATAAGGATAGACGACTGAATTATTGTAGTTGGTTTCAGGTGTTCATTGTGCAAAATCCTGCCATATTTTCCATCACATGGTTCACAGATGAAGCATGGTTTCATTTATACGGCTATGTGAACTCAAATAACTCACGCTATTGGGCCAGCGAAAATCCACATGTTATTCATGAAGCATATATGCACCCGGTTAAAATCGGAGTTTGGTGCGCAATATCCGCACAGAGAATAGTGGGACTAATTTTTTTTTTTAAAACAATGTGAACACTGCAGAGTACCGATGGATTTTCATGGAGTTTGCTGAGCAACTAGACGATGTAGAGCTGAGTCAAGGATATTTTCAGCAGGGCGGCGCTACATGCCATACATCAAATGAATTCATGGCACTAATTGCAAATTTCTTTGACGACCGGATAATTTCCAAGAGCCTGTGGCCACCGAGGTCTCCGGATTTGACATCGCCGGACTTCTTTCTATGGGGTTACTTAGAAGACAGAGTTTATGCCAGACATTGGACGATCTGAAGCACAACATTATACAGGAGATTCAAGCTGTTGACAACAGCGTCCTCCAACGAGTGGCCAGTAACATGGAACGACGTGTTGAGTTGTAACTTCTGCAGGATAGAGGACATTTTCAACATTTGCTATACAGGTAAATAATCTCCCAAAATTCTTCTGCATTTCAGGTATAATAAGTTGTCGCTAGTATAACTCGTTTTGAAACAATTAAAGAAATAAATGTGTAAGTTCTGCATAAATCACCCTGTACAATATACACTAGGACGGAAAGTAACCCATTTTCCCATGTCTCTTCAATGTCTTCATAATCCGACTTCAAATTCTTCTTGAAATACTGAATCTCTGTTATCGTTCAAACAACCCGCTTTGAGTCATGGCATCAACATCAAGCAATTCACTACTGGAAACTTCCTGAATTATAGTATCTAAGCTATTGTATTAGCTATAGCTGTTAAATGACAGCATTCGGTTCCAGATACATCGGCTGTTTTTTCAAAAAAGCGTTTTTTTGGGGGGTTCATGGGGTCACAAAACATATATTTCCGGTGAAGTCTCGAATTTTAGGTTGGATTAGAATACTTTCTCCGCTTACTATACACAGCAAAGAAAGTAAAAATTGTTTATTTTTATTTAGTGGACCTCAAAACGTGTATTTACTGTGCAATCTAGCTGTAGAACTTTTTAAATCTCCGAAATGGTTAAAGCCACAAAACAATTTTTGACAAATTGTGGGCATTAACGAGGGACTCCATAAAGTAAAGAACGATTTGGCATAATTACACTATGTGATCAAAAGTATCCGGACATCCCCAAAAACATACATTTTTCATCTTACGTGCATTGTGCTGCCACCCACTCCTGATACTCATTATTCACGGCCTCAGTAGTCATTAGACATCGTGAAACAGCAGAATGGGATGCTCCGTGGAACTCACGCACTTCGAACGTGGTCAGGTGATTGGGTGTCACTTGTGTCAGAAGTCTGTACGCGAGATTTCCACACTCCTAAACATCCCTAAGTCCACTGTTTCTCATGTGATAGTGAAGTGGAAACGTGAAGGGGCATGTACAGTACAAAAGCGTACAGGCCGACCTGTCTGTTGACTGATAGAGACCGCCGACATTTGAAGAGTAATAGGCAGACATCTATCCAGACCATCACACACGAATTCCAAGCTGCATTAGGATCCACTCCAAGTACTATGACAGTTAGGTGTGAGGTGAGAAACCTTGGATTCCATAGTCGAGCGGTTGCTCATAAGCCACACATCACGGAGGAAAATGCCAAACGACGCTCGCTTGGTGTAAGGAGCGTCAACATTGCACGATTGAACAGTGGCAAAACGTTGTGTGGAGTGGCGATCCGATGGCAGGGTGTGGGTATGGCGAATGCCCGGTGAACGTCATCTGCCAGCGTGTGTAGTGCCAACAGTGAAATTCGGAGGTGGTGGTGTTATGGTGTGGTCGTGTTTTTCCTGGAGGGGGCTTGCACCCCATGTTGTTTTGCGTGGCACGATCACAGCGCAGACCTACATTGATATTTTAAGTACCTTCTTGCTTCCCACTGTTGAAGAGCAATTCGGGGATGGGCGATTGCATCTTTCAACACGATCGAGCACCTGATCATACTGCACGGGCTGTGGTAGAGTGGTTACACGACAATAACATCCCTGTAATGAACTGGCTTGCACAGAGTCCTGACTTGAATCCTATAGAACAGCTTCGGGATGTTTTGGAACGCCGACTTCGTTCCAGGCCTCACCGACCTACATCGATACCTCTCCTCAGTTCCGCACTCCGTGAAGAATGTGCTGCCATTCCCCAAGAAACCTTCCAGCACCTGATTGAAAGTATGCCTGCGAGAGTGAACGCTGTCATCAAGGCTAAGGGTAGGCAACACCATATTGACTTACAGTATTACCGATGGGGGGCGTCACGAACTTGTACGTCATTTTCAGCCAGGTGTCCAGATACTTTTGATCACGTAGTATATATAATAGCGAAAAATATCAACATAAAACTTTATTTACAAATATACAGTACCTTACTCTATTTCTCAATGTAATTGCATTGCTGTCAAGATATTTATTGTAACGTGGTACCAGTTTTTCAATGTCGATATACTCTTTTACTGCCAAAGACTGTCACTGCCTCTTTGAAATCGGTTGGAAACTCTTTTCCACCCAAAAAGGCCTTTAGTTTCGGAAACAAGTGAATTCTTTCATCAACATTTGCTTTCAACTCGTCCATATACACGACATTCGCCGTGCAAACCGGTTCTTCCTTGATTAAACACTGCACCATTTCCTCACTGAAGACTCGTTCATTGCATTATCACCATACACTTTCATTACTTGACAATAAATTTCTATTGACCGAACATTTTGTGCATTCAACAAATGAATCACACCACGGACTTCACGTTTGGCGGGATTTTCAATTTGGATATGTTGTAGAACAGACAGGCGTGACCTCATAGCGACGAAACTCGACTCACACTGAGATGGAGTAAGTAGCTAACTAGCGTGCATGCAATTGTGATGGTGGAGGACCGGTACCGAGCGTGATGTGCAATTGTTCTTTACTTTCTGGATGTCTTTTTTATCATCTCTTACGGTTTACCAATTATATATTCATTCAGAATGAAGGGGCTTAACAGGCTGTTCCCAGAAGATTCAAGATGTGCGTTTCATTTGTCATGGAAACATCTAAAATAAATGGTATTTTAAATAATATCGTTAGAACCATTCTTGGAAAAATAAAAACAATCTGATGTGTTACACTTACATGACTTTCTCTACTCTTGTACAAACTATTTTTACAAACGCTTATACTCCATATGCTTCATGTTAATTGAGATGTTATTGCTAATTTCTTGTAGATGCAAGGGAATATGGTAGCCTTTAAGCGATAGTCAAACATTTTAAGAGCTGGTTGCTATGTGGAGTATTCCATTCTCTTTGTATGTCCAGTACATAAAAAAATGAATAACGAATTCCATTTTGAGAAAAAGTATATTGGAAAATTTAAGGGAATAACAAGCAATATCTCGAAAATGGTTCACTCAACAAAAAAAATTGCATATGACATAAATTGTGTATTTAAACACGATCTACATTTTTGTGTAGTAAACTTTTGTCTATCTCTTATGGTTTACTAGTTATGCAAAAGACGTTCACAATGAAGAATACTAGTGGAGACATTTCCAGGAAATTCGAGATATACATTTCATTTCTCATGAAAATGTCTTAAACTTATGGTATTTTATTCAAAATCGTTAGAGCCATTTTTGAGAAAATTAAAATTTTCGAAAACTCTTCCATGTAAAGGGTAGTCTGGGGTGAGGGGATTTTCTTGAAAACCTTCGTGTCTCATCTCTGGAAGATACTGAACCTAAATACCAAGTTTGGTGTTTATACGACTATTCGTTTCTGAGTTATGCTGTTCACAGACACACACGGACATGTTTCCAAAAATGCTTTATATGCATTCAGTGTACCTCAAAACATGTATTTTCTGTGAAATCTCGGTATGGAATTTTTGGATGGAATGGAATACTTTCCGTACTTACTATACGCAGTAGAGCAAGTAATAAGGTTTAGTATGAATAGTTTGTATATCCAATAATAAATGATAGAGGGTACAAAATGTTATATGAATGTATCACATCAGATTTTTAAAAATGCTTTTATAATAAAAGGGCCTTCAAAACAAGTCAAGCCATTGAAATTTGCATTTAATTTTTGACTGTGGTATAATGCTTCCCCTACTCTATAGGTAAATGGCAGAGAAGTATAATAGTGACATTTTTAGTAATAAGCTGTTAGATATTATTTTTTTATTGATGTGTGCAATATATTTACAAAAATGCTCCATATGAACGCATATTTACCGTCCAGGTTACGCAACACCGAGCTAGGCCAACTTTTTAGGGGTGGGACTCCTCCTGACTTATTCCACCTATGTACCAATCAATCAATCAATCATCGAAAACAAACATTTTCCACGCCAGTGAACATTTATTTTGCGTTATGTTGGCAGCCTGTATACACATCTATAATGGAAGTGGTTGCCATAGAAACAGCCTCGCTGCACCTGCAACAAACAGCATGCTATCCGGATATCGAAATTAATACCCCCAGGTTCACAATTGCGGAAACCTTATCACAAAGAAAGATAACAAAAGAGAGACTTGCGTTGAAGGTAAGCCGCAGGCTAGCCAACTTTGCCTTGATCCTGGCTAGACGTTAGTTACTGCGAGGTATTTTAAAGGAACGCGTGGTGTGAGAGAACTCTCGATGCCTACTTTGCGACCGGCTTAATTAGCGCTGCTTCTTCCTCAGTAAATACTGGCATTCCCTAGTGCAGTAAATAGCAAGTTGCAGGGTTACAGAGTTCATCTCCTCAACCAACTGATTTTGGGTACCAAGACAAATGAAAGACTATAACCTTTTACTGTTTTAATATTTACTGTTACAGAAAATATATATATTTTGAGACCCCCTGAATCCAAAAAAAGCATTTTTGAAAACTTGCCCGTGTATGTTTCTGTGTGTTTGTGAACAACATAACTCAGAAACGAACAGTCGGATAAACACCAAACTTGGTATTTAGGTTCACTATCTTCCAAAGATAAGACACGAAGGTTTTCAAGAAAATCCCCCCACCCCAGATTACCCTTTACACGGAAAATTTTTCGAAAATTTTAATTTTCTCAAAAATGGCTCTAACGATTTTGATTAAAATATCATATGTTTAAGATACTTTGATGACAAATGAAATGTATATCTCGAATTTTCTGGGAAAGTACCAAAAGTATTCTTCATTCTGAACGACTTTTGCATAACTGGTAAACCATAAGAGATAGACAAAATTTTACTACACAAAAAATGTAGCTCGCGTTAAAATGCACAATTTATGTCATATACATTTTTTTGGTTGAGTGAACCATTTTCGAGATTCTGCTTATTATTCCCTTAAATTTTCCAATACTTGTACTTTTTCTCAAATTCGTTATTCATTTTTACTTTCTCTACTACGTATAGTAAGTAGGGGAAGTATTGCATTCCACCCAAAAATTCCATACCGAGATTTCACCGGAAATACATGTTTTGAGACCTCCTGAATCCAAAAAAAAGCATTTTTGGAAACATGTCCGTGTGTATGTCTGTGTGTGTGTGTGTGTGTGTGTGTGTCTGTGTGTGTGTGTGTGTGTGTGTGTGTGTCTGTGAACAGCATAACTCAAAAACGAACAGTCGGATAAACACCAAACTTGATATTTAGGTTCAGTATCTTCCAGAGATGCAACACGAAGGTTTTCAAGAAAATCCCCCCACCCCAGACTACCCTTTACATGGAACATTTTTCGAAAATTTTAATTTTCTCAAAAATGGCTCTAACGATTTTGATGAAAATATCATATGTTTAAGATAATGTCATGAGAAATGAAATGTATATCTCGAATTTTCTGAGAATGTCTCCAAAAGTATTCTTCATTGTGAACGACTTTTGCATAACTGGTAAACCATAAGAGATAGACAAAAGTTTACTGCACAAAAAATGTAGATCGCGTTAAAATACACAACTTATGTCATATACATTTCTTTTGTTGAGTGAACCGTTTTCGAGATATTTCTTGTTATTTCCTTAAATTTTCCAATACTTATACTTTTCTCAAATTCGTTATTCATTTTTTTTTGTCCTGGACATGCAAAGAGAATGGAATGCGCCACATAGCAACCAGCGTTAGAATATTTGACTATCGCTTAAAAGCTACCATATTCCCCTTGCATCTACAAGAAAATTAGCAATAAGATTGACAACTCGATATCTCGATTAACATGAAGCATATGGAGAATAGGCGTTTGTAAAAATAGATTGTACAAGAGTAGAGAAAGTCATGTGAGTGTAACACATCAGATTTTTTTTCCCGGTAATGCAAAGAGAATGGAATACTCTACATAGCAACCAGCTCTTAAAATATTTGACTATCGCTTAAAGCCTAGCAATTCCCCTTGCATCGACAAGAAAATTAGCAATATGATTAACATCTCGATATCTCGATTAACATGAAGCATATGGAGAATAAGCGTTTGTATAAATAGTTTGTACAAGAGTAGAGAAAGTCATGTGAGTGTAACACATCAGATTTTTTAGATTTATGACCGAAACCACACTGAATATAAACATGTATTTTGCAAGTCCTGTAACACTTTCAATACATATTTACTGAATAATCTCCTATTACAAAGTAGTGAACTTGTGAAGTTCATAAGACCGCCGCACTCGTAAGATTAACAAAGGACTGTCTTTGTTTCGGAACTTGATAAGGCTTATAGCCCTGGTGACCTTGTAGATACCCTTCTTGCAATTATTTGTTTTCTTTCCTCAGCCATTAGTTGCACGCCTAACAGTTACATATTAAGACAGTATTTTTAACACTTAAATAATATCAGTCTAATTATATAATAAAATATAATAACAGCTCGGCTTAAAGCAATATGTGTATAATATAATATATAAAATGTATGTAACAGTCATTGTATAATGTTTATATTATACAATGAAATTATGTATAATAATGTTATGTGAATGTATTACGTAATTTAACAATGTAGGAGCTGTGAGAATAGAAGCCAAAAGTTGCTAACAATGAGGTAACCTGGAGGCAATAATGAATTAGAACGTTTAATAATGCTACTAATAATTCTTGAAGCAATAATAATGTAATATTTAAAACAGTTTATAAATAGCCAATCAAAAACTAGAAAAGCTGAAAGTTAAATAAAAGTATTCTATTGGAGTAGAATTAGCCAACGGAGACTTGAAATATAGTAAATTGTACAAATTCAGGCGGCAGACGCTAGAAGGCAGCGTTCCCGAGCAGTTCGATACGTATTCAGTGAGAGACTTGAAAATTCATTACGGCGTGAATAATATAACGTTTACGGGTTAAAAAAGTGAAATTAAAATAATCTCACAGCTCTACAGTAGGATATATCAGTGAAGTGTTCTTTAATCGTGTGAAACATTAATGAAACGAAGTTAAATACCATTATAATTTGTCTATGCGATCATTCTTTAGCCGCACCAGCCCTGCTAAGCGATACGTGTTTCTGCAAATTACTACTGACGCAGCCGAGGCATACATATATAATATTTAAATAAACATTAAAATACAAAGTTGATTTGTAAACGTGGGGGCGAAGGCCACCGGAAGGTTTGTATCGTACGTGGGGCGAACACTCCAAGAAACATATCTCCCGCAAAACGTGGTGTAACTGCTACAAGTAACGTATCTTCCATACGTGGGGCTAAATATATCTATCTCAATATCAAGTCCACGTGGAGTGGGAACACACTGTTGATATATTGATTCTCGTACTTCTTTGCACTAATAATTTCCTTGAGCTAAGAGCAGAACAAAACGTGGCTACAGACAAGCGAAAGAATAAATCAGCGTTAGACACCTACGGCAACATAATGAGCTCGGCGATAATAACATTTATTCGTCTCTTACTTCCCGTACTCCCTACCCTCTCTATCTCTAAATTGCACGCCATGAGATGTTTTGAAAACCGGCAATAAAACTACGTTTTCTGGGGGTTAGTAAAAGTTAAAACGGAGTCAAATTTATGTCTCTTCCTTATACTTACTATATGATAGGAACTATATTGTTTCTCATGGTAACTGGTTTATGTACACAAACTTGTCTCTCTTCTTTATGCTATTTGTATGAAAGTAACTCACCGAAAATACATATATGTTCCGAGGCTCCCCGAATTCAAATAATGGATTTTTATAAAGGGTCCATGCGTATGTGTATGGGCAGCATAGCTCTAAAATGAAATGATAGCAAATTTTATATTTAAGTTCAGCGTCTTGTAAGAATGTGTCATGAATATTTTCAAGAAATCTCCGCACCCCAAACTGACATTTACATGATATATTTTGAGGCAGTATAAAATAAAAAATAACAGCCCGCCTTAAAGCAATATGTATATAATATATAAAGTGTATGTAACTCTTTTTGTTATGTTTATATTATTATGTACATGTATAATAATGTTATGTGAAGGTATTACGTAGTTTTAACAATATAGGAGCTTTGAGAATAGAAGCAAGCTGCCTTATGTAGCAAACAGAATTATAAAGTAGAAGCCTAAAGTTACTAACAATGAGGTAACCTTGAGGCAACAATAAATTTGAACGTTTAATAAAGACTGCTAATAATTCTTGGAACAATAATGTAATATTTAAAACAGTTTATAAATAGCCAATCAAAAGCTAGAAAAGCTTAAGTTAAATAAAAGTATTCTATTGGCGTAGGTTTAGCCAATCAGAGACTTGAAATAGAGGAAATATACAGATTCAGGCGGGAGACGCTACAAGGAAGCGTACCAAAGCAGTCAGTCAGATTTTTTATGGGTTCAGTGTGAGACATGAAATTTTATTGCGGTGAGAATAATGTAATGTTAAAAAGTACAATTAACAATACTCTCACAGCTCTATAGTAGGATACATCAGTGAAGTGTTATTTAATCGTGTGAAAGATTAATAAACAAAGTTAAAAACCATTATAATTTGTGTAAGCCTTCATTTTAGCCACACCAGCCCTGCTAAGAGATACGTGCTTAACAAATTACTACGGACGCAGCCGAGATATATATGATAAACATTAAAATAAAATGTTGGTTCTTAAACGCGGGGTTAAGGCCACCGGAAAGTTTGTATCGTACGTGGGACGAACACCCCAAGAAACATATCTCCCGCAATACGTGGTGCAAGCGCTACAACAATTAAACAACTTCAGGTTTGCCTCTTCAAACGTGGGGCTGCAACTCCTGAAATTTTTAGAAATATTTTGTTTTCTCTAAAATAACTCTTAACGATTTTGATTAAAATACACTATATTAGAGATACTTACTTGAATAAAATATCTAAATTTTCTGGGAATACCGTGTGAAGTCCTCTTCATTCGGAAGCATTTTGTGTCACTCTGTCTTATCTGATAAACCATAACAGATAGACAAAACTTACTACAAAAAATGTAGATATTTTTAAACTGCTGTCGCTATTCAGTGCTTCCTCGCGATGTTTTGGAAAGAGTATGGAATTTCAAGTCTAGCGTATAGCGACCCGCTTTTAAACATCGTGACGATCGACTAGTCTCCTCCCCACCCTGTGCCCAACAAATTTCTAATGAAACTGTTTCGTAATAGTCGTTTGCATACTAGAATAAACGCTAGTGGGTAGAGAAAATCATGTAAATGTAACAATCGATACCCCCACCGTCTCCGTTCACTACTCTGGTAGTTTGCCTTTGAGTAAAATCGCAGCCTCCAGGCATTGTTCCGGTGAAATCACAAACAGTTGTACCACCAATGTATAAGATAAATGCCAAGGAAAGCGCTAAAGCTGGTGACATTATCCCGAGGTTGGTAATGCCTGCAGGCTCGACTTGAGGAAGGGCTGGCCCATTATAATGCTGCCCCAAGCGACGCATTGTGTGTGCTTCCTAGAACCTTTATAAAAGCAAACGGTAGACCTGAACAATAGGGTGTGTTTGTTAAAAATTGAGATCGGACCTCTTAATGGCCCTCATTATTTCACTGTACGTGTGTTCGCTCCTTAAATATCGAGAATAAAACTGAGAAAACAAAAGTTTAGCTTTATTTGTTTCTTTTCCTCCCTCATTTCCTTTTGTTTTCTGCCTTATTTAACGTTGCTTCCACATCTAGGTCACATCGCCTCGGTTAGCTGTTATTTGATTGTGTGCCAGGCAGTTGACCTTAGTTGCGTAATCGCATTCCTGTGTCATCTAGCCTGTTGCTATTCACAAGGTTGACTTTTCTAACTGCTGTTCTGTGGTAACATGCATTGAGGTGATCTCAGTGGCCTATTTTAAGCGCCTATTTTATTTCTGTTGCTATTAACCCTTGAATATATATTGTAATGTATGTGTATGTGTGTATTGTCGCGCCAGACAAATTATTGCTGTGTATAATATTGTCGAGTTAATTGTAGTGCTTGTATGTTAATTATTGTCTGGCGCGGAAATTCCTTTTCTAGTTGGGGGGTGAAGGCAATTGTGGTAAGAGCTGTGTGTGGTGTGTAATAGCGTGGTCTAGTTTTAGCCAGAGTAGCGTGACCTTAATGTAAATCTTCGAAGGGAACGGGTGTATGTGTGATGGGTGTGTGCATGGGACATCTCCCCAGTGTTTGTAATCCTTTGTGTACCAGGTAGGGTACCTTGATTTAAAATAAATCTGAGCAAAATCTGAATTCAAATGTAATTATTTAAAAATACTCCACGCCTCGCTTTAGTTTGTGCAGCAAGTTCTTGGTATCTCTCGTGTGCCTCTGAGTTACGTTCCCCAATGTTTATGCCGAGGTATTTTTAGCCACCTTTTGGCCTCAACCCGGTGTACAACAATATATACCAAATAAATGTGGTAAGTTCTCTGATATTCACGCAAAAAGATGTGAACATCGACGGAACGACTGACTTCCTTAACCTCCCCCCGACAGTCTTCCAAGAAATGCTGCAAGGTCTCTAAGTACACTTCGACGGTGGAAGAATCCTCAGTCGGAATATTCGAGTAGATTTTACTTTCTCTACTGCGTATAGTACGAGGGGAAGTATTGTATTCCACCCAAAAATTCGATTTCGAGATTTCACTGGAAATACATGTTTTGAGGCACCTGAATCCAAAAAAGCATTTTTAGAAAAAGGTCCGTGTGTGTGTCTGTGTGTCTGTGAACAGCATAACTCAGAAACGAACAGTCGTATAAACACCAAACTTGGTATTTAGGCTCAGTATCATCCAGAGATGCGACACTAAGGTTTTCAAGAAAATCCCCCCACCCCAGCTTACCCTTTACATGGAACATTTTTCGAAAATTTTAATTTTCTCCAAATTGGCTCTAACGATTTTGATTAAAATATCATATGTTTAAGATACTTTTATGACAAATAAAATGTATATCTTGAATTTCCTGGGAATGTCTCTAAAAGTATTCTTCATTATGAACGACTTTTGCATAACTGGTAAACCATAAGGGATAGACAAACTTTTACTACACAAAAAATGTAGATCGCGTTAAAATACAGAATTTATGTCATATACATTTTTTTTGTTGAGTGAACCATTTTCGAGATATTACTGGTTATTCCCTTAAATTTTTCAATACTTATTTTCTCAAATGGGAATGCGTTATTCATTTTTTTTACTTTCTCTACTACGTATAGTAAGTAGGGGAAGTATTGCATTCCACCCAAAAATTCGATACCGAGATTTCACCGGAAATACATGTTTTGAGACCTCCTGAATCCAAAAAAAGCATTTTTGGAAACATGTCCGTGTGTGTGTCTGTGTGTGTGTCTGTGTGTCTGTGTGTGTGTCTGTGTGTGTGTCTGTGAACAGCATAACTCAAAAACTAACAGTCGGATAAACACCAAACTTGGTATTTACGTTCAGTATCTTCCAGAGATGCGACACGAAGATTTTCAAGAAAATCCCCCCACCCCAGACTACCCTTTACATGGAACATTTTTCGAAAATTTTAATTTTCTCAAAAATGGCTCTAACGATTTTGATGAAAATATCATATGTTTAAGATAATGTCATGAGAAATGAAATGTATATCTCGAAATTTCTGGGAATGTCTCCAAAAGTATTCTTCATTATGAACGACTTTTGCATAACTGGTAAACCATAAGAGATAGACAAAATTTTACTACACAAAAAATGTAGATCGCGTTAAAATACACAACTTATATCATATACATTTTTTTTGTTGAGTGAACCGTTTTCGAGATATTGCTTGTTATTTCCTTAAATTTTCCAATACTTATACTTTTTCTCAAATTCGTTATTCATTTTTTTATGTCCTGGACATGCAAAGAGAATGGAATGCGCCACATAGCAACCAGCGATAAAATATTTGACTATCGCTTAAAAGCTACCATATTCCCCTTGCATCTACAAGAAAATTACAAATAAGATTGACATCTCGATATCTCGATTAATATGAAGCATATGGAGAATAGGCGTTTGTAAAAATAGATTGTACAAGAGTAGAGAAAGTCATGTGAGTGTAACACATCAGATTTTTTTGTCTTGGATATGCAAAGAGTATTAATCTGTGGCAAAGGGAATGGTGCTGCACCTAGCAACCAGCTATTAAGAGATATGTATGTGCTTAAAGGCTACTGTATTTCTATATTACCCTTGTAAATATATATTCCTCTTACATCGACAAGAAAATTAGCAATAAGATAGAGTCTGCAAATGTTTCCTCGATTAACATGAACTAGATGGAGAATAAGCGTTTGTAAAATAGTTTTTACAAGAGTAGAGAAAGTCATGTGAGTGTAACACATCAGATTTTTTACACATGGTACAGAAACTCTTACCGTATACAACGTAATAGAGGTGAAGCTGGTGAGAATGGAGATTCTCCACTCACAGGCCACATCTATCATTCGGAAGGTTCCGAGATGAATTCCCGCGACTGCCCACTCTGTCGCGTTTTTTTCCGGGCTTTTCCCGGGTGGTCAGGTGAATGCTGGAGTGGTTTCGTTTGACCCCGGAATTTCCTGTCCCTCCATTTCGTTCCATTATTAATTTCATTCATCCTTCACCCCGGTTGGTCTCTTTCAGGGTTGGAAGTGTCTACAATGGGGTTTCAGTGCAGCGTGGTACGGAAAAAGAACGCTCTCTATGGACTTTCTCCGTCCCTCGGCCTTCGCATAATTGCCGAGATAAACTGGGAAGGGGTCCCCGGTCTACCTGTCCACTGCCGGGAGTGTATATCTGGAAACTGTAGGGACCCTATTATTGCTGTGCCGTTACTCGTCTCGCCTTGCCCCCTTGATGGCTGCCGATTCTCCTCCGCTTCTCAGTCCTAATCCTAACTGAATATAGACTGTGACTATAGAGAAAAATAATGTTCTCAGTTGTTAACTATAAAATACGGTTCATTAATTTCTAATTTTAGCAGTTTTCTCTCTTTATGCAATTATTTAGCATTCCCTCCTAACGAACTTTCTTAAATGAGGGTTATTAGAAGGTTTTGACATCCAGAAATTTCAGTACATGCATTTATAGCATTAGAATAAAGGTTATTCAGAGATTTTGACAGAGTTTCATTACACACACATCTGCAGTATTTGATAAATCGCAATATGTACCGTTGTAAACAATGGAATGTTGCTTTTTAAAAGCCCTGTATTTTGTTTGCTTAAGTGTTACATCATGGCCAGCTATGTATATTACTTGGAATAAAATGCAAACGGCTTTTGTTTTAGACGCATTCTTTGCGGAGTACAGCAAGTACGAAAGTTTTGTAAATACTTTTTAAGTCTGCTATTTTACGAATTGAAATTAGAAACTGCTTTTAGCCCATGTCCGTCAGAAATAATAGGTCTTTCGATGGCGAAAGAATAATCAAAATCGGTTGAATGGTTTATAAGGTTACTCCACATGTATCTACAAATTATCTCTCTTTATAATGTTACTACAGATTGGTGTGTGAAATAACCATATTTAAGAACTAGGCAGCAAATTAACTTTTGTATGAAAAATAGGTACAATCGCTATCTAAGACAGTATGAGAGTATAGGAATTCATGTGACTGTTACACATAAGGTTTTTTTAAAAAAATATTTCTTTGTGGATGTGCTCTACTGAAATTTGAACAAAACTTTTTTTAAAAAGGCGCCCTTTTTCTTTGTTTCATGAGAGAAAAATATCTCTAAACCTCATAGATTCGTAATCTAGTTGTATTTTCCACCTCCTTTGACATTTAAAAATCTGATGCGTGATATACAGAGTGGACCATTTAAGTTGAGACAGAAAGTAAATTCGATTAGTCCTGTTTTGTTTGGAGGACGTTATGACGGTCATTTTAAGGTCCATTTAATTTTTCCTTTGTCTACTACGTATAGCAAGCAGGGGAAGCATTGTATTCCACCCAAAAATTCGATACCGAGATTTCACTGGAAATACATGTTTTGAAACCCCCCTGAATCTAAAAACAGCATTTTGGTAACATGTCCGTGTGTGTATGTGTGTGTGCGTGTGTGTCTGTGAACTCAGAAACGAACAGTCGGATAAACACCAAACTTGGTATTTAGGTTCAGTATCTTCCAGAGATGCGACACGAAGGTTTTCAAGAAAATCCCCCCACCCCAGATTACCCTTTACATGGAAGATTTTTCGAAAATTTTAATTTTCTCAAAAATGGCTCTAGCGATTTTGATTGAAATATCATATATTTAAGATACTTTCATGACAAATACAATGTATATCTTGAATTTTCTGGGAATGTCTCTAAAAGTATTCTTCACTGTGAACGACTTTTGCATAACTGGTAAACCCTAAGAGACAAAATTTTACTACACAAAAAATGCAGATCGCGTTAAAATACACCATTTATGTCATATTCATTTTTTTGTTGAGTGAACAATTTTCGAGGTATTGCTTGTTATTCCCTTAAATTTTCCAATACTTATACTTTTTCTCAAATTCGTTATTCATTTTTTTTGTCCTGGTAATGCAAAGAGAATGGAATACCCCACATAGCAACCAGGTCTTAAAATATTTGACTATCGCTTAAAACCTACCATATTCCCCTTGCATCTACAAGAAAATTAGCAATAAGATTAACATCTCGATTAACATGAAGCATATGGAGAATAAGCGTTTGTAAAAATGGTTTGTACAAGAGTAGAGAAAGTCATGTGAGTGTAACACGTCAGATTTTTTAAAATCGGAACCTACCTTTTGTATGTTGTTTTCTCAATAGAAAATGGTTTATAAGAATATGTTTATTTTGTGATGAGGAATAAGGAAACATAATAAAAATGTTGGTTCCCAATCACGAAACGTAACTTGACCCTCAAATGACCAGCTATGTATGGTCCAACCATTCATTGCGCTCTTCGTACACAGACATTCAGAATTTTTGTTGTTATATTAGTTGGTAAGAAAAATTACAATATGCTTTATACAAATGTTGTTTAGTTTGTTATGAGAAGTGAGAAAACAACATAACAAATTTGGTTCCCATTTTAAAAAATCTGATGTGTTACACTCACATGACTTTCTCTACTCTTGTACAATCTATTTTTACAAACGCCTGTTCTCCATATGCTTCATATTAATCGAGATATCAAGATGTCAATCTTATTTGTAATTTTCTTGTAGATGCAAGGGGAATATGGTAGCTTTTAAGCGATAGTCAAATATTTTATCGCTGGTTGCTATGTGGCGCATTCCATTCTCTGTGCATGTCCAGGACATAAAAAAATCTGATGTGCTACACCCACATGACTTTCTCTACTCTTGTACGAACTATTTTTACAAACGTTTATTCTCCATATGCTTCATGTTAATCGAGATATCGAGATGTCAATCTTATTGCTAATTTTCTTGAAGATGCAAGGGGAACATGGTAGGTTATAAGCGATAGTCAAATCTTTTAAGCGCTGGTTGCTATGTGGCGCATTCTATTCTGTTTGCATATCCAGGACATAAAAAATTGAATAACGAATTTGAGAAAAAGTATAAGTATTGGAAAATTTAAGGAAATAACAAGCAATATCTCGAAAATGGTTCACTCAACTAAAAAAATGTATATGACATAAATTGTGTATTTTAACGCGATCTACATTTTTTGTGTAGTAAAATTTTGTCTATCTCTTATGGTTTACCAGTTATGCAAAAGTCGTTCACAATGAAGAATACTTTTGGAGACATTCCCAGAAAATTCGAGATATACATTTTATTTGTCATGACATTACCCTAAACATATGATATTTTCATCAAAATCGTTAGAGCCATTTTTGAGAAAATTAAAGTTTTCGAAAAATGTTCCATGTAAAGGGTAGTCTGGGGTGGGGGGATTTTCTTGAAAACCTTCGTGTCGCATCTCTGGAAGATACTGAACCTAAATATCAAGTTTGGTGTTTATCCGACTGTTTGTTTTTGAGTTATGCTGTTCACACACACACACAGACACACACACACACACACACACACACACACACACAGACACACACACACGGACATGTTTCCAAAAATGCTTTTTTTGGATTCAGGAGGTCTCAAAACATGTATTTCCGGTGAAATCTCGGTATTGAATTTTTGGGTGGAATGCAATACTTCCCCAACTTACTATACGTAGTAGAGAAAGTAAAAATAAGGAACTGACATTTTTACGTATCTCACGTTAGAGAAAGCTGTATCACATTAATTGAAAATTGTGAGTTGTATTACTGAGTGAAAAAATTGAGTTGTATTTCTAATTGCAGTCTGAGATAGTCGTGATGATTTTAAAATAAATAATTATCACTAAGAGCAAGTATTACGCACGCATATTTCGTGTTTGTTGTTTTCCAATTCGCCCTCCGCGAACTTGGCGAAAAGTTGGCAACATTTGCTGGCATTTATATTGTTATCCGACTCGCCACTCGTCTATTATTAACTCGCCAGAACTGCCAACCTGGTAAGAAAGAAAAAAAAAAACAAGTAATGCTTTGGCAAACGGTGAAGATGCTTGTCGTAAATTCATTAGAAGTTGCGCGCTGAAATTGAAATGCGCTGCTGCTGAAATTAGTTCTGTCATCGCCTGATGCTTTATGTTTCCGGTAGATGGCATTTTTTACGTCTCGCATGTTTTAATAATGAAGAATAACGCGCACCATCTTAATGCTTTATGGGAAATTGCACTCTCTAGAGTAATGGTCGCCATGACAACGGTCTTTTAACGCTAACTTGTTTTAGCCATAAATACGAATATTGATAGAATATTGTTACCATAGCAACCGCATTAGAGGTCAGGGGTTCATATACCAGCTGCTTTACGACTCCGGCTCTCATTGGGTAGCCTCCGGGCGCGCTCAGGGTGCAGTTTCCGTGTTGCACTATCGAACTGAACATGTGATGACGTTGCGGTGACGTAAGCCATGGCATAATAGTTGAGAGCCCCCAGCACTAGAGCGCAGCACGTACCCTCATCCTGGCGGCTTTACATTATTTCACACAGTGCACGCTAGATGGCTCTGTGGGGCTTTCTAGGAGGGATTTTGGGATTCCTGGAACGTTTCTCATGCTGTGTGGGTTAATACCGTGGGATAAATTTTGAGAACGTCACCTAACCCAGAAAATATCGCTGTTACACTAGAAAGTGTACACCCACCGGATTCTAACATTAAACTCATTAAATGCGTTATCTAGAATAAGAAGGAATAGACCAGCCCCAAACTATTTTGTACCTACTTCAAGTTAAATGAGAGAATAAACATTGGCATAAATAATTACTTTCTCTACTACGTATAGTGAGCAGGGGAAGTATTGTATTCCACCCAAAAATTCGATACCGAGATTTCACCAGAAATACATGCTTTGAGACCCCTGAATCCAAAAAAAGCATTTTTGGAAACATGTCAGTGTGTGTGTGTGTGTGTGTGTGTGTGTGTGTGTGTGTGTGTGTCTGTCTGTGAACAGCATAACTCAGAAACGAACAGTCGGATAAACACCAAACTTGGTATTTAGGTTCAGTATCTTCCAGAGATGCGACACGAAAGTTTTCAAGAAAATTCCCCCACCCCAGATTACCCTTTACATGAAACATTTTTCGAAAATTTTAATTTTCTCAAAAATGGCTCTAACGATTTTGATTAAAATATCATATGTTTAAGATATTTTCATGACAAATGAAATGTATATCTGGAATTTTCTGGGAATGACTCCAAAAGTATTCTTCATTGTGAACGACTTTTGCATAACTGGTAAACCATAAGAGATAGACGAAATTTTACCACACAAAAAGTGTAGATCGCGTTAAAATATACAATTTATGTCATATACGCTTTTTGTATAATTTTTCTCGAATGGAAATTCGTTATTTTTACTTTCTCTACTACGTATAGTAAGTAGGGGAAGTATTGCATTCCACCCAAAAATTCGATACCGAGATTTCACCGGAAATACACGTTTTGAGACCTCGTGAATCCAAAAAAAGCATTTTTGGAAACATGTCCGTGTGTGTGTGTGTCTGTGTGTGTGTGTGTGTGTGTGTGTGTGTGTGTGTGTCTGTGTGTGTGTCTGTGAACAGCATAACTCAAAAACGAACAATCGGATAAGCACCAAACTTGGTATTTAGGTTCAGTATCTTCCAGAGATGCGACACGAAGGTTTTCAAGAAAATCCCCCCACCCCAGACTACCCTTTACATGGAAGATTTTTCGAAAATTTTAAGTTTCTCAAAAATGGCTCTAACGATTTTGATGAAAATATCATATGTTTAGGGTAATATCATGAGAAATGAAATGTATATCTCGAATTTTCTGGGAATGTCTCCAAAAGTATTCTTCATTGTGAACGACTTTTGCATAACTGGTAAACCATAAGAGATAGACAAAATTTTACTACACAAAAAATGTAGATCGCGTTAAAATACACAACTTATGTCATATACATTTCTTTTGTTGAGTGAACCGTTTTCGAGGTATTGCTTGTTATTTCCTTAAATTTTCCAATATTTAATACTTTTTCTCAAATGCGTTATTCATTTTTTTTATGTCCTGGACATGCAAAGAGAATGGAATGCTCCACATAGCAACCAGCGTTAAAATATTTGACTATCGCTTAAAAGCTACCATATTCTCCTTGCATCTACAAGAAAATTAGCAATAAGATTGACATCTCGATTAACATGAAGCATATGGAGAATAGGCGTTTGTAAAATTAGGTTGTACAAGAGTAGAGAAAGTTATGTGAGTGTAACACATCAGATTTTTTTTATTTTGTCCTGGTAATGTAAAGAGAATGGAATACTCCACATAGCAACCAGCTAAAAATAGTTTGTAAAAGAGTAGAGAAAGTCATGTGAGTGTATACATCTGATTTTTTATGTAATAATTTTGTCTATCTGTTACGGTTTACCACTTATACAAAAGTAATTTAGAATGAATAGGAATCTACAGGCTTTTCCCAGGAAATTCAAAACATACATTTTGTGTTTCAATAAAATATCTTGAACATGTGATATTTTAGTCAAAATAGTTAGAGGCATTTTTGAGAAAACCAAAAAATAACGAAACATTTCCGAGTGAGGGTTGTTGGAGGGATTCTTAAAGGACGCTGTACTTTAATAAATACTCTGATATTTAATCGACTTCGCCTTAAGTCTTACTCTTCAGGTACACAAGGCCTTTTTCTAAACCTTTTTTGGATTAAAGGTGCCTCAAAACGTGTATTTCGGGTGAAGTCTCGGTGTCGAATTTTTGAGTGGAATGCAATACTTCCTCTAATTGCACAGATACATAACCGAGAGCTCCGCGGTAACGTAAGACCCTCATTCGGGAGTTCCCGGGCCGCTGACCGCCTCTGTCCTTGGGTTTTTCGTGGTTTCCCTGGTCGGTAGGGGAATACCAGTATTTCCTTTCCATTACATACGTTATTCCGTTTTCTTCTCATTTTTCGGCGTGCTTCTATTTCATGGTGTATGGCGGTTCTGGACAGATGGTGCGGATGGCTTGCTTAAAGGAAAGAGTACTGCGCATGGAGGACTGCATAGTTGACGTGTCATTCATCGCCAGCTCTAAGCAGGTACAGCAGCGGGATGGCTCTTCAAGCCTGTAACTACTAGGCACTTCCGCGCGTCTCTGTGCCCTGTCTGACTGTAGCCTCCTGGTGGAATGGACCACAATAATTCTATGTAGTCGCGTTGCGCGAGGTGTCCCCCTCCGTTGTATAACCTATATCTATAGGTACATAAGTGGTAGGTTATGTAAGAGGTGCAATAACTAACCTTCTTTTTAGCGAATTCCTTAAATCACTTGTGGTGTTAGCATTTCCAAGACGTTCTCGGTTGTTCGTTTAGATTTATTCGCATTTTAAGCACTGAACTTTGAAATGTTAAGCGGGCATTCCTTCATTTCTCCTTAGCTCGTGCAAATAGTCTAATGACTTTCATTTCATATACTGCATTCATTCCCTATTTCCAAACTTCAGTTATTGCATATTCCATCATTGCTCAATTCGCTGAATTTTGTGTTAACATATTGACCGTTCATATGATTTTCTCTATCCATGCAACTTCTCAAAAAGTGATTCTTGTATTCACGTTGCGTTACTCACTAGAAATAGTCTCAAACTGAGCAATATGGACTTGGTTACATGCGCAGTAGGAAAACAAAACGCAACTGTTCGTATATCGTAAGTCATTTTGTTACGAATGAACCACTGTGGGGAAAAAATAAGATACTTTATAGATGCCACATGACAGTTCAACTTGACAAAAGCCAAAAATCTTATGTTTTACACTCACATGACTTTCTCTAGTCTTGTACAAGCTATTTTTACAAACGCTTATTCTCCATCTTATTGCTAATTTTCATGTAGGTGCAAGTCAAATGTTTTAAGACCTGGTTGCTATGTGGAGCATTCCATTCTCTTTGTATGTCCAGGACATAAAAAAACGAATAACGAAATCCATTTTGAGAAAAAGTATAATTATTGAAAAATTTAAAATGTAACAAGGAATATCTCGGAAATTGTTCACTAGACAAAAAAAATGTTTGACATAAATTGTGTTTTAACCAGATCTACATTTTTTGTGTAGAACAATTTCGTCTGTCTCTTACAGTCTACAGAATGAAGAACACTTTTGGAGACATTCCCAGAAAATTCAAGATATACATTTTATTTGTCATAAAATATCTTAAGTATATGAAATTTTAATCAAAATCGTTAGAGGCATTTTTGAGAAAATCAAAATTTTCGAAAAATGTTCCATGTAAAGGGTAGTCTGAGGGGCAGGATTTTCTTGAAAATTTTCGTGTTGCATCTTTGAAAGATATTGAACCTAAATACCAAGTTTGGTATTTATCCGACTTTTCGTTTTTGAGTTATGTTGTTCACAGACATACAGGCATACACAGACCTTTTTCTAAAAGAGCTTTGTTTGGATTCAGCGGGCCTCAAAACATGTATTTTGATGAAATCTCGGTATCGAATTTTTGGGTGGAATCCAATACTTCCCTTGCTTACTATACGTATTAGAGAAAGTAAAAATGTAACAACCAATATTTCGAAAACACTAATCCTACAGAGAAAGACCCTTAACATAATTTTGACAGGTATATTACACTTCTCTACATTTTTATACTGAAATCGAGAGCTTCTCAGAAAGTTCAGCCAGTTTTCAAGCATTGAAGTTTTGAGCAGTCGGCCTTGTGCTCGACTCTTGAATCCACTCACCATAAGTCTCTCTGGTGTTGTTCGCTTCTCCTTTACTTACGGTCCTTACTTTGTGTGCGTTCCATCAAACATAGAGATCCCGATATCGAACCTTGGCCGGGGTGCTTCGCCTGGAAAGGTTTCTCTGGGGTGTTCCCTTATTCTCGTAGGATAAAACATCTCGGGTAACAGGAAATATCATTTCACATACTTCGTTCAAATAAATAGTTAAAAGTAATGTGAACCACTACGATTTAGATATATATAATTCATTCACAATGACGAGGACTTCGTAGGCTGTTTCACACAAAAGTCAAGTATGCATTTTGGTTGTCACGTAAATATCTTAAACATAGGATATTTTAATCAAAATCTTTAGAACAGTTTTGAGTAATACTAAAACAACGAAGTGTTTTTTATGTGAAGACTGGCATATAGGTTATACAACAGAGGTGGACACCTCGCACACTGAAGCTTACGCGATATGTATTGAAGCTATCACCCTCGAGAAGGAAGGGATGAAGTGAAGGAACCACAGGAGGTCACAGGCCACAGAGACGAGCATTTCCTGGTTCGAGGACCTGTTCCAATACTAAAGCTGCCTAAAGAGGATGATAAATGACCCAATGAAGCAAGCAGCTCTATAGTGTTCGCCATCTGTCTGGCACCGCCTCTTGCCACGAAACCTTGAAGCACAGCTTGAACATAAGAAAGAAACGGAATGAGAGGGAAGTGATGGAAAGGTAATCGTGCTAGATAAGAAACCATCGCCTATCCGTCAGGGAAAACAACGAAAAACCCAAGGTCACTCCTGGGAATCACCTCCCGAATGCGAGCTATCTCTCTCGGTTAGGGGAGATTTTTTGTGAGAGTCTTTCACTTAAATCCTTGAAAGATGCTGGGCTTAAATACGAATTTGGCATGTATCTGACTTTAATTTTTGGCTTATGTTGCCCACACACACTGACCTTTATACAAAAATTGTTTTTGCTTTCTCTACCACTTACTTTCCGTAAGCAGAGGAAGTCGCGTATTCCATCGAAAAATTATATATCTAGATTTCACCAGAAACACACTTTTTGATATTTTCTGCACCCAGAAACGGTCATAATATGCGTGTAGGCAGTATAACTCGGAAAAGCACATGTGGGACAAATATCAAAGGTGAAAAAGGTATTTTGTTGTATTGTTATTATTTTTCAACTCTTGGGAAGCGGATCACTTGAAGTAGTTGCAACCGCACGTATGGTACTCGGTAGCCTTTGCCCCAATTTTTAAAAATATTAACTTTGTGATTTGACTGTTTCTTTAAATATTATATTTATTTTTTTTTGCCTCGGCTGCGTCAGCATTTATTTTTAGAGACATGAATTTCTTAGCACGGTTGTGGCGGGACTGAAGAATGTAGGCTTACACAGATTATAATTTTACTTCACTCCTTTTATTAATTCTTGACATGATTTAAATAACACTTCACTCATATAGCGAGCTTGAGATTATTTATTAATTACTTTCGTAAACAATTTTCGTCTCACACGAATACGTATTAACTTTCTCGAGGACGCATCTCGCATCCGGTTACAAACACTGTCTGTAAGCAACGCGTCCAGTTATTAGCGCTGTCTACAAGCAACTGAATTGATTTCTACTGCCTGGATTTGTAAATTTCTGTATTTCAAGTCTCTGATTGGCTAATCCTACTCCAATAGAATACCTTCATTTAACTAAAGCTTTTTCTGGTTGTTGATTGGCTATTTTTTAAACTGTCTCAAAAATTACATTATTGCTTCCAAGAATCATAAATAGTACTGTTAAACTTTCAAATTCATTATTGCCTCAAGGTTACCTCATTGTTAGCAACGTTTTAACCTATTATTCTCACAGCTCCTACATTATTAAATTACGTAATACATTCACATAACATTATTGAACATGTATACAATAATATAAACATATACAATGACTGTAATATACACTTTTTATATATTGTTACATATACATATTGCTTTAAGGCGGGCCGTTATTGAATTTACATATTATATAATTAGACTGAAATTATTTAAGTGTTAAAAATTGTCTCAAAGGTGGTTTTTAAGTTCACCATCTTCCGGATGCGATACCAAGGTTTTTAAGAAAATTCCTTACCCCATACTGCTGTTTAGGTGAAATTTTCTTTTTTATTAAAAATACTGTACGATTTTGATTGAAATACCATATATTTAAGATATTTACATGACAAAATGTATATATTGTATAACTAGTAAACTGTGAGATAAGGACAAGAATTTATTGCACGAAAAATGTCAATTTTTTGTGTTAAAATGTTGTGACAGCAATGATTTCTGAACTGTTCATTGCTTTTGCTTCCAATTTCCCTATTTTTGAAGTTCTGCCACCATTCGGTTGTTTCTCGTGATGTCATACAAATATTATAGAATTTGAAAGCCAGCTTATAGTGACCCACTTTTTGAACTTTTGGGTATCACAGCCTCCCGTATCCCTCTTGTTCGTACAGAAAAAACGTAATTAAATTACTTCTATAAACGTTTATCTCAATTAACCTGAAGTAAATAGAAAAATATGTTTTTACAAGAATAATTTATAAAAGAGATATGACATATAAGAACTGTTATGTGTTCAGGGACCCTAAAACGTGCATCTCTGCTTAAATAAACTATAATGTAAGCGTTCCCCTTAAGCCAGGTTCGTGTGGGAGTACTCTGCCTACACATCGGGTTCCCGGATCGATACCAGGAACCGTCTCTCAGATGCTGACCGCCAAAAACTAACTCCATTCTCTTTCCGAGTGTGTATGCACTGCGCATGCGCTAGACACACGGCACACGAAGTACGATAACTTCCTTTCATACAATCTTAAAACATGTGAATAACGGTTATATTCGTACGGCGCTTGGAATGAAATGTAGCCTTACTCACGGCGGCAATAACCCACATATATGAGTAAAGGAGTGCTTACCTCACCCTGGTCATAGGTGTTGCTGTTACGTCACTCGTTCTTTACGACGTGCTTCCTGCTTATTAGGTATAACAAGTGCATAATCCTGTGAATATTTAGCGCACGAGCGAGCGTGAACGCGTTCATTTTCACGAGTTGTGTACAACGTTTTATGCAATTCTCATTCCTATATTCTGATTTTTTAAATTATTTAACTTGCTCAAATTGACAAAGTTTAACAAAACAGAGAGCAGAATAAAAACATAAAAAATATGAAACAAATATGAGAACAATGGAGCAAATGTCACTTAAATAATAAATTAATATAAGGATAAGATACGCCAAAAGAACTTGCAATTGAATATAATTGTAGAATGTTATAAATTATTTACATAAAATCTGTAACTTTCACGCTAAGAAGAGTGTTACCCTCACTCTTTAAGATCAAAGAGTACTAAAAGTGCATCCATTTTTCAGCCAGTAGTAGTCTATTGCTAGCACTAACAACACGGTCTTGGCTCTTGGTATCATTAACCATAATGTTCTTCCTCTCAACAAGATGTTTTTGCGATGTTACAGAATAGGTGTGAATATATAGAAGAATACTGAGTTTTAAATTTTAGGAATATGGGTGTTATCTTAATAAGCTTAACGAGCCTTGGTGTGAGTTTAGAATGTGTCAAAATTATTTTGCATTATTATACCTAGTTTTTTTTACTTTCTCTACTACGTATAGTAAGTAGGGGAAGTATTGTATTCCACCCAAAAATTCGATACCGAGATTTCTCCAGAAATATATGTTTTGAGAACCCCTGAATCCAAAAAAAAAGCATTTTGGAAACATGTCCGATTTTGATTAAAATGTCATATGTTTAAGATATTTTTATGACAAATAAAATGTATATCTTGAATTTTCTGGGAATGTCTTCAAAAGTATTCCTCATTGTGAACGTCTTTTGCATAACTGGTAAACCATAAGAGATAGACAAAATTTTACTACGCAAAAAATGTAGATCGCGTTAAAATACACAATTTATGTCATATACATTTTTTTTTGTTGAGTGAACCATTTTCGAGATATTACTTGTTATTCCCTTAATTTTTTCAATACTTATTTTCTCAAATGGGAATTCGTTATTCATTTTTTTGTCTTGTATATGCAAAGAGTATTAATCTGTGGGAAACGGAATGGTGCTGCACCTAGCAACCAGCTATTAAGAGATATGTATGTGCTTAAAGGCTACTGTATTTCTATATTGCCCTTGTAAATATATAATCCCCTTGCATCTACAAGAAAATTAGCAATAAGATAGAGTCTGCAAATGTTTATCTCGATTAAGATGAAGTAGATGTAGAATAAGCGTTTGTAAAAATAGTTTGTACAAGAGTAGAGAAAGTCATATGAGTTAACACATCAGATTTTTTTAATTAGAAGCCAAAAATGAAGTATGCTTCCCGACTCCTACTATCAGACCGCCTCCAAATTATACATTATTAATATTACAAAATTATTTGATTTTGGCATATGTTATGGCAGTATTTTATGACGTTATCATTTCAGCAGTCATTTGTTTTCGTTGTCAAGACTGCGTTATATTTGTTTTTGTTAGAGTTTTTACAATTTCCCGTCAACTCATTCAGTAGACAATCACTACAGATTATTTACATTTTAGAATTTCTCGTCAATAAATTATCTTGTGTTTTCATGTCCCATTTTCACTTGTTTTTCTCTTTTCACATTCACTATAGTTTTCCATTCAAAGTAAGACGCCCTACCTCTTACTTTTCTTTATCCACTTTCCAAAGCCATTTATTTTTTACTTTACACAAAAACTCTCCAATGCTCCTAGTGTCCTTGCATATCATTTCGATCACAAGTGTATTTCTATTCCCCTTCTTATTAAAAAATTATTTTCTCCAATTTTCTGTTCCTTGGCACTTAAATACTATGTGTTCAATGTCTTCATTACCACCACATATCGGACATTCGTTCTGAGGAATACCCTGTCTTAACCCTTTTAGCCCCATGCTCCAGTTCTTACCCATGCAATAGATTCTCTCTCTTCTTTATTTACTATGTCTATATATTTTTCCCTACCCCATGTATTTTTCATTGGCCTATAACAAACTAATGAGTTCTTTTCGGCAATCTCACTGAACATGGTTTGTATTTCTATATCTTCCAGTCTTTTCCTCGCCTTTTTCCAAAAATGTTTCACGTTATTTTCTCTCCTTCTCCACATGTCTCCTAACCCATTTTTCCCCAAAATGTTCCGTAAATTACTTACCCATCCATCATTCACTAAGCTATTCTCTTGGTATTCAATACATTGTCTTAACACATTACTTTTTCCTAGATTTAAAGTTCTGAACAAAAATTTCAAAGCTCTTTCCATTATCTTCCCCTTAGTTGCCACCCTGCCCATCTCTAATTGTGCTACCTTCTTACAATTACCTTTGGTAACCCTAGTATTTCTCTACAAAACATCCTGTGCACCTCATCTATACTCTCCCATCCTCTGTCTAATCCGTATATTTCTATACCATACATCATTTTTGCCTCCACAACCATCTCATAAACTTTTTCCAGCCATTTAACATTTATATTAGGTACTCTATATTTGCAGCTTCTAATTGCTGCCATCGACCCTAGATAAAATACAGGGGTGTTTGGTTTTTATGCCAATAGAATATTCTTTTAATTCGTGTACTTGAATGTTGGTATGCTTGTCAGAACGACTGAGGATTTGAGCTTTTTACTTGCAGGTAACCTGTAAGAAATTGTGTACAGAAGGCGGTAACGACGTAATTCCTTAACAGCGATAAAAGCACAATGCTATTATTATTATCCGGTTACGCATAATTTTGAATGCGATTAACTCCCTACTAATACTACAATGATTGCATAATAGTCATTTATGCAACGATCCTATAATGGGAGTTGCATACAATAGTGTTTCTACGACATTTAAATATACAATAAATATGCAATATTTAGATGCATACGAAAGAAAATAAAAATGTGATAAATAAATTAGTGAATGTCGATTCAAGGTCACAGGTATTGATTTTACAAGATGGAGACAGAAATGTTCGTTAGTAAATTTGAAAATGTGGAATTTAGTTGCACACCACCTGATATCCTAGAGGAGGCGAGGAATGTAAGCAAGAAAAATCAAAGAAAACGTGTGAAAAGTTCTATGACAAGTTCATGGCTTGTCGAGCAAAAAAAATGTAATTTTATTGTCAGAAAATGTGCTCATAGTTTACTTGAAATGTTAAAAACAATGAAATCCCCAACCTTGTGGACAAATTATTCTGTATAGAAGACTACTCTAAACGTAAAACATGGAACTGATATATCCAAGTATAAAAAGGTGTATTACTGTGAAAAAGAAATCGGTAGGGTACAGAGGGAAAGAAGCAGACACATTTTCGACAGATAAAATTAAAACCTTCATTGATGAAGAACCGACAATACGTATCTACTGATAAATGTATGTAAATATAACAGATTTCTAACAGCAAATGAACAAATTTAAGTATAGGAGTCGAAAAATATGTTTTCCGTTAGTTACGTAACATGAAACATTAAGGCATTTCAAGTAATGCAGTGTGGTAATTAGTTATTTACCTCACTAGTGGAAAACTTTATTCCCATTAAAATGTCATGAAATCACGCCGCACGTATTTACTTAAAAGTTATATATTTTTGCATTACTGCTCATGGTTTTACGATATTTTACTGGTAAAAACGTTTCAATATGCACATCTACAGGCATTTCAATGTCATATTCAGCACTTTCGTCTATATCAGTCATAATGAATCAAAATACCTTTAGAAATAAAATGTCCTGTTGCCAACAGATTTGCTCAAAACCTTTTGTTTTCAAGCCTATAACTGAACTTAGTTGTTTATTATAAACATTGTTCTCGTCAATCGATCCCACTATCACCGCAATACGAAAAAAGTTTCTCTACTAAACGAAGTAAAATAATGTTGTAAACAGCACACTTGAGAAAGTTATCTGTGCAATTTTAAAAAATCTGATGTGTTACACTCACATGACTTTCTCTACTCTTGTACAATCTAATTTTACAAACGCTTATTCTCCATATGGTTCATGTTAATCGAGATATCGAGATGTCAATCTTATTGGTAATTTTCTTGTAGATGCAAGGGGAATATGGTAGCTTTTAAGCGATAGTCAAATATTTTAACGCTGGTTGCTATGTGGCGCATTCCATTCTCTTTGCATGTCCAGGACATAAAAAAAAAAATGAATAACGCATTTGAGAAAAAGTATAAGTATTGGAAAATTTAAGGAAATAACAAGCAATATCTCGAAAACGGTTCACTCAACAAAAGAAATGTATATAACATAAGTTGTGTATTTTAACGCGATCTACATTTTTTGTGTAGTAAAATTTTGTCTATCTCTTATGGTTTACCAGTTATGCAAAAGTCGTTCACAATGAAGAATACTTTTAGAGACATTCCCAGAAACTTCGAGATATACATTTTATTTGTCATAAAAATTTCTTAAACATATGATATTTTCATCAAAATCGTTAGAGCCATTTTTGAGAAAACTAAAATTTTCGAAAAATCTTCCATGTAAAGGGTAATCTGGGGTGGGGGGATTTTCTTGAAAACCTTCGTGTCGCATCTCTGGACGATACTGAACCTAAATACCAAGTTTGGTGCTTATCCGATTGTTCGTTTTTGAGTTATGCTGTTCACAGACACACAGACACACACACAGACACACACACACACACACACAGACACACACACAGACACACACACGGACATGTTTCCAAAAATGCTTTTTTTGGATTCAGGAGGTCTCAAAACGTGTATTTCCGGTGAAATCTCGGTATCGAATTTTTGGGTGGAATGCAATACTTCCCCTACTTACTATACGTAGTAGAGAAAGTAAAAAGGTGTATTACTGTGAAAAAGAAATCGGTAGGGTACAGAGGGAAAGAAGCAGACACATTTTCGACAGATAAAATTAAAACCTTCATTGATGAAGAACCGACAACACGTATCTACTGATAAATGTATGTAAATATAACAGATTTCTAACAGCAAATGAACAAATTTAAGTATAGGAGTCGAAAAATATGTTTTCCGTTAGTTACGTAACATGAAACATTAAGGCATTTCAAGTAATGCAGTGTGGTAATTAGTTATTTACCTCACTAGTGGAAAACTTTATTCCCATTAAAATGTCATGAAATCACGCCGCACGTATTTACTTAAAAGTTATATATTTTTGCATTACTGCTCATGGTTTTACGATATTTTACTGGTAAAAACGTTTCAATATGCACATCCACAGGCATTTCAATGTCATATTCAGCACTTTCGTCTATATCAGTCATAATGAATCAAAATACTTTTAGAAATAAAATGTCCTGTTGCCAACAGATTTGCTCAAAACCTTTTGTTTTCAAGCCTATAACTGAACTTAGTTGTTTATTATAAACATTGTTCTCGTCAATCGATCCCACTATCACCGCAATACGAAACAAGTTTCTCTACTAAACGAAGTAAAATAATGTTGTAAACAGCACACTTGAGAAAGTTATCTGTGCAATTTTAAAAAAGTTATAAAAATAATAAAATTAAAATCTTGATAAACCCAGAACGCGTAAACTATAATAACGCGCGTTCTTTCTGCAGTTTAAAAACGACGGTTTCCTCTTCGATAATTTGGCTGGTAGAGGTGTTTAAATTTGGGAGAAAATACTGCTTGTTCCACTGAAGTACTCGTAACATTATTTTGGTCAAATTTTGGATAATTGAAGATACAGGGAAATATACCGTCAATATACGTAGGATTTGACTTTTAATGTTGTTTTGTTTTCTGAACGTTAGTTTAAAGGGATTTGACAATAGATTGCGCTAAACGAAATCGCGTCGTCTTTCTTTGCGCGTGTATTTAAAACTATAAAATACTCTAGTAACCTGGTATGAAACATAGTTGTTCTAAAGTTTCCTTTTTTTACTTTCCCCTACGGCTTACATATAGTAAGTAGAGCAAGTATTTCAATCCACCCAAAAATTCGATACCATGATTTCACTGCAAATACACGTTTTGAGGCTCCCTGAATTAATAAAAAGCATTCTTATAAATATATGTGTGAGTGAGAGAATAAAAACGAGAGAGAACAAGCAGCATAATTCAAAAACGAAAAGTTAGTTCAATACCAAATTTGGTACTTAAGTTCAATAGCTTCCAAGAATACGACTAGAAGGATTTCAAAAAAATCCCCAAACCCAAATTACCTTTCAACGGAAACGTTTCATTAATTTTCATTTTCTCAATAACAAAAAGCTCTAAATGTTATAAGTAAAATACCATATTTGCATGACATAAAGTGTACATCCTAAATTTCCTGGCAATAGCCTTGAAGCCCTCTTCAACCAAAATGATTTTGCTAAACAACAAGAGTTAGACAAAATATTACTACACAAAGAATGTAGTTCTCATTAAGGCACACAATTTAAACAAATTTTTGTGGCATTAACCATTTCCGAGATATTCCTTGTTATTTGTTTAAATTTTCCAATACTTATACTTTTTCTCCAATTCGTTATTCGTTTTTTTATGTCCTGGTAATGCAAAGAGAATGGAATGCTTCACATAGCAACCAGCTCTTAAAAGATTTGAAGAAAATTAGCAATAAGACTAACATAAAGGAGATGCAGAATAAGGGTTGTAAAATTAGTTAGTACAAGAGTAGAAAAAGTCATGTGAATGCAACATATAAGATGGTTTGTATTCCTCCATTTTTACTTTCTCTACTACGTATTGTATTCCACCCAAAAATTCGATACCGAGATTTCACCGTAAATACATGTTTTGAGATCCCCTGAATCCAAAAAAGCATTTTTGGAAACATGTCCGTGTGTGTGTCTGTCTGTGTGTCTGTCTGTCTGTGAACAGCATAACTCAGAAACGAACAGTCAGATAAACGCCAAACTTGGTATTTAGGTTCAGTATCTTCCATAGATGCGACACGAAGGTTTTCAAGAAACTCCCTTCACCCCAGAGTACCCTTTACATGGAACATTTTTCGAAAATTTTAATTTTCTCAAAAATGGCTCTAACGATTTTGATTAAAATATCATATGTTTAAGATATTTTCATGACAAATAATATGTATATCTTGAATTTTCTGGGAATGTCTCCAAAAGTATTCTTCATTGTGAACAACTTTTGCATAACTGGTAAATCATAAGAGATAGACAAAATTTTACTACACAAAAAATGTAGATCGCGTTAAAATACACAATTTATGTCATATACATTATTTTTGTTGAGTGAACCATTTTCGAGATATTGCTTGTTATTTCCTTAAATTTTTCAATACTTATTTTCTCAAATGGGAATTCGTTATTCATTTTTTTGTCTTGGTTATGCAAAGAGTATTAATCTGTGGCAAAGAGAATGGTGCTGCACCTAGCAACCAGCTATTAAGAGATGTGTATATGCTTAAAAGCTACTGTACTTCTATATTGCCCTTGTAAATATATATTCCCCTTACATCTAAAAGAAAATTAGCAATAAAATACAGTCTGCAAATGTTTATCTCGATTAACATGAAGTAGATGGAGAATAAGCGTTTGTAAAAATAGTTTGTACAAGAGTAGAGAAAGTCATGTGAGTGTAACACATCAGATTTTTTAATTTATTCTAGCAGTGAAATGATCAGCCTGTAGACATTTAAAGGCGTATTCATGTCATCTTCAGCGTTCTTCTTTTATCTGTTTCTGATTAAATCAATTGTGGTCCGAGTTTGATTAAAAATGTTATCTTAATAAGCACATTCATAATTCTAGTTTTATGTAATGTTGTTGTTTTAAATAAAAATAAGGAGGGAAATTTGATTTTACGCTCATATAACGTTCTCTGTCCACTCCTCTACAAAATGTTATTTTTCTATCTACTTCACGTTAATAGAGATAAACGTCTGAAGAAACAGTATCATAACACATTTCGTTGTAGATCCAAGAGAGATGCAGGAAACTAAAGTATTTATTCAAATGTTTAAAAGGTGAGTCGATACTTTCTGGCTTTGAAATGACACTTTTTCAATGAGAAACAGCTGAATGATACCCAGAATTTCAAAACTCTAGGTATAAGCATTTGAAAATTCAAACCAATAACAATGGATATCTAGGGAATGGTTTTTGCCCCCAAATATTGACATTTTTGTGTGTTTTAAACAATATCTACATTTATTGTGTAGTAAACTTTTGTCTGTCTCTTATGGTTTACTAATTATACAAAATTCATTCAGAATGAAGAGAATCTACTAAATAATCTTATACAATTATTTTAATCAAAATCGTAAAATCAGTTTTTATAAAATAAAAAAAATATCTGATGTGTTACACTCACATGACTTTCTCTACTCTTTTACAGACTATTTTTACAAACGCTTATTCTCCATCTACTTCATGTTAATCGAGATGTTAATCTTATTGCTGAGTTTCTTGTAGATGCAAGGGGAATATGGTAGGCTTGAAGCGATAGTCAAATATTTTAAGAGCTGGTTGCTATGTGGCGCATTCCATTCTGTTTGCATGTCCAGGACATAAAAAAATGAATAACGAATTTGAGAAAAAGTATAAATATTGGAAAATTTAAGGGAATAACAAGCAATATCTCGAAAATGGTTCACTCAACAAACAAAAATATATATGACATAAATTGTGTATTTTAACGCGACCTACATTTTTGTGTAGTAAAATTTTGTCCATCTCTTATGGTTTACCAGTTATGCAAAAGTCGTTCACAATGAAGAATACTCTTGGAGACATTCCCAGAAAATTCGAGATATACATTTCATTTGTCATGAAAATATCTTAAACATGTGATATTTTAATCAAAATCGTTAGTGCCGTTTTTGACAAAATTACAATTTTTGAAAAATCTTCCATGTAAAGGGTAATCTGGGGTGGGGGGATTTTCTTGAAAAGCTTCGTGTCGCGTCTCTGGAAGATACTGAACCTAAATACCAAGTTTGGTGTTTATCCGACTGTTCGTTTCTGAGTTATGCTGTTCACACACACACACACACTCACACACACACACACACACACACAGAGGCATGTTTCCAAAAATGCGTTTTTTGAATTCAGGGGTCTCAAAACACGTATCTCCGGTGAAATCTCGGTATCGAATTTTTTAGTGGATTGCAATACTTCCCCTACTGACTATACGTAGTAGAGAAAGTAATTAATGTAAAGGTTAGTCTAGTGGGCAGATTTTCTTGAGAATTTTCGTGTCGTGCACTTAGAAGATGTCGAACTTAAATAATATTAGCTCTATTTATCCGACATTACGTTTTTATTTAATCAGAGGACCTCAAAACGCGTATTTCGGTGAAATGTCGATATAGAATTTTTGAGTGGAGTGCAATAGTTTATCTGCCTACTATACGCAAGCAGTAAAGAATGTAAAAATATGAGGGGTTAATGAGGAATTAAATTTGAAAAAATTCAAAATTTTTACTTATCAGTTTATGCAGCCTCATAATTTGGAAATTTATGTTTAATATGTTACATATATATACAAGTTTTATAAAATCAATAATTGTATTTTAAGTATACTTTTTTAAAATGGTATTGTTTCTACCATTTTCTACTCTGAAAACTGCACCACTTCAAGAAATATTAAAACTATTTTATCAAATTAGAGCAATAAATTTAGAAGGAAAACTTCTAAATACGGTAACAATTTTAGTCTGATATCGCATATAATTTCTGACATAATGGGTAATGAGTTTATCAAATTTAACGTTATCTGTATAAGGTTTCTAATGTCCTCTGGAGTAAATACGCTATTTAAAAATGGAACTATTCCTATATTTTTAAACTTAGAAAATAATAAAATGTATGATTTATTGTTCTACTTCAATGATTTTTCAAAATTTTATCAGTGTTTTGTTATTGCGTTTTTATAAAATATTTAATATCTTGGAAAGTATTATATCAAACTGCAGTTTTACAAGCACGGATAGAAATTTTAAACCAAATAACTTAAAATTGTCAGAAATGTATTAATTCAGTCTAAAGATTCCTTGTATGGAATTTATATGTGCAGATAAATTTTGTTCAATTTGTTAATTTTAAACTCGTGGATCGTTTCATGTGTTCATGCAGATGGCCTAATTGTGTTAAGAAGATGCCAGAGTGTACGATTGTCATGATGTACAGGCGAGTGGATGAACGCCTACGGGAGGATGCATGCTGCCCCGCTAAACGCCACACGTAGAAGAAGTTGCCTATCAGAAATTCTGCAGGCGCTACTGCCTTAAGCAACTCGAGAACTGTGGGTCTCTTTATGGCCCGTTAACAAATTATAGAGGTCCCGAGTTTGTTTTTAGAATTAGCAGGACATTCAATATGAGTTCGGAGCTGGAAGTATGCTGTACGCATGCGCCGCTATCGAGTAGGTCGCCATCGACCGGAATTCGCGCGGCCTGGGACGTTGGACTATAGGCAGGAGGGGCGTCGGGACGCGGGGGGTGCTGTGGTACAGCTTCTGACTTGTGACAAATGGAGCAGGCGTCTTTTGTTTGTTTATTGATGGTTCGATACCCACTTGGCGCGCAGGATCGTCATCCTCCAATGCACATAGTAAGACTGGACTTTTTTTACCACTTAAGGTAGAGAAATACACTTTCCACAAAAAATTCGACATCGATATTTCACCGGAAGTATATGTTTTGAGGACCTATGAATTTAGAAAAAGTTTTTAGAAAACGTCAACTTGTATGTGACCGAAGCTGGGATATATACCAATCTTAATAATTAATACAGCCACGATATTAAAAGAAAGTGTACATTTTTTAAAAATTCACCACCGTAAGCAAGCCTTATAAAATAATACGGATGGTTTTTGTTTTCTCAAAAAATACATTTTTATAAACTGCTTATTTTCCTCGTAGAATTGAAATAAAAAACGTAGATCTACAATTTATGATGGATAAAATCTTGTTATGGCATTAATTATTTTAAAAATATTCGCAGACTTTGAAACGATAAGTTGTCGTTCTTTCTTTTCTTTCTCCTGCTTTATAAGCATTTGAATGTTGTCTCAAAATTTATATTACAGCAGGATTAACCATTAACCAGCTAAAAATAATTTCTAAGAATATTTATCAAAATTAATCCTAAGTAAATATAAATAATTTGTAGAAGAAATATGAAAATAAATTATTTTACAAGAAATTATACGTAATATTTTTACTTTTTCTACTACGTATAGTAAGAAGGGGAAGTATTGTATTCCACCCAAAAATTCGATACCGAGATTTCACCGGAAATATATGTTTTGAGACCCTTTGAATGCAAAAAAGCATTTTTGGAAACCTGTCCGTGTGTGTGTGTCTGTGAACAGCATAACTCAGAAACGAACAGTCGGATAAACACCAAACTTGGTATTTAGGTTCAGTATCTTCCAGAGATGCGACACAAAGGTTTTCAAGAAATCCCTCCACCCCAGATTACCCTTTACATGGAACATTTTTCGAAAATCTTAATTTTCTCAAAAATGCCTCTAACGATTTTGATTAAAATATCATTTATTTGAGATATTTTCATGACAAATGAAATGTATATCTCGAATTTTCTGGAATGTCTCCAAAAGTATTCTTCATTGTGAACGACTTTTGCATAACTGGTAAACCATAAGAGATAGACAAAATTTTACTATACCAAGAATGTAGATCGCGTTAAAATACACAATTTATGTCATATACATTTTTTTTTGTTGAGTGAACCATTTTCGAGATATTGTTTGTTATTCCCTTAAATTTTCCAATACTTATACTTTTTCTCAAATGTAAATTCGTTATTTGTTTTTTTATGTCTTGGACATACAAAGAGAATGGAATGCGTCACATAGGAACCAGCTCTTAAAACATTTGACTATCGCTTAAAGCCTACTAATTCCCCTTGCATCTACAAGAAAATTAGTAATAAGATTTACATCTCGATTAACATGAAGCATATGGAGAATAAGCGGTTGTAAAAATAGTTTGTACAAGAGTAGAGAAAGTCATGTGAGTGTAACGCTTATTTTTTTTTGATAATTTCTGTTTTGAGCAGTTAACTTTTTTTTAACTCAATAACGCTGAAGGTGTGTTTTGGTGATTATATGTGTCTGCATATTAAACCGGAGTTCTTTAGTATGAATCTAATTTGAAATGAGTAATATGGGTGTTCGCTTCTCTAGAAAATACTCCATATATCCAGGTTTTCTCAGATTTTGGAGTTGTGTTCATAACATTTTTTAAAAATAAATTAATCATTGTATCAACATAAGCTTTTTTAAACGAAAAAAATCAATTACACAAGAAAAAGTAAACTTTTATTAAAATCGTTCCTCCCGGGCTAGCTTAAGGATTAATTGGTCATTCAAGTCTCGATAGGCCTCATAATATATTACATGGGAATGCACATATTAAAATGATGCGTTATATAACTTCTCAGGCGGCACGTGGGCGAGTGCTTAGACTACTCGCCTCTCAACAAGGCGACCCGGGTTCAATCCCAGAAAACCGCATGTGGGAGTTTTGGTGGACAAACATTTGACAAGACTCGGTGTCGAGGCGGTTTCTCTGTGGCTTCTCCCACTATTCATTCCGCCAATTGCTCCATTACAACCTTTTCTTTCAAACATCTCACCGTCATTTCATATCATCTCCTTCCTACCAGGCTTGGGGCTGATAAACCATCCTCGCTGTTCTCTCTTATCCATAGTCTGCTCCCCGGCAGGCACCTAACCCCAAGAGTCCTGGGAGGTGTAAGCCCTTACAGCGGGGAGGGTAAATAGAGAAAGAAGATACAATTTCTCCCTAAAAAAGATGTTCTAGGAAATAAAGTAAAATTGCGAAATTTCTGCTTAATATTGTATATTTTTATTTTCTCTACCACGTATATCATTCAGGTAGAGAAGGTATTGCATTCTATCCAAAAGTTCGATACCGAGATTTCACCAGAAATGTTTTATGGCGCCTTGAATTAAAAAAAAACACTTTTTAGAAAAAGTTCCTGTGTGTGTACAGTTCTATAAATAGCATAACTCAAAAACGAAAAGTCAGATAAAAATTAAACTTGGCATTCAAGAAAAACGCCCCACCCTAAACTACCCTTTACCTGGAACTTTTATCAATATTTTTATCTTATAAAAATGCCAGTAACAGTTTTGATTAAAATCCTCCAAAGATGCGACACGAATATTATCAAGAAAATCGCCCCACCCATAGCTACCCTTTACATGGAACATTTAAAAAATATATTTTTATAAAAAAAATGGCTCTAACGCTTTTGATTAAAATACCGTATATTAAAGATATTTACATGACAAATAAAAAGCATATCTTGAATTTTCTAGAATTAAATTGAGTTTTATTTATGGACGCTCTTTAACTACTATGCTCCTTAGCGTCGCATTCTATATTGGGCGTGAAAGACCAGAAATTTAGCTCAAATGCCTCTTTATCAGGCTTGAGGTTCTTTTACGTGCCGTAAATCTACGACACGGGACTTTCACCTTTGCTTACCTTCCGAAGGAAGTCATGCAAAGGATTTTTACGCCCGAAAAATTCCATCGCCCTCCGTCTGGTTTGAACCCGCAACCTCGGGAACTAGAGTCTAGCAATGGTAACCACAACACCACGGAGGACGACTTGAATTTTCTGAGAATAGCCTGTGAAGTCCTCTTCATTCGGGAGGAAATTGGTATAATCTTGTTTAACTGGTAAACGTGATAGACGAAAACGTACAGCACAAAAAATGTAGATCTCTTTAAAACCCACAATCTGTTTCAAATAGCTATTTTAGTGGCGTAAGCCATTTCCGAGATCCGTTATTAATGTTTCAGAGTGTTCAGTGCTTTGTCATTCTTTTAAGGTCCTGTCAACATTCGTTGTTTCTTGCGACTGCATGAAAGTGAGGCAGTGTTTTTAACACATAAATGATTTCAGTCTAATTATATAATATAAAATATAATAACAGCCCGCCTTAAAGCAATATGTGTATAATATAATATATAAAATGCACGTAACAGTCCTTGTATATGCTTTTATTATTGTATACATGTGTAATAATGCTATGTGAATGCATTACGTAATTTAATAATGTAGGAGCTGTGAGAATAATAGGTTAAAAGTTGCTAACAATGAGGTAACCTTGAGGCAATAATGAATTTGAAACTTTAATGCTTCTTGTAATTCTTGGAAACAATAATGTAATTTTTGTTACAGTTTATAAAATAGCCAATCAACAACCAGAAAAAGCTTTAGTTAATTGGACTAGGATTAGCCAATCAGAAACTAAAATATAGCAAAATTTACAAATTCAGAAGTCAGTTGTTATAGACAGTGTTCCTAACCGGACGCGAGAAGTGTCCTCGAGAAGTTTAATAGGTAATTGTGTGAGACAAAAATAGTTTACGTGTTAAAAAGTGCAAGTATTTAATAAAAAAATCTGATGTGTTACACTCACATAACTTTCTCTACTCTTGTACAACCTAATTTTACAAACGGCTATTCTCCATATGCTTCATGTTAATCGAGATATCGAGATGTCAATCTTATTGGTAATTTTCTTGTAGATGCAAGGAAAATATGGTAGCTTTTAAGCGATAGTCAAATATTTTAACGCTGGTTGCTATGTGACGTATTCCATTCTCTTTGCATGTCCAGGACATAAAAAAAATGAATAACGAATTTGAGAAAAAGTATAAGTATTGGAAAATTTAAGGAAATAACAAGCAATATCTCGAAAACGGTTCACTCAACAAAAGAAATGTATATGACATAAGTTGTGTATTTTAACGCGATCTACATTTTTTGTGTAGTAAAATTTTGTCTATCTCTTATGGTTTACCAGTTATGCAAAAGTCGTTCACAATGAAGAATACTTTTGAACATTCCCAGAAAATTCGAGATATACATTTCATTTGTCATGACATTACCCTAAACATATGATATTTTCATCAAAATCGTTAGAGCCATTTTTGAGAAAATTATAATTTTCGAAAAATCTTCCATGTAAAGGGTAGTCTGGGGTGGGGGGATTTTCCTGAAAACCTTCGTGTCGCATCTCTGGAAGATACTGAACCTAAATACCAAGTTTGGTGCTTATCCGATTGTTCGTTTTTGAGTTATGCTGTTCACAGACACACACACACACACACAGACACACACACACAGACACACACACACACACACACGGACATGTTTCCAAAAATGCTTTTTTTGGATTCAGGAGGTCTCAAAACGTGTATTTCCGGTGAAATCTCGGTATCGAATTTTTGGGTGGAATGCAATACTTCCCCTACTTACTATACGTAGTAGAGAAAGTAAAAATCTCACAGCTCTCTATATCAGTGAAGTGTTATTTAAATCGTGTCAAGCATTAATAAATGGAGTGAAGAAAAACTTAAAATCTGTGTAAGCCTACATTCTTAGCCGCACCACTCCCTGCTAAGACATTCATGTCTCTAAAAGAATATAAATACTGACGCAGCCGAGGCAAATATAAATATACAATATTTAAAGAAACAGTCGAAATTACAAAGTTAATGTTTTTAAAACATTTTGGGGGTCGCAAAAGCCACCGGAAAGTACATTTGGGGCGAAGGCTACCGCAAAATTTCTACCATACGTGCGGTTGCTACTACTACAAGTTCGGCTCCCCAACAGTTGAAATATAATACATCATCTTCAAACTGACTTTCCATACGTAGCAACAACTTCTTCAAATTGGCTCCCAAAACGTGGGGCTAATAAAAAAAACCTAAAAATAACTTCCTCTTCAAAAGAATATGGAATTTTAACGAAATGTGAATGTAACTATTTCTGTAAAGGTTTATTTCGATTAAAATGTAGTAGATACAAAAGTAAACTTTTGTAAGAATAGTTTGCATCACCACTAATAAACCATAAATGGTAGAGAAAGTTATGTAAATGTAGCACATTATTATAAATGTCAGCCCCTATTATCTATCGTGGCTACAACGAAATCTGTAATGAAATAATTTCTGAAAACGTTTACCTCGATTACGTATATTAATAATTTTTTTAACAATAGTTTGGAAAGAAGGGGTAGGGGATGTTATGAAAATGTAACCAGTAGATTTTTTTCTCTCAAAAAATGCTGCTGATAAAAGTGATTTTTGGATTAAGCTAAGCATTTTTTTCACAAAGAAAGTCGAATCGATTTCTTAAAACAACATCCCAATTTTACTATCACAAAATTGAGTAACAAAGTATTTCTGTTTACCTTCTGTTGTTTATCACATACAACAATGATAATTGCCTCTTTAGTCGAGAGGACAGTATACTGGCTTCTCAACCCCGAGATCCAGGGCTCAACTCTAGAACCCTTCCCTACCCTCAGCAGTGTCTGAAAACATGAATGTGGTAGTGTATGTGCGTGTATTTCCGAATGAACATTAATAAACAGTTAATTTCCTGTTATGTTACATTCACACGTCTTTTTCTAAACATTCCTCAGCAAAGTATTGTTACAAATTCTTATTTTTTACCTACTTCGTATTAAACGAGATAAACTGAATTTATTGTATTACTCATTTCCTCGTAGGTACAAACGGAATAGCTTCTAGCGTTCCCTGAATTATACATAGCACTTTGGATTTTGTATAGGCATTTCTCTCGCTCTATGTCGTCCTCCGTGGACTAGTGGTACCGTGCTAGCCTCTAGTTACCAAGGTCGCGGGTTCAAACCCGGCGGAGGGCGATGGATTTTTTTCGGGCGTAAAAATCCTTAGCATGGCTTCCTTCGGAAGGGAAGTAAAGTCGTTGGTCCCGTGTCGTAGATTTACGGTACGTAAAAGAACCTCAAGCTTGATAAAGAGGCCTCTGAGCAAAATTATCGGTATTTCACGCCCAATATAGAAGTTAAAGAGCGTCCATAAATAAAACTCAATTTCATTTTCTCTCGCTCTATGAAGGAGTGAGTCTTGAACGGCTGGTCGTATCACCTGATACATTCTGCACTTTGCAATAATACCTTTTTATATCTCTTATCTGCCGCATATCAGTGGTAGAATTCACAAGATCCTAAAAACTATATAAACCCGATGTATTATATACGATACAACAGTTAAAACCCCCTTGAACCCCCTCAAAATTAAAAGAGATAATTTGATCTCTTGAATATTCATGCTATTTTGTCCTTAATGACATATCTTGTTCTGCAGAGCAACACTTATACATGTCTCTCATTTTAGACCCCCAAAAAGTACCCCCCCCCAACTTTCGAAAAAGAAAAACGTTCTTGTTCTTGCAAATTTGTTATTGTATTTCGACCCAGAGAAGCTCATTAAGCACAAATATAAATTCAACTGTCTGAATTTGGTCTCGAGTGTCTAGAGGTTAAGGGAATACAGTAGACTTCAAATATTTTAAGAACGGTTGGCTTTGAAATTGCGTTCTCTTTGCTTGAACGCGAAAAAGAACAACAGTAATATCGATTTGCAGTTGATAAAGGTATAAAGTATCTGAAAATTCAAACCAATAGCCAACATCGCGGAAATGGTTAACACAACGAAAAATTGTATTTAACATAAATTGTGTACTTTGACCACATTTACATTTTCTGTGTAGTAACATTGTCTATCTCCTAAGGTTTACCAATTATACAAAATTTAGTTCAGAATGAAGACGATTTTAGAGGTTATTCCCGGAGAATTCAAGATATACATTTCATTTGTCATATAAATATCTTAAACTACGCCATTTTTTAAAAAATAAAAAACAACCAAAAATTTTCCAAGTAAGAGTGGTTTGAGGAGGGGGGGAATTTCATCAAAATCTTCCTTTTGAGTTCTTAAAAGGTCCTAAACTTATATACCAAGTTTCGTATTTAACTGACTTTTCGTTTTTGGGTTATGCGCTCACAGACAGACAGACAGACCTCTTTTTAAAAATGCATTTCTGGTCACCGTAGTAATATAGTTCCGAAAAGAAAACAAATTTCGTATTTTCGTATTTTCTCTTTGGTTTTCAAATACAAAAAATGTTTAGATATTAAACTGCATTTTTACTTGTTTTGTTCACCTTGAGCATTATTTATAACAAGCTTGACCTGCAAGAACCGAAGCGGTCTATATTCCGTATTGCAGTCAACTTTTGTTTTAATGTTACAAGCCTATAATATTAAAGCTATTATCTATATTTATTTTATGATTTAATAGCTGTTTCTGGAGTTTCAATCTCGCTCCCTCTCTCTGCAATGTACATGTGCGACGTTTACAAAACCGACAGTAAATTGTTTTTCTGAAATGTTAGCAGGAATTAAAGACTTAATACGTTTAATACACATTACAATAAAGCACCCAGAAGTGCTATAAAATACGATCCTATAGACATTCTTTTCGCAAAACAAAAACATTTTATGCGATATATTCACATGACTTTCTCTATCCTCAATCGTTTATTAGTGAACATATAAACCACTACTAAGTCTTATTTTTATATCTACTTCACTTTAATCCAAATAAACCTTTACAGAAATAGCTACATTACACATTTCGTTATAAATACAAAGAAAACAGCGATAGTCAAATGTTTAACAACTGGACGCTATATGCTGGCCTTAAAATTCCATACTGTTTCCATGACATCGCGAGAAACTGAACAATTCGAACCAGTAATAACGGATATCTCGGAAATGGCTTATGCTACAAAAAAGTTATTTGAAATAAATTGTGTGTTTTAAAGAGCTCTACTTTTCTTGTGTAGTACGTTTTCGTCTATCATGTAACGTTTAACAGTTATATAAGATTATACAAAATTCCTTCCGAATGAACAGGACTTCAGAGGCTATTCCCAGAAAATTCAAGATATACATTTTATTTGTCATGTAAATATCTTTAATGTCTGGTATTTTAATCAAAAATTTTAGTCTTCATTAGAAAATAAAGCATTTCGAAAAATGTTCCATGTATAGGATAGTTTAAGGTGATGGTATTTTTTTTTTTTAAAAATCTTCGTCGCATCTTTGAAAGGCACTGAAACCTTGTATTTAAGTTTGGTGTTGATCCGAGTTTTAGTTTTTTGAGTTATGTGTTCAGTGTTTAGGGACGTCAAAACATGTATTTCGACTGAAATCTTGGTATCGAATTTTTGGGTGGAATGCAATATATGTAGGTGGCAGAGAAAGTAAAAATTATTCAGAATTGTTTTATTTTGTGCCCCTTTATCACCCATACTCCTCTTTCGAAAATTAATTGAAGTAGCAAATAGGCCATTTTCTATAGGTTATATAACGAAGGGGGACACCTGGTGTACTGCTATTTGTGGCTACCACCCATAAGTGGTAGGGATAAAGTGAAGGAACCACAGGGGGCTACAGGTCGCAAGCCATAGAGACGCGCGGAAGTCCCTAGTAGTTTCATGCTCGAAGACCCGTCCCTTGCAGGAATTCCTAGAGAGGGTGATGAACGGGTCGTTCAACCAAGCAGGCCTCTAGTGTCCACGGGAAGTGCCTACTGTTTCCTTTGAGCAAGGATTCCTTCCATCTGTCCGGCACCGTCATACGTCACAAAATAAATAATGTTCATAGGTTATGCGCATCATTTAAAACGTGTGCTGGTTTAAATTCTTTGAAAGATTGGAGAACCTGACATATTGCTGAAGAAAGGATCATTTGTTTAAAATTAAAGGAACAAGGCACAGAACCCACATAGAAAAATTCTCTTTTATCAAAGAACCATTGAAGAATTGAATTGCCTATAGCAGACTTCCAGGGCTTCTCCTTCTGTCCGTGAGGAAATTTAGCAAAAATCTAAATAGAATAAATGTTGGATAATTAATTGTAAAGGTTACTTAGATGCATACTGACTGAATACGTGAATGTAAACAGTGAAGTAATTAATGATTTCTAAACGTTTAGCTGTTATATTATAAAACCATAACGTGGTAGCTGTAGTATATGATTCGTTGGTAGAATCGTTTTATTCACATTACTGTTGTGTATACACTTATTCTTTGTAACTTATTTTATATATTTAACTCTGCCACCGGGTAATACAAAGTTACAGTGGAACATAATGCAAAAATTAAGAGAAATGATGAAAGGGAAATCGTGGTAGATGAGAAAGCACTACAGGGTTCGGCTACCGACCAGGGAAACTACGAAAAACCCGATCAGATTCGGCGGCCCTCCCAAATGCGAGCTTTACAATTTTCCGTTGATTCATCTCGCACGGTAGCCTATTTTCTAAGTGGGACCTAAGGTATGCCATATACCAAATTTCATAAACATTTCATTGACCATTCTTGGGCGAAAATATAACAGACATACGAAACAAAATATTAAAATATATTCTTTGGGTTCGGGTTAGCTTATTATACATATTACTTTATATAAAAACTGAAATTTAGCTGAAACACCGTCTTTAGATTTGTTTTATTACCAGCAGGTGGAAAATAGCACTGATAGCGTTTTCGTTAACTGTGGAGATCTTACTCTCTGTCTTGTTACATGTCCCACCCCCTCATCTCCCTCTTTCTCTCCCTCTATGAGAAATATACATGTGATGTTTTACAAACCGTTAATAAAATTAAAACTGCAGTGACAAGTTTAACAGTTTACAAACTTGTAGGAGGAGTGTTTTTAAAATAAGTACCCTTTTAATGTTTTTCTGCCGCAGTCACAGTTTTTAGCATGCGTGATCACTTCTTTCATTCATTAGGAAGCCAGACGCAGTTGCGGCAGAACGTCCCTTTGTGTTTTCCTGTTGTTAGAGCGTTTAGAAGACAATCGAATGACCCGCCGACTGCGAAGTCGCTCGATGATTCGCTTTTGAATGCGAGAAATGTTACACCAGCTAACATTCGTCCCCAATTGTGTGAAGTTTATGCATAAACAATGAATGATAATGCCCGGCCACATGCAGGCAAACAAACTCAAGATGTGATCACATCACTTGGTTGGGAGCAATTCGACCACCCTCCCTACAGTCCGGATTTGCCACCAAGCGATTTTGGTGTTGTGAAACAGGGAGTGCATACTTGGCTTTCATCACAGGCGGCATCATTCTTTGACGAAGGCATTCAAAAACTGTTTTCTGTAAGGTGTAAGGTAATGGATAATAATAAAGTATTTGGAAAATAATGCTGTGTTATTTTTTTAAAAAAAATTATTTGTACTTGCTAGTTATGTGATGGTAGCCGTATTTTTCTCAAAACAACAACCTCTGATATCTTACATTCACATGACTTTCTCTACCCTCTCTTCTACAACCTGTTCATACGCAAACGTATTTTTCTATCTACCCCATGTAAAACAAACTTTTGCAGAAATAATTTCATTACATATTTCTTTATTGGTAAAAGGACAAGACAGAAGACTGAAGTGATAGTCAAATGTTTCAAGGAAGCTATATGCTACTCTTCCATGACACCGCGAGAAACAAAAGAGTGGTGCTTTAGCACTTCAAAAATATATAAAGTATTTAGCAATGATATCTAGGAAATGGTTAAAGCCTAAATAATTATGTTTATCATAGGCTTAACATTTATACAATGAAGTAGTCTTTACAGACTACTCGAAGAAAATTCATATGATATATATTATTAGTCGGCAAATATCTAAAACCTATGGTAGAGGTAGAACTATAAGCCATTCATCGGAGGGGGGCACCTCGCGCGCTGTGATCAGCACAGATCTATTGCGGCTACCACCCTCCAGGAGGAAGGCATGAGGTGAAGGAACCACAGGAGGTCACAGGGATGCGCACAAGTCCCTAACATTTCCAAACTCGCACTGGTGTCCATGAGGAATACTCTTTATATCAAGAATGATTCCGCACCATCTGACCGGCACCGCCATACGCTACGAAACCTAAAAACACCTGAAATATGAGAAGGAAAGGGAGTAAAAAGGGAAATGATGGAGAGGAAATCGTGCTAGTGAATAAACCATCCCAGAATTCGCCTGGTGACTCCGGGGAAACCGCGAAAAGCTCATGGGTCAAATTGGGCAGTAGCCGGATATCGAACCCGAGACTTCCCGAATGCGAGTCGAGCACGTTATCGCGGCATCAGCTCGCTCGATAAAACATATGGTATTTTAATCAAAATGTGGTTAGTTTGGGGCAGGGGGGTCTTCTTGAAAATCTTGATCAAGTTTGATATTTATTCGAAATTTTGTTTTTGAGTTATGCTGTTCACAGACACGTCTTTTTCAAAACCTTTTTGTTCAGGCGACCTCAAAACATGTAGGGAAACTAAAACCTTATTAATAAGCAAACTGTTTAGAGCTCCTTTTTGGGAAAAAATAATTAAGAATGTAGCTTGCTTTATATCTAGGAACTAACATTTATTACATATCAAGTTTTCACATTGCTTATGGCATTCTTTATTGAAACAATTTTCAGCTAGAGTATAGATTTTGGAAATGTCTTATGAATAGCTAGAGGAGCACATAATTCCCAAATTACACTCGTAGTTAAGTAGGTTCTGCGGTCGCTGAATTAACTGCGAGGACTGTTTGTTAAGTGCAGGCTGTAAAGGGGATGCGGCAGTACAGAGCCGTTAAAATTGTTTATTGCCGCACATCAACTGTTTTATAGACTGTTGTCCTGTTGCTGTACATTATAGGGTTTTCCAAAACTTCTAGAGAACCTAGACTAGAGCATTTTTTTAATGTAGTACCTTTTACAAGGTTTGATTATCGCAGATTCACCTGGAAATTCAGTTTTACTTTCTTTAACACTTTCATAAGAGCATAACTCATAAAGGAAATGTATTTGGTATTTATGCTCAGTACCTTACAACTACGGGGCGTAACTGCTTTTAAGAAAATCCTCCACTCCAAACTACCCTTTACATGGAACATATTTTTGAAATGTTTTATTTTATAAACACGATTCTAACGATTCTTATTAAACTAATACATATTAAACATATTTACATGGCAAATACACAAGAAATGTAGATCTCTTTAAAACACACAATTTATTTCCAATAACTTTTCTTGTAGCATAAACCATTTCCGAGATATCCGTTATTAAAGGTTAGAATTGTTCAATACTTGGTCATGCTTTTTAATTCCTGTTAATTTTCAATTTTTCTCGCGATGTCGTGGAAACAGTATGAATTTTAAGGCCAGCGTCCGGTTGTTAAACATTTGACTATCGCTGTTCTCTTTGTATCTATAACGAAATGTGTAATGTAGCTATTTCTGCAAAGGTTTATCTCGATTAAACTGAAGTAGATAAGAAAATAAACTTTCGTAAGAATAATTTGTATACTGACTAATAAATGATAAAGGGTGAAGAAAGTTCTGTTAATATAACACATCAGATTTTTCAATGTGGTAATCGATCCCTTTTCTTTTTAGGTATTACGTAAGCATATAGACTATCAGTAATTATCTTCAGTAACAGGTTTCAAATAGTTTCAGGTTATTTAGTTGAGATTAGTGAATAATATGGGTGATGTTATTTCGGTATGGAAATTAACGCGATTTTAAAATCTAAATTCACAGGGGGGGGGTCTGGAAGTTTTGTTTACCTATGTATACCACCCGTTCTTTATCCACATTAAGAAAACAATTGAAATGCAGGTTCAGATACAAAAGATCTGATGTGTTACACTCACATGTCTTTCTCTACTCTTGTACAAACTATTCTTACAAACGCTTATTCTCCATATGCCTCATGTTAATCGAGATGTTAATCTTATTGCTAATTTTCTTGTAGGGGAATTGGTAGGCTTTAAGCGATAGTCAAATATTTTAAGAGCTGGTTGCTATGTGGCGTATTCCATTCTCTTTGTATGTCCAGGACATACAAAACGAGTAACATATTCCCATTTGAGAAAAAGTATAAGTATTGCAAAATTTAAAGGAATAACAAGCAATATCTCGAAAATGGTTCACTCAACAAAAAAAAAACGTATATGACATAAACTGTGTATTTTAACGCGATCTACATTTTTGGTATAGTAAAATTTTGTCTATTTCTTATGGTTTACCAGTTATGCAAAAGTTGTTCACAGTGAAGAATATTTTTGGATACATTCCCAGAAAATTCAAGATATACATTTTATTTGTCATAAAAGTATCTTAAACATATGATATTCTAATCAAAATCGTTAGAGCCATTTTTGAGAAAATTAAAATTTTCGAAAAAGTTCCATGTAAAGGGTAATCTGGGATGGGAGGATTTTCTTGAAAACCTTCGTGTCGCATCTCTGGAAGATACTGAACCTAAATACCAAGTTTGGGGTTTATCCAAATGTGCGTTTCTGAGTTATGCTGTTTACAGACACACACACACATGGACATGATTCGGTGAAATCTCGGTATCTAATTTTTGGGTGGAATACAATTCTATAGTTGAGAGAAAGTAAAAAGTCCTTCATACTTTATCTAGGATTTTAATTGAAGCTTACAGGTACCCTAGCAATTCTAATTACGAATTATAGTTTTTAAGATTATATAAACTTAAAAATATCCTATATAATTATGTATTACTATATGACAAAAAATCCCTGTAAATTTCTACCGGCTTCACTGAGTATCGTATGAGTTATTTTGTATAAAAATTGAAATACAAAACGTTTTAAATTTACTGTGAAAACTAATACTATAGGCTTAAATAAAAGTATATGACAGCATTCAACATTCTGGCGTCATATTAAAGTGCGGGTTTTAAAAATTAAATCTGTATTTTTGGGGGGGATAAAAAGGGTCCCATTTTATCCATATCTTTACTTTCCTTTCTATTTAACTATGGTGTGAGAGGGAATTTTTAGAATTCCATGTTTCAAATGAACTTTGTTTACATCTGAAAGCTTTGTTTTTAATGTTTTGCGAGTTGATTGCCGTGTAGTTTGTTCAATTTGCTCTAATAGCTTGTTAATTCATCATTTAAAGATTTACTGTTCACCTAAAAATGAATTTTACTAGAGAACATTTCGGGGCTATGATGTTTTACGATTTTAACGTCATCAACGCCTAAATAATGTGAAGATCGGCTTAGAAATGCATTTGGCGAAGAAGCCCCATCTAAGGCAACAATTTATAATCGATACAGCGAATTCAAAAGAGATGGGTTTTTTCTTAGTGGTGAATTTATTCGGGTGACATTGGGCACTAGTAGGAGTCCAATCCAAAACATTTTACATCAACAGTTAGACATGAAAAAACTTTGTTGTCGATGGATTCTACATAAACTAACTCCCGATCGAAAACAACGCTTTGATTGATGCAGAAAAACTCTGGAGAAATTCCGAGGCGGCACTTCAAATTTTATTTGGAATATCGTTACCGTTAATGGAGTTATTGTTATGCTCCTGAAAAGAAACGTCAATGGTCTCAATGGATCTTTCCAACAGAACCTAACGCTACTACGACGAATTCACAGTGCTGGTAAAAAGATTGTTTCTAGTTTTTTTGTCTTCTAAAACAGGCCATACTGCTACTATAGTATTAGAAGATAGTCCACATTACTGCCGATTGCTACACAAATGTCAGCTTACCGCATTTTTACTTTCTCTACTATGTATAGTAAGTAGGGGAAGTATTGTATTCCACCCAAAAATTCGATACCGAGATTTCACCGGAAATATATGTTTTGAGACCCCCTGAATCCAGAAAAACCATTTTTGAAAACATGTTCGCGTGTGTATGTCTGTGAACAGCATAACTCAGAAACGAAGTCGGATAAACACCAAACTTGATATTTAGGTTCAGTATCTTCCAGAGATGCGACACGAAGGTTTTCAAGAAAATCCCCTCACCCCAGAGTACCCTTTACATGGAAGATTTTTCGAAAATTTTAATTTTCTCAAAAATGGCTCTAACGATTTTGATTAAAATATCATATGTTTAAGATATTTTTATGACAAATAAAATGTATATCTTGAATTTTCTGGGAATGTCTCCAAAAGTACTTTTGCATAACTGGTAAACCGTAAGAGATAGACAAAATTTTACTACACAAAAAATGTAGATCGCGTTAAAATACACAATTTATGTCATATACATTTTTTTGTTGGGTGAACCATTTTCGAGATATTGCTTGTTAGTCCCTTACATTTTCTAATGCTTATACTTTTTCTCAAATGGAAATTCGTTATTCATTTTTTTTGTCCTGGTAATACAAAGAGAATGGAATACTCCACATAGCAACCAGCTCTTAAAATATTTGACTATCGCTTAAAGCCTACCATACTCACCTTGCACCTACAAGAAAATTAGCAATAAGATTAACATGAAGCATATGGAGAATAAGCGTTTGTAAAAATAGTTGGTACAAGAGTAGAGAAAGTCATGTGAGTGTAGCACATCAGAAATTTTTTTTTTAAAAAAATCGTGATAAACACCCAAAAGGAAAGATAATGTTACATCATGACAACGCATCGTCGCGTTCAGCAAAACTAATAATTGAGGTCAGCACCATGGACACTCCACCATACAGCCCTGACCTAGCACCATGTGTTTTCTTTTTGTTTCCAAAAATTAAAGATAAAATGCTTGGATTCACTTTTTCGTCATCAGATGAAGCAGTGGAACATTATAAAAACCTGCTTTCTGATGTGCCTAAGAGTGGCATCATTCATATAACGACTAGTTTCATCGAATACAAAAACGTATTGATGTTAACGTGGAATATCTTTAAAACCAATCCTTATTTCATTTTCTAAAAATTTTCACTGTCGCTATTGTAAGTAGAGGAGGTGTTATATTGCATTCAAATTTCGGATACCGAGATTTCTCAGGAAATTAATTTTGCAGGCTCGCTGAATCCACAAAGCTCCGAATGTGTGTGCAGGTGTCTACAAACAACATAACTCAAAAACCAATAGTCGGTTAAATACCACAATTGTTATTTAAGTTCAGCATCTTTGAAGGATGGGACATTAATATTTTCAACAAATCCCCCCCAACTCAAACCAACGCTTTACATATAAAACTTAATTATTTATTTTTCCCAAAAATGGGGTTAACAATTTTCATTAAAATGCCATAAGTTTAAGCTATTTGTATCACATACAAAATTTATATCTTGAATTTTTTTGCGGGTAGCCTATGAAATCTTCTTCATTCTGAATGACTTCTGGTAAACCGTAGGAGAGAGGATAATCTTACTGCAACAAAAATCTGATGTGTTACACTCATATGACTTCGCTTATTCTCCATCTACTTCATGTTAATCGAGATAAACATTTGCAGACTCTATCTTATTGCTAAGTTTCTTGTAGATGTAAGGGGAATATATATTTACAAGGGCAATATAGAAATACAGTAGCCTTTAAGCACATACATATCTCTTAATAGCTGGTTGCTAGGTGCAGCACCATTCCCTTTGCCACAGATTAATACTCTTTGCATATACAAGACAAAAAAATGAATAACGAATTCCCATTTGAGAAAAGTATTGAAAAATTTAAGGGAATAACAAGCAATATCTCGAAAACGGTTCACTCAACAACAAAAAATGTATATGATAAAAAGTGTGTATTTTAACGCGATCTACATTTTGTGTGTAGTAAAATTTTGTCTATCTCTTATGGTTTACCAGTTATACAAAAGTCGTGCACAATGGAGAATACTTTTGGAGACATTCCCAGAAAATTCGAGATATACATTTTATTTCTCATGAACATATCTTAAACATATGATATTTTAATCAAAATCGTTAGAGCCATTTTTGAGAAAATTAAACTTTTCGAAAAATCGTCCCTGTAAATGATAATCTGGGGTGGGGGTTTTCTTGAAAACCTTCGTGTCGCATCTCTGGAAGATACTGAACCTAAATACCAAGTTTGGTGTTTAATCGACTGTTCGTTTCTGAGTTATGCTGTTCACAGACAGACACACAGACACACACACGGACATGTTTCCAAAAATGCCTTTTTTGGATTCAGGGGATCTCAAAACATGTATTTCCGGTGAAATCTCGGTATCGAATTTTTGGGTGGAATACAATACTTCCCCTACTTACTATACGTAGTAGAGAAAGTAAAAATGTAAAACATACATTTTATGTAAAATAAACATTTTGTGGCGTTAACCATTTCCAAGGTATTCTTTGTTATTATTTTGAATTTTCAAATCTTCATACTTCTTTCAAGAGGTCATCACCCAGCGATTCGCTTTTTAAATTTCTGACCGCCGCTTTAGCCTACTATATTATTTTACCTACAACGGAATGTGTAACGAAATTATATCTGGATTAATAAAAAGTAGAGAGAAGTATAAGATATTGTAATAATTGTTTTAGAAGACTGAGTAGAGAAAATCGTGTGAATGTAGCACAACGTAGTTTTTTTTCTATTTCCTTAGACCCTTTAAATAATTAGTGGGAAACCAACAGTGTTTACTGGGGTTTTTGGCGGCTATAGCAACGAATGAACCGCCAATAGATGTGTGTCTTTTCTTGCCCCGTAATCTAAATCAAAATTATGAGAAAACAAATGAACGTAGGAGAAAAAAAGTATTACTTTCTGGATTTTAACCAGCATGCTATTGATTATCGGTATAATTCGAGCCGGTGAGTGGCCCAATGGTGTTCATAGGTGATTAACATAAATAAAAAGCGTTATATCAGCTTAATAACTTAAAAATCTCGAAAAGTCTTAACAGCAGAGATAACTAAAACCTTTAAAACCTCCGCAACTACATGCTTTATACTGAATGTCGTGATTTTCTGGGCTAAATGTTGGAAATTTTAGTAATATAAGTTTAAAAATCTGATGTGTTACATTCTCATGAATTTCTCTACCTACTATCGTTTATTTTTGAATGTCTTCTTATTAAAACAGGCAAACGTTTGCAGAAATTGTATCATTACACTTTTCGTTGTGGGTACCTGAGGGATACAGGTGATGAAGTGATAGTCAACTGTCTGAGTCGCTATATGCTGGCTTTGAAATTCCATACTCTTTGTATGACATCTTAAGCGAAAAAACTAAACGTGAGAGCATGTCAAAAAATAATGAAGTATTGGGAAATTCAAACCAATAACCATGAATATCTCGGAAATGGTTAATGTCGCAGAAAAATTGTTTCAAATATATTGTGTGGTTTAAACAGACATAATACTTTTTCTGTATTAAGTGCTTGTCTATCTCTTATAGTTTACCAGATATAGAAAATTAATTTAGAATTAAGAGAACTTCACAAGCTATTTAGAGAATATTCAAGATATACATTTTATTTCTTAAAGTTTTTTTTTTTACCTTTAGAGCTGTTTTTGAGGAAATTTAAAAATAACAAATCTGTTTCGGCATAAAATGTAGTTTGAGGTGGAGACAGATTCTGGACTTAAATACGAAACTTTGTGTTCATGAAACACACAAATGCATGGACCTCAAAACTTGTATTTTGGGTGAAATCTGGAACATATGCTATGCTTTGTATTGGAGGGGCATAATGTTTATGTATGTCGGTAAAGCCATACGTGATCGACAGTTTTCATTTTTTCTACCACTTTACGAAGCAGATAAGCACCAAATACTATATCCAAAAAGTCGGTAAATACCAAATTCTGAATTTATGTTCAGCATCTTCCAAGGATGCGACACCAAGATTTTCAAGAAACCCCACTCCAAACTACCTTTAGATGCAAATTGTTTCGAAAATTTTGATTTTCTCAAAAATGGCTTTACCATTTTGATTAAAATGCCACATTTTTAATATATTTTCATGATAAATAAAATGTGTATCTTGTGGCAGTAATTTGTATCACAATAATGTAAATGCCAGAGTGATTGTAGTGTAACTTAACATTATTGTATGACAATGATTTGAGATGTTTGTTAATTATAAGCATTGTTAGGAAATAAGTTTACACGGCCTCACTGAAACTGACAATAAGAGTGGATAACAATGAGCGAGGGGGTGAGTTGTTTATCAATTATTAGAGACACGCAAACGACGTCAGAGTGGCGCGCTTTTCTTAGAAATGGCGGGAATTTCTTCCCTAGAGCATATGTTTTAGTAATTTTGATTGGATATAAAAATACACGCTAATGTTGGCGCGTTTTATTAACCAATAGCAGCTCGGTTATAATCTTTAGGCATATCGGGGTGTGGGAGTATAAAAAGCTAAAGCCAGAGGCAAGTATTGTCCAGTTCAAAAAAATCATCCACGCGTTACACGTCGCTGAGTCCAACAGAATCATTCAGAAGTTAAACGTCGCTTAGTTCATCAGAATCGTTCGCGAGTTACACGTCGCAATTCTACAGAATCTCTCGCGTCGTAAAGTTATTTATAAATGTGAAACACGCGAATTAATAATGTGGAGTAAATAAGTGATTATAGTGATATTAGAAAATATAACAGTTTCAGTCTGGCGTGTATCAAGAGTCAGTATGTGAAATTAACTAATTGTGACGGTAATAAAAGTGTAAAAACAAATTCTTTTATAAGTGTTATCTTTCAGTAATAAATTCTTTCCGTTTACACACCCTGTTTAAGGGATTTGCTCGTCCGAGAAATAATAGCTAGCCGGAGGACAAAGAACCCAACATTCAAAGTAGTAATGCAATAGCAGGCGCCCAGCAATAGATAACACGAAGTGACCGCGACAAATTGGCTCCCATACGTGGTGCATATAAACATGAAGCATTTTCCAACTACCAACAAATATCATACTTCAATCTTGAATTTTCTGGAAATAGTTTGTGAAGTCCTCTTTATTCTGAATGATTTTTGTATAACTGTAAGAGATAGACAAAATCTTAAGACACTTTTTTTGTCGTTAACCATTTTCGAGATATGCTTTGTTATTGATTTGCATTTTAAAATGCTGATACTCCCCCCTCTTGGGCTGCAAAGATACAGAATTTCAAAGCCCCTACATAGTGACCCGCTCTTAAAGATTTGACTAAATCCTACTGTAGGTATTCCCTTAATCGCGTTGCACCTACAAGTGTGCAGAATGAACATAACTTTAGTTTTCAGCACTAAGTTCTATCACTGTTTTTGGACATTTAGCGCAGTTCAGCACGTGGTATTTATCACATTTTACAAACACACTTATCCGTCGCTGCATTAAAATTGCTTTTATAGCATATTTATGGTGGAAACCATGCACGGTCAGCCTCGTTACAACGTTCCTCATGTTTTGATTCGGTCCTGGCCAACTTCTTGTTGCATAGAAGCCCTCCTCGACCTCGCTTCTTTTCCTCAGGTTTTCTGCCATCAGCTCTCTGTAAGCCACTGTTGCAGGGAGTAGTATTTCGTAGTAAAGTCTTTCATCAGAAAGGGCGCTCTCGTCAGAAAGTATATCTCAATGGGGTATATTTGGACACACCAATTACCATACCCACTTGAGGAAAGTAACCTTCACTTTCTCCCATTCTTTTAGGCCCCATTGTTTAGGTTTTCTCCTATTTTATGTATGCCATATGTTAGGATTGGGACAGTTTTTGCTCCAAAGAGTTTCATTGCCACCTCTAGGGAGATTTTCTGTATATGATCTATGTCGTTTATGACCATATGGCAGTTATGGCCTTCTGTTTTGTATGCAACCCGAAAGTGATCCCATTCTTTGCAGGATTACTCTTAAGTATTTATAAGTGCCGTTCTCTGTTACGAGGGCTGTCTCAGAAGTACCCGACCTAACAAAGAAAACAACGATGTTTGATAGCTTCGATGCCCTCTTTATACTGAGAGCCATCGAGTTCTGCAAAATAGCCATCAACTGCAAACTCCACCTCTTCATTGTTGTCAAATCTTTTACCACCAAGCCATTTCTTCAACTTTGTAAACTAAAAATAATCAGAGGGGGCTAAGTCTGGCGAATAGGGTGCATGAGGAAGCAAATCGAAATTTAACTCACTGATTTTGGCCATAGCGATAATGGATGTGTGAACTGGTGCATTGTCTTGATGAAACGGAACTTTCTTTTTCGCCAAATGCAGCCGTTTTTGCTTGATTTCATCATTCAAATTCTGCAATAAATTTGCATAATACTCGCCATTCATTGCGTTTTCCTTTTTCAAAATGATCAATGCAAGTAATCCCTCGCGCATCCCAAAAGCTACGCCACGTCCTTCCGTGCAGATAGAACTGTCTACGCCTTCTTTGGAGCCGATTCTCTCCTTTCAATCCACTGTTTTGACAGTTTCTTTGTCTCAGGTATGAAGTATGGACCCATGTTTCATCCGTGGTTATGAATCGACGCAAAATCTCTGCTTTATTGCAGCGAAACATCGCCAAACACTCGACTGAAACATCCTCACGACGCTGCTTTTGTTCCATTGTGAGTAAACACAGCACCCATCTTGCGCACAGCTTTCTCATGTCTAAATGTTCAGTTAGTATGCGATGTACAGCACTTTTTGAAATGCCTACCATGTCTGCTAGCTCGCTTACTGTCGGTAGACGGTCATCCAATACTATTTTGTGGATTTTCTTCACTATTTCTGGCGTTGTCACCTCATTTGGTCGACCATTGCGATGTTCGTCTTGACAGCTCGTACAACCTCGCTTAAACTCTGCCACCCAATATTTTACTGTTGTAAACGAAGGAGCAGACTCCCCCAGAGTAGAATCTAGCTCAGCTTTAATATTAGTTGGACTAAGACCTTTCAAATGAACTTATTGTATCACATAACGATGACCAGTTTTATCTATGTTTACAAATTCGCCGAGAGCGTTCACATTGATGGCTGCCAAACAATTACTAAACAACGTAGCATCGTCAAACTTCAAACTTACGTTTATAAGGTTTGTTTGAAACAACGACCGTTTTATATACGTCAGGTTAGGTACTTTTGAGACTGCCCTCGTAGATCTCCTCTAAGTGTTTCTGAGTTTTTCCTGTTTCCTCCTTTCCGGAAGGCCATTTGAACTGCCCTCCTTGCAGATTTGTTGTAGGTCCTCGATCCTCCTTGACGTCATGACCATATCATCAACATTTATATTTGTATGGGTGTTGCTCACCGCCCTCGTTACATCTGTAAATATACAATAAACAAGTAGGTGGACAGAATGGTAAGAATAGTTTGTACAAGAGTGAGTAGAGAAAGTCATGTGAGTGCTGTCGCTATTGACTTTTTATCTTGCGATGTCCTGGAAAGGGTATGGAATTTCATGACCACCATATAGCGTCTCACTTATAAGCACCAGACAATCGATTTTGTTTCCTGTATTTTGATCTCGATTAATATAAGCTTTTGTAAGAATAATTTGTAGATGCGATAGGGAAATCCTTTTGAATGGAATACATGAGATTCTTTTAAATACCTCCTTTAACCTGTATTCTGTAAGAGAAAGGTATCCCTTAAAATAACCTATCTCTTCTCCACTATATCACGTTGGTATTTTAATTACTTGTATTCTCTCTCTCTGTTCTTTTAAGCTTATCCTATTGCACTTTCCTTGTCCGTTTGCTATCTTTTTAAATTATTTCACCGCCCGCAATTTAAATTTTCTTCGCGCTCTTTAGAGGATCGAACTCTGAACCACTTGAGTGGGTGGCGTGGGGCGTCAAAGTAACGATTTTAGGAAGAAGGTTAGCCAAAGGTCACGGTGTTAGTGGAACTGCTACTGACCCCCCACGTATTCTAGGTCATTTCACCCCTTTTTGGTTGGCAAAACCTCGTCCCGCTCGGTGCTCGAATACCATGACTCTTGACGGGAATTCAAGCTAGCGGTGAGGTAACCCTTCCTTACCCAGTGGTGTTTGCACTCAGATAAATAAAGGCACATGTTTTCAGAAAGTTTATAATTAAATATAAAATATAATTGTTTGTTAAACATTAATAAAATTTTGAGCTATAATAATTTAATTTTAAATATCTACACATTCTTATATGCAGACTATATCCGAAATTTTTCTCATAATTTTTACTTTCTCTACTACGTATAGTAAGTAGGGGAAGTATTGTATTCCACCCAAAAATTCGATACCGAGATTTCACCGGAAATACATGTTTTGAGACCCCCTGAATCCAAAAAAAGCATTTTTGGAAACATGTCCGTGTGTGTGTCTGTGTATGTGTCTGTCTGTGAACAGTATAACTCAGAAACGAACAGTCGGATAAACACCAAACTTGGTATTTAGGTTCAGTATCTTCCAGAGATGCCACACGAAGGTTTTCAAGAAAATCCCCCCACCCCAGATTACCCTTTACATGGAACATTTATCGAAAATTTTAATTTTCTCAAAAATGGCTCTAACGATTTTGATTAAAATATCATATGTTTCAGATATTTTCATGACAAGTGAAATGTATATCTCGAATTTTCTGGGAATGTCTCCAAAAGTATTCTTCATTGTGAACGACTTTTGCATAACTGGTAAACCATAAGAGATAGACAAAATGTGAGTACACAAAAAATGTAGATCGCGTTAAAACACACAATTTATGTCATATACATTTCTTTTGTTGAGTGAACCGTTTTCGAGATATTGCTTGTTATTTCCTTAAATTTTTCAATACTTATACTTTTTCCCAAATTCCCTATTCATTTTTACTTTCTCTACTACGTATAGTAAGTAGGGGAAGTATTGTATTCCACCCAAAAATTCGATACCGAGATTTCACCGGAAATACATGTTTTGAGACCCCCTGAATCCAAAAAAAACATTTTTGGAAACATGTCCGTGTGTGTGTGTGTTTGTGTGTGTGTGTGTGTGAACAGAAACGAACTGTCGGATAAACACCAAACTTGGTATTTAGGTTCAGTATCTTCCAGAGATGCGACACGAAGGTTTTCAAGAAAATCCCCCCACCCCAAACTACTCTTTACATGGAACTTTTTCTAAATTTTTTGTTTTCTAAAAAATGGCTGTAACGATTTCAATTAAAATGCCATATACTAAAAATATTTATATGACAAATAAAATGTATCTACATATTGAATTTTCTGGGAATAGCCTATGAAGCCCCCTTTTCATTCGGAAGGAATTTTGTGTAATCTTGTATAACTGGTAAACGTTAAGTGATAGACAGAAACATATTACACAAGAAATGTATGTCACAATTTATTTCAGATAACTTTTTGGTTGCAGATATACGTTATTAATGGTTCGAATTGTTCCACTCTTTTAAAGTCTGTCGATTTTAAGTTGTTTCTCGCGATGTTATGGAAACAGTATGGAATTTTAAGATCAGCATATAGCGTCTAGTTCTTAAATATTGTACTATCGCTGTTCGCTTACGAAATGTGTAATATAATTATTTCTGCAAAGGTTTATTTGAATAAAAACGTAGTAGAATGCAAAATAAGCTTTCATAAGAATAATTTGTATATCCATCAATAAACGATAGAGGGTAGAGAAAGTCTTGAGAATGTAACACAGAAATGTTTTCCTTTCTTTTCTTTCGATTGCTAGAACTTGTTACCATGAATAAACGTTTGAATGCTGTTTCCGAACTTTGTATACGACATGAAGTTGAGAGAGTGTAAAAAAAAGTACGATGAGGGTGTAGAGCTAAGAGTTTGCTAGTAAAATAACCCCAAAACATTTGCCTAGTGTTTTAACCTATATGTATACAATTTTATTATATATTATTATAAAAGAATAATTTCAGAAATTCATAACATATGCATTTATTTCCTAAGTGAAAAAGTGCTTAAATTCTCGTATTTTTATAAAATATAATTTTATGTGTATAGGATCAAAATTCGAGTGGGATTTACTGATACTCTTTTACTATGATTACAAAAAATCTGATGTGTTATATACACATGACTTTTCTATCCACTGTCGTTTACTTCAAACTATTCTACTAAAACTTATTTTTTCTATATACATCATGTTAATCTAAATAAACCTTTACAAAAGTAGGTACAAAACACACTTCGTTGAAGGTACAAGGGAATCGATAGTCAAATGTTTAAAATCTGATCGCCATCTCTTTCCTTGATATCACCAGAAACAGTTGGATAGTACCTAACAGCAGTTTACAAAATGACAAAGTATTGAAAAATGCGAACCAGTAATAACGGATATCTCGGAAACGGGGGTTGCCACGAAAAACGTGTCCGAAACAAAATTTGGTGTATTTTGTGTGGTATATGAAATTATACAAAATTCCTTCCGAATGAAGATGACTTCACAGGATGTTTCCAGAAAACTGAAGATATGCATTTTAATGTAAGTATCTTCAATATATGGTATTTTAATCAAAATTGTTAAGACCAATTTTTGGAAATATCAAAAACTGTTCGTATAATGTGGTGCGGAATCTCCATGTCGCATACTGGGAAGATACTGAACTTTTATTAGAAAAAACTTGGGTTCAGGGGTCTTCAAAACATGCATTTTGATGGATTTTGTGTGTGGAATGGGTAAATACATTGTTTTTTGTGAAAAGGATGGGAGAGACCATAGGATAATTTAAAGAGAAAATTGTAAGTAACATACTTCGTCAAATCAGACACCTTTTAAAGGTGTCAAGCAATGAAAATTGACGAAAATTTTAATGTTTAAAGAAGGATGGGTATATAATGATGCAGATACCAAATTCATTCAACAGCAGTGCAGTTTTGGAGCGTAAAATTACCTCTCTACCTTTAGGTAGTCATTTATTTATTTGTGTTTTTAGCTCGTTATTGTTCCCTATTGCTCCTTGCGGTGCATACTTAAGGCGATATGAAAAATTCACCAAGCAGGTTGTCGCTGGAAATTTTCATGAAATGAAAAATGATTAAGTACATGTCTTTAGAATGTATTTTTAGTGATTAAAAATCTTAACATTCATAAATCATATACATTTTAATTCTTTTACTGAAGCAATTCATGTTTTATTAGAAAATCATATGATCACTTTGTAAGATAAACATATTTGGAGCTCAAAATATCAACAGTTACTCAAGGAATAGATCTGATAATATGAAAGTTGCGGAACATATCAGAAATATGTGGTAAAAAAACCCCGTTGCTTAAAAAAATACATAATTTTAAAATGTTATTGATTCTCTTAAAAAAGTGTATTTTTATTAAGCGTGTCAAAAAAACCTTTTACATGGACACATTTTGATTCTGTCATAAATGCCTAACAATGATTTAGATTAAATTATCATAGTTTGAGGAATAACATTTTTGTAGATAACCTGTGAAGCTCTTTTTATTCTTATCGCATTATCTATAGCAGAAAAACAGGAGGATAGATAACATCTTACTAAAGGAAAACTGTAGATGTCGTTAAAATATTCGAAATATGTGAAGCAAATTTTTGTAATTCTAATTACTTCCTGAATATTCAGCATTGTTTGCTTACGTTTTCCAATATTTTAAGCAGTACACTTTGAAACATTAAGTGGTGGTGTGTTTTTTAGTTCCTTTTACACCCCGCGTTTAACTACATTGGTCTTATCGTCGGCCATTTCTTTGGAACTTAATGGCAATGGCGTTAACTCGTATTTTCTTGTCGCTGGGTTTCTTGCACTTTCTCGGGGTTTAATCACTAGATAATACTCTCATACATACTTCTAGACTCTGGGGAGGATAGCGAATAATCTTCACTAGAGAAAATGTTCCACCCCTCCCAGCCGGGAATCGAACCCGGGACTGCTGCACACCGATTGAGCTACGGGGTCAGCGTCTGATGTTTTGTTTCTCAAGAGTTCATACAAATTGCAATCATGTTCACGGTTATCATATTTGAAGCTGCTTTTTTAAACTGCTGAGTGTTGCCTAAGCTTACTGTGTGCTCGTTTGTACCTAGGTTGAGTGTGTATAAAACCGCTTAGGGCAAACATTTGACTAGCAGAAATTCCCGGCGTTACCCATAGTTTTGGTAAAACTCAATTTTCCAAATATTTGTATATTTACGCTTAAATGAATTAAAGCAATTACAACATTACCGTATTCAGTTATTTTAATTCTTCACCTCGCCTTCATTGTGAAAATTTTCCAATATCCAAATTTGTTTCAGCCCCATCCCCCATTACGGTTGGATTCTTGCACTACCAACCCTAAAATAATGAACAGGGAAACAGGCTCATTCGTGCTATATAAAATTGCCCCCGCCGAACATTTTCCACCCCCCGTTAGGGGTAGGTTTTTTTATATCAGTCTTAAAAGAACGAAGATAACATTATTTATATTTTATTTCACAAAATTGATGAGAAACCAGTACTAAAAATCGCAAAATTGCCCCACTATACACTTTTCGCCCCCTCTTTGTTAGGGGTGTTTTTGTGGTAGCATCTCCACAGTATTTTTATTCTTGTTCTAAAGAATACGTATATATGTCAAACTTTCCATTCATATCAAGAATCCCCTATATTTTATCAGCTTCTCCCATTAGGGGTGTTTTTAACTTCATTATCGCCCCTAAAAGAATGAAGAGAGCAATATTTGTCTTCTTATTTAGCAGAAGTATTCAGAAAACAGGCCAGTTTCTGCTGAGTTATTCAAAATTTCCTCACACCGAACATTTTCTACCCGTCCTTACGTTTGGCGGTTTTTAGTAACAGCACCCCCACACTATTTTTACTCTTGTAAGCAATGTGTGTTTGCTACATTTGGTCAAAATCGCCCCTATAAGACTACATATATATTTATTGATTGACTTCTATACATAGATAACAGGAAGTAAATAGAAAATTGGTTTTTCAATCAATAATTTGTAAAATAACTATGAGAATATGCAAAGTAGCGTAATTGTTACACATTGACTTTTAAAAATTGTACTTGCTCCTTGTTTTTAATATCTTAAAAGTTTTAATATTTGAAGCTTGAAATTTAATGCAATAATATTAAATTTAATAAATTATTAAAAAATAATAGTTAATAAAATTATCATTATTTTCGTGTTATTTTCCCTCCAAATTGGATATTTAAGGGATTAATATTTATGTAAAATTTTGGATGTCTTGTTATATTTTTAAAGAGTTTATTAAATGATGATATCAAAGTTTATTTATAGTACTGGGCTAGGCTGGGAGCCAGTTTTGTTGGCACCTGGCTGTCCTCAGTCACCGCTGGACCAGTGATGCTGCGAGCAACTCAAGATGGCAGGCGTGCGAGAGCTGGCCGCTATAGTTCAGGGCATCGCCGGGGCGCGGCGCTAGCAGTCGCGAGAAGCCCGGGAGTCAGTTGGTTGGTCGGGTGCCGTTAGTCACTTTTTCTCAATACATTTATGAGGGGTTTCTCTTGACCGCGTCTCTATGTCCCAGCATGGGCCAGGATTGGTGTGTAAGGAGGAAGCGGAAGCGAACCGGAAGCGGATGTTGTCCATGTGGACCCGGCCTGCGAGTCTTCCCTTCACGGTAACCTTTCTTTTGGTCTTGGTGTATCGTAGATGTCGCATGTAGCCCCCAGTAGTACCCCCCCCCGTCTCGTGCCCGCCCCGGACCTCATTTCAAGTAGAACAACGTAGAACCCTTCCACATTTTGTATCTCAAACCTCTTTAAAAATCTGTTTAAACACGTAAAACTTTACCCTTCTTAGTCTTCCATTTACGAACACACCTTAATTATGCTCGTTTCGTACATAGTAAAAAAAAAGTATATAGTAATTTTGTTCATGTGCCTCGAGCAGCGACCGTTCTGCCCCCTCGTGAGAGCCGGATTAAACAGCGGCACTGGTGCTGCCATCTCTACGGGCGGCGGGAACAACTCCATCGATTGCTGTGAATGGAGTTAGCCTAGGTCAGCCATGCACGAGGCTTTACGTCGTCGTGTCACACTAGCCCATGTGTGTCATCCAGATTATGAATTAAATATTTTTAAAACTAGCATGTCTTACATTCACATGACTTTCTCTAAACTTTCTTCTACAAGCTATTATTACAAAAGCTTATCGAAAAAAACGTTTACAGAAATAGTTTCATTACGCGTTTCGTTGCACGTACAAGAAACTAAGGTGATAATGGAATGTTTTAAAAAGTGAGTCACTATACTGTTTCTATACATCGCGAGAAACAACACATTAGTGACTTAGCGCTTCAAAAAATGTAAAGTATTGGAAAACCTGAAAAAAACAAGAACGAATATCTCGGAAATGGGCAATGCCACAGAAAAATTAGTTTCATATAAATCGTGTGTTTCCATGAGATCTACACTTATTGTCTGTCTTTTGTGGTTGACCTGTTAGATATACAAGTCATTCAGAATAAGGAGATCTTCAAAAGCTATTCACAGTCGTTAATAGCCATTTTGACAAAATCAAACATAAGGAAAAATCCTCCATGTAAAGGTTATTTTGAGATGGGAGATTTTGTTGAAAATCTTTACGTCACATCTTTGGAGGATAACAAACTTCAGTACCAATCCGACATTTCGTTTTTGAGTTACCTACCCTGTTCACAAACACACAAGTAACACCTCTAAACGTGTATATGGAATGTTTAGATATAATACAATACTTCCTCTTAGCATACATATGTGGTACAAAAGTAAAAGTCACTAAAGGCATTTTAAGGCGGTAAAGAAAAGCCCTCCCTGCATATGCATTTCAGGTTCTAAAGATTTTTACTTTCTCTACTACGTATAGTGAATAGGAGAAGTATTGCATTCCAACCAAAAATTCGATACCGAGGTTTCACCGGAAATGATCGTTTTCAGACTACCTCATTTCAAAAAACCATTTGATGTGTTACACTCACATGACTTTCTCTACTCTTGTACAAACTATTTTTACAAACTCTTATTCTCCATCTATTTCATATTAATCGAGATAAACATTTGCAGAAACGATCTTCTGACATGCAAAGAGAATTACATTTTACACATAGCGACCAGTTCTAAAAATACTTGACTATCGCTTAAGGCGTACTATGTTCCCCTTGTTTTGTATTTGCAAGGGCAATATAGAAATACAGTAGCCTTTAAGCACATACATATCTCTTAATAGCTGTTTGCTAGGTGCAGCACCATTCTCTTTGCCACAGATTAATACTCTTTCCATATCCAAGACAAAAAAATGAATAACGAATTCCCATTTGAGAAAATAAGTATTGAAAAATTTAAGAGAATAACAAGCAATATCTCGAAAATGGTTCACTCAACAACAAAAATTTATATGACATAAATTGTGTATTTTAACGCTATCTACATTTTTGTGTAGTAAAATTTTGTCTATCTCTTATGGTTTACCAGTTATGCAAAAGTTGTTCACAATGAAGAATACTTTTGGAGACATTCCCAGAAAATTCAAGATATACATTTTATTTGAATAAAAATGTCTTAAACATATGATACTTTAATCAAAATCGTTAGAGCCATTTTTGAGAAAATTAAAATTTTCGAAAAATGTTCCATGTAAAGGGTAGTCTGGGGTGGGGGGGATTTTCTTGAAAACCTTCGTGTTGCATCTCCGGAAGATACTGAACCTAAATACCAAGTTTGGTGTTTATCTGACTGTTCGTTTCTGAGTTATGCTGTTCACAGACACACACACAGACACACAGACACACACACGGACATGTTTCCAAAAATGCTTTTTTTGGATTCAGGAGGTCTCAAAACATGTATTTCCGGTGAAATCTCGGTATCGAATTTTTGGGTGGAATGCAATACTTCCCCTACTTACTATACGTAGTAGAGAAAGTAAAAAGGAATAACGAATTTGAGAAAATGCGTAAGTATTGGAAAATTTAAGGGAATAACAAGCAATATCTCAAAAACGGTTCACCCAACAAAAAAATGTATATGACATAAATTGTGTATTTTAACGCGATCTACATTTTTTGTGTAGTAAACGTTTATCTATCTCTTATGGTTTACGAGTTATGCAAAAGTCGTTCACAATGAAGAATACTTTTGGAGACATTCCCAGGAAATTCGAGATATACATTTCATTTCTAATGACAATATCTTAAACATATGATATTTTAATCAAAATCGTTAGAGCCATTTATGAGAAAGTTAAAATTTTCAAAAAATCTTCCATGTAAAGGGTAGTCTGGGGTGGGGGGATTTTGTTGAAAACCTTCGTATCGCATCTCTGGAAGATACTGAACCTAAATACCAAGCTTGGTGTTTATCCGACTGTTCGTTTCTGAGTTATGCTGTTCACAGAAACATACACAGACACACAAAGTGACATGTTTCCAAAAATACTTTTTTTGGTTTCAGGGCGTCTCAAAACATGTATTTCCGGTGAAATCTCGGTATCAAATTTTTGGGTGGAATAAAATACTTCCCCTACTTACTATACGTAGTAGAGAAAGTAAAAACGAAAAGTCGGATAAATACCAAACCTGATATTTAACTTTTTATCTGGTAATGTTGCTCACAGGCAACGTTAATTATCATGTGCTTTTTGTAAGAACTTGCTTTTCTTCCTAAGTTCCTTTCACAAAAAGTGAATGGTGAAGTATACTGCCTAGTCTTTGTATGGGTCATGTTGCTCTTCAGCAAGAAACTACATTTTTTATAAACAATAATTAAAATATTTTAATACCATATAAAAATATTTAGGAGGCTGTATTTACTTCATTCCCTATCCGAAAATAGCATTGCTTGATTTGTTTCATGAGTTCCAGGGTCCTCCCCCATCCCAAGCAACCCTTTACATGGATAGTTTTCGAAAACTTTGGTTTTTATTGAAATATCATAATATTAAATATATTTACATGACAAATAAAATGCATTCTTGAATTTTCTGGGTATCGTCCGTGAAGTCCCCTTCATTCGGAAGGAATTTTGTATAATCTTGTATAACTGGTAAGCACTAAGCAATAGACGAAAACGTACTACACAAAAAAATGTAGAACTTTTTAAAACACACAATTTATTTCAAATAACTTTTTTTTAGCATCAGCCATTTCTGAGATATCCGTTATTAATGGTTTGATTTATTGAATTCTTTATCATTCTGTCAACGTTCAGTTGTTTCTCGAGGTTGCACGGAAGGAGTATAGAATTTTAGGGCCAGCATATAGCGCCCAGTGCTTAAACATTTGACTGTAGCTACTTCGGTAAAGGTGTATCTCGATTAAAATTAAGTAGATAGAAAAATATACTTTAGTAAGAATATTTGTATACCCACTAATAAACGATAGATGGTAGAGAAACATATGTGACTAGTAATCAGATATGCAGGAGACGTATCTTTACATGGCATCGCAAGATACAAACGAATGGTGCCTTGACACCTAAAAAGTAACATACATTTTGAGTTTGAACATCTACATTTTCCCTCTTTAAATTGTTGTTTATCCCCCATGATTTCCTAATTGTACAAATTTTCTTTATAATGAAAAGGAGTTTTTAGGCTATTCATATAAGCATTTTAAATAAAAATTTTATTATTAATGCAAATATTTTAAACATGTGATATTGTACTCAAAAACGTTAAAGCAACTTTTGAGACAATTGGAAATAACGCAAAAGTTTCTGTCCGAAAGACAATTTTTGGTGAAGAAATTTTCGCGAAAACCTTTGTGTCGCATCCTTGAATACTGTTGAAGTTAAAACTGAGTTTGGTATTCATCTGACTGCGTTTTTGAGTTATACCAATATACATACACATATGTGCATGCGTAAGTGTGGATGTGAAGGCAGTTAAAAAGACCTATGTGTTTAAGAAAATATTTTTAATCCAAACACTCTAAATTAAGTGAAAAAGATTTGTGTTTCAAAATTATAGATTTATGAGGTTTTATATCAATTTAATCCCCTTAATTATGAATTTTAGGCAAGACAATTTGCACTTTAAAATAACATACTCAAATGTTTCAAAATAATTTCAGATTATTAATATTTATTACTGCAAAAAAAATAAAATATGCCAAGTTAAAAGTCTGTTAAAAGATAATACCAATTAAAATGTACTTACCCTTTCTAATCACAGAATATAACTTTTATTTACACTAATTAAGGGGAGGTCAATTAGCGAAAATTGCAACAAAATTACATTTTTAGTTTTCTGTGCAGTATTATAAATTCAAATTTCCTCTTTAATTTTATATATATTTTATAATTATAGGCAAAATAATTGTGTTTTAGATATACTTTTAAACATTGCACTGCATCTACCATTTTGTACCGTGAATTCAGCACCACTTTACAGAAAAGAAATCCTAACTCCCACACACTTTGGAGTAGTGTGGTAAACTTTAGCCCATCTTTTACGTGAAGTTTTGCTGTACAAACTGTACTGCTCTTAAGCATGTGACAGCTTCTGTGTGAGCAAGTCTTTCTTTGAAGATATATTCGAGTTTCTTTTCTTTATTGTTGCTATGAACAGGTTTTCTTGTGAATGTCATTTTCTGACATAAATTACACGATTTCTAAGAACATATTAAAGATAACTAAATTAAATTTTCGGATGATAAAAACAACATTGATGTTTTGCATCTACTTTATTGTTAATAACATAATTGGTTACTTTTTTTAAAAAGTCTGTGATACATTCACATGACTTTCTCTACCCTTTATTGTGTATTGAACTGGACGCTATATGCTGGTCTTAAAATTCCATACTGTTTCCATGACATCGCGAGAAACAACTGAATGTTGAAAGGACTTCAAGAGAATGACCGAGAAATGAACAATTCGAACGTTTAATAACGGATATCTCAGAAACGGCTTATACCACCAAAAAATGTATGTTAAGTGAATTGTGTGTTTTAAAGAGCTCTACATTTTTTGTGCAGTACGTTTTCGCCTGTCGCTTAACGTTTACCAGTTATACAACATTATACAAAATTCCTTCCAAATGAAATGGACTTTGCAGGCTGTTTTCAGAAAATTCAAGATATACATTTTATTTGCCACGTAAATATATTTATTATATGCTATTTTAATCAAAATCGTCAGGCAAAATGTTCAAAAAATCTTCCAGGTAGAGGGTAGTGGGTACTGAACTTAAATACCAAGTTTGGTCCGACTTTTCGTTTTTGAGTTATGCTGTTCACACACACACACACACACACACATGGAACTTTTTGTAAAAATCCTTTTTTTTTATTCTCGGGCCCCAAAACATGTATTTCCGGTGAAATCTCGATATCTAATTTTTGGGTGGAATGGAATACTTCCCTACTTACTATACGTAGAGGAGAAAATAAAAATATAATTGTTGATATTTCAATCAAAAGATGGTAAAATTGATGGAATATCCTATTTTCCACAATAAATATACTTACAGTATTAAAGTATATCAGTGAACTTAGAGGGTATACATCTATATTCTGTGAAAATTTCAGTCTGAAATATTGAATATTTTCTGAGGAATATTCTGAATTTTCTGAATTTAGGAAGCCTAACATTGGTAGGATAGCACTTTTAATCTCCCCTTAAGAGGGAATTTATATTACAATTTTGTTAGTATTTACTTTATTAAGAGCTTATAATTTTTATTGAATTTTAAAAGTTTAAATACTGATAATAAGTATGCCAGGCGACATTGTCTGTGTCCCGCATTCGGGAGGTCCGAGGTTTGATCCCCGGCGACTGTCCATTCTCACCCACGGGTTTTTTCGTGGTTTCCCCGGGGTCCATAGTGATTTCTTCTCTACCACGATTTCCTTTCTGTCGGTTCCCTTTCATTGCGTTTCCTTGTCACCTTTCAGGTGTGCTTCTAGATATTGTGTATGGCGGTGCCGGACAGATGGCGTGAATGCATGCTCAACGGATATTAGAGTGCTGCTCGACTGGTGGGTCGTTCATCGCCCTCTCTCGGCGGCGACACACGGATCTGCGTGTTTGGAAACGTTAGGGAGTTCCCCGCGTCTTTGTGGCATGTCGTCTACGGCCTGTAACCTCCGTGTGGTTCCTTCACTTCATCCCTTCCTCCTGGAGGGGTGGTAGGCACAATAGATCTCTATAGGTGGCAGTGTCGAGGTGTCCCCCTTTGTTGAACAGCTATAAGTATGCCAGTCATCAAAAAGCAGATAGATAAAACAGATCAGGTCTAAATAAACATTGTAAATATGGACTTTCTTTTATCAGACACTGCACTACATTTCTTGGAAAATAATAGTGGCATTTAGATCACTTTTGCACAAAAGTATAAAATATTTTGTTTGTCGTAAACCATTAAAAAAATAATTAATCAAATTTTCCTTTTAATCTCACTATAACTTTGAGGGGGGGAAAGTTAAAACTACAAGAAGGATGCACCTTTTAAAACTCGTGTCCCCGAATTTGAATATATCGATTGTCTGTTTTTCGAGAATATTTGAAACACCTTACGATTAAATTTGAATCGATCCTTAGCTTCTCAATACACTTCGCTGATCAACAAATTGACTCCCAACGCCTTTCAGATGACTGGCGATGAAATAAAAAGTGGTGTTGTGTAGGCGCTATGAAACAAAATACTACCAGGTTACATCACAACACTTGCTGTACACTAACATACAATAATAGTGTGCTCCATAAAAAGCGTCAAATTGGGCACACAGGAACGGAATTGTGGGAAACGCAGAGCATCAGTAGCTTTGCTTTGTTTACTTCTGTGTATGCAAGAAATAACTCACGAATCATGCCACATACACAGTTGAAATTCTTGAATATATAAGTTTGAAGAAACGTTACCGACAATATATTTCAAATATAGTCGATATTCCTATAAAATTAGGGTGGTTTATATGCATATCTTCGTAAGCTAAAAGGAGATTGAATGGCAAAAATTGCCAAAAAAAGGACTGTTTTAGCTTTTTCTGCAGCCTTATTAATCGCAATTTTATGTTGTAATATATTTTTAAAAATTGTATTGTGTCTGCCATTTTGTACTGTGAATTTCACATCACTTCACAGAAAAGAATCCGATCTGTTACATTCTCTACCTTCTATCGTTTATAAGTGGGTATATGAATTATTCTTAGAAAAGTTTGCTTTTCTATGTACTTCATTTTAATCGAGATAAATCTTTGCAGAAATAGCTACATTGCACATTTCGTTATAGATACAAAGGGAATGGCGATAGTCAAATGTTTAAGAACTGGGCACTATATACTGGCCTTAAAATTCCATGACATCGCGAGAAACAACTGAATGTCAGCAGGATTTTAAAATAATGACTAAGTATTTAACAAATCAAATCATGCGTTTCAAAGAGATTTACAAATTTTGTATAGTACATTTTCGTCTATAGTTTAACGTTTACAAGTTATACAAATTATAAAAAAATTCCTTAGTGATGAAGAGAACTTTGAAGGCTATTCCCAAAAGATTCTAGATACACATTTTATTTGTTATGTAAATATATTTAATATATGGTGTTAATCAAAATCGTTAGAGCCATGTATTAGAAAATAAAAAAAATCGAAAAATGTTCCATATGAGGGGTAGTTTGGGGTGGGTGAATTTTCCTGGAAATCTTTGTGTCTCATCTTTAGAAGATATTGAACCTAAATACCAAGTTTGGTATTTATCCAACCTTTCGTTTTGAATTATGTTGTTAAAAATGCTTTTGTTGTATTCAAGGGCCCTCAAAACATGTATTTTCGATAAAATCTCGCTATCAAATGTTTGGGTGCAATACCTTCTAAGTACGTAGTAGAGAAATTAAAAATACACTTTGGAATGGAGTGGTAAACTTTAGTCCATGTTTTAGGGGAACTTTTGTTCTACAAATTGGTAATACTGTTAAGTACGGCAGCTTCTGTGTGCTCAAGCCAATTGCTTTCTTTCCTTACAAATATATGTGAATTTATTTTTTTCCATTTTTGCTTAGAATAGTTTTTTCAGTGTGAATAACATTTTCTGATATAGGTGACCCTTTTTCTTAGCAACTATTAAAGATAGCTAAATTAAATTTTTAAATGATTATAAGAAGCTCTTAGGTATTGTTTTGGATCTACTTTGGTATTAATAACATGTTTGAATAACTTTTAAAGCATAATTTCTCATACATTTTAATCGACAGTATAGTTAATAAAATAATCCTAACTTTATTAGCAAACAAATGTAATGTATAAAAGGATATCAGTGAACTTAATGTAGGTTTAGATAATGGGTGAAAAATTTAACAATTGCGAGATACGACATTTGATCTCCGCTTGCACAGCAAGTATTAACAATTGCGATCACGTTGCTTCTACAACAAAACGAACCCTCCCAAGTTTAACGCTATGCGTACATTTACATTGCTCATTTTCACTTCCTGTATTATTTAGGTACCTATAATACAGTGCCTTCGTTTTATGCCAAGGCCGCGGATCGCGCGAGTGCGTGCTCCATACACAGTACACTACACTGCGGGGTTTTGCGTTCCGTAACTCCCGCGTTACTTACCCACGAGTGTTAGTAATATGTATGATGAGTACTAACCTTGTTATAAGTGTTGTTGAAAGTGGTGTCCATCTGCGCGAAGGCATTCTTGACATCGTCGGATGAAATTAACTCGTCTATGGTGTAGGGATTGTTCCTATAAAGCTTTATTTTTTAGCGTTTAGCGATCCCGTTGTTCTAAACTTATTGACCAAACATCTCACAGTGTCACTATCCGGAACTGAATAAACAGGAAATTGTTACTGAAATTGTCTACATGATTCAGTTTTCACGTAGGTATGGTACATAAAAATACGACGTTCAAGCGTGAATTTGTTGGCAGGCATTTCCGTGAACTAATAAGAGAATAACGTTCCTAAGGAAATAGCACACAACACACGTATTGTCGAAAAACTTCACAACACGAAGACAAAGCAACGACTGAAACAGTTCACAGCTGATAAACGTACCCGAGGCCACTGCCATCTCGACAGATACGCATATAAGGCGGTTGTGGCCTTGCCATAAAACGAAGGCACGGTATGTAGACGAAGTATTGTATTCCGCGCAAAAATTCCATACCAATGTTTCACCAGAAATACAAGTTCGGAGATTCCTGAACCCAAACAAACCATTTTTAGAAAAGCTCCCGTTATGTCTATGTCTATGAACAGCATAACTCTAAAACGAAAAGTCGGATAAATGCTTAACTTCCTATTGGTATTTAAAGTTCGGGGCGACGGGTTACGCAGTGGTTTCGTCTCCGACTCCCATATTGAGGGTCCAGGATACGATTCCCGCTCTGGGGTGGCGATTTTAAGTCGGCCATATCCACGCCCTCCCTCTGACTTGGTCATGTGAAGTATCCCAAAGGACCAACATAGTTCATTGTCCACGGTAAAGTCGTTCCTTGATCTAGGGGTTCCATGCTAGTTTCTAGTTCCTGAGGTTGTGGGTTCAAACCAGGGGGAGGGCGATGGATCTTTTCGGCGTAAAATTCCTTAGCATGGCTAAGAATATCAATATAGAATGGGACGCTAAGAGCATAGTAGTTAAAGAGCGTCCTAAATAAAAACTAAATTTTTCCATAATAAAAGCTGTAGGTCCTCTCATTCCACCACCATCCTCATCATCACCGTACCATCCGAGGTAATGGATTCCGCCCGCTGGATGCCTCCATATCAGAAATGGGTCAAGTTGTCGCTTGGTGGAATGAGATAACACCCGAAGGTCATAGGCCATGTAACTGGAGCGTTAGAAACGACGACATATTTAAAGTTCAGCATGTTCCAAGGCTGCAACACGAAAGTTTTCAAGAAAGTTCCCCCTCCAATCTGTCTTTACATGGAAGTTTTTTATTTTTCCTGTGTTTTTACAGTAGGTAAAGGAAGTAATCTATTCCTTCCAAAAATTCGATGTCGAGATTTCACCAGAAATATTGTAGCATGTATGTGTGTGTATTGTCATGCCAGATACATTATTGTGTCGTTGGCGACAGTATTGTTGGGGTAATCCTTTCGGCTTTGGGTTTGAAGTTCGTCTGGCTTGACGACTCGCTACCTTCTTGGCCAGAGGTGGAGAGAGTGGGGGAAGTGAGTGTTACCTCTTTGTGTGTTGTGTGGTGAGCATCACTTTTGGTCGAGTGTTGAGTCTGGAAGGTCGTATGTGGATTGTGAGAATGTAGCCTCGTGTGTGTAACATCTCCCTTCAATTTCTTCCTTTTTATCTTTTGTGTGTGATGTAGGGGCACCGTGCTTATACTGAATAAACCACAGGTAATGTGATTAATATGAAATTCTGTGTATTTGGTTATAATTATCCCATGCTTACTCTGGAATGTACTGCTTAAGATTATGGCCCTCTTGCTACCACTGAGTTATGCCTCTCAATGGGGTAACTCCAATTTAATATGTAGTTGCAAAACTTTTGGCCTCACCCCGGTATATAACAATATATATTTTGAGGACCCCTAAACCCCAAAAAAAGCATTTTAGAAAAAGGTCCCTATGTATATATCTGTGAACAGCATAACTCTGAAACGAAAAGTCGGTTAAATAGGAAACCTGGTATGTAACTTAAAGACCTTTCAAAGATGCGACAGGAAGATTTTGTAGAAAATCCCCTCATCCCAGACTACCCCTTACATAGAACGTTTTTTTTTGGAATTTTTGCTATTTTCTCAAAAATATCACTAACGATTTGGATTAAAATACAAAATATTAAAGATATTTACATGGCAAATAAAAATTATGATGTAGCGGACCAGGTTGAGCGCCGAGGATTACATCATATGAGGTAACCTAGCATAATGTGTCGAAATGAGGTTACCTCAACACGACCACGATAAGGAACGCCGGGTCAGCTCTTCCGTACGTATTTATACTACGAGGGTCTGACTCGAGGGGGATCAGTGATGAATGATCAATGATCCATAATCAATTGTTTAATCAGTCGTTGAGACCCTTGTCTGAATCATTGTGGGAATCGTCGTAGTAATCAGTTGAAGGGAGAGTTGTAACATCGACGACCTCAGGTCCGCTTACCTTACACGAGTCGCCAACGCAACACCAGGTGAACAGGTGAGAATGTATCTCCTCTAAGTTCTGCTTACTTATCGGGCTTCACCCCAATCTGAGTGGTCAATGTACTCACGTTAAAGTAATAATATAATTTATTGGGTCAATGCATCCCCTGTGCATTATTTAAATACCCCCATCCTGGAACGCCACCCTGGCCTACCTACCACCCCAGTACCGACGCATCCCCCTACCTCTGAGCTATCACCCCCTGGTGTAATCACCTACCGCGGGGTAACCACCCACGTAGGGGTGTTACAATGTGGTGGAGGCGCCGGGTATAGATCCTGGTTTGAGTTTTCTTGGAATAGCCTCCTTTATTTTTGTATAATCTTGTATAACTGGCAAACGTTAAACGATATCATTCAAACAGTATGGAATTTTAAGGTCAGCATATAGCGTCCAGTTGTTAAACATTTGACTATCGCTGTTCCGTTTGTATCTATAGCGAAATGTGTAATGTAGCTGTTTCAGTAAAGGTGTATTTGAATTAAAATGTAGTAGATAGAAAAATAAAGCTTTATAATAATAGTTTGTATAACTACTGATGAGGGTAGAGAAAGTCATGTGATTATAACATCGGATTTTTCTTCTCAATAATGGCTCTAGCGATTTTAATCAAAATACTATATGTTTAAGATATATAAGTGACTGTTTAAACGCATATCTTAAATGTTCTGTGAATAACCTCCTTTGGCTTCTGAAGAAATTTTGTATACTTTTGTACAACTGGTGGACCGTAAGAGACAAAAATATACTACACAGAAAAAATGTAAAACTGTTTAAAAACATTATTTTTTACTTTAAACACCAGATATTTTGTGTTATTGGTTTGAATTTTCAATGGTTTTATACTTTTTTGGGGGTGCTGTGACCATTGCGTTGTTCCTCACGATGCCATGCAATTTCAAGGTCAGCATACACGATCCAAAACCTCCTGTATTCCTGTTCAACGAAATAGAAATGAAATCATTTCTGAAGAAAAAAAGTTTATATCAAATACAAACAAAATTATATTGAAAAAATAAAATTTTGCAAGAGTAGTTTGTAGAAAAGTGGGTAGAAAAATTATGTCAACGTAACACATCAGATTTTTTAAACGCATGAAAAAAAGAATTTATATAAAAATACGGCAATAAGATTCAAACCCCTCTTTTTGAGATAATTATAGTTCAGCAACTTAGAAAAAACCTTGAGAGGGGTAATTCACCTGGTCATGTATCCCCCCTCTCTAACTGCCTTGGCAGGCATGACTCTCCTACTCTACCTCTGACTCGTTGATTAAACCCCCACACGCCATAATTTCGCCTAACTCGTGTTTTACTTTATTTTGTTCTAACAAAATCGTTTATCATCGGGCGTAAAAAGCCTTAGCATGGCTTCCTTCGGAAGTGAGGTAAAGCCGGTGGTCCCGTGTCGTAGATTTACAACACGTAAAAGAACCTCAAGCCTGATAAAGATGCCTCTGGGCACAATTACGGTCTTTCACGCCCATTATAGAATGGGACGCTAAGGACCATAGCAGTTAAAGAGCGTCCAAAAATAAAACTCAATTTAATAACACCACTGTTGTAACTATCAACAGTAGAGGCACGACTAAAAACACAAGAGCATTTCAACAAACATGCTGTGACAGGCCAGGCAAAGAGCAACGTGCAGCGTGTGTGAAAACAAGTGTTTGCATATCACTAGCGATAGCATTTTGATATACATGCGGTATCACCATGGAATATCTTCCAGAAGTTAATGCACACTTTTTAGGGTATTTCATAGGCTTCACTCCCCCATCTATCTCTTCAAGGAAAAAAGTTCCTCGCTAATTGATTTTCATAATACAAATTATTTCGTTTGAAACTTTACAAAGAAGAAAGCTACTTTAATTTTTGTACAGGGCGACTAATCACACATGATCATCATCTCGAAATGTGCTCTTTAACATACTTCTAACAGAACTGTAATAAGGATTTTAGTTTTTGAGTTAGCATGATGTAAACAAGATTGTATTAAATTTTTCTACACTATAAAATTGCTGTATTCACAACAGTGATGTGACACTCGTTTCCCGAGTATCAGCCCACTTCCTCTTTAACACAACTCATTAGATAAAGACAAGTAGAGTGGGGACGATTTAGCCCTCCAGAATACTCGCGCAGTCCGTAGACCGAGGGACTTTACTGAATTGTTATACTACGAGGGCTGATCAATAAAGACTGAGACTGAATTTTTTCACAGTATTTATTACTCCATTTCAATGTTGACATGGTATTTTTCAAAGTAGTCCCCTCCTACTTGAATGCACTTTTTATAGCGTCTCTGCCAGTCCTCGAACACATGGTGCAGGCCATTCTTTGTCAGGTCTTTGAGAATCGCCTCACTTTTCCTCAGCACGCTTCAGTGCTCTCAAATCGAATGCCCCGGAGCTTTGCCTTTAGTGATGGGAATAAAAAAGAAATCACAGGGGGCAAGATTGGGGTTATAAGGCGGATGCAGGTGATGTTGAATTCCTGGACTTGATTTGCGACGTGAGGCCATGCGTTATTGTGATGAAGTCGCCACCCATTCTGATGAAGTTCTGGATGTTTCCTTGCAATGTGCTTCCTCAGTGTAGCCAATACTGGCGTGTAGTACGCTGCTGTGTGAGGAAGAACAACAATAACAGCAGCTGTGTTGATATTGACTTCAGTCATAGCAGAAGTCGATGCACCAGGCCCACCTTGCATAGCACAGAGCACTCGCCCTTCTTTGAAGTCCTTGAACCACCTAAACACTGTTGCACGAGATAGTGCATCTTCACCGTATGCTTGCTTCAGCTTTTCCAAAGTTTCAGAGGCTGTATGATTTAAACGAAAACAAAATTTTATTGCTCCTCTCGTGTCGAGTGGTATGCGAAATTCAAGTAGGGTCAACAATATACAGTATTACTACCAACCTACCGATACAAGGCTGCTGCCGTCTATGGACATTATACATGAAAACCCGCTCTTTTCAAATATTAATGGTAGAGACAGGAAACTATCAAGGAAGCTACAGGAAAAAATCAATCTCAGTCTTTATTGATCAGCCCTCGTATAATATGTTTCTTTGGTTCCTTATGCAAGACTACTATTGTAAATGTCCTCACAGAATGCAAATGAAGCTGGCCGGCGAACCAGTTAATCCAAGCCTTATCTCTTCTCAGACGTCGGATGCACTGTGACGTCAGAATATGACATGAGTTTAAATGAAATCCAGAGCTAGTGTTTCTTTAGATTTCGTGAGCACACACTTTATCCTATAAGATTCTATAAATAAAATGTATTAAAAACGTTTGCTGATTTTCGAAATTAATTCCTCGTTTTTCAAATATTCTCCGCGCTTTCCCTTTTTTTTTCATCACTGAAAAGTTTGTTATTTCACTCGTATGACGTAAGCAAACTGTGTACGAATGGCGTTTATGATCGTCTTAGATGTCGACCAATTACAGCTTGATTACAGGATAAAATTATTGTAATCGAGGAAGTGGTAATAACCCACATTTATGATTCCTTCAAGTTTAAACGCATCTTTATGAAGTGAGTATAGTCCGTCATTTGTTTGCCAGTGCGGGAGATTCAGAACAAATAAATATTGTTTGCAGTTTTTATTCTGTTTTACCTTTTCCTTTGAGGTTAGGCATTCTTTCTTAATTCAGAGTTAGTATGGCGTTTTGTTTTAAACTAACGTAAGTAGAAACTACTTTTATTGTGTATATTTTATAAAAAAAAATAACGAAATTTGATTTTATGTGGGAAATAGTGATCTGTGATAATTTTTGTTTACCTCAGAAATTCACAGTAATATTTTACTCTAAATAATTCTACGAAACAATTATCTTTAGAAAATAAGTTATATAACTCAAAAACGTAAAGTTGAACAAATTTCATACCTGCTATGTAAGTCTTTTATTTAAGGCCACCAAGGGCAAAGATTTTTTTGTATTGTTTTGCAAATTCGCCAAAGGGAAATTTACAAGGGAAATTTGTCCTTATTTTTAATTTTCTCAAAAATATGCCTCTAACGATTTTGCGTCTTAAATTTATAGAATATTTGGGAGATTACTTTGCCGTTAATGGTTGTGCTGAAAATGTCCTCCGCCTCCTGCCACAACTGAACACGTCGTTCCATGTTTCTGGCAGTTCGTTGGAGTATTGCGTTGTCAACACCGTTGATTTCGCGTATACTATTCCCACAAGGAAAATCTCTGGTGAGGTCAAGTCCGGTGAACTTGGTGGCCACAAGTTCCTGGAGATGATACAGTCATCGAGGTAACTTTAGATCGGCGTCATAGACTCACGTGAGATGGTAAGTTGTACCGTCCTATTGAAAGTACCCTTGACGCAGCTCAGTATCATCCAATTGCTCGACGAATTCACTGAAATTGCGTCGGTATACTTCGGTGTTTACTGCATCTTCGAAAAAAATGGACTTATTATTCCCCTCTGCTGGTACTGCACAACAAACTCCGACTTTCAATGGGTCCATTGGAGTTTGTTGAATGCCATATGGATTTTTTGCTGACCAAATGCATGTGTTGTGTAAGTTTACGTTTAGATGAAACCATGCTTCGTCTGTGAACAATGTAATGGACCGTTATGCCGGATTCTGAACATCGGTCATCTGGAACCAATGCAATATGTCAACCTTTTAGGTTTATCTGGCTCAAGTAGCTCATGAACAGACACGCGTATAAATAATTTTAATCATACAGGAAGCCTTCAATCCTGTCACAACCAGCGCTTGGAGTATGCCCCAAAACGAACACATTTTACTTTCTCTACTACGTATAGTAAGTAGGGGAAGTATTGTATTCCACCCAAAAATTCGATACCGAGATTTCACCGGAAATATATGTTTTCAGACCCCCTGAATCCAAAAAAAAAACATTTTTGGAAACATGTCCGTGTGTGTGTGTGTGTGTGTGTGTGTGTGTGTGTGTGTGTGTGTGTGTGTGTGTGAACAGCATAACTCAGAAACGAATAGTCGGATAAACACCAAACTTGGTATTTAGGTTCACTATCTTCCAGAAATGCGACACGAAGGTTTTCAAGAAAATCCCCCCACCCCAGATTACCTTTACGTGGAAGATTTTTCGAAAATTTTAATTTTCTCAAAAATGGCTCTAACGATTTTGATTAAAATATCATATGTTTAAGATATTTTTATGACAAATAAAATTTATATCTTGAATTTCCTGGGAATGTCTCCAAAAGTATTCTTCATTGTGAGTGACTTTTGCATAACTGGTAAACCATAAAAGATAGACAAAATTTTACTACACAAAAAATGTAGATCGCGTTAAAATACACAATTTAAATCATATACATTTTTTTGTTGAGCGAACCATTTTCGAGATATTGCTTGTTATTCCCTTAAATTTTTCAATACTTATTTTCTCAAATGGGAATTCGTTATTCATTTTTTTGTCTTGGATATGCAAAGAGTATTAATCTGTGGCAAAGGGAATGGTGCTGCACCTAGCAACCAGCTATTAAGAGATATGTATGTGCTTAAAGGCTACTGTATTTCTATATTGCCCTTGTAAATATATATTCCCCTTACATCTACAAGAAAATTAGCAATAAGATAGAGTCTGCAAATGTTTATCTCGATTAACATGAATTAGGTGGAGAATAAGCGTTTGTATAAATAGTTTGTACAAGAGTAGAGAAAGTCATGTGAGTGTAACACATCAGATTTTTTCATTTCTAGGCATGTATGACAGATCAATGATAGCTGCTCTAGATCATAATTTTCACCGAGGGAAAAGGTAATGGACAGTTCCGTGGAATATTCTAACTCGGCTGGAGACTGGCTGATTAAAAAGGAGTATGAGTAAAAATCACTTACGAGTGGGAGACAAAAGCTTGTAACACAAATGTGAGTGAAGTAAATGAACACAAGTTTCAATCGAGTATGTTGTACCAGGAGATGTTGACCGTAGTGACACTGCTTGTAATATTGGCTGAAGAAGGTGTTATTGAAGGAGTTGTATTATATTTCAACTGTTGGGGAGCCGAACTTGAAATTTCTGCAACCGCACGTATGGTACCCGCTTTCCGGTAGCCTTCGCCCTAAGTTTAAAAAAATATTAACTTTGTAATTTGACTGTTTCTTTAAATATTTAATATTTACGTTTGCCTCGGCTGCGTCAGTATTTATTTTAGAAACACGTTTCTCTTAGCAGGGTTGTGGTGCGACTAAGAATGTAGGCTTACACAGATTATAATTTTACTTCACTCCTTTTATTAATGCTTGACACGATTTAAATAACACTTCACTGATATAGAAGGAGAGATGTGAGATGGTTTTATTAAATACTTGCACTTTTTAATACGGAACTATTTTCGTCTCACACGAATACGTATTAAATCTCTCGAGGACGCATCTCGCATCCGGTTACAAACACTGTCTGCAGGCAACTGAACTGATTTCAACCGCCTAAACTTGTAAATTTCTGTATTTCTAGTCTCTGATTGGCTATTCCTAACCCAATAGAATACCTTCATTTAACTGAAGCTTTTACTGGTTGTTGATTGGCTATTTTTGTAAACTGTCACTAAAATTTCATTATTGCCTCAGGGTTACCTCATTGTTAGCAACTTTTAACCTATTATTCTCACAGCTCCTACATTATTAAATTACGTAATATATTCACATAACATTATTATACATGGATACAATAATATAAACATATACAATGACTGTTACAACATTTTTATATATTATTGCATACACATATTACTTTAAGCTGGGCTGTTATTGGATTTATAGATTATATAATTAGCCTGAAATCATTTTAGTGTTAAAAATACTGCCTCATGGCTCACTCCAGAAAATTAAACGTACCGAGTTCGTTGTCCAATATGTTTAAGAAGAAATACACGTTGCTGTAATGTTTACTACACCTTGACTGACAGGATAAAGCAGTAATAGCACCTGAAACGATCAAACGATAACAACAATGAGCAACTGCAAGTTACAACTCCAACTGCACCATCTCTTCATAAATACCTAAAGCTCCCGCGCGACATGCACTTAAAAATCCAAGATCTCCCGCATAATTTGATAGGTAAATGAAACATTTCGTCATATTCCTGTTCAAATAATGAAAAAGAGATATTCATGAGTTTTATATGATTTACTCTGTATATTTGATATTTTTGCTTCATAAAGTCTGTATCTTGAATTTTCTGTGAATAACCTGTGAGATTCTCTTCATCCTGAGCGACTTGAGTATAATTTTGTATAACTGCTTAGCCATATAAGCCAAAAACTCTAGAAAAATGTAGAACTCATTAAAATACGCAGTTTATGTCGAATATATTTGTTCATAGCATTTTCTGGAATATTGGTTGTTCGACTTTTAAATTTTGCCAGGAAAAATAATTCTTCTTTTTACTTTCTCTACTACGTATAGTAAGTAGGGGAAGTATTGTATTCCACCCAAAAATTCGATACCGAGATTTCACCGGAAATACATGTTTTGAGACATTTTTGGAAACGTCCGTGTGTGTGTGTGTGTGTGTGTGTGTGTGTGTGTGTGTGTGTCTGTCTGTAAACAGCATAACTCAGAAACGAACAATCGGATAAACACCAAACTTGGTATTTAGGTTCAGTATCTTCCAAGGATGCGACACGAAGGTTTTATAAAAAATCCCCCCACCCCAAATTGCCCTTTACATGGAAGATTTTTCGAAAATTTTAATTTTCTCAAAAATGGCTCTAACGATTTTGATTAAAATATCATATGTTTAAGATATTTTTATGACAAATAAAATGTATATCTTGAATTTCCTGGGAATGTCTCCAAAAGTATTCTTCATTGTGAATGACTTTTGCATAACTGGTAAACCATAAGAGATAGACAAAATGTTACTACACAAAAAATGTAGATCGCGTTAAAATGCACAATTTATGTCATATACATTTTTGTTGTTGAGTGAACCATTTTCGAGATATTGCTTGTTATTCCCTTAAATTTTTCAATACTTGTATTCTGAAATGGGAATTCGTTATTCATTTTTTTGTCTTGGATATGCAAAGAGTGTTAATCTGTGGCAAAGGGAATGGTGCTGCACCTAGCAACCAGCTATTAAGAGATATGTATGTGCTTAAAGGCTACTGTATTTCTATATTGCCCTTGTAAATATATATTCCCCTTACATCTACAACAAAATTAGCAATAAGATAGATTCTGCAAATGTTTATCTCGATTAACATGAAGCATATGGAGAATAAGAGTTTGTAAAAATAGTTTGTACAAGAGTAGAGAAAGTCATGTGAGTGTAACACATCAGATTTTTTCCCCTATGTTTACTTTTTCAACCACGCGCGAGTATGTAGAGAAACTATGTGAACAGTATAATTCAAGATGCAATGCTGGGTAAAGCCGAACTTGGTATTTAAGTTCAGCATCTTCCAAAGATGCAACATGAAGGTTTTCATGAAAATCCCGCCAGCCCCAACTACCCTTTACATGGAAGATTTTTCGAAAACGTTGATTTTCTAAAAAAAAATGACTAACGATTTTGATTAAAATAGCATATATTAAAATATTTACATGACAAATAAGATGAATATATATCTTTAATTTTCTGAAAATAGCCTATAAAGTCCTCTTCATTCGGAAGGAATTTTGTATAATCTTGTATAACTGATAAACGTTAAACGATAGACGAAAACGTAAAAAAAAAAAAGTGTGTAAATTTTTGTGGCATACGCCGCTTCTGAGATATCCGCTATTAATAATTCGAATTGTTCATTTCTTGGTCCTGCTTTAAAGTCCTTTCAACATTCAGTTGTTTCTCGCGATGTCATGGAAACAGTATTGAATTTTAAGGCCAGCATATAGCGTCCAGTTGTTAAACATTTGACTGTCGCTGTTCTCTTTGTATTTATAACAAAATGTGTAATATAGCTATTTCTATAAAGGTTTATTTGGATTAAAATGTAGTAGATAGAAAAATAAGCTTTAATAAGAATAGTTTGTATACCCACCAATAAACAATAGAGCGTAGAAGGTCATGTGAATGTGTCACATCAGATTTTTTTTTCTCCAAAATGGCTCTACGATTTTGATTGAAATGCTAATGGTTTAAGATATTTGCATGACAAATAAAATGTACATATTGAGTTTTCTGGCAATAGCGTATGCAATCCTCTACATTCTCAATGACTTGAATAATTGGTAAACCGTAAGATAAACAAAATCTTACTACTCAAAAAATATAGCTCCCGTTAAAGCAGAGAGTTTATATCAATTAAAATTTTGTGTGTCGTTAACCATTTCCGAGGTAATCTTTGTTATTGGTTTGAATTTTTAAATCTAAACTCCATCTCAAGGGAAGTTGGAAAGGTTTTTTTTTTATATAAATGTAATGAAAGTTTATTTCGGTTCAGCGAAACTAGGTAGAAGAATAAGCTTTCGTAACAGTAGTTTCTAGAAGAATGAGTAGAGACGGTCGTGTGAATCCAACAGATTAGATTGTTTTCTTCACCTATCCGTTAATATCATTAAATAATGCTTCATGATCACCCCTGTTCGAGATACCCACGAATTTAGCATCGCACCCCTGTATCGAAAGTTACTTTCCAATCTGCCCACGATCTCAACGTTTGATGACACGTAATCCCTTGTGATTATGCAACCAACGCTTCACGCAATCTATAGTAGGTCATTTCACACGACACGGATGCCTTACAAGGGAAGTACCCCAACTGGACAGGCCCGATTCCCTTCTAAATCTTATCGGTAGATTTTTGGTCGATAAAAACCATTCCGGTAGCTTTTCCGCCTGTCGCAAGAGATTACGATTCGAAATTTGAATTCACGTATGCCACTAGATGGCACTCACCTCGGCTATAGGCTATATCCGACGTTTATAGTATCACACTAACAGGTGGTTGTTTTTGTAACGTTTATGTTAGGACCGTCGGTGATAAGGTCCGTCTGCGTATCTGTGAACGTCGTAACTGAAGAACGGAAAGTCGGTGAAATACCAAACTTGATATTTAAGTTCAGTGACTTCCAAACAAGCCACATGAAGATTTTCAAGATAATCCACCATATCACAAACTACCCTTTACATAAAAATGTTCCCAATAAATTGCTCTTAACAACACACGTGTTCCCGATATTTTATGACAAGATACATATCTTCAATTTTCGGAGAACAGAAAACTCTTCGTTTTGAATCACATTTGTATAACTAGTAAACTGTACGATATACACAAAATCTTACTATAACAAATTAAAAGACACCATTTATGTCAAATAAAAATTTTTATGGCGTCCAACATTTCCGAAATACTGTGTGTTATTGGCTTGAATTTTCAAATGCTTATACTCTATGCTTTGAAGGTCCAAATAAAGTTTTTTTAAAACATTTTCCATGTGTGCGTCTATGAACAGCGTAGCTCAAAAACGAAAAGTCGGCTAAATACCAAACTTGGTATTTAGATTCAGTGTGTTCCAAAGATTCGACACCAAAATTTTGAACAAAATCTTCTCACCTGAAACTACCCTTTATACGGAACACTTTTCGAAATGTTTGATTTTCTAAAAAATGGCTCTAACGGTTTTGATTGAAATACCATATATTAAAGATATTTACATGATAAATAAAATGTATATCTTGAGTTCTCTGGAAATAGCCTTAGAAGTCCTCTTCATTCGGAAGGAATTTTATTTAATCTTATGTAACTGGTAAACGTTAAGCGATAGACGAAAACATACCACACAGAAAGTGTGGATCTCTTTAAAACACAAGATTTATGAAATAATATTTTTTGTGCCATAAGCTATTTATGAGATTTCGTCATTAAAGGCTCGAATTTTTTTATTTCTTAATCATTCTCCTAAAGTCCTGTCAACATTCAGTTGTTTCTCGCGATTACTTGGGAAGTGTTTGGAATTTTCAAGTGGTAAGTCGCTGTGCTATTCTCATACATATCCTGAATATCGGCTTAGCCTACTGCATCCTTATACCTAAAACGAAATTTTTAAATGTGTAATGAAAATGTATTTCGATTAACAAGAGGCAGGTAGAAGAACAGTTTGTAGAAAAATGAATAGAGAAATTCATGTGAATGCAAAACATTTTTTACTTTCTCTACTACGTATAGTAAGTAGGGGAAGTATTGTATTCCACCCAAAAATTCAATACCGAAATTTCACCGGAAATACATGTTTTCAGACCCCCTGAATCCAAATAAAGCATTTTTGGAAACATGTCCGTGTGTCTGTCTGTGAACAGCATAACTCAGAAACGAACAGTCGGATAAACACCAAACTTGGTATTTAGGTTCAGTATCTTCCAGAGATGCGACACGAAAGTTTACAAGAAAATCCCCCCACCCCAGATTACCCTTTACATGGAAGATTTTCGAAAATTTCAATTTTCTCAAAAATGACTAAGATTAAAATATCATATGTTTAAGATATTTTCATGACAAATAAAATGTATATCTCGAATTTTCTGGGAATGTCTCCAAAAGTATTCTTCATTGTGAACGACTTTTGCATAACTGGTAAACCATAAAAGATATACAAAATTTTACTACAAAAAAAATGTATATCGCGTTAAAATACACAATTTATGTCATATACATTTTTGTTGTTGAGTGAACCGTTTTCGAGATATTGCTTGTTATTCCCTTAAATCTTCCAATACTTATACTTTTTCTCAAATTCGTTATTCATTTTTTTAAGTCCTGGACATGCAAAGAGAATGGAATGCGCCACATAGCAACCAGCGTTAAAATATCTGACTATCGCTTAAAACCTACCATATTCCCCTTGCATCTATAAGAAAATTACCAATAAGATTGACATCTCGATATCTCGAATAACATGAAGAATATGGAGAATATGCGTTTGTAAAAATAGATTGTACAAGAGTAGAGAAAGTCATGTAAGTGTAACACATCAGATTTTTACTTTCTCTACTACGTATAGTACGTAGGGGAAGTATTGTATTCCATCCAAAAATTCGATACCGAGATTTCACCGGAAATACATGCTTTAAGACCCCCTGAATCCAAAAAAAGCATTTTTGCAAACATTTTCGTGGGTGTGTGTGTGTGTGTGTGTGTGTGTGTGTGTGTGTGTCTGTCTGTGTGTCTGTCTGTGAACAGCATAACTCAGAAACGAACAGTTGGATAAACACCAAACTTGGTATTTAGGTTCAATATCTTCCAGAGATGCGACACGAAGGTTTTCAAGAAAATCCCCCCACCCCAGATTGCCCTTTACATGAAAGATTTTTCGAAAATTTCAATTTTCTCAAAAATGGCTCTAACGATTTTGATTAAAATATCGTATGTTTAAGATATTTTCATGACAAATAAAATGTATATCTTGAATTTTCTGGGAATGTCTCCAAAAGTATTTTTCATTGTGAACGACTTTTGCATAACAGGTAAACCATAAGAGATAGACAAAAGTTTACTACACAAAAAATGTAGATCGCGTTAAAATACACAATTTATGTCATATACATTTTTTGTTGAGTGAAACGTTTTCGAGATATTACTTGTTATTCCCTTAAATTTTTCAATACTTATTTTCTCAAATGGGAATTCGTTATTCATTTTTTTGTCTTGGATATGCAAGGAGTATTAATCTGTGGCAAAGTGAATGGTGCTGCACCTAGCAACCAGTTATTAAGAGATATGTATGTGCTTAAAGTTTACTGTATTTCTATGTTGTCCTTGTAAATATATATTCCCCTTACATCTACAAGAAACTTAGCAACTTTATCTCGATTAACATGAAGCAGATGGAGAATAAGCGTTTGTAAAAATAGTTTGTACAAGAGTAGAGAAAGTCATGTGAGTGTAACACATCAGATTTTTTTTTAATGTATCCTCACTTTTGCCATGTATACAACAGCATACCTTTCAAAATTGGTGATCGAAACTGGTGGTTTACAACAGAATGCAATTTTATTATAAAACACTGATTATGTAGTTTTTGCGTTGCTTCCAAAGCTAATATTTTATTCCTCATCAGTTCTTCAAGTCTACAGATTACAATTTTATACTGGTTTAAAAATATACGTATAGCGGTTGCACGAAATTTGTTGGAATGCTTTAAGTTACAGTTCCATATTTAGCAACTTTTATGGTGTTCCCGTAATATTTACGGGATTTTAGACTCTTTATTACTTTACGTGCATTTTTTTTTTTACGATTCTTTGTGGTGATTCAAGGTCTTACACATTTTCACAACGGACGTTACAAAGCATTAAATTCTATTGCATTATATTGTAACTTAAGATTAGAGACTGAATGTTCCGTGCTAATTGGTCAGAGCTTATCTGCGTGTGACTATCCTTTATCACGAATCGTGCTCCCCCTTCACTCGACCATAAACAAAATGCATAGCGTGCGTACTTTGTTTCGTGGGATTTAAACTTTGACTGCATCACTAGTGACCTCTTTTCCCAAGCTCGCGGGTTCAAACCCGGCGGAGGGCGATGGATTTTTTCGGGCGTAAAAATCCTTAGCAAGGCTTCCTTTGGAAGGGAAGTAAAGCCGGTGGTCCCGTGTCGTAGATTTACGGCACGTAAAAGAACCTCAAGCCTGATAAAGAGGCCTCTGAGCAAAATTACCGGTGTTTCCGCCCAATATAGAATGGGACGCTAAGAACCACAGCAGCTAAAGAGCGTCCATAAATAAAAAACTAAAAAAAATCTGATGTGTTACACTCACATGACTTTCTCTACTCTTGTACAAACTATTTATACAAACGCTTATTCTCCATATGCTTCATGTTAATCGAGATAAACATTTGCAGACTCTTATCTTATTGCTAATTTTCTTGTAGATGTAAAGGGAATACATATTTACAAGGGCAATATAGAAATACAGTAGCCTTTAAGCACATACATATCTCTTAATAGCTGGTTGCTAGGTGCAGCACTATTCCCTTTGCCACAGATTAATACTCTTTGCATATCCAAGACAAAAAAATGAATAACGAATTCCCATTTGAGAAAATAAGTATTGAAAAATTTAAGGGAATAACAAGCAATATCTCGAAAATGGTTCACTCAACAACAAAAAAACGCATGACATAAATTGTGTATTTTAACGCGATCTACATTTTTTGTGTAGTAAAATTTTGTCTATCTCTAATGGTTTACCAGTTAAGCAAAAGTCGTTCACAATGAAGAATACTTTTGGAGACATTCCCAAAAAAATTTAAGATATACGTTTTATTTGTCATAAAAATATCTTAAACATATGATGTTTTAATCAAAATCGTTAGAGCCATGTTTGAGAAAATTAAAATTTTCGAAAAATCTTCCACGTAAAGGGTAATCTGGGGTGGGGGGATTTTCTTGGAAACCTTCGTGTCTCATCTCTGGAAGATACTGAACCTAAATACCAAGTTTGATGTTTATCCGACTGTTCGTTTCTGAGTTATGCTGTTCACAGACACACACACGGAAATGTTTACAAAAATGCTTTTTTTGGATTCAGGGTGCCTCAAAACACATATTTTCGGTAAAATCTCGGCATCGAATTTTTGGGTGTATACGTAGTAGAGACAGTAAAAAGTTGGGGGAATGATTCTTACCGTGTTTTTATGAGTAAAACTTCTTACCTATATATCGATTTATACTGAAATCGGACTTGTCCAGTTGGGGTATGTACTTCTATTGTTAGATATGCTATTCTATGTTAGTTTGGAAGCACGCCGAAAATTACTATGTTAAAAATTAAATATTATACACCTAATTTGAGATGCGAAACCATGGACCACAACATAAAATCTCGAATCTATTAGCTATTTGACTAAAGTGTTAATTTACAACATGTGATTGCACTAACGTCCAGTTAAAACATTTGAACCGGGGTTTCCTATTTCAAACTACTTGTCTAAGACATTGTATTTAGAGAGTAAATATCTCACTACTGTTCGTTAAGGGGAGACATCTGTGAAATTATTACTAAAAAACTGAATAATCTCACATTTTAGTTCGATGCTCTTTTTCAGTGTTTAAAACCCTCGGTTTTAATACTCCATGACAAATTTTAAGGTGTGGAATTTTGAATTCATTTAAATGACCACTCCAGGTGGAAGAGTGTAGGATGACAAATTTTAATTACACCTTAGTTTGTGAACAAGAGCACATACGGAATGATTAATATAAGTCGTATTGAAGTACACAAAGAGCTTCGACTAATCTATAACTTTTCTTATCTTCAGTTTTTCCTCAAGCGCCTTGTTTCTCCAGAATTATGTATTTTTTGTTTTCTACATATTGCAATTTACAGCTAAATTACGACGTCGCAATAGCGACTCATTAACTGACCGCACACATGCTTCATACATGTACGGTATCTCCCCATTCGCTGTCTTCGGTATAAACACCATTACGTCGTATTTATTTCCTTTTATTTAATGTTTAAATGAACTCATTTGCTTTTTTATTGCATTTCTTTAAGATATTAAATAAAAATAATAATTTTGCTTTATTTATTCTCACTAAATGCTTCGATAAGCAAGTTGTATCGTATAGTTATAAATTCTTTTGCTACTTACTTCAAACTTAGTTGCTTTCATTAAACCTTTCGCTAAAAATACACGAAAGAACTGTTTTGGAAATTAAACGCACTAACAAAGACAGTATCCTTCCCATAATGCAGACTGTTTTTAAACGTCTCTGCGTTTCAAAGAGTTTTTCTACAAATCCACATGTACGAGGGGCTCAATTATCTTTTGAGCCTACTAATTAAAACAAAGTAATTTCTGATTGAAAACTGCCTTATTATTTTTCAAAACATTCTCCTTTATGATCAATACACTTTCGCATCCGTTTGAACCATTTGTCAAAGCATTTATTCCAGTCTTCTTGAGACTTCTCCAAAACATGGTTTTTGAAGGCATCAACGGCTTCTTCTGCCAACGAAAACCGTTGCCCACGCAATTTATTCTTGATGTTCGGGAACAAAAAGAAGTCATTTGGTGCCAAATCAGGACTGTATGGCGGATGACCCATCAATTCGATTTTTTGAGCCTTCAAATACTCTGTTGTTACACGAGATGTGTGTGCGCTCGCATTGTCTTGATGAAGAACGATCCTACGGTTCTTGTTGGTTTTCCTTACTTCACCGAAGACTTCCGGCAAACAAATGGTTGTGTACCAGTCGGCACTGACCGTTTTACTTCCTCTAAAGGCATTGTTGCCACATGGCCAGTTTTGCTTCGAGTGCGAACAACTTTGTTGGATTTACTTCATCTTGAAGCACCCATACAGTCGATTGCTGTTTACGTTCCGGCTCATACGCATAGATCCATGATTCGTCAACTGTTACAATCTTATATACGTCTTTTGAGGCACCGCCATTGTATTTCTTGAGCATTTTTGTACACCAATCGACACGAGCATCTTTTTGAGATTTCGTCAAATTATGTGGGATCCAACGAGAGCAAACCTTTTTCACGGCTAAATAATCATGCAATATTTTATATATGCTGGTGGAACTAATGCCTAGGGTTGCCTCAATCTCACACTATGTCGCATGACGATCTTTCATTATTAGTTTTTGCACAGCATCAATGTTTTCTGGCACAACAACTGATTTTGGACGACCTTCACGAATCTCATCATTGAGCGAACGGCGGTTACGATTAAATTCGTTATACCAGCGTTTCACAGTGGCAAAGGATGGAGCTCCGTCGCCAAATGTGGAAGTTAGTTGATCGATGCACTCTTGTCTTGATAATCCACGTCGAAAGTCGTAATAAATCATTGCAGGAACATTTTCACGAGTTAATTCCATGTTTTTGTTGACACACAATTTTCAAGTTAGTGTAAACAAAACAAATGACGCTCTATTGACAAAATGTTTTAAGTAGATTATGGTCAAGAATGTCCAAATTTCCATTGGAAACGTCAGATGGCACGTACAACATTCAGGGTTGCCAAGGCTCGAAATATAAATAGTGCCCCCCGTACTCATTGGGATCTATCTCTGGTATATTTCAGTAGATTGATTAACTGAAAATTTTACCACGCATGCAGAACATAAAACAAATGGAACATGCATTTTAATGTATTAGATAAAATCAGTCTCAAGGACCTCTCACCTTAGGCGCGGTTGTAAGTCCTAGGGAATGTAAACCCTACATATGAGTAGGGTTAGCTGATAAATAAGATAAAACCAGTAATATTATTTTTTTATTTATAATTAATCTCTTTTTATTTGCTAATACAAAAATGTCCCTTTACGAAACGATTTATTATATATCTGTCTTAAAATTTAATTTTGAACTTTAAAAAAATTAATGAAATGTTGTACAGGCAATATCAATAAGTGCACTAGAAAAACATTATTTTGTATATGGGTATTGAATGTTTCAATTTTACAAATATGAGCTATAAAGAAATTAACTCCATATGAACCAACCTTTTTAATAAGTGCATAATTTTTAAATCCTTTTTTATGAGGTTCTCCTGAATATTACAAGCATGTAAATTTAAAACTTTGGTATGCATAGCATTTTTAATAATGTAGCATGGAAGTAGAAGATATAAAAACAATAACAAATTAAAATTAAATCTTAAGATTTCCTCTTATTTTGTCCCAAATTTTACTTTAACAAAAGAAATATGCTAAAGCAATTTATTGTAGAAATTCGACAGAGAAATCTTGAATTTGTGTTAATAAAAGCTTTTGATAATATAATCTGACCCGAAACATTTCGATTATTACACATGAAGAGTAAAAATTAGTTAACCGCAAAAATTTTGTTTTAGAGGGGAAGAAAATTCTAACATTGTCACTACAACAAAGTATTTGGAGGTCCCTCTTACATTTTCGTGTGGAAATTTTTGTAACAACAGGAAAATGAACTGTAATTTTTTGTCCAGCATGGTTCCACTTAGCATATTCAAATTTTTGTATGTGCTTGCATGCATTTGTACCTTTTTTATATCACAGATGTCTTCACATAATTTGTATCAAGTATGAAAGTTTATACATATTATATATCAGATCTCGCATAGGTCAATGATATATTATATTATTTATCCAATCATATTTTCACACTTTCTTAACCTTTTACATGTGTTTGATGTAATTACAATTTTATAAAGCGTATTAAATTGTTTTAACTGCTAGTTCATTTAGATTTTATTATATTATGCATAACTATGTATATTTTGAAATTCCTTCATTTTGATTTTTTCCAAAATTTATTATTTTTGGGATCAAACAAAAATGTTTCCATAAATGAAGGAGCCTCCAGCGTAATGCAAACAAATATCTTTTGCGTTGAGTAAAGGAAGTATTACATTCCACCCAAAAATTCGATACAGAGATTTCACCAGAAATGGATGTTTTGAGAACCTCTTAATCCCAAAAAAATCACCTTTAGAAAAGGTATATAGTAAGACAGATATCAGCATAACTCAAAAATTAAAAGTTGGGTAAATACCAATTGGAATAGATTCTGAAACGGAGGGGATTCGGCACCGATCCAGGAAAGAGAGTATTGTACTCACCCTCCACCCTCGGGAAGGAGGGATGATGTGAAAGGAGACACCGGGCGGACGGAACCACAAATGACGGCACAGCAATGGCAGGGTCTCTAAAGTTTCCAGATTGAGATGCCCCAAAGGTCGGACAGGAAGACTGGGGAGGGGGCGGTCCTTATACCCCGGCAAGCAACCGAAAACCGAGGGACAGAGAGAATTCACACAGCATCCTTTTTCCCTGCCACGCTGCACCGAAACACCATCGCCAAAACTTCCAACCATAAAATAGACCAAACGGCGGTCGCCGGGGATCGAACCCGGGACCTCCCAATGCGGGCCACAGACGTTTCCGCCTGAGCCATCTCGCTCGATTGGGTAAATACCAAACTTGGTATATATTTTAGCTCAGTATCTTCCAAAAATGTGGTCAAGAAAATTTCACCATCCCAAACTACACTTTACGTGGAAAAATGTTCGATATTTTTTATTTTCTCAAAATTAATTCTAACGCCTTTGATTAAAATGCCATTTGTTTAGCACATTATAAAAAACGTCCAACATCGAGGTTATTGGTCAAATGGTTAGTGCCAGGTGCCTCGGCTATTTATCGTGAAATCGCTATCGGAAACAAAACCATTCTGAGTATATGAGGGCGACACTGCAATAGATGAAACCAGTCCTTAAGGCAATGATGCCACTCTTCCTGAGCCACTTCAGAAATCAGGTTTTTATGACGTTCCACCGCTTCATCTCATGACGAAAAAGTGATTCCAAGCATTTTATCTTTAATTTTTTGGGAAAAAAGAAAGCACACAGTGGTTGGTCAAAGCTGTGTGGTGGAGGGTCCATGGTGATGATCTTTAGGGCATTCAGATACACTACGTGATCAAAAGTATCCGGACACCTGGCTGAAAATGACGTACAAGTTCGTGGCGCCCTCCATCGGTAATGCTAGAAGTCAATATGGTGTTGGCCTACCCTTAGCCTTGATGGCAGCTTTCACTCTCGCAGGAATACTTTGCATCAGGTGCTGGAAGGTTTCTTGGGGAATGGCAGCCCATTCTTCACGGAGTGCAGAACTGAGGGGAGGTATCGATGTAGGTCGGTGAGGCCTGGCACAAGTCGGCGTTCCAAAACATCCCAAAGGTGTTCTATAGGATTCAAGTCAGTACTCTGTGCAGGCCAGTCCATTACAGGAATGTTATTGTCGTGTAACCACTCCGCCACAGCCCGTGCAGTATGAACAGGTGCTCGATCGTGTTGAAAGATGCAATCGCCATCCCCGAATTGCTCTTCAACAGTGGGAAGCAAGAAGATGCTTAAAATATCAATGTAGGTCTGCGCTGTGTCGTGCCACGCAAAACAACAAGGGGTGCAAGCTCCCTCCAGGAAAAACACGACCACACCATAACACCACCACCTCTGAATTTCACTGTTCGCACTACACACGCTGGCAGATGACGTTCACCGGGCATTCGCCATACCCACACCCTGCCATCGGATCGCCACATTGTGTACCGTGATTCGTCACTCCACACAACGTTTTTCCACTGTTCAATCGTGTAATGTTGACGCTCCTTACACCAAGCGAGGCGTCGTTTGGCATTTTCCTGCGTGATGTGTGGCTTATGAGCAGCCTCTCGACTATGATATCCAAGGTTTCTCACCTCACGCCTAACTGTCATAGTACTTGGAGTGGATCCTGATGCAGTTTGGAATTCCTATGTGATGGTCTGGATAGATGTCTGCCTATTACTCTTTACGACCCTCTTCAAATGTCGGCGATCTCTGTAAGTCAACAGATGAGGCCGGCATGTACGCTTTTGTAACTATCACATCAGAAACAGTGGACCTAGGGATGTTTAGGAGTGTGGGTAATCTCGCGTACAGACTTCTGACACAAGTGACACCCAAACACCTGACCACGTTCGAAGTCCGAGAGTTCTGCTGTTTCACTATGTCTAATGACTACTGAGGTCGCGGGGAAATGAGTACCAGGCAGTAGATGGCAGCACAATGCACCTAAGATGTAAAACGTATGTTTGTGTGTCCGGATACCTTTGATCACACAGTTGTTAGTTTTGCTGTATGCAACGCGGACGGTACGTTGGCACGATGTAACATTATTTTTCACTTTTTTCACAAACTTTTTTCAAAAATTTGCGGTAAACAGATATTTGTGCACCAATCGCCAATAACGGCACGTCTATCTTCTAATGCTTTAGTAGCAAAATGGTCTAGTTTTAGGAAACAAAATCTAGCAACCATCCTCTAACCAGCGCTGCGAATTCGTCGGACTTTTGTAGACTTAGGTTCTGTTTGAAAGACCCATTGAGTCGTTTGACTTTTCTTTTCAGGATCAATAAACAGTAAATCCGAAAATCATCACTAGCAACGATATTCAAAACCAAATTTGAAGTGCCGCCTTGGAATCTTTCCAGAGCTTTTCTGCACCAATCAATGCGTTGTTTTTACTTTCTCTACTACGTATAGTAAGTAGGGGAAGTATTGTATTCCACTCAAAAATTCGATACCGAGATTTCACTGTAAATACATGTTTTGAGACCCCCTAAATAAAAAAAAAGCATTTTTGAGACCCCCTGTCCGTGTGTGTGTCTGTGAACAGCATAACTCAAAAACGAACAGTCGGATAAACACCAAACTTGGTATTTAGGTTCAGTATCTTCCAGAGATGCGACAAGAAGGTTTTCAAGAAAATAGCCCCACCCCAGATTACGCCTTTCATGGAACATTTTTCGAAAATTTTAATTATCTCAAAAATGGCTCTAACGACTTTGACTAAAATATCATATGTTTAAGATAGTGGTTAGACCGCTCGCCTCCCACCGAGGCGACCCGGGTTCAATCCCAGGGATTGCATGTGGGATTTGTGGTGGACGAAGCGGCGTCTGGGCGGGTTTTCTCCGGTTTCCCCCGCCATTCATTCCACCAACTGCTCCATCATCACCTTTCCTTTCATCCATTTCACCAACATTTCGTTTCATCTACTTCCTTCATCCCATACCAGGCATCGGGCTGATCACCCATCCTGGATGCTCTGTCTGATCCATGAGTGTCTGCTCCTCGACGGGCCTCTGACCCCAGGCACCCGCTTGTAAGTCCTGGGGGGTGTAAGTCCTACATAAGAGGAGGGTAAACAGATAATGAATGAATGAAAAATGTGTAAGATATTTTCATGACAAGTAAAATGTATATCTCGAATTTTCTGGGAATGTCTCCAAAAGTATTCTTCATTGTGAACGACTTTTGCATAACTGGTAAACCATAAGAGATAGACAGAATTTTACTACACAAAAAATGTAGATCGCGTTAAATACACAATTTGTCATATACATTTTTTTGAGTGAACCATTTTCGCTTGTTGTTCCCTTAAATTTTCTAATACTTATACTTTTTCTCAAATTCCCCTCGCATCTACAAGAAAATTAGCAATAAGATTAACACCTCGATTAACATGAAGCATATGGGGAATAAGCGTTTGTAAAAATAGTTTGTACAAGAGTAGGGAAAGTCATGTGAGTGCAACACAACAGATTTTTTAGGGTAAGAGCCCTTATATTTTCAGAAATATATTATAGTACTGTTTTCTATTCTGAAAGCTAAACCGGTGGAGATTCCAAAATTGGTAAAATTACGACAGTATTAATCTTCAAAATTAAAATGCGACCAAAATCACCATAAACTTTCAGTTCATTAAACATAACCAGATTTATCTGTGGGGGGGGAGAGGACGTCGTGATATTGAATACTCAATGCATAGAAATCTCATGTTAGAAGATTTTGTATAACACACGCACAAAATTACATTGATATAATATGAAAAGTTCATTGGGATAAGTTTAATTTAAACCTACATAGCTTTCGTGAGACTTTTTCCATTGCTTGGCCTTCTACAAGTTTGTTTACGAAACACGTACAACAACTGGCATGGGCTTGAAGGATTAAATATCCAAGACTTTTAAAAAACATAATTTCGCGTGGTTCTTTAAAAAAAACAGGTTTAAATGATCTTTGAAGACCGGTTATTTCCCGACATATTATGTTTACGGTCTGTCTTGCCTTTAAGCTGTCACGTGTCATGACAAGAGTCGCGTGTCTTTTATTTGGAGTTGTTTGTGAAACCAGACACAGGTCAATGCAATGCAGCTATCGATTTACAAGAAGCGGTAATCTGAAATAATAACAATAATAATCAGGGCCCGGATATTTAGACCAAACATTTTAAAACTTACCAGTAGAATTACTCTGAAATTATTTTTAGACAGCAAGGAATTACATGTGCAAATACAATTACCCTTTGTATTTACACACGTTTAATAACTCGACTTGGTTTGATTAGGTTTTACTTTTCATTGTCTTTTTACATGATTAATTTCTCATGGCGCTCGCATTATGTGTTCACAATACAAATGGTCATTCTTGAATTTATTGCAGTTCGTTGTAGAGTTAACCTATTCCTTATATTGGCAGCTTTCTGCTTTCTTTTATATAAAACGTTATTCCCTTATCTACAATAACCTGGAAATTATGAATTCAGAAGAAACTGAAATGGAAGTGAAATTACAGGAGGAGCACTAGAAGTACTTACCCAAAAGTTCATAAAGCAATATGTTATAGCATTTAATCTTTTATTTCCTGGTGTAAGACAAAACATATTGAAATAATTTCACTGAAAATTACTGCTAGTGAATAAATAAAACATTTGACATCTCGCTTTTTTAACGTCATTTCTCTTGTTTCAAAACACGTTCTAAACTGATTTCTTTTAGTTTCAGGATTCAATATAATATTATTGGTATTTTACAAATTCGAGCACTGTCTAAAGATAGTATATGCCACAATGTTAAAAGAGGTTTTATTTTTCTGGTAGGATTGCGAAATAAAACACTAATTATACCCCTTTTATTATAATCTACTATTAAAAACGGCATAAAACTGGGATTTATTTAATTTATTAAAATTAGCCTACATGAAGCTATAAATTAACTCATACATGGCTAAAACCGCTGTACAAGTAGGAAAAGTAGGTATAAGAATAATGATGAGATAATTTAGAAAGTTAAAAAATGGTTCAAACCCCGGGCCCGAACAATCTGACCGAAGATTTTTTTTCCCCGGTTTTCCTCGTCGCTAGATATACTATGATCCAGAGTTTGCTTGCTCCTGAACAGGCTACTGACCAAAGGACATTGGCTTGTAACTCCTTGGGGGTGTAAATCCTACAACGAGGAAGATAATCCGCTAAAAAGAGGAAGAATTAAAATAATATGTTTGTTGCATGTTCTATTTTGGAGAATCTGAAATGTAAATTTACAAAATTGTTTTGGAAGCAGCATTAACTTTCTTCATTATATAAAATTCACAGCAAATGAAGAGGACTTCATAGCCTATAACATAGCAATCTGACTGTACGTACTCATTTACTCGTAAAAGGGAAAACTGCCTGTCTCATCCCTAGTTTGGGACATGAATTCATAACTGTAATTATATCCACTCGTCACACCACCACCCACAATCAATCCTTTCTACACGAACCATTAAATAGTAATGAGACCCCCCCCCCAAGAGTGCGAGTAAATGGTGTACAAAGTTATGCTTTTTTCTCAGTGACATTTCTGATGTTTGAAAAGTTATGGTTATGTAAAATGTCAATAATATAACAATCTTTACATACTCAGTGTAAATGCAAGAAATTGACTAAATAATGATGCATTTTCGTAATCTGGGACCCATGGTAAGGATTTATGTAGACGTTATCAGTCCATATGACGCAACAATTAAAAAATGACATTTCATCAATCCGAGCCGTGAAGGAAAATGAAGCAAGTGTTCTTCTCCTACTTCACGTACACTTCCTCCCAAGTTATGTAGGTGTTATGTGACAGTGAGGTCACAGTGACGTCATCAGTTCCACTCGAGTGATGAGCGCCCCGATACGACGTAAAGCGCGGAGAAGGCAAATTCCTCTAGTGACGTAACATCACAACGTTTTACTGTGTGCAGGACGTGATAAAACGTGACAAAAGAACTTGAGTAGCTTTAACCAGCAGCTTGCCTCATTTGACAGTCAAATGGGGCAACTTGTGTTTTAGACGGGGGAAATGTTTCTGTCTTTACTTTTTAAAAGTAATTTTAATAATTGTAACAATTTTGTTGACTTCTTTCACTGGTTTTGTTACATTTATTTATTCTCCTCTCTTGGTTTTGAAAACCAAAACCAAATTGTTTCTTTTTATTTTTAACGAATCCTTTAGAAAACAAACAGCCAAAAAGTTCATAAACATATTTAGACTTTTTATCACCTGATTCACTTCATTTTGCTGTTACCTTAGCTACGGAATTCCTCTAAACTAGAAACAAAATTGCTATTTATCACTTTTAATGGCATTATTATTGTTGTTATTATTATTGCTGTCGCTGCTGCTGATGTTGCTAACATGGGAACAAAACGAAATAAAAAAACTTTCAGGATTTTTTGGGATTTTCAAAACAAGACACACGAAAACTTCACCTATTAATTTTACTGTAAATTTTTACATTCTTTCTCGTTGCTTGCGTCCTATAATAAAGATTTTACAAGTGCTAATTTTTTCATCACAGATTTTTAAACTTATTTTCACAGTCACATTTACACTTCCAGACATTACAGAGGGTAAGGAGTAACCCAAATTAAAGAAAAATTCCTACACCCCGGCTGAAAATCGAACCCGGGACCTCCCGGAAGTTTTGTGTAACTTAAAAACCGGAAGAGATAGGCAAAATCTTAACCACACAAAAAATTAGATCTCTTTAAAACACAACGCTTTATAGTATTATCCATTTCAGAGATATTCTTTGTTATTGGTTTGAATTTTCAAATGCTTATACTTTTCAAGTGGTAAGTCGCTATCCATTTTTACTGTTGGTCATGCAAAGAGCATGGAACTTCAAACCCATTACATAGGGATCCGGTTTTTAAAAAGCTGAGCATCGCTTTAGCCTACTGTATTGTTATACTACAAAGTATATGATGAAAGTCTAACTCGATTAATAGGAAGTAAATAGAAGAATAAGATGCTTTCTTAATAGTAGTTTATAGAAGAGTAAGTGGAGAAGGTAATGTAAATGTAACACATAAAATATTTCTGTATCATATTATGTCGAAATTTGGTTCCAAACTAAAACGTTAGAGAAGATAGGACTCTACTACATGTTTTACATAGTACCTTGTGGTTATCGACGTACTCAAGGAGAAATCTAATCTTTACTGATATTGTAAAGAGATTGATGAGGTTTTCGCCACTGAAACGCCTAATTCTTCCTTACGCACGTAGGTTAATGATATTTCCTTACAATTTCGAAATCAGTGTATTTCATACTGTCGTCGAATAATTTTAAACCCGTTTTGTTTAATATTCATATCTGAAGTTATTTTTCTGCCTTTGATTACGAAAATATCAAAATTTTAATAGCTTCCAGCCCAAAAGGAAAGCGGGGAGGGTTTCAATGTTTAAAAGTAGGTTGTTGGAGAGGGGTATATACCGCGTTTATATCACTAAATTTTCGTCTTATCTCGTTTCTTATCGTGGAGTGTTTTTGTAGGATTTTTACTAAAATTTATACTTATGGAAAAAATCAGCTACCTACCCTAAAACTTTGAAAAGTTTTGCTACCCTAATGTACTCACAAATGAATGGTATTTAACCTTACTGTTGACAAAGTGATATGCACTCAATACCATACGAATTGGCAAACGTATGATTACCTTACACTCCCAACAAACAAATTACTCCCAATCATATTTTCAACCATAAGTGCGTTTTTACTTTGCCATGTACGAGTACCTTGTAGGTAGAGAAGGTATTGCACCTCTCCCCATACCGAGATTTCACCGGATAAATGTTTGGGGACTCCTGAATAAAAAATCTAATGTGTTACACTCACATGACTTTCTCTACTCTTGTACAACCTATTTTTACAAACGCTTATTCTCCATATGCTTCATGTTAATCGAGATGTTAATCTTATTGCTAATTTTCTTGTAGATGCAAGGGGAATTGCTAGGCTTTCAGCGCTTAAGAACTGGTTGCTATGTGGAGTATTCCATTCTCTTTGTATTACCAGGACAATGAAAATGAATAACGAATTTGAGAAAAAAGTACAAGTATTGGAAAATTTAAGGCAATAACAAACAATATCTCGAAAATGGTTCGCTCAACAAGAAAAATGTATATGACATAAATTGTGTATTTTAACGCGATCTGCATTTTTTGTGTAGTAACATTTTGTCTATCTCTTATGGTTTACCAGTTATGCAAAAGTCGTTCACAATGAAGAATTCTTTTGGAGACATTCCCAGAAAATTCGACATATACATTTCATTTGTCATGAAAATATCGTAAACATATGACATTTTAATTAATATCGTTAGCCATTTTTGAGAAAATTAAAATTTTCGAAAAATGTTCCATGTAAAGGGTAGTCTGGAGTGAAGGGTTTTTCTTGAAAACCTTCGTGTCGCATCCTTGGAAGATACTGAACCTAAATACCAAGTTTGGTGTTTATCCGACTGTTCGTTTCTGAGTTATGCTGTTCACAGACAGACAGACACAGACACACACACACACACACACACACACGGACATGTTTCCAAAAATGCTTTTTTTGGCTTCAGGGAGTCTCAAAACATATATTTCCGGTGAAATCTCGGTATCGAATTTTTGGGTGGAATACAATACTTCCCCTACTTACTATACGTAGTAGAGAAAGTGAAAAATGAATAACGAATTCCCATTTGAGAAGTATTGGAAAATTTAAGGGAATAATAAACAATATCTCGAAAATGGTTCACTCAACAAAGAAAGTGTATATGACATAAATTGTGTATTTTAACGCCATCTACATTTTTTGTGTAGTAAAATTTTGTCTATCTCTCATGATTTACCAGTTATGCAAAAGTCGTTCACAATGAAGAATACTTTTGGAGACATTCACAGAAAATTCGAGATATACATTTCATTTGTCATGAAAATATCTTAAACATATGATATTTTAATCAAAATCGTTAGATCCGTTTTGGAGAAAATTAAAATTTTCGAAAAATGTTCCGTATAAAGGGTAATCGGGGGTGGCGGATTTTCTTGAAAACCTTCGTGTCGCATCTCTGGAAGATACTGTACCTAAGTACCAAGTTTGGTGTTTATCTGACTGTTCGTTTCTGAGTTATACTGTTCACAGACACACAAACACACACACAGACATGTTTCCAAAAATGCTTTTATTGTATTCAGGGGGCCTCAAAACATATATTTCCGGTAAAATCTCGGTATCGAATTTTTGGGTGGAATACAATACTTCCCCTACTTACTATACGTAGTAGAGAAAGTAAAAATAGCTATGCCTCTGTGTGTGTGTGTGTGTGTGTGTGTGTGTGTGTGTGTTTGTGAACAGCAATATATGGAACATTTATTGAACTCTTTTGAGTTTCTAAACACGGGATCTATCGATTTTCATTAAAATACCATATTCAAAGACATTTGAATGACGAATAAAATTTATATTTTGAGATTTCTGGAATTAACCTGTGAAGTCCTTTTATTTGGAAGGAAATTTATGTAATCTTGCACAACTGGTAAACGTTAAGCGACCTTGTACGTAGATAAGGTATTGTACTTCACCCAAAAATTTGATACCGAAATTTCAACGGAAATGTTTGGAAGACAAAATAAAAATGACTTTTAGAAAAATGTCCGTACATGTGTATGTGTGTCCTTCTCTTTGCGCGTGTGTTTGTGCAAATACCATGAATCAAAACTAAATGTCGGATAAATACCAATCTTGGTATTTAAGTTCATTACCTTCCAGAAATGCGACACGAAGGTATTCAAGAAAATCCCTCCATCCCAAAATTCTTTGCATGTAACATTCTTTTTAAAAGTAGCTCTTAACGATTTTGTATAAAATACCACATATTAAAGATATTTGCACGATAAATAAAATGTATATCTTGAATTTTTTGGGAATAGCCTGTGAAGTTTTCATTTGGAAGGAGGTTTATATAATCTTCCATAACTGGTAAACGTTAATAGATAGACAAAAATGTACTGCACAAAAACTGTAGATCTCTTTAAAGCACCCAATTTATTTCAAATAATTCGCTATTTTCGAGATAAGTATATGTCACTAATGGTTCGAATTTTTCAGTACAAATCTTTTCGATTTTCAGTTGTCTGTCGCGATGTCATGGAAACAGTACGGAATTTTAAGGCCAGCATATAACGTCCAGTTGTTAAACATTTGACTGTCGCTGTTCTCTTTGTATCTATAACGAAATGTGTAATGTAGCTGTTTCTGCAAAGGTTTATCTCGATTAAAGTGAAGTACATAGGAAAATAAACCTTCGTAAGAATAATTTTTATACCGACTAATAAGCGATTGAGGATAAGGAATGTTATATGAATGTAACACACCTGATTTTTCCACCCTTACTTACAACATGCATTCCTAAAACGCCGGTTAAGACAGTATTGAGGTATATCAGATTACATCACAATATAAATTACAAATAATGTTTTCTTCACTTGAGTATTTTATGTTTTTAAATGACTGCAGAAAGAAGATAAAAACTTCCGTTTAGTGTATTGAGTCTAAATCCTAAAGCCTTCTAGATCCAACTCCCAGAATACGAAACATTACGACATTCAGATGTTTAATATTAACGTTTAGGATAGGACTAGAAACGGAGGGGGAATTAACACCTCGATCTACGCAGATCTTTTGTATCTAGGCTCCTGACGGGGCGTCCCGGAGAGAGGTAGTAGTTGAGGGGAGACAGAGGGCAGCTGGACCAGGAGGCACGACAGGCAGAGGGCAGGGTTCCTATCGTTTACAGATATAAACTCCCCAGATGGTGGCTGCTGCAGTGGGCTCCCTTCCCCCTGTAGGCTTACTCATCCCAGAGACCGCTTCCAGTCCAAGATTTACTAAAAGCATACTTTTCCACTGCCGAGACCTCCTACCGACACTTGCAACCCTGAAAGAAACCAAGCAGATGAAAGGTGAAGTGTAATGAGAATGGAGATGAAATGGAGGGACAGGAAATTCCAGGGATGTAACAGTTCTTCCCAGCATTCGCCTTGGGGGCTCCCGAAAAAAACCCATGGTTCAGGAAGGTCGGCCACGGAAATCGAACTCACGACCTCCCGAATGCGGGCCACAGACATTATCATCCGAGTCATCCCTCGCGGTTTATATTAACGTTTAATGGATGGTATGGTATGTCTGTCTTCATCTTCAACGTAGAATCCAATATTTTATAACTTACATGACATAGTTTCTACATAGCGTGTAACAATATTTATGCAATTAGTTGGATGTCATTACCGTTCGAATATGTTTAGTAAGAAGGAGGCGCAAGATGTGTTCTGTAACTACATGAGAGCGGTGATTATGGTCATCTCTCTACAATATTTTTTCCGCAACCATTTAATAATGGCTACTTACTGTAGGCCTCTGACGAGAAAACGTTTGCGAGGTGTTCTACTCTCTGGAGGAGTGAGGAGGGACAGTACCACATAACGCGTCACGATGATGTCATAAATAGATCTACTATCTACATTAAAAAATCAGGCAACATTAGTATTCCAGAATGTTTCACTTAAAGCGGCGTGTGTTTTCTAGCGATTTATAGTTCTTTACAATGCCCAGTAAGAAAGGAAGAACTGTACACAGTCAAGCCTTAGGAATAGTTGCTAACGTTGTTAAAAGAAATCAAACAAAAGCAACTGGACATTCAGCATTGCTGTACCTTTTCCACTATAAGCTGAAAGTAGGAGTAAACAAAACCACGTGACAAGAGAGCACCTCATTGGCTGGTGGGCAAACTACAACCTTTCCCGCTTAGCATGTCATCTCTTCCTCTACAAAAAACAATCTGATGTGTTACACTCACATGACTTTCTCTATCCTTGTACAAACTATTTTTGCAAACGCTTCATCTTGAAACACCCATAGTCGACTGCTGTTTACGTTCCGGCTCATATGCATAGATCCATGATTCGTCAACTGTTACAATATTATATACGTCTTTTGAGGCACCGCCATTGTCTCTGTAGGCATATTGTGCTGTGTGCATAAAATGTAGTATTACCTTTTGTTTTACCTATACGAAAAGCTCGAAGGAATAGCATGTGCTTCATTTCGTATACATAAACATAACCTAGTGCTAACACCGAGCGGGATGGCTCAGGAGGTTTCGTCTGTGGCCTACATTCGGGGCGTCGTGGGTTCGATTCCCGTGGACGAGCTTCCTGAACTATGGGTTTTTTCGGGGGTTTCCCGGGTCGCCAGGAGAATGCTGCGAAGGATTCTCACATCCCAAAAATTTCCCGTCCTTCCATTCACATTTCATTTCAACTTTCATCCCGTTGGTCTCTTACAAGGGTTGCAAGTGCCGGCCATGGTGTTTCGGTGCAGTGTGACAGGGGAAAAGCATGCTCTTTGTGAGTCTCTCCGTCCCTCGGCTTTCGACTGGCTGCCGAGGGTGTACGAATCCTCTTGAGGGGTGTTGGACTTCTTCTGTACGGGGTGGGAGTCTCTATCTGGAAAACTTAGGGACCCTGCCACTCCTAGTGCCGGCCGCCCGGTGTCTCCTCTCACCTCATCCTTCCTCCCGGGGACGCCTCCTTGTTGGGGTAGGCACAATATCCCCTATATGGATCAGTGCCGCGTCCCCTCCGTAACCAATCCTAGTGCTAGGAAGTTTATACCTCCATGCCACAGTTTTACCTTTCGATATAATAGAAGTTCCTATTAATCGGGCGCTTCCACTTCTATTCGGTTATTCTCGTCATGGCCATACTCATTTAAAACAACGCGACAGATTAAAAAAACATCTCAAATGTCTGAGGAATGTACGAAACAAGGACTAGAAATGCAGTTCGTAAATTTCCGAAGCAATGTCCAGTACTACTGAATAGCTCCGCAAGCACTGCAGTAAGGAATGCGAAAGCTTCAATAGTGCAGGAATTAATGACGACAATGTTTCCAATAAAATAATGATTTAATCACTCCATATTATGTTTATCGAATCGATATAATTGCTTGAAATTAGAATCTGCCTCTTGCAGTAATTTTACTTTATTATCGACATTTACTAAACACGCGAAGCTGAGGAAAGGCATGCTATGGTTTTTCTTAGTATTGCCTAGGAAGCAAACCTTTTCCTACGTTTTATGCATGGCAATCATAGTACATTCTGAGGGTAAAAGTATAATCCACTAGATCAATAATTTGCTAGGAGGAAAAGCATATACTAAACGTATTATGTATGCTGATCGTAGTATTTCCTTCCAAAACCGTAGGAAAAAGAATTTACTACATTTTATGCATACGGCTTAATGTTCTATGCAAGTAACTACATTAAATACCGAGATGGTTCCGCGGTAACGTGTTCAAGGCCGCATTCGGGTTCCTGTCGACCGCCCACTCTGAATTAGGTGTTTTTGTAGGAGTTGTATCGTATTTCGACTGTTGGGGAGCCGAACTTGAAATTCGTTGCAACCACACATATAGTGCCCGCTTTCCGGTAGCCTTTGCGCCAAATGTACTTTCAGATGGCCTTTGCCCCAAGTTTAAAAAAATATTAACTTTGTAATTTGATTGTTTTTTTAAATATTATATACTTATGTTTGCCTCGGCTGCGTCAGTATTATTATTAGAGACATGCTTCTCTTTGTAGGGTTATACAGATTATAATTTTACTTCACTCCTTTCATTAATGCTTGATACGATGTAAATAACACTTCACTGATATAGAGAGAGCTGTGAGATTCTTTTATTAATTAATTACACTTTTTAACACGTAAACTTATTTTTCGTCTCACACGCATACGTATTAAATCTCTCGAGGACGCACAAGCAACGCATCCAGTTATGAGCACTGCCTGCAGGCAACTGAACTGATTTCAACCGTCTAAACTTGTAAATTTCTGTATTTCAAGTCTCTGATTGGCTAATCCTAGTCTAATAGAATACCTTCATTCAACTAAAGCTTTTTCTGGTTGTTGATTGGCTATTTTATAAACTGTCACTAAAATTACATTATTGTTGCTCCAATAATGACTAGAAGCATTATTAAACATTCAAAGTCATTATTGCCTCATTGTTACCTCCTTATTAGCAAATTTTAACTTATTATTCTCACAGCTCCTACATTATTAAATTACGTAATGCATTCACATAACATTATTGAACATGTTTACAATAATATAAGCATATACAATAACTGTTACATACATTTTACAAGTTATTACATGCATATTGCTTTAAGGCGGGCTATTATTGAATTTACAAATTATATAATTTGAAATCATTTTAAGTGTTAAAAATACTGCCTCAACTCTGACCTTGGGTTTTTAGTCGCCCCCCTCCCATATTAAGTTTTACTTATGGACGCTCTTCAATTACTGTGATCCTTAGCGTCTCATTCTATATTGGGCGTGAAAGACTGGTAATTTTGCTCAGAGGCCTCTTTATCAGGCTTGAGGTTCTTTTACGTGCCGTAAATCTACGACGCGACTTTACTTCCCTTGCGAAGACAATCATGAAGGATTTTTACGCCCGAAAAAATCCATTGCTCGCGACCTCGGGAACTAGAGGCTAGCATGGTAATCACTACACCACGGAGGACATCTATCAGGTGTGTTTTTAGGCTTCGTGACGTATGGCGGTGCCGGACGCATGGCGCGGATGCTAGCTCAAAGGAAAGAGACCCCAGTGGACCCCTCCGCTCCCCGTAAGGAGGTTTCCGACCCCTTCAGCTGTCGTGGTGCGGGCGCTGTGTACCCTGAACACTCGTGGTACTTCTGACGTTACTAGAAGTACGCCGGGCGGAACATTCGAGTTCCTCCCGTAAGGGAGTTGTTCGGATTGGGTTGGACTCGGCGGAGCCGTGGTTCCGTTACCCATGGGAGATCGGGTACGCCTGGCTGGTTTATTCGCCCCGATGTTCTTCGGCACCAGCCATGAGGGAGAGCTGGTAGACGGTAGCTAGGTACAGTCGTCCTAATGGAAAAAAATCCGCGAGATTTGTCTCACGATTTGCGAGGACACTGGACTCTGAGTAGTAAGATCCGGTCCCGTGTTTGTTTGTTTTTTGTTTTTGTCCCGCTCCGCTGTATAACCTATAGGCAACATTCATATGACTATGGATAAGTAGTCATTATTAAATGGTCGCGCTTATTTGCTAAGAACGTGTCGAGCGTTACGTCACGATATAAGTTTTTGTATGTAAGATGTGTTAAATACATCGTAGTTTAATTAAAATGAAAAATAACGAAACTTTTCCTTGTAAAGGGTAGTTTAGATTGGGTGATATTTTTCAACATCTTCATGTCGTATCCTTGGAAGATTTCTGAACTTAAATACCAAGTTTTTGTATTTATCTGACATTTCGTTTTTTACACACAAACTAACCTTCTTCTAATGATGTTTATTTATTCATAGAAACTCAAAACATGAATTTCAGTGAAATTTGGATACTAATTACTTTCTCTACTACTCCACCCAAAAATTCGATACCGAGATTTCACCGGGAATACATGTTTTGAGGCGCCCTAAATCCAAATAACGTATTTTTGAGGACATTATTCCATATGCGGGTAGGAGGTATGTAATTTTAATAAACTTATGCAGTTGGTTGTGTAGTATCCTAGGTTCTCATTTGAGTTTAGACGCGCAGATACTACGGCTACACCTTGTCGCTCCACAGCTACTCCGCTCCTCTCCTTCTAAAAAAATTGATGTGTTACACTCACAAGACTTTCTCTACTCTTGTACAAACTATTTTTACAAACGCTTATTCTCCATATGCTTCATATTAATCGAGATGTTAATCTTATTGCTGGTTACCATGCTAGCCTCTAGTTCCCGGCGCGTAAAAGAACCTCAAGCCTGATAAAGAGGTCTTTCACGCCCAATATAGAATGAGACGCTAAGGACCACAGCGGTTAAAGAGCATCCATAAATAAAACTCTACTCAAATTTTTTCTAAATTCCAAATAAAGCATTTATACTTTCTCTACTACGTATAGTAAGTAGGGGAAGTATTGCATTCCACCCAAAAATTCGATACCGAGATTTCACCGGAAATATATGTTTTGAGACACCCTGAATCCAAAAAAAGCATTTTTGGAAACATGTCCGTGTGTGTGTGTGTGTGTGTGTGTGTGTGTGTGTGTGTGTGTGTGTGAACAGCATAACTCAGAAACGAACAGTCTGATGAACACCAAACTTGGTATTTAGGTTCAGTATCTTCCAGAGATGCGACACGAAGGTTTTCAAGAAAATCTCCCCACCCCAGATTACCCTTTACACGGAACATTTTTCGAAAATTTTAATTTTCTCAAAAATGGCTCTAACGATTTTGATTAAAATATCATATGTTTAAGATATTTTCATGAAAAATGAAATGTATATCTCAAATTTTCTGGGAATGTCTCCAAAAGTATTCTTCATAGTGAACGACTTTGCATAACTGGTAAACCATAAGAGATAGACGAACTTTTACTACACGAAAATGTGGATCGCGTTAAAATACACAATTTATGTCATATACTTTTTTTTTGTTGAGTGAACCATTTTCGAGATATTGCTTGTTATTCCCTTAAATTTTGCAATACTTACTTTTTCTCAAATTCGAAATTCATTTTTTTTATGTCCTGGACATGCAAAGAGAATGGAATACTCCACATAGCAACCAGCTCTTAAAACATTTGACTCTCGCTTAAAGCCTACCAATTCCCCTTGCATCTACAAGAAAATTAGCAATAAGATTAACATCTCGATTAACATGAAGCATATGGAGAATAAGCGTTTGTAAAGATAGTTTGTACAAGAGTAGAGAAAATCATGTGAGTGTAACACATCAGATTTTTGGAAATATGTCCGTGTGTATGCCTGTGTCTGTGAGCAGCATAACTCAAAAACGAATAGTCGGATAAATACTAACCTTGGTATTTAGGTTTAATTATCTTCTAAATAATCTGCACGAATGTTTTCAACAAAATCCCTTACTCAAACTATTCTTTACATTGAACAGTTTTCAAAAATTTTTAGTTTTTAAAAAATGGCTGTTAACGATTTTGATTAATATAAAATATGTTAAAGATATTTAAATGACAAACAAAATGTATATCCTGAATTTTCTGTAATTTTAAGGCCAGCATAAAGCGTCCAGTTGTTAAACATTTGACTATCGCTGTTCTCTTTCTGTCTATAACGAAATGTGTAATGTAGTTATTCCTGTAAAGGTTTATTTGGATTAAAATTAAGTAGATGAAAAATAAGCTTTAGTAAGAATAATTTTTGTACCTGCTAATAAACGACATAGGATAGAGAAAGTCATGTGAATGTATCACATCAGATTTTTTGGTATAATGCAATACTTCCTCTATTAATATAAATAGATTAATAGAGTAAATCTAGTGTATTCCCTTAATTCTATTTTGCCCATGACTTTCTCTGAAGAAATAAAAGCTAGAAGGTGTTAGATGATTGTGTTTTGTTTAACGTAATTGTTTTCCTGAAGGACGAGTAGCGAAATACTGAGGAATCAGTAGGTATCTAGGTATTTAAAATGAGTAGAGTTGGCCCCGGCGGGGGGGGGGATTAGAGGGGGGGCAAGGCCGCGCTCCGCGGCGCATGAACGCTCAGTTGGCGTGTGACTCAGTCAGTCAGTGCAATGTTGTGTGCCGTTGTAGGAGGCAGCGGAAGGACGATCTGCTGCCCCAGTGCGGTGGTGTGGCCATGGACCTCCGGGCGCCCTCTAACATCTTGCTGCGACGCGCGATAAGGTAAATGTGCACGAATGTTGACGTTATCCCTGATCCTGTGGTCGTTCCTAAGAGACGGACGTCCAGCACCTATACCTGCTCGAAACAACCACGTGGAACCTGCACGGCGTCCTTTCGTAAAGCGACGACGCTCCTCGGCTAGACGGAACACACGCAGAGTGCACCCGGAGCGTCGCCGAACAGAGAGGTACACTGTCACCACTTAGTAGTATGTAGTGTAGAACTGTCCTCCTGCACAGTAAAACACGATTGTGATAGTCTTAGTGTAACACCGAACTCGTAAGAGTGGTCTCACTGCACAGTAAAAAATGCTGGTAACACTGTAAGTGTATCAGAACTCGTGAGAGCCCCCTCACTGCACAGTAAAACACTTTGGTCACACTGTAAGTGTATCAGAACTCGTGAGAGCCCCCTCACTGCACAGTAAAACACTTTGGTCACACTGTAAGTGTATCAGAACTCGTGAGAGCCCCCTCACTGCATAGTAAAACACTTTGGTCACACTATAAGTGTATCAGAACTCGTGAGAGCCCCCTCACTACTTAGTAAAACACTTTGATCACACTGTAAGTGTATCAGAACTCGTGAGAGCCCCCTCACTGAACAGTAAAACACTTTGATCACACTGTAAGTGTATCAGAACTCGTGAGAGCACCCTCACTGCACAGTAAAACACTTTGATAACACTGTAAGTGTATCAGAACTCGTGAGAGCCCTCTCACTACACAGTAAAACACTTTGATCACACTGTAAGTGTATCAGAACTCGTGAGAGCCCCCTCACTACACAGTAAAACACTTTGGTAACACTGTAAGTGTATCAGAACTCTTGAGAGCCCACTCACTACACAGTAAAACACTTTTATCACACTATAAGTGTATCAGAACTCACGAGAGCCTCCTCACTGCACAATAAACCGCTTGGATCACACTGTAAGTGTATCAGAACTCACAAGAGCCTCCTCATTACACAATAAAACACTTTGGTACCACTGTAAGTGCATCAGAACTCACGAGAGCCCCTCACTACACAGTAAAACACTTTGGTAACACTGTAAGTGTATCAGAACTCGTGAGAGCCCCTCACTACACAGTAAAACAATTTGGTAACACTGTAAGTGTATCAGAACTCGTGAGAGCCCTCCACTACTCAGTAAAACACTTTGGTAACACTGTAAGTGTATCAGAACTCTTGAGAGCCCCTCACGACACAGTAAAACACTTTGATCACGCTGTAAGTGTATCAGAACTCGTGAGAGCCCCTCACTACACAGTAAAACACTTTCGTATCACTGTAACTGTATCAGAACTCGTGAGAGCCCCCTCACTACACAGTAAAACACTTTTATCACACTGTAAGTGTATCAGAACTCGTGAGAGCCCCTCACTATACAGTAAAACACTTTGGTAACACTGTAAGTGTATCAGAACTCTTGAGAGCCCACTCACTACACAGTAAAACACTTTTATCACACTGTAAGTGTTCAGAACTCACGAGAGCCTACTCACTGCACAATAAACCGCTTGGATCACACTGTAAGTATATCAGAATTCACAAGAGCCTCCTCATTACACAATAAAACACTTTGGTACCACTGTAAGTGCATCAGAACTCTTGAGAGCCCCTTCACTACACAGTAAAACACTTTTATCACACTGTAAGTGTATCAGAACTCACGAGAGCCTCCTCACTGCACAATAAAACGCTTGGATCACACTGTAAGTGTATCAGAACTCACAAGAGCCTCCTCACTGCACAATAAAACACCTTTGTCACACTGTAAATGTATTAGAACTCATGAGAGCCTCCTCACTACACAAGAAAACACTTTGGTACCACTGTAAGTGCGCCATAACTCATGAGAGCTTCCCCACTGCAATATAAAACACTTTATTAACACTGTAAGTGCATCAGAACTCATGAGAGCCACCTCACTACACAAGAAAACACTTTAGTACCACTGTAAGTGCATCAGAACTCATTAGAGCCTCCTCATTACACAATAAAACACTTTTGTCACACTGTAAGTGCCTCGAACTCATGAGAACCTCCTCACTACACAAGAAAACACTTTGGTACCACTGTAAGTGCATCAGAACTCATGAGAGCTTCCTCACTACACAATACAATACTTTGGTAACACTGTAAGTGCATTAGAACTCATTAGAGCCTCCTCACTACACAAGAAAACACTTTGGTACCACTGTAAGTGCATCAGAACTCATGAGAGCCTCCTCACTACACAAGAAAACAGTTTGGTACCACTGTAAGTGCATCAGAACTCATGAGAGCTTCCTCACTACACAAGAAAACACTTTGGTACTACTGTAAGTGCATCAGAACTCATGAGAGCTTCCTCACTACACAAGAAAACACTTTGGTACCACTGTAAGTGCATCAGAACTCATGAGAGCTTCCTCACTACACAATACAATACTTTGGTAACACTGTAAGTGCATCAGAACTCATGAGAGCTTCCTCACTACACAAGAAAACACTTTGGTACCACTGTAAGTGCATCAGAACTCATGAGAGCTTCCTCACTACACAATACAATACTTTGGTAACACTGTAAGTGTATCAGAACTCATGAGAGTCTCCTCATTACACAATACAATACTTTAGTAACACTGTAAGTGCATCAGAACTCATGAGAGCTTCCTCACTACACAATACAATACTTTGGTAACACTGTAAGTGCATCAGAACTCATGAGAGTCTCCTCATTACACAATACAATACTTTGGTAACACTGTAAGTGCATCAGAACTCATGAGAGCTTCCTCACTACACAAGAAAACACTTTGGTACTACTGTAAGTGCATCAGAACTCATGAGAGCCTCCTCATTACACAATACAACACTTTGGTAACACTGTAAGTGCATCAGAACTCATGAGAGTCTCCTCATTACACAATACAATAATTTGGTAACACTGTAAGTGCATCAGAACTCATGAGAGTCTCCTCATTACACAATACAATAATTTGGTAACACTGTAAGTGCATCAGAACTCATGAGAGTCTCCTCATTACACAATACAATACTTTGGTAACACTGTAAGTGCATCAGAACTCATGAGAGTCTCCTCATTACACAATACAATACTTTGGTAACACTGTAAGTGCATCAGAACTCATGAGAGCCTCCTCATTACACAATACAATACTTTGGTAACACTGTAAGTGCATCAGAACTCATGAGAGTCTCCTCATTACACAATACAACACTTTGGTAACACTGTAAGTACATCAGAACTCATCAGAGCTTCCTCACTACACAAGAAAACAGTTTGGTAACACTGTAAGTGCATCAGAACTCATGAGAGTCTCCTCATTACACAATACAACACTTTGGTAACACTGTAAGTGCATCAGAACTCATGAGAGCTTCCTCACTACACAAGAAAACAGTTTGGTACTACTGTAAGTGCATCAGAACTCATGAGAGCCTCCTCATTACACAATACAATACTTTGGTAACACTGTAAGTGCATCAGAACTCATGAGAGCCTCCTCATTACACAATACAACACTTTGGTAACACTGTAAGTGCATCAGAACTCATGAGAGTCTCCTCATTACACAATACAATACTTTGGTACTACTGTAAGTGCATCAGAACTCATGAGAGCCTCCTCATTTCGCAATACAATACTTTGGTAACACTGTATGTGCATCAGAACTCATGAGAGCCTCCTCATTACACAATACAATACTTTGGTACTACTGTAAGTGCATCAGAACTCATGAGAGCCACCTCACTACACAAGAAAACACTTTAGTACCACTGTAAGTGCATCAGAACTCATTAGAGCCTCCTCATTACACAATAAAACACTTTTGTCACACTGTAAGTGCCTCGAACTCATGAGAGCCTCCTCACTACACAAGAAAACACTTTGATACTACTGTAAGTGCATCAGAACTCATGAGAACCTCCTCACTACACAAGAAAACACTTTGGTACCACTGTAAGTGCATCAGAACTCATGAGAGCTTCCTCACTACACAATACAATACTTTGGTAACACTGTAAGTGCATTAGAACTCATTAGAGCCTCCTCACTACACAAGAAAACACTTTGGTACCACTGTAAGTGCATCAGAACTCATGAGAGCCTCCTCACTACACAAGAAAACAGTTTGGTACCACTGTAAGTGCATCAGAACTCATGAGAGCTTCCTCACTACACAAGAAAACACTTTGGTACTACTGTAAGTGCATCAGAACTCATGAGAGCTTCCTCACTACACAAGAAAACACTTTGGTACCACTGTAAGTGCATCAGAACTCATGAGAGCTTCCTCACTACACAATACAATACTTTGGTAACACTGTAAGTGCATCAGAACTCATGAGAGCTTCCTCACTACACAAGAAAACACTTTGGTACCACTGTAAGTGCATCAGAACTCATGAGAGCTTCCTCACTACACAATACAATACTTTGGTAACACTGTAAGTGTATCAGAACTCATGAGAGTCTCCTCATTACACAATACAATACTTTAGTAACACTGTAAGTGCATCAGAACTCATGAGAGCTTCCTCACTACACAATACAATACTTTGGTAACACTGTAAGTGCATCAGAACTCATGAGAGTCTCCTCATTACACAATACAATACTTTGGTAACACTGTAAGTGCATCAGAACTCATGAGAGCTTCCTCACTACACAAGAAAACACTTTGGTACTACTGTAAGTGCATCAGAACTCATGAGAGCCTCCTCATTACACAATACAACACTTTGGTAACACTGTAAGTGCATCAGAACTCATGAGAGTCTCCTCATTACACAATACAATACTTTGGTAACACTGTAAGTGCATCAGAACTCATGAGAGTCTCCTCATTACACAATACAATAATTTGGTAACACTGTAAGTGCATCAGAACTCATGAGAGTCTCCTCATTACACAATACAATACTTTGGTAACACTGTAAGTGCATCAGAACTCATGAGAGTCTCCTCATTACACAATACAATACTTTGGTAACACTGTAAGTGCATCAGAACTCATGAGAGCCTCCTCATTACACAATACAATACTTTGGTAACACTGTAAGTGCATCAGAACTCATGAGAGTCTCCTCATTACACAATACAACACTTTGGTAACACTGTAAGTACATCAGAACTCATCAGAGCTTCCTCACTACACAAGAAAACAGTTTGGTAACACTGTAAGTGCATCAGAACTCATGAGAGTCTCCTCATTACACAATACAACACTTTGGTAACACTGTAAGTGCATCAGAACTCATGAGAGCTTCCTCACTACACAAGAAAACAGTTTGGTACTACTGTAAGTGCATCAGAACTCATGAGAGCCTCCTCATTACACAATACAATACTTTGGTAACACTGTAAGTGCATCAGAACTCATGAGAGCCTCCTCATTACACAATACAACACTTTGGTAACACTGTAAGTGCATCAGAACTCATGAGAGTCTCCTCATTACACAATACAATACTTTGGTACTACTGTAAGTGCATCAGAACTCATGAGAGCCTCCTCATTTCGCAATACAATACTTTGGTAACACTGTATGTGCATCAGAACTCATGAGAGCCTCCTCATTACACAATACAATACTTTGGTACTACTGTAAGTGCATCAGAACTCATGAGAGCCTCCTCATTTCGCAATACAATACTTTGGTAACACTGTATGTGCATCAGAACTCATGAGAGCCTCCTCATTACACAATACAATACTTTTGTAACACTGTAAGTGCATCAGAACTCATGAGAGCCTCCTCATTACACAATACAACACTTTGGTAACACTGTAAGTGCATCAGAACTCATGAGAGTCTCCTCATTACACAATACAATACTTTGGTACTACTGTAAGTGCATCAGAACTCATGAGAGCCTCCTCATTTCGCAATACAATACTTTGGTAACACTGTATGTGCATCAGAACTCATGAGAGCCTCCTCATTACACAATACAATACTTTTGTAACACTGTAAGTGCATCAGAACTCATGAGAGCCTCCTCATTACACAATACAACACTTTGGTAACACTGTAAGTGCATCAGAACTCATGAGAGTCTCCTCATTACACAATACAACACTTTGGTAACACTGTAAGTACATCAGAACTCATCAGAGCTTCCTCACTACACAAGAAAACAGTTTGGTAACACTGTAAGTGCATCAGAACTCATGAGAGTCTCCTCATTACACAATACAACACTTTGGTAACACTGTAAGTGCATCAGAACTCATGAGAGCTTCCTCACTACACAAGAAAACAGTTTGGTACTACTGTAAGTGCATCAGAACTCATGAGAGCCTCCTCATTACACAATACAATACTTTGGTAACACTGTAAGTGCATCAGAACTCATGAGAGCCTCCTCATTACACAATACAACACTTTGGTAACACTGTAAGTGCATCAGAACTCATGAGAGTCTCCTCATTACACAATACAATACTTTGGTACTACTGTAAGTGCATCAGAACTCATGAGAGCCTCCTCATTTCGCAATACAATACTTTGGTAACACTGTATGTGCATCAGAACTCATGAGAGCCTCCTCATTACACAATACAATACTTTGGTACTACTGTAAGTGCATCAGAACTCATGAGAGCCTCCTCATTTCGCAATACAATACTTTGGTAACACTGTATGTGCATCAGAACTCATGAGAGCCTCCTCATTACACAATACAATACTTTTGTAACACTGTAAGTGCATCAGAACTCATGAGAGCCTCCTCATTACACAATACAACACTTTGGTAACACTGTAAGTGCATCAGAACTCATGAGAGTCTCCTCATTACACAATACAATACTTTGGTACTACTGTAAGTGCATCAGAACTCATGAGAGCCTCCTCATTTCGCAATACAATACTTTGGTAACACTGTATGTGCATCAGAACTCATGAGAGTCTCCTCATTACACAATACAATACTTTGGTACCACTGTAAGTGCATCAGAACTCATGAGAGTCTCCTCATTACACAATACAATACTTTGGTACCACTGTAAGTGCATCAGAACTCATGAGAGTCTCCTCATTACACAATACAATACTTTGGTACCACTGTAAGTGCATCAGAACTCATGAGAGTCTCCTCACTACACAAGAAAACAATTTGGTACCACTGTAAGTGCATCAGAACTCATTAGAGCCACCTCACTACACACGCTTAGTGTAAAATTGAACTCACGAGACCTACTTCCCTACACAAATCACCCAAACACTTCATCCTCCCCTTTGTGAAGCAAGTGTTTTTAGAACTCGCAAAACCTACCTTCCTGTGTTATATCACATAGACACCTTCCCCCTTCCTTGATACGTCAGTTATGTTAGAACTCACAAGACCTACTTCCCAACAGAATAAATCACAAACTGCTTCTCCGTTTTCTTGGTGAAGTAATAGTTTGTGAGAACTCTCGAGACCTACTTCCCTACATAATAAGTCACAAACACTCACTCTCCATCCCCCTGGTGAAGTATTACGTTCTATTAGAACTCGCAAAGCCTACTTCCTTGCACTAGCCGACATACATATGCAGCGCACGGTTTGCTATATTCAACTGTTTTTGTTCGGAATGCCAAGCCCGCAATAAACAAAACACAGACGTCACGAATCCTGCATCGCCTGATCCGATTTTTGTGTCACCTTGCATGAGTGCTGGTTATGGAAGAGATGGACTATATTTATACGGACGGCATTGACCGTCTCAGATCTGCTTGCACATCTTCCTCTCGCTGCACCAGAAATGCCCAAACTCGAGCATGTACACTGAAGGAGGCTGCCAAGCACCAGGAACTGGTGACCATGACTCTAAGGATTTTTAAAAGTAGAAGACTAATTTTATTGCCTGGCCCTTCGCCCGCAAAACAACCCTTACGTCACTGCGATACAGCATTTGGCTAGTAAACACATTTAGCAAAACTGCATGGTCACCACAGCATCTGTAAATACTCCCTCTGAAGCTTTTCCTCTTTATAATCACTGTTACAGAAATTAAGATATCCTCAAAACCATACAACTTATTCCATCCGCATTTTACTGCTAGTTAAACTTTTTTATTTTCTCTACTACGTATAGTAAGTAGGGGAAGCATTGTATTCCGCCCAAAAATTCGATACCGAGATTTAACCAGAAATACATGTTTTGAGATCCCCTGAAACATGTCCGTGTGTGTGTGTGAACAGCATAACTCAGAAACGAACAGTCGGATAAACACCAAACTTGGTATTTAGGTTCAATATCTTACAGAGATGCAACACGGAGGTTTTCAAGAAAATCCCCCCACCCCAGATCACCCCTTACATGGATCATTTTTCGAAAATTTTAATTTTCTCAAAAATGGCTCTAACGATTTTGATTCAAATACCATATGTTTAAGATATTTTCATGACAAATGAAATGTATATCTCGAATTTTGTGGGAATGTCTCCAAAAGTATTCTTCATTGTGAACGACTTTTACATCTGGTTTTACTACACAAAAAATGTAGATCGCGTTAAAATAGACAATTTATGTCATATACATTTTTTTTGTTGAGTGAACCATTTTCGAAATATTGGTTGTTGTTCCATTAAATTTTCCAATACTTATACTTTTTCTCAAATTCGTTATTCATGCAAAGAGAATGGAATACTCCACATAGCAACCAGCTCTTAAAATGTTTGACTATCGCTTAAAGCCTACCATATTCCCCTTGCACCTACAAGAAAATTAGCAATAAGATTAACATCTCCATTAACATGAAGCATATGGAGAATACGCGTTTGTAAAAATAGTTTGTACAAGAGTAGAGAAAGTCATGTGAGTGGAACACATCGGATTTGTTTGTTTTACAATCAGCTATCGAGTGGAAAGAGGTTGAAGCAAGCTTGTTGTCATGGTAACATAAAATTTGACCCAACTCCGTTATGTTATACGAATACTTAAATATGAAGCAGTGATGTGCTGGGCCAGTACTTGGACGGGTGACCGTCAGATTCCCATTGTTTGCACATTTCCCAGCGCTGTACAGATGGCCGGACTGCTGATGACGTCACACCGCCTTTGTCTATGGCAGCACTTGTTTCGCATCGCCGGCTTCGCGTTAGGTTTTTGTACAGGAATGTCAAAATCTTTAATTTGGTAGTAGGAAGCAGTGAGTTGGCAAGAAAGCTGTCTGGGACACGCTGGTATCGATTACAGGACCTCTGAGTTACGCCCTGCCAAATCTGGTAATTGCGAGGAGTGGGCGGCACCGATTGCATACTTTGCAAGCAGTACCTACTTGTTGTTAGTTTTTATGTAATATCTGTCTAGAAGTTTGAAAGCAAATAGGATTATTTTTAAAAAAATCTGATGTGTTACACTCACATGACTTTCTCTACTCTTGTACAAACTATTTTTACAAACGCTTATTTTCCATATACTTCATATTAATCGAGATAAACATTTGCAGACTCTATCTTATTGCTAATTTTCTTGTAGATGTAAGGGGAATATATATTTACAAGGGCAATGTGGAAATACAGTAGCCTTTAAGCACATACATATCTCTTAATAACTGGTTGCTAGGTGCAGCACCATTCCCTTTCCCACAGATTAATACTCTTTGCATATCCAAGACAAAAAAATGAATAACGAATTCCCATTTGAGAAAATTAGTATTGAAAAATTTAAGAGAATAACAAGCAATATCTCGAAAATGGTACACTCAACAAAAAAAAATGTATATGACATAAATTGTGTATTTTAACGCGATCTACATTTTTTGTGTAGTAAAATTTTGTCTATCTCTTATGGTTTATCGGTTATGCAAAAGTCGTTCACAATGAAGAACACTTTTAGAGACATTCCCAGAAAATTCAAGATATACGTTTCATTTGTCATGAAAATATCTTAAACATATGATATTTTAATCAAAATCGCTAGAGCCGTTTTTGAGAAAATTAAAATTTTCGAAAAATCTTCCATGTAAAGGGTATCCTGGGGTGGGTGGATTTTGTTGAAAACCTTCGTGTCGCATCTCTGGAAGATACTGAACCTAAATACCAAGTTTGGTGTTTATTCGACTGTTCGTTTCTGAATTATGCTGTTCACAGACAGACACACACACACACAGACAGACAGACACACACACATGGACATGTTTCTAAAACTGCTTTTATTGGATTCAGGGGGTCTCAAAGCATGTATTTCAGGTGAAATCTCGGTATCGAATTTTTGGGTGGAATACAATACTTCCCCTACTTACTATACGTAGTAGAGAAAATAATTACCAGAAGATTCCGCAACTGTATTCGCGTTATCGCGTTAATTATAATATTGTCTTCCTCCCCCTCTGTGCAACATGCTTGTCTGAGATGTTTTAAAAACCGATAATATTTACGTACACGAACAATTTTTATAACTTCTTAAATATTCATCCTATCGAGATTTTATAAATAACATGTTGGAAATATTATGCCTAAAACTTTTGCCGTTTAAACGCCGCGGTAACATGTACGACTCCCATTCAGGAGGTTCCGGGTTCGAGCGCCCACTCTGACCCATGCGTTTTTCGTGGTTTTCTCGGGTCGGCAGGCGAATGCTCGTTTAGTTCCTCTTTTACCTCGCCCTTCCTGTAACCTTCATCTCCTACTTTATGATCTGTTTCAGAGTGGTAGGACCAGGCGACGGTGTTCGGCGCTTTAGGTTTCTTCCTAGCGTCCTTGCGGAACTAGTCAGTTAGGACCTGTCTCCGAGTGGGCTCCACAGGGGGTTAGGAGTCTTGTGGGTGGGCTGGGCGGCGTCAGATGCGTTCGAACTGGAAACATTACGGACCCCACCCATGCCTGCGCCCTTCATCATCCAAATCATGTCGCCCTTTGGGTTTCCACCCTTCCCCTCCCTTCCTCATAGGGGTCGCGGTAGAAGCAAACAGGGACGTTGCGGCCTATCTGGTGCTGTGCCCCGTTTGCGAGTTCCCTCCGTTCGCCCTTACCTTCATCTTTGACATTTAACATTAAAAAAAATGATAAGCGAGATGTAAATGTTTACTTTCTCTAGTAGGTAAAGCAGGTATTACCATTCCGGCTAAAACTTCGATACCGAACACGGTACATTTTCACCAAAATGTGTCTCAAGATCCCAATAAAACACATTTCTAATAAAAGGTCTGTGTGTGTGTGTGTGTGTGTGTGTGAGAACAGCATAACTAAAAAGGCTGATGTGATAAATTCACATGGCTTTCTCTATCCTCTATCTTTATTAGTGGGTATACAGTCTATTCCTACTCAAGGTTATTACTTTCTCTACTACGTATAGTAAGCAGGGGAAGTATTGCATTCCAACTAAAAATTCGATACCGAGATTTCACCGGAAATACATGTTTTGAGGCCCCCGAATAAAAAAAGCACTTTTAGAAAAACGTACTTGTGTTTGTGTGTGTGTGTGTGTGTCTGTGAACAGCATAACTCAGAAACGAACAGTCGAATAAACACCAAACTTGGTATTTAGGTTCAGTATCTTCCAGAGATGCGACACGAAGGTTTTCAAGAAAATCCCCCCACCCCAGATTGCCCTTTATATGGAACATTTTTCGAAAATTTTAATTTTTTCAAAAATGGCACTAACGATTTTGATTAAAATATCATATGTTTAAGATATTTTCATGACAAATAAAATGTATATCTTGAATTTTCTGGGAATGTCTCCAAAAGTATTCTTCATTGTGAACGACTTTTGCATAACTGGTAAACCATAAGAGATAGACAAAATTTTACTACACAAATAATGTAGATCGCGTTAAAATACACAATTTATGTCATATGCATTTGTTTTGTTGAGTGAACCATTTTCGAGATATTGCTTGTTATTCCCTTAAAGTTTTCAATAATTTCTCAAATGGGAATTCGTTAGTCATTTTTTTTTGTCTTGGATATGCAAAGAGTATTAATCTGTGGCAAAGGGAATAGTGCTGCACCTAGTAACCAGCTATTAAGAGATATTTATGTGCTTAAAGGCTACTGTATTTCTATATTGCCCTTGTAAATATATATTCCCCTTACATCTACAAGAAAATTAGCAATAAGATTAACATCTCGATTAACATGAAGCATATGGAGAATAAGCGTTTGTAAAAATTGCTTGTACAAGAGTAAAGAAAGTCATGCGAGTTTAACACATCAGATTTTTTTATATGTCCTGGACATGCAAAGAGAATGGAATACTCCACATAGCAACCAGCTCTTAAAATATTTGACTATCGCTTAAAGGCTACCAATTCCCCTTGCATCCACAAGAAAATTAGCAATATGATTAACATCTCGATTAACATGAAGCTTACGGAGAATAAGCGTTTGTAAAGATAGTTTGTACAAGAGTAGAGAAACTCATGTGAGTGTAACACATCAGATTTCTTTTACTATCGCCTAAAGCCTACCATCTACAAGAAAATTAGCAATAAGATAGAGTCTGCAAATGTTTATCTCGATTAATATGAAGTACATGGAAAATAGGCGTTTGTAAAAATAGATTGTAGAAGAGTGGAGAAGTTCATGTGAGTGTAACACACCAGAATTTTGATTTCTATCTACTACGGTTAATCCAAATAAATCTTTGCTGAAACAGCTACATTACACATTTCGTTACAGATACAAAGGGAACAGCGATAGTCAAATGTTTAACAACTGGTCACTATATGCTGGCCTTAAAATTCCATACTGTTTCCATGACATCGCGAGAAACAAATGAAAATTGTTATTTGTCATGAAAATATCTTTCATATACGGTATTTAATCAAATTGTTAGTCATTTTTTTGAAAATTATTCCATGTAAATATTAGTTGGGGGTTGGGAAATGTCTTGGAAATCTTCGTGTCGCATCCCTGGAAGATGCTAAACTTAAATACCAAGTTTGGTATTTATCTCAATTTTCCCTTTTGAGTGTTCACAGACAGAAACACACACGCACATGTTTTCAAAAATGCTTTATTTGTATTCAGGGCACCTCAAAACATGTAGAGGAAGCAAAAATAAGAGGCCGGATAAATACTCGGTATTTAAGTGCGGTATCCCTTGTCGTTTACATAGAAGCATTTTCGACACTTTTTTTCACAAAAATGATTCTAAACATTTAATTTAAAATATCATATGTTTAAGTTATCTATAGGAACAAAATGTATGTCTTGAATTTCCTGGGAATGGCCTATAGAGTCCCCTTCATTCGGAAGGGATTTTGCATAATTTTATATTCTGATCGGTAAATCATAATACAAAAAGTTAATACACATAACCTAATGCAAAAAATACACAAAAACGTTTTACGAAGGTCGTCCAATAAGTAAGTTTCCCTATTTTATAAAAAATCTGATGTGTTACACTCACATGACTTTCTCTACTCTTGTACAAACTATGTTTACAAACGCTTATTCTCCATATACTTCATGTTAATCGAGATAAACATTTGCAGAGTCTATCTTATTGCTAATTTTCTTGTAGATGCAAGGGGAATATATATTTACAAGGGCAATATAGAAATACATTAGCTTTAAGCACAGACATATCTCTTAATAGCTGGTTGCTAGGTGCAACACCATTCTCTTTGCCACAGATTAATACTCTTTGCATATCAAAGACAAAAAAATGAATAACGAATTCCCATTTTAGAAAATAAGTATTGAAAAATTTAAGTGAATAACAAGCAATACCTCGAAAATGGTTCACTCAACAAAAAAAAATGTATATGACCTAAATTGTGTATTTTAACGCGATCTACATTTTTTGTGTAGTAAAATTTTGTCTATCTCTTATGGTTTACCAGTTATGCAAAAGTCGTTCACAATGGAGAATACTTTTGGAGACATTCCCAGAAAATTTAAGATATACATTTTATTTTTCATGAAAATATCTTAAACATATGATATTTTAATCAAAATCGTTAGAGCCATTTTTGAGAAAATTAAACTTTTCGAAAAATCTTCCATGTAAACAGTAATCTGGGGTGGGGGGATTTTCTTGAAAACCTTCGTGTCGCATCTCTGGAAGATACTGAACCTAAATACCAAGTTTGGTGTTTATCCGACTGTTCGTTTCTGAGTTATGCTATTCACAGACAGACACACACACACACACGTACATGTTTCCAAAAATGTTTTTTTTTGGATTCAGGGTGTCTCAAATCTTGTATTTCCGGTGATATCTCGGTATCGAATTTTTGGGTGGAATACAATACTTCTCCTACTTACTATACGTAGTAGAGAAAGTAAAAAACATTGCACACAATTGATCATATTGAATTAATTTTATTTATATTGTACAATCCTTCTGTTAGTTTTATACATAGTCAGCATGTTTTTTCAAGCATTTTTGGGGACGTGACACAAATTTTTCCAAACTTGTGAAAATCACTTGGGGCAAGCTCCGGTGAATACGGAGGATACGAGAAAACTTCCAAGTTGAATCTTGACCCAGGCGGAGCTCAGAAGCTCAGCACTTTTCCCAAGTGATTTTCACATGTTCCTCCAACTCAAAGGTAAGCACTTTTAACACCGAAGATGAAGTCAAATTAGGGAACAGCTGGTTGGGAGCACAGGACCTGACCTGGTATAACACTGGCTTGGAAAAACGTGTGTCACCACGTCCCCAAAAATGCTTCGAAAAACACGTCGACTATGTAGAAAAGTAACAGAAGGATTGTACAATATCAATAAAATTAATTCAACATGATCAATTATGTGTACTGTTTTTTATAAAATAGGAAAACTTACTTACTGGACGTCCCTCGTACATAACCTTTCCGAAATATTCCTAATTATTATTTCAGTTTGAATTTTTCGATACTTTTGTTGCTTTTTTGAAGTGCTGTCACTATTCAGATGTTTCTTACGATGTCATTGAAAGAGTATGAAATTTTAAAACCAGCATATGGTTGCCCGCTTTTAAACATTTGACTCTCTCTTCAGTTTCCTATTTCCCTCTTGTATCTACAATGAAACAATTTCTGCAAACGTTTATCTCAGTTGGAAAGGTAGAAAATCAGACGACTGAAAAATTCAATGTCATAGGCGGGATTTGAACTACGGATCTCCCGGTTTCCTCCGGTTGCTCTAACCACTGAGATGCCATGGCAACATGCCGGTAGGACATTAAGTTCTACAGCTGACTCGCATTTTTCCCGGTAAACCATAAGGAGATCTCAAATTGTTTTGAGATGACAATGGCGATATACGTGCTGTAAGGCCGGGGTATGTCCTGCTATGTACTGCTGTGGTTCTTAGCGTCCCATTCGATTTTGCTCAGAGGCCTCTTTATCAGGCTTGAGGTTCTTTTACGTGCCGTGAATCTACGACACGGGACCACCGGCTTTACTTCCCTTCAGAAGGAAGCCATGCTAAGGATACTCTCAAAGAGGACACATTTACTGTCTGTTACTCAGGAGTTTAGCTTTGTCCTTGGGGTTGACGTAAGCGAACCTGAGAGAGCGTTGTGTTATTCTTTCCTATCGCTTTACACCCTGTTCCAAAGGTTAATCGGCGCACATTTCTAGACACGTGAAAATCTTAATGAGAGCTATGATGCGAGTTGCTTACCACATCAGGTGGTGACCGGTCGACTGCATGCTGCAGGAGTGCGTGGGACAGTCATCGTCAAATATCCACACCGGTTATGCACTGCTTTGCGCTGATAAACTTAGTTATATACAGTATATTAAAATCCACGCTGTAAAAAGCGCTTAATATAAAAAACAATGTCAATCATTGCCTCTAATTCTTCCACACCTAACAACCCTTCCTCTTCTGCGGAATCACTCACATTATTGCCGTCATCGCTGCTGTCACTACTTTCTGCACCATTATCTTGGATGAGAATTCTTTCTATTTGATTTTCTGCAATTCCGTATTTTTCGAAATAATGATTCTTAATTTATTCAACATGTCGACATACATTTTCCCATTCTGACCTATCAATTTCAGCAAATTGCTGGCGTTATAACTGCTCCACATATTTTAATTTAAAAGTGATATTTCTGCATGCCACCCATTTTTTGATATCAGCCCAGATTAATTCGATTGGGTTTAGATCTGGGTGATGCGATGGGAGTCTAAGTACATTATGGCGATGTTGTATTACTATCTGGTCAAGTATGTATGACTTCTGAAGCTGTTTGTTGGCTTTAATTAAGTTATATAGCTTTGTTTTACTCATGCTTTCATCTAAAGCTTTATTATGTCTAAGTAACCAAGCTCTCATTTCTTCTTTCAATGAATTTGAGGTAGGTGGTTTGTCAATTGAGTGTTGACGCATTGTGAAGATTGTCGATGACCAGAACAGACCCAGCAGGCATATTAGGTCTCAACATGGCGTTGATTCACTTCATGTAATTTTCTGTATTCATTTCTTGATGAAAATCTCCTGTTGTTTTTGCAACTTGTAAAAGAAGGGCATTTGGAACGAAGCCGATCTTTCCAACAGCATGAACGATAATAAGTATTTGCCCTTTGGCAACAGGTGCCTGCAAACCTAATTCGCTATCGTCACTCCAACTTTTAGATGCTGTATGACTGCTGTGTATGTATGACTCATCTTCATACACTATAGTATTTTTCTGAAATTTGTAGCACCACCTTGAAAATTGATGCTGATATAAGTACACACTGATATAAGTACATATAAAATTATAGTCATTTGGAAAGGTAGAATCAGACTGAAAAATTCAATGCCATAGCCGGGATTTGAACCACGGATCTTAGGCTTTCCGTGCCGTTGGTCTAACCGACTAAGCTATCATGGCAACATTTACTTTTTATTTTTTTATTTTATTATTTTTTTATTTTATTTATTTATTTATTTTGCTTTTCTGTTAGGGTTCTTCTATTTGATTTCGGTTTCTTCCACTTGTACCCTAAATCTTTAATAATTTTTCTGAGAGTTGTAGCACCACCTTGTAAGTTTCTGCTGTCTTTCAGCTTGGTGAGCAATCTGCTTATTGTTAGCACAGTTTTTTTCCACATAGGAATTGTGAATCGTGCGCCGAATGACGCATTCGAAATCGTCTATTTCTGTAATACGTTTAGGGACCTTATGTTTCTTCCCAGCTGTGTCAAATGGTACTCTTTCATCCATATGTTTTTTTTTCTTATCTTTGAGAACTCTGGAATCGGAACTCGGTGAAACACCAGTTGCTTTGACTACTCTTTCTTTCACTCTCTTGAGGCTTTTGTGGAAATCGGATGAACATATATTTTCTTCCTTCATTTCTGCTTCTTGCTTCATGAAGTCGAGGACATTTGCAATTATTTCCCTAGTTTGACTACGTAACACCTTACCACTTAACTTTGAAAACATAGGAGCCATGGTTATAAATATAACAAATATAAAATAAGTACTATTTAGATACTGCAGCTCTCTTTAAAATTACAACCAGATGCAGACACTTTCTATGCAGACTGTATGTGTTACGCACTGTGAGTAAGCAAAGGTATTATATCGCTTTCGTTGATAAAGCTAAACATAAACCATTGCTAGGCTCGGCAGCTGGGATGGCAATCAAGGTCACGATTCCAGAAGTTTTGCGCGAGTAATACTTATCCTTTCTTTCAGTGACAACAAATATTAGGCGAAGTAAGTACATTATTACCGCATCAAAAAAAACAATTATGATCATACTTTCAATACGTTAACTTGTAAAGCCTGTATACATGTAAAACAGTATATTTATGACAACATAAATGTGGAATGCTATTTTACTAACCGATTAATCCAAAGGGTGTGCAAGATCTGATGCAGACGATTCGGAGTCCGAGTCATCGGATGATATCCCTTCTTGCTCATCAGAAGAACTGTCGTTTGCATTTGAAATAATAATCTGATCGATCACATCAGAAACCACACGATGCTTGGACCAGTAACCATTTTCTAACATGCCGGTGATATCCTACCCAGTGTTCTGCAGGTACCGCAGAGATTCCTTCGTTGGTTAAACTCAATAAACGAGATAACGAAAATTCGCCAGTAACGTTGCGCTCCCTTATGTAGTGCTTTACTGTCGCCCATGCAAGCTCAATGGGTTTAAGATCGCAATTGTAAGGCGGCAGATACAGAGTGGAGTGTCCATGTGCATTGAGGATGCGGTCAATCTTAAATACCTTTTCTCTTGGTCTGTTCATTTCTATCAAAGAAAAAAGTTGATGCTTTAGCATGCTTTCTTCACAATGAACTCCATTTTTCTGAAGCCATGACATCATGTTAACTTTAGTGTCGTATTTAATTGGGGGCTTATTGATCTGAATGATGTGATAAAGAGCATTATCTAGAATGATTACAGATTTTTCCGAAAGGTTTGGAATCAAGCGTTCATTCACCCATCGTTCGAAGTTGACACCGTTCATTTGCACATGGTAATCACCTGTTACTGATCCTGCCTTGTAAATCAGCAATGCTCCAGAAATAAATCCATTCTCGGAGCATGCGTGAACAACAATGAGTCTGTTTCCTGCACTACCATCACCTGTGATCCCATCAGCTTGCCAACATTTCTTGAATGTTAAATTACTGTCCATCCACGCTTCATCCAAATAAACAATATCCCTGCCTTGTCTTCGGTATTCCCTTAGCTCAGCTAAGTATTTGCATCTCCATTCAACAATTCTTGGCTTTTCGATTAAGATTGTTCGCTTACCTCGGCACTTGCGCCATCTAAATCCCAATTTCCGAATAACTCTCCTTAAAGACTGTACCCCCCAAGGAAATTGTATCTTACTTCTAATTACAAGAAGTAACTTTCTGCATGTCGGAACTATCTTTTTATTGACGTAGAAGTCCATTATTATCCGCTTAATGACGCACATGTCGAAATCATCTATATTTATGTTTCTTTCTGGATTTCGAGGTCTTGTCTTGCCTGGAGTGCGTAAAGGGCTTCCTTCTGTTCTCTTCGCACTTTCTTGTCGTATATTCTTAATTGTTCCCACAGACACACCGCAGTAATTTGCTGTTCTCTCATCCGCTCGCGAAATTGGCAGAATTAGTTGTTTCTGCTCTGCTTATTTCGCGAGCCTCGCTATGAATGGTTTTTCCCTTTTTCCGAAAGTTAGCCATTTCACTAATGAATTATATTAATTCGACACTCACGATACAACGCGTTTAACACTGTAGCATCCACTGACTGCCTGCAGTAGGACTGCACTTGTTGACAATATTTTTGAACTGTTGGTGTTACACTATCTACACCTTACGCAAGAAGCTCCCCAGTCCACTGCACGCTTGCAGTTCAAGGACAAAGTCAATCTCGTGAGTCACTGACAGTACTAGACATTATTGAAAGTTCCATTTCACTGAGGTGACCTCGAAACTGTTGACATCCACCCCTTCCACTCATCCTTCGCTAGTTCTCTGCCAGAGAAATGCTGATAAACTCCCTTCAAAGCATTGACGTCATGAGCAGACTGGCGGCAACGACCGAATGAATCTGAGGGCCTCATATTATTAATTTTTGTGCTATGTATAGTAAGTAGGGAAAGTATTGCATTCCACCCAAAAATTCTACACGTAGATTTCAGCGGAAATACATGTATTGAGGTACTCTAAATCCAAATAAAAAAATCTGAGTATTACACTCACATGACTTTCTCTACTCTTGTACAAACTATTTTTACAAACGCTCATTCTCCTCTACTTCATGTTAATCCAGATAAACATTTGCAGACTCTATCTTATTGCTAATTTTCTTGTAGATGTAAGGGGAATATGTATTTACAAGGGCAATATAGGAATACAGTAGCCTTTAAGCACATACATATCTCTAAATAGCTGGTTGCTAGGTGCAGCACCATTCTCTTTGCCACAGATTAATACTCTTTGCATATCCAAGACAAAAAAAATGAATAACCAATTCCCATTTGAGAAAATAAGTATTGAAAAATTTAAGAGAATAGCAAGCAATACCTCGAAAATGTTTCACTCAACAAAAAAATGTAAAATTTTCGAAAAATCCCATGTAAAGGGTAATTTGGGGTGGGGGGATTTTCTTGAAAACCTTCGTGTCGCATCTCTGGAAGATACTGAACCTAAATACCAAGTTTGGTGTTTATCCGACTGTTCGTTTCTGAATTATGCTGTTCACAGACAGAGACACACACACACACACACACACACACACACACACAGACACAAACACGGACATGTTTCCAAAAATGCTTTTTTTGGATTCAGGTGGTCTCAAAACATGTATTTCCAGTGAAATCTCCGTATCGAATTTTTGGGTGGAATACAATACTTCCCCTACTTAGTATACGTAGTAGAGAAAGTAAAAATGAATAACGAATTTCCATTTGAGAAAAACTATTGGAAAATGTAAGGGAATAACAAGCAATATCTCGAAAATGGTTTAATTAAAAAAATAATGTATATGACATAAATTGTGTATTTTAACGCGATCTACATTTTTTGTGTAGTAAAATTTTGTCTATCTCTTATGGTTTACCAGTTATGCAAAAGCCGTTCACAATGAAGAATACTTTGGAGAATTCCCAGAAAATTCGAGATATGCATTTCATTTGTCATGAAAATATCTTAAACATATGATATTTTAATCAAAATAGTTAGAGCCATTTTTGAGAAAATTAAAATTTTCTAAAAATCTTCCATGTAAAAGGTAATCTGGGGTGGGGGGATTTTCTTGAAAACCTTCGTTTCGCATCTCCGGAAGATACTGAACCTAAATACCAAGTTTGGTGTTTATCCAACTGTTCGTTTCTGAGTTATGCTGTTCACAGACACACACATGTTTCCAAAAATGCTTCTTTTTTTTGTATTCAGTGTGTCTCAAAAGATATATTTCCGGTGAAATCTCGGTATGGAATTTTTGGGTGGAATACAATACTTACCCTACTTACTATACATAGCAGAGAAAGTAAAATTTTTTGGAAACATGTCCATGTGTGTGTCTGTCAACAGCATAACTCAAAAACAAAAAGTTGGATAAATACCAAACTTGGTATTTAACTTTGGTATCTTTCAAGAATACGACACAAATATTTTCAAGAAAATCTCCCACCCGAACTACACTTTACATGGAACATTTTGCAAAAACTTTGATTTTTTTAAAAAATGGCTCTAACTATTTTGACTAAAATAAGATATATTTAAGATATTTATATAACAAATAAAATTTATATATTGGATTTTCTGGGAATAGCCTAGAAAGTCCTCTTCATTTGAAAGGAATTTTGTATAATCTTGTATAACTGGTAAACGTTAAGCGATAGACGAAAACGTACTACACAAGAAATGTAGATCTCTGTAAAACACATAGTTGACTTAAAATAAGTTTTTTGTGGCGTAAGCCGTTTCTGATATCTCCGTTGTTAACGTTCGCATCGTTCAACATCTGTCATTGTTTTAAAGTCCCATCGATTTTCAACTGTTTCTCGCGATGTCATGGAAACAGTATGGAATTTTAAGGCCAGCATATAGCGTTCAGTTGTTAAACACTTGACTATCGCTGTTCTCTTTGTATTTATAAGAAATGTGTAATATAGCTATTTCTGCAAAGGTTTTTTTAAAAGTTTTTAAGTTTCATTTATAGCTACAATGGTGTTATCGGTGCCCTTTCCTTTGGAACACATTATTGCCTATAGGCAATAGTGTTATCTTATATTCGTTTGTCGTTCAATTTCTGGTAAACTTTGGGTTTTATTCATTGGATCACCACACATTCATACTCTTGATTCATACTTCCAGACTCTGGGGAGCATAGGGAATAATCTTGGTTAGAAAACAATTTCCACCTTAGCGGGAATCGAACCCGGGACCCCTCGCATAGCAGGCAGATGCCCGTATTATAGTTTTTGGAAGCGGCTGCAGTTATATTAATTTGTTAATAACCATAACTTTATGCAGCAGATGGCATTTCATATTTTCAGGGCTCTCTGACCAAAATTTTGTGAACGCTCAGAACGTATAATCGAGATCCGCTACTGTAAATGGCCGTGATTGGTCGATATTTCAGGCATTGCTAAACGCTCTTGGTCAACATCAAACACGCGGCGAATGAGTGGAATAGCTTATTAAGAATGATTCACGTTATGCAGTTTTTATTTTGTTTCTTTCCTATTTACTCTATATGTACTTTACAGGTTGAATGATGAGGTATTTTCTTTATCTCAAGTATAGTTTTGGATTTATTATTGACATAATATACGATTGATATTTAGTTAGACATATTTCACTATTTTACAAAAAATGTAATATTTCTTTGTAAATAAATTTATTCAATAAATAATAAACAAATTTTGCGTGGGGGAATTTCAAATATGTCGATTTTAACTTTTTCATTTTTATTTGTGATGAAATCTTAGTATCAAATTTAAATTTTTGGGTAGAAGAATATACTTTCTCCAACTTAAGAATAGGTAGAAATAGTAATTTTTTACTTTTTCTACTACGTATAGTAAGTAGGGGAAGTATTGTATTCCACCAAAAAATTCGATACCGAGATTTCACCGGAAATATATGTTTTGAGATCCCCTGAATCCAAAAAAAGCATTTTTGGAAACATGTCCGTGTGTGTGTCTGTGTGTGTGTCTGTCTGTGAACAGCATAACTCAGAAACGAACAGTCGGATAAACACCAAACTTGGTATTTAGGTTCAGTATCTTCCAGAGATGCGACACAAACGTTTTCAAGAAAATCCCCCACCCCAGATTACCCTTTACATGGAACATTTTTCGAAAATTTTAATTTTCTCAGAAATGGCTCTAACGAGTTTGATTAAAATATAATATTCTTAAGATATTTTCATGACAAATAAAATGTATATCTTGAATTTTCTGGGAATGTCTCTAAAAGTATTCTTCATTGTGAACGACTTTTGCATAACTGGTAAACCATAAGAGATAGACAAAATTTTACTACACAAAAAATGTAGATCGCGTTAAAATACACAATTTATGTCATATACCTACATTTTTTTTGTTGAGTGAGCCATTTTTGAGAAATTACTTGTTATTCCCTTAAATTTTCCAATACTTATACTTTTTCTTAAATTCGTTATTCATTTTTTTTTGTCCTGGACATGCAAAGAGAATGGAATGCGCCACATAGCAACCAGCGTTAAAATATTTGACTATCGCTTTAAACCTACCATATTCCCCTTGGATCTACAAGGAAATTACCAATACGATTGACATCTCGATGTCTCGATTAACATGAAGCATATGGAGAATAAGCGATTGTAAAAATAGTTTGTACAAGAGTAGAGAAAGTCATGTGAGTGTAACACATCAGATTTTTTGTCTTGGATATGCAAAGAGTATTAATCTGTGGCAAAGAGAATGGTGCTGCACCTAGCAACCAGCTATTAAGAGATATGTATATGCTTAAAGGCTACTGTATTTCTATATTGCCCTTGTAAATATATATTCCCCTTACATCTATAAGAAAATTAGCAATAAGATAGGCTCTGCAAATGTTTATCTCGATTAACATGAAGTAGATGGAGAATAAGCGTTTGTAAAAATAGTTTGTACAAGAGTAGAGAAAGTCATGTGAGTGTAACACATCAGATTTTTTTTTATAACTCCCATGTTCGAAGTGTTCAAAACTCCAGCCGCAAAATTTGAAAATCGGCTGACATAAAAAGTTAGGCGCTGTTACCAACTTGATAAGCTATTAACTCCAAACAATTTGGCTGTCTATACTTGTCGCCCCCCCCCAACATAACATAGCTTTTCTTCACTGTGGCGAGCATTAGTTTCGGTGTGGAAAAGCGAACAGGCTTCTTTTGTTTGCGTCCTGGCGGTTGCCATGGCTACGGGCTCATTCGCGGTTTACCACAAGAAACAAAAGAAGGCGCACACCTCACACATTAGCTGATTGTCCTTCTTTTTGAAAAAATAATGCACCACTCTAAAAAAATTAGGTGTGCGCGTTGCCAGGAGAAGAAAAGCCGTGACCTTGAAGTGACCTCCGTGCCAGAATAGTTCCCACCTCCACGGCTGCGAACCAAGTTAACGTAAATTACACGGAATTGTAAGACATGAAGCGTTGGCTGTGTGGTAACAAACAGGGCAGGTTGCCATAATCTCTTGCGTTTCTTTTTCACTCGTGTTTTCATATGTCTTTATCCGCATCGCGGAGTGTAAACCGATCTTTTATGAATCATTATTATTATTATTATTATTATTATTATTATTAATAATAATAATAATTTCTCTACCGATTATTGCATTCCACCAAAAAATTCAATATCGAGACTGTCCCGAAATATATGTTTTGAGATTCACTGAACCCATATGTGTGCGCCTGTGTGGAGTGCATGACTCAAAAACGAAATGTCGGATAAATACCAATTTGCTATTTAAGTTCAGTAACTTCCAAAGATGGGACAATGAGTTTTTCAAGAATATCCCCATTCCTAACTACCCTTTAATTGAAAAAATTGTATATATTTTTATTTCCTCAAATATATTTCTTGAATTTTCTGGGGATAGGCCCTGAAGTCCTCCTTGTTCAAAAGAAATTTTGTATTACTTTGTAAAATGGATAAACCATATGAATACACAATTTACTTCAAATATTTTATTGTATCAGCCATATCCGAGTTCTTCTTATTATTTTTTAAAATTGTTTAGTACATTTGTAACTTTTTTAATATATGCTGTCGCCATCCAGTTGTTTCTTACATATCTTAGAGTGTATTTCAAGGTCAGTATATAGCGACAAGTTTTTAAACACTCGACTATCGCCATTCTTACACCTGTTTATGGAAACGCTTATCTCGATTAACATGCAGTAGATAGACATGCTTTCTTATGAATACTGCATAGAAGTTATATAAAAATAAACGATAGTGGATAGGGAAAGTCACGTGAATGTAACAGATCAGGTATTTTAAAAAAATATTTACACAATGAATTTCAGAATTAATTTTATGCATACGTACTTAAACACTGCTGGAATTAATTTAAAGAATAATGAATTCTTGTGGTAGTAGTGAATTTAAAGAAAAAAATCTTATGTGTTACATTCACATGACTTTCTCTACCTATTCTTCATCAAACTATTCTTACAAAAGGTTATTCTTCTACCTGCTTCATATTAATCCAGATAAACATTTGTAGAAATGGTTATATTATATATTTCCTTGTAGGTGCAAGAGGAATACAGTAGGCTTAGGCGATAGTCAAATGTTTTATGAACTGGTTGCTATGTGATCGCATTGAAATACCATTTCTTTGCATGACGAGGCGAAAAAAAGTAGATAATGACTTCCGAGTTGAGAAAAATATAAGTATTTGAAATTTCAGACCAATAACAAAGAATATTTAGGGAATGGTTACATTATTTCAACGAGATATACATGTTTTGTCTGTTACGTTTACCAGTTATAGAATAGTCATTCAGAACTAAGATTTTACACGTTATTCCCAAAATATTCAAGATATACATTTCATTTGTCATAAAAATATCTTAAACATATGGTAGTTTAATTAAAATCGTTAGAGCCATTTTTGAGAATACCAAAATTTTCGACAAATTTTCCATGTAAAGAGTGATTTGGGCTAGGGATTTTCCTGAGCGTCTTGGTGTGGAAAATTTTCGTTTTTGAGTTATACTGTTCAGAGAGAGAGAGAGAGAGAGAGAGAGAGAGAGAGATACACAGGGACCTTTTTCTAAAAATGCTTTTTATAAGTTTAGCCTCAAAACTATATTTCCGGTGATGACTCGACATCAAATTTTTGGGTGAAATGTAATACTTCCCCTACTTACTATACGTTGTAGGGAAAGTAAAAAACACACGCGAGAAGTTTTATTGGCGCATAATTTTTACAGAGTCCTAATATGCAAGCTTACAAAAGGCTCTAGATCAGTAAACAGTTTAGATTTGTATGTAAGATGTGGTAAATTTGCGAGGGGAGGGTAATATTCTAAAACTGGTAGCGTCCTACACGTTGAAGTTGATATGTTCTTGGAGTTTATTTATTTACGTAATTTATTGTTACGTAATTTATTAGCCTCACGTTTGAGAACCAACTTGAAGTAGTTATTGTCTTTAGGAGTTTGTTGATGTTTTTGGAGTTGATTGAGTTGTTTATTTATTTAGCTCCACGTATGGACGTCAATTTTGAAGAAGATTGATTGTTACGTAATATGCTTCTACGTATGTAAAGCCGGTTTGAAGATGTATTTTTGTTGTTACGCTCCAAGTTTAAAAAATAATATTAACTTTTAACTTTGTTATTAAACTGCTTCTATAGATAGTATTTATGTTTGTTTGCCTCGGCTGCGTCAGTCTTACTTTAGAGACAAGTTTCTCTTAATCAGGGTGTGGTGCGACAAGAATGTAGGCTTACACAGATTTTAAGTTTAAACTCGCTTCTTTTTATTAATCCTTGACACAAATTATATATCACTACACTGATATTAAGAGCTGTGAGATTCTTTAATTTAAAATTTGTACTTTGTTAACGCGTATACATATTTTACGATTCACACGAATACGTAATATTTCTTTAGAGAACACATCTTCCATCCGGTCACTACCAAGGTCTGCAGGCAACTGAACATATTTCAACCGTCAAAACCCGCAAGCTTCTGTATTTCAAGTCTCAGATTGGCTAATTCTAGTCCAATAGAATACCTGCATTTAATTAAAGCTTTTTCTGGCTGTTGATTGGCTATTTTAAAAATTGTCAAAATTTACATTATCGTTGCTCTAACCATGACTAGTAGCATTCAAACTCTCAAACTCATTATTGCCTCAAGGTTACCTCATTGTTAGCAACGTTAAACTTATTATTCTCACAGCTCTTACATTATTAAATTACTTAATGCATTCACATAGCATTATTAAACACGTTTACAATAATATAAGCATTTGCAATGTATGTTGCATATATTTTACAAATTATTACATACATATTGCTTCAAGGTAGTCTGTTATTGAAATTACATATTATATAATTTAATTGAAATTATTCAAGTGTTAAAAATACTGCCTCAACTGGGATTACTGGAAGCTTTCGTAGGTATTACCAAGTCCTATAGCTCAGGTGCACAAAACATGTACACTGGTTGCTCAAAAGTTGTAATATTACATATGTAGAGTGTCGTATAAAAGGTAAGTGCTTATTATATGATTGGAAGTAAGGTTTGTGTAGCTTTTGTAAGTTGTAAGGTAACCCCATGATGTTTGCCAGGTCCTATAATATAATTTTACAATACTTTGTCCAGATTGGTTAAAAGATGCAGATATAAGGGGTTGAAAATAAGATGGGGTAGTTAATGAGACTTGTAAAGTATCCTAAAATGTTCATTGTCCTACAGTATAAGATCATAAAGTTTTGTCTAGATAGGTTCAGATAGTAAGGGTAGTTTTTGGAAGTTACAAGGTAACCTATAATTTTTGACAGCTTCTATAATAATTGTACAATATGGTTAAGCAGTGCAGACTCCTACATAAAGTGTTGAAAATGTGATAGGAGTGAAAGGTCTGGACGAACGGAGGGATCCCCGCAACCGAGAAAGAGCACCGCAAGTAGGCCGCAAGCAACGGTCCTGTTTGTTTCTACTGTGAGTCTGGGAGGGAGGGATGAAGGGAGAGACCTGAAAGACGACCAGATTCGGATGACGAGCGCAAGCATGGACGGGGTCCTTAATGTTTTCAGATCGGACGGATCCGACGCGTCTTGACCCGCCCACACAGGACCCACTAGGAGGCGAGCAGTTCGGCAACGAACAACCGCCGAACACCGCTTCTACAGTCCTGAAACAGACGACAAGGAAGATGATGGTACAGGAAATGAGGGGCAGGAACGTCGTGGTGAAAGTTGAACGACCCCAGCATTCTGTTGCCAACCCGAGGAAACCTCTAAAAGCCCATTGGTCGGAGTTAGCAGTCGGTAGAGATTGAAACCGCGGCCTCCCGAATGCGAATCGCACCGCGGCACCATCTCGCACGATTATGGTAGGAGTAGTTTTTGAAAGTGTGTAAGGTAGCTGATAATTTTTAATTGGTTCTATAGTATACGTGTGCAAAGTTTTGTCTAGGCCAAAGAATATTGATTTGTATTTTAGGGGTTGAAAACAAGGGTAGCGGAAATTTTTGAAAGTTGTAGGTTAGCTTATCATACCTGTCAGACTCAGAAAATACAGAATTAGTTGCTGACAACGTAAATCAAAGGGAAAACTTTGTGGTAGTGCATCCAAATTAAGTTTTCAGCCTCTTAACCATTTGGGCTGAAAGTCATTAGAATCCGCCATGTTCGCAATAAAGCACCAAAAAATCGTGGGTGACATAAATGTGAAAAAAACCTAAATCACCCATTAGCCCACGTCCATCTTGAAGATCACTACTATTTAGATAAAAAGAGGTTCTCTTTTGTTCTTCTCTGTAACATTGTGGCGTATTAATGATTTGGTGGTTTCATTGTTATTACCAGACATATTACTGTTCTCCATTATCATTACCAGGCATATTGTTGTTTTCGTCACTCCTGGCTGGTAGTTTGGCTAGCCACGAGTGGTAGGGATATAGCATCTGTCTTACATAGGATTCCGAGAGAAGCGGATCGCGCGTGCAAGCCAGCCTTTGGACCTTTCATATGTAATAGAGTAAGAACCCCAAACGGTTGGGAAATAAAACTAGGAATATGCAAGTAGATTTGTGTTATGGGTTTTGTAAGGTGAAAAACCCACACGGTCCTCCGCAGCCAAGCAAGTATACATCCCCTCAATGTACGTGCTGGGTACTCAAAAACAATAATATGTCTGGTAATGACGAAACCCTCAAATTATTAATACATCACATCTCCCTCCACTTACAAACATGAGGTGTCACCGCCGAAGAAAAAAAAAAGAAAATATAAAAATAGAACTGAAATTGACTAGGAATCCTGATTAATTCCCCGATTAACAAAATTTATACAGTGAAAGAATTGAAACTGTACAATGAATTATTTGTAGACCGCCAGAGACCGCCCCCGATACACAAAATCTCTTCTAAACACTGGAAGTCCGGTGCACAAAGAATGTAATATATATGAAAGAATGGCGAAATTTGTTTGTAGGAGCTCCAAATATACATATCACACCCGACGTAGAAGTGATTTATGAAGAAGTTATTACTTTCTCTACTATGTATAGTAAGTAGGGGAAGTATTGTATTCCACCCAAAAATTCGATACCGAGATTTCACCGGAAATACATGTTTTGAGACCCCCTGAATCCAAAAAAAGCATTTTTGGAAACATGTCCATGTGTGTGTCTGTGAACAGCATAACTCAAAAACCAAAAGTCGGATAAACACCAAACTTGGTATTTAGGTTCAGTATCTTCCAGAGATGCGACACGAAGGTTTTCAAGAAAATCCCCCACCCCAGAATACCCTTTACATGGAACATTTTTCGAAAATTTTAATTTTCTCAAAAATGGCTCTAACGATTTTGATCAAAATATGATATATTTAAGATATTTTTATGAGAAATAAAATGTATATCTCGAATTTTCTGTAAATGTCTCCAAAAGTGTTCTTCATTGTGAACGACTTTTGCATAACTGGTAAACCATGAGATAGACAAACTTTTACTACAAAAAATGTAGATCGCGTTAAAATACACAATTTATGTCATATACATTTTTGTTGTTGAGTGAACCATTTTCGAGATATTGCTTGTTATTCCCTTAAATTTTCCAATACTTAAACTTTTTCTCAAATTCGTTATTCATTTTTTTCGTCCTGGTAATACAAAGAGAATGGAATACTCCACATAGCAAACAGCTCTTAAACGCAATAAGATTGACATCTCGATAATTCGATTAACATGAAGCATATGGAGAATAAGCGTTTGTAAAAATAGGTTGTACAAGAGTAGAGAAAGTCATGTGAGTGTAACACATCAGATTTTTTTGTTGTATTGTTATCTGCCCCACGCTTTGGGAGCCAATTTGAAGAAGTTTTGTTGCTGCTACGTATGGAAAGTCAGTTTGAAGATGTATTATATTTCGACTGTTGGGGAGCCGGGCAACCGCACGTATGGTAAAAAGTTTCCGGTAGACTTCGCCCCCGTGGCCTTTACCCCAAATTTAAAAATATTAACTTTGTAATTTGACTGTTTCATTAAATATTATATATTTATGCTTGCCTCGGGTGCGTCAGTATTTATATTTTTTTAGAGGCATGAATGTCTTACCAGGGAGTGGTGCGACAAGAATGTAGGCTTACACAGATTATAATTTGTACGTCACTCCATTTATTAATTCTTTAAACGATTAAAATAACACTTCACTGATATAGTGAGAGAGAGCTGTGAGATTTTTTTTATTAATTACTTGCACTTTTTAACACGTAGAACTGTTTTCGTCTCACACCGAATACGTATTAAATTTCTTGAGGACGCATCTCACGTCCGGTCAGGAACACTGTCTACAAGCAACTGACTTCTGAATTTGTAAATTTTGCTTCATTTTAGTTTCTGATTGACTAATCCTAGTCCAATAGAATACCTTCATTTAACTAAAGCTTTGCCTGGTTGCTGATTGGCTATTTTATAAACTGTCACAAAAAATTAAATTATTGCTTCCAAGAATCTCAAGTAGTATTATTAAACTTTCAAATTCATTATTGCCTCATTGTTACCTCATTGTTAGCAACTTTTAACTTCTTTCTCACAGCTCCTACATTATTACATTACGTAATACATTCACATAACCTTATTGAACATGTACGCAATAATATAAACATATACAATGACTGTAATGTACACTTTTTATATATTGTTACATAAACATATTGCTTTAAGGCGGGCTGTTATTATATTTTATATTATATAATTTGACTAAAATCATTTAAGTTTTAAAAATACTGCCTCATTTAATACGCCATAATATTAGTACTCACCAGTAGTTTATGCTGTGAATAGTAAACCTCCCTAATAAATCGAGTTTTAAAACAAATGGCTCTAGCACAATTTACAAATTACTTCTTAACAATCACAGAGATTGGCTTTCCTATCGCCACATCGCTAAACTTCGTCATGCAGGTTGGCTGAAGGTGAGTTAGAGTTGCTAATAATAACACACACTAAATTGCAGTGGAATAAATGGCGAAGGGGTGCATAAAGAGGTCAACAGAGGTACAACCATTTGAAATTACTGAAAACTAGGATGCAGTTCAAACTTAATAAGCTAAATTTACTGGCAAAAACTCTTCAGGTCGTTGAACCGTTTTTGCGACGCGATAAGTCTATAGGAGACACGGGCATTCTTGACCCCGCGAGTCAAGCGAGCTCCACCCCTCCTTTTTCGTTTGCAACACACAAGCATTCTTCTAACCCAGTGGTGGAACCTGCTATATGCAATTATGATATTGTCACGGCTATACCATAATCATTCCGAATCCCAACCTCTTAGCCCAGCCAGACAAAGGGGACGTAAAAACTAACACTACCCGCTTGGCTGTGCAATACCGAGGACCAGGAAACATTGTACCGGAAGCCTAAATGAACAAGATTCAATTTACAAATAACACAATTTATTAATAAAGTCTAGAAGTACCTTTTACCTCCAGGATAATTCTGAAGTCATGTCCTGCATGGGGTAGACGAAGGTCAAGCACACTTACATGTTCCTCTCACTATGCCCAAAACCAAAAGAAGAGCGAAACACACTGAGGCAGTATTTTTAACACTTAAATGATTTCAGCCAATATATAATATGTAAATTCAATAACAGCCCACCTTAAAGCAATATGTGTATGTAACAGTATATAAAAAGTGTATATTACAGTCATTGTATACATTTATATTATTGTATACATGTGTAATCATTTTATGTGAATGTATTACGTAATTTAATAATGTAGGAGCTGTGAGAAAAATAGGTTAGAAGTTGCTAACAATGAGGTGGTAATGAGGTAACCTTGAGGAAATAATGCATTAGAAAGTTTAAATGCTACTGGTAATTCTTGGAGCAACAATAATGTAATTTTTTAGACAGTTTAATAAAATAGCCAGTCAACAGCCAGAAAAGTTTAGTTAAATGAAGGTATTCTATTGGGCTAGGATTAGCAAATCAGAAACTCTAAATGGAGCAAAATTTACAAATTCAGTTGCCAGTTGCTCGTAGACAGTGTTCCTAACCGGACGCGAGATGCGTCCTCGAGAAGTTTAATACGTATTCGTGTGAGACGAAAATACTTTAAGTGTTAAAAAGTGCAAGTAATTAAAATAATCTCACAGCTCTCTATATCAGTGAAGCGTTATTTAAATCGTGTCAAGCATTAATAAATGGAGTGAAGAAAAACTTAAAATCTATGTAAGCCTACACTCTTCAGTCGCACCACTCCTTGCTAAGACATTCATATTTCTAAAAAATATAAATACTGACGCAGACGAGGCAAACGTAAATATATAATATATAAAGAAACAGTCAAAATTACAAAGTTAATATTTTTTTAAACATTTGGAGCAAAGGCCATCCGAAAGTACATTTTTGGGGCGAATGCTACCGGAAACTTTTTACCATACGTGGGGCAGAAACTGCGTTCTTCAACACTAATTCAACTCTTTTTATAATTCATTATCCCCACCCCAACTTCCTGTTAAACTCCGATCTACTGGAGCATTCCAAACATCCAATTAACTAACTAATCAATAGGACCAACATTTGAATCAAGCCTTCCAGTATACAAACATAATCAGGTGTACCACACTAGTTCTTACGAAGGCTTGACTCAACGCAGGGCCTACCAACCTGACATGTGCTCGCCATAATATGCATTCCATAATAGTTGGTCCGACATTTAGGGAAGGATGTGCTCTTAAATACTTTGTAGCATACAAAGATGCTGCAACTACCGCGCGTGACTGGTATGTGAAAATATCTTAAACTTATGACATTTTAATCAAAGTCGTTACAGCCATTTTTGAGAAAATCAAAATTTTATAAAAATGTTCCATGTAAACGGTAGTTTGGGTTGGGGGGATTTTCTTGAAACTCTTCGCGTCTCATCCTTGGAAGATATTAAACTCAAATACCAAGTTTAGTATTTGTCTGACTTTTCGTTTTTGAGTTATGCCGTTCACAGACAGACACACACAAGGATACGTTTCCAAAATTGCTTTATTTGGATTTAGGGGGTTTCAAAACATGTATTTCCGGTGAAATCTCGATATCGAATTTTTGGGTGGAATACAATACTTCCCCTACTTATTCTACGTAGTAGAGAAAGTAGTAAGCTTTTGTAAGTTTATTTTGTAGAGGAATGGGTAGAGAAATTGGTGTGAATATAACGCATCAGTTTCTTATTTTTAAAAAATTCGTACTTTTTATGCAGAGGGTTACAAAACATGTATTTCTTGTGAGTACAATCCTCTACCTCCACCAACTTAAGTGATAGGACACGAAGTGAAGAAAAATAATGAAAACGGGCAATTTTGTACTTGATCAAAGCGCCAGTGAAATAATTCAATATTTCCAAAACAATTAATTTTATGTTTATTTTCTAAACTCTTCATATTTTTTAAAATTACAGCAGTTGCTGGAATACTCTGCTGGAGATTAAACAAAAACACATCGCCGCGATCTTCAATGCAAAAGCATGGCAGGAACTGCCAACCTAGCGTAAACATTTCAAGTCTGACAACATTTCCCTAACACCCAAACAAAACTTTCCCCAAATAGCGCACTTTAGCCAACCGCGCCAAATAAACACCGTCCCTAAATTATCAAATATTTATCTTCTTCCAGTATAGGGCATTTGTACAAAAACGTTCCTAAAACTGCGCCTAGGGAGCATTAAAAGTTGAATGAGCAAACTACAGGACCGTCAAATGGGGCATCAGCAAGGTATGTACAAGGTTTGACACCTACATAGGATTCTTTAAGATACTTGCATCGTTGTGGCTGTTCATGCGCTGTTATTTTTACATATATGCATTACTTGTACACATTCACATCTGTTTTCATCAAACGAAGTTATAAATGTTATAATATTTCCTCTTTCGCTATTTATTCCTTAAGGCGACCTAGTGGTGAATTCAAAATAAAAGAATCACCCTTTTATCTTGGATTACAATGTATGTTTACAGGAAAATTAACTACAAAATGCCTACACTTCCAAATTTCTGTTTCTGAAACTAAATTTAAAGGACGTGCCAAAAATGCTTCTCATTATCAATTTTCTTTTGTCATGAAATTTGGTATGTAGACTTGACTACCCATTTTGTGGTTTTCCATGGTCGGTAGGGGAATGCTGCGGTGGTTTCTCATTTACCACAATTTTTTTCCCTCATTTTCCTTTCATCCCGTTTCTGCCTTATCTTACAGGTGTCCTTCAAGGTGGTGCCGGACAGATGGCGCGGACACTTGAGGGCTGCTTGGTTGGAAGGGTCGTTCATCGCCCTCTTTGGGCAGCTCCTATAGGGGATGGGTCTTCGAGCCTGATACTGTTAATAACTTCCGCGCGTCTCTACGGCCTGTCTGCCTGCGACCTGTAGCCTCTTGTTGTTCCTTCACTCCATCTCTCCCTCCTAGGGATGGTAGCTGGAATATATATCCCGTAGCTCGTTGTATAATTTATACCTACCCTCCGTGGTTTGGGGGTACTATGCTAGCCTCTAGTTCCCAAGGTCGGGGCTTCAAACCCGACGGAGGGCGATGGATATTTTCGTGCTTAATAATTCTTACCATGCCTTCTTTCGCAAGGGAAGTAAAGCCGGTGGTCGTAGTTTTACGGCAAGTAAAAGAACCTCAAGCTGATAAACAGGCATCTGAGCAAAATTACCGGTCTTTCACGTTCAGTATAGATTGGGACGCTAAGAACCATAGTAGTTAAAGAGTGTCCATACATAAATAAAAAAAATAGGAAATGCACTATGAATATATCTCACAAAGGGTAAATGTTTTACTGTTGTTTTCTTTTCGAATATTCTCTACCCTTACCTAAGGTAGAGGAAGAATTTATTCCAATCAAATATTCGGTATCGAGCTTTAAATAATGTTCCGAGGTGCGAATCCATGCGCATGTGTGTGTAATTGCAATTTTGTAAGAATGTGACACGAAGATTTTCAAGAACCCCCCCCCCCCAAGAACTAGCCTTACATGGACATGTTTTTTTTTTGCCTTATTTTGTATTTTCCGTGAAATTGATTCAATGATTTTGATTAATATCCCCGATGTTTAAGAGATTTACATGACAAAGTGTGTATCTTGAATCTTGTAGGAATATCCTGTGAAGTCCTCTTCATTCTGAATGAATTATGTATAATGGAAAACCATAAGAGAGAGTCAAAATCTTACTACATAAAAAATGTAGATATTGTTAAAACACAATTTATTTCAAATACATTTTTCGTGGCATTAAATACTTCCGAGATATTCTTTTTAATTGGTTTGAATTTTGAAGTACTTACCTATACTTTTTTTCAAGTGGGAAGTCGCTATTCTTTTTTTTCTCGTGATCATTCAAAGGGCATAGAATTTCAAAGCGACCCGTTCTTAAAAGATTTGAGTAAATAGAAGTAGACAGAATAATAAGCTAAAAGAACAGATTGTAGAAGAGTGAGTAGAAAAAGTCATGCTAATGCAATATATCAGATTTTTTACGTTTTCATTAAAATATAATACAGTAGAGCGAGACGTGTCATTTCTTCCCTTTCTAAACAGCATATCATCTGCAAATGTAAAACTGTTCAGACATTATTTGTGTTTTAACGTTTTAAGTTACACAAATCACTGGAGACAGTTTACATAATTTTGACAGAATTTATGAACAAACTGGTGTCTAGTATATATTTCATACACGAGCCGCCACTGCTGCGTGAGCATTTGGCCCAAAGCGACACTGCGCAAGAGTTATTAACGTAAATTAGGTATTTAATTTATCGGGAGAATCGAAGGCAAGGTGCATAAACCAGTTTGGTTTCTCTTCACAGATGGCTCTCTGCTACCTGTTGTTAACATTTTTATTTAAAAACGACATGTCTTGGAACATTTCACTCTCTCGGGGAGGTCTGTACCTTTTAATTAAGATGCAGGCGATCTCTCCAACACTTGAAATGATTTATATCAGATTTCTTGTGTTTGTTTCCACAATACGGAAAATATTGGAGAATAAAGGTCGCCTTCACTTGTTTTAGGCAGGGGTATGACTGCAGTCAGTTGTTGGTAAATACAAATCAATCAATATTAACCAGCAGCTTCGCAGAAATGAAATTTAGATATACCTATACTATTTAAAAAGCTAGAACATAAATATGCATAGCAAAAATCTTGTGTTACACTCACATGACTTTCTCTACTCTTCTACAAACTATTTTTACAAACTCTTATTCTCCATCTATTTCATATTAATCGAGATAAAAATTTGCAGAAACGATCTTTTGACATGCAAAGAGAATTACATTTTACACATAGCGACCAGTTCTAAAAATATTTGACAATCGCTTAAGGCCTAATATGTTCAACTTGTTTTGTATTTACAAGGCAATATAGAAATACAGTAGCCTTTAAGCATAGCCGTATCTCTTAATAGCTGGTTGCTAGGTGCAGCACCATTCTCTTTGCCACAGATTAATACTCTTTGCATATCCAAGACAAAAAAAGCTGATGTGTTACACTCACATGACTTTCTCTACTCTTGTACAGACTATTTTTACAAACGCTTATTCTCCATCTATTTCATATTAATCGAGATAAACATTTGCAGAAACCATCCTTTGACATGCAAAGAGATATACATTTTACACATAGCGACCGGTTCTAAAAATATTTAACCATCGCTTAAGGCCTAATATGTTCCCCTTGTTTTGTATTTGCAAGGGCAATATAATTAATACTCTTTGCATATCCAAGACAAAAAAATCTGATGTGTTACACTCACATGACTTTCTCTACTCTTGTACAAACTATTTTTACAAACGCTTATTCTCCATATGCTTCATGTTAATGGAGATATCAAGATGTCAATCTTATTGATAATTTTCTTGTAGATGCAAGGGGAATATGGTAGGTTTTAAGCGATAGTCAAATATTTTAACGCTGGTTGCTATGTGGCGCATTCCATTCTCTTTGCATGTCCAGGACATAAAAAATATCTGATGTGTTACACTCACATGACTTTCTCTACTCTTTATTACTTTCTCTACTACGTATAGTAAGTAGGGGAAGTATTGCATTCCACCCAAAAATTCGATACCGAGATTTCACCGGAAATACATGTTTTGAGACCTCCTGAATCCAAAAAATGCATTTTTGGAAACATGTCCGTGTGTGTGTCTGTGTGTGTGTGTGTCTGTGTGTCTGTGTGTGTGCGTGTCTGTGAACAGCATAACTCAAAACTAACAGTCGGATAAACACCAAACTTGGTATTTACGTTCAGTATCTTCCAGAGATGCGACACGAAGATTTTCAAGAAAATCCCCCCACCCCAGACTACCCTTTACATGGAACATTTTTCGAAAATTTTAATTTTCTCAAAAATGGCTCTAACGATTTTGATGAAAATATCATATGTTTAAGATAATGTCATGAGAAATGAAATGTATATCTCGAAATTTCTGGGAATGTCTCCAAAAGTATTCTTCATTATGAACGACTTTTGCATAACTGGTAAACCATAAGAGATAGACAAAATTTTACTACACAAAAAATGTAGATCGCGTTAAAATACACATCTTATATCATATACATTTTTTTTGTTGAGTGAACCGTTTTCGAGATATTGCTTCTCATTTCCTTAAATTTTCCAATACTTATACTTTTTCTCAAATTCGTTATTCATTTTTTTATGTCCTGGACATGCAAAGAGAATCGAATGCGCCACATAGCAACCAGCGTTAAAATATTTGACTATCGCTTATAACCTACCATATTCCCCTTGCATCTACAAGAAAATTACCAATAAGATTGACATCTCGATATCTCGATTAACATGAAGCATATGGAGAATAGGCGTTTGTAAAAATAGATTGTACAAGAGTAGAGAAAGTCATGTGAGTGTAACACATCAGATTTTTTTTACAAACGGTTATTCTCCATATGCTTCATGTTAATCGAGATATCGAGATGTCAATCTTATTGCTAATTTTCTTGTAGATGCAAGGGGAATATAGTAGCTTTTAAGCGATAGTCAAATATTTTATCGCTGGTTGCTATGTGGCGCATTTCATTCTCTTTGCATGTCCAGGACATAAAAAAAATGAATAACGAATTTGAGAAAAAGTAAAGTATTGGAAAATTTAAGGAAATAACAAGCAATATCTCGAAAACGGTTCACTCAACAAAAGAAATGTATATGACATAAGTTGTGTAATTTAACACGATCTACATTTTATGTGTAGTAAAATTTTGCCTATCTCTTATGGTTAACCAGTTATGCAAAAGTCGTTCACAATGAAGAATACTTTTGGAGACATTCCCAGAAAATTCGAGATATACATTTCATTTCGCATGACATTATCTTAAACATATGATATTTTCATCAAAATCGTTAGAGCCATTTTTGAGAAAATTAAAATTTTCGAAAAATGTTCCATGTAAAGGGTAGTCTGGGGTGGGGGGATTTTCTTGAAAACCTTCGTGTCGCATCTCTGGAAGATACTGAACCTAAATACCAAGTTTGGTGCTTATCCGACTGTTCGTTTCTGAGTTATGCTGTTCACACACACGCACATGTTTCCAAAAATGCTTTTTTTGGATTCAGGGGGTCTCAAAGATATATTTCCGGTGAAATCTCTTTTTGGGTGGAATACAATACTTCCCCTACTTACTATACGTAGTAGAGAAAGTAAAAACACGGGACCGGGTCTGACAACTCAGACCACACCCTCCAAACGCTGGAGACAAGTTCCTCGTGGATTTTTTCCATTACGAACAGGTTCTATTTTATATCCTGCCCCCCCTACGTGGTCGAGGTTGGAAACCATCCCCCTCATCTCTTCCAGAGAGGGACGGAAGTGGATACGCCATTTACGCGCGGCAGGCCAATAGGGGAATACCCTATTGGGGGAGACTACCGAACAACCTCGGTGGGGCGACAGTACCTAGCTAGCGTCTACCAGCTCTCTCTCTCTCTCTCATGGCTGGTGCCGGAGAACATCGGGGCGTCTCACAACTCTGCCTGGGCGGATAAATCAGCCTGGCGTACCCAATATCCCATGGGTATCAGGAACCACTGCACCGCCGAGTCCAACCCAATCCGAACAACTCCCCAACGGTAGAGGCTCGAACGTTTGGCCCAGCGTACTTCTAGTAACGTCAGAAGTACCACGAATGCTCAGCGCCCGCACTACGGCAGCTGAAGTGGTCTATAACCCCTCCCCCCTTAGGGACTCGCTAGGAGGCAGATTCGGCGAATATGGAGTACGTGGCAACACAGTAAACCCTTGTTCACGCACGGTGGCAATGGTCTAACGACTGGCATATGGCCGCGCATTGTCGTGTTGGAGAAGAACGCCCATGGCCCCATTTTCTGTGGCGGCGGACTTGGTGCAGTGAACTGCAATACCGATCACTGTTGAGGTCGTATTGGGATGGAGTCAATCCACCAGGATTCCTGATCCCAGATGCCATTTTTTTCTGCATGAATAGACCCGGCTGTGATTTCTTGGGACGAGTGCTCTCAGTAGGCTTCCACTCCATAGACTAGCATTTGTTTTCTGGAGTCTCGTGGAAGAACCATGACTCATCGATGGTGACCAGACACTCAAAGAACTCCCTTGTACTGTTCCACCAACTGTTGGCATATCTCCACACGCTTCTTTTTCTGCGCAGTGGTGAGGGTATGAGGTATTCATTGTGTACACACCATTATCATTTTTAAATCCTCATGGCTGATGGTGCGGAGGGTTCCCGGTGATACACCTGTTGCTCCACTAGTTCATCAAACGTGATTCTCCATTATCAAGTTATTGACACGCTGGGCACTGTTTGGTTTGCTGGACGACCAGTGATTTCAGCTCAGTCCCTGTCGTCTTTGAACTCTGATACCCAACAAAACACGGATCTGTGACTTGGTGCTGTCTCCCTACATATGACTACTAACCTCTTGTGGATGTCTGAAGCAGTCACTGCTGCCCTCCTGAGAAACCACAATGCCCACCGTTGCCCATGCTTGTCTGCTTCCATGTTGATGTCCACAACTGTACTCACAAGCTAGAACAATTGCTGCTGCAATCCTCTATCTATGGGAACAGCAACATCATCTGGTGGCAATAGACAGTACTATAGTCTATCTTCGCGCATACATCGACATACATTTCAAACTGCTACTTTGCAGGAGTTATAGAGGTACTGCAAATCAATATTGAACGAACTAAATACATTACTACACCGTCAGCACTTTGTATACATTCCTTTGTTTGAAATTAAGAATTTTCCTGGGTTAGGCCTGCCTTTACACTTGTTTGTAATATCCTCATCATCCTGTCAGATATTTATCAGTTGGTTTTTAGTTGTAATATAGATTTTCTTGATTTTCTTCTTCACAATGGACCATAAGTTCTCGATCAGGTTCATATCTGGAGTATTTCCTGGCTGTGGAAGCACTGAAACATATAAAGAAAGTATTGTGTTATTTTCTTGGCTTTTGTGACGCGGTGTGCCATCGTGCATGAAGATGCATGGATAATCTCCAAACCAATCCCTTATCTAAGCTAAAAGTCGAGCTTGAAGAACAGGTAGGTACTGATCTTGCCTCAACAATGTACAATCTTCCAGTAGTATTGACAAACATAACACTCCAGACGCCTTTGTTGGACGTGTCATAGATGAAGACGCACACTGGGGATGAAATCCTTCTTTAGCTGTTCCGGACTGCTTTCTTCAGTTAGAATGTGGATTCGTCACCGAGGTACATGGAAAGAGAAATTAGTAATAATGACTGCTGTTGGTCAACAAATCTGAGGCAGTATTTTTAACACTTTAATGATTTCAGTCCAATTATATAATATATAGTTCAGTAACAGCCCGCCTTAAAGCAATATGTGTATATAACAATATATAAAAAGTGTGTATTACAGTCATTGTATATGTTTATATTTTTGTATACATGTGTAATAATGTTATGTGAAGGTATTACGTAATTTAATAATGTAGGAGCTGTGAGAATAATAGGTTAAAAGTTGCTAACAATGAGGTAACCTTGAGGCAATAAAGAGTACGAAAGTTAATAATGCTACTAGTCATTATCGGAGCAACAATAATGTAAATTTTGTGACAGTTTATAAAATAGCCAATCATCAACCAGAAAAAGTTTTAGTTAAATGAAGGTATTATATTGGACTAGGATTAGCCAATCAGACTCTTGAAATACAGAAATTTACCAACTTAGGCAGTAGAAATCAACTCAGTTGCTTATAGACAGCGCTCATAACTGGACACGTTGATTGTAGACAGTGTTCCTAACCGGACTCGAGATGTGTCCTCGAGAAGTTTAATACGTATTAGTGTGAGACAAAAATAGCTTATGTGTTTAAAAAGAGCAAGTAACTAAAACAAGAATCTCACAGCTCTCTATATCAGTTAAGTGTTATTATAATCGTTTAAGGAAATAATAAAAGGAGTGAAGTAAAATGATAATCTGTGTAAGCCTACATTCTTCAGTCGCACCACTCCGTGCTAAGACATTCATGTCTCTAACAAATATAAATACTGACGCAGCCGAGGCAAACATAAATATAATATTTAAAGAAACAGTCGAAATATAATAATACATCATCTTTAAACTGGCTTTCCTAACGAGAAGCAACAACCAACTTCAACTCTTGTGTTCCACTCACATGACTTTCTCTACTCTTGTACAAATTATTTTTACAAAGACTTATTCTCCAACTACTTCATGTTAATCGAGATAAACATTTCCAGAAACTTATTGCTAATTTTCTTCTGGTGCAAGGGGAATATGGTAGGTTTTAAGGTATAGTCAAATCTTTTAAGCGCTGGTTGCTATGTGGAGAATTCCATTATCTTTGCATGTCCAGAACATAAAAAAACGAATAACGAATTCTCATTTGAGAAAAAGTATAAGCATTGGAAAATTTCAAACAAATAACAAGCAATATCTCAGAAATGGTTCACTTAACAAACAGACAAACAAAACAAAACGTATATGACATAAATTGTGTGTTTTAACGAGATCTGTATCTTCTGTGTAGAAAACGTTTGTCTATCTCTTATGGTTTACCAGTTATGCAAAAGCCATTTAGGATGAAGAGGACTTTTGGGGACATCCCCAAAAAATTCAAGATATACATTTTATTTGCTATGAAAATATCTTAAGTATATGATATTTTAATCAAAATCGTTTATGCCATTTGTGAGAAAATAAACACTTTCGAAAAATGTTCCATGTAAACGATAGTATGAGGTGGGGGGATTTTCTTGAAAACCTTCGTGTCGCATCTTTGAAAGATACTGAACCTAAATACGAAGTTTGATATTTATCCGACGTTTCGTTTTTTAGTTATGCTGTTCACAGACACAGACAAACGCACGGACCTCTTTATAATAATGCTTTTTACTTTCTCTACTACGTACATTAAGTAGGGGAAGTATTGTATTCCACTCAAAAATTCGATACCGAGATTTCACCGGAAATATATGTTTTGAGGTCCCCTGAATCCAAAAAAAAACCATTTTTGGAAACATATCCGTGTGTGTGTGTGTGTGTCTGTCTGTAAACAGCATAACTCAGAAACGAATAATCGGATAAACACCTAACTTGGTATTTAGGTTCAGTATCTTCCAGAGTTGTGACACGAAGGTTTTAAAGAAAATCCCCCCACCCCAGATTACCCTTTACATGGAACATTTTTGGAAAATTTTAATTTCTCAAAAATGGCTCTAACAATTTTGATTAAAATATCATATATTTAAGATACTTTCATGACAAATGAAATTATATCTTGAATGTTCTGGGAATGTCTCCAAAAGTATTCTTCATTGTGAACGACTTTTGCATAACTGGTAAACCATAAGAGATAGACAAAATTTTACTACACAAAAAATGTAGATCGTGTTAAAATACACAATTTATGTCATATACATTTTTTTCGCTGAGTGAACCATTTTCGAGATATTGCTTGTTTTTATGTCCTGGACATACAAAGAGAATGGAATGCGCCACATAGCAACCAGCGCTTAAAATATTTGACTATCGCTTAAAGTCTACCAATTCCCCTTGCATCTACAAGAAAATTAGCAATACGATTAACATCTCGATTAACATGAAGCATATGGAGAATAAGTGTTTGTAAAAATAGTTTGTACAAGAGTAGAGAAAGTCATGTGAGTGTAACAAATCAGAATTTTTTTTTGATTCAGGGAGGTCAAAACATGTATTGGTGAAATTTTTGGGTGGAATGCAATACTTGCTGTACGTATCCTTCGAAGGAGTTGTTTGTAGAAAGTCATGTGAGTGTAACACATGTTTCATTTGTTTTACATTTGTGTAGGCAGTAATATCTTATCAACCACACGAAGCGTTGCCGTTATCAACTTCACGTTGATTACATACAAATTTTCATTTTATTTCAGACTTCTATACCATAATAATACAGTGAAGGAGTTCACTCCAAACAAATTATTAATATTTAATTTGCTGTCTTGATTGGAGATTCTTTGAAATATTTCTTTTTGAAGTCGGTCCTGAATTGAATGCCACCTTGCTGGTATTTGTCGTTTAGACAGGGAAATTTGTTCCAGATCACCAGAGATATGTGCAATAACTTAATTTTCATAGGAATGTTGCTTACGACTGCGGTTCTCAAACTGTGGCACGCGCCATACCTTGACACGGGTGGCATCTAATAAGTGTAGAACAAAGGCATCAGAAAAATTGTCGCCAAATCGAGTTTAATTCTCGCTTATTGTGTTATTATCAACTTTCTTTCTATCGTATATTATGCGCCAAGGAATGTTGCACAACTCTAAGCTTGGGTTTTTCGTCGTTTTCCCTGATCGTTAGGCGAATGTTGAGGTGGTATCTCATCTACCATAATTTCCCTTGCTCAAAGGAAAAAGTATGCCGTGGACCTTAGAGGGCTGCTTGGTCGACGGGTCGTTCATCGCCCTCTCTGGCCAGCTCCGTTAGTGAGACGGCTCTTCGAGCCTGGAACTATTACGGACTTCCGCGCGTCTCTGTGCGTGACTGTAGCCTTCTGTGGCTTCTTAGATGCCCAGTTCGAATCGAAGCAGAGATTATGGGAATTAAAAAATGAATGTAGAATGGAAAACTCTGAGTGATACATTTACATGACTTTCTCTATCCTCTATTATTAGTGGTTATGCAAACTAGTCTTACTAAATTGCAGAAATAGCTACATTACACATTTCGTTATAGATACAAAGAAGAACAGCGATAGTCAAATGTTTAACAACTGAACGCTATATGCTGGCCTTAAAATTCCATACTGTTTCCATGACATCGCAAGAAACAACTGAATGTTAACAGGACTGTAAAGAATGGCTAAGTGTTGAACAATTCGAACCATTATCAACGGTGTTACGGAAACGGCTGATGCAACAGAAAAAGTTATTTGAAATAATTATGTGTTTTAAGGACATCTATAGTTTTTGTGTAGTACGTTTTCGTCTATCACTTAACGTTTAAAAGTTATGCGGATTATAGAAAATTCGGAATAAAGAGGAGTTTAAAGGCTATTCCCAGAAGATTCAAGATATACATTTTATTTGGAATGTAAATATTTTTAATATATGATATTTTAATCAAAATCGTTGGAGCCGCTTTTTAGAAAATCAAACCTTTCGAAAAAGTGCTATGTAAGGGGTAGTTTGGAGTGGTGGATTTTTGTGAAAATCTTCATATCGCATCTTTGGAAGGTACTGAACTTAAATACCAAATTTGTTGTTGATTCGGCTTTTTGTTCACAGACACAAACGCGAATCTTTTTCTAAAAATGCTTATTTTGGTATTCAGGGACCCTCAAAACATGTATTTTCGGTGAAATCTCCATATAGAATTTTTGGTTGGAATACAATACCCTCTCTACGTACTAGATACGTGCTAGAGAAAGTAAAAACTGTCAATTTTTATTTTTTGTACACCTGAGAGCTATCAAATTCTATTCTGATTGGTGAATAAAGCATAAATGAAATCGTACATTGGTTAAACGGCTCTCGCGTCAAAATTGAGTTTTACTTATGGATGCTCTTTAACTGCTGTGGTCCTTATCGTCTCATTCTATATTGGGCGTGAAAGACCGGTAATTTTGCTCAGAGGCCTCTTTATCAGGCTTGAGGTTCATTTACGTGCTATAAATCTACGACCACCGGTTTACTTCCCTTACGAAGGAAGCCATGGTAAGGTTTCGCGACCTCGGGAACTAGAGGCTAGCATGGTAACCACTACACCACGGAGGACGACACGCTCTCGCGTGTAATTACACTAGTCTGCATTTTCAAACTTTTTGTCAGATGATTTCTTAAAAGTAGGTGTTCTTGAATCAAGTTTTTATGCTGATTCCAGAAATAACCTCAGTTTTTTTGTATCACGTCAGGTTTTTACACAAAATAAGAAGTAATGTTTTGACAATTTTACTAATGAGCGTATTCAAATACAATTTCACACAAGGTAAGTTTTTATTCCAGAAACATTTTAAGAATACTCTCAAGATCTCCCCTAATTTATTTCATGACTACATTTTAACAAAACAAGAAGCCAAAGTGTTTTTTCAAAATTTCTCTTCTTTGACTTCCTTGCAGATCCTTGAAGATGGCTGTCCCTCCTCAATATCCAACAGTTTCATTCCATCTCCCCTGCCACCTCCCCCAATTTCCTTAATGTCTTGGTGAAAACGTTCACCCTGCTCTTCACTATGTCTCCCAGATTTTCTGGAAAGTAATCGACATGTGAGTGCAGAAGATGCACCTTTACACTCATGTTACAACCCATATTCTTGAAATTTTCCAGCATTGTTTCGACAATGTCCTTGTAATTAGGATCTTTGTTATTGCCTAAGAAGTTTTCAGTAACTGATCGGAAGGCGGTCCATGCTTCTATTTCTCTCTCATTCATTGTCTTCTCAAAATCTTCATCCTTCATCAATTTCTTTATTTGAGGACCAACAAAAATTCCAGTCTTTAATTTGTCTTGTGTAATGAAGGGAAATTTCTTGGAAAGGTACTTGAAGCAGAGTCCATCTTGTGGTAGAGCCCTTACAAATTGCTTCATCAAGCCCAATTTTATGTGTAGTGGCGGAAGCAATATCTTTATATCTCTATTTTTTGAAGTGAAATTGTGAAAAAACTGTACGTGATAGAAAAAAGCTAAAAGCAGTTCTAAAATCAGCATAAAAAAGTGAGTCAGAATCACTTATTAGTTTTCAGTCATCCAATGCCATGCAGACGAGTGTTATCATTGGAAACTTCTATTCTTTTAATGTTTTAAAATTTCAGAAGAATTGGATAATAATTCCAACTTATGGAACATTTTTAACCAGCAAAGAGAACAGTCCCCGAAACTGAAATGTTAATATCGAAAGAATTTTGGTTCTAGGTTGATACTTTGTTGCATATAAGGGTAAACATCCCCAATATCTAAAGTGTAAATCAATTTTGAAACGATAGTTTTTTAATAGTTCTTGTACGCGCAATCGTAAAGATAATTTTCTCAATATCTTCACGAAATTTCAGTGGTACATTGCAATTTCACCTGTTGTCTCCCCAAGACCATGTACTTCCCAACCAGAGTCCGGGAGAAGGGTAACGAACGCAGCTAAAGTGTAATTTTTCATCTCGTTGTGCGGAAGCTGTCGTGCTGCAGACCGGGTAATAATGAGCACAACAATGGAAGAACAACAAAGTAGCAGACTGCTGTCACAGTGGCCTGGAGGAACATGTGAGCCTTGCGTTGCATTTCGTAGCGCTCTTCTCTGTTTCCAATCACGAAAGCTAATTACAGGGGGGCTGTACTCCTGAAACCTGTTCCCACAAGATTTATATGGAGGCATCGCCCTCTCGTACCCAGCAATTTGGGGCCGCCACATTGTTGTCAAAGTATGAGGTATGATAATGAGAAATTTTTGTAGTTGAGGTCATCAGAGGACAGCTGATAGATGCCCTCAAATGTGAGGTCAGGTGAGGCCGCTGGGGAACACCTAACAACTAATCTCGACTAATATTATAAAGAGAGAAGTGTGGTAACCACTCGATTTTATAACTGTTTTCACCATTGAAAAGTCCTGCTCTTTCCGACGGACATGGGCTATAAAACACTAATTTCAATTTATAAATTACTAAAAGAACAAAAAAGATTTACAAAGCCTATGAACTAGAGTACGAACACACTGGAGTTGTAATGGAATATACGTGCGAAGAAGGCCTTAACTTTTAATTGAGAATGCTAGGAGTAGAAAGTAGGTGTTACTTCACAGAATGCCGAGCGGGATCGGCAACGTCTGTGGCCGGCATTCTGGAGGTCCCGGCTTCGATTCCCTGTGATCGCGCACTCTGACCATGTGGTTTTCCACTGGTCGCCTAGGCAAATGCCGGAGTGATGTAGTCTATCACGATTTCCCCCATTTCCTCTCATTTCATCTCTCCACGTTTCACGTCCTGCCATGCTGGCAATGTCAGGCAAATGGCGTGGATACCTGCGCATTGGAAAGATTTCTCCTCATGAACTCCAGGGTGCGTTGTCCCGCTAGCTTCGCCGCCCTCTCTCGGGATTCTTCGCCTTTACCGGTGCGCGAGTGTTCAAACTGGAAATATTAAGGACTTCTGCGCGTCTATGTGAGCCTGTCTTCCTGCGGACCTGAGACCTCCTACCGCTCCTTCACCTTATTCTTGTCTCCCGGGGGATGTAGTCACAATAGATCAAGCTGGGCGCAGTGCGCGATGTCTCCCTACATCCTACTCCATAGAATATGTTTGTAAAATAAGACAAATGCCGTGGATATCTCATTCTAAGCAATACATATATGTAAATGGTCGCGATTAGTGAAACAAAAGAGAATGAGTCTATTAATATTGTTGCGATACAAATGCCAAAATATTTTTTGATCACCCACACTTGAAGGAGTTTATTATTACTTATATGCCCCACGCTGGGCGCCAATTTAAGAAGGTTGTTTATTTTAGGAAGAGTCTATTTCAACTGTTGGGGAGCCGAACTTGAAGTAGTTGCAACCACACGTATGATACCCGGTGGTCTTCGCCCCAAGTTTAAGAATCAACTCTGTATTTTGAATGTTTCTTTAAATATAATATATATGTTTGCCTCGGCTGCGTCAGTAGTAATTTGTAGAGACATGAATTTCTTAACATGGTGTGGTGCGGCTGAAGAATGTAGGTTTACAGAGATTATAATGTTTACTTCAATCCTTTTATTAGTCCTTGACACGATTAAATAACACTTCACTGATATAGAGAGAGCTGTGATATTATTTTATTAATTACTTGCACTTTTTAACACGTTAACTGTATAATATTCGCCGTAATAAATTTTCGTCTCACACTGAATACGTATTAAACTTCTCGAGGACGCGTCTCACGTCTGGTTAGGAACGCTGTCTGCTAGCAACTGACTTCTGAATTTATAAATGTTGCTCCATTTCAGTTTCTGATTGGCTAATCCTACTCCAATAGAATACTTTTATTTAACTTAAGCTTTTTTCTGGTTGTTGATTGGCTATTTATAAGCTGCCTCAAAAATTACATTATTGTTGCTCCAAGAATTACTAGTAGCATTATTAAACTTTCTAATTCATTATTGCCTCAAGGTTACCTCATTGTTAGCAACTTTTAACCTATTATTCTCACAGCTCCTACATTATTAAATTACGTAATACATTCACATAACATTATTACACATGTATACAAGAATATAGAAACATATAGAATAGCTGTAATATACACGTTTTATATATTGTTACATACACATATTGCTTTAAGGCGGGCTGTTATATTTTATATTATATAATTAGACTGAAATCATTTAAGTGTTAAAAATGCTGCCTCGCACTATAATACTCCGATTACATGTGATGTAACTATTACGGCACCCATAATACCGGAGCTCCCCTATCGCCCATGCCTTTTAACACCATCAAACCAGCAATTCAGTTGTTTCCATTCCCCAGATAAATGTGTGTATTTAAAATAAATTCTGTCCTTTGTAATATGAATATTCCAATAAATTGAGCTCATTTCCTTTGCTTCAATATGTTTTGCTATCACGTTACTTGCAAAAAAGCAATATACCTATACAGCGTGGACTCAACTGTGCTGCCATCTGTTGCACTACTTGCATACACGTCAAGGTCCTCCCATCAATGTTGGCATTTGATTTCAGCATTTAATTACAATTAACAAGGTAAGATGTTTTTGTAAGAACTCAAACTTTTGAATTTATAGTATGGTCGACCAAAAACAGTCGTATACAACTTGACTATAATGGTAGCTAAGACGTTAATATACATACTCGCATCTTAAATGGTACATAATGTACTGTTGTTGCATAATGCACTATAATAACACTCAAAAAAGAAAGTTTTGCCTTATTTCCTTTGTATGTTGTAGTCAAACTCATTAGCAGGGTATGCTAAATTTATATTACGAGGGGCACTATTTATATTTTGAGCCTAATAATTAAAACAAAGTAATTTCTGATTGAAAACTGCTTTATTGCTTTTCAAAATATTCTCCTTTATGATCAATACACTTTTGCATCCGTTTGAACCATTTGTCAAAACATTTATTCCAATCTTCTTGAGACACCTCCAAAACATGCTTTTGAAGGCATCAACGGCTTCTTCTGCCAACGAAAATCGTTGTCCACGCAATTTACTCTTGATGTTCGGGAACAAAAAGAAGTCATTGGGTGTCAAATCAGTACTGTATGGCAGATGACCCATCAATTCGATTTTTTGAGCCTTCAAATGCTCTGTTGTTAGACGAGATGTGTGCGCGCTCACATTATCTTGATGAAGAACGATCCTACGGTTCTTGTTGGTTTTCCTTACTTCACCGAAGACTTCCGGCAAACAAATGGTTGTGTACTATTTGACATTGACCGTTTTACGTTCCTCTAAAGGCACTGTTGCCACGTGGCCAGTTTTGCGGAAACACCAGGCGATCATTTGCTTCGAAGTGCTTCGAGTGCGAACAACTTTTGTTGGATTTGTTTCATCTTGAAATACCCATACAGACGACTGCTGTTTACGTTCCGGCTCATACGCATAGACCCATGATTTGTCACCTGTTACAATCTTATATACGTCTTTTGACGCACCGCCATTGTATTTCTTGAGCATTTTTTGTACACCAATCGACACGAGCATCTTTTTGAGATTGCGTCAAATTATGTGGGATCCAACGAGAGCAAACCTTTTTCACGGCTAAATTAACCATGCAATATTTTATATATGCTGCTGGAACTAATGCCTAGAGTTGCCTCAATCTCACAATATGTCGCATGACGATCTTTCATTATTAGTTTTTGCACAGCATCAATGTTTTCTGGCACAACAACTAATTTTGGACGACCTTCACGAACTTCATCATTGAGCGAACGGTGGCCACGATTAAATTCGTTATACCAGCGTTTCATAGTGGCAAAGGATGGAGCTTCGTCGCCAAAGGTGGCAGTTAGTTGATCGATGCGTTCTTGTCTTGATAATCCACGTCGAAAGTCGTAATAAATCATTGCACGAACATTTTTATGAGTTAATTCCATGTTTTTGTTGACACACAATTTTCAAGTTAGTGTAAACAAAACAAATGACGCTCTATTGACAAAATGTTTGAAGTAGATTATGATCAAAAATGTCAAACTTTCCATTGGAAACGTCAGATGGCACCTACAACATTCAGGGTTGCCAAGGCTCAAAATATAATTAGTGCCCCTCGTAATATTATAAAAGAGAGAACATGTGTGTATTTGTGTATGTAAGGTAAACTGAAAAACCAATTAATCGATTTTGTTAATGGTTTTCACCATTAAAATCGCTGCTTTTCTAGATGGTTACAAACTGTATAATTTGTTCCAAACATTTCAAAACTCCCCAGTTTGGCCTTTCTTTTTGGTATTCAAGTCACCAAATTTCAAACCCATTTCGTTGAATATTATTTTCATCGCCTTTAAGACCAAAGGGGTAAATGCACAGGTTTAAAATATTTTAAAATTGATTTATTTTAGGGGGTAGTTGTATACCTTTAATTGATAACGAGGGAAAATCAATTAACAGTTGAGAAAATTATTTCTCGCGATGAACGCAGACTTAGAAAACATATAGATGTATGTTTTTCCTTCTCTACCACTTACCTATTCGATCCAAAACTTCGTTATCGAGATTTCACGAAAATACACGTTTTGAGGTCCACTCGTCCCTAAAAATTTGATTCGCCACGTTTGCATAACGTTCACTACCCACTCTTACAGCCTATTCTTAAGAAAGCCTACTTTCTTATCCACTTTATTTTAATCGATATAAACTTTTGCAGAAATGTTTTATTACATATTTCGTTGTAGGTACAAGAGGAGACTGAAGGGAAAGTGAAGTCTTTAAAAGAGTGCGTCGTTATATGCTGGCTTTGAAATTCCATACTCCTCGCGAGAAACAAGTGAATGGTGACATAGCACTTAAAAATATGGAAAATTCAAATCAATAACAAATATCTCGAAAATGGTAAATGCTACTAAGAAACACTGCCTAAATTGTGTGCTTTAATGAGATCCACATTTTTTTCCTGTAGTAGTAAGATTTTGTTTATCTTCATGATATATCAGTTATAGAAAATTGATTCAGAATGAAGAGAACTTCACAGGTTATTTGTGGAATATTTCAGATACACACTTCATTAGTCGTGCATTTTGATTTATATATGCATCTATGAAGGCATGAAAATCAGCGATTCTCCATTTTACTTTTTCTACCACATAGGGGAAAGGTCCCTAATTTGAACCGCCTCTTAAATTGAACCGCTCCGATATTTTCCAAACTGTTCGACAGATGGCACCATAATCCTAGCAGAAGCGTGGCGTGTACAGCTATGAATGTTGACTTTGCATTCTGAGCTGTGGTTTCAGTTGTATGAAGTGTTGTGTGTTTTTGGTGCTTCAGAAGTAATATTTGACTCATCTAGCTAAGCTTATACGATCAATTAGGCAAGTTTGAGATGATCTATATATTACATGTTACGAAGTGTTTATTTAGCAACAATATTCATGCACACGTTTTTTCAAGCAGCGTCTGTCCTTGTCACATACTATTAGATGCTAAAGCTTCCAAAATGGTGTGGCTCGTAAATTGAACCACTGTTTGAACTGGTCCAATTTAGGAAACCTATTGAATTTCTAGGATTACTCAACAGCGAATAGTATATCGTGTGAATAAATATCCGCATAATACGCTAAGTTAAAAAAAAGCATGTTAAAACAGTGGATGACATGAATATGTGAAATGTCTGAAATGATGGACATGATCCAGTGTGAGAGTTGTAGGATATAGCTTCACCAAAAGTATGCAAAAGTTAGTGACAAGAAGAAAGTGTTTTATTGTAAAGACTGTGTATAATTGGACTCTTTTATATGAGAGTAAAAATTAGTAAAAACTATATATTTGCAAATAATACCTATTCCAAAAACCAAGTGATTGTCATTATATAAAAATTCAAAATGTTCAAGGAAATTACTATTGTTATTACATTTTTGGACTCTACTTTTGTTGCTGATAGCATATTGTTTTGAATGTTCAATAAAATATTTGTATTTTGTATTAATAAAAATACTTTTAAACTTAAAAGTATGTGGTTCATTTTAAGACACGGGTGGTTCAAGATAAGGACCATGTTCCTAATTTGAACCGATTTACACCATCTCAATTTTTAAATGATATTTAATTGATAATTGTATTAATTTTAAATTGTGTTGAGGATATTTATAGCTCAAGGGTTTGTCACTTTAACGCTAGTTTTTCTGAAAATTTTGATTTGAAATTATAATTATTATTTCCTATTTCGGCGTAAGTGGTTCAATATAGGGGCCTTTCCCCTACATAGTAGGCAGAGAAGGTATTGCATGCTGTCCAAAAATTTGATATCGAGATTTCACCGAAAATACCTGAATCAAAAAAAGCATTTTTAGAAAATACCTACATGTGTCTGTGAACAGCAGAACTCAAAAACGAAAATTCTGATAAATACAAAACTTGATTTTTAAGCTAAGTATCTTCTAAAGATGCGACACGAAGATTTTCAAGACAGTCTTCTCACCCAAAACTACACTTTATTACATGAAGTATTTTTAGATTTTTGTTTTGAAACATTACTCTAACGACTTTTGATAATACACCACTTATTAAAGATATTTACATGACAAAATGTATATCTTGAATGTTCTGGGAATGGGTGTGGAGGAATTTTGTATAACTTGTAAACGTTAAGCGATAGACCAAAACGTACAAAGTGAGCCAAAAGACTCCGAACCGCCTGCGCGGTATTTTTCCTGTCCGCGTCCTCAGCGCTCGTTGCCGCCTGCCGCTATCATAGAAAGGCGCGGATGAAACCACACAACATTTTTAAAACTACTTTTAAAGGCTTTACTTGCCAACTTTACGAAAGGAGATGCTGAAACTGGCCACCGTCGTTGTCCATACATTTCTGGCACCTCTTTAGGAAACTATCCATCACTCGCCGTAGTTCACGTTGAGAAATTTCCTAGCGGATATTTTGTTTTAATTCTTCCAGGGTGCGTGGGTTTGTCTTGTACACTTTATGTTTTAAGTTACCCCGGAGGGGTATTTTATGAACAACATTACCGGCTGCGTGCTGTTTTTCCACTGGGCGTGTGGAAATATGATAAAAACATGATGACGCACTACTGCTATAAACAAAGTCACGCTGTTATGTTTTTGCTGTGCAGTGTGAAGTGCAGCTTTGAGTTGATGGTGATGCGATGTAGTTCAGTTATTACGAGTTATTTATTATTTTGTCCTGTACTTAGTCACAAAGCATATTATGGCTCAGTATATGTTTTCTACTGCACAGCGTGTATGTATTTATGATTCGTATGTGTTAACTCTGTCAGCTCGCCAAGTACGATTTGCAGAAGGATTTCCAGGTATAAAAGTTCAGGCCAAGGAAGTGTTCAGGCTAAGAAATCTAAAAGACGGTGTTCGGTTCTTACCGAAGGAACATTACACGACATCGGTCATGGTTCGGAAAATTCCCCCCAAAAATTCCATGATGGATAGTTTCCTAAAGAGATGCCAAAATGTATAGACAACGGTGATCAGTTTCAGCATCTCCTTTCATAAAGTTGGTAAGTAAAGCCTTTAAAAGTAGTTTTAAAAATGTTGTATCGTTTCATCCGCGCTTTTCTATGATATAAGCAGACGGCAACGAGCACCGAGGACGCGGACAGGAAAAACACCGTGCAGGCGGTTCGGAATCTTTTGGCTCACCGTGTACTAAAAAATCTGATGTGTTACACTCATATGACTTTCTCTACTCTTGTACAAACTATTTTTACAAACGCTTATTCTCCATCTACTTCATGTTAATCGAGATAAACATCTGCAGACTCTATCTTATTGCTAATTTTCTTGTAGATGTAAGGGGAATATATATTTACAAGGGCAATATAGAAATACAGTAGCCTTTAAGCACATACATATCTCTTAATAGCTGGTTGCTAGGTGCAGCACCATTCCCTTTGCCACAGATTAATACTCTTTGCATATCCAAGACAAAAAAATGAATAACGAATTCCCATTTGAGAAAATAAGTATTGAAAAATTTAAGGGAATAACAAGTAATATCTCGAAAATGGTTCACTCAACAAAAAAAAATGTATATGACATAAATTGTGTATTTTAACGCGATCTACATTTTTACTTTCTCTACTACGTATAGTAAGTAGGGGAAGTATTGCATTCCACCCAAAATTTCGATACCGAGATTTCACCGGAAATACATGTTTTGAGACTCCCTGAATAAAAAAAAGCATTTTTGGAAACATGTCCGTCTGTGTGTCTGTGAACTGCATAACTCAAAAACGAACAGTCGATAAACACCAAACTTGGTATTTAGGTTCAGTATCTTGTAGAGATGCGACACGAAGGTTTTCAAGAAAATCCCCCACCCCACATTACCTTTTACATGAAACATTTTTCGAAAATTTTAATTTTCTCAAAAATGGCTCTAACGATTTTGATTAAAATATCATATGTTTAAGATATTTTTATTACAAATAAAATGTATATCATGAATTTCCTGGAATGTCTCCAAAAGTATTCTTTATTGTGAACGACTTTTGCATAACTGGTAAACCATAAGAGATTACTACACAAAAATTCTGATGTGTTACACTCACATGACTTTCTCTACTCTTGTACAAACTATTTTTACAAATGCCTATTCTCCATATGCTTCATGTTAATCGAGATATCGAGATGTCAATCTTATTGATAATTTTCTTGTAGATGCAAGGGGAATATGGTAGCTTTTAAGCGATAGTCAAATATTTTAACGCTGGTTGCTATGTGGCGCATTCCATTCTCTTTGCATGTCCAGGACATAAAAAAAATGAATAACGAATTTCCAGTATAAGTATTGGAAAATTTAATTTTATGGTTTACCAGTTATGCAAAAGTCGTTCACAATGAAGAATACTTTTGGAGACATTCCCAGAAAATTCGAGATATACATTTTATTTGTCATGACATTATGTTAAACATATGATATTTTAATCAAAATTGTTAGAGCCATTTTTGAGAAAATTAAAATTTTCGAAAAATGTTCCATGTAAAGGGTAGTCTGTGGTGGGGGGATTTTCTTGAAAACCTTCGTGTCGCATCTCTGGAAGATACTGAACCTAAATACCAAGTTTGGTGTTTATCCGACTGTTCGTTTCTGAGTTATGCTGTTCACACAAAGACACACACACGGACATGTTTCCAAAAATGCTTTTTATGGATTCAGGGGGTTTCAAAACATGTATTTCCGGTGAAATCTCGGTATCGAATTTTTGGGTGGAATGCAATACTTCCCCTACTTACTATACGTAGTAGAGAAAGTAACAACAAAATGTACATCTCTTTAAAACCTACAATTTACTTTAAGTAACTTTGTTTGTGCTCAAGTCATTGCCGAGATAACCGTTATTAAAAGTTCGAATAGTTCAATACGTAGTTATTCTTGAAAAGTCCTGTCGACCTTCAGCTGTTTCTTACGATGTCATGGAAATAGTACGGAATTTTAAGGCCAGTATGTAGCGTCCAGTTGTTAAACATTTGACTGTCGCTGTTCCCTTTGTATCTATAACGAAATGTGTAATGTAGCTATTTCTGTAAGGGTTTATCTAAATTATAATGAAGTAAATAAAAAAATAAGCTTTCTAAGAATAATTTGTATTCCAAGTAATAAACGTCAGAGGATAGAGAAGGTGATGTGAATGTAACACACCAGATTTTTTTATTTTACGAGTTGCCATATGACACGCAAATAACAGTGCATAATTTGCTAGGAATTAATGCATCTCGTGAATATAAAATGCTGTGGCGATAAATCTGGTAAGGTGATCAGTTTCATAAAGAAGTTTCGAAAAGCTGACCTCAGGATACGGAAATTCTGAACAAACGTTGTTTTAATTTGTGTGCATAAGAAGCGATCCGTGAAGGGAGGCGGTTGTTTGCTTACTCGGCGATTGCCCTGACCTCTCTGACTCGCTGCTGGAATTAATGCAAGTTACGTGTAGAAGATTTGTTTGTGTGTTTGAATGTTATAAATGAAAGAAAGAGAGAGAATCTCGAAAGGTTATAAAGCATATAATTTTAATTCGTAAGTGAATAAACATTTACAACACATGTATATTACCAGACTTGTTTTTAAAGGAAGTACCCATAAAATGTTAAAAAATAACAGAACATTATTTTCCAAATACTTTATTATCATTCATTACCTTACACTACTTCTCCGCAAAGTCACCACCGTTATTCAGCACTTGTCGAAACAGAAAACCAGTTTGTGTATGCCTTCGTCAAAGAATGATGCCGCCTGTGATGTCTGCAATTTTTGTTTCACATCATCATCGTCGTTGAAATGTTTTCCACCACAGAATCACTTCAGATAAAAAAATGAAAATCCCTTAGTGCCAAATCCGGACTGTAGGGAGGAATTGTTCCCAAGCAAATGACGTAATCAGATCTTGAGTTTTGTTTGGCCGTGTGTAGCCGGGCATTGTTATTCATTATTGTTTCCCCATAAACCTCACAGAGCTGGCGATGGATGTTTGCTGGGGTAAGATTTATCGCATTAAAAAAAACCTATAACTGACATGACTTTACAGTCAGCGGGTCGTTCGATAGTTTTGAACATTTCGAAACGCCCTAACAACAGGAAAACACAAAGTTACGACCGCTCACAGCTGCCTCTGGCTCCCTAATGAGTGGAGAAAGTGATCGCGTAGGCTGAAACTCACGACTGCAGCGGCAAAATATTAAAAGGGTACTTACTTCAAAAACACGACTCGTAGAATAGCAATATACTGGAGTGTAGAAAATGACTGACCTTTCGTTGAGAATGTTATGTATCCAAAAAATCTAATGTGTTACACTCACATGACTTTCTCTACTCTTGTACAAACTATTTTTACAAACGCTTATTCTCCATATGCTTCATGTTAATCGAGATGTTAATCTTATTGCTCATTTTCTTGTAGGTGCAAAGGGAATTGGTAGGCATTAAGCGACAGTCAAATATTTTAAGAGCTGGTTGCGATGTGGAGTATTCCATTCTCTTTGCATCACCAGACCAAAAAAAAATGAATAACGAATTTGAGAAAAAGTATAAGTAATGGAAAATCTAAGGGAATAGCAAGCAATATCTCGAAAATGGTTCACTCAACAAAAATAAATGTATATAACATAAATTGTGTATTTTAACGCGATCTACGTTTTTTGTATAGTAAAATACACGGAAATCTTTCCTAAAACGCTTTGCATTCAGGGAGTCTCAAAACATGTATTTCCGGTGAAATCTCGGTATCGAATTTTTGGGTGGAATACAATACTTCCCCTACTTACTATACGTAGTAGAGAATGTAAAAATAAGTGGTAATAGCGAATGCTATGCCATCTATCCGCAGAAAATGAAAGCAGTTAGACTAGATGGCACTCTAACGCCATCTGCACGGCATGAAGCAGGTGGTTACAGCGATGAGACCTAGAAGGCTAACTGTCCGCCTTTATATGGGGGCGGCGGTTGGACTGGATGGCACTCTAACGCCATCTGCACGGCATGAAGCAGGTGGCTACAGCGATGACACCTAGAAGGCTAACTGTCCGCCTTTATATGGGGGCGGCGGTTGACTGAACAGCACCCTAATGCCGTTTGCACGGCATGAAGCAGGTGGTTACAGCGATGAGTCCTAGAAGGCTGTGTCCGCCTTTATATGGGGGTGGCGGTTGACTGAACAGCACTCTAATGCCGTTTGCACGGCATGAAGCAGGTGGTTACAGCGATGAGACCTAGAAGGCTAAGTGTCCGCCTTTATATGGGGGTGGCGGTTGACTGAACAGCACTCTAATGCCGTTTGCACGGCATGAAGCAGGTGGTTACAGCGATGAGTCCTAGAAGGCTGTGTCCGCCTTTATATGGGGGTGGCGGTTGACTGAACAGCACTCTAATGCCGTTTGCACGGCATGAAGCAGGTGGTTACAGCGATGAGACCTAGAAGGCTAAGTGTCCGCCTTTATATGCGGGAGGCGGTTGACTGGACGGCACCCTAATGCCATCTGCACGGCATGAAGCAGGTGGTTACAGCGATGAGACCTAGAAGGCTAAGTGTCCGCCTTTATATGCGGGCGGCGGTTGACTGGACGGCACCCTAATGCCGTCTGCACGGCATGAAGCAGGTGGTTACAGCGATGAGACCTAGAAGGCTAAGTGTCCGCCTTTATATGCGGGAGGCGGTTGACTGGACGGCACCCTAATGCCATCTGCACGGCATGAAGCAGGTGGTTACAGCGATGAGACCTAGAAGGCTAAGTGTCCGCCTTTATATGCGGGCGGCGGTTGACTGGACGGCACCCTAATGCCGTCTGCACGGCATGAAGCAGGTGGTTACAGCGATGAGACCTAGAAGGCTAAGTGTCCGCCTTTATATGCGGGCGGCGGTAGACTGGACGGCACCCTAATGCCGTCTGCACGGCATGAAGCAGGTGGTTACAGCAATGAGACCTAGAAGGCTAAGTGTCCGCCTTTATATGCGGGCGGCGGTTGACTGGACGGCACCCTAATGCCATCTGCACGGCATGAAGCAGGTGGTTACAGCGATGAAACCTAGAAGGCTAAGTGTCCGCCTTTATATGCGGGCGGCGGTTGACTGGACGGCACCCTAATGCCATCTGCACGGCATGCAGCAGGTGGTTACAGGGATGAGACCTAGAAGTCTAACTGTCCATCACATATCTACTAAGAGTTATCCACCAACAGATCCATCGCGATATGACCAGGGAGTTAAAGCGACGTAAAATAAAATAGAGAAAACAAGTAATTATTTTTTTATTTTCTCAAAGTGGCTCTAGCTTTTTGGTTGATGTACCATACATTGAAGATATTTGCATAATTCAGAAAGTTCGAGATATACATTTTATTTGTCATGTAAACATTTAATATGTTAAGGTGGGAAGGATTTTTTTTAAATCTTTTTGCATCTTTGGAAAATACTGAACCTAAGAAAAGCAAGTTTGGTTTTTTTCCGTCGTAACAGATACGCACCCGAGCCTTTTTCTAAAAATACTTTTATTCAGGGGACCTCCAGACGTATAGTTTCAATAAAATATTGATATATAGTATTTATTTGGGTGGAATAAAATGAGCATCTAGTTACTATGTACGTAGTAGAGAAAATAAAAAAGAAACGAAACGCTAATTTATTTTCACCACGTCAACATCCTGTTCCCCTTCTCATTACAACGTATAGATTATAAAGGATAGGACTTCGCGCACTCGACTACATAGGTAGATGTATTGTGGTTACCACCCCTCAGGGGGAAGGGATGAAGTGAAGAAACCACAGGAGGCTATAGGCCGCAGGCAGAGAGATCACAAAGACGCGCGGAAGTCACTAAAATCCAAGCTCTAAGATCCGTCCCGTTGCTGGAGCAGACTAGATAGGGCCATGAACGGCCTGTCGACCAAGCAGCGCTCTAGCGCCATACTCCACCTAGAAGACACCTGGAACATGAGAAGGAAACGGAATGCAAGGAAAATTATGGAATAAAATCGTGACCACCCCAGCATTCACCTACCGACAAGGGAAAACCATGAAAAACTAAGGTCAGAGTGGGCGATCGACGGGAATCGAACTCAGGACCTCTCGAATGTGAGACATTCTCTCGATTTCATTACAATGTAACAATTGTTATTGTTATTGTCATCAGTAATGTTAGCCAGTTCAAAGAAGTATCTGCCCAAGTGATAAAGCATGCCCCAATAAAGTTTGCTCTAATTTCTACTAAACCCCCACTTTGCTTACGTTTCATATTACACGATATCTGAAACTCTGTGGTCAGAAATGGCGTTGTGCGTGTGACCTTGGAGGGCAAGCTGCCCTATTTCCGGGGCGCTGCACCCTGACAAATTCCTTTTGTTCTACTGACAGTGACCTTAAACTTTGTAACCAGATTCCTCTCGTTTGTTCGTGATCATGATGCGTGTAACAGTCAGGTTGGTGCCACCTGGTCGGGCAATTCGTGTACTTCTGTGAGTAGGTATAATCTCAGATTTTCATATTGTCACGTAAGCTAAATGAAGTATACGTTTTGAGGTCCCTTAAATGAAAATAAATGTTGCACTCACATGATTTTCTGTACTCACTCTTCTACTAGCCATAAGCTTACTTTTCTGTCTCCTACTAATCAAGACAAACTTTGACTATACACATTTCGTTACAGACCGCATAAAAAGAACACCATAGGATATCGCGATAGTCACTTTGAAATTCCATGCTCTTTGTATGAGCACGAGAAAAAACGAATAGCAACTTATCATTTGAAAAAATATGATTTATTACACTCACACGACTTTCTCTACTCTTGTACAAACCATTTTTACACACGCTTATTCTCCATATGCTTCATGTTAATCGAGATGTTAATCTTAATGCTAATTTTCTTGTAGATGCAAAGGGAATTGGTAGGCTTTAAGCGATAGTCAAATATTTTAAGAGCTGGTTGCTATGTGGAGCATTCCATTCTCTTTGTATGTCCAGGACATAAACAAAATGGGAATTCGTTAAAGTATTGGAAAATTTAAGGAAATAACAAGCAATATCTCGAAAATGTTTCACGCAACAAAAAAATGTATATGACATAAATTGTGTATTTTAACGCGATCCACATTTTTTATGTAGTAAAAGTTTGTCTATCATGATTTTTGCAGTTATGCAAAAGTCGTTCACAATGAAGAATACTTTTGGAGACATACCCAGAAAATTCGAGATACACATTCATTTGTCATGAAAACATCTTAAGCATATGCTATTTTGATCAAAATCGTTAGAGCCACTTTTAAGAAAATTAAAATTCTCGAAAAATGTTCCATGTAAAGGGTAATCTGGAGTGGGGGGATTTTCTTGAAAACCTTCGTGTCGTTTCTCTGGAAGATACGGAACCTAAATACCAAGTTTGGTGTTTATCCGACTGTTCGTTTCTGAGTTATGCCGTTCACAGACACACACACGGACATGTTTCCAAAAATGTTTTTTTTTTTGGATTCAGGGGTCTCAAAACATGTATTTCCTGTGAAATCTCGGTATCGAATTTTTGGGTGGAATACAATACTTCCCCTACTTACTATAGATACGTAGTAGAGAAAGTAAAAAAACATAAACATTTGAAAATTCAAAATAATAACAAAAAATATCTCGGAAATGGTTAACGATACAAAAAATGTGTGTAACTTAAATGTATGTGTTTTAATGAGATCTACATTATTTGTGTACTAACATTTTGTCTATCTATTACTGTTTACCAGTTATACGAAAGTCATTTAGAATGAATAAGACTTCAGAGGCTATTTTCAGAAAATTCAAGACATGCATCTTATTGGTCAAACATCTTTAGCAATGGTAGTTTAATCCAAATCGTTAAGCCAATTTTGAGAAATTTAAAAATAACGTACTCATTCCACGTGAAGAGTAATTTGGGGTGGGGGGGATCTTTTTATAAATATATTTTTTTGGATTCAGTGGGGCTCAAAACGTGTAGTATTTCGATATTTCTTAAGTATTATTCTATTGTAATCTCAAATATTTCATTAATAGGATACTCCTGGCATATTTTAGTAACCATTTAATGGCGAAAATAGCTACTGAAGCGTAAAATTTCATTTTCCGAAGTGTTTCCAGTTTTTACATAGTGTGAAACAAATGAAAGTCACTAGAATAATTATTATCATAAGTAACGAAGTACATGAGTGTATGCTTTGCAAAGATATTAGGTGCATTCGACCTCCAGATGCATTAATATAGGTAGGTGGAAGAAAGTGAGAATTTTTTGGATGTTTCGTTGCAGAAGGCCGTGAATCGTCACAAGGTGCTTTATGTCCTAAATTTAGCTTTTAGACACTTGAGAATGTCAAGTGCGGCAGCTACATCTGGTATCTTGATCAGAAACTACTTGCTAGGAAGTGTCGGTCGATAAGTCGGTATTACCTCGTTACCAACACCGAACAGTTTGTGGTTTTTATCAGGTAATGTGAGGGCTTCATTATCACTTTAGGCACGTAATGGATTCATACGATATCCGTTGAAGGCGAGTGGCTCCGTAACACGCAATTGCTTTTACAAGACCTCAGTAGTCGGCCAACTTCCCTCCTGTGCGGCACTAAACAAATTAAATAATGAAAAAGCAAATGAGGGTGGGAGTATAGTGAGTCGCCGGGCCAGGAGAGGTCTCTGCAGTGTTTGTTTTGGCTTGTGGACGTGTGACAGTGATAATTGTGTTGACAACTGATGGACGGTCGAGTGCCAGTCTTTTGTTTTTAAAGTGCGCGCACGGTATGCGTTTGTTAGACACGGCCGAGCAATGTAGTCGCTATGGAAGCGCGGTTTGTCCGTGTTTTAAATTTGGAAATGGGCGGTTAAAATAGTACTTGTAATTTGATAAGTAACACATCTATAAAGGTGCTGATAGGTGTCAAAGAGATAATGTTGCTTATCACTATGGTACAGACAGGTTAAAAGTTTTTGTCACTGTGGACTCTGCAAGTGTTTCTGAACTTCAATTAATTATTGAGGCAGGCTGTGACCGAGGTGTATTAAACGCAATAAAAGTCGCTAATGCTCGCCGAGCCTGCTGTGACGTAGTATGGCCTCGACAGTAATCACACAAATTACTGTGAACGTGTCAAAAATGCCTGTCGTGATTCGACGGTTAAGTCGGGGAGACCTAAGCTCATAGTTCGGCGGGCAACGTTTCCGTGGAAGGTCGGCAACATTTCTGCGGCATTTAACGGCGATTCTAGCAGTTAAACGGGGCAGTAGGGGAAAACTAATCTACTATCGTGTTCCAAGTCGCTGGAATATACAAATGCAACGAACTAAGACGGAAGTGAGCTTCCTTAAAGTGAATGAAGTATGAAACTAAGTCGTACCAACATGACAGTGTTAAAACGACGTCGAGCCGAGAGTTTGGGAACAATCACCTACCGCCCCTCACGTCATCTTCAGCCAAAGTAAGTTTCATTAGGGCGGAGGTTACATTTATAAAATTTCTGTTATTTTTTTCACAAAAATAATGAAATAGTTATCAAATTTGTTAGATATACAGTTTGTTCATGATAACAATACGTTTCTCATTAACTCTTAAATTTAATATTGGAAAACACCAAAATCAATGTGCAATTCCTTGGTTTAAATTATTGATAAACTTTTAAAACAGTTAATAATTTTTCATAAACTGAAACATTTTTCTAATATGTTTAAAATTCACTCCACTTTACCTATTCATTTCGTCATTGGGTATTCTATAAATTATTTAAATAAAAATTAATTTTCTATCTGGTTCTGATAATAAAATTTGGAACTTTCCAGCACGTTTTAATTTTCTAAAGTACAATGTTGTGTGTATAAATGAACTTGAGACCATAGTCAACTGTTTGTAAGGAAGTTCGACATAATATTATTGCATACCCATTGCATGAGACTCCCCCCCCCCAGCATATTTTAACGAGATCTAAATATTTCTCCCCCGTGTGTAAAATTAATTCAGAATGAAAGAACTTTACAAGCTGTTTGAAATAAATGCATTCAAGGGAAAAAGCAAAAAAACAAAAAAAAACAAAAATTAAAGATATACGTTGGTTACACCAAAATCTGTAACTTATGAGTTGTAATCAAAATCATACATCATTTTCCAGAAAATACAAAATAAAAGAAATCTTTTCGTTGATAAGGTTATTTGGGCGAGGTCATTTAGTGAAAATGGACTTTAATTTCTAAAAATAGCTAGCCATAACCATTAACATTTCTAGTTATGCTGCTCTCTTTCTCTCCCTCCCTCTCTCCCTCCCTTTCTCTTTCTTTCTTCTCTCTTTCTCTTTCTTTCTTCTCTCCCTCTCTCTCTTTATCTCCCTCTCTCTTTATCTCCCTCCCTCTCTCCCTTTCTCTTTCTTTCTTCTCTCTCCCCCTTTCTCTTTCTTCTTTCTCTCCCTCCGTCTCTCTCCCTTTCTCTCCCTCCGTCTCTCTCTTTATCTCCCTCCGTCTCTCTCTCTTTATCTCCCTCTCTCCCTTTCTCTTTCTTTCTTCTCTCTCTCCCTTTCTCTTTCTTTCTTCTCTCCCGTTCTTTTCTTTCTTCTCTCTCGCTCTTTCTCTCACTTTCTCTCTTCTCTCTCTTTCTCTTTCTTTCTTCTCTCTCTCTCTCTCATGGACCTTCACTAAACTCTGGTTTTTCTGTATTCAAGAATATCAAGGTGTTTATCTTCGATGAACTTTCTATCGTTCATCTACAAACGATTCTTATTTTCTCTACTACGTATAGTAAGTAGGGGAAGTATTGTATTCCACCCAAAAATTCGATATCGAGATTTCCGCACAACAGCATAATTCAAAAACGAAAAGTCGAATAAATACCAAACTTAGTATTTGAGTTTAGTATTTGCAAGGATGCGACACGAAGATTTTCAAGAATATTCCCCTCACCCCAACTACCCTTTACATGGATCTTTTTCGAAATTTTTGGTTTTTTCAAAAATGTCTCTTAACAATTTTAATTAAAATATATGTTTAAGATATTTTTATAGCAAATGAAATGTATATCTTGAATTTTCTGGGAATGTCCTCAAAAGTCCTCTGTATTCTCAATGACTTTCGTATAACTGTTAAACCGTAAGAGATAGATAACTTTTTACTGCATAAAAAACGTAAATCTATTAAAACACACAGTTTATATGTCATATGCTTTTTTTTTTGTCAAATGAACCATTTCCGAGATATTCCTTGTTATTTGTGTGAATTTTCCAGCACTTATACTTTTCTCGAATGCTAATCCGTTATTCATTTTTTTTATGTCCTGGACATGCAAAGAGAATGGAATGCTCCACATAGCAGCCAGCTCTTAAAAGATCTCGATTAACATGAAGCAGATGGAAAATAAGCGTTTGTAAAAATAGTTTGTACAGGAGTAGTGAAAGTCGTGGGATTGCAACACATCCGATTTTTAATTTAGGTACACAATTCAAACTTTCTAATACAGATTTGAAAGTAAAATTGTCTAATATCCCCTCAGAGCTGAAATGAACCCATATTGTGGAAGGTATGTATGTATGTATGTATGTATGTATGTATGTATGTATGTATGTATGTATGTATGTATGTATGTATGTATGTATGTATGTATGTATGTATGTATGTATGTATGTATGTATGTATGTATGTATGTATGTATGTATGTATGTATGTATGTATGTATGTATGTATGTATGTATGTATGTATGTATGTATGTATGTATGTATGTATGTATGTATGTATGTATGTATGTATGTATGTATGTATGTATGTATGTATGTATGTATGTATGTATGTATGTATGTATGTATGTATGTATGTATGTATGTATGTATGTATGTATGTATGTATGTATGTATGTATGTATGTATGTATGTATGTATGTATGTATGTATGTATGTATGTATGTATGTATGTATGTATGTATGTATGTATGTATGTATGTATGTATGTATGTATGTATGTATGTATGTATGTATGTATGTATGTATGTATGTATGTATGTATGTATGTATGTATGTATGTATGTATGTATGTATGTATGTATGTATGTATGTATGTATGTATGTATGTATGTATGTATGTATGTATGTATGTATGTATGTATGTATGTATGTATGTATGTATGTATGTATGTATGTATGTATGTATGTATGTATGTATGTATGTATGTATGTATGTATGTATGTATGTATGTATGTATGTATGTATGTATGTATGTATGTATGTATGTATGTATGTATGTATGTATGTATGTATGTATGTATGTATGTATGTATGTATGTATGTATGTATGTATGTATGTATGTATGTATGTATGTATGTATGTATGTATGTATGTATGTATGTATGTATGTATGTATGTATGTATGTATGTATGTATGTATGTATGTATGTATGTATGTATGTATGTATGTATGTATGTATGTATGTATGTATGTATGTATGTATGTATGTATGTATGTATGTATGTATGTATGTATGTATGTATGTATGTATGTATGTATGTATGTATGTATGTATGTATGTATGTATGTATGTATGTATGTATGTATGTATGTATGTATGTATGTATGTATGTATGTATGTATGTATGTATGTATGTATGTATGTATGTATGTATGTATGTATGTATGTATGTATGTATGTATGTATGTATGTATGTATGTATGTATGTATGTATGTATGTATGTATGTATGTATGTATGTATGTATGTATGTATGTATGTATGTATGTATGTATGTATGTATGTATGTATGTATGTATGTATGTATGTATGTATGTATGTATGTATGTATGTATGTATGTATGTATGTATGTATGTATGTATGTATGTATGTATGTATGTATGTATGTATGTATGTATGTATGTATGTATGTATGTATGTATGTATGTATGTATGTATGTATGTATGTATGTATGTATGTATGTATGTATGTATGTATGTATGTATGTATGTATGTATGTATGTATGTATGTATGTATGTATGTATGTATGTATGTATGTATGTATGTATGTATGTATGTATGTATGTATGTATGTATGTATGTATGTATGTATGTATGTATGTATGTATGTATGTATGTATGTATGTATGTATGTATGTATGTATGTATGTATGTATGTATGTATGTATGTATGTATGTATGTATGTATGTATGTATGTATGTATGTATGTATGTATGTATGTATGTATGTATGTATGTATGTATGTATGTATGTATGTATGTATGTATGTATGTATGTATGTATGTATGTATGTATGTATGTATGTATGTATGTATGTATGTATGTATGTATGTATGTATGTATGTATGTATGTATGTATGTATGTATGTATGTATGTATGTATGTATGTATGTATGTATGTATGTATGTATGTATGTATGTATGTATGTATGTATGTATGTATGTATGTATGTATGTATGTATGTATGTATGTATGTATGTATGTATGTATGTATGTATGTATGTATGTATGTATGTATGTATGTATGTATGTATGTATGTATGTATGTATGTATGTATGTATGTATGTATGTATGTATGTATGTATGTATGTATGTATGTATGTATGTATGTATGTATGTATGTATGTATGTATGTATGTATGTATGTATGTATGTATGTATGTATGTATGTATGTATGTATGTATGTATGTATGTATGTATGTATGTATGTATGTATGTATGTATGTATGTATGTATGTATGTATGTATGTATGTATGTATGTATGTATGTATGTATGTATGTATGTATGTATGTATGTATGTATGTATGTATGTATGTATGTATGTATGTATGTATGTATGTATGTATGTATGTATGTATGTATGTATGTATGTATGTATGTATGTATGTATGTATGTATGTATGTATGTATGTATGTATGTATGTATGTATGTATGTATGTATGTATGTATGTATGTATGTATGTATGTATGTATGTATGTATGTATGTATGTATGTATGTATGTATGTATGTATGTATGTATGTATGTATGTATGTATGTATGTATGTATGTATGTATGTATGTATGTATGTATGTATGTATGTATGTATGTATGTATGTATGTATGTATGTATGTTTGTTTGTTTGTTTGTTTGTTTGTTTGTTTGTTTGTTTGTTTTGTTACTCGGGAAGACCTGAGTACTCCACATTCGAACACAGCCAACGTTTTAAAGTCAGGTTTTTGATACGTTATCATACTAAACCGGGGAAGCGACTTGAGATAGCGATGCGCGATTGTCAAGAAACACGTGAAGTTACTTCAGGAACCGGCTTTCTAAAATAACACCAAGTTTTTACACTTTCATTTGAATTTATTTTACTTGTTTTCCTGTTGTGAAAATAACGAAGTAACTTTCTTGCATATTTATGTATTTCCGTAAGTTTTATTAAACGTTTGTTACTTTCTTTGCCACGTACCTAGCAAGCAGAGAAGGTATTGACTTCCACCTAAAAATACGATACCGAGATTTCACCGGAAATACATGCTTTGAGGCTCCCTGCATACAAAAAAGAATTTTGGAAAAAGCTCCGTGTGTCTGTGAATACCATAACTCAAAAACGAAAATTCGAATCAAAACCAAGCTTGATATTTAAGTTCAGCACCTTACAAATATGCGGCACGAAGATTTTTAAGAAAATCCGCCAAACTCAAACTACCTTTTACATGAAACATTTTTCGAAATTGTTTATTTTCTAAAAAATGGCTAACGATTATGGATAAAATGCCGTATATGAAAGATATTTATATGAACAAAATCTAGGAATTTCTAGGAATAGCCTCTTCATCCGGAAGGAATTTTGTATAATCTTGCATAACTAGCAAACGTTAAACGATAGACGAAAACGTAAAACCCAAAAAATGTGGATCTCTTTAAAATACACAATTCATGTCGAGTAGCTTTTGTGGCTTAAACCATTTCTGAGATATCGTTATTAAAGGTTGCATTTGTTCATTTCTGGTCATTCTCTTAAAGCCCTGTCAACATTCAGTTGTTTCTCGCGATGTCATGGAAACAGTATGGAATTTTAAGGCTGACATATAGCGTCCAGTTGTTAAACATTTGACTATCGCTGTTTCCTTTGTGTCTAACCGAGCGGGATGAGGTAACTCTGTGGGCCGCATTCGAGAGGTCGTAGGTTCAATTCCCGTGGCCCACCTTCGTGACTCATGGGTTTTTTTTCGAGGTTTCCCCGGGTCACTAGGCGAATGCTAGGAAGGCTCCTTTAAGTCCCTCGAATTTTTCTATCCCTTCATTCTCATTTAAGTTCGCCTTTCATCCTTTCATCAACTCTTTCGAAGTGTCGGCTGGGGTCTCGGCATTTGCATGGCAGGGGAAAAGGATGTTCTGTGGAAATCTCTGTCGCCCGCGATGGGGGCTGCACCAGTGCTCGGGACTTTAAATCTGTAAATTGTAGGACCCTGCCCTCTGCCTGTCATATTTCTGCAAACGTTTATTTGGATTAAAATGCCGTAAATAGAAAAATAATAATAATAGTTTGTAATCCACTAATAAACAATAGAGTAGAGAAAGTAATGCGAATGTATCATAAGATTTTTTTACATTTCTTTTAGCAATAATTATTGTTTCATAGTTATTTGTTTGAAAGAGAGATTAAAGTAAAAGAATGTGATGCACTCACATGAGTTTCTCTACTCACTCTTGAGCTAACCATTCATACAAATGCTTATTCTCACTTTTTACTTCATGTTAGTCGAGATAAACATTTGCAGAAATTCCGGTATGATTTCCTTGTAGGCTCAAGTGGAATATGGTAGGCTTTAAGCGATAGTCATATCTTTTAAGAGCTGGTTGCTATGTTATGGATTTGAAATTCCGCATTCTTTGCATGGCCAGGATAAAATAAAACATAAATTAAACTTTAAATTAAACAGTCTTATAAAACTGGTTCAATCAGCAGAATCCCCCCCCGAAGCGAAAGCCATTGAAGGAAAATTCACAGAATATTTCTTTTAATTACGTTACCACAGATGTTTACATATGTAGTAAATTGATTTGAAGAAGTGCATAGTTACATCTTGTGAAAACTGCATTCAGGTGTTTTTTTTTTCGTGGTAGCAAGCGCTTACGATGAAAAACGAGAAAGTAGAAACGGAAACAAAACCAAACAAACAAAGAAAAACGACTTCCTATTCGAGAAAAGTATTTGAAAATTCAAGCCAATAACAAGTGAGGCAGTATTTTATATCACAACACTGTGAATGCCAGAGTGATTGTAGTGTAAACTAGCATTATTGTATGACAATGATTTGAGATGTTTGTTAATTATAAGCATTGTTAGGAAATAAGTTTACACGGCCTCACTGAAACTGACAATAGGAGCGGGTAACAATGAGCGAGGGGGTGAGTTGTTTATCAATTATAAGAGACAAACAAATGACGTCAGAGTAGCGCGCTTTTCTTTAGAAATGGAGGGAATATCTTCCCTAGAGCATGTGTGTTCGTAATTTTGATTGGATATAAAAATAGACGCTAATGTTGGCGCGCTTTATTAACCAATAGCAGATCTGTTATAATGTTTAGGCATATCGGGGTGAGGGAGTATAAATTATGAAGCCAGAGACAAGTATCGCCCAGTTCAACAGAATCATCCACGGGTTACACGTCGCACAGTTTAATAGAGTCATTCACGGGTTACACGTCGCACAGTTTAATAGAGTCATTCACGGGTTACACGTCGCACAGTTTAATAGAGTCATTCACGGGTTACACGTCGCACAGTTTAATAGAATCATTCACGGGTTACACGTCGCGTAATTCTACAGAATCTCTCGAGTCGTAAAGCTAGTTACAAAAATGTGCGGCAAATAAGTGATTATAGTTACATTCGAAAATATAACAGTTTCAGTCGGGCGTGTATCAAGAGTAAATATGAGACATTAAAGAAGTGTGACGGCAATAAAAGTGTCAAAACAAATTCTTTTATCAGTGTTATCTTTTAGTAACAACTCCTTTCCGTTTACACACCCTGTTCAAGAGATTTGCTCGACTGGGTAATAATAGCTAGCCGGAGGACAAAGAACTCAAAATTCAAAATACTAAAACAATAACAGGCGCTCAGCAAATAAGATAACATGAACGATACCGCGACACAAGGAATATCTTGAAAATGTTTAACTGAAAAAAATACATAAATTGTGTGCTTTGACGGGGTCTACTTTTATATTTTCTCTACCAGTATATAGCTAGAGACGGTATTGCATTCCAGCCATAAATTCGGTACCGAGTTTTCAACGGATATACCTGTTTTGAAGCCCCCTAATCCGAAGAAAGCATTTTTAGCAGAAGGTCCGTATGTGTGTCTGTGAACAGCATAACTCAAAAACAAAAGCTCGGATAAGTCCAAAGCTAGGTATTTAAACCCCCCACCGCAACTACCCTTACTTGCATCTTTTTTAATTTTCTAAAAACCGATTCTAACGATTTTGACTAAAACATATATGAAAGATACATTACAAATAAAATGTATATATTGAATTTTTTGGGAACAGCCTTTGAAGTCCTCTTCATTCGGAAAGAATTTTGTATAATCTTGTATAACTGGTAAACGTTAAGTGATAGACGAAAGCGTACAACACAAAAAATGTAGATCTCTTTAAAACACACAATTTATTTCAAATAACTTTTTTTTGTGGCATAAGGCATTTCTGAGAGATCTGTTGTTAATGGTTCAAGTTCTTCATTCCTCGGCCATCCTTAAAGTCCTTTCAATATTCACTTGTTACTCGCGATGTCATGGAAACAGTATGGAATTTTACGACTAGCATATAGCGTTCAGTTATTAAACATTTGACTATCGCTGTTCTCTTTGTACCCATAACGAAATATTTAATGTACTCGTAGCTATTTCTGCAATAATTTATTTGGATTAAAACTTAGTAGATAGAAAATAAACTTGAGTAAGAATAATTTTTATACCCACTAATAAATGAGAGAGGGTAGAGAAAGACATGTGAATGTATCACATCAGATATTTTGTAGTGGGATTTCGTCTATCTGTTACGGTTTACCGGTCATTCAGAATGAAGAAGACTTCACGGTCTATTCCCATAAAATTCAAGATACACATTTTGTTTGTCATTAAAATATCTTAAATATATCTATCATTATCATAATCATTATTCTTCAAGGATTAGACTATTATTAGTCTGTTCCGGCTTCTGTGCGCATGACAGGGAAAAAGGATGCTTTGTGGAAACCTTCGTCTTCCGGAATGGATCCCGGTCCCTCCAGGGCAAATGAAAACCATATTGAGGAGGAGGGCCCGGCTGCATCAATGCCCATCCGCGGAGTTTCAATCTGCAAATGGTAGGGACCCTGCCCTCTGTCTCTTCTCACCTCATCTCTCCCTCCCGGGGACGCCCCGTCAGGGGGTCTAGGTACAAAAGACCTGCTTAGGTCGACGTGGTAACTCCCCTTCCGCTTAGAATCCTAATTCTAAAAGGAGCATGCAATGTAAATATTTCAAGGAAAATTATCAGTTAGGAAAATTAAGAAGGAACCCCCCCCCAAGAAAGTAAAAATGTTCTGAGAAAGAATGTGATGTTTATAGTTCAAATTTTCATTTTCCTCTTCTTACTTTCTCTACCTCCTACCTATAGTAGATCAGAGGAAGTATTGTATTCCAACAACAACAAAATTCTATATCGAGATTTCATCTCAACACGTTTTGTCATCTATACAACCCCCCCCCTTTCAGAAAAAGATGAAAAGCTCAATGTGTCTGTGAGTAGCATAACTTAAAAACGAAATTTTATCACATGTTTAGTATATTAATATAAGAAATTAAATGTATATTTTAATTTATTAACCTATTTTAAATTTCCGTTTGTTTTATTTAATTTTATATAATTTTGTTTAGCAAGAATACCTTAAAAGATAGACAAAAAGTTCCCGGAAGAAAAATGTGGACCTCATTAAAATATATGGTTTGTCTCAATTTTTTTCGTAGCATTAGCTGTTTTCAAAGTATTCGTTGCTTTCCCACTGCCTTGCCTGTACTTGTTATCACGAATAAACATTCGAATACAGTTAACATATGTTGAAACCTTCTTGCTTAATTAGAACAATTCCAAGGTAAAAATATATAACACCAAGAAAGAAACGCATGAATTTAATACCACAGGTTAGGTACATGACAAGTAACGCCGTGGCATTGATTCAGAAAGGTTCTGAATAAGTTCCTGAGGGATTTGCTCCACGCAGTTTGTATTCGAGCACACAAATCCGTGACACTGGTTACTGGAGGACCGTGACGCACCAGATGCCGACCAAACATATCCCAGACATGTTCGATGGGCGACATGTCAGGCGAACGTGCAGGCCAGGGAAGCAATGGTACCAGTCGCTCTTCGAAGAAGGTTTGTACACTCCTCACAATATGTGGCGGGGCATTGTCCTGTTCAAATGTAGCCTGTGGAGATGCCTGAAGCAGGGGGAGTGCCTCAGGCTCTACAACCAACTTTAGATACCGGTTGCTGTTCAAAGTGCCCTCAATTCGTAGGAGGCGAGATCGGTTGTTGTAGCCAATGGCGCCCCTAACCATCACACCTGGTGTTTGTCCGCTATGCCACTCAATAATACAGCCCTCCAGGTTGCGCTCACCATGGTACCGCCGGACGTATGCGGCCATCACTGTAGGGCACGTTGAAGCGAGACTCGTCCAAACGGACTACATTTTGCCACTCAGCACCCAGTGACGGTGTTCACGTGCCCATTGCAGTCGGAGGAGCTTGTGGTTTCTGGACAGTGGAAGCCGACATACTGGCATGCATGCAACCAGTCCAAGCTGCAGCAGACGGCGACGAACCGTTGATGCAGACAAGTTCACACCTGTTGCAGTGCTCCAGCGTCGAGCCAACACTGTGGATGAAGCTGTACGGTCCGTTATGGCGGTCATCCCGTGCTGTGGTCATGTTCCGCGATCAGACCCGCTCTTCGCTGCGTATGACCTCCATCTATCCACTGCTTCCACACACGCATCACTGTCGTAGCAGCATGCCCTGTACGAGCCAAAATGTCACGGTATGACAAACGTTCCGGAGACTGATCATTCTGCCCGTTCGAACTCACTCACATGCCGATATGGCTCCTTTAGACGTCGACAAGGCATACTGGCACCTACTTTATTGTTTCCACCTTGTTTGACAGCTCTGCACTGACTACACTGGGCGCAACACTGACCTTGTCGGACCGACACGAGAGGGCTCTGCTCGGCCTACATGTACCCCATCTCTCTGCAAACCTAATCACTTATTGCTTGCACACTCTTCTACACTTCCACCAAGTTTGGAGTTATTCGGCAAATTCTTTGTTGGTGTTGCAATTTTCACAAAGAGCAGTGTGTGTGTATATATATACCGAGTGTTTCAGAAATACTTTTACAAACTTCGGGTATGGGTTCCTCACACTAAAAGAAGGAAAAAAGTTCATATGAACATATGTCCCATAATCCTTAATTTTCGCATTATTCCTGTCACAATGAAAGTGTGAGTTCAACAGCCTTCGGAGTCCAACCTCAAAGCTTCATTTCTCTATGCATTCATAGAAGGCATTGACCCATTGTACTACATACGGTATATGTCGAAGTATTGCCTTGGAGACTTGTTTACGTTTGTCATTAGTCTGTCCTCAACGTTTCAATTGTGTACTTGTAGTGAGTTAACTGCATGTGTTTCGTTCCACCATGGCTGAATATTCATTTCGTGAACAGGCAGACATGATTTTTATGTATGGTCGCGCGAATGGTAATGGACGCGAGGCTGCACGGCTCTTATCAGATGGAGTTTCCAGACCGAAGACAACCAATCTTTGTTGCTGTTTATCTCGCCTTGCTGAGACAGGAACCGTTGCACCGCGGACTATTGATCGAGGAAGACCAAGAGACCGATGGATAGGCAGAGGAGGACCAGTTCCATGGCCTGCACGTTTTCCCAACCTCTATTGCTGTGGAGTTTTACCTGTGGGGGCATCTTAAATCATTGGTTTATGGAGCAGCCATCCCGGATGTAGAAACGCTTCATCGACGTGTCATGGAACCTGCGAAACCATTCGACACCATCCCGGAGTTTTTGACAGGGTGCGACATTCCATGATTCGACGAGTACAGGCATGCATAGAAGCAAGAGGAGGACATTTCGAGCATTTATTATGAGTTTTGTATGTTATAAGTGTACCACTGTGTTGAACACCTCCTAACGAGAAAACAAAGGATTATGGGGCATGTGTTCATATGAACTTTTTTCCTTCTTGTGGTGTAAGGGACCCATACCCGAAATTTGTAAAAGTATTTCTGAACCATCCTGTATATATTATGAATTATACAGAGAGCAGTTAAAGTAAAGGTGAAGGAAATTCTTACATTACATTTGTTTTATACTGTTGTTGCATTACAAGAATTAAATAATATTCATTTATTTAAATAACGCATTTTAAGTACGCACATCTCTGTGGAGCACTGTCGCTCTTCCAAACTTAAGTACCAACTCAGCAACCGCCTCAAGTATGGGTTGAGATTTTTACTTATAGTAAGTTGAGGAAGTATTGCATTCCACCGAAAAATTCAATACGGAGATTTCACCGGAAATACATGTCTTGAGGGGCCATTAATGAAAAACTTAGAAAAAGTCCTCTGTGTCTCTGTACAGCATCAAAATCAAAGACTGACAAGAAGATTTTAAAAAATCCCCTATACCAAGTTATTCTTTACATGGAATTTTTTTCGAAAATGTTGCTTTTTTCAAAAAGGGCTGTTAATGATTTTGGTTCAAGATATTTACATAACAAATAAAATGTATATATTGAATTTTCTAAGAATAGTTTGTGTAGACCTCTTCATTCGGGAGGAATTTTGTATAATTACGTATAATAGGTTAACCATGAGGTTAACAAAATTTACTACACAAGGAATGTAGATCTATTTGATGCATACAATTTGATTCAATAACTTTTTCCATGACGTCAACCATTTTCGAAGAAATCCGTTATAATTGATTTGAATTTCAGTACCTTTTTGAGTACAGACGCTATTCAGTTGTTTCTCCCATATCAACGAACTATATGGAATTTCAAGGTCAGCTTAAAGCGACATATGAATATCGATTCTACTTCCTGTATGCTCCTGTAGCTACAACGAAATCTGTAATAAAACTATTTCTGCAAAGGTTTATTTTGATTAACATGAAGTAGATAGAAAAATAAGCTTTCATAGGAATAGTTTCTAGAAGCCATATAAAAAAATCTGATGTGTTACACTCACGTGACTTTCTCTACTCTTGTACAAACTATTTTTACAAACACTTATTCTCCATATGCTTCATGTTAATCGAGATGTCAATCTTATTGCTAATTTTCTTGTAGGTGCAAGGGGAATTGGTAGGCTTTAAGTGATAGTCAAATATTTTAAGACCTGGTTGCTATGTAGAGTATTCCATTGTTTTTGCATTACCAGGACAAAAAAATGAATAACGAATTTGAGAAAAAGTATAAGTATTAGAAAATTTAAGGGAATAAGAAGCAATATCTCGAAAATGGTTCACTCAACAAAAAAATGTATATGACACAAATTGTGTATTTTAACGCGATCTACATTTTTTGTGTAGTAACATTTTGTGTATCTCTTATGGTTTACCAGTTATGCAAAAGTCGTTCACAATGAAGAATACTTTTGGAGGCATTCCCAGAAAATTCGAGATATACATTTCATTTGTCATGAAAATATCTTAAACATATGATATTTTAATGAAAATCGTTAGCCATTTTTGAAAAAATTAAAATTTTCGAAAAATGTTCCATATAAAGGGTAATCTGGGGTGGGGGGATTTTCTTGAAAACCTTCGGGTCGCATCTCTGGAAGATACTGAACCTAAATACCAAGTTTGGTGTTTATCCGACTGTTCGTTTGTGAGTTATGCTGTTCACAGACACACACACACACGGACATCTTTTCAAAAATACTTTTTATTTTATCTACTACGTATAGTAAGTAGAGTAAGTATGTATTCCACCCAAAAATTCGATACCGAGATTTCACCGGAAATACATGTTTTGAGGCCCCCTGAATCCAAAAGAGCATTTTTGGAAACATGTCCGTGTGTGTGTGTCTCTGTGTCTGTCTGTGTGTGTGTGTGAACAGCATAACTCAGAAACGTAAAGTCGGATAAACACCAAACTTGGTATTTATGTTCAGTATCTTTCAGAGAGAGATGCGACACGAAGTTTTTCAAGAAAATCCCCCCACCCAAATTACCCTTTACATGGAAGATTTTTCGAAAATTTTAATTTTCTCAAAAATGGCTCTAACGATTTTGAATAAAATATCACATGTTTAAGATATTTTCATGACAAATGAAATGCATATCTTGAATTTTCTGGGAAAGTCTCCAAAAGTATTCTTCATTGTGAACGACTTTTGCATAACTGGTAAACCATAAGAGATAGACAAGATTTTACTACACAAAAAAGATGATCGGGTTAAAATACACAATTTATGTCATATACATTTTTGTAGTTGAGTGAACATTTTCGAGATATTGCTTGTTATTCCCTTAAATTTTCCAATACTTATTTTCTTAAATGGGATATGCAAAGAGTATTAATCTGTGGCAAAGGGAATGGTGCTGCACCTAGCAACCAGCTATTAAGAGATATTTATGTGCTTAAAGGCTACTGTGTTTCTATATTGCGCTTGTAAATATATATTGCCCTTACATCTACAAGAAAATTAGCAATAAAATAGAGTCTGCTAATGTATGGATTAACATGAAGTAGATGGAGAAAAAGCGTTTGTAAAAATAGTTTGTACAAGAGTAGAGAAAGTCATGTGAGTGTAACACATCAGAATTTTTTTATAAACTTCGTGTGTATATGTCCAAGATACTGAACTTAAATGATAAGTTTGGTAATTAACAGATGTTTCGTTTTTGAGCTATTCTGGTCAGACACACACGAGCGGACGCACGCACACACTTTTCTATAAATGCTGGTTTCAGGGCGTGTCAAAACGTGTATTTCCGATGGAATGTCGGTATCGTATTTTTGGGTGGAATAGAGTGCTTTTTCTTACACTATGGTAGGTAGTAGAGAAGGTAAAAGCTGTAACGGTGTAATAATACGAGCGAATTTAGCATAAACATAACGTTAACCCCAGACGAAGACGCGGAATGACCTTCGAGAGAGAGGCATGAAGACTGTGACGTCACCAAAGGTCATACTTACTGAAGCGACATACGGGATATGAAGGTGTAAGCTTCCGGTTGTCACTGCTGGATTACGCAACGTGCCGCGCCTTAGAAATGGGGCACTGGAAATGATAAATCAGTGTTTTGTTTCTCACGCCCACACTGTGTGACGTCACAGTATTGCTAATGACAGCATCGTCCTTGACACCTCTCCCCCTCAGGTACGGGCTCCACTGGGTCCCTAAATAGTCGGTATCAGCCTGTGTACGCATTTTCGGCATTTGTTGTGGGTGTGATGTTTCCCGAACTGAGAGAAATGGAACAATGCAGCGTTAGATGTGTATTATTGATGTTGTTGTTGTACTATATTTATACTAACCTAACAAGAACTGTTGAACACTACCCAAAAATTGGATACTGAGATTTCATTGGAAATACACGTTTGGAGGTCCCTTAAATCTAAAACTGAACCTTATGTATCAACTTGGTATTTAAGTTCCGCATCTTCTAAGGAAGCGAAACAATGATTTTCAAGAAAATCCCCCACCCTAAACTACTCTTTACATGGAAAGTGTTAATTTCTGTTTGACATTAGCCATTTCCGAGAAATTTGTTGTTATTTCTTTGCATTTTCTAATACTTTATCTTAAATTTTTGAAATGCTGCCACAATTCTTTTGTTTGTCTCTATTAAGTTTAATATCCGTTAACCGGGAACGTCATATAGGACGATGAATGAATAAAATGGGCGCAATGAAGCTTAAATGACCCCGGGGTCTATAAGGCTTGAAGTTATCACGAAAAAAACTCTTATCCGGTAACTGACCCTATAACCGAGATTCGAACTCGGGTCCTCACGCCGATGCGCGGTAAACTTCACTTTACTTCACTCTTAAGTTGTCCCGGATCCTTAGCGTATATTTATCGTTTCAGTTTTCTCTGTCCCTTTTGTACCTATATTAAAATGTGTAATGAAAAATTTATGAAAATGTTTATCTCGATTAATATACAGCAGATTGAAAAACAAGTTTATGTAAGAATAGTTTGTAGAAGAGCGGGAAGAGAAAGTCATGCGAGTGTTACACATTGGACTTTTACTACGATTACTCGCTACAAATGCTGCAATTTTCTGAAAAGTGCTGTTAAAATACTGTTTAAAGCTACATTTTAGATAAAATGAATATGTTCAGCATTAAAAGTAAAGTACACTGCCGAGATACTAAAGTGGAGAGTGGATTTTCAAATTCACTGGAAGTTTTTATTTCCCCAGAGCCATGATATACAGTGCATTTCACTCACACTGCCGCCACGCATGGTCTTTACTTATCATAAGAGATGCTGGTAATGTCCTTCTCTAACCACAGGTTTCAGGCATCTTTTCACAAAATTTCCACTGACACTGGTGAGTTCAATTTCCGAAATTCAGTGAATTTCTCGCCTGATGTTTTCTTTTAGTTCTTCCACTGTATAGGGATTTGTTACACATTTTATTTTTCAAGTTCCCCCATAATCCGGCCATAATCCTTTATTGTTACCATATCACAAAAACATTACAGAATTAAATTTAACGACTCATCAGGTGTATGCGCGGGAGCAAAGTCTTGTTGGAAAAATCCAGCTTGACATTCAACGTCGGTCAGCTGTAAGTCATTCCTGTATCTTTCTACATTGTTAAAAAATCTTATGTGTTACACTCACATGACTTTCTCTACTCTTGTACAAACTATTTTTACAAACTCTTAAAATAAGTATTGAAAAATTTAAGGGAATAACAAGCAATATCTCGAAAACGGTTCCCTCAACAACAAAAAATGTATATGACATAAATTGTGTATTTTAACGCGATCTACATTTTTTGTGTAGTAACATTTTGTCTATCTCTTATGGTTTACCAGTCATGCAAAAGTAGTTCACAATGAAGAATACTTTTGGAGACTTGACAGAAAATTCAAGATATACATTTCATTTGTCATGAAAATATCATACACGTATGATATTTTAATCAAAATCGTTAGAGCCGTTTTGAGAAAATTAAAATTTTCGAAAAATGTTCCATGTAAAGGGTTATCTGGGGTGGGGGATTTTCTTGAAAACCTTCGTGTCGCATCTCTGGAAGATACTGAACCTAAATACCAAGTTTAGTGTTTATCCGACAGTTCGTTTCTGAGTTATGCTGCTCACAGGCACACACACGGACATGTTTCCAAAAAAAAAATTTTTTTTGGATTCAGGGGGTCTCAAAACATATATTTCCGGTGAAATCTCGGTATCGAATTTTTGGGTGGAATACAATACTTCCTCTACTCACTATACGTAGTGTAGAAAGTAAAAAATATAGGTCCTATTATTCTGTATGCATTTACCGCACACCACGTCTGCGTCATGTAAGAGAACCTCGTGTGTAAAACCGGGTTTCTCTACGCTTCAATATCTATTATTTTGGGACGAAATATAAACATGCCAATGGAACCTTGCTTCGATAGAGAGGAATATTAAGCTTGGGTCATTATTACTCTTTAATTGACATTTCGCAAAATCCAATTAAAGCAATGTAGCCACTCTGATGATCAGTAAAAAATAAAATGTGTGCAACAAACTCTCATACATGAAAGAAATTGACTCAATTTCGCATATTGGACTCTAGAGTGTGAATGAAAATTTCTTGAGAGATGTCAGAAATGTTTAGATAGAAACGACAACATTTATAGCATCTTTTATGATAAGGTATGTACTTATTATCATTGTAATTCTAACTGCAAGGATGAGAGTCGGTTGCGGGGATATTATAACATTTTCGGCGGGAATAGGAACTGCGGTGGCCGGCGTGCAAGCAGCCGTGCGTTGGCCGCAGTGTGAGTTAAAACACTGTGTTTAGTGCTTAAACATTATACGGATGCCAAAGAAGCTATACTTTTTCTGAAATGTAGCTTGTGTTCTGTGAGAGTAGATAGATGCATTTGAAAACAGTTTTATAATATTCTATAATTCAGAAACTATTAAACTGATACCAGTGGCAAAAAAATGAATAACGAATTTGAGAAAAAGTATAAGTATTGGAAAATTTAAGGGAATAAGAAGCAATATCTCGAAAACGGTTCACTCAACAAAAGAAATGTATATGACATAAGTTCTGTATTTTAACGCGATCTACATTTTTTGTGTAGTAAAATTTTGTCTATCTCTTATGGTTTACCTGTTATGCAAAAGTCGTTCACAATGAAGAATACTTTTGGAGACATTCCCAGAAAATTCAAGATATACATTTCATTTCTCATGACATTATCTTAAACATATGATATTTTCATCACAATCGTTAGAGCCATTTTTGAGAAAATTAAAATTTTCGAAAAATCTTCCATGTAAAGGGTAGTCTGGGGTGGGGGGATTTTCTTGAAAACCTTCGTGTCGCATCTCTGGAGGATACTGAGCCTAAATACCAAGTTTGGTGCTTATCCGACTGTTCGTTTTTGAGTTATGCTGTTCACAGACACACACACACACACACACACACACGGACATGTTTCCAAAAATGCTTTTTTTGGATTCAGGAGGTCTCAAAACATGTATTTCCGGTGAAATCTCGGTATCGAATTTTTGGGTGGAATGCAATACTTCCCCTACTTACTATACGTAGTAGAGAAAGTAAAAATGAATAACGATTTTGAGAAAAAGTATAAGTATTGGAAAATTTAAGGGAATAACAAGCAATATCTCGAAAACGGTTCACTCAACGAAAAATATGCATATAACGTAAACTGTGTATTTTAACGCGATCTACATTTTTTGTGTAGTAACATTTTGTAAATCTCTTGTGGTTTACCAGTTATGCAAAAATCGTTCAGAATGAAGAACACTTTTGGAGACATTCCCAGAAAATTCGAGATATACATTTCATTTGTCATGAAAATACCTTAAACATATGATATTTTAAATAAAATCGTTAGAGCCATTTTTGAGAAAATTAAAAATTTCGAAAAATGCTCCATGTAAAGGGTAGTCTGGTGTGGGGGGATTTTCTTGAAAACCTTCGTGTCGCATCTCTGGAAGATACTGAACCTAAATACCAAGTTTGGTGTTTATCCGACTGTTCGTTTCTGAGTTATGCTGTTCACAGACACACAGACAGACACACACACGGACATGTTTCCAAAAATGCTTTTTTTGGATTCAGGAGGTCTCAAAACATGTATTTCCCGGTGAAATCTCGATATCGAATTTTTAGGTGGAATACAATACTTCCCCTACTTACTATACGTAGTAGAGAAAGTAAAAATTAGTAGTACGCTCAGGCGCTTAGAAAAATAAACTTTCTATGAATAATTCATAGAATAGGAATGAAAATAAGTGGGTGTGGTGGAGCTCAAAACGTGTATTTTAGTGAATAATACTTGGATAACTTCTTACAATTTCAGCAAAGCTAATGTGATGTGAAATGTTTGTCCAATTTCTTGATCTTGTCTAACTTATCTCGTTTTCTGTTTCAGTTTCGATGTGGAGAATGGGGCGAGCCCCGGAAGGAGCCCCCTGGACGGGGGGGCTTCGCCCTCGGCGGGGTTGGTCCTACAAAACCTTCCCCAACGGCGGGAATCCTTCCTTTATCGTTCCGACTCCGACTTCGAGATGTCGCCCAAGTCGATGTCTCGCAACTCGTCCATCGCCAGCGAGAGGTAAGTGTGACCATATGTATGTTTTGTGTTGTGTGTACAACCCTCAGTGTGATTTGTGTAAATTCCAACATTGATTCGTGTTAAATGTGTAATTTTTAAAATAGAAGTATTAAATTAAAAATGGCTTTGGAATTACGACCAGTTTCCTCGTCCGTTTTTAGAAAATGGGAGTTTTTTCCTTTTACGTTTCTGCGCCTAAAAGACATTTAAATGTGAAAAACTTACAAAAAAATCGACAATTTATTTTCATTAGTTATGGAGTTTCCAAATATTTTTTGCATCTAACCGTACCATAATTAAACGTTTTTGAAAAGTTTATTAGATACCCTAAATCGACTATTATATAAATTTTTTTTAGAGCTTAGGTATTGCCCACTTTCTCCAATTTTTTCTAAATCTTGGTTTTCGCAATCTCAATTAAGTTTATTCGCTACTTCCATTTGAACTTTTTTTTGTCGTCCCTGGTAACCTAAATATTGGTTTTTATTCATTGCTACAGTGTTTTTATTTAATTTCTCTCTTGCACACTTTATGATTAGCAAAGCAGACTTTTTGGGGAACACTGAATTCCTGCACTCTTGGTATCCATTAGAACGTCTTCTCACTTTTCCGTACACTTATACTCTCTGCCTCAATTTCAGTTTATACATCCATTATGTCCAAGTCAACCACCATGTGCCACCATGTTTCAATCCACCAACGATAAATCAACATATTTATTTAATATAATTACCACACGAGATTAAAATAGATTTAACGTTCATTGAATATTTTAGTCAATATTAAAATTATTTCTTTTGTACAATAAATTACTATTATCTTAGTAACTAGAGATGGGACCTCGCTATCGTCGATACCTCGATACTCCGTGGTACCGAAGTGTGTTTAATAATTTGAGATAAACCTTCGATACTTTTTCGAAGTTTCCAAATTGTTACTTTCTCTACTACCATAGTAAGTAGTAGAAGTATTACACTCCACCCGAAAATTCGATTTCACCTGTGTTCTGTGTACAGCATAACTCAAAAACCAAAAGTGAGATAAATACCAAATTTGTTATTAGGTTCAGTATCTTTCAAAGCTGTTACACGAAGATTTTCAAGAAAATCCCCCCACCCCAATACACTTTACTGAAAATTTTGATGTCCTCAAAAATTACTCAAACGATTTTGATTAAAATATCATATGTTTAAGATATTTTCATGAAAATTAAAATGTATATCTTGAATTTTCTGGGAATGTCCCAAAAATTCCTCTTCTTTCTGAAATGCTTTTGGATAACTGGTAAACCGTAAGAGATATACAAACTTTTTCTACACAAAAAATGTAGAGCTAGCTAAAACATACAATTTATGTCATACACAGTTTTTTGTAGAGTGAACCGTTTCCGAGATATTCCTTGTTGTTCGTTTGAATTTTCCAATACCTTTTCTCCAATGGGAATTCGTTATTCGTTTTTTATATCCTGGACATGCAAAGAGAATGGAATGCGCCACATAGCAACCAGGTCTTAAAATATTTGACTATCGCTTAAAGCCTACCAATTCCCCTTGCATCTACAAGAAAATTAGCAATAATATTAACATGAAGTAGATGGAGAATAAGCGTTTGTAAAAATAGTTTGTACAAGAGCAGAGAAAGTCATGGGAGTGCAACATATCAGATTGGGTGGGGGGGATTCAGGGCTCCTCAAAACAAATTTTCCGGTGAAAATTTTTGGGTGCAATGCAATATTTCCCCTATTTACTCTACTAAAATAAGTGTTTAGAAAAGGTCCGTGTGTGTGTGTGTGGCTGTAAACAGCATAGATGAAAAACAAAAAATCAGGTGAATACCAAACTTGGTTAAGTTCAGTATTTTTTAAAGTTGCGACATGAAGATTTTCGAGAAAATCCTCCCACCCCTAACTGTCCTTTATATGCAACATTTTGAAGTCGTGCAGATTTTCAGTTCAATTTTAAGACCAGCATACATCGCTGTTCCCTTTGTATCTATAATGAAATGTTTATTGCAGCTACTTCTGCAAACGTTTTTCTGAATTATAATGAAGAGAGAGAGAGAGAGAGAGAGAGAGAGAAATAAGCTTTTATAAGAATTATCTGTATACCCACAAAAAACGATAGAGGGTAGAGAAACTCATATGAATGTAACATATCGGATAGTTTTATTACGTATTGTTCGCAGATTATTGAAATTTTAACCTCGTGTTCGTGATATGTTATCTAATAATAAAATAAGTACAGTTATACTGTGTTATATTGAGTAACAGCTGTAAAATATTGTTTCTACATTTTTGCAATATATTACACAAATTTTCCAAAATGTAGTAGAAACTTTTCTTGTGGTGAATTTATGAAAGTAAACTTCGTCAACATTTGCAAAATTATGTAGTAATTTATGTTCTTACTTTTATTGTTCCAAGTTCAGTACTTTCTAAAAAAATTGAACATTTACAAAGAACATTTTCGTTTCGAGAAAAATGTAAAAAGCATACTAAGCAAAAATTGTTACGTAAAATATATCTGTATGTATATTTACACGCCTTCCAATATGAACATACGAAAGGAAAAATGTATAACACATAAGGAATGTTTTATATTTCCATCATTTTTTCTTAAAGTCACTAATGTAACACTAATTTTAAACCAAACTGTAGAATTACTTACCGTAAATGCGTTTGTTTAATTCCAAACAGTTTTTACAACTTTAATTTTTATCTCCTTTTACAGAATTTAAGCTAGAAGTGCATCTTTCTTTTCTAATTGGAGTTTAATTAACCGAAACAGAATTAAGGATGTACTTTCATCTATGTTTTATAATTTAGTTGTAATGTATTTTAATTAATTAAAGATTGGAAATGCAAGACTGGATTAAATTAAACAGAAATGTTTCTCCTTCATATTTATGCTTCCCAAGGCAGATACTGATATTTGAAATATTAGTTGGATTTATATCGGTATTTTTAGTTTTTAGAAAAATCTCATGTCTTACACCCACATGACTATCTTTACTCTTGTACGAACTATTTTTACAAACGCTTATTCTCCATATGCTTCATGTTAATCGAGATGTTAATCTTATTGCTAATTTTCTTGTAGATGCAAGGGGAATTGGTAGACTTTAAGCGATATTCAAATGTTTTAAGAGCTGGTTGCTATGTGCGCATTCCATTCTCTTTGCATGTCCAGGACAAAAAAAAATGAATAACGAATTTGAGAAAAAGTATAAGTATTGGAAAATTTAAGAGAATAACAAGCAATATCTCGAAAATGGTTCACTCAATAAAAATAATGTATATGACATAAATTGTGTATTTTAACGCGATCTACATTTTTTGTGTAGTAAAATTTTGTCTATCTCTTATGGTTTACCAGTTAAGCAAAAGTCGTTCACAATGAAGAATATTTTTGGAGACATTACTAGAAAGTTCGAGATATACATTTCATTTGTCATGAAAATATCTTAAACATATGATATTTTAATCCAAAGCGTTAGAGCCATTTTTGAGAAAATTAAAATTTTCGAAAAATGTTCCATGTAAAGGGTAATTTGGGGTGGGGGGATTTTCTTGAAAACCTTCGTGTCAGATCTCTGGAAGATACTGAAGCTAAATGCCAAGTTTGGTGTTTATCCGACTGTTCGTTTCTGAGTTATGCTATTCACACACACACGGACATGTTTCCAAAAATGCTTTTTTTGGATTCAGGGGGTATCAAAACATGTATTTCCGGTGAAATCTCGGTATCGAATTTTTGGGTGGAATAGAATACTTCCCCTAATTACTATACGTAGTAGAGAAAGTAAAAAAGCATTCCCAGGAAAATTTGAGCATTTTATCTTTTATAACATTTGAGTATGAACTGTGAAGAAACTTCATGAAAAGTGAAAGATACTTTTCAAGAAACGCGTTGTATCAAACATAAAATATTTATATGGTGGAATGGAACTTAACCCCAACAGAAAGTTAACGTTTGGCACCGTCATTACTTTTAATAAGTCCAGCAAATCAGAAAAAAACACTGCATCTTTAAAAATACCTAAATGAGGAATTTCATTTACTTTCAGTACACGCTCATAATGTCTGACATTTCTCGTGTTTGAACTAGTGCTGGCTTTCCAGCGGCGAGGTAAAGCGGTTCTCTGTAAAATCACTAGAGCGCGTAGCTGTGTTCAACTAGTATATGTTTTACTCTTAGAGGCGCTGTTAGCAGTTTTAACTCGGCGCTCTACCGAGAGAGCGCAGCTCTTGCTTTTAAACTGCTTGGAAATGTTACGTCCGGTTGCCGCTAGATAGGAGGCCATGTCTGTTTTATTGAATGGTATTGGAAACGATACTGCACTTTGGCAGATAAGATTATATAAAATCATGGGTAATCAAATCTCGTTTTAATATATTTTCAGTAATTGCAGCCAATATCAAACCGGTTTATATTGTTACATCTAATTTCAGCAGCTATATTTAAATACACTGTCCCGCATTTTGCATCATTCTGATCAACCTCACTTGAGGTCAGTTAATTCTACTGTACGGTTATATACCGGATCATAAATGCTAATATACTACATGCTATGTATTAAATGCTCATAAGGTTTTGTTTCTGCCTTTGAACTGTATTATTTATGAATCCACTACTTCCTATTACAACGATAAATCTAATTTAAATAAAATCTCAGTCACAGGTTCGATGATGGGGGCTGGAGGGACAATACCCAAAAATCTACACAAGTTTTGGGTAGATTATGGCCTAGATAAACGTCTACTTTATCAAATAGCAATCATGACTATTAGAGGATCAATTCTCATCCTAAGAAATTATTTATATTCAATATAATATCGATACACGCTACAAATCCTTGAAATTATTATATATGTATTTATTTTAACTACATAATAGGATTATTTTATACCACTTTTCTGTCCGGATTTAAATTCATTTGTATTTCTATTATAAGTTGATTTTCATTATTTTGATATGTTAACTATAAATTTTAATTATTAGTGTTAATTTTATATGTATACTTTATCTACATGGCAGCCCTTAATTAAGGGAAATGTTATAATAAAAAAAAGCTGATGTGTTACACTCACATGCCTTTCTCTACTCTTGTACAAACTATTTTTACAAACGCTTATTCTCCATCTAGTTCATGCTAATCGAGATGTTAATCTTATTGCTAATTTTCTTGTAGATGCAAGGGGAATATGGTAGACTTTAAGCGATAGTCAAATCTTTTAAGAGCTCGTTGCTATGTGGAGTATTCCATTTGAGAAAAAGTACAAGTATTGCAAAATTTAAGGGAATAACTAGCAATATCTCGAAAATGATTCACTCAGCAAAAAAATGTATATGACATAAATTGTATATTTTAACGCGATCTACATTTTTTGTGTAGTAAAATTTTGTCTATCTCTTATGGTTTACCACTTTGCAAAAGTCGTTCACAATGAAGTACCTATACTTTTGCAGACATTCCCAGAAAATTCAAGATATACATTTTATTTGTCATGAAAATATCTTAAACATATATTTTAATCAAAATCGTTAGAGCCAATTTTGAGAAAATTAAAATTTTCGAAAAATGTTCCATGTAAAGGGTAATCTGGGGTGGGGGAACTTTCTTGAAAGCCTTCGTGTCGCATCTCTGGAAGATACTGAACCTAAATACCAAGTTTGGTGTTTATCCGACTGTTCGTTTCTGAGTTATGCTGTTCACACACACACACACACACACACACACACACACACGGACATGTTTCCAAAAATTCTTTTTTTTGGATTCGGGGGGTCTCAAAACATATATTTCCGGTGAAATCTCGGTATCGAATTTTTGGGTGGAATACAATACTTCCCCTACTTACTATACGTAGTAGAGAAAGTAAAAATGGAAGGAATTTCTTGACGAATGTTCATCTAAAGTATATGGATTTATTTTGCACAATTTCTGTTTTAATGCCCCCAGAGATAAAAATCGCAGGGAGTTAAATCGGGGTAACGAGGGGGTCATTTGTTGTTAATGATAGCTCTATCTTGAAACACGTCATGAAGTTTCTGTAATGAGAAGTGGCTGTATGTGACGTTGCAGAGTCCTGCTAAAGCCTCGCGCAGCGGAGCATAAATATACTCCCAGTCTCCACCGACATAGCGGCCAGAGCTGCCGGCCAGTCCCGCGGTTGCGTCCAGCATTGCTCACATATGAAATGGGGAAATAAAGCACTTTTAATGACCACTTCTAAAGGACCAGGAACAAGATGTTGCCAAATTCTTTTTTCAGGCCACATATCATTTTAATACGTTTTTGTTATTCTAAATAGTGGAAGTATTGTATTCTACCCAAAAATTCGATATGTTCACTGGAAACACACGTTTTGAGGCCCCCTGAATAAGTAAAAGAATGCATTTATAGAAAAAAGTGTGTGTGTGTGTGTGTGTGTGTGTGTTTGTGTGTGTGAACAGCTTAACTCGAAAACAATTAAATACCAAATTTGGTATTCAAGTTCAGGTCTTCCAGGAATGCAACACGAAAATGGCTGTAAGCATTTTATAAAAATATAATATATTTAAGATATTTTCATGACAAATAAAATGTATAACTTGAATTTTCTGGGAATGTCTCCAAAAGTATTCTTCATTGTGAACGACTTTTGCATAACTGCTAACCCGTAAGAGATAGACAAAATTTTACTACACAAAAAATGTAGATCGCGTTAAAATACACAATTTATGTCATATACATTTTTTTTATTGAGTGAACCATTTTCGAGATATTGCTTGTTATTCCCTTCAATTTTTCAATACTTATTTTCTCAAATGGGAATTCGTTATTCATTTTTTTGTCTTGGATATGCAAAGAGTATTAATCTGTGGCAAAGAGAATGGTGCTGCACCTAGCAACCAGTTATTAAGAGATATATATGTGCTTAAAGGCTACTGTATTTATATATTGCCCTTGCAAATACAAAACAAGGGGAACATAGTACGCCTTAAGCGATAGTCAAATATTTTTAGAACTGGTCGCTATGTGTAAAATGTAATTCTCTTTGCATGTCAAAAGATCGTTTCTGCAAATGTTTATCTCGATTAATATGTAAGAGATGGAGCATAAGAGTTTGTAAAAATAGTTTGTACAAGAATAGAGAAAGTCATGTGAGTGTAAGACATCAGAATTTTTTTAACTATTTCTGAAGTATTCTGCCTTATTAGTTTGAATTTTCAAATACTTTTTCAAGCAGTAGTCCCTCTTCGTTTTTTCTCGCGGTCATGCAAACGGCATATAAGCCCCTTTTTACTTTCTCTACTACGTAGGGTAAGTAGGGGAAGTATTGCATTCCACACTAAAACTCGAAACCGAAATTTCAGAGGAAATACATGTTTTGAGGTGCCCTGTGTCCAAAAAGGACATTTTTTTTAAACATGCCCGCGTATGTGTGTGTGTTTGCAAAACAGCACAACTCAAAAACGAAAAGTCGCATAAATCCCAAACTTGGTATTTGAATTTAGTATCTTCCAAGTATGCGACACCAAGATTTTCAAGAAAATCCCCCCACCCCAGACTACCCTTTACAGGGAACATTTTTTCGAAAATTTTGAATTTCTAAAACATGGCTCTAAGGATTGAGATTAAAATACCACATGTAAAAGATATTTACATGATAAATAAAATTTATGTCTTGAATTTTCTGAAAATAGCCTAGGAAGTCCTCTTCATTCGGAAGGAATTTTGTATAATCTTGTATAACTTGTAAACGTTAAGCGATAGACGAAAACGTACCACACAAAAAGTGTAGGGTTCTTTAAAACACACAATTTACTTCAAATAAGTTTTATTGTGGCATAAGCCGTTTCTGAGATATACGTTATTAAATGCTCGAATTGTTCAGTGCTTGTCATTCATTTTAAGTCCCATGGATGTTCAGTTGTTTCTCGCTATGTCATGGAAACAGTATGGAATTTTAAGGCCAGCATACAGCGTCCAGTTCTTAAACATTTGACTGTCGCTGTTCTCTTTGTATTTATAACGAAATGTGTAATGTAGCTGTTTATGCAAAGGTTTATTTGGATTAAGCGTAGTAGATAGAAAAATAAGCTTTGATAAGAATAGTTTGTATACCTACTAATAAAGACTGAGGGTAGAGTAAATCTGAATGTATTTTACAACGTAACGTGTAAGTTTATTGCTATTAACAACAAATAGATACAAAAAATAAGCTTTTATAAGAGTAGTTTGTGTAGTAGTGAGTAGAGAAAGTCATGTGGGTGCAACACATCAGATTATTTTCCTTTCCGGGGGATGATCTCTTCCTTGACCCCGAGGCCGATCCCGGTCTGCACGCCACTGACACACTTCAACAATAGAACCGCCGCGTCACACTTCCCCTGTTCCCCTTCGCGTCACTCTCTGACGTCAGCAGATTGCACGTGGAGAGGTCTGACGTCACATCACGAAATTCGGTCGTGAGGTTAGTACACGTGGGGGTGGACCAGGAGGTCATCGACCCCGTTTGACATCACCTGGAGTCAAACCCGTCTCACTCAAGTATTCAAATTCAAAATATTCTTAAATTAATTCAAAAATTATAATCTTACAAATAAGTCAGTGCGTTTGTCTTTTTTGTTTTGTTTATGTATTTATTGCAAAGCTAATTAAATTTTAGTTTTAGAAATCTTAACAGTTTCACGATTATATGAGCTGACTTAAGAAAAATTCCCATCCTCCAGTCGGGAATCAAATCTGGGATCTCTGAATTTGGAAACTAACAAACGGTCAAAACTTCTTCTTTCACTTAATTTGTACTTTTACGAGAACTATATTCTTATTTTCTCTGCCATAAGGAAATATGTGTTTAAATACCCCCTGCCGTGTGTGTGTGTTTATCTGATGTGATACACTCACATGACTTTCTCTATCCTGTATCTAAGTAGCAATACAAAATATTCTTACTGAAGCTTATTTTCTGCACCACGTACATAGTATGTAGAGAAGGTATTGAATTCTACCCAAAAATTCGCTACCGAGATTTCACCGGAAATACATGTTTTAAGGCCTCCTAATAAATAAAAAAATCTGATGTGTTACACTCACATAACTTTCTCTACTCTTGTACAACCTAATTTTACAAACGCCTATTCTCCATATGCTTCATGTTAATCGATATATCGAGATGTCAATCTTATTGGTAATTTTCTTGTAGATGCAAGGAAAATATGGTAGCTTTTAAGCGATAGTCAAATATTTTAACGCTGGTTGCTATGTGACGCATTCCATTCTCTTTGCATGTCCAGGACATAAAAAAAATGAATAACGCATTTGAGAAAAAGTATAAGTATTGGAAAATTTAAGGAAATAACAAGCAATATCTCGAAAACGGTTCACTCAACAAAAGAAATGTATATGACATAAGTTGTGTATTTTAACGCGATCTACATTTTTTGTGTAGTAAATTTTTGTCTATCTCTTATGGTTTACCAGTTATGCAAAAGTCGTTCACAATGAAGAATACTTTTGGAGACATTCCCAGAAAATTCGAGATATACATTTCATTTCTCATGACATTACCCTAAACACATGATATTTTCATCAAAATCGTTAGAGCCATTTTTGAGAAAATTAAAATTTTCGAATAATCCTCCATGTAAAGGGTAGTCTGGGTTGGGGGATTTTCTTGAAAACCTTCGTGTCGCATCTCTGGAAGATACTGAACCTAAATACCAAGTTTGGTGCTTATCCGATTGTTCGTTTTTGAGTTATGCTGTTCACAGACACACACACACACACGGACATGTTTCCAAAAATGCTTTTTTTGGATTCAGGAGGTCTCAAAACGTGTATTTCCGGTGAAATCTTGGTATCGAATTTTTGGGTGGAATGCAATACTTCCCCTACTTACTATACGTAGTAGAGAAAGTAAAAAATTAGAAAGAAGTGTGTGGGGGGGGGTATGAACAGCATAACTCAAAAACAAAACGTCGGATAACTATTACACTTGGTATTTAGGCTCAGTACCTTCCAAAGATGCGACACGAAGATTTTCAAGAAAATCCCCGCACCCCCAACTACCCTTTACATGGAACATTTTTCGAAGATTTTAATTTTTTAAAACATCCCTCTAACGGTTTATTTAAAACATATTAAAGATATTTACATAAAAAATGAGATGTATATCTTGAATTGTCACTAGCCCTCTTCATTCGGAATGAATTTTGTATAATCTTGCATAACTATTAAACGTTATACAAGATTTAGACGATAGGCGAAAACGCAGTAAACAAAAAAATGTAGAAATCTTTAAAACACACAAATAACCTTTTCCGTACCATATACCTTTTCCGTACCATATACCTTTTCCGAGATATCCGTTATTAAAGGTTTCGAATTGTATTCTTTTAAACTCCTGTCGATTTTCAGTTGTTTCTCGCGATCTCATGAAAACAGTACGGGATTTTAAGGCCAGCATATAGCGTCCAGTTGTTAAACATTTGACTATCGCTGTTTCCTTTGTATCTATAACGAAATGTGTAATGTAGCTATTTCCGGAAAAGTTTATTTGTATACCCACTAATAAGCGATGGAGGGTAGAGAAAGTCGTGTGAATTTAATACGGTATATTTGTAAATATAGCCGTCGCTATTCCGTTGTTTTCTCGCAATGTCATGGAAACAGCATGTAATTTCATGGCCAGCAAATAGCTTGCTTTTGATCTTCTGAATTTCGTTTTGGTTTCCTCTCTTCCCCTTGTGCCTGCAACGAAATGTGTAATGATGCTATTTCTGCAAATTTTTATCTCGATAAACATGAGGTAGGTGGAAAATGAAGCTTTTGTAGAAATAGTTGAAAACGATAGTGGGCACAGAAAGTCATGTGAAATAACAAATATTTTTACTTTCTCTACTACGTATAGTAAGTAGGAGAGTATTGTATTCCACCCAAAAATTCGATACCAAAATTTCACCGGAAATACATGTTTTGAGACACCCTGAATCCAAAAAAAGCATTTTTAGAAACATGTCCGTGTGTATCTGTGAACAGCATAACTCAGAAACGAACAGTCGGATAAACACCAAACTTGGTATTTAGGTTCAGCATCTTCCAAAGATGCGACACGAAGGTTTTCAAGAAAATTCCCCCACCCCAGACTACCCTTTACAACGAACATTTTTCGAAAATTTTAATTTTCTCAAAAATGGCTCTAACGATTTTGATTAAAATATCATATGTTTAAAATATTATCATGCGAAATGAAATGTATATCTCGAATTTTCTGGGAATGTCTCCAAAAGTATTCTTCATTGTGAACGACTTTTGCATAACTGGTAAACCATAAGAGATAGACAAAATGTTACTACACAAAAAATGTAGAACGCGTTAAAATACACAATTTATGTCATATACATTTTTTTTTGTTGAGTGAACTGTTTTCGAGACATTGCTTGTTACTCCCTAAAATTTTCCAATTATTCTAATTTTTCTCAAATTCGTTATTCATTTTTACTTTCTCTACTACGAATAGTAAGTAGGGGAAGTATTGTATTCCAACCAAACATTCGATACCGAGATTTCACCGGAAATATATGTTTTGAGGCCCCCTGAATCCAAAAGAAGCATTTTTGGAAACATGTCTCTGTGTGTGTGTGTGTGTGTGTGTGTGTGTGTGTGTGTGTGTGTGTGTGTGTGTGTGTGTGTGTGTGTGTCTGTGTCTGTGAACAGCATAACTCAGAAGCGAACAGTCGGATAAACACCAAACTTGGTATTTAGGTTAAGTATCTTCCAGAGATGCGACACGAAGGTTTCCAAGAAAATCCCCCCCACCCCAGACTACCCTTTACATGGAACATTTTTCGAAAATTTTAATTTTCTCAAAAATGGCTCTAACGATTTTGATTAAAATATATATGTTTAAGATATTTTCGTGACAATTAAAATTTATATCCCGAATTTTCTGGGAATGTCTCCAAAAGTATTCTTCATTGTGAACGACTATTGCATAACTGGTAAACCATAAGAGATAGACAATATTTTACTACACAAAAAGTGTAGATCGCGTTAAAATACACAATTTATGTCATATACATTTCTTTTGTTGAATGAACCGTTTTCGAGATATTGCCTGTTATTCCCTTAAATTTTCCAATACTTATACTTCTTCTCAAGTTCGTTATTCGTTTTTTTTATGTCCTGGACTTGCAAAGAGAATAGAATGCGCCGCATAGCACCCAGCGTTAAAATATTTAACTATCGCTTAAAACCTACCATATTCCCCTTGCATCTACAAGAAAATTAGTAATATGATTAACATCTCGATTAACATGAAGCATATGGAGAATAAGCGTTTGTAAAAATAGTTTGTACAAGAGTAGAGAAAGTCATGTGAGTGTAACACATCAGATTTTTTTTGTCCTGGACATGCAAAGATGATGGAATGCGCCACATAGCAACCAGCCTTAAAATATTTGACTATCACTTAAAACCTACCATATTCCCCTTGCATCTACAAGAAAATTAGCAATAAGATTGACATTTCGAAATCTCGAAGCATATGGAGAATAAGCGTTTGTAAAAATAGTTTGTTCAAGAGTAGGGAAAGTCATGTGAGTGTAACGCATCAGATTTTTTTTATGTCCTGGATATACAAAGAGAATGGAATGCGCCACATAGCAACCAGCTCTTAAAACATTTGACTATCGCTTAAAGCCTAGCAATTCCCCCTGCGTCTACAAGAAAATTAGTAATAAGATTAACATCTCGATTAACATGAAGCATATGGAGAATAAGGTTAGTAAAAATAGTTTGTACAAGAGTAGAGAAAGTCATGTTAGTGTAACACATCAGATTCTTTTAGTTCTGGGACCTCAAAACAAGTGTTTCCAGTGAAATCAAGATGTCGAATTTTTGGGTGGAAAGCAATACTTTCTACCACCTTTGTACGTAGTAAAGAAAGGGAAAAAATGATGTACATATTTTCAATTGTTTTCATATTGTGTGCTTACCCAAAGTACTGAAAAAGAATGCGACATTTTTCCTTTGATTTGGAAAAGTGGTGAAGTTGAGTGCCGGAATTTCGTTATTAAATCGAGCGCACAATTTTTCATAATTTCAGTACAGTTTAGGATAACCTTTCGTTATACTTCCTAAAAGAATACTTCATGACCTGCTCAATTCTGACGTGATTCTGATAGTTCAAGAATGTTTTTCAGAATCCTTTTAGGATTTCATTATAAATTATTCGCTTAATTTTGTACCAAGATGTCAACTTTCTCTAAACTCGTATATAAATGTAAAATTTGTACCAGAGTTATATGATACGTCCTGAGACAGACCAAAATAGCAAGGTCATCGGACCACACTGCCATAGTGTCCTAAACCGTCCAGTGTTGGGGGAAGTTGTGTACCGAGGTCAAGGGAAGCACGAAGACCCACAAGTGGCAAATTCTTTTGCAAATTATCGGCAACAGCCTGGCTTCTCGGCTGGCGACTGTTTCTGCACGTCTGTTTCCATGACAATACCGGGCCTTACAAAAAGGAAATGCTACACATTTTAACACCTTTAAAGTCATTAAGGTAACTCACGAATAGTGGTTTTGAATTAAATTTGTAATTGTAAAATATATTATATACATACATATTCACAAAATTCATTTTGACTTTTGATTTTAGGGAAAGTTGACCTTTATATTATAAATAGTGTCTCATAAGTAATGTCGGTTTCAAAGGAAAACTCTATTTGTAACGTTCTCTGACAAGAAATTAAAATACTCTTCAAAGTAGACACCATCAGATTCTATGCGAAGAATTCTGTGAGATCTACTTCCAGAACTTCAATGTTTTCTAAATTATTTCCACGCAAGAAATGGACCATGGATCGAAACAGGTGGCAATCTGAAGGTGCAAGATCAGGGCTGTATGCTGGGTGTTTTAGCTGTTCGACTCCTTCCAATTCTTGAATTTTTGTCATGGCTGTTCTTGCAGTATGGGTGTTGCATTGTCCTGCTACAAGAGGCTAACTATTTCGGCTAACTAATGCCGGGTATCTCTGTCTCAAAATTTAATGAACTCGTTCCAATTGTTGAGAATAAAGATCCGCATTGACTACATGCCCGTTTGGATCAAACTCCTAGTGAATCACTCCTTCAAAATTTCACCAGACAGACACTCTGGGGTCGAACTGATTTTTACTTTCTCTACTACGTATAGTAAGTAGGGGAAGTATTGTATTCCACCGAAAAATTCGATTCCAAGATTTCACCAGAAATATATGTTTTGCGAGCATTTTTGGAAACATGTCCGTGTGTGTGTGTGTGTGTGTGTATCTGTGAACAGCATAACTCGGAAACGAACAGTTGGATAAACACCAAACTTGGTATTTAGGTTCAGTATCTTCCAGAGATGCGACACGAAGGTTTTCAAGAAAATCACCCCACCCCAGATTACCATTTACATGGAACATTTTTCGTAAATTTTAATTTTCTCAAAAATGGCTGTAACGATTTTGGTTAAAATATCATGTTTTAGATATTTTCATATCTCGAATTTTCTGGGAATGTCTCCAAAAGTATTCTTCATTGTGAACGACTTTTGCATAACTGGTAAACCATAAGAGATAAACAAAAATTTACTATACAAAAAATATAGAATTATGTCATATACATTTTTGTTGTTGAGTGAACCATTTTCGAGATATTGCTTGTTATTCCCTTAAATTTTCCAATACTTATACTTTTTCTCAAATTCGTTATTCATTTTTTGTCCTGGTAATACAAAGAGAATGGAATACTCCACATAGCAACTATCGCTTAAAGCCTAACAATTCCCCTTGCATCTACAAGAAAATTAGCAATAAGATTAACATCTCGATTAACATGAAGCATATGGAGAATAAGCGTTTGTAAAGATAGTTTTACAAGAGTAGAGAAAGTCATGTGAGTGTAGCACATCAGATTTATTCATCACATATGATAGTCCTCCTAATAAATCTATCATCCATTGGATCACCGATAAGCTGACGACAGATATCCACTCTATGTTGAGCCTGTTGAGGTATCAATTCATGAGGTGCAGATCTACAGCTTCTGTTTGATTTTCCATGTTCCTTAATCTGGTGATGTATAGTATCTTTAGATGGACCAAGTTCTTCTACATCCTACGAGTACCTTTTTGCGGATTTTTTTCCAAAACTCTGCGTGTATTCTCGATATCTCATAATTTAGGTGTTCCAGAACGTGGTAAATCTGTAGTGTTTTCTTCTCCAGTGTTGAAACGTTGGAACCACCGTTGTGTCACACGCTCACTAACGACACCATCTCCTTCCACTTCACATATTTTTCGAGCCGCGGCAGCAGCAGCTTTATAATCTTGTTTCCAGTAGTGTTTTAGAAGAACTCTAATCTCAAACTTTGTAACTTACATTTTGTGATTGTGTATTAACAACTGACGACTAACACATTCTCGCAATATACTCAATACTAGCGATGGCATTCTGTAAATAGGAACTTAAAAACCGACTTTATTATGACACAACCTAATAACAAGGTAACATTCATAAGATCGTTCACAAATGGTTTCATCTACCTTTCGAAAAGCCAGACATTAACTCTGTCTTCAGTAATACCACGAGTGGCAATGCGGTAATTTACGGAGGTTAACAAATTATTATTATGATAACTATTTCGAGACCGAAGGTCGAGTATGAGTTTGAAAGCTCAATTAAATTGCCTAAGAAAGATTATAAACAAGAGGGGGATACGGTAAAATAACTACCAATGCAAGAAGAGGCTATTCTTTTCTTTTTAATTTTTGGTATAATTATTGAAGTCGCCTAACTTTTATATTATGTGGCGTTAGATATTCTACAGCTTCTTTTATATTCTGAATTCACAGATCAACAAATCTCGCTATCATTACACTTTCTACCAACCGCCAATAGTGAACAGGTAAATGCTTTAGAATAGGCTTCCTAGATCCCTAGTCAATTGAACCAGAGAGTAAAGAAAACAAAAATCTGATGTGCTACACTCGCATGACTTTCTCTACTCTTGTACAAACTATTTTTACAAACGCTTATACTCCATATGCTTCATGTTAATCTTATTGCTAATTTTCTTGTGGATGCAAGGGGAATTGGTAGGCTTTAAACGATAGTCAAATATTTTAAGAGCTGGTTGCTATGTGGAGTATTCCATTCTCTTTGCATTACCAGGGCAAAAAAAATCAATAACGAATTTGAGAAAAAGTATAAGTATTGGAAAGTTTAAGGTATTAACAAGCAATATCTCGAAAATAGTTCACTCAACAAAAAAATGTATATGACATAAATTGTGTATTTTAACGCGATCTACATTTTTGTGTAGTAAAATTTGTCTCTTATGGTTTACCAGTTATGCAAAAGTCGTTCACAATGAAAAATACTTTTGGAGACATTCCCAGAAAATTCGAGATATACATTTTATTTGTCATGAAAGTATCTTAAATATATCATATTTTAATCAAAATCGTTAGAGCCATTTCTGAGAAAATTAAAATTTTCGAAAAATGTTCCATGTAAAGGGTAATGTGGGGTGGGGGAATTTTCTTGAAAAGCTTTGTGTCGTATCTCTGGAAGATACTGAACCTAAATACCAAGTTTGGTGTTTATCCGACTGTTCATTTCTGAGTTATGCTGTTCACAGGCAGACACACACAGACACACACACACACAGACACACACACACACAGACACACACACGGACATGTTTCCAAAAATGCTTTTTTGGATTCAGGGAGTCTCAAAACATGTATTTCCGGTGAAATCTCGGTATCGAATTTTTGGGTGGAATACAATACTTCCCCTACTTACTATACGTAGTAGAGAAAGTCAAAATGAATGTAGGAGAAAAAAATCTGGTGTGTTACATTCACATTACTTTCTCTACTATCTATCGTCTCTTACTGGGTATACAAATTATGGTTCTACCGCAGTATTGTATTATAGTCAAACTAGAGGTATTTTACTTGCGAAAACCGGTTTTTTTAATATCCAGAGTAATCCCTGTTTAATGAGAAACGTTTTGGTGTAGTAGATGTTGCTGCGGCGGTATTATTGTGCCCATCCACCCCCCACCGTTTTCTGCGACCGTTGTTATATATTCGTTTTTTGCGAATTTGGAAGGAAATGCTGCCAAAGTAATAGTGGAAATAGCGTTAATGTAGTGTCGCCAACATATTGAAATGAGTGAAAATATGGCTATTGAAAGTGAAGTGAGGGGATGGGGAATCTGATTCATTGAATATAAATAGTGAATCATAAGCATCGTAAGGAACGCACGCGTGCTTTGTTGTAACAACTAGTTACTAATTAACCTAAGTTTATATAAAAAACTAAACCTAATCTAACCTCCCGTGAATCTCGCTTCGCTCGCGTGCTTTGATGTAACCACTGGTTGCTATTTAACGTAATTTTATATTAAAAAACCTAAACCTAACATGAGTCAGAAACCTGAGCTAAATAATGAATCCCCTCGCTCGCGTGCTTTTGTTTAAGCTATCGGGTTTGTTCAAGTCAGATGTTGCCGTTACTACCAGGTGTTGGCAACACCACGCTTTCTCCGCTGTGTTTGGAACTAAAATGTTGGCAGCACAAACACAACACAAACAGCGCTCCCATGATTTAGGTACATATCTCGCGAATGCTGATAATGACAAACATTGAACAAAATGACAAAATATGCCATAAATTGATACAAATATCTAAAACACCACGTTAATATGTAACGATGGTTTGAAATAATTAAAATTTGCCTGCGTATACGTGCGTTGCGTTGTATAGTAATTTCGTTCGTAATCCAATACTGCAGTTTATCCTAAATTATTTTTACAAACGTATATTTTCCTAACTACTTCATTTTAATCCATGTAAACCTTTCCGGAAATGCTACATTACCATTTCGTTATAGAGGCAAAAGCACAGCGATAGTCCAATGTTTAACAACTGGACGCTATATGCTGGCCTTAAAATTCCATACTGTTTCCATGACATCGCGAGAAACAACTGAATGTTGACAGGATTTTAATAAATGGTTAAGTATTGATCAATGCGAACCATTAATAACGGATATCTCGGAAATGGCTAGTGCCAAAATAAATTTATTTGAAATAAATTGTGTTTTAAAGGTATCTACATTTTTTTTGTAGTGCTGTCTATCGCTCAACGTTCACCAGTAATGCAAAATTATACAAAAGTACCTTCTGAATGAAGAAGACTTTATAAGCTATTCCCAGAAAATTCAAATTATTATTTTCATTTGTCATGTAAATATCTTTAATATATAGTGTATTAAACAAAATCGTTTTAGAGCCATTTTTAAAAAAATCAAACATTTTGAAACAATATTCCATGTAAAGGGTAGTTTAGGATGGGGGATTTTCTTGAAAATTTCCGCATCGCATCTTTGGAAGGTACCGAACTTAAATACAAAGTTTGGTATTTATCTGACTTTTTGTTTTTGAGTTATGCTGTTCTCACACACATGAACCTTTTTCTAAACATGTCTTTTATTACTTTCTCTACTACGTATAGTAAGTAGGGGAAGTATTGTATTCCATCCAAAAATTCGATACCGAGATTTCACCGGAAATACATGTTTTGAGACCCCCTAAATCCAAAAAAAAACATTTTTGGAAACATGCCCTGTGTGTGTCTGTAAACAACATAACTCAGAAACGAACAGTTGTATAAACACTCAACTTGGTATTTAGGTTCAGTATCTTCCAGAGATGCGACACGAAGGTTTTCAAGAAAATACCTCCACCTCAGATTACCCTTTACATGGAAGATTTTTCGAAAATTTTAATTTTCTCAAAAATGACTAACGATTTTGATTAAAATATCATATGTTTAAGATAGTTTCATGACAAATAAAATGTATATCTTGAATTTTCTGGGAATTGTCTCCAAAAGTATTCTTCATTGTGAACGACTTTTGCATAACTGGTAAACCATAAGAGATAGACAAAATTTTACTACACAAAAAATGTACATCGCGTTAAAATACACAGTTTATGTCATATACATTTTTTTGTTGAGTGAATCATTTTCGAGATATTGCTTGTTATTCCCTTAAATTTTCCAATGCTTATACTTTTTCTCAAATGGGAATTCGTTATTATTTTTTTTTTGTCCTGGACTTGCAAAGAGAATGGAATACTACACATAGCAACCAGCTCTTAAAACATTTGACTATCGCTTAAAGCCTATCATATTCCCCTTGCATGTACAAGAAAATTAGCAAAAAGATTAACATCCCGATATCTCGAGTAACATGAAACATATGGGGAATAAGCGTTTCTAAAAAATAGTTTGTACAAGAGTAGAGAAAGTCATGTGAGTGTAACACATCAGATTTTTATATTCAGGTGCCTCAAAACATGTACTGATGAAACCTCAATATTGAATGCAATGGGTGTATGTATCTATCTTTTCGCGCATGCAGTGGCGTCCTGTTTTGCGTTTCACAATTCTAGATTATTCACATGTGAATATGCAACTTTGAGCAATGACTTTACTCATCACTTATGATAACCATATTTAAATATATAAACAAATAAATCCATATTTTTGCTTAGTATCTTCACGAAAAAATATTTGTAATGTCAACATAACGTAAAACTGAAATACATTATGCTTTTTACTCTCAAAGAGGACACATTTACTAGACATTATTTTAATAATCTGTCCAAACTCCATTCTTGACCAATACCTAATTTAGCCACCTAAGCACTGAATCACTTAGGTGCTGAAAGAACTCTGGCTTTAAACGCAAACATTTAATGATAGTGTTCCCAGAGGGCGACAAGCCTACGAGGCTAAATCAGGTATTGGACAAGAGTGGAGATTGGATCATATTATTAAAATAATGTCTAGTAAGTATGTCCTCTTTGAGAGTAAAAAGTACGAGGGGCAACCCTGAATGTTGTAGGTGCCATCTGACGTTTTCAATGGAAAGTTTGACATTTTTTACCATAATCTACTTCAAACATTTTGTCAATAGAGCGTCATTTGTTTCGTGTACACTAACTTGAAAATCGTGTGTCAACAAAAACATGGAATTAACTCGTGAAAATGTTCGTGCAATGATTTATTACGACTTTCGACGTGGATTATCAAGACAAGAGTGCATCGATCAACTAACTTCCACATTTGGCGACGAAGCTCCATCCTTTGCCACTGTGAAATGCTGGTATAACGAATTTAATCGTGGCCGCCGTTCGCTCAATGATGAAGTTCGTGAAGGTCGTCCAAAATCAGTTGTTGTGCCAGAAAACATTGATGCTGTGCAAAACCTAATAATGAAAGATCGACATGCGACATATTGTGAGATTGAGGCAACCCTAGGCATTAGTTCCACCAGCATATATAAAATATTGCATGATTATTTAGCCGTAAAAAAGGTTTGTTCTCGTTGGATCCCACATAATTTGACGCTATCTCAAAAAGATGCTCGCTTTCGATTGGTGTACAAAAAATGCTCAATAAATACAATGGCGGTGCCTCAAAAGACGTATATAAGATTGTAACAGCTGACGAATCATGGATCTATGCGTATGAGCCGGAACATAAAGAGCAGTCGACTGTATGGGTGTTTCAAGATGGAGCAAATCCAACAAAAGTTGTTCGCACTCGAAGCACTTCAAAGCAAATGGTCGCCTGCTTTTTCAGCAAAACTGGCCATGTGGCAACAGTGCCTTTAGAGGAACGTAAAACGGTCAATGCCTAATGGTACACAACCATTTGTTTGCCGGAAGTCTTCGGTGAAGTAAGGAATACCGACAAGAACCGTAGGATCGTTCTTCATCAAGACAATGCGAGCGCACACACATCTCGTCTAACAAGACTGGAATAAATGCTTTGACAAATGGTTCAAACGGGTGCAAAAGCGTATTTATCATAAAGGAAAAATATTTTGAAAAACAATAAAGCAGTTTTTAATCAGAAATTACTTTGTTTTAATTAATAGGCTCAAAATATAAATAGTCCCCTCGTATAAAGTTTTTCAATTTTACGTCGTGTTGCCATTAAAACATTTTTCGTTTAGATATTGTGCAAAATAGAGTTTTATCTAGTTATTTATATTTAAACATGGTTAGTATATGTGATAATGATGATGAGTAAAGCTATTCCTCAAAGTTATTTACTCTAGAATTGTGCAGTGCATGCGCGAAAAGGTAAACAGATACACACACCTTCTTGCTATACATACCGTAGAATGCCTGCTAAAGCTGCGGTGACGGCATAAATGGAAGCGAGTGTACGTGGTAGAGATAGTAAACCTATCAGTTATTAGATTTTAAGGACCATGCTTTAAAACCATCGATTAAGTTTGAATCTGATTGGTGAATATGCTATCAATGAGACGGTACATTGTTTGAAAGGCGCTCGAGTGTAATTATCATATAAATTCTGTGGCGAAGGGTTTTGAGTTACTGATTTTTAAGCAAAAAATCTGATGTGTTGCACTCACATGAATTTCTCTACTCTTGTACAAACTATTTTTTAAACGCTTATTCTCCATCTTCTTCATGTTAATCTTATTGCTAATTTTCTTGTAGATGGAAGGGGAATATGGTAGGTTTTAAGCGATAGTCAAATGTTTTAAGAGCTGGTTGCTATGTGGAGTATTCCATTCTCTTTGTATGTCCAGGACATAAAAAAACGAATAACGAATTCCCACTTGGGAAAAAGTATAAGTATTGGAAAATTCAAACCAATAACAAGGAATGTCTCGGAAATGGTTCTTCACAAAAAATGCGTATGACATAAATTGTGTGTCTGTACATTTTATCTGTCATAATAATATCTTGAATATATATTTGAGTAAATAAAAATTTTCGAAAAATGTCCCATGTAAAGGATAGACTGGGGTGGGGGGATTTTATTGGAAATCTTCGTGCCGTATTTTGGAAGACACTGAACTTAAATACCAAGTTTGGTACTAACCCGACTTTTAGTTTTTGTGTTATGCTGTTCACAGATACACAGGTGTACACACAGACATGTTTACAAAAATGTTTTATTTTGACTCAGGGTGCCTCAAAACATGTATTTCCGGTGAAATTTCACTATCAAATTTTTGGGTGGAATGCAAACTTTCCCTACTTAGTATACGTAGTACAGAAAGTGAAAATGGTTTGCTGATAAAGTTTGATGAAAAAGTTGTGTGAAAATAAATATACTCCAGTATTCATTAATATGCTAAGTTTTGTATAAAACAGGTCAGAAACTTGGGAGACGTGCATCTACATCCTGTAAAAATTTCAGTCTAGTATGTTAAATAGTTTTTAAGATAATGTGTCATGCATTTAGCAGATTTAAAAAGGTTGGAATAGGACTTGTAATCCTCTCTTAAGTTCATGGTATGCTAGTTATTGTTGGAAATATATCATAAAAGCAGAAACTTTTCTAAATTATCTGTAAAAGCCTCGTCTACACCTACGCACATTGGCTTCATTTCAGTAGCGCGCCGGTTGTCATGGAAACCTGCGAGCTCGTTCAGATGTTTGCAATTTGTTAGAGCCATCTAGTAGCAGGAGATGCAAAGCTGTAGGTAACTCTATCGATCGTCAACTGTTCCCGGCAAGTCGTATTGCGGAATACGGGACGAGGTTATCTGCTCACCTCATACCAAGCCCTCAAATTTGGGGAACATAGCGCTGTGGTATTGATTCGCCCCGTTTTTATTACCCTGCTCATTCAGTCTTCAAATTATGAACCTTTTTTTGGAAATTACACGTCGAGATCTCACTCCACTCCCTTTCAACGTTTACTAGAAAACTCAAAAAGTGCCTAAGGGACACACTTTTGGACTTAATGAAACTTTTGAACTTTGGGACCAAATTTAATGAAATTTTGAGGGCCAAATTCCCTAAGTATGATACTATGTTCCAAGGAGTTTTAAGATTTAAAACCGGTATTTATGTGGCGGTACACTTTTTTGATATTCACAATTAAGATGATACCTTCATTGTTTTTGTGTTCACTTTCGTGCAGGGTGAATGAATCTTTTCAGTTTAAAACAACCAATGAATATTATAAATGATTGCAGTTGAACCAAAATTATTATATACCTACAGTTTTCTAAATTTTTTTAGCTTTTCTAAGGCAGTGATGAAAGTCCAGTTAACGGGTTTTTTTTTTTTAATTTAATCGAGATGTAAAATGGTGCAATTCATAAGTATTTATAGATAAACATTACAACTTAAAATGTAAAAAATGTTGTTTGCAAGGGAAAATCCGAGGGGTGTGAGCTACACTTACTTTTTCCCCACATAATTACAAAAGTTACAACTTGTAGTAGGTCGTGCCCTCGTTTGGCAAAGTCTTTCAAGATTTTCAAACTTGGCGAAATGAAATCCTGGCAAGTGTTCACTCAAAATTCCGGAAAGGTGATGGCCAAGTTCGAAGGCTACAGCATCTCAGCAACGCCACCGTCACTCTCCTCCAGGAATTCGTCTCCTCCTCTGTTTATGTGGACGTTTTTCTCTGGTTGTCAATTCTGCCGAAACACTGCCACGAATCGCCTGTGATTCTGTACAGTGTTTACAGAGAGAGTCATCCTTCAGTATCTTCTGCAGTTGGCGCCCCTATGCTTACAGTGCTTGGAGGAATGCCCTGTAATGTGCTCAGAAATCCTATCCTCTTCCTCCACCAGCTGCTAGACCACGGTACTTGCTATCAGTAACTGTCATAGAGAAACTCGCCGTCCTCCGTGGACTAGTGGTACCGTGCTAGCCTCTAGTTCCCAAGGTCGCGGGTTCAAAACCGGCGGAAGACGATGGATTTTTTCGGGCGTAAAAATCCTTAGAATGGCTTCCTTCGGAAGGGAAGTAAAGCCGGTGGTCCCGTGTCGTAAATTTACGGCACGTAAAAGAGCCTCAAGCCTGATAAAGAGGCCTCTAAGCAAAATTACCGGTCTTTCACGCCCAATATAGAATGGGGCGCTAAGGACCACAGCAGTTAAAGAGCGTCCATAAATAAAACTCAATTTAATTTAATTGAGAAACTCGGTAGAATATTACATAATGCGGGAGAAATTAATTTTAAATCAGTTTAGTACATTCCTCTTATGTTAAACTATTGACTTAACCACTAGAATTTCGTTTTCTTCCAAAAGCACTAGAGAGGAAAAAATCTGATATGTTACACTCACATGACTTTCTCTACTCTTGTACAAACTATTTTTACAAAATCTTATTCTCTATCTATTTCATATTAATCGAGATAAACATTTGCAGAAACGATCTTTTTACATGCAAAGAGAATTACATTTTACACATAGCGACCTGTTCTAAAAATATTTGACTATCGCTTAAGGCGTACTATGTTCCCCTTGTTTTGTATTTACAAGGGCAATATAGAAATACAGTAGCCTTTAAGCATCGACATATGTCTTAATAGCTGGTTGCTAGGTGCAGCACCATTCTCTTTGCCAGAGATTAATACTCTTTGCATACCCAAGACAAAAAAATGAATAACGAATTCCCATTTGAGAAAAAGTATTGGGAAATTTAAGGGAATAACAAGTAATATCTCAAAATTGGTTCACTCAACAAAAAATATGTATATGACATAAATTGTGTATTTTAACGCGATCTACATTTTTTGTGTAGTAACATTCTGTCTATCTCTTAGGTTTACCAGTTATGCAAAAGTCGTTCACAATGAAGAATACTTTTGGAGACATTCCCAGAAAATTCAAGATATACATTTTATTTGTCATGAAAATATCTTAAACATATGATACTTTAATCAAAATCATTAGAGCCATTTTTGAGAAAATTAAAATTCTGGAAAAATGTTCTATGTAAAGAGTAATCTGGGGTGGGGGGATTTTCTTGAAAACCTTCGTGTCGCATCTCTGGAAGATACTGAACCTAAATACCAAGTTTGGTGTTTATCCGACTGTTCGTTTCTGAGTTATGCTGTTCACAGACACGGACATGTTTTCAAAAATGTTTCCTTACTATACGTAGTAGAAAAAGTAAAAATTGTATTTCTTCACGATCGTGTGTTTTCTATGTTTTTACACAGAATGACATTTAGAATTCGAACACATGAAATCATTTCCAAGGAAACACACGTCTACCAACATAAACTTGGTGGCTGTAATAACATGCAATATGCACTAAGACGGGAAATAAAACACAAGCCAATTTTCCTTGCCTGCTTCCTTGTATTCATAATCCACTTCTCTGACTGCAAATTCTTCTTGAAATACTGAATCTCTGTTATCGTGCAAACAACCCGCTTTGAGTCACGGCATCAACCATCAAACAATTGACTACTCAAAGCCCCCTAAATTATATATCTTACTGAAGTCATCGTATTCGTTATAGCTGTTGAATTGGTAGCATGGCATTACCGGAAATCCGAGATGATGATGGGTGACCATTAGAATGTGATTTGTTTATTAATAGTTTATTCAAAATAATAAAATACACGATTGTACAAAAAATACTGTGCAATACATGTTTGTGAAATGCATGATAGAAATTTCGACTTCGTCTCGTCTTTTCAAACAATTCCTTGATTCTGTAAAACTGCACTTTCCACACTATATCGCATTCTATACTATTTAAATATGTGTTCCACCACATCAAAAATACGATTTTTAAATACCTCAAAAATCATTATTTTGATACGAGATTGTACCCTTAAAGCAATGCTAAGATGAAATTGGCCAAAAGTTGCGAAAATTTTAGATGTTTTTGTTTTTTATTAGGCTTATGCTGTATACTCGAATGCCACATAATTATTTTCTTAAAATCGGTGAATTTAGAGCTCCATTTTCAGAATTTTTTATTAGTGAAAATCATCTGTTTTTAATTTATAGTACTGAAATTTTTAGTTTGGCTGAGAGTTAAAATTAGTTGTGCAATTATTTGGAAATATTGAGTATTATTAAAATGCTTTTCAATATTTTCCTTAAGTCTCTTGGTAAGAATTTAAAAATTAGTTACTTTCTTGTCCATTAATTATAATCCACCAAATACTGCAGGAAAATTTATTTATATTAGCTTATTAAGTTCAAAATAAAATTTTGGGACAGATATAATAATCATTTTTCAGGAGAGGCATTCTGTATTAGCATAATTAAAATAGCTCATGTATTACATTCATGTTATTTTCTCTACTCTCTATCCTTTATTAGTGCGTATACAAACTATTCTTACTAAAGGTAGAATCAGACGACTGAAAAATTCAGTGCCATAGCCAGGATTTGAACCACGGATCTCCCGGTCTCCGTCCGGTTGCTCTAACCACTGAGCTACCACGGCAACGTGCCGGTAATGTGGCTATTTCTGGAAAGGTTTATTTCGATTAAAACGACGTATAAAATCTGATGTGTTACACTCACATAACTTTCTCTACTCTTGTACAAACTGTTTTTACAAACTCTTATTCTCCATCTATTTCATATTAATCGAGATAAACATTTGCAGAAACGATCTTTTGACATGCAAAGAGAATTACATTTTACACATAGCGACCAGTTCTAAAAATATTTGACCATCGCTTAAGGCGTACTATGTTCCCCTTGTTTTGTATTTGCAAGGGCAACATAGAAATACAGTAGCCTTTAAGCACATACATATGTCTTAATAGCTGGTTGCTAGGTGCAGCACCATTCCCTTTGCCACAGATTAATACTCTTTGCATATCCAAGACAAAAAAATGAATAACGAATTCCAATTTGAGAAAATAAATATTGAAAAATTTAAGGGAATAACAAGCAACATCTCGAAAATGGTTCACTCAACAAAAAAATGTATATGACATAAATTGTGTATTTTAACGCGGTCTACAGTTTTTGTGTATTAAAATTTTGTCTATCTCTTATGGTTTACCAGTTATGCAAAAGTCGTTCACAACGAAGAATACTCCTGGAGACATTCCCAGAAAATTCAACATATACATTTTATTTGTCATGAAAATATCTTAAACATATGATATTTTAATCAAAATCGTTAGAGCCATTTTTGAGAAAATTAAAATTTTCGAAAAATGTTCCATGTAAAGAGTACTCTGGGGTGGGGGGATTTTCTTGAAAACCTTCGTGTCGCATCTCTGGAAGATACTGAACCTAAATACCAAGTTTGGTGTTTATCCGACTGTTCGTTTCTGAGTTATGCTGTTCACAGACAGACACACACACACACGCACGCGCGCGCGCGCGCGCGGACTTGTTTCCAAAAATTCTTTTTTTGGATTCAGGGGGCCGCAAAACATATATTTCCGGTGAAATCTCGGTATCGAATTTTTGGGTGGAATACAATACTTCCCCTACTTACTATACGTAGTAGAGAAAGTAATATAAAAAACTGATGTGACACATTCACATGACTTTCTCTATCGTCTATCGTTTATTAATGGGTACACAAATTATTCTTACTCAAGCTTATTTTTCTATCTGCTACATTTGAACTTAAATAAACCTTTACAGAAATAGCTATATTACACATTTCGTTATAGATACAAAGAGAACAGCGATAGTCAAATGTTTAACAACTGGACGCTATATGCTGGCCTTAAAATTCCATACTGTTTCCATGACATCGCGAGAAACAACTGAAAATCGATGGGACTTTAAAAGAAAGACAAAGTATTGAATAAACTGAACTATTAATAATAAAAATCCCAGAAACAACTTATGCCACAAAAACCTTATTTGAAATAAGTTGTGTGTTTTAAAGAGATCTACATTTTTGGTATAGTTCGATTTCGTCTATCAGTTAACGTTTACCAGTTATACAAAACTCTATACAAAATTCCCTCCGAATGAAAAGGCTATTCCCCGAAAATTCAAGATATACATTTTACTTTTGATGTAAACATCTTTAATATATGGCATGTTAATAAAAATGGTTAGAGCCATTTTTTAAAAAATTAAAAATATCGAAAAATGTTCCATGTAAAGGGTAGTTTAGGGTGGGGGGATTTTGTTGAACATCTTCGTGTCACACGTTTGGAGGATATTGAACCTAAAAACCAAGTTTCATATTTATCCTACTTTTCGTTTTTGAGTCATGCTGTTTTGTTTGGATTCAGAGCACTTTAAAACACTATTTCCGTTGAAATCTTGGTATCGAATTTTTGTGTGGAATGCAATACTTCCCCTACTTACCTTAAGCAGTAGAGAAAGTTATAAGCTTTAGTAAGACTAGTTTGTATAGATATAAACGACAAAGGATAGAGAAAGTCATGTGAATGTATTACATGGAATTGTTTTCTTATTTACACATTTTTTTATTAAAACCTATCAGCGATTAATTTTTTAAATGTAACTTTCATTTAATTCAATACTTCCTGAGAAAAGGGTCATTAATGTGAAAATACCATTCAGGAAAACGATGTTCAAAGTAAAAGCGGAGAGAGGAACTTTATATACATAGCATATTTAGAAGTGGTAATTTGTAGAACAAGTTCGCTTAAAATATGGGATATAGTTTACCTCTCTGTCCCCCTAAAGTGTAGGAGTTTTGATTTTTCTTTGAGGTTGTCGCGGTAATCTGTTCGTGTTATCTTATTTACTGGGCGCCTGTTATTGTTTTATTATTTTGAATTTTGGGTTCTTTGTCCTCCGGCTAGCTATTATTACTCAGTCGAGCAAATATCTCTGAGCAGGGCGTGTAAACGGAAAGAAGTTGTTAGTAAAAGATAACACTGATAAAAGAATTTATTATCACACTTTTATTGCCGTCCCCCTTAATTAATAGTTCACATCTTTAATCTTTATACACGCCTGACTGAAACTGTTATATTTCCGAATGTAATTACTGTCGTATTAGTTGCCGCGTACTTCACATTTTGTAACTAACTTTACGATGCGAGAGATTATTCCAAACTGTATAATGTGCACTTCACGATAGATTCTTCAAGACTGCGCGACGTATATCTCGTGAATGATTCCATAGAACTGCGTGAAACATGCTTATAGCTCGAGAATATATACTCCTTCACCTCGAAATGCCTAAACATTATAATAGAGCTACTATTGGTTACCAAATCGCGCCAACATTAGCGTCTGTTTTGTCAGCCAATCACAATTACTAACACCTATGCTCAAGGGAAGATTTTCCCTCCATTTCTAAAGAAAGGCACGCTACCCTGACGTCATTTGTTTGTCTCTTCTTAGTGATAAACAACTCACCCCATCGGTTTATTGTTACCCACTTCTATTGTCAGTTTCAGTGAGGCCGTGTAAACTTACTTCCTAACAATGCTTATGGCTAACAAATATCAAAAATCATTGTCATACAATAATGTTAATTTACACTACAATCACTCTGGCATTCACAGTGTTGTGATATAAAATACTGCCTCAAAGTGATTCAGAGTACAAAATTGCAATTGCAGTAAAATTTTTAAAAATACTTTTAAAATATAAGTATTACGCCTACAGCGATAAAATACATATAAATTAAGACTACACAAAAAACAAAAAAATGTCATTTTAATGTACCCTTAAGAAGACTAAGTTACAATATTTGTGAATTGCACATCAATATTTTAAACAAGTAGTTTAGTGTTTACTAGATTTGTTTTTATATTTTCGATGGCAGACTCCGAAACCTATGAAGTTTTTGGTTTTGTACGATATGAACGAATAGCGTTTAAGGAACTCTTTTGTGTCAACCAATCACAGCTTTATTACAGTGTAATAATTTATAGCTGTCATTTAAATACATGTCTATGCAGACAGTGTCGTCCGCCATTTGTTTCCGATTGCGGGAGATTCAAAATAAAATGTTAGGTTTAAGATTTCGTCGCGGGATACGTCCCGGGTATAGGACTGGTGCCCACAGAGCTTCGTGAGGAAAGTGAGGAACTGCGATAGGCAGCGGTCCTGGCCTCATGAGCCAACTCTGGGGGATGCGTGATGCTGGCCATATCACCTCCCGTATCGGTTGGATGTTCGCCCACCTCTGCCTGCGTACGTGGGGGTGAGGTGGGCATTTGGGTTGGCAGGCCCCGGCCCTTCTCGGGCTGCAGCACCACAGGATTATTATATGTTTAGTTAGGTTTAAAAATAAATCTTGTTACAGTGGTTTTGCATTTTTATTCTGTTAAGGTAGGATTTTATAACAATAAGATTTTTATATAATCGATAATAATCGATAATCTCAGAGCCTCTTGTAAGTTATGTTTGATAGGTTTTATTTGGTATCATATATCTGATGAAATGTCAAAGTAGTTGGTAATAAAAAATGACGAAAATGTCGTTTTAAAACCAGAGACACTGTTTGGACAAAACAAATTCAGAATTTTTGACCATCTTCCCTTAATCTTAAGCTTCCTTTCCTCTTAATGTTGAATAATATTTCACAAAGACTAACAATTTCGTGTTACATTTATTAATTTTAGTTTTCTCTGAAAATGTATGACCTTTTTCCAGTATTACCCCTACCGTGCATAAAGCCAACATTTTTTCATTCAATTCCTTATGTTCTATCCCAAAATAAATTTACTTTACAATAACAAAAAAAACTATATCCTAGGAGAACGTGTATTAAAGCTCTATAAACCCCCATATGTTATAGCATGAAAGCATTAGCCGCTCAGAATGTAGGGTATGAAAAATGTAGCGTAAAGTAATAATATGATTTGCGTTAACTCTATTAGCTAAGAGCAAGTTAAGCCCTAATGGCCGCTACGGAAGCGCCAGAGCGGATATTTATAAAATCATAAGCTTTATATTTTGGGTGGAAAAGGCTTTCAAATGTTCATAACAACACTGGAATGCAGAGTGTATAACATTCAACTGTTTACGGTGCTTCATATGAAAATATCTGTGTTACTGTAACTTTCTGACCTTTTTTTTTCAGCTTAAACGTTTCATGTTGGCTGTTTTTATATCGGGGTTGGTCATCCTAATTCTACCCCTACAAACATTTCTGAAACTAGAGGTGCTGTTGATTTCATATAACTGACGCTCATAAAATATGCAGCTCATAAAAATTACCCAAATTTATCAGAAATTATGTTTCTAACACAACGTACATTTCTACTTTCTCTACTGCGTAGCAAGTAGGGAAAGTATTGTATTCCACCCAAAAATTTGATTCTGAGATTTCACCGGAAATACATGTTTTGAGGCCCCCTGAATCCAAATAAAACATGTTCGTGTGTGTCTGTTTGTGAACAGCATAACTCTAAAAACGAAACGTTGGATAAATACCAAACTTCGTATTTAGGTTCAATATCTTCCAAACGTGCGACACGAATATTTTCAACAAAATCCCCCAACCCAAACTACCCTTTAAATGGAACATTTTTCGAAATTTTTATTTTTCTAAAAATTGGCTCTAACCATTTTGATTAAAATACCACATATTAAAGATATTAATGTGGTAAATAAAATGTATACCTTGAATTCTCTGGTAATCACCTGTGAAGTCCTCTTCATTAGGAAGGAATTTTGTATAATCTTGTATAACTGGAAACGTTAAGCTATAAACGAAAACGTACTACAAAAGAACTGTAGATCTCTGCAAAACACACAATTTACCTCAAATAAGTTTTTTTTAGCATAGGCCATTTCTGAGATATCCGTTGTTGATGGTTCGAATTGTCCATTTCTTGGCCACGCTTTTAAAGTCCTTTCAACATTCAGTTGTTTCTCGCGATGTCATGGAAACAGTATGGAATTTAAGGCCAGCATATAGCGTCCAGTTGTTAAACATTTGACTATCGCTGTTCTCTTTGTATCTATAACGAAATGTGTAATGAATCTATTCCAACAATCGTTTATCTCGATGAACATAGGAAAAAAGAGAATAGCGATAGCCAAATGTTTAAAAACTGGACGATATACGTTGGCCTTAAAATTCCATACTGTTTCCATGCAATCGCGAATATTGAAAGGACTTTTAAAGAATAGCAAATAATTCAATAATTCAAACCATTAATAACGGAAATCTCGTAAATGGCTGATGCTACAAATGTGTATTTTAAAGAGATCTACATTTTTTATTCAGTACGATTTCGTCTATCGTTTAACGTTTACCAGTTATACAAGATTATACAAAATTCCTTCCGAATGAAGAGGACTTCACAGGCTATTTTCAGAAAATTTAAGATATGCATTTTATTTGTCATGCAAATATCATTAATATATGACATTTTAATCAAAATCGTTGGAACCATTTTTGAGAAAATAAAAAATTTCCAAAAATGTTCCATATAAAGAGTAGTTTGGGGTTGGAATATTTTCTTGAAGCTCATCGTGTCGTATATTTGGAAGATACTGAACTTAAATACCAACTTTGGTGTTTTTCCGATTTTTCATTTTTAAGTTACTGTTTACAGGCACACACACGGCGTTTTTTTTTCAAAAATGCTTGGTTTGGGTGCAGGGGGCCTCAAAACGTGTATTTCTGTTAAAATCTCGCTATCGAATTTTTGGGTAGTATGTACATGGAGGAGAAAGTACTAAACATAGTGCGTATTGCAGGTATATGAGTTTAGCTCATCAGATGTTTTTCTCTTGTGGTGTAAGAGAATTTACTTCACTTTTCAACTATAGTATTAACGTTCAAGTTCAGGTAAAGCCCCAGTTATATAGAAATAATAATAATTAATTATGACATTGGCTACCTTGTTTATGAACAATCTTCTAAAAAGTCGTTGGTTCTTTGACCTTATCCAGTTTTATTTTGTTGAAGTAAATAAGGCATTTTCCGTAACTTCGTACTACAAATAATAATTTTTAAAATCTTTATATGGAGGGTTGCATTTCTGGTCCTTCCACTTAGTGTTAAAGAGCGTATAAATAGCACCTCACGTCTCAGAAATATTTGCAGTGGTGGTATCAGGCAAACCGCTCTGTTTGCTATATATCAACTTCTATGTATCTCTTATGTATGTGTCACTTTCTGTTCGTGACTTACGCACTAGCCTCCTCTGATCCGCCAAAATCATAACATAAATGTGCTTCCCTTTATTATAAAACCTATGTTATGTGTTTTCCCAGTAGCATTTTAAGTGAGATCAGTGGCGACTAGTGCTACTCGCGTGTTTACCAACCTCATGTGCAATGTTGTTCTTTACAGATACAAGGAGACTGAAACAGTTTTGGAACGTACCTCGTATGTATCTTTTTTCTCCAACCTCTTTGCAAAAGAAAATAAAACCTACCCCGTTTTACCCTGTTTTCTTAGCATTGTGTTTTCAATTTCACAGCTCACCCGTTCAGAAGTCTTTCGGGAAAAAAATGCCCGTAATCAAATATCGAAACATTTCATTAAGGGAATACATACAGTAGTTAATTTTTGTAAAATTTCTATAACCATGGAAGAGGTATAGATGTCATCCTTTACACCAGAGATAATAGAACACTTTTGTTCTATGCTTCATAGATTTGTAGAAAAACTCTGAAACTCAGAGATGTTTCGCAACAGCGCGATTTCCCTAGCAGGTGATTGGGAAAGTCACACTTAACGGGTAAGGTCGGGCCTGCCGCAGAGTAGAATGTTTGCTCTTTTTCCGATGTCGTTGAGAAGTTGTTACTGCTTTACGCTAGTGGTGTTTAATTTCCAAGACTATTCTTTAGCGTATTTTCAGCGAAATGTTTAATTTTTAACAAAAGTAACTGAAACCGAAGCATACTTGTTAAAGTTTGAATGAAACAGTAAAATAAATTAAATTAAACGCTTATTTATCACGCACTCAAGACATTGGAACCATAAAATTGAGCAAAAACTTAGGTTTTCTTTTTATTATACTGATATCCCTATACTTTCATAGGTCAATCAGATCTCTTATTTACTAATTTTGGCAATATTTAAACCGCTATGTGGCCATTTAAACTTTACTGTAAAACACATTCCAATTTTAAATGTTTTTCTCAAAACGTTTTCGCTAGCATTGATCAGTACTTAAAATGCTCCATACATTTTACCAATTAATTTGTAAGTTTAAGTCAGATTTCAGAGAGCATTACCGAAAAGATGGTAATGGCGGTTTTTGAAGGTCTTTAACGTATTCATTTTTTTTTAATATCTTGATATTTTAAAAACTTCCACTGTGGTTCTTCTTATAATGATATGTAAAAGCTAAAATAACATTTTGAGCCAGACCTATCAACTGTTTGCCACGTGGAAAATCTTTAATTAACTTATAAAATTTCATTATCGAAACAAAACAGTTAACATCTCTGCAACAGATGTACGTATGCTGCTGAAATTTTGTATACAGTCTTCATATCATATTGTCATACTGTAATAAAAACTTTGAATTTAATCATTTTTCATAGGTGCATTGGATTAATAATTGCACTGCTTTATAACTGTCGATACAAAGAAAACCCAAATGCTTACCCAAGCATTCGGTGAGAATAAATAAAGCAAGTTGGGTATTTTTATCAACACTTTAAGAGAATCCAATAATAAACGTGAATTATTTTTATTTAAACAACGAAAAAACCTAAATAAAAACGTGCAGTATTGGTAATGATGTTTATACCAACGCACATAGCGAGCTGAGGCGTGTGTGGGGTCAGTTATTCGGCCACTGCTGTGACGTCTTAACTTGAGTACAAAAGAACTAAGTAAAGATAACAAAAAATGTATATTGGCCGTTGTTCTATAATATGGTTCAATAATACTTGCCTTAAACTTATCTATGTAAAATATGTGACTTAAAGCGCGGAAAACTTATAGAATCGCCCCCTAATACGATGCCATCCTTACCTCTTTCATCTGGTGTAATCAATGTGAAATTTTAATATTAAAAAGTATATAAAGTGGCTTCAAGCAGGAATTTAAATATTTTGAGTTATCAGGAATAGTGTGCTATGAAAATATAACTCAAAAGACGCGATAATCGTATGTCTCTATTGTTTATCTATATTTCTCCTGTGCAAGTTTCTGCCAAAGTAATCTGCTTTTATTCTGTACCGAACCTTTTTCCCATCTATCACTTCTTACAGTTCATTTATCATCCAAAAAATTTCAACATTTTTGTTTTAAAACACGTATTCTATCTGTTTCGCATGCTCATTCTTCTCCATATTACATTTCAAATGCATCCTGTCGTTTTCCTCACTTTATCGCAACATCAAAGTTGTTCCTGCAGTATTATATTCCTAGGCAATCGCTTCGTAAAATTTAAAAAAAATCTAAAAGCGTGTGTTTTAAAGGTGTTAAACTGTATGTATACCCTTTAAGGATACTCGGTACTTTACGATAAGATTTCGAGAAAAAAAACTTTTTAAAATGTGAACGAAAACAAATTTTCAAATATTACAGAGTCAGGATCCAATTGCTGTTTTGATTGAGCATGATGCCAAAATTGGTTTTGTGTAAGTGTGTGTAAATAGCGCATGAAATATTAAAAGTTGATTTGCTGCTTTAAAATGCTACCCATGATGCAATTTTAGCTCAGTTTCTTTCATATTGTCAGTTTCTTTAAATGTGAATAAAGAGTCTCGACATCAAATTTTGGATTTAGGGATTTAATAATTTAAGACAGTTGAATTTTACAAAATTTAAAGCTTTGCACAAAATTTTGTCTTTGATTGTGAAGAAGTGTATTTGAGAATATAATTTGAAAATTTAAAATTTTTTAAATCTTCATGAGAAGGAGTGTTTTGTACGAGACATTTTTGGAAATTTAATAAATTGTTATTTCCAGTGCCGAGTACCCTTAAAAACAGTTTGATTGGTTGTTACCATGGTTTCCGAAAGACTTCTTGAGGCAGCTTTTCCCAGCCCGTGATCGGTTTGTGTAACCTCCCCCCTTCCGCCTTGCCTGTCAGCTAATGTCCCTCGCTGCTAGTGTTTTCTTCTTATTCTTCTTTTCCTTTGTTTTGTTTAGACTCTAGATGTGTTTGTGTTCTTGAAAGTTATATAAAAATAACTGAAGGTGTGTGATTTGTCTACGGTTTTTTTAAAACAAAAGGAAGTCGGAATGCGTGTGATGCATTGCATGATGCTGGGATGAACACAGGTGAGCAATAAGCACTACATATTTAGATACTCCTCTCCTACCACGGCCCTAATTAAGTTGGCAAGCCTGCAACACTGTACATATAGCCTGGCACCATAGTCTTGTAGCACACTCCAGCAACAGAGATGGCAATTGTTTGTGAAGAGCGGCAACATCGCAGCACAGTTCCAGTAGCAAGTGCATCGCAGAGGAGTTATCGTCCTAACGTGTGTATTTCTGATGAGGCTGGGAAATTTTATTGTGTAAAAGCTTTATCATTGAACATAATAATACCTTGCCTCACATTCAAGAGGTCCCGAGTTCGAATCTCGGTTAAGGTGAGTTACCCGGATAAGGTTTTTTCGGAGTTTTTCCTTATTTCAAGCAGCTTTAAGCTCTTGGGACTCTCATTTGAGCATCATTTCACCCATCATCGTCCAATATGACCTATCAGGTTAAAGGACCTTAAATTGCAATCTATTACAGGGTGATTTTGTGACTACGTTACAAACTCTAAGGGATGATACAGATGGCAACTATAAACAACTTTCATATAGAAACCCACGTCCGAAAATGCTTCATACTGATAATTATTAACCTAAACATTTGAACTTTTATTAAAAAATCTGATGTGTTACACTCACATAACTTTCTCTACTCTTGTACAAACTATTTTTACAAACACTTATCCTCCATATGCTTCATATTAATCGAGATGTTAACCTTATTGCTAATTTTCTTGTAAGTGCAAGGGGAATATGGTAGACTTTAAGCGCTAGTCAAATATTTTGAGAGCTGGTTCCTATGTGGAGTATTCCATTCTCTTTGCATGTCCAGGACATAAAAAATGAATAACGAATTCCCATTTCAGAAAAAGTGTTGGAAAATTTAAGGGAATAACAAGCAATATCTCGAAAATGGTTCACCCAACAAAAAAAAGCACATAACATAATTTGTGTATTTTAATGCGATCTACATTTTTGTGCAGTAAAATTTTGTCTTATCTCTTGTGGTTTACCAGTTATGCAAAAGTCGTTCACAATGAAGAATACTTTTTGAGACATTCCCAGAAAATTCGAGATATACATTTCATTTGTCATGAAAATATCTTAAACATATGATATTTTAATCAAAATCATTAGAGCCATTTTTGAGAGAATTAATATTTTCGAAAAATGTTCCATGTAAAGGGTAATCGGTGGTGGGTTTTTTTCTTGAAAACCTTCGTGTTGCATCTCTGGAAGATACTGAACCTAAATACCAAGTTTGGTGTTTATCCGACCGTTCGTTTCTGAGTTATGCTGTTCACAGACACACACACACACGGACATGTTTCCAAAAAACCTTTTTTTTTGATTCAGGGGGTCCTAAAACATATATTTCCGGAGAAAGTTCGGTATCGAATTTTTGGGTGGAATACAATACTTCCCCTACTTACTATACGTAGTAGAGAAAGTAAAACGTATATAGTTATATATACAACAGAATGTTAAATATAGGGGGAAGAGAAATAATAAACAACCCCATTGTATGTTAAACATTGTATAAATTACATTTAAGTTCAAAGTAGACAATACATCGTTCATTCATATAAGCTACAGGATAAAAAGTTGCGGGTTGTAATTCATTGCAATAAATTGACATAGAATCTTATCCATGTGTACACTGTGACGTAGCGTTTCGCATGACTGATTTAATACAGACATTTCAGTTGTATAAGTCAGCTGTATGTGTTATAAATAGTATTTCAGAAATAAAGTGCATGTTCACGAGACATGTTTAGTTCTTCTTGTATAGACTGTACCGCGCCAGTTCAATGTCAGCCCTTACCTTCCTATTATATACGGTATCTTCCATATAGCGACTCCGATGTCGCAGCCCTAGTCATAACCTTCTCAATAATACCAACACACATTACAAGAACAGTTGAAAATATCCTCCACCAGTCTCGATACAAGCATTGCAGCACCGCACCATCGACTATCGCACTCGTTCAAGGATTCCTGGCACGTTCCTAACTGTACCAAAGGCAATCAGCAGTTTTGCTATCCCCTTTCGATTGGATCGGTGTGTCATAAACAAGGACTTTAAAATTACCCGACAAGAAAAAGGTCTATTCGAGTCAAATCAAGTGAACGGGCAGGCCAATAAATTGGACCACCTCTTCCGATCAACCTCGCCGGATAACGTTAATGCAAAAGATTTTGGACACCCCCAGAGAAGTGCAAGTCATGCCGCCACCACTTTGGCTGACGAAGATCATATGGAATATCCTCCAGCAGCTCGTTTTATACTCATTTTGAAAAGGAATATAACACACATATTTAAGAATTGTACATCGTAATAATATAATTCACCAGGAAACATGTAAAATATTCAAAAACCATGAATTGTACAAAGGAATTGTAAGAAACGGGCGAGCTAGCAAATTCCAGGTAAAAGATAATTCTAAGTAGAGCCCACCTTTCACCAAGCTAATGAACAGGGAGCCGGTAGCGGTAAGGAGAAATAGAAAGAGACAGATAGAGAAAAGAAAGAGACGGAGATGTTGGACTTGCTTCCCAACGCGTCATAGTGACGAGTAAACGCAAAACTTTGGAGTAGAATACTCTCATACATGTTAAGGTAACGAGGTCTGAAGACCAATTAGAAATCTCGTTACATTTTGAGGCGCGGAGGTAAGTGTCACTAGGCTCTTGTATATAAAGGGAAACAAAGCCCCAGATTTTCACTCTTCTAGAATTTCCTCGACACAAAATGTTACGCTCTTGACGACAGATGCACGTGTGTGCTTATGGGTGGGAAGCCGTGTGCAGTTAGTTTAGGCTCCTGATTTATTTACATGGTGGGATTGGTCCAATGGGAAAAGCTAGCCGCCCATAAATATTTAAATTGATAATAAACCACATTTATTAAGGAAAATGCAGTATATTTTTACTTTCTCTAATACGTATAATAAGTAGGGGAAATATTGTATTCCACCCAAAAATTCGATACCGAGATTTCACCGGAAATACATGTTTTGAGACCCTCTGAATCCAAAAAAAACATTTTTGGAAACATGTCCGTGTGTATGTCTGTCTGCGAACAGCATAACTCAGAAACGAACAGTCGGATAAACACCAAACTTGGTATTTAGGTTCAGTATCTTCCAGAGATGCGACACAAAGGTTTTCAAGAAAATCCCCTCACCCCAGATTACCCTTTACATGGAACATTTTTCGATTTTGATTAAAATATCATATGTTTAAGATATTTTCATGACAAATGAAATGTATATCTTGAATTTTTTGGGAATGTCTCCAAAAGTATTCTTCATTGTGAACGACTTTTGCATAACTGGTAAGCCATAAGAGATAGACAAAATTTTACTACACAAGAAATGTAGATCGCGTTAAAATACACAATTTATGTCATATACATTTTTTTTGTTGAGTGAACCGTTTTCGAGATATTGCTTGTTATTCCATTAAGTTTTCCAATACTTAATACTTTTTCTCAAATTCGTTAGCATTCATTTTTTTATGTCCTGGACATGCAAAGAGAATGGAATACTCCCGTAGCAACCAGTTCTTAAAACTTTTGACTATCGCTTAAAGCCTACCATATTCCCCTTGCACCTACCAGAAAATTATCAATAGGATTAACATCTCGATTAACATGAAGTAGATGGAGAATAAGCCTTTGTAAAAATAGTTTGTACAAGAGTAGAGAAAGTCATGTGGGTGTAACACATCAGATTATTTAATTTGCTCACCCATGATAACCCTGAGGTAATTAAGTATATAGGGAAAGATTAGGAATGGAAAACACAGTAGCCGACGAGCATCCATAGCCGAGGTCAAGAACACTGCCGCAGATAGCATCAACCAGAGGAATGACGCTTTCCAGATGCTACTGACCAACGATTTCCCGTTGCAAATGTCGCCCAACAACCGTTTCCCGCTACAATATCAAAAAAATTGTGGTAAATGTGTCCATTTAAACGAGCTGGCAGTAGATATGCCCCTATCAGATGATCATGCACTATGCCAGCCTACACGTTGTCAAAATGCACATAGGCAGATTCTCTTAATATGAATCTTTCCATGATTCCAACATGTAAACATCACTTGGCCTACATTATAGAAAACACTACGATTTACCAGCCCCCTAATCACTTTACAATGAAAAGCTTCGCTCTGTTACAGACAGCATTTTGACTATACGCCTAATGCCTGCACCTATCAAACAAGGTGTTTCCAGACATGGGTTCTTATATGAAAGTTGTTCATAACTGTCTCCTTTATCATCCTAAAACTTTTTAATTAGTCAAATAATCATCTGTATATAGGTAGATATGTATAAAAACTTGCAATATAATAATTTTGTGCATTATAAGATTTACAAAACTAGAGTGTTTAAAACGATTTTAAACTTTCATAGAAAAATTGGGGTCGTAAAACAACATTGGAAAGTAGAGAAAGTATTGTATTCAACCAAAAATGTGACATCAAGATTTCACCGTAAATACATGTTTTCAGGCCCCCATAAACAAAAAAAGTATTTTTTCAGGGTATCTACTCATACTGGAAATATACTTGAATTTGTGCTTACACACTGGACATATCTGATGAAATATCCGTATAAAATTGCTTTATTACAGGTTAAATCTTCAGGTAATTAGTTCTTGGAAAATCTTGTTAATCAAATAAGTGTATTTTGAAATTTATTGTTTTGCATGATTTTTTTTTTCAAATTTTTTAACTTATGCAAACATTTGGATTATGTTTCACCCCTAAAATTCTTTTACAGGCTATACATCATTTCGAGAGTTTTGAAGATTGTTGCAGGAGAGGAAAAGGGGAGGCTAAGATTAGAAATACAAAATCTGCTGATATTTCATTACCATTTCTGTATATATTGTTATACACCGGGATGAGGCCAAGGGTTTTGCAGCTAAAATATTAAATTTAGTTACCCCAGCATAAACATTGGGGAGCGTAGCTGCAGAGGCAAACGAGAGAACCAGGAACTTGCTGCACAAATTTAAAGCAGACGTGGGATATGCATAACATAATACACTTAAATGCACATTTAACACATGGCCTGTGCTTTATTAAATAATTGACATGGTGCCACTAAATTGTTCACAACAGATTACAGGCAAACATTGGAGGGAGATGGCTCCACGCACACACACACGGCAACACGCATTCCTACACACACACACACACACACACATCCACTCCCCCTGAAGACACACACAAGACTGACCCACGCTACTGACCAGGAGGTGGAGGAGAGAAATGCCGCGTCGGACGGAAATTCAAACTCCCAATCAAAATAATTATACACAACAATGTCATGCTACACAGCAATAATGTGTCCGACGCGACAATGCGCACACATACGCTACAATATCAGTGAATTTTTGGTCCATTGTTATGAATGGGATGGGATAGGAATTTTATAAAATTATAGTTCTAAGGGATAAAGGGGAAAAATTCAGCACAAAAATTTGTAAATTTAATTAAATCTTCATCCAAGGTTCAAAAAGCCGCAACATTGTGTATGGCAGTTAGTAATAAATGCAGCTTCATATTAGGCAGCGGAAAAAAATAAAAAAAAACAGTAAAGATGTTAAGGTAGCTACAACTCGCATTTGAATACTACTACATGTTTACTGTAATATGACTTGAAGCAGTCTGGAATTTTGTCACCTTCAAGGCTGTAGTCACCCTGCCTTTTTAGAAAAAAAAATTTCATCTGTGTATTTGGTATGTGGAAAACATAACCCAAAAACGAAACGTGGGACAGCTACCAAACTTGATATTCAAGTTCAGTTAGTATCCTCCAAGGATAGGACATGAAAATGGTCAAGAAAATCCCTTCTTCCCAAATCATACTTTACATGGAAAATGTTTCATTATTTTCAGTTTTCTCAAAAGCGGCTTTAACAATTATGATTAAAATACCAACATGTTTAAGATATTTGCATGAAAAAATGTGTATCTCTAATTTTCTGGGAATATCCTGAGGAGTTCTTTTCATTCTGAATGAGTTTTGCAAAGTTGATAAACCAAATCTTACTGCTCAAAAACGTAGATTTCATAATGACAAAAATGTTTGTAGCATTAAACTTGTAGCGGGAATTCGTCGATCCTGGGTTGTTGTGGTCTTCCTCGGTTATTGGTGCTCATGGGTTGTTGCGTATTCCATTCCTAACTGTATCTAATTATTTATTCTCAGGTTATAGTGGGTGAGGCAAGTTAAAAAATACAAAGTTTCCCTTAATCAATGAAGTTTATTCACAGTTGGAATAATTATGGCGCATTATTATAATCCCACCACTTTAAATTATTCAGGAGCCTAGCTATTTGCACACGCACTCCCACCCTTGTGCACCCACGTGCATCTATAGCACCTCGTGTCGACGTGAATTCTTGAAGATCAGTTAGAGAGAGGGCTCTGAGGCCTTGCCTGCCCTTATATACGGGAGCCTAGTGACGCTCACCTCTGCGTTTAAAAATGTAACGACGTTTCCTATTGACCCTCAGACCGCGTTATCTTAGCATGTATGAGAATGTGTTACTTCAAATCCGTGCGCTCAAGCGTCACCCTGGTGCGTTGTGAAGCCGTTTCAATATCTCCGTCTCTTTCTTTTCTATATCTGTCTCTTTCTATTTCTCCGTATCGTTACCGGTGCCCTGCTTGTTGGCTTGGTGAAAGGTACGCTCTACTTAGGATTATGCTTTCCTGGAATTTTGCTAGCTCGCCCATTTCTTACAAACAGCTGTGTACACATTTTAGATGCTGAATATTTTAACATGTTAGTGAATTAAAGTATTACTGTGCAATTCTTATATGTATGGTTCCCCTTTCATATGTACAATTCCTATATCTGTATAATATATCCTCTTTCACAGTTTCCGAGATATTATTTGTTACTTCTATGAACTTTCAAACATTTTTACTTTCTTCAAGTTGTAAGCCGCTATTCATTTTTTTCTCGTGGTCATGCAAAGACCATGGAATTTCAGTCATCACGTTGCGACTGCATTTAGAAATCTGATTATTCCTTTAGCTACTGTATCCTTATACCTGCCAAAAATGTATAAATGTGTGATACAAGTTCATCTCGATTAACAAGTAGATAGAAGAATATCTAAACACAGAGATGAGAATGTGGCGCAAATGCAACACATCAGATTTTTGCTTTACTACGTATAGTTAAGTGGGGGAAGTATTGTAGTCTATCCAAAAAAAAAGTCGATGTCGAGATGTGTGTCTGTCTGTGAACAGCATAACTCAGAAACGAACAGTAGGATAAACACCAAACTTGGTATTTAGATTCAGTATCTTCCGGAGATGCGACACGAAGGTCTTCAAGAAAATCCCCCCAATCCAGATTATCCTTTACATGGAACATTTTAGGATATTTTGATTTTCTCAAAAATGGCTCTAACGATTTTGATTAAAATATCATATGTTTAATATATTTTCATGGCAAATAGAATGTATATCTTGAATTTTTGGGAATGTCCCCAAAAGTCCTCTTCATTCTGAATGACTTTCGCATAACTGGTAAACCTCAACATATAGACAAACTTTTACTACACAAAAATTGTAGATCTCGTTACAAGACACAACTTATGCCATACATTTTTTTTTTTTTTTTTGGTCGAGTGAAATCATTTCCAAGATATTCCTTGTTATTTGTTTGAATTTTCCAATACTTATACCTTTTTCTTAAATGGGAATTCGTTATTACTTTCTCTACTACGTGTAGTAAGTAGGGGAAGTGTTGCATTCCACTCAAAAATTCGATACCGAGGTTTCACCGGAAATATATGTTTTGAGACCTCCTGAATCCAAAAAAAAAGCATTTTTGGAAACATGTCCGTGTGTGTGTCTGTGTGTGAGTGAACAGCATAACTCAGAAACGAACAGTCGGATAAACACCAAACTTGGTATTTAGGTTCAGTATCTTCCAGAGATGCGACACGAAGGTTTTTAAGAAAATCTCCCACCCCAGACTACCCTTTACATGGAATATTTTTCGAAAATTTTAATTTTCTCAAAAATGGCTCCATCGATTTTGGTTAAAATATCATATGTTTAAGATATTTTTATGACAAACGAAATGTACATCTTGAATTTTCTGGGAAAATCTCCAAAAGTATTCTTCATCGTGAACGACTTTTGCATAACTGATAAACCATAAGAGATAGACAAAATTTTACTGCACAAAAAATATAGATCGCGTTAAAATACACAATTTGTCATATACATTTTTTTGTTGAATGAACTATTTTCGAGATATTGCTTGTTATTCCCTTACATTTTCCAATACTTTTTATCAAATTGGAATTCGTTATTCATTTTTTATGTCCTGGGCATACAAAGAGAATGGAATGCGCACATAGCAACCAGCTCTTAAAACATTTGACTATCGCTTAAAGCCTACGAATTCCCCTTGCATCTACAAGAAAATTAGCAATAAGATTAACATCTCGATTAACATGAAGCATATGGAGAATAAGCGTTTGTAAAAATAGATTGTACAAGACTAGAGAAAGTCATGTGAGTGTAACACATCAGAATTCTTTTTTTTTATGTCCTGGACATACAAAGAGAATGTAATGCTCCACATAGCAACCAGCTCTTAAAATATTTGACTGTCGCTTAAAGCCTACCATATTTCCTTGCATCTACAAGAAAATTAGCAATAAGATTAACATCTCGATTAACATGAAGTATATGGAGAATAAGCGTTTGTAAAAATAGTTTGTACAAGAGTAGAGAAAGTCATGCGAGTGCAAAACATCAGATTTTTAGAAAAAGGTCTGTGTGAACGAACAGCAAATATCAAAATTGAAAAGTCGGATAAATACCAAGGTGATATTTAAATTTAGTACCTTAAATCCTAACCCCAAACTACCCTTCACATAGAATATTTTCAGAATTTTTTGTCTTTCTGAAAAATGAGTGAAACGATTTTGATTAAAATACCATATATTAAATATGTTTACATGACAAATTAAATACAGGTATATATTTAATTTTCTGAGAATAGCCTGTGAAGTCCTCTTCATTCGGAGGGAATTATGCATAATCTTGTAAACTTTAAGCGATAGACTAAAAGTACTAACAAAAATAAATCTGTTTAAACCTCATAATCTATTTCAAATAAAATTTTAGTGGCATAAGCTATTTCTGAAATTAATGGTTCGAATTGTTCAATACTTTTTTTAAGGTCCTGTCGATTTTCAACTATTTCTCGCGATGTTATTGAAACAGTCTAGTTCTTAAACATTTGACTATCGTTATTCTCTTTGTATGTGTAATGCAATTATTTTCGGAAAGGTTTATCTCGATTAAAATGAAGTAGATAAGAAAATAAACTTCCGTGGAGTAATTTCTATATCCACTAATAAGAGATAGAGCTGGAGAAAGTCATGTGAATGTAATGCATTATTTTTTTGCAGGATATTTTGATATCGTCGGATTCTCGATATCAAAATTTTGAGTGAAATACAGTGCTTTGCAAAGTCGCTGTTGCAAGATAATGGGTAAAGAAAGCCGTGTGACTGTTACACATAAGAATTTTTCCCATCAGGAAGGGCATGCAACTTTTACTAGGGCAGATGATCGTGAGGTTGCCTAGCAACGGAAACGACTAGCGAAACAAAAGAAGGAGTGATATTAACTTCTTTTGAAAATTAATGACGCATTACTTGTTGTCAGGGTAACCAGTAGATGCTATTCCCTTTTCATGGAAATCCGACCAGAAGCATGAATACGGTATTAGCATAGGGGAAGTTCCATCTCGCTAAATGCGCGCACCAAAATAAAGCATTTATGAAAAGTAGTCAGAAACTGGGCGTCTTGGCCTTTAGGTATCAACCTAGCTTTTGTACAGCCTCGTAAGTGAACATAAAGGGATATTTAACATTTAAGTTCCTTGTACAAGAATTGTAAGTGACATTTCAATGGTTTCTTAACGTTATGTGATTTTTAAATCCATCCAAAAATCTCCTACCAATTTCTCGCGAAATACACGTTTTGAAGTTACCTCAAAATAAAAAGGAATTTTCACCACACGTGCTCTAAAAGCTAGTTTTGACTTTCTCTACCGCTTACCTATGGCAGCGATATTGCTCCAGGAAAACGTTCTATGCTGAATTTTTACCGGGTGATAAAACTAAGGATATAAAGGGAAGCATCTTTGAAATTATGGCTAAAATTTTAATAATCTAAAACTTTTTGGTATTTTGTTTATTTCCCTACCACAGGAAATATTGAATTCCACTCAAAAAAACACATGTTTTGATTTCCGATCATCTCCCTTCCAAAAAAAAATAATTTTTAGAAAAACATAGCTTATAAGGCAACATATTTTAAAATTACACCACCAAAAGTTTATCGAAAATCCTCCACTCTCAATGCCTTTCGTTTTATAAAATTCTTTCTATTTTATTTTCTGCGAGTATCCTGTGATATGTAACAAATAGAGGTGAAGATAGTGAATATGAAGACTCCCTACTCCCAGGCCAGCAAGTTAAGCGCTTTGTATAAAACACATAGTCTGTGACCATCGAGAAAAATTATCTTCTCAGTTAAGATCTCAATTATAAAATATCGGTTGGCAGATCTCTAATGTTACTGAACAAAATTTTCTCTTTTCATATACGAGGGGCGTCCAATAAGTAAGTTTCCCTATTTTATAAAAAACATTACACACAATTGATCATGTTGAATTAATTTTATTTATATTCTACAATCCCTCTGTTACTTTTCTACATAGTCAACATGTTTTTCCAAGCATTTTTGGGGACGTGACACAAGTTTTTCCAAGCCAGTGTTGTACCAGGTCCGGTCCTGTGCTCGCAACCAGCTGTTCACTGATTTGACTTCATCACCGGTGTTAAAAGTGCTTACCTTTGAGTTGGAGGAACATGTGAAAATCACTTGGGGCAAGCTCCGGTGAATACGGAGGATACGAGAAAACTTCCAAGTTGAATCTTGACCCAGGCGGAGCTCAGAAGATTCAACTGGGATGTTTTCTCGCATCCTCCATATTCACCAGATCTTTTCTCAAGTGATTTTCACATGTTCTCCTGACTCAAAGGTCATCTTGGAGGTAAGCACTTTAACACAGGGACGAAGATGAATCAGAAGTGAACAGCTGGTTACGAGCATAGGACCCGACTTCTGGTTGACTTCTATTTCACCTTTGTCGCGGTATTAAAGTGCTTACCTCCAAGATGACCTTTGAGCCAAACCATCAGAGTATCCTGGTCAGATCACTTGGGGATTACAACCCTAGAAATCGCCGTCTTCGGCGTCATCGGGTTCCCCGCATGGCATGCGGGCACACCAGATAATCAAGGAGTTATACCAACAGCAGCTAAAGCTGAACTCCATAGTAATCCTACCCAAGAGATGATTGGTCTCAAAATTCAATCCCAACCAAAGAAATTGATAAACACACACACACACACACACACACGCACACCAGGGTGCAGAAGGGCCGCTGCATACTAACAGGTAGCTGTCGAGGAGCTACATGCTTCCTCCCATCTTTCATTACTACCTAAAAAAACCTGATGAGTTTCTCTACTCTTGTACAAACAATTTTTACAAACACGTATTCTCCATATGCTTCATGTTAATCTTATTGCTAATTTTCTTGTAGATGCAAGGGGAATTGCTAGACTTTAAGCGATAGTCAAATATTTTAACGCTGGTTGCTATGTGGCGCATTCCATTCTCTTTGCATGTCCAGGACATAAAAAAATGAATAACGAATTCCCATTTTTTTTCACTCGACAAAAAAAAACGTATATGACATAAATTGTGTATTTTAACGCGATCTACATTTTTTGTGTAGTAAAATTTTGTCTATCTCTTATGGTTTACCAGTTATGCAAAAGTCGTTCACAATGAAGAATACTTTTGGAGACATTCCCAGTAAATTCGAGATATATATTTCATTTGTCATGAAAATATCTTAAACATGATATTTTAATCAAAATCGTTAGAGCCATTTTTGAGAAAATTAAAATTTTCGAAAAATGTTCCATGTAAAGGGTAATCTGGTGGGGGATTTTCTTGAAAGCCTTCGTGTCGCATCTCTAGAAGATACTGAACCTAAACCTAAATACCAAGTTTGTTCGCTTCTGAGTTATGCTGTTCACAGACACACAGACACACAAGCGGACATGTTTCCAAAAATACTTTTTTTGGATTGAGGGGGGTCTCAAAACATATATTTCCGGTGAAATCTCTGTATCGAATTTTTGAGTGGAATACAATACTTCCCCTACTTACTATACGTAGTAGAGAAAGTCAAAATAAACCGTCATCCTTAACCATCATTTTTCTACTGAAAATAATCATACTGCGGTTAAACCCTGATGAGGATGGGCACGCAGCAAAAATTCACTCGGGCTAAAACTTACCCAGCCAGCAGCTCGTCGTCGTCGTTGACCTTTGAGTCGGGGGAACATGCGAAAATCACTTGGGAAAAGATCTGGTGAATATGGAAGATGCGAGAAAACTTCCCAGTTGTATCTTCTGAGCTCCGCTTGGGTCAAGATTCAACTTGGAAGTTTTCTTGTATCCTCCGTACTCACCGGAGCTTGCCCCAAGTGATTTTCACATGTTCCTCCAACTCAAAGGTAAGCACTTTTAACACCGATGATGAAGTCAAATCAGTGAACAGCTGGTTGCGAGTACAGGACCCGACCTGGTACAATACTGGTTTGGAAAACCATGTTGTCCATGTATAAAAGTAACAGAGGGATTGTACAATATAAATAAAATTAATTCAACATGATCAATTGTGTGTAATGTTTTTTTATAAAACAGGGAAACTTACTTATTGGACGACCCTCGTATTTATTTAACTTACCCTACTAACAATTTTGATTAATACAAAGGAAATACGGCGAAACTTCATTACTTGAGGGTTATTAAAGTATATTGGTATTGACAGCTTTGATTCTCTTTTGTTTTGCTGCGTCGTAATTGGAAAATCGCGACCATCTGCTATCTACATTTACAAGGGCGATACTGAAAATCGTTAGAACTGAAATTTATGTATATTTAACAGCTACGTTCTAATGTTTTGCGAGTTGATTGCCGTGTAGTTTGTTTGATTTGCTCTCATAGTTTGTTAAGTATCATCATTTAAATATTTTGTGTTTGTCGAAAAATGAATTTGATTAGAAAACATTTCCGGCCTATGATTTTTTACGAATTTAAATTGTCATTAACGCCTAAATAATGTAAAGATCGGTTTAGAAATGCATGCAAAGAAGCCCCAACTAAGGCAGCAATACATAATTGGTACAGCAAATTCAAAAAATCTGATGTGTTACACTCACATGACTTTCTCTACTCTTGTACAAACTATTTTTACAAACGCTTATTCTTCATATGCTTCATGTTAATCGAGATGTTAATCTTATTGCTAATTTTCTTGTAGATGCAAGGGGAATATGGTAGGCTTTAAGCGATAGTCAAATGTTTTAAGAGCTGGTTGCTATGTGGAGTATTCCATTCTCTTTGTGTGTCCAGGACACAAAAAATGAGTAACGAATTCCCATTTGAGAAAAATTATTGTAAAATTTAAGGGAATAACAAGCAATATCTCGAAAAAGGTTCACTCAACAAAAAAACTCTACATTTTTTTGTGTAGTAAAATTTTGTCTATCTCTTATGGTTTACCAGTTATGCAAAAGTCGTTCACAATGAAGAATACTTTTGGAGACATTCCCAGAAAATTCGAGATATGAAAATATCTAAAACATAGGATATTTGAATCAAAATCGTTAGAGCTGATTTTGAGAAAATTAAAATGTTGGAAAAATGTTCCATGTAAAGGGTAATCTGGGGTGGGGGGATTTTCTTGAAAACCTTCGTGTCGCATCTCTGGAAGATACTGAATCTAAATACCAAGTTTGGTGTTTATCCGACTGTTCGTTTCTGAGTTATGCTGTTCACACACACACGGACATGTTTCCAAAAATGCTTTTTTTTTGGATTTAGGGGGTCTCATATTTCCGGTGAAATCTCAGTATCGAATTTTTGGGTGGAATAGAATACTTCCCCTACTTACTATACGTAGTAGAGAAAGTAAAAATATAAAATAATTTAAATATTTTAAAATAAATCTTTGTTTGATTCCCTAAAATTCTTCAGTATGAAGTATACACGGTATTTGTCTCTCTGTGAGGTAACACCTTTTTTCTACTCTGTGGCATTCTCAACTTCAAGGTCTTCTTCGTAAGCATGTTGGTTTATAACTCCAATGTGTTTGTTTTCAAGTTCAAGGGCTTTGTAAATCCTTTTTAATCTTTTAGTCATATACGAAAAGAAATTAGAAGGTGTTTTACAGACCATGTACGTCAGAAAGAATTGGGCTTTTCATTAGTGAAAGGATTATAAAGGTTTCGTGGTTTCTGAGATTACCCTACATGCACGCACAGTAATCCACTCACCTCAGACACACACACACACACACACACACATTTTCTTTCTGTGTAATTTTAATATAGATTTTAATAAAAATTGATACGGTAGTTATTGACAGGAAGATAATAAATCTGAGTTAAAAGATTTGTCCGGAGAAAAAGGTAATTAGCAAGTCATGTTAAGGAAAGTCATTAGTAACAACACGAGTAGCGAACGCGTTAACACAAAAGTTCGTGAAATGCAGTTAGGACTGAGTTCAGATCTTTAGCAAAGACACTTAGACAGCAATTCTGTAAATTAGAACGGGAATTGGAATTGTTAGATTCGAGAGGTACCGTAGTAGTTGTCAGATACGCATATGTAGATTAAAATGGACCGCATAAGTAGGAACGTTGGTAGGGTAGGCGGAGCTTGAGTGCGTTCTAAGTCAGACTTACTTACTTACTAAATCATATGACTTACTAGTGCGACGGCTCTTGTGAATACTGTAGTGGTAGTTTCGTTTTAACTTGTGTAGCGCCTAGTGAAACACACCTAGGTGAGAAGGATTAGCGGCTGTTGCAAGGAATCTTTGCGCGTAACATTTCTGCGACTTGCGGTAACCGACGCTTTGCATTATTATTATTCTAGAAATAATGTAATTCTTCAATTTTAACAGTCGGCGACTCTTTTCAAACAGAATATTTGAGTCAACATTAAAAATGCATCAGCTAACTAAACCGGTGGTATCCTTTCACACTACACTCACGCATACCTTGAGACAAAGGACTCATAGCTATACCACTGAAGCAGCTGGCGGAACAGACGACGCAGAACGAGTTGGGAGATGATATCGTAGAACACATCAACAAAGCAGCTAACATTAAATGTTATCTAATGGGTGTAACTTCGAGATAGCAGCTTTTGAAGCAAAGGGTGCAGTAGTTGTAGCCCCACGTACGGTACAAAGTTTCCGGTGGCCTTCGCCCCACGTTTACTTTTCCGGTGGCCTTCGCCCCACGTTTAAAAATCAACTTTTTATTTTAATGTTTGTTTAAATATTATATATATACACCTCGGCTGCGTCAGTAGTAATTTGCAGAGCACGTATCTCTTAGCAGGGCTGGTGTGGCTAAAGAACAAGGCTTACACAAATTATAATTGTATTGTACTTTGTTTTTATTAATCCTTCACACGATTAAATAACGCTAAACTGATGTATCCTACTGTAGACCTGTGAGATTATTGTTATTTGTACTGTTTAACACGTAAACTTTATATTATTTTCACCGCAATAATTTTTAATTGTGTCTCACACTGAACCTGTATCGTACCGAACTGTTCGGGTACGCTTTCTTGTAGCGTCTCCCGCCTGAATTTGTATATTTACTCTATTTCAAGCCTCTGATTGGCTAAGACTGTTCTAATAGAATACTTTTATTTAACTTAAAGGTCTTCTAGTTTTTGATTGGCTATTTATGAACTGTTTTAAATATTACATTATTGTTCTAAGAATTATTCGTAGCCTTTATAAACTTTCTAATTTATTGTTGTCTGATGGTTACCTTATTGTTAGTACCTTTCGGCTTTTACTTTGTAATTCTGTTTGCTACGGAAAGCAACTTGTTTCTATTCTCACAGCTCCTACATTGTTAAACTACACAATATATAGAATTTTTATACATATACATAATAATATAAACATAATACAAGGCTGTTACATACACTTTATATATTATATTATATACATATTGCTTTAAGGCGGGCTGTTATTATATTTTATATCATATAATTAGACTGATATCATTTAAGCTATAAAAAATTCTGCCTCAAGGGTACGGTTTCAGAATCACTAAAGTCAGTTTTGATAAAATTATAAATTTCGATAAACGTACCATGTCAATGGTAATTTGGGGTGGAGGGATCTTTTTGCCGTATCTTTGAAACATAATGAACTTAAATACCAAGTTAATAAAATTATTGACAGCCCAAACCTTGATTCTGTATGACCTCTTTAAAACGCCGAGTTGATCAAAAGCAAACGCGCCTGAGGAAACAAAAGACTGAAGTCAGGAAGACAAAGGAACGTCGCTGGACCACTCAATGTCAGGTGAGGGGGAACATAAGAGGGCTTGTTCTAACACTTGACTGGGGGTTGGGGGGGGGGCGCTCGAGTGGTGCCCTCTTCATGACGTTGCGAGTAATCCGTTCATGTTAAGCAGCAGGGAGCTCGGACATTGCCGGGACGAGTGAACCTTTGAAGTCGAGTAAACTCGCTACTGGGTTTAAGAGTTTATTGTCTCTCTCGGGGTCGTAAACTTTACTGGCGAGTGTAAAATGGTTTATGTCTGTGTTATCTCACGGGCCGTGATTTGAAAACGTCTAAATACAGCCTGGCCCAGAACGCGATACTTCATGCGTCATTGGCAAAGGCGTCACAGCTAACAAACTTTTCTTTTTGGTTTTATCCAAAAAAAATTCTAATTCCAAACATTCATAAGACTTTTCTACTCACATTTGTACAGAGTTTCTTACAAAAACTGATTATTCTGTCTAATTCTTGTTAAACGTAGAGAAGGTATTGCAGCCCACTAAAAATTCGATACTGAGATTTGAGGCAGTATTTTTAACACTTAAATGATTTCAGTCAAATTATATAAATATAAATTCAACAACAGCCCGCCTTGAAGCAATATGTGTATGTAATAATTTGTAAAATGTATGTAACAGTCATTGCAAATGCTTATATTATTGTAAACATGTTCAATAATGTTATGTGAATATATTACGTAATTTAATAATGTAGGAGCTGTGAAAAATAGGTCAGACGTTGATAACAATGAGCTAACCTTGAGTCAATAATGAGTAAGAAAGTTTAACAGTACTATTGTGATTCTTGGAGCAACAATAATGTAATTTTAGTGACAGTTTAAAAATAGTCAATCAACAACCAGAAAAAGCTTTAGTAAAATGAAGGTATTCTATTGGAGTAGGATTAGCCAATCAGAAACTGAAAAGGAGAAGCATCTACAAATTCAGAACTCAGTTGGCTGCAGACAGCGTTACTAACCAGACGCAAAAAGTGTCCTCCAGAGATTTAATACGTTTTCGTGTGAGACGAAAAATAAGTTTACGTTAAAAAAGTGTAATTAATTAATAAAAAGAATCTCACAGCTCTCTATATCAGTGAAAGTTATTTAAATAATTTCAAGTATTAATAAAAGGAGTGAAGTAAAATTATAATCTGTGTAAGCCTACATTCTTGTCGCACCACAACCCTGCTAAGAGAAACGTGTCTCTAACAATAATACTGACGCAGCCGAGGCAAACATAAATATAATATTTAAAGAAACAGTCAAATTATAAAGTTAATAATTTTTTTTAAACATGGGGCAAAGGCCACCTGAAAGTACATTTAGGCCGAAGGATACCGGAAACTCTTTACCATACGTACGGATGCAACGAATTTCATGTTCGGTTCCCCAACACTTGAAATATAATACAACTCCTTCAATACAAACTACCTCAAATTGACGCCTAAAGCGTGGGGCTAATAAAATATATTTCTCAGATTTCATCAGAAATACATGTTTTGAGGCCCTCTGAATCCAAAAAAGCACTTTTAGAAACATGTCCATGTGTATGTGTCTGTAAACAGCATAACTCAAAGGCGAAGAGTCGGTATTTGAGTTTAGCATCTTTCAAGGATGCTACACAAAGATTTCAAGAAAATCCCCCCATCCCCAACTACACATTGCATAGAACATTTTTCGAAAATTTTCATATTCTAAAAACTGGCTTTAACGATTTTGATTAAACTACCGTATATGCAAGATATTTACATGACAAATAAAATGTATATCTTGAAATTTCTGGGAATAGCCTAGGAAGACACCTTCATTCGGGAGAAATTTTGTATAATCTTGTATAACTTGTAAACGTTAAGTGATAGACACAAAAATTGTAGATCTCTATAAAACACGCAATTCACTCAAAATAAGATTTTTTGTGGCATAAGCCGCTTTTGAGATATCCGTTATTAAAGGTTCGAATTGTTCAATATTTGTCATTCTTTTGAAGTCGTAACGATTTTCAGTTGTTTCTCGCGATGTCATAGAAACGGTACGGAATAACAAAATGTGTAGCGTAGCTATAAGCTTTAGTAAGAATAGCTTGTATACTCAATAATAAAGTTAGAGGGTAGAGAAAGTCATGTGAATGTAACACGTTAATCACGTCACTGTACTGCGTCTAACGTGATGAATTTTGGGAATCAAAACAAAGATTTTCTTGTTTTGATCCTGAAGCAAAAACGAACGCACCGAATCAGAATGCCACAGGTTGACAGAGTGCGGCTCGCCACACTAATTGGATTACTTAACGATAACCATTAATTTGTCGCTTGTTAGGTCAGGTCGATATGCAATCGATACTATATATCGCAGCTACGGTGCTGTAATTGCGATATCAGGTCGATTATTATCGCTGCGACATCAAAGCTATCCGTAAATATTTAATTTGGAGTCAATTTCCAGAAATTACGAATAAAAATTCGCATGTTTACCAGGCTCGGCACAACTGCGTTCTTTGCAGGTGTTTGTTACGAATTTTTAAAAACATCTTCTTTCTGTGAATCCCTCACTGGACCGTAAGTTATTTAATAGATATGAAGGTATAAATTTATTTTTCTAGGTATCTTAATTATTGCATTCCATCAAAAGCTCGATACTGATGTTTCACTGTACATACACGTTTTGAAGTCCTTCCAATATACGGAGACAGCCAATAAAACTACAAACCGATTGCGCGGTGTTTTTCCTGTCCGCATCCTCGACGCTCGCTATCATAGAAAGACGCGGATGAAACCATACAACATTTTTAAAACTACTTTTAAAGGCTTTACTTGCCAACTTTATGAGAGCAGATGCTGAAACTGGCCAATGAATGTGTCGCAATCATCTGACTTTCCCAACACATTCTTCTACAAACCATTCTTACGAAAACTTATTATTTTAGCTACTTCTTGTTAATTTACACATTTCGTTGTACGATAAGGCGATACTCCGATTTTTAAAGACAGTGTCCCTATGTGACGACATTCAAATTCCAAGCTTTAGCATGAACGCTGAAATAAAAAAAATCTGATGTGTTACATTCACATGACTTCCTCTACTCTTGTACAAACTATGTAACCAAACTCTTATTCTCCATCTATTTAATATTAATCGAGATATACATCTGCAGAAACGATCTTTTGACATGCAAAGAGAATTACATTTTACACATAGTGACCAGTTCTAAAAATATTTTACTATCGCTTAAGGCGTACTATGTTCCCCTTGTTTTGTATTTACAAGGGCAATATAGAAACACATTAGCCTTTAAGCATCGACATACATCTTAATAACTGGTTGCTAGGTGCAGCACCATTCTCTTTGCTACAGATTAATACTCTTTACATATCCAAGACAAAAAAAATCTGATGTGTTACACTCACATGACTTTCTCTACTCTTGTACAAACTATTTTTACAAACACTTATTCTCCATCCACTTCATGTTAATCGAGATAAACATTTGCAGACTCTATATTATTGCTAATTTTCTTGTAGATGTAAGGGGAAAATATATTTACAAGGGCAATATAGAAAAACAGTAGCCTTTAAGCACATACATATCTCTTAATAGCTGGTTGCTAGGTGCAGCACCATTCCCTTTGCCACAGATTAATACTCTTTGCATATCCAAGACAAAAAAATGCAAAACGAATTCCCATTTTAGAAAATAAGTATTGAAAAATTTAAGGGAATAACAAGCAATATCTCGAAAATAGTTCACTCAACAAAAATAAATGTATATGAAAATTGTGTATTTTAACGCGATCTACATTTTTTGTGTAGTAAAATTTTGTCTATCTCTTATGGTTTACCAGTTATGCAAAAGTCGTTCACAATAGAGAATACTTTTGGAGACATTCCCAGAAAATTCGAGATATACATTTCATTTGTCATGAAAATATCTTAAACATATGATATTTTAATCAAAATCGTTAGAGCCATTTTTGAGAAAATTAAAATTATCGAAAACTGTTCCATGTAAAGGGTAATCTGGGTGGGGGGATTTTCTTGAAAACCTTCGTGTCGCATCTCTGGAAGATACTGAACCTAAATACCAAGTTTGGTGTTTACCCGACTGTTCGTTTCTGAGTTATGCTGTTCACAGACAGACACACACAGGGACATGTTTCAAAAATGCTTTTTTACTTTCTCTACTACGTATAGTAAGTAGGGGAAGTATTGTATTCCACCCAAAATTTCGATACCGAGATTTCACCGGAAATACATGTTTTGAGACTCACTGAATCCAAAAAAAGCATTTTTGGAAACATGTCCGTGTGTGTGTCTGTCTGTGTGTCTGTGAACAGCATAACTCAAAAATGAAGAGTCGGATAAACACCAAACTTGGTATTTAGGTTCAGTATCTTCCAGAGATGCGACACGAAGGTTTTCAAGAAAATCCCCCCACCCCAGACTACCCTTTACATGGAACATTTTTCGAAAATTTTAATTTTCTCAAAAACGGCTCTAACGATTTTGATTAAAATATCATATGTTTAAGATATTGTCATGATAATTAAAATGTATATCTCGCATTTTCTGGGAATGTCTCCAAAAGTATTCTTCATTATGAACGACTTTTTCATAACTGGTAAACCATAAGAGATAGACAAAATTTTACTACACAAAAAATGTAGATCGCGTTAAAATACACAATTTATGTCATATACATTTCTTTTGTTGAGTGAACCGTTTGCGAGATATTGCTTGTTATTCCCTTAAATTTTCCAATACTTATACTTTTTCTCAAATTCGTTATTCATTTTTTATGTCCTGGACATGCAAAGAGAATGGAATGCGCCACATAGCAACCAGCGTTCAAATATTTGACTATCGCTTAAAACCTACCATATTCCCCTTGCATCTACAAGAAAATTATCAATAAGATTGACATCTCGATATCTCCATTAACATGAAGCATATGGAGAATAAGCGTTTGTAAAAATAGTTTGTACAAGAGTAGAGAAAGTCATGTGAGTGTAACACATCAGATTTTTTTATGTCCTGGACTTGCAAAGAGAATGGAATGCGCCGCATAGCAACCAGCGTTAAAATATTTGACTATCGCTTAAAAGCTACCATATTCCCCTTGCATCTACAAGAAAATTAGCAATAAGATTGACATCTCGATATCTTGATTACCATAAAGCATATGGAGAATAGGCGTTTGTAAAAATAGATTGTACAAGAGTAGAGAAAGTCATGTGAGTGTAACACATCAGATTTTTTTTATTCAGGAGTCTCAAAACATATATTTCCGGTGAAATCTCGGTATCGAATTTTTGGGTGGAATACAAAACTTCGCCTACTTACTATACGTAGTAGAGAAAGTAAAAAGTGAATGACTTCCTATTTGAGAAAAGTTTAAGTATTTTAAAATCCAAATTAATAACGAGAATCAGGGCCGCTTCATTGGCGTGGTGGTAACGTGTCTGCGTCATATCCAAGAGGTCCCGAATTCGAATCACGGTTAGAATGCGTTACCCAGTTAAGACTTTTTCTGGGTTTTTTTCGTATTCTTAGGAGACGAATGTCGGGTTATTTAAGCTCTATGGACCCCTCATTTCAGCATCATTTCACCAATTTCCCTCATTCTTTCATCTTCCAGTATGACATACCAGGTTAAAGGACGTTAAACTTAAAAAAAGATAAAAAAAACAAATAATATCTCGGAAATGTTTTAACAAATACATATGATATAAATTGCGTGCTTTAGGTCTACACTAATATTCTATCTCTTACACTTTACCAATTAAAAGGTCATTCAGAATGAAGAGGATTTCACAGATTATTCCCAGAAAATTCAAAATACGAGGACAGTCCTAGAACTACCCGACCTGACGTATACATAGCGGTTGTTATAAACAAATGACTATTGTAGAAAGTACCAACCTTGTAAAGCTTAAGTCTGAAGTTTAATGATGCTACGTTGTTTAGTAATTGATTGGCAGCCATTAATAGTGAACTCTCTCAGCTAATTTATAAACACGGATAAAACTGGCCATCGTTATGTGATACAATACTTTCATTTGAAAGGTCTTAGTCCAACTAATATTAAAGCTGAGCTAGATTCTACTCTGGGGGAGTCTGCTCCTTCGTTTGCAACAGCAAAATATTGAGAGGCAGAGTTTAAGCGAGGCCGTACGAGCTGCTAAGACGAACATCGCAGTGGTCGACCAAATGAGGTGACCACGCCAAAAAATGTGAAGAAAATCCACAAAATGGTATTGGATGACCGTTGACTGAAAGTGCGCGAGCTAGCAGACATCGTAAGCATTTCAAAAAGTGCTGTACATCGCATACTGACTGAAAATTTAGACATGAGAAAGCTGTGCGCAAGCTGGGTGCCGCGTTTACTCACAATGGAACAAAAGCAGCGTCATGAGGATGCTTCAGTCGAGTGTTTGGCGATGTTTCGCTGCAATAAAGCCGAGTCGATTCATAACCAAGGATGAAACATGGGTGCATCACTTCACACCTGAGACGAAGGAACAATCAAAACTGCGGATTGAAAGGGGAGAATTAGCTCCAAAGAAGGCGAAGACAATTCGATCTACAGGCAAAGTCATGGCGTCAGCTTTTTGGGATGCGCATGGGATAATTTTCATTGGTTATCTTCCAAAAGGAAAAACAATCAATGGCGAGTAGTATGCAAGTTTATTGCAGCGTTTGAATGATGAAATCAAGCAAAAACGGCGGCATTTAGCGAAAAAGAAAGTTCTGTTTCATCAAGACAATGCACCAGTTCACACATCCATTATCGCCATGGCCAAAATCAATGAGTTAAAGTGCACCCTCGTGCACCCTATTCGCCAGACTTAGCCACCTCTGATTATTTTCTGTTTCCAAAGTTGAAGAAATGGCTTGGTGGTAAAAGATTTGCCAACAATGAAGAGGTGGAGTTTGCAGTTGAGGGCTATTTTGCAGAACTCGACGGTTCTCACTATAAACAGGGTATCGAAGCTATTGAACACCGCTGGGAAAAGTGTATCGATCTGAAAGGAGACTATGTAGAGAAATAAAGATGTTTTTTCCCAAAATGTTTGTGTTCGCTTTGTTAGGTCGGGTACTTCTGGGTCAGCCCTCATATAAATGTTTTTAGACAGCATGGCCTAAAAGTGGAATTTCTAATACAGAGCACACGAGCTAATAGCTTAAGATTATCGCACAAGTGCAACATAGAAGCAGCAGATTGAAATATTATTATCAAAGTTTTGGGTGGAATGCCATGCTTCCACGATAGGTATATACGCAGAGAAACTAATACGAGTGTTTGCAGGTAAAACTATATAAAGGGTCTTTCAACAAGAGGTCCTATCTTTAACAGGTGATAGCTGCCGTTGTTTTTGAGTTAAAGCAGTCATTTTTTACACGTGGTTACAGTTGTTATTGACAAATAGCCATGGAACGTTATAGCATTCAGCAACGCGTAGAAATTGTGAAAATTTATTATCAAAATGGCTCATCTGTTCGCCAAACCTTCCGTGTATTGCGTGAAGTTTACGGTGTGCATAATCGTCCCTGCGAGAGAACGATTCGGCGTTTGATCGACAAATTTGAAAGAAGTGGTTCTGTCAGCGATCAAAGAACGCCTGTACGTAATCGACGTAAGCGCTCCAACGAAAACAGGCGCCGTTCGTGAGAGTGTACGCGAGAACGGAAACAAATCAATTGCTCGTCGAGCGAAAGAATTGGGGCTTTCACCGACCACAACTTGGCGAATTCTGCATCTGGATTTGAAGTTTCACGCTTACAAAATGTTCTTAACTCAAGAACTAAAGCCCAACGGACATAGTTTGCGCCGTGTATTCGCTGACTAGGCTATGGAGCAACTGGAAGCTGACCCGGATTTTTGTCGAAAAATCATTTACAGCGAGGAAGCCCACTTTTGGATGGATGGTTGTGTTAATAAACAAAATTGTCGCTATTGGAGCAATCACAATCCAATGCTGATTCAAGAACGACCACTTCGTCCCCAAAAGGTTGTGGATTTTGGTATGTTGGAATCATTGATCCATATATTTTCCAAGATGAAGATGGAGAAGCTCTAACTGCCAATGGAGAAAGACACCGGGCTCTTATAAGGGACTATTTTTGGCCTCAATTGGATGGTATGCATCTCCGAAACATCCGGTTCCAGCAAGATGGTGCGACATGTCATATTGCTCTCAAAACAGTCGATCTTTTGAAGGAGAAGTTCAGGGGTTTCATCATTTCCCGTGGTGGTGATGTTAACTGGCCCCCAAGGTCATGTGATTTAACGCCTTTGTATTACTTCTTGTGGGGTTGTGTTAAATCTCGAGTTTATGTCAACAAGCCAGTAACAGTAAATGATTTATGAATAACATCACCTAATTTACGTTCTTCTGTCATTGAAAATTGGGTCAACCGTATACGCGTAACCTAACGAGGTCGCGGTGGTCACTTAATTGATGTTCTTTTCCACACGTAATAACATTAATTATGTTCCAAAATAAAGAAATAAAACCTCTATCATTTATGGAACGTGTTTTATTTAAGTTCAAAGATAGGACACTCTTGTTGAAAGACCCTATACATATGTGCTTCGCAGTAGGGAACGCTCCTAAAATGGTATCCGGCAAGCATTTTTACCGATAATTGTATTCCGGATGGAGAGGGTAATGGCATCGCTCGGGATTCGAATTGAGGACTCCCAGCAGATGTACAAGCTGCAGGAAGCTTCTCCCATTGTGCTGAGCGATATTAAAAAGTTCCTCCTCGCCTGGCCAACTCTGACATTCTTATGCATCGCGTGTGATTTCCTTCCTACAGAAACAGGCCGAGCGGAATTTTTACTTCAAAATGTTCATCTCCCCGTTAACTCGAAGCCCAGCCCGCGGCTTTTATTGGAAATTTTATACAGACTTTCTCGAGCAAGGTGGAAAATTAATAAAGCATCAGAGCAGGGTATATGTTTCCGGTTTGGTTGGACATGCAAATAGAATTACTGCGCCTTCTGTGCTGTGAAATCGAATGACAACCTTGTTTTTATACATTATTTATGCAATCCCAGCATTATAAATACGTTATGGTGTTCAAAATCGTGCATAATTGCGTCTTTACAGCAGGGGCGCTATAAGTGGTTGCTTGGCAACACTGACGTAATAAATCTGTTGAAACGTAAATATGCTTTTATAATCGATTCCATTCTAATTCCCTCTTAACCCGCAGGATTCTAAGGCCTTCTGTAATATCGTCTTTTGTTTCCTTTCCCTACCACGTTCATAGTAGACAAGGAAGGTATTGCATTCCATCCAAAAATTTGATATCGATATTTCAACGGAAATACATGTTTTGAGGCTCTCTGAATAAAAAAACGGTATTTTTAAAAGGTTTTGTGTATGTGTACAGCATAACTCAAAAATGAAAAGTCGAATAACTACCAAACTTGGTTCAGCACCTTCCAAAGATGCGACACTAACATTTTCAAGAAACCCCCCACCCCAAACTGCCCCATATATGCAACATTTTCTCGTGTTTTAATTTCTAAGCGTGACTCTTAACAATTTTAATTAAAATACCATATACTAAAGATATTTACATGGCAAATCAAATGTATATCTCGAATTTTCCGAGAATAGTCCGTGAAATCCTCTTCATTTGGAAGGAATTTTATATAACTGGTAAACGTAAGTGATAGACAAAAACATACTACACAAAAAGGACAAATCAGAAGTTGATTAATCAAATTTCTAACAAACAAAAGAAAAAACATCTACTTACTAATGATAAACTACAAGTTAAGTGAGATGGTATGTTCTTAGAAGTAGTTTATGACATGAATAAATTCATGAATAACTGAAATAAAGAATACATTATGTCTTTAAAACACACAATTTATTTGAAATAACTTTTTTGTGGCATTAGCCATTTCCGAGATATGGTTCTATTTGTTTAATACTTTGTAAATTCTTTTCAAGCCCCATCGAATTTCAGTTCCATTTATACCCCGCCTTTAACTGCATGTCTTATCGGCGGCCTTTCCTTTGGAACTTATTGCCATTGGCAATGGTGTTAACTCGTGTAACTGTTGTCGTTGGGTTTCTTACGCTTTGGTTTCTAATCATTGGACCATATACCGGTTGTTTCAGAAATACTTTTACAAACTTCGGGTATGGGTCCCTCACACCAAAAGAAGGGAAAAAGTCCATATGAACATATGTCCCATAATCCTTGGTTTTCGCGTTATTCCTGTCACAATGAAAGTGTGAGTTCAACGGCCTTCGGGGTCCAATCTCAAAACTTCATTTCTCTATGGCGTTGACCTATTGTACTACATACGGTAGATGGCGAAGTGTTGCCATGGAGACTTGTTTACATTTGTCATTAGTCTGTCTTCAACGTTTCAGTTGTGTACATGTAGTGAGTTAACTGCACGTGTTTCGTTCCACCATGACTGAATATTCATTTCGTGAATATGAATCTACCATGACCGATGGATAGGCAGAGGAGGACCAGTTCCATGGCCTGCACGTTCTCCCGACCTCAATCCTGTGAATTTTTACCTCTGGGGCATCTTAAATCATTGGATTATGGAGCAGTCATCCCGGATGCAGAAACGCTTCATCGACGTGTCATGGAGGCCTGCGAAACCATTCGACACCATCCCGGAGTTTTTGACAGGGTGCGACGTTCCATGATTCGACGAGTACAGGCATGCATAGAAGCAAGAGGAGGACATTTCGAACATTTATTATGAGTTTTGTGTATTATAAGTGTACCACTGTGTTGAACACCTCCTAACGAGAAAACAAAGGATTATGGGACATATGTTCATGTGAACTTTTTTCCTTCTTGTGGTGTAAGGAACCCATACCCGAAGTTTGTAAAAGTATTTCTGAAACATCCTGTATATATTCACACTACCAGACTCTAGGGAAGATAAGGAATAATCTTGGCTCTTGAAAAATTCCCACCCTCCTAGCTGGGAATCGAACCCGGGACCCCTATAACAACAGGCAGGTCTCTACCGACTAAGCTACGGGGCCAACCGAATTTCAGTTGTTTCTCGGGTGGTCATGGAAACAGTATAGAAATTTAAAGCCATCATATAACGTCCAGTTGTTAAGCATTTGACTACCGCTATTCCCTTTGTACTGTAACGAAATGCACAATGTAGGTATCTCGATTAAAATGAGGTAGATAAAAAAATTAACTTTCCTAAGAATAATATATACACCCATTAATAAATGATAGTAGAGAAAGTTATGTGAATGTAAACACATTAGATTTTTATTATTCTCTTTACTACTTGTAGTAAGTAAGGAAAGTACTGTATTTCAACCAAAAATTCGATGTCTAGATTTCACCGAAATACATGTTTTGAGGCCCCCTGGACTCTAAAAAAAGTACTTTCAGAAAAACGTGCATGTGTGTGTATATGAACAGCATAACTCAAAAATGAAAAATCGGTAAAACCCAGTGTTGTTAATTTAAGTTCAGCTTCTTCTAAGGATGCAACACGAAGATTTCCAAGCAAATTTCCCCACCTCAAGCTTTTCTTTACATGAGTATGTGTTATTTATTTTTTATTTCCTAAAAAATGCCTAGGGATTTTGATTATAACACCACACGTTTAAGATATTTTAGTCAGAAGTGATAAACGTATAGCTTGAAATATCTATAATTAGTTACTATGTGAGAGGGGAGGGGAAATCTTACTGCACAAAAGATATAGATATTGTTAAAGCACACTATTTATTGTCAATATTTTTTTCTATTTTATTTTATGTCGCTTTAACTCCTTGGTCATATCGCGACGGATCTGTTGGTGAATATCTCTTAGAACGATATGTCATGGACAGTTAGCCTTCTAGGTCTCATCCCTGTAACCAAATGTTTCATGCCGTGCAGATGGCATTAGGGAGCCGTCCAGTCTAACCGCCGCCCTCACACAGAAAGTTGGACAGCTAGCCTTCTAGGTCTCATCCCTATAATCACCTGCTTCATGCCGTGCAGATGGCGTTAGGGTGCGTTCCAGTTTAACCACCGCCCTCACATAGAAAGGCGGACAGTTAGCCTTCTAGGTCTCATCCCTGTAACCAAATGCTTCATGCCGTGCAGATGGCATTAGGGAGCCGTCCAGTCTAACCGCCGCCCTCACACAGAAAGTTGGACAGCTAGCCTTCTAGGTCTCATCCCTATAACCACCAGCTTCATGCCAGCAGATGGCGTTAGGGGCCGTCGAGTCTAACCAGCGCCCTCACACAGAAAGGCGGACAGTTAGCCTTCTAGGTCTCATCCCTGTAATCACCTGCTTCATGCCGTGCAGATGGCGTTAGGGTGCCGTCCAGTTTAACCACCGCCCTCACATAGAAAGGCGGACAGTTAGCCTTCTAGGTCTCATCCCTGTAATCACCTGCTTCATGCCGTGCAGATGGCGTTAGGGAGCCGTCCAGTCTAACCGCCGCCCTCACATAGAAAGGCGGACAGTTAGCCTTCTAGGTCTCATCCCTGTAACCACCTGCTTCATGCCGTGCAGATGGCATTAGGGTGCCGTCCTGTCTAACCACCGCCCTCACACAGAAAGGCAGACAGTTAGCCTTCTAGGTCTCATCCCTGTAACCACCTGCTTCATGCCGTGCAGATGGCATTAGGGAGCCGTCCAGTCTAACCGCCGCCCTCACACAGAAAGGCGGACAGTTAGCCTTCAAGGTCTCATCCCTGTAATACCTGCTTCATGCCGTGCAGGTGGCATTAGGGTGCCGTCCAGTCTAACCGCCGCCCTCACACAGAAAGGCAGACAGTTAGCCTTCTAGGTCTCATCCCTGTAACACCTGCTTCATGCCGTGCAGATAGCATTAGGGAGCCGTCCAGTCTAACCGCCGCCCTCACACAGAAAGGCGGACAGTTAGCCTTCTAGGTCTCATCCCTGTAACACCTGCTTCGTTCTGTGCTGATGGCATTAGGGTGCCGGCCAGTCTAACTGCTTACATTGTCTGTGGATAGATGGCCTAGCCATTCGCTATTACCACTTATTTTTCATTTTACTATTGTTTTATACTTAAGGTTGAACTTTGGGTCGTGGTATTAAATATCCAATCCGGTATTTATTTTGGCGACTGAGGAAAACCACGAAAAAACCTCAGATAGATTGGTTCGGCCCACGGGATTTGACCCCAGGACCTCCTGAATGCGGGCCACAGACTTTACCGCCTGAGCCATCCCGCTCGGGTTTCTTTTTTTTTTTCTCGTGGTTATGCAAATGACATGAAGTTCCTAGCCATCGCATAGCGAACCGCTTTTTACTTTCTCTACTACGTATAGTAAGTAGGGGAAGTATTGTATTCCACCCAAAAATTCGATACCGAGATTTCACCGGAAATACATGTTTTGAGACCCACTGAATCCAAAAACAGCATTTTTAGTAAATGTTCGTGTGTGTGTCTGTGAACAGAATAACTCAAAAACTAAAAGTCGGATATATACCAAACTTGGGATTTAAGTTCAATACCTTCCAAAGATGCGACACGAAAGTTTTCAAGAAAATCCCCCACTCCAGACTGCCCGTTACATGGAAACTTTTTTGAATTTTTTTATTTTCTAAAAAACTCCTCTAACGGTTTTGATTAAAATACCGTATATTAAAGATATTTACATCACAAATACAACATATATATTCAATTTTATGGGAATATCTTGTGAAGACCACTTCATATGGAAGCAATTATGTATAATCTTATATAATTGGCAAATGTTGAGCGGTATACGAAAACGTACTACACAAAAAATATAGCTCTCTTCAAAACACACAATTTATTTCAATTAGTTTTTTGTAGCATCAGCCATTTCCGAAATATCCGTTATTAATGGTTCGATTTCGTTCTTTTTTAGTACCATCGATTTTCAGTTGTTTCTCGCGATGTCATGGAAACAGTGTGGAATTTTAAGGCCAGCATATAGCGTCCAGTTGTTAAACATTTGACTATCGCTGTTCACTTTGTATCTATAACGAAATGTGTAATGTAGCTGTTTCTGCAAAGGTTTATCTCGATTAAAACCAAGTAAATATAAAAACAAGGTTTAATAAGATTAGATTGTATACTCACTAACAAGTGTAGAGAAAGTCATGTGAATGTATCATATCAGATTTTTGAAAATTATTTTCTTGGAAATCAAGATATATAGGACCATGAAAATTCATTTTTCTTGAGGAAATCTGTGATAAAAGTTTTAGGTAAATTTATTGAAATTTATAGAAGTTGGTAATTTAAATTTCTGCATGCAAAATCTTCGTTGATAAACGCCATGTAAAATTACTGAGAAGTTTGCAGACAAATCTGCCCAATGATTGTCGACATGAACGCATTCATACAGATTTTTATCAGTGTTGTTTAAAAAAACAACACAAAATTCCTGTTTAGTGATAGTTGAAAGCTAACGAAATCCAGTATTGACATTTTAAAAAGCATTTACCTATTGAGGAGCTAGCCATTTGTTATGTATGAAGCCAAACACAATTAAAACAGAAGTGAAACACATTGCGTGTGGCTAGGCAATGAACTGCTATGACGTCAACCGTCATCGACCCAACTCGTGTTGACTGGCGTTGTAAAAACGTGTTTTAATACGGGTAAAGAAAGAAATAAAGGTACAAATTTAATGATAATTCTTTGCGTGTTAGGCATTTGTGATTTAGTGCTGACTCCCGGGGTCACTCAGGGCATTTGTTTTTTTAGGTAGGCAACTGTTCATATGCAATTGCTTGACGAAGCTTGTGAAAATTCAGTTTATTAAATCTTAAACGTTATTTTATGCAATCCTAGCTTAATAAAGAGATTGTTATGACGGTTCTTGGCCTTTTATGGTTGCCTAGAAACAATGGCGTAATACATTTATATTAGAAAACGTGATAAATACTTAGTTACGCACAACATGCGGAAACAACATTCAAATGTTCATCGGAAGCATGAAGAAATGAGTTACAGAGAAACGACTTCTTGGGAAGGAAAATAAAAAAGAAGAATTGATAAACGTCACGATGGAAAAAGAAACCAATGAACAACTACTTTTTCTAGATCTCAAAATCAACACAAATGACAATATGATAAATTTTGGAATTTACAGGTGTTAATTCAAATGAGCTTCTCTACACACTATTATTACGAAAACTTATTTTTCATTTTAATTCAAATAAACCTTTGCAGAAATATGGGGTGACCCGTTTGAGATGTCAGAAAAGTAAAACGTTATATAAAAGAGATTAATGCACACATTCCTGAGCAGTTTATTGTAAAATAAGTTAGCAATGAGCGATGTTTCAGACTTAATCCGCGTGGCATGGCAGCACTATCGTGCATAGGAAACGAACAATTATTTTATATAACAATTTCATAGGATTATTCTCATATATCTTTACTAGAACAAGTCACATAGTTATAACTTTATCTTTTGCCTTAGTTGGAGTTGCTTTTTTTTACTTTATTAGAACGTAAAGTCTTAGGTTATATTCATGTTCGTGATAAAAAATAAAAAATTTAAAGATAAAGGTAAAAATCTTTATCATGCCAAACACATTAACGTATTAACAAAATGTGAGAGGCAGGAAGCGGATTATCAATAGTAAATTGATGCATGTTCATGCACAAAGCCACATTTCATGGAGTGGCCGAGTCAACAAGATATAACTGCATTATTGCGAAACCGAGAACCCACGCGTCTCATACGACACATTTCACATACCATACAACACACTGAGTGCGCTGTTGTACCATGACCACCATTTTGTCTCCTACGCACAATAGCGCTGCCATGCTATGCGGATGAAATCTGAAACATCACTCATTGTTAACTTCCATGCTTTCTGCTTACATTGCAGCAAACCGCTCAGAGATGTCTGCATTATCCTCTTGTATATAACGTTTTGCTTTTCTAACATCTCAAAAAGGATCACCCTTTAGTTTTATTACACGTTTCGATGTAGATACAAGGACGACACAAGAAACTGAATCGATAGTTAGGTGTTTAAAAGTGGGCCATTATATGCTGGCCTAGAAATTCAATATTCTTTGGATGACATCGCGAGAAACAACTGAAGAGCGACAGCACTTTAAAGACCAATAATAACGGACATCACGGAAATGGCTGATGCCACAAAATAGTTAATTTATGAAAAGTACGCAAAATAAGGCATTAACGGACGAATTAAGTATTACGGGCGAGGCGTAAGCCAAGTCATGTCGTTTGTTGACATGTTCTCTTAGCCGCCTGAATCCTACGCTATGAACCGCACCAACGCCTGCTAGGAAACGTTGATCGCAACAATACGAGATACGGTATCCTTATTCTGAGCGCTCGTTTCTAAACAACAAGCTTGTGAGTGAAAATATGGGCGAAACTCTCGAGGAAATTTCAATCTGAGCTAGGAACGTTGCATCGGAGATGCTACCAGTAATATCTCAGCAGCAGTATGAGGAGGAATATGCTGTACTTAAAAACTGCTGCAAGTTAAGCAGCGTTTCTCTTGTGAAAGAAAATGTGATTACTGCCATCTCGATTTTGTTATTAGGTCGACTAAGGTTTCTGTGATTTGAGCGGCCTAGGCCAGTAAAGTACTTTTTTCCCGTGTTAACAGTCCGAGAAGCAGCTGTTTTTAGACAGCATGTACTAAAAAATGTTACTTAATTGTGTGTTTTAAACAGTTCTATAATTTTTGTGGAGTACTTTTTGTCTATCTCATAAGGTTTAACAGCTATAATAACAGCCGTCTGTCACTATCATAGAAAGACGCGGATGAAACCATACAACATTTTTAAAACTAATTTTAAAGGCTTTACTTACCAACTTTATGAAAGGAGATGCTGAAACTGGCCACCGTCGTTGTCCATATATTTTTGGCACCTCTTTAGGAAACTATCCATCACTTGCCCTAGTTCACGTTGAAAAATGCTGGCAATTTCCTGGCAGATATTTTGTTTTAATTCTTCCAGGGTGTGTGGGTTTGTTTATACACTTTGTTTTAAGTTACCCCAGAGATAGAAATCGCAGGGGGTGAGGTTGGGGGACCAAGGGGGCCACAAATCTCTACTAATAATTCTGTCCTGGAACACACTTTCAATTGTTCTCAACGAAATATTGGCCTATCAGCTGTTGACTCGAAAAAAAATTGGCCCTATAACCCTTTCGCCGTCTTTTAGATTTCTTAGCCTGAACACTTCCTGCGGCCTGAAGTGTATTGTGAAGTTCATGGATTGTTGTACGGCCTGAAACTTTTACACCTGCAAATCTTTCTGCAAATCGTACTTTCACTTGGTGAGCTGACTGGGCTAACACATACGAATCATAAATAAATACACGCCGTGCAGTAGAAAACATATACTCAGCCATAATATACTTTGTGACTACGTATAGGACAAAATAATAAATAACTCTTAATAACTGAGCTACATCTCATCAATACTGAACTTCACACTGCAGAGCAAAAGCACGTCAACAGTGTGACCTTGTTTATAGCAGCAATGCGTTATCATGTTTCCACACGCCCAGTGGAAAAACACCGCGCAGCCGGTAATATTGTTCATGAAGTTCCCCTTCATGACGAAACAATTGGTGTATGGTTATTGGGCCAATTTTTATCGAGTCAAATTTGACGCCGTACATATGTGAATACAATTTTGCCCCCTTTTGTGTAGAAAATTAAAGGAAAGAGAGCGTAATTTTGCCTTTTTTCAACAAGACTCTGAAACAGCTCATACGTCCAATATTTCAATGAGAACAATTGAAAGTGCGTTTGAGGACAGAATTATTAGTAGAGATTTGTGGCCCCCTCGGTCCCCCGACCTAACCCCCTGCGATTTCTATCTCTGGGGTAACTTAAAACATAAAGCGTACAAGACAAACCCACACACCCTGTAAGAATTAAAACAAAATATCCACCAGGGAATTTCTCAACGTGAACTACGGCGAGTGATGGATAGTTTCCTAAAGAGGTGCCAAAAATGTATGGACAACGACAATGATCAGGTTCAGCATCTCCTTTCATAAAGTTGGTAAGTAAAGCCTTTAAAAGTAGTTTTAAACATGTTGTATGGTTTCATCCGCGCCTTTCTATAATAACGGCAACGAGCGGCGAGGACGCGGACAGGAAAAACACCGCGCAGACGGTTCGTAGTTTTTTGGCTCTATCTGTAGAAAATTCCTTCCGAATGAAGGGAACCTCGCAGGCAGTTCCTAGAAGATTCAAGATATACAATACAGAAATAAAAAAATAACGAAAATGCTCCATGTAAAAAACAGTTTTCGCTGGAGGAATTTGTTTCGAATTCTTCGTGCCACTCCCTCATACACGCGCGCGTTCAAATTGTTTTTTTTTATTCAGGGTTCCTCAAAACATGTATTTCTGGTGAAATTTCGATATCGAACCTTTGGGTGGAATACAGCAGGTAGAGAAGTTATAAAACCTCTGAAAGATACATAAAAACCTAAATTAAGTTTTATAACTGAGATAAACATATTAAATCTGCTGTAATTGGTTATTTTGAGATTTTCACACCTGCTCGCGTTGTTAACTGGTTTTACGTGTTAAATTCCGTGTGTAATTGAAGTGTGTTGATTACAAATTGATATTAAAATGAAATTAGTACCCGATTTAATGAATACTCAATTTAGTTTAATGAAAATTTGTAAAATCAAAGACTAATTAATGTAACTGGGTTGGTAATAACTGTCATACCATATAATAGGAAAAATTTTCCATTAATTTTAATAAGTTGATAACCAAGCAGAGAGATGGAAGAATGGGCTCAGTGGCGTACTGTCCATAATTTGAAAATCTGATTTCTTTATGCAAACATTCGATGATTTTGAATATATTTTTACTTTCTCTGCCGCCTGCCTCTAGTAGGTAGAGGAGGTATTGCATTTCATCAAAAATAAGATCTCGAGACTTCACGGGAAATACATGTTTTGAGACCCCTGAATAAAAACGTTCGGTGTATGTCTACCAATAAAGAGCATAACTCAAAACCAAAAAGTCAGTTAAATATAAAACTTAGTATATAAGTCCAGCATCTTCCAAAAATGTGACTCAAACATTTTCAGCTCTATACATTAATCAACAGACACTTTAAGATTGGATTGGACTGCTCTACACTCCTTTATAAATTCGACCATTACTGCAGTTCCCATATGGCACACAGGTAAAACAAATATCCATAGACAGAACAAATTTCTCCTGAGAGCTACAAATGCTCCATGATGTATAAGAAATACTTAAGTGTATCATGAACTTAACATTCTTCCAATACAACAACTTATAAACCATCTCTCAAAGTCAGAAATGCGGTGGGTGCCGGGACATCAGGGCATCTATGGGAATGAAACACCTGGATAAAAGGGGTACTAAGATATCCTATGTTAGCTCTGAACCCGTGGTTTGAATCAGTACACGTACTGTCAAAACCTCGGGTCTCCAAAAGTTTTGAGAACGGACGCAGTGAAATATTAATAATTTAGATCTGATACTGCATCTTTTCAAAATATTCTGCATTACATTCTATACATCGTCTCATCTTTTCAAACCATTTTTCAAATGCTGAATCCCATTCTTCTTTGGAGAGGGTGCAAGTACATTCTTCATAAACAGCTACTGCGGCTTCAGGTGACTCAAATCGTCGACCTTGAATTTTTTCTTTCATTTTGAGGAATAAAAAAAGGTCTAATGGGGCCAGATCTAGACTATATGGAGGATGGGACAAATATCTCCTGCAGAAATTGGGTTGTTTCTTGTGCATTGTCATGGTGCAACAAAATTCCACGCAGACCAGTCTTAGGACGCTTTTTTCTCAGTTCAGTGAACACTTGTGACAGACATTTTGTGGTGTACCATCTCGCAGTAACAGTATTTAGTCCCTCAAGCGGAATCGTCACAATGTGGTCACTTGCTGAGAAGAAGGAACAGATCATCTTCTTGCCAACACTTCTCGTTCGTATTCACTTTTGTTGGGGGATCTTCTCCTGGGAAGACCCAGACCGATGACTGTCATTTACTTTCTGGATCATACTGGTAAATCCAGCTTTCATCACCTCTTACAATGTTAAATATGTTTTTGTATCTTCCTCCGCTGAATTTTTCAATCATTTCCTGGCACCATTGCACACGTGCTTGTTCTGTTTATTTGTGAGGTGATGGGGGATCCAGCGAATTGCAGAGCTTCCTGACGTCAAGTTTTTCAGGATTGTTTTCACTGCTGCCGATTCATTATTTATGACTTCTTGTATCTGACCATATGTGCAACGATGATCTTTCCGCAACATGTGCTCTGCTTTCACCACATTTTCATCCATTGTTGCTGTAGCCGGCTGTCCTGCTCGGTCTTCATCGGAATTCCTTCCTCTTCTAAACTCTGCATACCAACGATAAATTATGGATTGCGAAGGGTAAAGATCCCCAAATGCACGGTGCAGTCTTTCAAAGCATTCTCTCTCACGTAACCCGAGCACAGAAATGACCTCACTTGAGATCCATCATAGCGTATGGCGTAGCAACACCTGCTATACATACACACGCGGTGCTGACGATGCTCGCTGTTGGAGCGCGCCCAGACTTGCACATGTTGATATGTGAAGCTACGAAAAGCTGCTTTGGCTTACCACTATTCGTTGTTATCCATTCTCAAAACTTTCAGAGTGAGCATGGGTTAGGGAAGCACACCAAATAGGTGCCAAACCTATCCTGAACAAATACACGCCAGGAAACTAGTCTTAGGTCCATGCAATACTCTTTCCTCATCTCTTCTAGATTGAATGGTACAGGAATAGGGAAAATACTTGCGTTAATTTCTGAACATAGTCACTTCAGGAAACATCTACGTAAATTAGGCCTTCACAAGGATGAACTCATTTGTAGTATGTGCAAAGAGACGAGGAAACTGCCTCACACATCCTCTTTGACTGCCCATTCCTGGCAAGAAAGAGAATTACACTTTATGTACCAGGGCGATCTAGGAAAGGAAGCTGGCTCACAGTGGAACGATACTGCAACCTGTTCAGGGAACAGATTTTGGGAAACAATGAAAAAAGAAAAAGCCCATTACAGTGGGTTACACAATATGCCTTCTAGGCTGACGTGTGGGAGATCGACAAACCCTAACAAACCCCAGTTATCTAGTTACCCACTCACCCTTCAGTAAATTAAACAACGCTATGAGTGCTCAAGCATACAACCTGAGCAACTGATCTCCACTTAAAAGGCTGAAAATTACCACAACATGTACAATCAAGAGATTCAAATGATTTCTGTTAACAATTGCCACTTTACTATGGTAATTGTATACTAGATTACAGTTAAACACACCTAATGCTACTTATTCACCATTTGTTAGAGGAACCAATATAGTCAACCTCAAATGTTTGTATTCATTAATAACGGTAGAGCCAAGAAACTACGAACCGGTTGCGCGGTGTTTTTCTACTGGGCGTGTGGAAACATGATAATACACTGCTGCTATAAACAAGATCACGCTGTTGACGTGGTTTTGCTCTGCAGTGTGAAGTGCAGTATTGAGTTGACGGTGATGTGATTTGGTTCAGTTATTACGAGTTGTTGTTGTGTACTTAGTCACAAAGTATATTATGACTCAGTATATGTTTTCTACAGCACAGCGTGTATATGTGTGCACAAAACGATCGTCATTGGCGCTCTGACAAACCTAATATTGTTCATGAAGTACCCCTTAATGACGAAAAAATTGGTGTATGGCGCGCCATGAGCGGAGAAAGAGTTATAGGGCCAATTTTGTTCGACTCAAGAGTTGACGTTGAATACAATTTTACCTCCTTTTTTTAGAGAATTAACAGACAAGGAGCGTGATTTTACCTTATTTCAACAAGACACTGCAACAGCTCATACTGCCAATATTTCATTGAGAACAATTGAAAGTGTGTTTGAGGACAGCATTATTAGTAGAGATTTGTGGCCCCCTCGGTTCCCCGTCCTAACCCCCTGCGATTTCTATATTTGGGGTAAGTTAAAACATAAAGCGTACAAGACAAACCCATGCACCCTGGAAGAATTAAAACAAAACATCCGAAAGGAAATTGCCAGCATTTCTAAACGTGAACTATGGCGAATGATGGATAGTTTCCTAAAGAGTTGCCAAAAATATATGGTGGCAGTTTCAGTAGAGCGCCTTTCTATGATGGCGGAGACGGCAGCGAGCGCCGAGGACCCGGACAGGGAAAATACCGCTAGCCGGTTCGTAGTTTTTTTACTCTCCCTGTACTTCACCTCTGGCTTGTATAGCATTACTGCTAATCTGCCAAAATAAAAATAAGTAAATAAATAAACGGTTTTCAAGAAGCTTACTAATGTGTGGACCATAAATAGTATGAATAAACTAGTCACATGGTCTTGCTGTCTACACTTGTGACTGCTTGTCACAATTTACACGGTGCATTATTTTGTCGTCCGTTCAAAATGTCCCATTCTAACAGTTCTTGCATAAATAAATGAACAACGTTGTTGCTACTCTGTGATCTTTAAGTCCCTCCGCAGTGGTGGAATAAGCGGGATATGGGAATGTGTTAGTAATCATGACTCCATGCATTTGTGACACTACAGTGGTGGACAGGCTGGAATGGATTTGTAGAGAGTAGGTTTGAGACTTCTTAAAACCAACCAGCAGAAGTGAATAAGAACAAGAACCGACCATTCCGTTTCTTCTGTGCGTCATACAACATCTGTAACGTGGAGGTCACTGGTCTGTTTTTGGAGCTAATGGCACTATTCCAAAATCAATTGTCCGATGGAGACAAATATATAAGCTCTCCAAACAGCTACAGACGACATTGTTCTGTCCATTACAAAATGCTCTGGTTATCATTCGAAACCATTTATATGGTGAACACACGATTTAAAAATAAATGAAAGGGAAAATAACAATTTTCGTACAATTTGTCTTTTAACATAAAAAAATAATCTGATGTGTTACTTCTTATCACTTTCTCTACCCTTTCTTCAACAAACTATTCTTGCAAAAACTTATTCTTCTATATATTTCTTGTAGGTGCACTCGCTTCCATTACAAGCGGCATTCTACTGGCCATACTGGTGGAGTATGTATAACAAGTAAAAGGAAAGTGTATCTGTTTACCTTTTCGCCCATGCAGTGGCCTGTATTATGTGCGCAGTTCTAGATCATTCGCATATGATTACATTGCTTTGAGCAATAGGTTTACTCGTCCTCACTTATAACAACCATGCTTAAATATACACTACGTGATCAAAAGTATCCGGACACCTGGCTGAAAATAACGTACAAGTTCGTGGCGCCCTCCATCGGTAATGCTGGAAGTCAATATGGTGTTGGCCCACCCTTAGCCTTGATGGCAGCGTTCACTCTCGCAGGCATACTTTCAATCAGGTGCTGGAAGGTTTCTTGGGGAATGGCAGCCCATTCTTCACGGAGTGCGGAACTGAGGAGAGGTATCGATGTAGGTCGGTGAGGCCTGGCACGAAGTCGGCGTTCCAAAACATCCCAAAGGTATTCTATAGGATTCAAGTCAGGACTCTTTGCAGGCCAGTCCATTACAGGGATGTTATTGTCGTGTAACCGCTCCGCCATAGCCCGTGCAGTATGAACAGGTGCTCGATCGTGTTGAAAGATGCAATCGCCATCCCCGAATTGCTCTTCAACAGTGGGAAGCAAGAAGGTGCTTAAAATATCAATGTAGGTCTGCGCTGTGATCATGCCACGCAAAACAACAAAGGGTGCAAGTCCCCTCCAGGAAAAACACGACCACACCATAACACCACCACCTCCGAATTTCACTGTTGGCACTACACACGCTGGCAGATGACGTTCACCGGACATTCGCTATACCCACACCCTGCCATCGGATCGCCACATTGTGTACCGTGATTCGTCACTCCACACAACGTTTTGTCACTGTTCAATCGTGTAATGTTGACGCTCCTTACACCAAGCGAGGCGTCGTTTTTGCATTTTCCTGCGTGATGTGTGGCTTATGAGCAACCGCTCGACCATGAAATCCAAGGTTTCTCACCTCACGCCTAACTGTCATAGTACTTGGAGTGGATCCTGATGCAGTTTGGAATTTCTGTGTGATGGTCTGGATAGATGTCTGCCTATTACTCTTTAAGACCCTCTTCAGATGTCGGCGGTCTCTGTCATTCAATAGACGAGGTCGGCCTGTACGCTTTTGTGCTGTACATGTCTCTTCACGTTTCCACTTCACTATCACATCAGAAACAGTAGACCTAGGGACGTTTAGGAGTGTGGAAATCTCGCGTACAGACTTCTGACACAAGTGACACCCTGACCACGTTCGAAGTCCTGAGTTCCACGGAGCGTCCCATTCTGCTGTTTCACGATGTCTAATGACTACTGAGGTCGCGGATAATGAGTAGCAGGCAGTAGGTGGCAGCACAATGCACCTAAGATGAAAAACGTATGTTTGTGGGGGTGTTTGGATACTTTTGATCACATAGTGTATAACTAAATAAAACCTTGTTTTACACAATATTTCCTCGAAATAATACTTTAATAGCAACATAATGTAAAACTGAAGTAAATATACTTTTTTACTCTCAAAGAGGATACATTTACTAGACATTTTAATAATCTGTACATGCGAATGCTGCATGGAATTGCCTTAGCATTGTCTTCAAATGGCAAATTGGCTTCCCACTTACCCACAATTCTTCCATGCACCTTCGAAATACTAGCATACATCGCGTAAGCTACAGTTAAAACACATCACTGCTTGGTAGTACAATAAAATCAGAACGTTCCCGAAACAACCCTCCCTGCTATGTACGCGCCCGCTGAGAAGGTTGGTAAAATGCCTCCCGAAGCTGCGGTGACACCATAAATGGAAGCGAGTGTACAAGGAGAATAAGTCAATACAGTAGTCAAAACTTTTAAGAGCTGCTCGCTATATGATGGTTAAGCAATAATTATTAACCTATAAGTAACTGAAAATTCAAATCAATAACAAAGAATATATTTGACATAAATTGTGTGCTTTAATGAGATCTACGTTTTTTGTGCAAAAAGACCTTGTTAATCTGTTACGCTTTACCAGTTATACAAAAGTCATTCAGAATGAAGAGGACTTTAGAGGTTATTCCCAGAAAATTCAGGAGATACATTTAATTTGTCATAAAAATAGCTTAAACATATGGTATTTTAATCAAAATCGCTAGAGCCGTTTCTGAAAAATTAAAAAGTTCTAATACTTTTCCATATAAAGGGTAGTTTGGGGTGAGGGTTTTTCTTCAAAATCCTCGTGTCGCATCCTTTGAAGATGGAGAACGTAAATACCAAGTTTGGTATTTAACCGACTTTTCTTCTTTGAGTTATACCTACTATTCACAGACACACTCGAACCTTTTCTAAAAATGTTTTTGGGGGTTCAGGGGCTTCAAAACATATATTTTCAGTGAAATCTCGACATGAATGTATTAGGTGGGAAAATCTATCAAAGTTTGAGTAGTTTAATCAAAAATATGAGAGTTATTCTGTGGCAATTGGTAAACCTTTATTTTTAAGGCCACGTTTATTAATATTAAAACAAAGAGAAAATAAATGTATAAATAAAACTAAAAATTAACTTTCCAAATCACAGAATATGTTCCCCCATTCTGTTGAATAACAGATTCAAGTTTAATTTTGTTATTAAAGACTTTCATTAAAATGTCTTTTTTCGCTGAATAAGTGTAATTTATTATTGCCAATTTCCGTTCATCTATTGTTTTCGGATTATCTTTATACACTGTTGACTTTGTACCATAACAAAAGAAATCGTCGGGTCTACACTTTTTCACAGCGTCAAAAACAGAACAAGTCTCATGAAATATATGTATTAAATCTTAAACAATGTCCTGAAAAGGTAATCTGAAATTTAAAAACTGCTTTGTAAATTTCTGTTTCAATTATTCTGTATATTTACCTCCTTCTCTAGAAACACTCTCCACTAAACGCACAGACTTGTCGATCGAAAATATTTTCAATTTAAATAAAAACACACTTGCACCCAGCAGAGATTGGTCATCATTTACAGCTCTTGTCACAGTAAGGCTGGTGCTTGGGCACGGTGGGAATGCGACTCCTATGTCCTTGACAGGCACTAAACGACAATTTGCTAGCAACCGTTTTGGGGATATACCTAAGGCTGTTGACCTGCAATATTGTGAGAAGACTTAAAGATCACGTTTTATAATAGGCGTGTTATATGTCTAACTGATTCATAAGCGCGTCTCTTCAATTAGCCTCAATGGTTACATCTTAAAAAAATCTGATGTGTTACACTCACATGGCTTTCTCTACTCTTGATCAAACTATTTTTACAAACGCTTATTCTCCATATGCTTCATGTTAATCGAGATGTTAATCTTATCGCTAATTTTCTTGTAGATGCAAGGGGAATTGGTAGGCTTTAAGCGATAGTCAAATATTTTAAGAGGTTGCTATGTGGCGCATTCCATTCTCTTTGTATTACCAGGACAAAAAATTCTGATGTGTTACACTCACATGACTTTCTCTACTCTTGTACAAACTATTTTTATAAACGCTTATTCTCCATCTACTTCATGTTAATCGAGATAAACATTTGCAGACTCTATCTTATTGCTAAGTTTCTTGTAGATGTAAGGGGAATATATATTTACAAGGGCAATATAGAAATACAGTAGCCTTTAACCAAAGACATATCTCTTAATAGCTGGTTGCTAGGTGCAGCACAATTCCCTTTGCCACAGATTAATACTCTTTGCATATCCAAGACAAAAAAATGAATAACGAATTCCCATTTGAGAAAAAAAGTATTGAAAAATTTAAGGCAATAACAAGCAATATCTCGAAAATGGTTCACTCAATAACAAAAATGTATATGACATAAATTGTGTATTTTAACGCGATCTACATCTTTTGTGTAGTAAGATTTTGTCTACCTCTTATGGTTTACCAGTTATGCAAAAGTCGTTCAGAATGAAGAATACTTTTGGAGACTTTCCCAGAAAATTCAAGATATACATTTTATTTGGCATAAAAATATCTTAAACATATGATATTTTAATCAAAATCGTTAAGAGCTATTTTTGAGAAAATTAAAATTTTCGAAAAATGTTCCATGTGAAGGGTAGTCTGGGGTAGGGGGATTTTCTTGAAAACCTTCGTGTCGCATCTCTGGAAGATACTGAACCTAAATACCAAGTTTGGTGTTTATCCGACTGTTCGTTTCTGAGTTATGCTGTTCACAGATACACACACACGGACATGTATACGTAGTAGAGAAAGTAAAAATGCGTTGTAGCTGTTTAGAAGCAACCAGAGCATTATATTTCGTGATATGTTCATGAGCCACTGTGCATTAGAAAAAGGTCCGAGTGTGTGTATCTGCGAACGCATAACTCAAAAACAAAAAATCGGATAAATACCAAACTTGGTATTTGGATTCCGTACCTTCCAAAGATGCAACAGGAAGATTTTCACGAAAATATCTCTACCCAAACTATCCGTTACATTGAAGATTTTTGGAAATGCTTGATTTTCTAAGGAATGCCTCTAAAGATTTTGATTAAAATATCATATATTAAAGATACTTACATGACAAATAAAATGTATATCTCGAATTTTTTGGGAATAGCCTGTGAAATCCTCTTCGTCCGGGTGGAATTTTGTATAATCTTGCATAACTGGTAAACGGTAAGGGATAGACGAAAACGTACTACACAAAAAAATGTAGATCTCTTTAAAACACATAGTTTATTTCAAATAAGTTGTTCTGGCATAAGCCATTTCTGAGATATCCGTTAGTAATGGCTCGAATTTTTCATTACTTGGTCATTCTCTTAAAGTCATTTCAACATTCAGTTGTTTATCGGATGTGATAGAAACAATGTGAATTTTAAGGCCAGCATATAGCGTTCAGTTGTTAAACATTTGACTATCGCTGTTCTCTTTGTATGTATCGAAATGTGTAATTTAGCAATTTCTGTAAAGGTTTATTTGGTTTAAAATATAGTAGTAGATAGAAAAATAAGCTTTAGTAAAAATAGTTTGTATACCCACAAATAAACGATAGAGGGTAGAGAAAGGCATGTCAATGTATCACAGTAAAACCTTTTTTTGCCATTGAGCGTTTTCTATCTTTGATCCTAACTCATAGATCAAGTTCAGTATTGAACCGTTAGGAACAAGGGGAGAAATTTTTTTTCATGTGTTAATATTTGTAACTGGCGAGGAGTAAGCATGGGTAATGAATCCCTTTGATGTAGGTCTCCATGGTATTTGGACGTTTTAATGGCAAACCTAGCACAACCGAAACCGTTGCCATGGTTACCGTGAGGTTTGTCAAGGTCGGGTGGTCATTTCCGACATAGGGTTAGAGGATTTGCAAAAACAAGATGACAGTCGCGTATCAAGCCAACATAACAATACGTGTGTCTTTAACTCTCGTGACAATAATCACTTCCAGTATGCACACAAAGACAAAAAGCTTATGTGTAGATAGCAATACGCTTTTGCTTGCCTATTTTCATATCAATTCCATGAATCATTCACACAAAAACTGTTCATTTGTCTATCTCTGTAAAATCACAATAAATTCTCATCGAAAACGATAAAATAAAAAAATACACCGGAACTCAGAGGACAGTCAATTTGTTAAAAAGTGGGTATATACTACCTACATCATTTTTGTAAGAGTTTATTGGAAACAAAACATATACATTTCAGTGTTCTGTTTAAATTTTGAAAAAGTCCAATAAACACAATGAATTTCTCAAAAAAAAATTAAGTGTGTTCACTCATATGACTTTCTCTACTCTTGTACAAACTATTTTTTACAAACACTTATTCTCCATATGCTTCATGTTAACCGAGATGTCAATCTTATTGCTAATTTTCTTGTAGATGCAAGGGGAATATGCTACGTTTTAAGCGATAGTCAAATGTTTTAAGAGCTGGTTGCTATGTGGCGCATTCCATTCTCTTTGCATGTCCAGGACATAAAAAATGAAGAACGAATTTGAGAAAAAGCATAAGTATTGGAAAATTTAAGGGAATAACAAGCAATATCTCGAAAATGTTTCACTCAAAAAAAAAATGTATATGACATAAATTGTGTATTTTAACGCGATCTACATTTTTTGTGTAGTAAAATTTTGTCTATCTCTTATGGTTTACCATTTATACAAAAGTCGTTCACAATGAAGAATACTTTTGGCGACATTCCCAGAAAATTCGAGATATACCATTCATTTGCCATAAAAATGTCTTTAACTTATGATATTTTAATCAAAATCGTTAGAGCCATTTTTGAGAAAATTAAAACTTTCGAAAAATGTTTCATGTAAAGAGTAATCTGGGGTGGGGGGATTTTCTTGAAAACCTTCGTGTCGTATCTCTTGAAGATACTGAACCTAAATACCAAATTTGGTGTTTATCCGACAGTTCGTTTCTGAGTTATGCTGTTCACACACAGACAGATACACACCCGGACATGTTTCCAAAAATGCTTTGTATGCATTCAGTGCACTTCAAAACATGTATTTTCTGTGAAATCTCGGTATCGAATTTTTGGGTGGAATACAATACCTCCCCTACTTACTATATGTAGTAGAGAAAGTAATAATATAGAATCATTGGAAGGCAACACGGCTGCTAATTTTTGGAATATGAGACAGGGTTTAACAATGAGTTTAAAACTACAACAATGTATCCCGCCGCCGCGCCGCGAGCCCAGAGCGCATGCGCCGTGCAGTTCCCGCGCAGTCAGCCAGCAGTGTTGGAAGCCCTCAGTTTACCGCGATATGTGAGATAGACTGGTCGCGCTGGAGTCCGACACGGAGACCGAGGGTTTGCTGCGAGGGGGTGGCTCCCTGGCCATCTCCTCGTCGCCTTCGCTGCTGTCCGGGATGTCGGCGCCCTCGGAGCGCACCGGGACGGACAACAACGGCGCCGAGAACTCCCGAGACAAGCTGCCCCGCACTCTCAGCACGAGCGTCCTCAGGATCAAGCATCGCTCGTCCTTCTGGGACAAGTTCTGGGAGCAGAGGACCCGTCGCGACGCGTAAGTAGCGGATATTACGTCACCTCGCTTGATTGGCCAAATGACTTGCTAGGAATGTCGCAGTTAATTTCGTGCTGCAAGAGACCGATCCCCTGCCAACATCTCAGGTGTAACAGTCACATTGCTGAACATGAATCATAGACAAACTATCGTTTACTCTTAATTCTCTCACTAACAAATGTGACAAACAATTATTTTTCGATCTAACTTCATGTTAATCGAGCTAAACGTTTGCAGAAATATTTTCATTTCACATTTCGTTGTAGGTACAAGAGGAAACAGTCAAATATTTAAAAGCGGGTCATAGTATGATGGCCATGAAATTTCGTACTCTTACCACGACATAACTAGAATCAAAAAGCACTTATTGAAAAATTTAAACCAAGACCAATGAACATAGAGAAAATGGTTAATGCCACTCCCCAAAAAGTGTATTTTAAATAGATATACCTTTTATTTTTTGTGCATCAAAACGTTTTGTCCAACTCCACTGGTTTACCGTATACAAGATTATACAAAATTCCTTAAGCTATTCCTAGAAAATTCTAGATATAGTACACTTTGCCATGTAAATATCTTAAATATAATGTATTTTAATCAACATCCATATATTATTTCTGAGAAAATAAAAAATAATACTTTTTTCATGTAACTAAAGGGTAGTTTGGGATGGGGGAATTTTCTCGAAAATTTTCGTGGAAGATGCTGATCTTATATCAAGTATGGTATTTTTTTGACTTTTCGTTTCTGTGGTATGTTGCTCACAAACACGCGGACCTTTTTCTAAAAGAGCTGTTTTTGGATTCAGGGGACCTCAAAACATTGGATGGAATAGGTATGTGATAGAGAGAGTATAAAACTTACACACGCACGTATTTTTCAGTTGATTATGTGTATCTGGGTATACGAAAAACTGACTTTAGAATTATTTTTTCCCCCATAGACAATCTTGATGTCAAAAGTCAATATATGTTTACTAATGAACTAGCCTTTAGTTTTTTTTGGCGTGGCTTCCTTCGCAAGGGAAGTAAAGCCAAATTTACGGCACGTAAAAGAACCTCAAGCCTGATAAAGAGGCCTCTGAGCAAAACTACCGGTCTTTCACGCCCAATATAGAATGGGACGCTAATGACCACAGTAGTTAAAGAGCGTCCATATAAAAATCAATTTAATATTTTTAATGCTGAAGGTGAAGAAAAACGAATTAAAGCTCTTCAAACACATTCCTTAAATGTCACACAACATAACTAAGAAAAATATAAACACACAAGTATTCCAGGAAACGCTTAATGCTACAAAAATCTAATGTGTTACATTCATGTGACTTTTTCTACCCATTCTTCAAAAGCATATTCTTCTATTACTTCATGTTAATAGAAATAAACAGTTGGGAGAAATAGTCTTATTAGATATTTCCTTGTAAGTACAGTAAGCTTAAGGAAATGCAGTAGACTTAACGACAGTCAAATGTTTTACGAATGGGTTGCTATGTGATGCATTTGAAATTTTGATCTCTTTGCATGGCCACCAGAAAAATACGAATATCGATTTTCCTGTTAAGAAAAGTATACATAAGTATTTGAAAATTCAAACCAGTAACAAAAAATATCTCGGAAATTGTTAAAGCCACAGAAAGTTATATCAGACATTAAATTGTATGCTTTAACAGGATCTATTTTATATAGTAAGATTTGGTCCATCACTTTCGCTTTATCAGTTATGCTAAAGTAATTCAGAATGAAGAGGACGTAATAGAAATGAAAATATCTTAAACATATGGTATTTTAATCAAAATCGATAGAGCCATGTTTGAGAAAATCAAAATTTTCGAAAAATGTTCCATGTAAAGGGTAGTTTAGGGTGGGACGGTTTTCTTGAAAATCTTCGTATCACATCCTTGTAAGATACTGAACTTAAATATCAAATTTCATATTTATCGGACTATTCATTTTTGAGTTATGCTGATCACACACGCACATGGATTTTTTTTCCTTTTTTATTCAGAGGGTCTCAAAACACGTATTTACGGTGAAATTTGGTATATACGTTGTAGAGAAATTAAAAAATGTACCTATATTAAGGCGTTTAATAGATTTTTTGAATTAAGTTTTTGTTTATTTTCCAGTTATATAACATTCAATCAGAATAAAGACGATTTCGCGGACTAAAATTCAAATCATGCCTTTTATTCGCCATGATATTGTAAACTAAATATTTAAGTCATTTTTGAAAAAGTAAAAGATAAAGAAAATTATTTGGTAAAGAGGTTTATGATGGAGGGAATTTCCTGAAAAGCTTTACCTTTCAGTTTTGAAACATGATTTACCAACAGGCTGTTCAAATTTGAATTCAGAGATACACAAAACCCCTATTTCTGATACAATCTCGTCATTGAATAGGTATTTGTTTTCGAGTTGTTTGATATTCAATATAGAATGTCTTCATTTCTACTTTCGATAACATTTTGGGGCACTGAAGTACGTAAATTCATACGTTTTTAATAAGAGTGTCATCGATTTTTTTTTGTGATTTATTTCTCATATTAACAATCATTTAGGTTTCTACTTCAAATAGCTTGAAATTTGTAACATATTTATTTAAATGCTATATCGTTTGTTTGTAAACGCTAATTGGTCCTTGTAAAATACAAATTAGCAGATCGTAAACGTCGGCATACCATTAAACTTTAGCCGTTAGCTTCCTAACATTTGAGGTAATTCTGCATACAAACCGTTAATTTGGTACGGGTTTGAATCAAATTTTAAATATATATATATATATATATATATATATATACAAATAAATTTTAAACTACATATTATAAAATTTCATTTCTCTACATGCTGAATTTTGGCTAAAAATTGCAAAGTTTTCGATATAAAATACATATAATTTTGTACTCAATTCAACCATAATTTAAAACGTGGCGATAAGTTTTTCTGTAACTTAACTCTGTAAACAAATACGTGATTCTCAGAAGCACATTCTCCAGAATATTTTAATAAGAAATTTTATAATTTGAAGGTAGATTACATTTATTGTACATAAAAGTTAAACATTTCATATCTCATAAAAGTCCGGATCAAATTTTCATCAGGCTTAACAGTATGTCCTAAATGTTATCACAATTTGGAAAACCCCTTTCGAAAAAAAAATGCGTCTGTGAAAATATTTAAAACGAAATTATGTGCCATATTCTTAAAATGTCACTCAGACTTAAAATTATACCATTATAAATAGAGAAAGGAATAAGGAATTGTTGTTAATAAAAACTACCAAAGATCGGTAGATTGAACAATAGAGTTTTTCTTGTAGCAATGATCGGCTATCAGACACTCCATTCTGCGTAATATTTTGTTCATTTTTATGGCAGGTAATAAACTGCTTTTATTACGTTAAAGTATTATAATGATGATGTAAACTTTCCGCAGTGAATTTGTCAGAATTACGACGCAATTCCGCACTTCAACGTTAAGTGCTATTTACCAATACATAACACTGTCAAAATACCGCAGGAGATTGTGAAAGACAGTCACGACTTTGTTCTTTCCATTTAAAAATTACTTAATATATTTAATATTCAACCAAAAATAGATTAACATATGCAAGTTGAACTTATTTATATACAACCAAATCCAATCTTTATAAAATGAAATCGTAAACTTTCAAACGTGTTACATCAAATGCGAAACTTCGGTAACAGCTAACGCTGTGAAGAAAGAAAGAAAAATAACATACACCTGTGTGTTACATTCACGCTACCTTCTCTACTCACTCTTCTACAAAGTATACTTACAGAAGTTTATTCTTCTAGCTACTGCTTGATAATCCAGATAAAATTTCATTTCGCATTTACAGATAGATTTTTAAAGATTGTGTCGCTATGTGATGGCTTTGAAATTTCATGCTCTTTGCATGATCACGAAAAAAAAAATCGAATAAGGAATATCTCGGATTTTTTATATAAATTCTGTTTTATGAGATCTATATTTTTGGTGTAGTAAGATTTTGTCTATCTCTTGCGGTTAAAAATTATACAAAAGCCATTCAAGACTACCTCTGTGGTTTGGTGGTTAGCATGCTAGCTTCCAAATCTAGATCTCCCGGGTTCGATTCCCGGCTGAAGGATGAAAAGTTTTCTTTACTCAGGATTGTTCCCCATCCTCCCTAGGATGTTGGATGTAATCACGGAAGGGGGTGACACCTCGCCACTGCGACAAACTAGATCTATTGTGGCTACACCCAACGGGAAGCGGGAATGAAGTGAAGGAGCCGCAGGAGGTGGTAGGTCTGCAGGCACACGGTATTACAGAGGCGCACCTATCATTTCCAATACGAAACACCCGCTCTCGCCAGTAGAGACGTAGAGTCTGCGAGAGGGCGACAAACCGGCCCTTGTAGGAAGGCCAACGCGTCCTGGCGGCCATCGGAAATCGAACTCGAGACCAGTCATCCTCCGTAGTCTAGGGGTACCATGCTAGCCTCTAGTTCCCTAGGTCGCGGGTTCAAACTCGGCGGAGGGCGATGGATTTTTTCCGGCATAAAAATCCTTAGCATGTCTTCCTTCGTAAGGGAAGTAAAGCTGATGGTCGTAGATTTACGGCACGTAAAAGAACCTCAAGCCTGATAAAGAGGCCTCTGAGCAAAATTACCGATCTTTCACACCCAATATACAATGCGACCCTAAGGACCATATCAGTTAAAGGACGTCCATAAATAAAAACTCAATTTGAAACCGGGAACTCCCGAATGCGGGCCACAGACTAGCAGCTCGATCCATCTTCCTTAGGGTCTGGAAGTATAACTGAGGGCGTAAATACTTAATACTTATAAAGAAAACCCAAACGATTAGCACAACAGTAAAACGACTGAACATCATTGCCCAAGAGCAGTTGTTCCAAAGGCAAAATGCACCGATGTGATGTTAGATGTTAAAAGATACATATATAAATGGTAATAAAATCTATTCAGAATGAAGAGGACTGCACAGAGGCTCTTCCCAGAAATTTCAATATAATTATATGCATTTCATTTGTTATATAAATAACAAACATTTGTTATATTAATCACAATCGTTAGTCATTTTTTAAAAAATAAAAAAATAAGAAAAGTGTATTCATGTAAAGGGTAGTTTGGGGTGGGGAGTTTCATTGATTTCGTGTCGCATCCTTAGAGGATACTGTACTCAAATACCAAATTTGGAATATATTCCTGATTTCGTTTTGGAGTATGCTGTTCACATTACACACGCGAGGACCTTTTTATAAAATTTTGTTTTATTCAGGGCCCTCAAAACATATATTTTCGGTGAAATCTCGATATCAAATTTTTGAGTGGAATACCTAAAAGATAAGAAAGTAAAAATGGATTCTTCAAAACATCCATTCATACGAATATGTTCTTAGACATGTGTGATTCTTTCAACAAAATCGTTGAAACTGCTTGGAATAATAAATTGTCCATTTAAAGGCCGTTGTAGAGGAGGTTAAACGAAAACATATATTTCCGGTCTTGATTTATAGCTTAAAAACGAACAAGTTCCAAGTTTCATAGTTGATTAGGCACTTTGGCAGACGAGGATTGTCAAGAAAATTCCCCACAAATTCCCCTTTTTATGTTAAAAAAATTTCTCAAAACTATTACTTTCTCTACTGCGTATAGTAACTAGGGGAAGTATTGTATTCCACCCAAAAATTCGATACCGAGATTTCACTGGAAACACATGTTTTGAGACCCCCTAAATAAAAAAAAAGCATTTTTGGAAACATGTCCGTGTGTGTGTGTGTGTGTGTGTGTGTGTGTGTGTGTGTGTGTGTGTGTGTGTGTGTGTGTGTGTGTGTGTGTCTGTGAACAGTATAACTCAGAAACGAACAGTCGGATAAACACCAAACTAGGTATTTAGGTTCAGTATCTTCCAGAGATGCGACACGAAGGTTTTCAAGAAAATCCCCCACCCCGATTACCCTTTACATGGAACATTTTTCGAAAATTTTAATTTTCTCAAAAATGGCTCTAACGATTTTGATTAAAATATCATATGTTTAAGATATTTTCATGACAAATGAAATGTACGTCTCGAATTTTCTGGGAATGTCTCCAAAAGTGACCAATCTTGCATAACTGGTAAACCATAAGAAATAGACAATATTTTGCTGCACAAAAAATGTAGATCGCGTTAAAATACACAATTTATTTCATATACATGTTTTGGTTGAGTGAACCATTTTCGAGATATTGCTTGTTATTTCCTTAAAATTTCCAATACTTATACTTTTTCTCAAATTCGTTATTCATTTTTTTTGTCCCGGTAATGCAAAGAGAATGGAATACTCCACATAGCAACCAGCTCTTAAAACATTTGACTATCGCTTAAAGCCTACCAATTCCCCTTGCATCTACAAGAAAATTAGCAATAAGATTAACATCTCGATTAACATGAAGCATATGGAGAATAAGCGTCTGTAAAACTAGTTTGTACAAGAGTAGAGAAAGTCATGTGAGTGTAACGCAGCAGATTTTTTTATTACAATACGTATGTTTTAAGGTATCTGTGATAACTGCAATGTATATCTTGAATTTTCTGTGAAGTTTCATTCATTCTGAATGAATTTTGCATAATTTGCATACAACTGGTAAATAAGCTGAAATATCCTGTGGTTTGACGGTTTATCTCGGCAGTACTTAGCCTTAGACTCCACTTGCCCATTTGCGTTTCTTTGCAAGCTTTTAAAAATGATTGTGGAAGACGCTTAAAACGTTAATTATAAACTCTCAGGACACTATGGAAAAGCACTGTTGAACAACCACAAATACCAGTTTCTCGTCAATATAACCTGTTTATTCCCAGCAACCAGCATGCATAAAACTACTAAGAAAACACACCACGAAAGACAAAACAAACGAAAAGCTAAAATTAACGTAAGGAGGAGGAAAAGAAGAAATAGAAGTGATACTTCGCCTGATTTAATGGTGGTGTTAGCCATGTCCACTGTGATTTTTATATCACTTAGTAACCCGCTGGTTACAAAAGTGAGAACGTGACCCCTGGGAGAGACCCAAAATGCGACCAGATCCGGATGCCGACGGGCGCAAGCATGGACGGGGTCTCTAACGTTTCCAGATGAAACGCATTCGACGCTACACGGTCCCTGCTCACAAGCCACCAACCTCCAGAGCCCTAACGTAGCGACGCCAGGGAACAAACCTTTACAGAGCGGAAGACCCAACGCCGAACACCGTCGTCTTGTCCTACAACCCCGACAAGGAAGATGATGGGTGCAGCAAATGAGAGGAAGGAGAGTCGTGGTAGATGATGACCCCGCTAGCATTTGCCTGGAGGCCCGGGGAAACCACGAAAAACCCATAGGCCAGAGTGAGCGGTCGCTGGGGATCGATCCAAGGCCTCCCGAATGCGGATCACAGACGTAACCGCCTGAGCCATCTCGTTCGGCACAAAAATGAGCAACTACAAATTGTAAACGTGAATACCTGAACATCGGAATATGATCACAAAATAAATGGATATGAATTTGACTTATTGATTACTCTTATGTTAGCATTGTCTGAGCATCATGGAGACTTTTATAATCAATGCGATTATGTTGAATCCTTTTATGTTATTTTATATCAGTACAAAATAAATAATCATATAAAGATAAATAGAAGAAGCAGTATTTAGTCTGGTTTGACGATATCAATATATGCCATTAATTTGTCAACCAAGCGATCGTAGCGCCTTTAGATTTGCGCAAGTATAGACACAGGTGGCATAGCTGTCGTAATTATTTACTTGACTGAGTTATTACTCCGTGATCAATGTCAAAGGAGATCAACGAATAATATATGAACTCGCTATTCCTTTGTTATTTTGTGAGCCATGAAAACCTAAGTAATTATTGTTCTTATGTTGGAAATGTTTGAGGCTATTACTATGATCGTTGAGAAAGATATTGCTCGTGTCAAATGGGGCCAAATTTCGAATTCTAAGCTGGACAGTAATTTGCTTCTTGTGTCAAGGGTTACCTGAGCCAAGTTTGGTCGAAATCGACTTTTATATATTAAGATAGGCAAATTCTTACTACACGAAAAATATAGACCTTACTGAAATATCCAGCTTATGGATAACGTTTTCTGTAGCATTAGCTGTTTTCGAAATATTCGTTGTTAACATGTTTAAGCTTTCTCAGATTGAAATATCACGTAATATCTATAAAGCATCTTACGTGATTCTTGTTTTTCCCCACATAGGTTCATTAGCAACAAAAACTGACGATATGCCATATTGCTTAACTTGGGATTATTTCTAGCGAGTAATCTAACGTGAATAGAAAAAACACTTTTTATATAAATACTTAGGATTGCGTAAAGTTGAATGTGTAGAGAAAATCAAGTGAGTGTGACATCTTTTTTTTTTTCTAAAAAGTTTTAATTTTTGTTTCTTTTATTGTATTTAGTGGATCTCAAAACGTGTGTTTCGTTGAAGTCTCGGTGTTGAATTTTTTGGTTGAATGCGGCACTTTCTTTACCTTAGGTAAGCGGTAGAGAAAATAAATATTTGGTGTATTCTAACGTTTATAACATTTTCCCCAAATTCTGCCGTCCTTTTGGGAGAGGAAACGAAAGAATTGCGGGTAAATGCATACATTTTTCTTGTTTTCAGTGGAAAGTTGGAAGCCTACCAAAAAATTTCAAGTAATAAAATCTCCACCGAAATAAATAACGATAATGACCCTAAGCTGCAGGTTTGTAAACATGCAACGCCCAATAGCCTTGAAACAGAGCATATGGAAGATCAGGAAGCCCCTGAAGGCATGACGCAGGTTGTTCATAGCCAGAGCTCTGGAATGAAACACTCGGTCAGAGAGCCCCTGCTCTCTGCTACTGTAGATTAGCACAAGGCAAAAACTGCCATGATAAATGGGGGGACATAGCTGAGAGGAGAAAGAGAGTAAAAAAAGAAACATAGAAAAATAGCACTAGAGGAAGCAGCCTTGTGAAGAAAAAGAAATATTTATTTGAGAAGCACTGTGTTGAGTGCCAGGGGGAGATATGACGTATGACAACGTAAAACAAAAGACTGTTTGTAATTCATCTGAGTGCACGCAGCATATAGATCAAAGTCTGTCAAAGCTCAGTAGTTCGATTGTATATTTCCAATAACATACCGTCAGATAGAGATGTGCCAAAAAACATCGTCAGTGTACAGTCAAATGGGGCTCTCTGGTAAAGATCAGTGTGTACCCTCCCAAAAAATATCGTCAGGGTACCGTCAAATGGGACAAATTCAATAGTGGCTCTTTGGTATATAATAGAGGAAATGCCAAAAAGTTATCATTATGCAGTCTAATGGGGCAAATCCAGTAGCTGCTCTGCGGAAAGGAAAAGATTGAATATGGATTTTCAGCAACGCACCATCAGTTTATAGATATAGAATGTGCCAATAATATCATTATACGGTCAAATTGGACAAAATCAGAAGCAACTCTGTGGTAAAGATAAGTGTGTGTTTCCTATAACATACCATCAGCTTATAGATACAGAATGTACCTATTAAAATCATTAGTATACAGTCAAATGGGGAAAATGCAGTAGCGGCTATCTGGAATGGGTGAGTGTTTATTTCGAATTTGTATCAGAAACATCGTAGAATTACGGTTCAAATATAATACCGCCTCTCTGTTAAAAATTAGTTTGAATGTGTATTTGCAATAACATATCGACATCTTATAAATAGGGCATGTATCAAAAAAATGTCCTCAGTATAAGTCAAATGGGGCAAATCCGGTATCGACAATTACACACCTTCAGCTTATAGATAAAGAATGTACCAAAAGCATCCTAGTATGCGACAAAGGTGGCAGATCCAGTAGTGGCTCTCTGCGAAGATAAGTTTGTATGAGTATGTTACAGAACGTACCAAAAAACTCGCGTATAGCGTTGAATGGGACAAATCCAGTGGCGGCTGCCCATTTATTATGATTATGCGTTTCCAATAACATACTATTAGCTTACAAATATGGAATATAGGTTTGGATACCGCCGTCATACAGCATACTTGAGGAAATGCATACGGTCAAATGGGCTAAATCATAAACTGACTGTATGTTTCTGATAATATACCATCAGTTTATTAAGTACATGCTATACCCAAACTGTTGCCATTATGCGGGGTACTTCGCTTAGCCTTAATGTATGGGGCAAATCCAGGGAGTTTGCCGTTTGAAAGTCAGCCTGTCCTTTTGCGATAACATATCTTTGATTTATAAACGAGTTGCTTAGAATCGAAGCTCAACAACCTCAAGGTTGCAGATTCACTAGAGGTAAAGCAGGTATTTACTTATTCCCTCACTTTCCAATAGTTATCTGTTCAGACTCTATACGTGTATCTAAAAAATGTTAAGGCAGATTTATAAACTGCGATTGCTGTATTCGTATGACTGTCTTCTATAAGCTATTCTTACAAAAGTTTATTATTCTATCTGCTTGTTGTCAAGTTCACATTTACACACTTGTGTCGCTATATCGTGGCTTTGAAATTTCATGCCCTTTGCATGACCACGAGAAAAAAACGAATAGCGACTCACTCTTGAAAAAGTTGAAAATACAAACCAATAACAAAGAATATTTCGGAAATGGTTAAGGCCAAAAAATGACGTTTAGGTTATACAACGGAGGAAGACACCTCGCGCACCGCGCCCGGTCAACCAAGCAGCATTCTAGTTTCCAGGAGGAATACGCTTTCCTTTGACCAAGCATCCACGCCACCTTTCCGGCACCGCCGGAAAAATCGTTGTAGGTGAGAAATCACTCAAGCATTCGCGTACCGACCAGGGAAAACCATAAAAAACCAAGGTCAGAGTGGTCAAAGGGAATCGAATCCGGGACCTACCGAATGCGAGCCTCACACGTTACCGCAGAGCAATCCAGCTCGGTATTATTTGACGTGCTTTACGAGATCTACATTTTTTTGTAGTAAGATTTTGTCTATCCCTTATGATTTATCAATTATACAGATGTCATTCAGAATGAAGAGGACTTCACAGGCTATTCCCAGAAAATTCAACATATATACTTTGTCTTGAAAATATCTAACATGTGGTATTTTAATGAAAATCGTTAGCCATTTTTGAAAAATTAAAAAACAACAAAAAATGTTCCATGTAAAGGGTTGTTTAGGGTGGGGGAATTTCCTTGAAAACCTTCATGTCGCATCCTTGGAAGATGCTGAATTTAATACCAAGTTTGGTGTTTAACCGACTTTTCGTTTTTGAATTTATGCTGTTCAAAGATACACAGACACGCACTTGCTTACCTTTTTCTTATTTGTTTATTCAAGGGACGTCGAAACCTGCATATTAAATGAATTCTCCACATCTAATTTTTGGATGGAATGTAATACTTGTAGAGAAAGTAAAAACGTCTTCCCATGTACTAAACGATGGTGTTTCCTCCCCCCTATATGTTTTACACGCTATCATTACTTGCATTCTTTTGCATCTGAAAACCCCACTCGCATTACAACACCGACACTCGGCCACATTCATATAATTTCCGTTAGGAAGGGGAGGGTGAGTGCTGGTTTGTTCACGCTTTCCTGTTATTTTTGGACATAACTGTAAATTAGGAAATAGATTTTGCTCCATTTGACCGACAGCTTTCAATATAATTCATAGAATCACTTTTCAGCTTGTGGAAGTGGGCGTGTGTCAGAAGCGTGTTTTGACAAACGACTCGCTCTGTGGCTGCAAATACGAAAGGTTACAATAACCCGAGTGTTGGTAAAGGTCATTCCTGGAAAGGTCAAAGATTATAGAGGGGGGAAAAACTATCCCAATATCCGGTTGCAATTAAAACAGCCATAAATCAAGATTTTTCGGTGCTGTGGGCGCTTTGAAACGAGAATACAATCCCATGGCTTTAATAAACTAGGATTTACGTAAATTTCCTTTTTAAAGGTATAAGGGGGGCCTTAAAATAGCTCGTATATGTCATACGTGAAAATATCATAGAAAAATAAACAACTCATTGATGTTTTTTCAATGAAATATTTGTTGAAAGTGATTTAAAACTCTTTATAATGCAGAACTAAGAATACCTACCGTAAAAATCGAGTAATTCTCATACTGCATATGCTTAGTTTCGGCTTTATCAGGTAGTCTTATTCGAGGTTACGAATTTATCTGAGGACAGTCTAACCGATGGGATTTATTAACACTACTACATGAATAAAATGTAACATTATATAAATAACAGTTATATTGTTATTTGTGTTGTTTAGAATCAAATCACCATTGTGTTACTTGTCATCACGTCATACTAAATGAATGTGTTATGGAATATTAATCAATTCTACCAACAGTGGAAATGAGAAAATATTAAAACTAAAAATAAGATAAACTAAAATCATAAGACAATAAAGACGCTTTTCGTTTTCAAGAACATAATTTGTTGGGAAATTGAGACTGTTTTAAAGAATGTTGCTGGTTTTCTGTGATGGAAACTGAAGTGAATGTTGAGGTAGTACGATTTCGTAATTTCTATAGCAATCGAGATGGATGACGTAACGTATTATTTACTTCATACAGATAGTATTACGGTTCAAATGATTTATCCTTTAAAATGTCGCAGTTCTGATGGTTCGTGTTATCTTATTTGTTGAGCGCCTCCTGTTTTATTATTTTAAATTTGTGTTCTTTGTCCTCCGACTAGTTATTATAACTCAGTCGAGCAAGTGTCTCTAAGCAGGGCGTGTAAACGGAAAGGAGTTGTTGCTAAAAGATAACACTGATAAAATAATTTGTTTCTACACTTTTATTGCCGTCACACTTAATTAATAATTCACATATTTAATCTTTATACACGCCTGACTGAAACTGTGATATTTCTGAATGTAACTACAGTCTTTAGTTGCCGCGTACCAATTACTTCGCGTACTTCACATTTTGTAACTAACTTTGCGACGTGCACCTCGTGAGAGATTCCTTAGAACTGAGTGGCGCGCACCTCGTGAGAGATTCTTCCGAACTGCAGGATACTTGCTTATGGCTCGAGAATATACACTCCTTCACCCCGAATTGCCTAAACATTATAATAGAGCTGCTATTGGTTACCAAATCGCGCCCTCTGTTTTGGTCAGCCAATCACTGCTACTAACATATATACTCTAGGGAAGATTTTCCCTCCATTTCTAAAAAAGGCACGCTACCCTGACGTCATTTGTTTATCTCTTCTTAGTGATAAACAACTCACCCCCTCGGTTTATTGTTACCCACTTCTATTGTCAGTTTCAGTGAGGCAGTGTAAACTTATTTCCTAACAATACTTATGGCTAACAAACATCTAAAATCCTGTACATACAATAATATTAATTTACACTACAATCACTCTGAGATTCACAGCATGTTATGATATAAAATATTGCCTCAAAAATCGCAACCTTGCAAGTATATTATAACATAAACAGCCGTGATTGGCCGATATTCCAGGCATTGCTAAACGTTATTAGTCAGTATCAAATACGCGGCCTATGAATGGAATAGTCAAGTTAAAATAATCTACTAGAATAAATATTTAGCAATTCGTTTCGCTTGAGATGATTGTTTGAATATTGATATAAATATTTTCTCCAAGTAGTCGACACTTCCCAAGTTTTAAAAATGGAGAGTAATAAGATGCCGGTCGCTGGGAACCCCGCTCTGTAAGGCGATTCGCTGTGGCGTTTCTAGGGCGAGGAACTGCGGGTAAAAACGGGAAGCAACCAGGAAAACGTGAAGGGGAGTCCACAAATTAAATTTTAAAAAATCTGATGCGATACATTCACATGACTTCCTCTACCCTCTATCGTTTATTAGTGTTTACAAACAATTCTTACTAAAGCTAGAAAGATTGGTTTCCAGGCTTGTGGGCCGTGGTCTACTAGAATAACTATCCTTTCCAGACGTTTCGTTCGAAGCTGTGACGAACATCTTCAGTGGCGTTTCCGATGTCATCTCAATTCTTACTAAAGCTTATTACTCTCTCTACTACGTACAGTAAGTAGGGGAAGTTTTGTATTCCACCCAAAAATTCTATACCGAGATTTCACCGGAAATACATGTTTTGAGTCCCCTGAATCCAAAAAAAAAACATTTTTGGAAACATGTCCGAAACATGAATGTCAGAAACGAACAGTCGGATAAACACCAAACTTGGTATTTAGGTTCAGTATCTTCCAGAGATGCGACACGAAGGTTTTCAAGAAAAACCCCCACCCCAGATTACCCTTTACATGGAACATTTTTCGAAAATTTTAATTTTCTCAAAAATGCTCTAACGATTTTGATTCAAATATCATATGTTTGTATGATTCTTCATTGTGAACGACTTTTGCATAACTGGTAAACCATAAGAGATAGACAACATTTTACTACACAAAAAATGTAGATCGCGTTAAAATACACAATTTATGTCACATACATTTTTTTTGTTCAGTGAACTATTTTCGAGATATTGCTTGTTATTCCCTTAAATTTTCCAATACTTTTTCTCAAATGAGAATTCATTATTCGTTTTGTTATGTCCTGGACATACATAGAGAATGGAATACGCCACATAGCAACCAGCTCTTAAAATATTTGACTATCGCTTAAAGCCTACCATATTCCCCTTGCATCTACAAGAAAATTAGCAATAAGATTAACATCTCGATTAACATGAAGCATATGGAGAATAAGCGTTTGTAAAAATAGTTTGTACAAGAGTAGAGAAAGTCATGTGAGTGTAACACATCAGATTTTTTTATTAAGGGGTCCTCAAAACATGTATTTCCGGTGAAATCGCGGTATCGAATGTTTTGGCAGTTACGTAATAGCTAAAGTAATAATGGCGTTTATTATAGTAGACAAAAGACGAACGTTACGAAACTTAGAAGTTTTTAACGTTAACCAAAGGTAAAAACGCAGGTTTTCTGTGACATGACCACATTAAGCCTCTTGTTTAACTCCGCAGCACTTGGAATTCCGTAAACCAAACTGTTATGTGTCTGTCTCTTTTGACGTCACGTCGTTCACTTTACTACAAAAATAAACAGCTTACAGAGGTCGTGAAAACCTCGCTTCCTTAATGCCTTTGTCGTTTACGACAAAATTCCGTCTCTCCAGATGTCTACCCTCCCCTCCCACCCTCCTAAACATTAAGTAGCGGCGTGCTTGGAAAGTGTTTGGATGGGTGACCGTGTTAAACAGGATTTCTGCTGTTTGCGAGCTACACCAATAATGGCAATCGCTTTTAAAAGATTACATCACTAGATGTTTTCTGGAATACGCTTTTCTATCCATTATCATTTCATTGCGTTTGCATCTTTTGGGTATACAAAGGAGGGATATAAAAGTAAGTATACATATTCCGCTTTCCTTACCACATACTTAGCAGGTGGAGAAAGCATTGCATTTCACCCAGTAGCGGCTTGTGAGTGTGCTTTTGGGTGTTCAAAAATTTTAATCAGACAGTCCTGAAAATCTGAAATAGCAAATTTATTTTGGATGAAAAAGTCCCGAATCTTAAAAATCTATGCATTGGCCATCTCTCCCTATGAGTGGGTGGAGGGACAATAAATTAAACTTCTCCTCAAAGTAGAGACCATCAGATTTTATTGTCTTTAATCATATTTCAGCGAGGTTTTTGATGCGAAGAATTCGGTGAGATCCACTTCCATAGCTTGAATGTTTTTGAAATTTCTTCCACGCAAGAAATGGGCCATGGATCGAAACAGATGGTAATCTGAAGGCGCAAGATCAGGGCTGTATGCTTGACGTGGAAGCAGTTCGACTCCTTCCAATTCCTGAATTTTTGTCATGGTGGTTCGTGCAGTATGGGGTGTTGCATTGTCCTGCTGCAAGAGAACTCTATGCTGGGTATCTCTGTCTCAAAATTTCATGAACTCGTTCCAATTGTTGAGAATAAATATCCGCATTTGACTGCACGCCCGTTTGGAACAAACTCCCAGTGAATTACTCCTTCAAAATTCCACCAGTCACAGCATTACTGGGACCGAACTGATTTTATTAACGATGACTTTGGCAGGTTGATGGGGACTGAACCACTGGAAGCGCCAGGGTTGCGTAATAGAACCATTTTTCATCGCATGTGACAATTCACATGATAAATCTATCATCTATGGGATTAAGGATAAGCTGACGACAGATATCTACTCTACGTTGAGCCTGTTGAGGTACAGGTCTACAGCTTCTGTTTGATTTTCCAAGTTTCTTAATCTCGCGATGTATGGTATCTTCTGATGGACCAAGTTCTTCTGACAGCCTAGGAGTACTTTTTTGCAGATTTTCTTCCAAAACTCTGCGTGTATTCTCAATATCATAATTTAGATCTTCAGAACGTAGTAAATCTGTAGTGTTTTCTTCTCCAGTGTTGAAACGTTGGAACCACCGTTGTGTCACACGCTCACTGACGACACCTTCTCCTTCCACTTCACATATTTCTCGAGCCGCGGCAGCAGCTTTATAATCTTGTTTCCAGAAGTGCTTTAGAAGGACTCTAATCTCAAACTTTGTAACTTCCATTTTGTGATTGTGTATTAACAACTGACGACTAACACTTCTCGCAACACTAGCCATGGCATCCTGTAAATAGCATTGGCGAACCAAAGAAAACCAATTCTATCTTATAAAACACCAAACTTAAAAACCGACATTACTTATGAGACAATCTAATAATGAAAATATGTCTCTGGAAAAGTTGAAGAACTCTCTCGGAAAAAAGTGTTGGCCATCTCTCGCATTTGTAGTGGTTAGATGGCCACAGGCCATAATAAACTAGGAGAATATTATAATAATGTAAGCAATGTCAGTAAAACACCCAATCCGCACTTACCGTGAGCACAAAGTTGCCAACTGCTGTCTTGAATGGGCGTGGTTTCCACTTAATTCATTCAACAGCGGAAAAATAATTGACCACGTGTTAAAGTAACAACATAAACAAATGGCGGAAATGCAACCAAAGCAGTGCACTTAACTAACAATCGATAACAGGAACTAAAAGCTTGCCGCCAGCCAAATTTAAAAAATTTCACACCACAGCTGCGACAATTGAGCCATTGGCCATCTCTCCCCTATGGGCGTCTCCTCGGGAATTCCCCTAACAGTTATGATTATAACAAATTGATACAGATGCATTCGCATGTAGTGTACATAATTAAGTACAGTGTTAGGGCATCAACAAAGTAATCTGTAAATTAACATTTTATTTATTCATTTATTTATTACAGTAGTTTCAAAAATAAACTCATAAGGCCACCAAGACATTTCCTACTTACGAAACATAAAATAATCTGAGGGGAGCTAAGTCTGGCGAATAGGGTGCATGAGGAAGCAATTCGAACTTTAACTCATTGGTTTTTGGCCATGGCGATAATGGATGTGTGAACTTGTGCATTGTCATGATGAAACAGAACTCTCTTTTTCGCTAATGCGGCCGTTTGTGCTTGATTTCATCATTTAAACCTGCAATAAGTTTGTATAATACTCACCATTGATTGCTTTTCCGTTTTGAAGATAATCAGTGAAAATTATCACACGCGCATCCCCAAAAAATGACGCCATGGCCTTGCCTGCAGATGGAACTGTCTCACCTTCTTTAGAGCCAATTCTCCCCTTTCAATTCACTGTTTTGATTGTTCCTTCGTCTCAGGTGTGAAGTGATGCACCCATGTTTCATCCATGGTTATGAATCGACGCAAAAACTCGGCTTTATTGCTCGACTGAAACATCCTCACGACGCTGCTTTTGTTCCATTGTGAGTGAACGCGACACCCATTTTGCGCACACCTTTCTCACGTCTACATTTTCGGTTAGTGTGTGATGTACAGCACTTTTTGGAATGCCTACGATGTCTGCTAGCTCGGTCATCCAATACATTTTGTGGATTTTCTTCACAATTTCTGGCGTGGTCACCTCATTTGGTCGACCACTGCGATGTTCGTCTTGGCAGCTCGTACGGCCTCGCTTAAACTCTGCCACTCAATATTTTACTGTTGTAAACGAAGAAGCAGACTCCCCCAGAGTAGAATCTAGCTCAGCTTTAATATTAGTTGGACTAAAACCTTCAAACTTTAGAAGGGTGGTACTTTCTACCATAGTCATTTGCTTGAAACAACCGCTATATATACGTTCAGGTCGAGCACTTCTGGGACAGCTCTTGTACATTGGAGTAAAAATTTAAAACGTCACCTTAAAGCTTGCAGTAAATGATAAACAATAAGACACTTAACAATGATTTAAATATCATTAACTCCTGAGATGTTATCGCCTCAGAATTGGGGGGGGCAGGCTACCAAGTCTTGCCCCTTCCTATTGAACCATCATTCGCTCAAAATTAGACTACTCATCCATCATCGACGCATCGACTCTATTGCAAACGTTGACTCCATCCAATCATCAGACCTCGGCATTCAGAAGCAGCCCAACAGCAAGTCTCCAAATTGAAACCGATGAACCACCTCTGGCCTTCAGAAGGAAACAACTCTTACTTACGCACTTAAAGTAACTTTTTACTTTCTCTATTATGTATAGTAAGTAGGAGAAGTATTGCATTCCACCCAAAAATTCGTAAGCGAGATTTCAGCGCAACGGCATAACTCAAAAAGGAAAAGTCGGTTAAATACCAAACTTGGTATTTGAGTTTAGTATCTTCCAAGAATGCAACACGAAGATTTCCAAGAAAATCACCCCCACCCCAAGTACCCTTTACGTGGAACATTTTTATAACATTTTTATTTTCTCAAAAATGACTCAACGATTTTGATTAAAATATCATATGTTTAACATATTTTCATGACAAATGAAATGTATACCTTGAATTTTCTGGGAATGTCCCCAAAAGTCCTCTTCATTCTGAATGAGTTTTGCATAACTGGTAAACCGTAAGAGAGAGATGTTCTGGACATACAAAGAGAATGGAATACTCCACATAGCAACCACCTCTTAAACTACTTAACTATCGCTTAAAACCTACCATATTCCCCTTGCATCTACAAGAAAATTAGCAATAAGATTAACATCTCGATTAACATGAAGTAGATGGAGAATAAGCGATTGTAAAACTAGTTTGTACAAGAGTAGAGAAGGTCTTGTGTGTGTAACACATCAGATTTTTTCATCCACAACCTCATGTCCCAAATATTCACCATTCCAACTGAGATACTAGCTTATCCTAAATACCACCAGTACTGGACGCATCAATTAGACCTGCATGTCCACCATGGAGGATCCAGATACCACAAACTGATATGGAACTCGGCAAAAAAGAAAAATCCCTCACTAGCAAGAATGTCTACTTTTCCGAGAATTGACATCTCAATATGCGCAAGGCAAGTACTTATACACAGATGGATCAAAAACGGATCACGATATGGATATGCACTGACCACAGCCACCAACTGCATTGCTTACCATCGCGTGTCTGACAAGTTTTCCATCTTCTTTGCAAACTACTGACTCTCAGGGAAGCACTATCATATATCATGATATCCGATAGCAAACTAATTTTTACTGATTCCGAAAGCTCCCTTGAAGCAATAACAGATCGATCCACGTATCACCCTCAAGTTCATGATATTCACCGCCTGTTCCACTCTATTTTCGTAGTTCTCGACTGGATCCCATCACGTCATCGCCGGTAATGAATTAACGGATTCCATGGCTGAACGAGTTATTCTTCAAAACTTCGTTGATTATTCTACCAAAATCCCTCACCTGGATTTAACATCACACCTCAAGGGAACTCGGGCCAACAATTGGAAACTTCAATGGTTTTCTGCTTCCGACAGCAAACGTCACATAGCTAGGAATAACGAAATTAAACCTTACAATACCATGAAACGCCAAGATCAAATCATAGCAACAAGGATTCGTATAGGCCACTCAAGACTTACTCATATTCATCTCATAACTAAAGATGAAACACGAAATATCGCTTCTCCTCTGCTACCTTAACAATAGAACACAGTCACAAAATGCCAACAAATTGACCTCAAGAGGAAAAGATATGGAATCCCGGTCGAACTCCATAAAGCAATCGAAAGCCCGTCAGTTATTTCAAGTTGATCTTCCTCAGTGACACTGGAATACTAAATAAACTGTAAATCACGCTTATCATATGCCACAATAACCATCAAATACAACTTGTTATAGTTACTGCCTCACTGATCAATTGTATTGTCACCCCTCACAGTATTACTATGTAATTCACTCAGTGTTATATATTATGTCGTCCTCCGTGGTGTAGTATTTACCATGCTAGCCTTTACTTCCCGAGGAAGGGAAGTAAAGCCGGTGGTCCCGTGTCGTAGATTCACGGCACGTAAAAGAACCTCAAACCTGTTAAAGAGGCCTCTGAGCAAAATTACCGGTCTTTCACACCCAATATAGAATGGGACGCTAAGAACCATAGCAGTTAAAGAGCGTCCATAAATAAAACTCAATTTAATATTAACTCAATGTTGGTGGAATTAATTGTTCTTTCACACAAGCCGTGTGTTGGACAGGGTTGGAAAGGTACTTAAAGTACTTACAAAGAATGTAAGTCGCCATTGGGGTATGACATCTCAATACAATTTGAGATCTCCTTGTGGTTTACCGAGAAAAATGCGAATCAGTTGGAGAATTTAATGTCATGTTGCCATGGTAGCTCAGTGGTTAGAGCAATCGGACGGATACCGGGAGATCCGTGGTTCAAATTCCGGCTATGGCATTGAATTTTTCAGTCATCTGATTCTACCTTTGTAACTCAATGTTATTTTCAATGTATTGAAAACATAATTATATAATACGAAGGCTGATCAACAAAGACCGAGACTGATTTTTTCCTGTAGCTTCCGTGATAGTTTCGTATCTGTAACATAAATATTGAAAAGAGCGGGTTTTTATGTATAAAATTGGTAGGCGGCAGCACTCTCGTATTGGTAGGTTGGTAGTAATGCTCTATTTTGTAGACCCTACGTGCAACCAGACAAGGAGGTGATGCATTTTTTAAATCGATTATCACCGGTGATGAGTCATGGCTGCATCATTATGATCCTGAAGGAAAACAAGCCAGCACAGTGTGGAAATCGCCAGGTTCCCCAACACCAAAAAAGGCAAAAGTTGTTCCATCTGCAGGGAAAGTGATGGTGATCACATTTTTTGACTGTAATGGAATGATTTACCAGCATGCAGTTCCCCCTCACACTACTGTAACAGCAGCATACTACTCGCCAGTATTGGCTACACTGAGGAAACACATTGCAAAGAAACGACCAGAGCTTTCTCGGTCTGGGTGGGACTTCATCATAACAATGCACGGCCTCACGTCGCAAATCAATTCATCCAGTTTATGGCTCGATTCAACATTACCTGTGTACCACATCCACCTTATAGCCCCGATCTTGCATCCTGTGACTTTTTATTATTCCCATCACTAAAGGCAAAGCTTAGGGGTATTCGATTTGAGAACTCTGAAGCAGTGCTCAAGAAAAGTGAGGCGATTCTCAAGGACCTGACAAAGAATGGTCTGCAGCGCGTGTACAAGGACTGGCAGAGACGTTATAAAAAGTGCATTGATGTAGGAGGGGACTACTTTGAAAAAGATCATGTAAACATTGAATTGGAGAATAAACATCTGTGAAAAAAATCAGTCTTAGTCTTTGTTGATCAGCCCTCGTATATTCAGTGTAGCGGGCTATTTACTGTGTTGTGTATTACCTTGTAAAAGTCGCTATAAAACCTAAGATGTTTTAGCGACTATAATTTTTTTTCATAAGCTGATGACTTTCCTATTGAATGCCATCGCCAGGATTTGAACCACGGATCTCCCGGTCTTTGTCCGGTTACTCTAACCACTGAGCTACGAATGCAACAGGCCGGCACGATATTTTCACGTCTGATTCTAACTTTTCAACCTTGTCCAACACACGGTTTTTGTGGAAGAACCTCATATTGGTTGAAACTATGAAACCCGAGACTTAACAGCACTGCAGGTCGCCATTGGGGTATGTCACCTTAATACAATTTGAGATCTCCTTGTGGTTTACCGGGAAAAATGCTAATCAGTTGGGTAATTGAATGTACTGCCGGTAAGTTGTCATGGTAGTTCAGTGGTTAGAGCAAACGGACGGAGACCGAGAGATCCGTGGTTCAAATCCCGGCTATGGCATTGAATTTTTCAGTCGTCTGATTCTACCTTTCCAACCCTGTCCAACACATGGCTTGTGTAGAAGAACAATTAATTCCACAGTTAAGTCGCTCAGCAGTATGTCTCGAGGAAGCTGTGATGACACGATGGACGGTGAGAGCTGAATTACATGAAGTACACGAAGGGGCAGGTTCATGAGGGAGGATGCAGGAATCGGTTACTTCAGAAATTGTAGTTGAGATTATGTTTGAAGTAAAGAAACCAGGAGAGGTTTCCGCGTCCGTGCGCGCTACCTACTTCCGTTACACTGATTTAACTTCTGCCGTAGTGTGCTGCCACCTAGTGACATTGACGTAAAACTGTATGGTAGTGGAAGCAGAGTGCGGCAAAAATTTCGCGCTCTAGTGCACTACTTTTAAGTGTACACGACGCATATGTATTTGACCCCATAAGGTAATTACGTCATACCTGTTGCGCATGAAGCTCCTTAAAACATGCATAATTCAAAATATGCTTAGGGACCCTGTTGTCATGTTTCATGAAGTTTAGAGGAGTAGCACGGTAGATTTAAAGGCCATAGATTTTAAATTGCCGCATATACCTACGTTACGTTAAATTGCATTCAAAGAAAAAAATAATCCGCAAATTCACAAGGTGTCAAACGTTAGGGTGTTGACGTGTTCTTGTGCTCTTATGCAGCTGCCGCCACTGATTCCACAAAAAAATTGAATGTCGAGATTCACCGGAAACAGGTGTTTTGAGGCTCGAGGAATCGAGACCCGCGCGCGCGCGTCTTTGAACAGCATAACTCAAAAATGAAATCTCGGTTGGTACTTTAGTGTAGTAAATTCCAAGGATGTGACGCGAAGATTTTCAAGAAAATTCTCCCACCCCAAACTATCCTTTACATGTAGATTTTTTCAGTATTTTCGATTTGGTCAAAAATGGCTCTGCCGTAGGTATATTTAACATATTTACATAACAATTTAAATGTATGTCTTGAATTTTCTGAGAATAGCCTGTGAAGTTCTCTTTATTCCGAAGGCATTTTGTAAGAACTAAAGTGCCGTTGCTATTCAGTTGTTTGAACGCAATGTCATGGAAAGAATGTATAGGGTTGTCTCATAAGTCCTTCGCTTTTCGTTACGTTTCAATCACTAAGAACGCCTGGGAACACACCTCACCCGCAGCACAGCTACGACAGTATTTGCCGAACTTTCCGTTTATAAACTTTAAACACAAGGTAGTTCAAAAGATAAATAACTACGGCAGTTAGGTTTTGTAAACAAACCATTTATTTCCTGCAGTATATACCATTATTGTCGACAATATATTGCCAAGTTCCTGGCTACAGTAGCACGAGCTAAATTGAGCTCCAATGCCAACACCCGAGTTGTAATTCGTGGATTGTTCACTATCGTTTCATGAATTCTTTTCACGTCCGTAACCATTGACCGTCCAGACCGAGGTTTGTCTTTTAGGGAGAAATTCCCAGCTCGAAATCGACTAAACCACTTTTGACATGCTCGTTTCGTTACTGCATCTTCCCCGTAGACAGAACAAATTTTCTGTCGGCATTGTGAGGCGGTTTTACCCTTACAATAGTAAAACAGCATAAGATGTCGGAAATGTTCCTTTTTGTTTTCCATAGTTTGTAAACACAAGTTGACGCTGTTCTATCCAACGTCAGTCACAAATACACACTGACATATCCAATAGTGAGCCTGGTTGTTGTTCTCCAAGTCGTAGGAGTGGTTAGGCAACTAGGATAACTTGAATGTACAGAGGGTTCAGGCGCTATAGATGGAACTTCCGAGCGAAACGAACGAACTTATGAGACAATCCAATAGAATTTCAAGGCCAGCCTGTACCGACTAGCGTTTAAACATTTGACAATCTACTCGGTTTCCTCTTCTTCTACCTACAACGAAATGTATAATGAAAGTATTTCTGCAAAGGTTTATCATGAAGTAGACAGAAATGTGTGCTTTCGTAAGAATGCTTAATAGAACTATACAAAAATAAACGATAATGAATAAGAGAAGTCATCTTAATATAACGCGTAAGAAAATTTCTCGTGGTCATGCAAAGAGCATGCAATCTGAAAGCCATCACACAGTGATCCCCTTTTTAAAAAATCTGACTATCGCTTTAGCCTACTGCATTCTTCTTACACGTTATGTACCATTTTAGTTGAACTGTGCAATATCTCCAAAATAAGCATTGTAGAAAGAAATGTCTTGAATAAAAGTTGCTTGATATTATGGGGGGGGGGAAGTAAATGCCATTAGTCGTGTTTTATTTGGAGGACGTTGTGATAAAGACATTTCTTTCTACAAGCTTTGGAGATAGTTTCAACTTAAATGGTCCAGCTTGTATATACAACATAATGTGTAAATTTGTAATGAAATTTTATTGGATTAACAGTAGTAGGAGAATAAGATTGTGTAAGAATAGTTTGTAGTTAGTAGAGAAAGTCATGTGAAGCAACGCATCGTGTTGTTGTTTTTTTCCCTGTAATTGAATATCCAATACGGTATTTACATGGCAAGTGAGGTATATCAAGAAAAAGCCCCAGTCAGATTGGCCGGTTCATGGGACTTAACCCGCTATCTTCCGAATGCGAGCCACAGACCCTACCGCCTCAGCCATCTCGCCGTTAAATTTAGGAAAATTTAAACTTACAACAGCAAATATTTCGGAAGTAGATAATGTCATAAGAGACATTTCACATAGGTAATGTGTTTTAGCAAGATCTGTAGCGTCTGTGTTACCGAGATGGGTAGCCGAGGTCGTTAAGGCACGGACTCGTCAACGGGAGGTCTGCGATACTGTAGTTTAAGCGGGCGTTGAATTTTTTTTTAAATGCTTCCTTCTTCCTTTCTTTATTATTTCTTTCTCTCTCTCTTTCTTTTTTCAAACACTTGCCTTAGGTAGGTGGGAGAAGTATGTATTACACCCAAAAACTTGATATTAAGATTTTACCGCAAATACACGTGGCTGATGACTCAAAAAAGTTATTTGAAATAAATCGTGCTTTTTGAAGAGATGTACATTTTTGTGCAATAAAATTTTGTCTATTTCATATGGTTTAGTTCATTCATTCAGTATCTGTTTACCCTCCTCTAATGTAGGACTTACACCCCCCAGGACTTACAAGCGGGTGCCTGGGGTCAGAGGCCCGTCGAGGAGCAGACACTCATGGATCAGACCGATGGGTGATCAGCCCGATGCCTGGTATGGGATGAAGGAAGTAGATGAAACGAAATGTGGGTGAAATGGATGAAAGGAAAGGTAATGATGGAGCATTGGTGGAATGAATGGCGGGAGAAAACCCGCCCAGACGCCGCTTCGTCCACCACAAATCCCACATGCAGGTCCCTGGGATTGAACCCGGGCCGCCTCGGTGGGAGGCGAACGGTCTAACCACTCGGCCACGGCGCCGCCCATATGGTTTAATACTCAAATAAAATATATAAAATTCTTTCAGAATAGATTTTACCCGTGTAAAGCATACTTTGGGGTGGAGGGGTTTTCTTGAAAATCTTCGTGTTGCACCCTTGGAAGATCTGAACTTAAATACCTAGTTTTGTATTTATACGACTTTTTGTTTTCGAGTTATGTTCTTCACACACCCACATGGACCTTTTTTTAAAATAATTTAGTTATTATTTATTGAGGGGACTGGTGAAATTTAGATATCCAATTTTGGGGTGGAGCGCAATATCTCCCCTTCCTACTACAAATAGGTGCTAGAGAAAGTAAAAATGCAGATCTCGATTAAATGTAAAATTTATGCAGGATAAAATTGCTGTGCGATTAAACATTTCCTAAATATGTATTCACTAATCCTACTTTGTTTGAATTTTCCAACATTTTAATCAATGAAGTGTTACATGTCCGTTCTTTTGTTTTTCCTGAGCTCCTGCAGAGTACCAAGGTTTATCATGAATAGAAAAACAAACTTTTGTATACATAATTTTCTATGTAGCTATGAAAATAGATGACAGTCCTGTTTTCTTTAAACACACTGCTATTATTGTAGTAGTCGAGTTTTGCAAAACTCCAGGAGCTTGTATGAATTCTGATTATGAGAATTTTTATCTCATTTAAAAATATATAATTCAGTTTTGGAAAACGCATGTAGATTCTAAAGGGAAAATCTCATATTTATGCCCTTCGCATAACGAATCTGACTCGTAAATCAGCATTTGAATCCCAACATGGCGATTTACATAGAGGGATGCAAATTGGATGTTTGCATTGGAGCGTGGGAACATTAGCACAACAAAACACGGTCGAGGGTGTGAAGTTTCACAGCCGAGATGTCCAGGGACCCGACATTTGCATATCTAATTGCCCTATTAGCCTTAGTGATTCAAGTAGGCGGTTACTCCTGTGTGTGATAAGCTACTGCATGTATCGGGAAAGTTCGACGCTTTGCTGTGTCGGGAGAATATGGGCTTGTAGGGGCGTTTACTGTGTCAGGGGATCTAGGTTCACTCCCACGACGTACTTAAAGAGGAAATGGGTTATTGCCTACTTACAATACAGGCGTGTTCTGCAGTTGTTGATGCTTACTGAAAACAGTGTGGAAAATGTAACTTTACACTACAGTAACTTATTTTTCTATACACGTCGACCAAAATAAAGCTGCAGAAATCGAATATTGACATGTTTCAAATTAACAAAATATATTCGATAATATATATGTTTTTCTTTACGCACTCTTCTACAAACTTTTCTTACAAAACATTATTTTCCTATCTACTTCATATTAATAGAGAAGAGTGTTAACAGGAACATTATTACACATTTCGTTGTGGCCACGAGAGAGATACAAGAGACTGAGGTGATCGTGATATCTTTACTAAATGGTTCGCTATATGCTGATTTGAAACTCCATACTCTTCGCATGACCACGAGAAACAAACGAATGGAGACTTAGTCCTTATAAAAATATAACGTTTTGGAAAATTCAGACCAACGAATATCCCGGAAATCGTTAATGCTGGAATTTTTTTTTTTGACAAACGGTTTGTTTCCACGAGATTTACATGTTTTGTGTCTTAAGTTTGCGTCAATCTTACTTTGATTATCACTTACACAGAAATATATAAAATTCATTCATAATACAAAGGACTTAGCAAGTTATTCGCAGAAAATTCAAAATGTAGATGTTGACATGGAAAACAAATCGGGTATTTATGCAACATTTTGTTTTTCAGTAATGTTGTTTGCACACAAACACACACACACCATTTTCTAAAAATGCATTTTATTTGTTTATTGTTTTCATTCAGGGAATCCGAGATAGCGGATGCGCATTGAAATTCTGTCGTCCGACTTAAGTATCCCGCTGAACCTCCGGCGCCGTTTCAGTTACTCTGTTAAGGGCGACTTGCAGTTAATAACTTAATGCACTGTCAAGGCTGGGACTTGAGCCACGGACCCGTGCTTGCAAACAAATTTCATTTAAATGTTACTGAAATTGCATTGTTTTGATTAAATGTTGGAATCTATGTTGAAGATGCATGTATTCGTCTCTACGTAAAACTCAAAAGTCTTGATTATTTATATAGTTGTTGCTACTGAATACGCATCCAAGCACCGATTCCAACCAAATTTTGCGCAGGTAACCTTTGATACAAGGCAAAGGAGAGTAACTTAGAATTTGATATCTCGTCCCGCAATATTCTTCTCCTCTCTATATATAATTTTACTTTCTCTGCCACCTACCCATGGGAGGTAAGAGGAAATATTGTATTGCACCGAAAAATTCAATATCGGGATTTCACCGGAAATACACGTTTTGAGACTCCCTGAATAAAAAAATTAAAAAAGTACCTGTATGCGTGCGTGTGTATGTGTCCGTGTGTCTATAAACAGCAAAACTCAAAAATGGATACTCCGAGAAGTACCAACTTGGCATTTGAAGCTCTGATCTTCCAAAGATGCAACATAATGCAACGACACTATAATGGTAGTAATTAAAACGCGAGTATAATTATCATAGAGCGTTTTAATCACCATTATAGTCAAGTTTCATACGACTGTTTATGCTCGACCAGATATCTAAATGAAATGTTTCATAAGTATTCGTTTCTGGTTTGAGTGATGTGTTACAATCGTTATTCCTTTATCTATGGTTACAATACAATGACCCTGTAGCACCTGTGTCAAACAAAGTTGCTAGCGTTGTGAGACGTACTACGCAGAATAATCGATACTTGTGCTTTCACAGTGTTACGTGGCCACTTCTGATTGGTCGAATACCAATACTTTAATGAACAGGTGTGTTTTAATGAGGCCCATTAAAGTACTGCTTCCAGTCGTATAAATACTACATTTTGGCATGGTCGAGCATAATAATTTTTAAAAAACTTCCTCACCCTAAACAACTCTTTACATGCAAAAGTTTTCCTTATTTTTTATTTTTTCAAAATGGTTCTGACATTTTGATTATAATACCATATATTTAAGGTAGCTGCATGACAAGTGAAATGTATAATTGTAATTTTCTGAGAATAGCCTGTGAAGTCTTCTTCATTCTGAATGTCTTTTGTAATAACTGGTAAACCATAAGATATGGAGTCTTACTATGTAAAGAAATGTAGATCTCATTAAAGCACACAATTCATGTCAAATACTTTCTTTTTGCAATTAATTGTTCTTCCACTCGGCCGTGTGTTGGACAAGGTTGGAAAGGTATAATCAGGCAACTGAAAAATTCTACCTTTCCAACTTTATCCAACACACGGCTTGTGTGGAAGAACAGTTAATTCCATTAACTGACCTAATAGAGGTTGAAACTATGAAGCTCGAGACTTAAAGTATTTACAACACTGTAAGTCGACATTGGGGTGTGTCATCTCAATACAATTTGAGATCTCCTTGTGGTTTATCGGTAAAAATGCGAATCGGCTGGAGAATTTAATGTTGTGCGGGAGTATTGCCATGGTAGCTCGGTGGTTAGAGCAATCGGACGGAGACCAGTATATCCGTGGTTCAAATCCCGGCTAAGGCATTGAATTTTTCAGTCGCCTGATTATATACGGCCTTTCAACAAGAGTGTCCTATCTTTAACATGTGATAGCTGCCGTTGTTTTTGAGTTACAGCTGTCATTTTTTTCATGTGGTTACAGTTGTTATTGACAAATAGCCATGGAACGTTACAGTATTCAGCAAGGCGTAGAAATTGTGAAAATATATTATCAAAATGGATCATCTGTTCGCCAGACCTTCCGTGTATTGCGTGAAGTTTACGGTCTCCATAATCGTCCCTGCGAGAGAACGATTCGGCTTTTGATCGATAAATTTGAAAGAAGTGGTTCTGTCAGCGATCAAAGAACGCCAGTACGTAATCGACGTAAGCGCTCCAACGAAAACATAGGCGCCGTTCGTGAGAGTGTACGCGAGAACGGAAACAAATCAATTGCTCGTCGAGCGCAATAATTGGGGCTTTCGCCGACCACAACTTGACGAATTCTGCATCTGAAGTTTCACGCTTACTTACAAAATGGTGTTGGCTCAAGAACTAAAGCCCAACGACCATAGGATGCGCGTGTATTCAGTGACTGGGCTATGCAGCAATTGGAAGCTGACCCGGATTTTTGTCGAAAAATCGTCTTCAGCGACGAAGCACACTTTTGGATGGATGGTTGTGTTAACAAACAAAATTGCCGCTATTTGGAGCAATCACAATCCAATGCAGATTCAAGAACGACCACTTCATCCCCAAAGGGTTACTGTGTGGTATGGATTTTGGTATGGTGGAATCATTGGTCCATATTTTTTCCTAGACGAAGATGGAGAAGCTGTAACTGTCAATGGAGAAAGATACCAAGCTCTTATAAGGGACTATTTTGGCCTCAATTGGATGGTATGGATCTCAGAAACATCTGGTTCCAGCAAGATGGTGCCACATGTCATACTGCTCTCGAAACAATCGATATTTTGAAGAAGTTCAGAGGTTTCATCATTTCCCGTGGTGGTGATGTTAACTGTAAGAACGTAGGTTTTCACGGCCGGTGTCACAATTATAACTAATATGATTTTCCGGGCTGTTATGCCGTAGTCTGCTGAAGAAAGATTTCCCAGACGTTTCGTCCACAACTGCGGTGGACATCTTCAGTGGCGCGGACGAAGTCTTCTCGGTGAAAGTATCGCAGCGTCTGATGCGTTGGCCGTTAGTGCCGCTCTCTTTATAGTGTGGGCGCTCTCTGCTGATTGGCCCGCTGGTATGAGGGGGCTGGCGCCGGCTGTGTTGTTGCTCTCTTCTGATTGGCTCGCAGTGTTTTTCGGTTTTGTATGACCTTTCTTGTTTTTGATTAGATGCCAGTTACTGTTGAGTTTCAATGCTTCTTCTTTCCTATTGAAATTATTGGGATGTTTATAAATCTCTATTGCTTCGCGTTGTAGCCGGGTATGGTAATGCTTTATGGAGGAAAGAATGTTGGTGTCCTGAAATCTAATAATGTGTTCGCCCTCGGCTTCAATGGCATGTTCGGCGACTGCCGATTTTTCTGTATGGCCCAGGCGGCAGTATCTTTTGTGTTCGCTCAGTCTGGTGTTAGCGCTCCGCTGTGTGGTACCAATGTACACTGAACCACACGAACAAGGAATACGGTAAACACCGGCCGATGACAGGGGGTCTCGGGGGTCTTTGGAAGAGCGCAGTAGGCTGTTTAATTGTCTTGTAGGTTTGAATACTGTTTTGACGTTATGACGGAATCATATGAATGATGACGTTATGAATCATGACGGAAAATCATATTAGTTATAATGGTGATGTTAACTGTCCCCCGAGGTCATGTGATTTAACGCCGTTGGATTACTTCTTGTGGGGTTATGTTAAATCTGGAGTTTGTCAACAAGTCAGAAACAGTAAATGATCTTATGTATAACATCACGCGTGTTATTCGTGAAGTTGGACCTAATTTACGTTCCTCTGTCATTGAAAATTGGGTCAACCGTATACGCGCAACCCAACGAAGTCGCGGCGGTCACTTAACTGATGTTCTCTTCCACACGTAATGACATTAATTATGTTCCAAAAATAAACCTCTATCATTTATAGAACGTGTTTTATTTAAATTCAAAGATAGGACGCTCTTGTCGAAATACCCTATACTTTTTTTTTGCTTGTTGCCCTTAATCATTTTCGAGATATTTCTTGATTTGAATCGCTATTCTTTCTTTATTTCTTCCTTCTTCCACCCCCCCCGTCGTGGTCATGCAAATAGAATGGTGTTTCCAAAGGCATCACATAGTGACACTTTGTTTAAGAATTTGGCTCAGCTGGATTAACAAGAATTAGCTAGAATTAAGCTTCTGTAAGAATAGTTTGTAGAAGAGTGAGCAGAGAAAGTCATGCGTTTACAATATAACAGATTTGTGTAGTTATTATGAATGGCATAATCTATTATGGATAAATACAAACGTTGCGAGGGTGTTAGGTACATGTTGGATTTCTTACCTTGGTATGCTTAACGAACATTAAATATAGCATTAATTTAAATACTAATGGCCTAGTTTCTACTAATATCCCAATATTATAGGTTTTGGAAACACAGAAACGTGTGATAAAATTTCGTGTTTAGTTTTCACTAGTGAATCAAAGCTTTGTGTGCATTTATTCGCTTGTGTGTTGTTTTGCCGTGGTATGAACCCCAGGAACACGTAGCGTTATTATTTCAGAAGGTGTGTAAACATGTCCGGGTAGGCGTTTTATGTCCCCGTGTAGCTATAAATACGTCGTGACGTGTGTGACATTTCTTCACAAGACTGACTGACCTGCGTCTTACCTTGACATATGGCTCAATTTAGTAGCGTTCACAAATATCATCCCGGCCCACGGATTCTGGACCAAGCTTCTATCTCACCCCCGCTTACACTAGAAAACAATCACGTGCAGGGAACAATAGAACAACGCCCACCAACTACGTCATTGCTGTTTGTATGCAAATTCCGTTGTCGTCAGGTGAGCATCTGCAATTTGTACACTGGCAATTGAAAATCGCGACAAGAATCTGAGATAGATCTCTCGAGGCCTACTTTCCTGCGAAAGTGTAACAAGAGGCTTTGAGATACAACTTATCTGATTAAGAGATATTACTCATCATTATTTCAACATAAATAATTTCTTTTTACATTCTATTTAACTGCTAAATAACAAAGCAATACTTAATCTTAAAAGTTAAGTTGAAATGTTACATTAACGGAACAAAAATTGAAACTTTATTTTTTATAACAAACTAATATGTACGATGCTTGATCAAATCTTAAAGCTGTCGTTTTGTTTTGAATTTCCCCCACTTTCTTACGATTTCCCAGTTATCTGAAATCAAGCAAGAATGAGACAGGCTTCACAGATTTTGTTATTTTTATATTAATCTACAGAGTATTCCTACGAAATCTTATTTATTTTTTATCTGTTTATGCTAATCGAAATAAAGCTTTACAGAAATAACTTCACATTTCGCCTTAGGTACAGGGAATAGAGGAAATCAAATCGTTAGTCAGATGTTTAAAAGCTAGTCGGTATATGTTAAAGTCCAAATTCTTTCCATGACATTGCGAGAAACACTTGAATAGCGACACTTTGAAAAGGATGAAGTATTGAAAAATGTAAAACAATAATAACGAATTTTGGAAATGGCTGATATCCCAGAAAGTTATTTGAAATAAAGGGTAAGTTTTAAACAGGTCTACATTTTTGTGTAGTAGCTTTCGTTTATTTCATATAGTTTACCTGTTATATAACATTCCTTGCGAAGAAGGGGACTTAACAGTATTCCCAGAAGATTATAAAATATACTTAAACATTTTATTTATCATTTAAATATCTTCAATATATGGTATTTTAATCAAAATTGTTAGAGACATTTATGGGAAAATAAAAAATATGTTTGGGGTAGTTTGGGTTGAGGCAGATTATCTTGAAAATCTTCGTGTCGCATCTTTGAAAGATATTGAACCTACATACCAAGTTTGATATTTATCCGACTTTTCGTTTTTGAGATATCTGTTCTCAGACGCGCGCGCGCACTTTTTCGAATGTTTTTATTCAATGGGCCTCAAAACGTGATATCTCGACATCGAATTTTTGGGTGGAATACATTACTTCCTCTCTTTACTGTAGATACGTACTAGACAAGGTAAAAAAAATCTGATGTGTTACACTCACATGACTTTCTCTACTCCTGTACAAACTATTTTTACAAACGCTTATTCTCATATGCTTCATGTTAATCTTATTGCTAATTTTCTTGTAGATGCAAGGGGAATATGGTAGGCTTTAAGCGATAGTCAAATGTTTTAAGAGCTGGTTGCTATGCGGCGCATTCCATTCTCTTTGTATGTCCAGGACATAAAAAAACGAATAACGAATTCCCATTTGAGAAAAAGTTTAAGTATTGGAAAATTCAAACAAATAACAAGGAATATCTCGGAAATGGTTCACTCGACAAAAGAAATGCCTACTAAATAAATTGTGTGTTTTAATAAGATCTACTTTTTTGTGTGTAGTAAAATTTTGTTTATCTTTTACGGTTTACCATTATGCAAAAGCCATTCAGAAAGGAGTTTTGGAGTCCTTCCGAGAAAGTTCAAGATATACAGTTTATTTTGTCATGAAAATATCTTAAATATATGATATTTTAATCACAATCGTTAGAGCCATTTTTGAGAAAATCAAATTTTACTATGAATGTTCCATACAAAGGGTAGTCTAAGGTTTGAGAATTTTGTTGAAAATCTTCGTGTCACATCTTTGAAAGATACTGAACCTAAATACCAAGTTTGGTACTTATTCGTCTTTTCGTTTTTGAGTTATGCTGTTCACAAACACACACGAACATGTTTCCAAAAATGCTTTTTTTGGATTCAGGGGGCCTCAAAGCATATATTTCCGGTGAAATCTCAGTATCGAATTTTTGGGTGGAACGCAAAAATTCTCCTACTTACGTAGTAGAGAAAGTAATAAGCCTTTATACAAATAAGCTGTAGAAAACTAGAAAAATAAACGATAGTGGGACCTCTAAACGTGTATCGCCAGTGACATTGCCTATGTGGTAGAGAATTACAAGTATTTTATACGAGATATCTGCAGAATTGTTATAAAACTCTACACATAGAAGTGTTTTTTTGTTATTTCGGCTGTTGCTATAGCAACCAGGATGCTGCATTCATTTGTTTAGAGGTTCGCAATTCGTTAGGAAACCAATACAAATGATAGCCCAAGCTGCAGCGAATGTATCTCTCTAGTTTGGACCCATTAACGTGGTAAGCAAGTCTGTGATTTCCCTTGGGTGGGGTGGAGTGTTGCTGCGACTATTAGATGAACTAGCGGGCACCTGTCAAACTAATGATCCAACTAAATGCTGCTTATCCTTAGTTCAAACGGGGGTTAAATGATATCCCACGAGTATTCCGAGGCCATTCAGGAAACAGAATTCCAATTTTGAAATTTCTACCGTGGTTGAAATTTTTCCAAAGTAGTTTTGGATGATTGAAACAACCTTTTATTTTCTCTACCACGTACTTATAGTAGGTAGCGGAAGTATTGCATTCCAACTAAAATTTTATATCGAGATATCACCATAAATACATCCTCTGTGGCCCCCTGAATAAAAACAAAGCAATTTCAGAAAAAGGTATGTGTGTGTTTGTCAAGAACCAAAATTCGGATAAATACCAAACTTGATATTTGGGTTCAGTATCTTCCAAAGATTCAATACGAAGATTTTCAAGGAAATCCCCCATCTCAAGCTACCCTTTACTTGGAAAATTTTCATTTTTTTTATTTTCTCAAAATAGCTCTAAAGTTTTTTATTAAAATACCTGTCTGTAAGATAAACAAACTGCATAACTTGAATTTTCTGTGAATAGTCTGTAAAGTCAACTTTATTCGGAAGAAATTTTGTATATCGGGTATACCATAAGACATGGATGAAAACTTGCTACACAAAAAAATCTGATGTGTTATACTGACATGACTTTCTCTACTCTTGTGCAAACTATTTTTACAAACGCTTATTCTCCATATGCTTCATGTTAATCGAGATGTTAATCTTATTGCTAATTTTCTTGTAGATGCAAGGGGAATATGGTAGGCTTTAAGTGATAGTCAAATGTTTTAAGAGCTGGTTGCTATGTGGAGTACTCCATTCTCTTTGTATGTACAGGGAATAAAAAATGAATAATGAATTCCCATTTGAGAAAAAGTATAATTATTGGAAAATTTAAGGGAATAACGAGCAATATCTCGAAAATGGTTCACTCAACAACAAAAATGTATATGCCATAAATTGCGTATTTTAACACGATCTACATTTTTTGTGTAGTAAAATTTTGTCTATCTCTTATGGTTTACCAGTTATGCAAAAGTCGTTCACAATGAAGAATACTTTTTGAGACATTCCCAGAAAATTCAAGATATGCATTTTATTTGTCATGAAAGTATCTTAAATATATGATATTTTAATAAAAATCATTAGAGCCATTTTTGAGAAAATTCAAATTTTCGAAAAATGTTCCATGTAAAGGTTAATCTGGGGTGGGGGATTTTCTTGAAAATTTTCGTCTCACATCTCTGGAAGATACTGAACCTAAATACCAAGTTTGGTGTTTATCGGACTGTTCGTTTCTGAGTTGTGCTGTTCACACACAGAACACACTCGGAGATGTTTCCAGAAATTCTTTTTTTTTTATTCAGGGGGTCTCAAAACATATATTTCCGGTGAAATCTCGGTATCAAATTTTTGGGTGGAATACAATACTTCCCCTACTTACTATACGTAGTAGAGAAATTAAAAATGTAGATTACTGCCTCTGTGTTCGAGTACTCGGCGTTCTGATTTAAATGTATAATTTAATAATAATAATAATAATAATAATAATAATAATAATAATAAAGAAAATCTACAGTTCACAGAGCGAGAGCACATCATGTTTCTCAAATCAAGGCTATACAAATGAAAGAAATAAATAACTAATAGCGACTTATACCAGCATTTGAAAATTCAAAGCAAGAACAGAGAATATCTCGGAAATGGCTAATGCCACAAAAATTTACATAAATTGTATGTTTTAATGAGATCTGTATTTGTATGCAGTAAGTGTTTTTGTTTATTTCTTAGGATTTACAATATATACTAAATTAATTCAGAATGAATTTGCAGAAAATTCAAATTATACATTTTGGCGGCGCCGTGGCCGAGTGGTTAGATCGCTCGCCTCTCACCGAGGCGGCCCAGGTTCAATCCCAGGGGCCCGCATGTGGGATTTGTGGTGGACAAAGCTGCGTCTGGGCGGGTTTTCTCCGGATCTCCGGTTTCCCCCACCATTCATTCCACCAACTGCTCCATCATCAGCTTTCCTGTCATCCATTTCACCATCATTTCGTTTCATCTACTTCCTTCCTCCCATACCAGGTATCGGGCTGATCAACCATCCTGGATATTCTGTCTGATCCATGAGTATCTGCTCCTCGACGGGCCTCTGACCCCAGGCACCCTTATTTAGTGCTAAGAAATTGCAATATATAGGTTGCCTGCTGAAAATCCCTGGCCACTCTAATTCAGTAGACACCCACTCTGCATACAGAATGTATTATACTATTACATATGTATCTCTCTTCACTAATTCCAGTTCTTTTTAACTCTAACCATATTTAATTTTAATTTAATTAAATTGTTGTACTAATCCAATACAAAACATATGAGAAAATAAGACCAGCATTCAACCCTGGCTCCATACCGATCATATTTCTAAATTGCAATATTTTCCTTAGTCAACTTTCTTTAATTCTTAATTTTTTACTTTATTATCTCTATTCACTGTTCAGACCCATTCATCTTTTAGCTTTACTTAACCATTACTTCCTGATACGCTCTTATCACGAAATTTCTGTTCTTTTGCACTTAAGTATTATGTGTAACTGGGTTTATTTATACCTAAACTTCTCCTTTTTCGACACCATTCAAAGTCCTGGGGGGGGGTGTAAGTCCTACATACGAGGAGGTTAAACAGAGAAAGAAGAAATTTGTAGTGCAGATATATTAAATTTATAGTATTTTATTTAAAACCTTTAGATCCAGTTTTGAGAAAATAAAAATTTTCCAATTAAAGGGTAGTTTGAAGTGGGGATTTTCTTGAAAATGAAAAGTTGCATCTTAAAAAGATAACTATCGAGCTTGGCATCTATTTCGTTTTTAGTTTTTTAGTTATGTTGTTCACAGATCCCCCCCCACACACACACACACGACCTTTTTCTTAAATAGCTTGTTTAGAATTCAGGGGCCTCAAAACATGTATTTCCGGTGAAATCTCGATGTCAAACTTTTTGGTGTGTTGTAATAGCTTCTTTACCTACTAGGCACATAGTAGGGAAAGTTATGGGAAACTTAACACATGTTTTTGTGTATTCCTTATATAAAGAAAAACTGGAACACAGAAACCCAAAGCTATTGTTGTTTGATATGAGATGGTCTAGGATCTCAGGCGCGTAGAAACACACCATGAAGGAGGTGGACGTCTTGCCGTCTGCCCTTAGGGGTGTAAGGTCGTCATTAGTGAGAGTGCAGGGAACTACCTTACCGACAAGCTCATTAAGCACGCTGCTATGACGTAGGCGTGCATATCGATTGTTGCAGCAAGGGAGTTACACGCTTTAGGTGTCGAGGTTAAGTAGCTCTGAGCTTGGTCACTTCCTGCTTGCTCTACTGTACCATACATCGACGTCTACTACTGTTTTGTCCAACGAGACAACAAATAAAAACCAATACATCTGGAAAAGGTTAAATTTAGCACTGCGTGAAAAGAACGCAGATAACCCATTCAGAAAACGAGGTGACGTCACGGCACCTGGGGGTTGTCATGGCTACGGGAAAATTCGCACCTGCGCTATTCACCTGTTTATGGGAAAGGCTTTTAGACCCGGGCAGACCGCCCAAGCCCAGCCATGTCCTGGGTTCACGTACAGGCTAAGCCTAACGCAACAAGTCACGTATTGACTTAGCATCTTTTGGATGCGAGCAAATTCTAACCTTACGTGGAATTAGTTCATTGCAAAGTTGTTAAAATGCAATTCGAGCTTTAACTGATTGATTTTGGATATGGTGATAATGGATATGTGAACTGGTGCAATGCCTTGATGAAACAGAACTTTCTTTTTCGCTAAATGCGGCCGTTTTTGCTTGATTTCATCATTCAAACGCTGCATTAAGTTCGCATAATACACGCCATTGATTGCTTTTCCTTTTTGAAGATAATCAACGAAAATTGTCCCACGCGCATCCCAAAAAGACTGACGCATGTCCTTGCCTGCAGATCTAACTGTCTTCGCTTTCTTTGGTGCCGATTCTACCCTTTCAATCCACTGTTTTGACTGTTCCTTCGTCTCAGGTGTGAAGTAATGAACCCATGTTTCATCCATGGTTATGAATCGACGCAAAAACTCGCTTTATTACAGCGAAACATCGCCAAACACTCGACTGGAACATCCTCACGACGCTGCTTTTGTTCCATTGTGAGTAAACGCGGCACCCATCTTGCGCACAGCTTTCTCATGTCTAAATTTTCAGTTAGTGTGCGATGTACAGCACTTTTTGAAATTCTTACGATGTCTGCTAGCTCGCGCACTTTTAGCCGACGGTCATCAAATACCATTTTGTGGATTTTCTTCACAATTTCTGGTGTGGTCACCTCATTTGGTCGACCATTGCGATGTTTGTCTTGGCAGCTCGTACGGCCTCGCTTAAACTCTGCTGCTCAATATTTTACTGTTGTAAAAGGAGCAGACTCCCCCAGAGTAGAATCTAGCTCAGCTTTAATATTAGTTGGACTAAGACCTTTCAAATGAAAGTATTGTATCACATAACGATGAACAGTTTTATCTATGTTTACAAATTCGCTGAGAGAGTTCACTATTAATGGCTCGCAAACAATTACTAAACAACGTAGCATCATTAAACTTCAGACTTAAGCTTTACAAGGTTGGTACTTTCTACCATAGTCATTTGTTTGAAACAACAACCGCTATATATACGTCAGGTCGGGTACTTCTGGGACTGCCCTCGTATATCTGATGAGCAAACATTCAAAGGTATTCTCTCTCAAAAAAAATGTTACCCTTATCATGTTATTTGTCTTGTTTATGCCCGACTTGTATGACAATTATTCCATCCAAATAAGCTTTAACCTACTCAAATTATGCATTGAAAATCGCACTTTCAACCAAAAAGTATTTCCTCCATAGCCTGCTTTCACCAATCTGATTGCTGATTGGTCAGCCATTTTGTTTATACTCTTTCGTTTATATAATTGGAAGAAAAAGTGACCAGTTTAATTAAAATGGAAGAAGAATGGGATGGAGTTCTAGTGAAAGTTCCATTGAATCGTCCAGTTTCTAAAAAAAAGGAGCAGATGATGTAAAATTACTTGCAGCTGAATTTGGGAATTGGGAGAGTTTACCTGAACACCAGGTGATAGAACCTGTTTTATTTTTCTTGGTATTTGTTTTTCAGACTTTTGAGACAGTGGAAGGGGAAGGTAAAAAACCAGTTGCTCGTGCCCAAGTCAGCTACGTGTGGCGGCTCTTTGTAATAGCTTCCGCACCGGCCGTCCTTATCTGTCACTTGCACTGTCTAGAAGACTTTGACAAACAACATAAGGCAGTTTTATACAATCATGTGGGCTACAAAATAAAAATGTCAGTTGTAATTGTGGGAGGGTGATGTAGACGTCACCGTTTGAACAGTGTTATTGTCATAATTCCATTACATGAGCACATTAACAATTAAATTATGTTGAAGCAAAACTAATTTTCTTGTGGTGGCGTGTTATAACTTACGTAATGTCACTCCAAAAGTTTTGAGAATATACACAATAAAATACTAAAAATTTAGATTAGATCATTGCATCTTTTCAAAAGATTCTCCATTGCATTCTATACACCGTCTCATCCTTTCAAGCCTGTTTTCAAATGCTGAACGCCATTCTTCTTTGGAGAGAGTGCAAGTACCTTCTTCGTATACAGCTACTGCGGCTTCAGGTGACTCAAATCGTTGACCTCGAATTTTTCTTTGATTTTGGGGAATAGAAAATAGTCGCAAGGGGCCAGATCTGGACTGTAGGGAGAATGGAACAAATACCTGACTCCTGGCTCTTACAGAAATTGGGTTGTTTCTTGTGCAGTGTAACAAAATTCCACGCAGACCAGTCTTAAGACGTTGTTTTCTCTATTCATTCAACACTTGTGGCAGACATTTTGTGGTGTACCATCTGGCAGCGGAATCGTAACTATGTGGCCACTCGTTGAGAAGAAGGAACAGATCATCTTCTTGCCAACAGTTCTCGTTCGCTTCGCTTTTGTTTGGGTATCTTCTCCTGGGAAGACCCAGACCGATGACTGTCGTTTAATTTCTGGATCATACTGGTAAATCCAGCTTTCGTCACTTGTTACAATGTTAAATATGTTTTTGGATCCTCCTCCAATGAATTTGTCAGTGATTTTCTGACACCATTTTTTAGGGGTTCGTTTTCGTCAACTTCTTCGGCATTTGGACGTTACGCCAGCGCCGGCCCTTCCAAGGGGGGAAACGCGTTTTCCTCCATGGTTGCGCGCTGAGGCCCACTTTCACCTTGGGCTAACGTCTATGCCGAAGACTGAGACCCCTGCTTCAGTCCTTAGATCCGCCTTTTTAGAGCTTCAGGCCCAATTCGGAGACTGCCATTTTTTATATACTGGTGGGTCTAAGACTGATGTTGGAGTAGGGTGTGCCTTTGTTTCTGGTGAAACTAGTTTTACTTTTCGTTTACCGGGGCAATGTTTGATTTTTACCGCCGAACTTTTTAGTATTTATCAGTCACTTTTATACGCCCAGCGGTACGACTTACGGAACTGTTTTATTTGTTGAGACTCCCTGAGTGCTCTTCAAAGTATTCGGGCGCTGTACAATTACCACCCCCTCGTACAGCGCATACATGACCTGGTCCACTCGCTTGGCGCCTCTGGCATTCGCGTCTCCTTCATGTGGTTTCCAGGTCATGTGGGCATCTCAGGGAACGAGTCTGCCGACGCCGTTGCCAAATCGGCGATTTTGTTATCTAGATTTTTTACCTCTGTTGTTCCCTCGTCAGATTCGTGTGTTATTTTACGTCGCCGCATCCTCTCGCTTTGGCGCGATGAGTGGAAGGCCCTCCGGGGGAACAAATTGTGGGAGGTTAAGCCTCTCCCGTTAGTCTGGGGTACCTCTTCTCGTTCTACACGTCGGGAAGAGGTACTTTTAGCCCGTTTACGAATTGGACATTGCCTTTTTAGTCATAGTTACCTGCTCAGTGGTGACCCCGCTCCACTGTGTCAGCAGTGTGATGCACCCTTAACGGTGCGTCACATTTTAACTGAGTGTCAAGCTTTAGCTCCACTGTGTGTTCACGTGGGTCTGCCTGTTGACATAGCCAACGTTTTGGCAGACGACGCGCATGCTGTAGAATGTCTTTTACGTTTTATAAGTGACATTGGTTTTAATCAGCGCATTTGATGCGCTGAGCGTCTTTTAGCTTTGAGATTTTATATTGTCGGTTTTAATGGGGCTCTTTTCCCCGACGGACATAAGGCGCTCATGTCCCTTGCATTCTACAGTTCTTGACACGTTGTTTTATTCTTTTAGTGACCATGATTTTAGTGTGTAAATTTTAGTATTTGGTCTTTGGTCTGTTGTGTTTTTTAGTGTTTTTGACCAAGCGGGTTTGTGCGTGGTTTTTTAGTTTTTTGACTTTTCAATTTTATATTTTATACTTTGTAAGGGCGCTAATAACCAATGCAGTTGAGCGCCCTTAAGCTCCATCTCATCATCATCATCATCATCTGACACCATTTCTGCTCATTTGTGAGGTGGTGGGGGATCCAGAGCTTCCTGACGTCAAGTTTTCACTGCTGCCGATCCAATATTTAGGGCTTCTTGAATCTGGCCATATGTGCAAGGATGATCTTCCCGCAACATGCGCTCTGTTTTCACCACATTTTCATCCATAGTTACTGCAGCCAGCCGTTCTGCTTTGTCTTCATCTTCGAGGGAATCCCGTCCTCTTATAAACTCTGCATACAATCGGTAAATGGTGGATTGCGAAGGGCAAAGATCCCCAAATACACGATGCATCTTTCAAGGCATTCTCTCTCCCCCAAACCGAGCAGGGAGATGCTCTCACTTGAGATCCATCCTAGTGTATGGCGTAGCAACACCTGCTATACATACACACGCGGTGCTGACGATGCACGCTGTTGGAGTGCGCCCAGACATACATGTTGCTGTCTGAACTTCAATCTGAAGTTCGGAAAAGCTGCTTTGGATTACCACTACTTAATGTTGCCTATTCTCAAAACTTTCAGAGTGACCCCCCATACACAGAAGAACATATAAACTATATTTTATGACACGGTTCCTATAGTATACATCAATAAAGAGAAATCAGTTTTCGAAAAAGTGCATTTGGTGGAGAAATTACCTTTTGATTATTTGCTCCTTATCTACACAAAATATATAAATAAAAGTTTAGTTGTGTTCTCTTAAAGAGTAGATGAAAATTGATCTATCGTCTCCACTTTATAAGATTCTAGCAGGCAAATTAACAGAGAGAACAAATCATATTATTGTTTACGTATTCTGGGGTTTTCAAGATTTTTCTTTTGATCGGTTTTATATTTTTTTACTTTCTCTACTACGTATAGTAAGTAAGGGAAGTATCGTATTCCACCCAAAAATTCGATACCGAGATTTCACCGGAGATACATGTTTTGAGACCCCCTGAATCCAAAAAAGGCATTTTTGGAAACATGTCCGTGTGTGTGTCTGTGAACAGCATAACTCAGAAACGAACAGTCGGACAAACACCAAACTTGGTATTTAGGTTCAGTATCTTCCAGAGATGCGACACGAAGGTTTTCAAGAAAATCCTCCAACCCCAGATTAACCTTTACATGGAAGATTTTTCGAAAATTTTTATTTTCTCAAAATTGACTCTAATGATTTTGTTTAAAATGTCATATTTTAAGATATTTTCATGGCAAATAAAATGTATATCTTGAATTTTCTGGGAATATGACAAAAACTCTTCTTCATTCTGTACAACTTTTGCATATCTGGTAAACCGTAAGAGATAGACAAAAGTTGACTACACAAATATGTAGATCTCGTTAAAACACACAATTTATGTCATATACATTTTTTGTGGAGTGAACCATTTTCGAGATATTCCTTGTTACTTGTTTGAATTTTCCAATACTTACACTTTTTTTCTCAAATGGGAATTCGTTATTCGTTCTTTTTATGTCCTGGACATACAAAGAGAATGAAATACTCCACATAGCAAACAGCTCTTAAAACATTTGACTATCGCTTAAAGCCTGCCATATTCCCCTTGCATCTACAAGAAAATTAGCAATAAGATTAACATCTCGATTAACATGAAGCATATGGAGAATAAGCGTTTGTAAAAATAGTTTGTACAAGAGTAGAGAAAGTCATGTGAGTGTAACACATCCGATTTTTACATACTGGATATGGTGAATTTATACTGGAATTTAATGATTACATACTGGAAAAATTGGATGAAATATCCAGACAACAGTGATTTATTTCGGATTAAATTTTCAGGCGATTGGTTCTTGCAAGATGTTGTTAATGAAATAAGTATTTTTGCATGTTCTTATTTTGCATGATGTCTATCGTTTCATAATTTTTCATTTTATGTAAAAATCCTCAAAAACGTTTTTATAGGCTACACAATATTTCTAGTATTTTAAAGATTGTTGCAGGGGGGTTAGGAGGAGGCTATAAAGAATAAAAAAATCTGCAGATATTTCATTCGCATTTCTGTGAATATCCGTGAAATTTTTTTAATCATTTTTATGAATGACACATATAAGAGTTTTTGAAATTACAGTTTTAAGAGGTAAAGGAGAGAATTCAGTATAAAAAAAACTTCTAGTTCATTGTACATAAATTCATAAAGAATACAAAGAGTAATTAAATTAAATCATATTTCGGGATTTAAAAAGCCATCTGTGCAACATTCGGGTATGATAGCTGATACCGCGGCTGCATATTATAGCTGTGGAAACAAACAAAACCAGTAAAGATGTTAGGATTAGGACTGCGCTACGGGGGGACGCGCAGAGATCAGTAACAAGCGTGATCACCCAGCCGGAGAACTCTGAAGTAGTATTCTTCATTATATTTATTTTGCTGTTGAGCCCCACGTTTGGGAGCCAATTTGAAGTAACATTATATGTGTATGTTTATTCCACATGTTGAAGCCATTTTGTGACGTGATTCTTTGTTAGCTTTGTAGCTCCATCTGGTGTTAGCAATTTGCGGCAGTATTAGTGTTAGTTTGAAAGAATTCTACTGTTATTTTATTTAATTTTTGTTCACTGTCTTCCGGCTAGCTATAATCTTTTGGTCAAGCACTTCTCTTTATACAGGTTGTGTAAACGGAAGGGAGTCTCTTATCCAAAAATAACACTGATGAAGAAATTTGTTTTACGCTTTTATTGTCGAAACACAGTCACTATCACATTTACACATTGATCTTGACACTCGCCAAACTGAAACTGTTATAATAACTTCATTACTGATCACTCTTAATTCGCGTACTTCAACTTTTTGTATAATTAACTTTACAACACTTTAGATTTTTCATAATTCTGCTACGCGTAACTTGTGAATCGATAGCCGACGTGTAATATTTCTGCTGAACTGACGGACTGAAGGCGACGTGTATCATACAAATATTTTCGACGAACTGACTGACTTAAGGCGTCGTGTACTTTACAAATATTTCTGCTGAACTGACGGACTGAAGGCGACGTGTATCATACAAATATTTTCGACGAACTGACGGGAATGCGACGTGTAGTGTACAAAGAATTTTGATGAACTGTCTGACTTAAGGCGACGTGTACTTTACAAACATTTTCTGCTGAACTGACGGACTGAAGGCGACGTGTATCATACAAATATTTTCGACGAACTGACGGGAATGCGACGTGTAGTGTACAAAGAATTTTGATGAACTGACGGGGTCTTTACCTCTAACCTACCTTTTATACTCCTTCACCCAGATATGCCTAAAGATTATAACTGAGCTGCAATTGGCTAATAAAACGCGCCAACATTAGCGTCCATTTTTATATCCAATGAAAATTATGAATACATATGCTCTAGGGATATGTTCCAGAAGATTCTAAAAGAAAAACGCGCCAACATTACGTAACTTCCTCGTTTCCAATAATGATAAAACAGCTCACCCCCTCGCTGCATTATTGCACGCTATTATTGTCAGTTTCAGTAAGGCATTAAAAACTTACTTCTCAACAATAATTACAATAAACAAATATCTCAAATTAATGTCACATAATAATGCATATTCATACTATAATCACTCTTTACATTTAAGTAATTTGTGATACAAATTACTGCATCAACTCTCACGGCAGAGATTCGAGCTGCCTCTATCTAACGGGGCCGATGAGAAGTTCCAACACGCAAGCCATCTGCGCCATTTGTCCAGTCGACCTATACATAGCCCCGGAGTCAACCTGTAACGTGAAAAAGGAAGGTGAAGTGAGAGGGAATGAGGGAGAGAGACAATGAACCTTCCCAGCATTCGCGTAGTGACCTGGGAAAACCCTAAAAAAAGTATAGGTCAGGAAGGTCGGCCGAGGGAATCGAACGCATAACCTCCGGAATGGGGTCAGAGACGCAACCGCCGGAAACATCCCGTTCGGTAGTAAAGATGTTAAGTTAGGCACAACACACATTTGAATACTGCTGCAGTTTTACTGCAATATGACTCGATGCAATGCTGGAATTTTGCCACAACTGATACGAGTATTATAAGTACTGGAAACATACTGGAATTTTAAACCTTCAAGGCAGTAGACACCCTGAGAACATAAAACCCACTGCCACCAAAATTTCAACGACCTATGTCAAATCCTTATGATATTAATGTTTATTTATAATTAATAGTTCTTTATATGGTGATATAAAATGTTCCTTGGACCCTACGGTTCATCGTATCACTCCCAAATTTTTAATTTGAGCTTAAGCATAAAGAAATTGTTATACAAACATTTCTTAATTCTAATTAGCTTAAGAGAAAAAAAAACATTTTGTGTCCATGTTACTGAATTTTTAAACTTTTTCTATGTGGGTAATGGAAAAAAATTTTTGATGTGATGCATTCACATGAATTTCTCTACCCTCTATCATTTATTAATGGGTATACAAAGTATTCTAACTAAAGCTCATTTTTCTATCTACTATATCTTAATCCTGATAAAGCTTTCCAGAAATAGCTACACTGCACATTTCGTTATAGATACAAAGAGAACAGCGATAGTCAAATGTTTAACAACTGGACGCTATATGCTGGCCTTAAAATTCCATACTGTTTCCATGACATCGCGAGAAACAATTGAATGCTGACAGGACTTTAACAGAATTACCAAGAAATGAACAATTCGAGCCTTTAATAACAGATATCTCAGAAACGGCTTATGCTACAAAAAAACTTATTTTTAAATAAATTGTGTGTTTTAATGAGATCTATTGTAGTGCGTTTTCTCTATTCCTTAACGTTTAGGAGTTATACAAGATTATACAAAATTTCTTCTAGAAAATCAAAAATTTTGAAACATGTACTATGTAAAGGGTAGTTTGGGATGGGGGGATTTTGTTGAAAATCTTCGTGTCGCATCTTTGGAAGATATTGAACTTAAATACCAAGTTTGATATTTATGCGATTTTTCGTTTTTGAGTTATTGTTCACAGACAGACACACGGACGTGTTTCCAAAAATGATTTATTTGGATTCAGGGGGCCTCAAAACGAATTTCTAGTGAAATCTCGGAATTGAATTTTTGGGAGGAATGCAATACCTCCCCTACTTACTATACTAGTAGAGAAAGTAATAAAAATGTTCATATTGATTGCGAATTTTCACACATACAATTCTTAAAGAGGAATTTAAAAATTGTTTGAGATTGCAAAGTGCTTAATATTTGAGTATCATGAAGTTGGTCACTTCCGTGAAAAGGAATATCAAAATATGTCCATGCTAAGGGTTCGCCTTCCACCGTCAGCTGAGGAAGTATTTTTAACACTTAAATGATTTCAGTCTAATTATATAATAACAGCCCGCCTTAAAGTAATAGGTATATGTAACAGTATGCAAAAAGTGTATATTACAGTCATTGTATATGTATATATTATTGTATACATGTGTAATAATGTTATGCAAATGTATTACGTAATTTAATAATGTAGGAGCTGTGAGAATAATAGGTTAAAAGTTGCTAACAATAAGGTAACCTTGAGAAAATAATGAATTTGAAAGTTTAATGCTACTTGTGATTCTTGGAAGCAATAATGTAATTTTTGTGACGGTTCGTAAAATAGCCAATCAACAACCAGAAAAAGCTTTAGTTAATTAAAGGTATACTATTGGAGTAGGATTAGCCAATCAGAAACTGAAATATAGCAAAATTTACAAATTCAGAAGTCAGTTACTTGTAGACAGTGTTCCTAACCGGACGCGAGATGCGTCCTCGAGAAATTTAATACGTATTCAGTGTGAGACAAAAATAGTTTACGTGTTAAAAACTGCAAGTAATTAATAAAAAGAATCTCACAGCTCTCTCTATATCAGTGAAGTGTTATTTAAATCGTGTCAAGCATTAATAAAAAGGAGTGAAGTAAAAATTATAATCTGGTAAGTCTACATTCTTAGCCGCACCACTCCCTGCTAAGAAATCCATGTCTCTAACAATAATACTGGCGCAGCCGAGGCAAACATAAATATATAATATTTAAAGAAGCAGTCAAAAATTACAAAGTTAATATATTTTTTTAACATTTGGGGCAAAGGCCACCGGAAAGTACATTGGCGAAGGCTACCGGAAACTTTTTACCATGTGTGCGGTTGCAACTACTTCAAGTGTTCGGCTCCCCAACAATCGACTACAATACAACTCCAACAACAAAATAACCTTCCACCTCAGGTCAATACGAAACTTTGTTGCAGTCAGGATATCGAATTTTAGTCCGATTGCAATACTAACTCTGTGTATTTATGTCATTAAACACGTTATTCAACTCTTTATAATGCATATCCCCTGCATAAACAGTTCCAATCTCTAATCCTATCACAGCTGTTGCTTCTGGAAATATTTAGTTTTTCAAGCATAAACAATCCAAAGCTGCTATATCGTATGTGATATGTAAATATGGAATGATTTGATCACAAAAGTTACCTCTTCTAACTGGGAGAATAACAATACAGACATAGCGTTACACATTAGGCGCGTTTGCATAATCTTGTGTAGCGTCCTGGTATTCAGTGGACAGTTTAAGAAATACGTCTAAAATCGCACTTTTTACTTTCTCTACTATGTATAGTAAGTAGTGGAAGTATTGTATTTCACCCAAAAATTCGATACCCAGATTTCACCGGAAATATATGTTTTGAGACCCCCTGAATCCAAAAAAGCATTTTGGAAACATGTCCGTGCGTGTGTCTGTCTGTGAACAGCATAACTCAGAAACGAACAGTCGGATAAACACCAAACTTGGTATTTAGGTTCTGTATCTTCCAGAGATGCGACACGAAGGTTTTCAAGAAAATCCCCCACCCCAGATTACCCTTTACATGGAACAGTTTTCGAAAATATTAATTTTCTCAAAAATGGCTAAAACGATTTTGATTAAAATATCATATGTTTAAGATATTTTCAAGACAAATAAAATGTATATCTTGAATTTTCTGGGAATGTCTCCAAAAGTATTCTTCATTGTGAACGACTTTTGCATAACTGGTAAACCATAAGGGATAGACAAACGTTTACTACACAAAAAATGTAGATCGCGTTAAAATACACAATTTATGTCATATACATTTTTGTTGTTGAGTGAACAATTTTCGAGATATTGCTTGTTATTCCCTTAAATTTTCCAATACTTTTCTCAAATTCGTTATTCATTTTTTTTGTCCTGGACGTGCATAGAGAATGGAATATTCCACACGGCAACCAGATCTTAAAATATTTGACTATCGCTTGCAATTCCCCTTGCACATACAACAAAATTAGCAGTAAGATTAACATCTCGATTAACATAAGGCATATGGAGAATAAACGTTTGTAAAAATAGTTTGTACAAGAGTAGAGAAAGTCATGTGAGTGTAACACATCAGATTTTTTTCGTAGTGTTAGCCGCTTTCGAAATATTTCATGTTGCAAGTTTTAGACCTTTCTTAAGCGTCGCCAAACGGGCGTGCTTTAAAGTTTACGATTCTTGCTTCTTTCTTTTTTTCCATTGCAGCAGCTTGTTTCCACGAATAAACATTTAAAAGTCATGTACTAACTTTCTTGCTCAATTTGAAACACTTGCTAAGTAAAAACACATAGTAACGTGGCGATGATAGAATAATCACTTTTATATGAGTAGTATAATATACCAGCAATATATAAGAACTGTCGTTGGCAGAGAAAGTCGTGTGCATGTATCACATCTGATTTTTATATACTTGTGGTGTACCAGTCATGAATGAAGAGGACTTCAGAGATAAAATTTAATTTTTTATGGAAATTTCTCAAATGCACGGCATTTTAATTAAAACCGTTAGAACCATTGTAAAAAAGAAGGCAAGCAGAACTATGCATGTAAAGGGCGCTTTGAAGAGTGTTTTTGACGTCATGTTCTTCACAGAGACGCAATGCAGTGCTTCCTATGCCTACCATTGGCAAGTGTCAGATAAAGTAAAATGTGGAAAGTGAAGAAGTATAAATAAATAACTTTCATCAAAAAGTTCTGCACCTGACAACATACCACATGAACTGCTAAAGCAATTTCCTCTAGAAGGACTTACATACCTTAATGAAGTATATAACTTTGTCTGGATAAATAAAGTGGCGGCTCGCAATAGTGGTAGCGATACCAAAATCCAACAAGGACCATTATTTTTCCACAAAACTTCAGACCTATTGCTCTCACAAACACTAATGGAATACTCGATTACCCGAAGATTAAAATGCATTTTAGATCAACAGAACTTTTGCACTCGAAACAGAAATCGTAAATGCCTTCTCAAAATCACAGCAACTCTCTATGATAAACTTAGACCTAAAAAAATTCTGATGTGTTACACTCACATGACTTTCTCTACTCCTGTACAAACTATTTTTACAAACGCTTATTCTCCGTATGCTTCATGTTAATCGAGATGTTAATCTTATTGCTAATTTTCCTGTAGATGCAAGGGGAATATGGTAGGTTTTAAGCGATAGTCAAATATTTTAAGAGCTGGTTGCTATGTGGAGCATTCCATTATCTATGCATGTCCAGGACAAAAAAAAATGAATAACGAATTCCCATTTGAGAATAAGTACTGGAAAGTTAAGGAAATAACAAGCAATATCTCGAAAATGGTTCACTCAAAAAAAATGTATATGGCCTAAATTGTGTATTTTAACGCGATCTACATTTCTTGTGTAGTAAAATTTTGTCTATCTCTTATGGTTTACGAGTTATGCAAAAGTCGTTCACAATGAAGAATACTTTTGGAGATATTCCCAGAAAATTCGAGATATACATTTTATTTGTCATAAAAATATCTTAAACATACGATATTTTAATCAAAATCGTTAGAGCCATTTTGAGAAAATTAAAATTTCCAAAAATCTTCTATGTAAATGGTAATCTTTGGTGGGGGATTTTCTTGAAAACCTTCCTGTCGCATCTCTGGAAGATACTGAACCTAAATATCAGGTTTGATGTTTATCTGACTGTTCGTTTCTGAGTTATGCTGTTCACAGACACACACATGGACAGGGGGTCTCAAAACATATATTTCCGGTGAAATCTCGGTATCAAATTTTTGGGTGGAACACAATACTTCCCCTACTTACCGCACATCATTAGGACATGTTTGGACTTCAGTTTCAGAGGAAAAATTATAGCAATTATTTACAACTCTCTTCATAACCGCAGTATCAGGGTGAAAGCCAACGGCATTCTCTCCAAAGAAATCCAAATAGAAAATCTTCCTCAGAGCTCAGTGATCAGTGTGACCCTCTTCCTCGTAGCTATAAATAATATATCATCTCTTCACCCACCACTTAAGGCATGCGTTTATGCTGACGACCTTACAATTTTCTGCCAAGGCAAAAACATAGCCACCGCTCAAAAAATACTTGTCAGCTTTAAATGATCTCTAAGAGTGGTCGTCTACTACTGGCTTTAAATTTCTCCAACAGTAAAACGAAATGCATCAGCTTTAAAACAAAAATCTTCTTGAGCAGGACCTTGAACTGCATCTTACTGAAGTGAAACTCGACGTAGTTACAACCACAAAGCTTCTGGGTGTTGTTTTGGACCATAAACTTTCACGGAACCCTCATGTTAAATACTTAAAGAAGCTTGTACAAAACAACTCAACATTATCAAGACTTGCCGCAAAAAAATTGGGATGCTGTCTTATTCACGCTTCTCAGAGTCTACAAGGCCCTCATTAGGTCCAAACTGGATTATGGAGCAATTGTATACACTCCGCAGAACATTCAACTCTCAAAACACTTGACTCCATTCGGTCTACTGCCCTAAAGCTGGTGTTAGGTGCATTTGTTACCAGTCCAAACTCAAGCCTCAAAATAGAAGTATATGAATTGCTTTTAAATATTCGCAGAAAAATATTAACATATACCATAAAGATCGCCTCACATCCATCTCATAAAATGCAAAGCTATGTCCTTCCACTTCACAAATCGTATCGGATGGCAACAAAACGACATAGTACTCCGTTTTACATTAGAATACTCCAATAAATAAATAGATAGATTTTAAAATCCCTTTGATCTATCCAGTTATATTGGTTGCACCACACACTACTGGCATATACAGGCACAGCAAAAAAAACTACGAACCGCCTGCGCGGTGTTTTTCCTGACCACTTCTTCGGCGCTCGTTGCCGTCTGCAGATATCATAGAAAGGCGCGGATGAAACCATAACACATTTTTAAAACTACTTTTAAAGGCTTTACTTACCAACTTTACGAAAGGAGATGCTGAAACTGGTCACACGCGCACTTTTGTGTAAACACTGGTAGTTAATTAAAGTAAGTTTATACAAACTATTTTTACAAACGCTTATTCTACATATAGTTCATGTTAATCTTATAGCTATTTTCCTTGTAGGTGCAAGGGGAATTGGTAGGCTTTAAGCGATAGTCAAATCTTTTCAGAGCTGGTTGCTATGTGCAGCATGTCCAGGACATAATGAAACGAATAACGAATTCCCATTTGAGAAAAAGTAGTATTGGAACATTCAAACAAATAACAAGGAATATCTCGGAAATGGTTCACTCCACAAAAAAAAATTCCATATGACATAAATTGTCTGTTTTAACGAGATCTACATTTTTTTTGTGTAGAAAACTTTTGTCTATCTCTTACGGTTTACGAGTTATGGAAATGTCATTAAAAAAGAACAGGACTTTTGGGGCCATTTTCAAAAAATTCAAGATACACATTTGATTTTCCTGAAAATATCTTAAACATGTGTTATTTTAATCGAAATCGTTAGACCCATTTTTGAGAAAATCAACATTTTCGAAAAATGTCCCATGTAAAGGATAGGCTGGGGTAGAGGGATTTTCATGAAAATCTTTGTGTCGCATCTTTGAAAGATACCAAACCTAAATACCAATTTTGGTACTTATCCGACTTTTCGTTTAATCATTTTTAGAAAAAGGTCCGTGTGTGTGTGTGTCTGTGTCTGTGTCTATGGTGCCATCTCGTTCGGTTTATAAGAGTGTAAAAAAAACAATTTTTTTTTTTTTTTTTTGCAATTTCCCCTTAAGATCCTACGCATATAGATATTTCTGACAAGGTTTGGTGAGTATGGTTGATGTACCACTTGTATGGCTAACATATTTTTCAGAAAGAATTTCGTTACATCTGTTGGAACCCAACCAAATATTCTGTTGACGTCGCTTAGGAGCAGACAAAGCTGGTACTCCCCTAGATTGCAATAGCATTTTTTCTTCCGAAAGGTTTCCACTCAGCCCTTACTACATCTCTCCATGACTGGCTTCAAACAAATCCGTAGAAACAAACAAGAACCAATGAGTGATGTCATACTGTATCATAAATTACGTCTCTTAATGAATTCTATTCTGCTCTGATTGGTGTGATCAACTAGAGCTGTGCTAGCCCGATTAATATAATTAGAGATGTGACCTTATACAGGAAGGGGTGATTGAGAAATGGGTTACCTATAGCTTTGAAATTCAAAACTCGTTATCTTTATTCTGTCAAACATTTGTGCTGGAGTATCTACACATGGAGACGAGGCCGAGAGATTATTATGAAATAATCAATAATTACTTTTGGCCATAAGCATTTAGTAAGTGAATAATTTATAATAATACTTTTTACTTTCTCTACTACGTATAGTAAGTAGGGGAAGTATTGTATTCCACCCAAAATTTCGATATCGACATTTCACCGGAAATACATGTTTTGAGACCCCCTGAATCCAAAAAAAGCATTTTTGGAAACATGTCCGTGTGTGTGTGTGTGTGTGTGTGTGTGTCTGTGTGTCTGTCTCTGTGTGTGTGTCTGTGAACAGCATAACTCAGAAACGAACAGTCGGATAAACACCAAACTTGGTATTTGGGTTCAGTATCTTCCAAGGATGCGACACGAAGGTTTTCAAGAAAATCCCCCCACCCCAGAGTACCCTTTACATGGAAGATTTTTCGAAAATTTTAATTTTCTCAAAAATGGCTCTAACGATTTTGATTAAAATATCATATGTTTAAGATATTTTTATGACAAATAAAATGTATATCTTAAATTTCCTGGGAATGTCTCCAAAAGTATTCTTTATTGTGAACGACTTTTGCATAACTGGTAAACCATAAGAGATAGACAAAATTTTACTACACAACAAATGTAGATCGCGTTAAAATACACAATTTATGTCATATACATTTTTTTAGTTGAGTGAACCATTTTCGAGATATTGCTTGTTATTTCCTTAAATTTTCCAATACTTATACTTTTTCTCAAATTCGTTATTCAATTTTTTATGTCCTGGATATGCAAACAGAATAGAATGCGCCACATAGCAACCAGCGCTTAAAAGATTTGACTATCGCTTATAATCTACCATGTTCCCCTTGCATCTACAAGAAAATTAGCAATAAGATTGACATCTCGATATCTCGATTAACATGAAGCATATGGAGAATAAACGTTTGTAAAAATAGTTCGTACAAGAGTAGAGAAAGTCATGTGAGTGTAGCACATCAGATTTTTTAGAAACATGTCCGTGTGTGTGTCTGTCTGTCTGTGAACAGCATAACTCAGAAACGAACAGTCGGATAAACACCAAACTTGGTGTTTAGATTCAGTATCTTCCAGAGATGCGACACGAAGGTTTTCAAGAAAATCCCCCCACCCCAGATTACCCTTTGCATGGAACATTTTTCGAAAATTTTAATTTTCTCAAAAATGGCTCTAACGATTTTGGTTAAAGCATCATATGTTTAAGATATTTTCATGACAAATAAAATGTATATCTTGAAGTTTCTGGGAATGTCTCCAAAAGTATTCTTCATTGTGAACGACTTTTGGTAAACTGGTAAACCATAAGAGAGAGACAAAATTTGACTACACAAAAATGTAGATCGCGTTAAAATACACAATTTATGTCATATACATTTTTTTGTTGAGTGAACCATTTTCGAGATATTGCTTGTTATTCCCTTAAATTTTTCTATATTTATTTTCTCAAATGGGAATTCGTTATTCATTTTTTTTTGTCTTGGATATGCGAAGAGTATTAATCTGTGGAAAAGGGAATGTTGCTGTACCTAGCAACCAGCTATTAAGATATATGTATGTGCTTAAAAGCTACTGTATTTCTATATTGCCCTTGTAAATATATATTCCCTTTACATCTACAAGAAAATTAGCAATAAGATAGTCTGCAAATGTTTATCTCGATTAACATGAAGTAGATGGAGAATAAGCGTTTGTAAAAATAGTTTGTACAAGAGTAGAGAAAATCATGTGAGTGTAACACATCAGTTTTTTTTATTAAGGGGGTCTCAAAACATGTATTTCCGGTAAAAGCTGGTATAGAATTTGTGGGTGGAATGCAATACCATGTCTACCTACAATGTAAATGTAGAGAAAGTAAAAATTGGCGTGTATCAGGGAAATTTATGGAAATTGGTTCAAAATTATCACATGTCTGGTAATTTATAGTGATAAAAAGCTGCAGCATTTGCTCCTTAAAATCCCCTCCCAACCCTTGAAGTGATGAGTTTCAAATTAAATACATAGGAACTGATTTGTATATAAATACTTTCACACACATTGTACATAAGGTTGTTCACATTTTTGTGACTACAATTTGGAATTGATTTACTCCATAAAGCTTCTGTGCTTCCCACCAAAAAACACATTTCAACTATCAGTGACCAGATTCATCGCTTAATCCAAAGTATGGGTTTGTAGAACGATTTAACAATCAATCTGAAGCCTACTTTAAAGTATGCTAAAGAAAGTTTAAATTCGGTAATATGGGTCACCAGGCATTACATAGGAGTGGAGTAGGCTGTTAAAAATTGGTCAGGGAAGTTAGGTTAACATTTTTGCTGGGAACCGTGTCGAAGCTATACATTTGAGAGCCAACTTAAAACCCCTCTAAGAACTACTTTTCTGCCCCAAAGTGTACGCCAAGGTGTTAATATAGTCGGACGAAGGGGAGCCCTCAGCACATCTCAGTAGGCCCATTGTGTCTTGACGCTTGGGATGATCCGGAAGACGATGTATGTTAGGAAGAACGGAGTCCCTAACCTGAGGGAAAGGGCATTAGCTGGCCATGCAAGCAAACGCCACGCACAAATTGCCGTCGCCTGGTCCTGCAACATGAAAAATGATGATGGATAGGAAATTCGCGGTAGAAGAGGAACCACCGAGCTGGGAAAACCACAAAAAAGACTCAGGATGTCCGGCCCAACGAGATTCCAGCCCGGATGCGAGCGCGGTACGCCATGATGATAGTCAATAGCATGGCTGAATTCACCACAAGGAAACACACATTGCTAATAGCGAAAACCAGCCAGCTGATAGAGAACCTGTTCTACAGCCTTGAATACGTTTAATCCTCGTTTCTTAGAAGTATGTGGAAACTGCTTCATTACCTGATGTGTGTGGAGGGAATTGTTCTCGAGACAAATATACCACTCCGCGCAGTATGTTCACTCCTTTCTCTACCATCTACGTTAGAGGAAGTATTGTATTTGTTCCATTCAACATTTGATGTCGGAAATAAAGTTTTGAGGTCCACTGAACCCACCCCAAAAAATCATTTTGGATGCCTGTGTATCTATATAACTTAATTGAAAAATGAATAATAGAAACATGCCAAATTTCAGTCACACTATTTAAGAACTCAAGGCGTGAGCCATGGGAAACAAAAGAACGACACTCGACACTCCAAATCAGTTCAAATTCTGGAAATTTTCAACAAAAATATTTCGTAAATGTTTAATGCTGCGAAAAATTGTTTTGCTGGTGGACGTTTTTGGATCTAACTCTTATAATTTTCTAGTTATGAAGAGGATGGCATAGGCTATTTTCAAAATTCAATATATACCTTATACTTATCACGTAAATATCTTAAATATATGGTATTTCATTATCAAAAAAAATTCTGAAGTGCTACACTCACATGACTTTCTCTACTCTTGTACAAACTATTTTTACAAACGCTTATTCTCCATATGCTTCATGTTAATCGAGATAAACATTTGCAGAGTCTATCTTATTGCTAATTTTCTTGTAGATGTAAGGGGAATATATATTTACAAGGGCAATATAGAAATACAGTAGCCTTTAAGCACATACATATCTCTTAATAGCTGGTTGCTAGATGCAGCACAATTCCCTTTCCCACAGATTAATACTCTTTGCATATCCAAGACAAAAAAATGAATAACGAATTCCCATTTAAGAAAATAAGTATTGAAAAATTCAAGGGGATAACAAGTAATATCTCGAAAATGGTTCACTCAACTAAAAAAATGTATATGACATAAATTGTGTATTTTAATGCGATCTACATTTTTTGTGTAGTAAAATTTTGTCTATCTCTTATGGTTTACCAGTTATGCAAAAGTCGTTCACAATGAAGAATACTTTTGGAGACATTCCCAGGAAATTCAAGATATACATTTTATTTGTCATAAAAATATCTTAAACATATGATATTTAAATCAAAATCGTTAGAGCCATTTTTGAGAAAATTAAAATTTTCGAAAAATGTTCCATGTAAAGGGTAATCTGAGGTGGGGGGATTTTCTTGAAAACCTTCGTGTCGCATCTCTGGAAGATACTGAACCTAAATACCAAGTTTGGTGTTTATCCGACTGTTCGTTTCTGAGTTATGCTGTTCACAAACACAGACACACACACACACACACACACACACACACACACACACACGCGCACGCACACAAGGACATGTTTCCAAAAATGCTTTTTTGGATTCAGGGGGTCACAAAACATGTATTTCCGGTGAAATCCCGGTATCGAATTTTTGGGTGGAATACAATACTTCCCCTACTTACTATACGTAGTAGAGAAAGTAATAAAGAGCCATTTTGGGGAAATAGAAAATAATGAAATATCTTCCATGTAAAGGGTAATTTGGTGTGGGGGATCATCTCAAAAATCTTCGAATCGCATCCTTGCAAGATGATCTTAAACACCAAATTTATGCTGTTCACAGACACCAAACTAATTTTTACTTTCTCTACTACGTATAGTAAGTAGGGGAAGTATTGCATTCCACCCAAAAATTCGATACCGAGATTTCACCGGAAATATATGTTTTGAGACCTCCTGAATCCAAAAAAAGCATTTTTGGAAACATGTCCGTGTGTGTGTGTGTGTGTGTGTGTGTGTGTGTGTGTGTGTGTGTGTGTGTGTGTGTGTGTGTCTGTCTGTGAACAGCATAACTCAGAAACGAACAGTCGGATAAGCACCAAACTTGGTATTTAGGTTCAATATCTTCCAGAGATGCGACACGAAGGTTTTCAAGAAAATCCCCCCACCCCAGACTACCCTTTACATGGAATATTTTTCGAAAATTTTAATTTTCTCAAAAATGGCTCTAACGATTTGGATGAAAATATCATATGTTTAAGATAATGTCATGCGAAATGAAATGTATATCTCGAATTTTCTGGGAATGTCTCCAAAAGTATTCTTCATTGTGAACGACTTTTGCATAACTAGTAAACCATAAGAGATAGACAAAATTTTACTACACAAAAAATGTAGATCGCGTTAAAATACACAACTTATGTCATATACATTTCTTTTGTTGAGTGAACCGTTTTCGAGATATTGCTTGTTATTTCCTTAAATTTTCCAATACTTATACTTTTTCTCAAATGCGTTATTCATTTTTACTTTCTCTACTACGTATAGTAAGTAGGGGAAGTATTGCATTCCACCCAAAAATTCGATACCGAGATTTCACCGGAAATATATGTTTTGAGACCTCCTGAATCCAAAAAAAGCATTTTTGGAAACATGTCCGTGTGTGTGTGTGTGTGTGTGTGTGTGTGTGTGTGTGTGTGTGTGTGTGTGTGTGTGTGTGTCTGTCTGTGAACAGCATAACTCAGAAACGAACAGTCGGATAAGCACCAAACTTGGTATTTAAGTTCAGTATCTTCCAGAGATGCGACACGAAGGTTTTCAAGAAAATCCCCCCACCCCAGACTACCCTTTACATGGAACATTTTTCGAAAATTTTAATTTTCTCAAAAATGGCTCTAACGATTTTGATTAAAATATCATATGTTTAAGATAATGTCATGCGAAATGAAATGTATATCTCGAATTTTCTGGGAATGTCTCCAAAAGTATTCTTCATTGTGAGCGACTTTTGCATAACTGGTAAACCATAAGAGATAGACAAAATTTTACTACACAAAAAATGTAGACCGCGTTAAAATACGCAACTTATGTCATATACATTTATTTTGTTGAGTGAACCGTTTTCGAGATATTGCTTGTTATTTCCTTAAATTTTCCAATACTTATACTTTTTCTCAAATTCGTTATTCATTTTTTTATGTCCTGGACATGCAAAGAGAATGGAATGCGCCACATAGCAACCAGCGTTAAAATATTTGACTATCGCTTAAAACCTACCATATTCCCCTTGCATCTACAAGAAAATTACCAATAAGATTGACATCTCGATATCTCGATTAACATGAAGCATATGGAGAATAGGCGTTTGTAAAAATAGATTGTACAAGAGTAGAGAAAGTCATGTGAGTGTAACACATCAGATTTTTTTTATGTCCTGGACATGCAAAGAGAATGGAATGCGTCACATAGCAACCAGCGTTAAAACATTTGACTATCGCTTAAAAGCTACCATATTTTCCTTGCATCTACAAGAAAATTACCAATAAGATTAACATCTCGATATCTCGATTAACATGAAGCATACGGAGAATAGGCGTTTGTAAAATTAGGTTGTACAAGAGTAGAGAAAGTTATGTGAGTGTAACACATCAGATTTTTTTATGGAGGGGACCTCAAAACTTGTATTCATAGTGAACTATCTGTATGAATTTTTGGGTGGAATGCAATACTTTCTCTTACTTACTAGGTACGTGGTAGAGAAAGTAAAATAAATAATTGAAAAAAATATATTTCAGTTACATTGTTTAAGAATGCAAGCCTGAGCCAGGTGAAACAAAAGATCAGCACTCGAAATTACTTCAAATAATGGCAAATTTCAACGAAGAAAAGCGAATTTTCGGTAATGTTTAATGATGCGCGAAAAAAAATTGTCAAACAGTGTATATTTTAACAAGCTATTGGTGAAAGTCATAGACTATTCTCAAAATTCAAGATATACATGTTATTTGTCAGGTAATGTCTTAAATACATGGTATTTAATTATCAACATCGTGAAGAGCCATTTTTGGGGGAAAGAAAAAATAGAGAAACGTTTTTCCTGTAAAAGGTAGTGTTTGATGGGGAGGTTTTCTTGAAAAACTTCGTGTCGCATCCTTGGAAGGTTTTAATCTCAAATATCATCTTTGTAAAGACCTTTCTCTAAAAATATGACTTTCTGCACTCTTGCACACACTATTTTTACAAACGCTTATTGCTAATTTTCTTATAGATGCAAGGGGAATTGCTAGGCTTTAAGCGATAGTCAAATGTTTTAAGAGCTGGTTGCTATGTGGCGTATTCCATTCTCTTTGTATGTCCAGGACATAAAACAACGATTAACGAATTCCCATTTGAGAAAAAATATAAGTATTGGAAAATTCAAACAAATAACAAGGAATATCTCGGAAATGGTTCACTCGACAAAAAAATGGCATAAATTGTGTGTTTTAACGAGATCCACATGTTTTGTGCAAATTTTTTCTATCTCTTACGGTTTACCAGTTATGCAAAAGCCATTCAGAATGAAGAGTACTTTGGGGGACATTCCCAGAAAATTCAAGATATACATTTTATTTGTCATGAAAATACCCTAAATGTATGATATTTTTAAAAAAATCCTTAGAGCCATTTTTGAGAAAATCAAAATTTGGGAAAAATGTTCCATATAAAGGGTAGTTTGGGTGGGGGGATTTTCTTGAAAACCTTCGTGTCGCATCTTTGAAAGATACTGAACCTAAATACCAAGTTTGGTATTTATCTGACTTGTTCCCAGACGCACGGACATACACAGGGACCTTTTTGTAAAAGGACTTTTTTTTGTATTCAGGGGACCTCAGAACATGTATTTCCGATGAAATCTCGGTATCGAATTTTTTTAGTGGAATGCAATACTTCCCCTTCTTACAATACGCAGTACAGAAAGTAAAAAGCGAATAACGAATTCCATTTTGAGAAAAAGTATAAGTATTGGGAAATTCAAATAAATAACAAGGAATATCTCGGAAATGGTTCACTCGACAAAAAAGAAAAAAAAGTGTATACGACATACTGTGTGTTTTAACGGGATATACATTTTTGTGTAGAAAAATGTTGTCTATCTCTTTCGGTTTACCAGTTATGCAAAAGCCATTCAGAAAGAAGAGGAATTTTCGGGACATTCTCAGAAAATTCAAGATACACATTTTATTTGTCATGAAAATATCTTAGACATATGGATATTTTAATAAAAATTTTATGGCCATTTTTTAAAAAATCAAAATTTTCGAAAAAGTTCTGTGTATAGGGTAGTCTGGGTGGGGGGTTTTCTTGAAAATCTTCGTGTCACATCCTTGAAAGATACTAAATTTCAAATAGCAAGTTTGGTATTTATCCGACTTTTCGTTTTTAAGTTATGCTGTTCACAGACAGACACACACATAAACATATTTCCTAAAATGTTTTGTTTGGATTCAGGGCACCTCAAAACATGTATTTCCGTTGAAATCTCGGTATCACATTTTTGGGTGAAATGCAATATTTCCCCTACTTACTATACGTAGTAGAGAAAGTAAAACTATTTTTTTATTACTCAGGGGATCTCAAAACGTGTATTTCCAGTAAAATCGCGGTGCCGAACTAAAATACTTCCGTGCTTACTATACGTAAGCATTAGATAAAGTAAAATGAAGGTTCTGTATGAATAATTTGCAAAATAAACAATATTCGGTGTGACTGTTACACGAGAGGCTTTTTCCTGTTCTCCTTTCCTAGAAGAAAGGTTGAGAAAGGTAATAAAACATATGTTAATGTTTTCCTTATGACGTAGCGATGTTTTCCACCAGACGCAAACAGAGGTTTTCCGATGATGGACTTCTTAATGGCATTTGGGTATTGATCTGGAGCGCAAAGGAACAGCAAAGCAAAGGATAATATTAGACCACGTAGCTCCATCTCTTCCCGAACCGTTACCATGGTCACGATATGAGATGTTAATGTACAAATCGATAGTACATCTGCATGCCCGGACCTTCCGCACAGTTTCACAATTAATAAGGTTGGCAAAGGTTAGTAGCCTTTCATTTGTTTACACTTTATTTCCTGTTTTAAGTTTACAGCTTCTCTAAGTAATATCCAAGTTTCTGCAAAGAATGGCTGTACCAGAGATTACGTGAGTAAGTTTTGCTGTTTTAAATCTTTGGAGAGTCTGAAACGCTATTCAGAGTGAGTCTTTAGGTGAAAAATTGTTAAACTTTCAGGTTGAAAATACGATCACATCATTTTATTTCGCTTACTACACACTTTTGTTGTATTCTAACCTAACTAATTTCGTATGTGTTTGTGTACAGCATAAGTAAAAAACGATAGCTCGGATAACGGCTATGCTGAATTACTTTGGTCTTCATTGAAAACGTTAATAAAAGCTAAAAGGAAGGGAATAAATTATCTTAGGAGCGAGTTTAGAAGTAGATTGTCTCTTCTACAGCTAGTGCCCACCTATCCGCCCGTTTTAGGTGTTTCAGTGGGAGAACCAGCGAACAATTATACTCAAAGAAAAATTCTTAAGTCCCTCAAGAAAGACATTGGCATGTTGGGAGCTACTGGCTGACCAGAGGAAGTGGCAAAACGTGGACAATTTCTTGGCTAAAGTGCGCAAAGCTAGGTCAAATTTGTTCAGTTAGACAAAGGTAATTTATCTCTATTTTCCTTTTTCTTGTTCTTTTTCTTTTGTTTTCTTTTTCTGTTGTTTATTTTGTCACCATACTTGAATATTAAATATGCATTTACGGTCAATGATCCATGCACTATATACTTGTGTAGTAACTTTTATAGCAAAATTACAATGTTAAGACAACAAACGCAGCCATCTTGTCGCTATCGCACATGCGCAATGGGAACTGCCAACGTAAATGAGAAGTGAAATTCGCGGAAAAAGCGATGTGTTGTTACTTCCTCTTCTTCGTTTCGTATTGGTGCTGACTTAAAGACTTTCCACCAGAAGTTTAATTTTTTGATTGTTATATGCGGTAGAAATATATTTACGTTATTAGCACCACGCTTTGGGTGTCAATTTTGAAGTAGGTTGTATTGTAGTCCCACTGTTGGGGAGCCAAACTTGATGAAAGTTACTGCCCCAAGTATGGTGCAAAGTTTCCGGTGGCCTTCGCCCTCAAGTTTACTTTCCGGTGGCCTTCGCCCCAAGTTTACTTTCCGGTGGCCTTCGCCCCAACGTTCAAGAATAAATTTTATATTTTTATGTTTCTTTAAATATTATATATACTTATTTATGTTTGCCTCGGCTGCGTCAGCATTAATTTGTAGAAACATGTATCTCTAAGCAGGGGGTGATACGGCTAAAGAATGTAGGCTTACACAAATTATAATTGTTACTTCACTACTTTTATTAATCCTTCACACGATTAAATAACACTTCACTGATATAGAGAGCTGTGAGATTATTTATTAAATACTTGTACTTTTTAACACGTAAACTTTATAATATTTTCGCCGTAATGAATTTTATGTCTCACACTGAATACGTACCGAGCGAATGAACTGCTCAGGAACGTTGCCGTCTAGCGTCCGGTTGGGAACGCTGTCTACTATCGTCTGGCGTTTACCGCTTAAATTTGTAAATTTTTCTATTTCAAGTCTCTGATTGGCTAATTTTACTCCAATGGAATACTTTTATTTAACTTTCAACTTTTCTGGTTTTTTATTGGCTATTTATATACTGTTTTAAATATTACATTATTGTTCCAAGAATTACTATTAGCATTATTAAACTTTCAAATTCATTATTGTCTCAAGGTTACCTCATTGTTAGCAACTTTCGGCTTCTATTCTCACAGTTCCTACATTATTAAGTTACGTAATACATTCACATAACATTATTATACATGTACATAATAATATAAACATAATACAATGACTGTTACATACATTTTATATATTATATTATACACATATTGCTTTAAGGCGGGCTGTTATTTTTTTATACTATATAATTAGACTGAAATCATTTTAGTGTTAAAAATCTGATGTGTTACACTCGCATGACTTTCTCTACTCTTGTACAAACTATTTTTACAAACTCTTATTTTCCATCTATTTCATATTAATCGAGATAAGCATTTGCAGAAACGATCTTTTGACATGCAAAGAGAATTACATTTTACACATAGCGACCAGTTCTAAAAATATTTGACTATCGCTTAAGGCGTACTACGTTCCCCTTGCTTTGTATTTACAAGGGCAATATAGAAATACAGTAGCCTTTAAGCACAGACATATCTCTTATAGCTGGTTGTTATGTGCAGCATCATTCTCTTTGTTACAGATTAATACTCTTTGCATATCCAAGACAAAAAATGAATAACGAATTCCCATTTGAAAAATAAGTATTGAAAAATGTAAGGGACTAACAACAATATCTCGAAAATGGTTCACTCAACAACAAAAATGTATATGACATAAATTGTGTATTTTAACGTGATCTACATTTTTTGTGTAGTAAACTTTTGTCTATCTCTTATAGTTTACCGGTTATGCAAACCTTTTGGGGACATCCCTAGGATATTCAAGATATACATTTTATTTGTCATAAAAATATCTTAAACATATGATATTTTAATCAAAATCGTTAGAGCCATTTTTGAGAAAATTAAAATTTTCGAAAAATGTTCCATGTAAAGGGTAATCTGGGGTGGGGGGATTTTCTTGAAAACCTTCGTGTCGCATCTCTGGAAGATACTGAACCTAAATACCAAGTTTGGTGTTTATCCAACTGTTCGTTTCTGAGTTATACTGTTCACAGACACACACACGGACATGTTTCCAAAAATGCTTTTTTTTATTTAGGGGGTCTCAAAACATGTATTTCCGGTGAAATCTCGGTATCGAATTACTTTTTTTCAAATGGGAATTCGTTATTCATTGTTTTTATCATGGATATGCAAATAGTATTAATCTGTGGCAAAGAGAATGGTGCTGCACATAGCAACCAGCTATTAAAAGATATGTATATGCTTAAAGGTTACTGTATTTATATATTGCCCTTGTAAATACAAAACAAGGGGAACGTAGTAGCGATAGTCAAATATTTTTTATACTGAAAAATAAACGAACTGCTATGATTTTGTGAATCTTCTATCGGCTTTTGCTTCAAAGGAATGCTGATTTGAACCAATTTCGTTAGATCGTTTCATTTTATTAATTCATATCTTGTTCGTTATAGTAGCATTTTAAATGTCCCTATTTTAGTTTATATTTTTTGTTTCCACGGTTTAAGGGCTGTTTCATTTTATTCATTCATATATTATTTGTTATAGTACCATTTTCAGGTGTTTCTGTTTTAGTTTCTGTTCTTTGTTTACTGGTTTACGTTTTAAGACTTTTTATAATGCCTAGTAAGAAACGAACCAGTTTTAATTTTAATGTTTAGAAGTTGTTTTCCGTGAAAGCAGCCAAAGTGATTGCTGGCACCTTGAATCAAAATAACGACATATTTGGTGAGGTTAAAAACACAATGCACAAGCAACTCGGTGATGGCGTTATGTTTTTCAATTGTAATAAATATTGATGCTTGGAGTTCTGAAGTTATCGATAAAATTCTTCATTTAGGCAATGATTTGTACTTAAAATCAATTTCGAATTATGACGGTGTTATGCCATATCCGCCTTACTTGTGCGCTGATGAGGTTTGTCTGCAGGATATTGTAATTGATGATGTAAAAGTAATCTGCAATGCAGTGACAAATAATTTTGCATTACAAGGGATTATACCGAGGGATCTAGGCAGTGTGTTAAAAGCATTTTTCCAGTGCTATCACTACGGTGCGTTTACTGCATAGTTAAAATCTATAGCTCTTTTTTTTTGTCCTGGTACTGCAAAGAGAATGGAATGCTCCACATAGCAACCAGCTCTTAAAATATTTGACTATCGCTTAAAGTCTACCAATTCCCCTTGCACCTACAAGAAAATCAGCAATAAGATTAACATCTCGATTAACATGAAGCATATGGAGAATAAGCGTTTGTAAAAATAGTTTGTACAAGAGTAGAGAAAGTCATGTGAGTGTAACACATCAGATTTTTTAGCATCTTAACTATATGGTATATATGAAACTGTTGCCGAGATATTTATATGACGTATAACATTTATATCTTGAAATTTCTGGGAATAGTCTGCAAGGTTTGCTGCATTCTGAATGAATTTTCTGTAACTGATAAAGTGTTAAGAGATAGACAAAATCTTATTACAGAAAAAATATAGATCTGATTTAAACACACAACTTATTTCAAATGACTTTTTGTGACATACATTTGCGAGATATTTGTTGTCATTCTTATTATTTTTGCAATACTTTATCAGTGTCATACTTGCCAACGTTTACAATTTGTCCGCAAAATGTGCAGGAGTGGTGCCGTTTTTACGACTTCCTTGCAAATCCAGAATGTTTCAGATTTTCACCATGGACATACAAAGCATTCAGTTCTATTGCATTAGATTGTAACTTAAGGTTACAAGCTGCATGTACCGCGCCGAATGGTACACAGTGCTATGATATGCCACAGCTTATCTGTGTGTCTATCTTTCATCACGATCATGGTCCCTCTTCACTGGGTTCTAACAAAATGCATAGTGTTCTAGTAACCAGGGAGCGAACATTCAGTAATGGACGTCGCGAATTCTAAAGTCAGTCCCTTACTAAATTGTTAATCGTATTCGCTTCCTGTGTTGTGAGATATAGTTCTCATTTTTTGTGGCAATTTTTTTACAGTTAATGTTATGAAGCGTAAAATATGTACTAGGAATATGTGTGTAGCCTAGGAAGTGGTGTTCTTTGCTTTAATACGTGTGCATTGTATACGAGGGCAGTCCCCTGGCGTATATATAGCGGTTATTGTTTCAAACAAATGACTATGATAGAAAGTACCACCCTTATAAAGCTTAAGTTTGAAGTTTGACCATGTTACTTTGTTTGGTAATTGTTTGGCAACCATCAATAGTGAACTCTCTCAGCGAATTTGTAAACATGGATAAAACTGGCCATCGTTATGTGATACAATACTTTCATTTGAAAGGTCTTAGTCCAACTAATATTAAAGCTGAGCTAGATTCTACTCTGGGGGAGTCTGCTCCTGCGTTTACAACAGTAAAATATTGGGTGGCAGAGTTTAAGCGAGGCCAAGACGAACACCGCAGTGGTCTACCAAATGAGGTGACCACGCCAGAAATTGTGAAGAAAATCCACAAAATGGTATTCGATGACCGTCGAGTGAAAGTGCGCGAGCTAGCAGACATCGTAGGCATTTCAAAAAGTGCTATACATCGCATACTAACTGAAAATTTCACATGAGAAAGCTGTGCGCATGATGGGTGCCGCGTTTACTCACAATGGAACAAAAGCAGCATCGTGAGGATGTTTCTTTCGAGTGTTTGGCGATTTTTCGCTGGAATAAAGCTGAGTTTTTGCGTCGATTCATAACCATCGATGATACATGGGTCCATCACTTCACACCTGAGACGAAGTCAAAACAAATGGATTGAAAGGGGAGAATCGGCTCCAAAGAAGGGGAAGACAGTTCTATCTGCAGGCAAGGTCATGGCGTCAGTTTTTTTGGGATACGCGTGAGATAATTTTCATTGATTATCTTAAAAAAGGAAAAGCAATCAATGGCGAGCATTATGCAAACTTATTGCAGCGTTTGAATGATGAAATCAAGGAAAAACGGCCGCATTTACCGAAAAAGAAAGTTCTGTTTCATCAAGACAATGCACCAGTTCCCACATCCATTATTGCCATGGCCAAAATCATTGAGTTCGAATTGCTTCCTCATGCACCCTATTCGCCAGACTTAGTCCCGTCTGATTATTTTCTATTTCCAAAGTTAAAGAAATAGCTTGGTGGTAAAAGATTTGCCAACAATGAAGAGGTGGAGTCTGCAGTTGATGGCTATTTTGCAGAACTCGACGGTTCTCACTATAAACAAGGTATCGAAGCTATTGAACACCGCTGGGAAAAGTGTATCGAGCTGAAAGGAGACTATGTAGAGAAATAAAGATGTTTTCTTTGTTAGGTCGGGTACTTCTGGGACAGCCCTTTTCCTAGGAAGAATTTCAGAATGTATGATTGAAAGCAGAACTGTCAGGCCTTCAAGGTTACTTATAAAACGGAATTTCCATTTATTTTCCATGTAATGTTTATACTTTACTGCATTGAACATTTTACGCGTTTTCATGTAATCGCAAAATTATTACGCTCTGCTGGACGAGGGAAAGTTTTACGGGTTTCCGTTTCAGAATGTTGGCAAGTATGTACGTTTTTTTGAAGTAGTAATTCGTTTGTTTCTGTTTTTGCCGTGCAAAGAGTATAGAATTTCAAAGCCGGCATATAGCAACCCACTTTCTAAATTGACTTTCTCTACAGTCTCCTGTATCCTTTTTATGCCTACAACGAGATGTGTAATTAAACTATTTCTGCGAAGGTTTGTCTCGAATAACATGAAGTGGATAAAAAATGAGGCTTTCGTAAGAACGGTTTGTAGAAGAGTGGTAATAGAATGGCATGTGAATATAGCACGATTTTTCTTTTTCCTTTCTCTTGTTTAACATCGCATCAACATATAGCTCATAGGCGCTCAGGGCATAGTCGCCTTCCTGAGCCATCTATTTATTGATTTAATTGGGAACTGATGTTAGTGTTGCCGTTCTGCGTAAATGGGATTACGACAGACGATCTTGGTTGAGTAGATGCCTTCCTGTAGGTCAATTTTTACTTTCTCTGCTACATATAGTAAATAGGGGATGTAGTGCATTTCACCCAAAAAATCGATATCGATATTTCACCAAAAATACATGTTTTGAGGCCCCCTGTATCCAATTAAAGCATTTTGGAAACATGTCCGTGTGTGCGTGTGTCTGTATATCTGAAGGAAATGTTCAAGAAAATATACCCAATCCAGACTACCCTTTACATGGAACATTTTTCGATTTTTTTATTTTCTCGCAAATGGCTCTAACGATTATGATTAAAATTTCATATGTTTAAGATATTTTCATGGCAAATAAAATGTATATCCTGAATTTTTTGGGAATGTCCCAAAAAGCCCTCTTCATTCTGAATGGCTTTTGCATAACTGGTAAGCCGTAAAGGATAGACAAAATTTTACTACACAAAAAATGTAAATCTTGTTAAAGCTCACAATTTATGCCATAAACTTTTTCTTTTTTTTTATTCCTTGTTATTTGTTGGAATTTTCCAATAAACTTTTTCTCAAGTAGAAATACGTTATTCGTTTTTTTTATGTCCTGGTAATGCAAAGAGAATGGAATGCTCCACATAGTAACCAGCTCTTAAAACATTTGACTGTCGCTTAAAGCCTAACATATTCCCCTTGAACCCACAAGATAATTTCTGCAAATGTTTATCTCGATTTTCATTAAGTAGGTAAAGAATAAGCGTTTGTAAAAATGGTTTGTACAAGAGTAGAGAAAGTCATGTGAGAGCAACACATATTTTTGTCTGTCCGTGGATATTAAATATCTACACCGGTATTTACTTATCGATGTGAAGGAAACCAGGGAAAAAGGTGGTGAGATTTGATGAGCGCGTGGTTTGAACCCACGACTTTTCGAATGCGAAACACAAATTCGCACGTGGATACCTGAGTTATGGAAAATATGAGTTGTGTAGCCCTACAACAACTATGGAAATAAGTCAGTTTGGAGTGGGTTTGATAAAATTTCGGTTCTTCTAAAATTATTATGTAAATTTTTCGAAATTATGTCACATTCTCCATATTATTTAATTATTCCAATTTTTGTCTCCAATGGTATTTTAAAAAATCTGATGTGTTATACTCACATGACTTTCTCTACTCTTGTACAAACTATTTTTACAAACGCTTATTCTCCATCTACTTCATGTTAATCGAGATAAACGTTTGCAGACTCTATCTAATTGCTAATTTTCTTGTAGATGTAAGGGGAAAATATATTTACAAGGGCAATATAGAAAAACAGTAGCCTTTAAGGACATACATATCTCTTAATAGCTGGTTGCTAGGTGCAGCACCATTCACTTTGCCACAGATTAATACTCTTTGCATATCCACGACAAAAAATGAATAACGAATTCCCATTTGAGAAAATAAATATTGAAAAATTTAAGGGAATAACAAGGAATATCTCGAAAATGGTTCACTGACCAAAAAAAATGTATATGACATAAATTGTGTATTTTAACGCGATCTCTATTTTTTGTGTAGTAAAATTTTGTCTATCTCTTATGGTTTACCAGTTATACAAAAGTCGTTCACAATGGAGAATACTTTTGGAGACATTCCCAGAAAATTCAAGATATACATTTTATTTGTCATGAAAATATCTTAAACATGTGATATTTTAATCAAAATCGTTAGCCATTTTTGAGAGAATTAAACTTTTCAAAAAATCTTCCATGTAAAGGGTAATCTGGGGTGGGGGGATTTTCTTGAAAACCTTCGTGTCGCATCTCTGGAAGATACTGAACCTAAATACCAAGTTTGGTGTTTATCCGACTGTTCGTTTCTGAGTTATGCTGTTCACAGACACACACACACACACACACACACACACACACACACACAGACACACACACGGACATGTTTCCAAAAATGCTTTTTCTGGATTCAGGGTGTCTCAAAACATGTATTTCCGGTGAAATCTCGGTATCGAATTTTTGGGTGGAATACAATACTTCCCCTACTTACTTAGTAGAGAAAGTAAAAATGGTAATGTTTTCATTAAAATATAATATATTTTCATAACAAATGAAATTTGTCTTGAATTTTATGGGAATGTTCTGTGAAATTCTCTTCATTGTGAATGAGTTTTGTAAATTTTCTGTAAACAGGAAACCTAAAGATAGAACAAAGCATAGAGGTCATTAAAATATACAATTTGTGTCCAACAGATTGTTTTCATAGTGTTGGACATTTTCGAAATACTCCTTGCTGCAACATTACAGCTCCAATAGTGGTCATCTAACAGATACGCTTGAAAGTTTGCGATTTTTCTACTTTTCTTTACATCACAAGAGCTGTTACCTCCAATAAAGATTTGAATACTGTTTCCGCATTTATGTAATTAAGCACGTCTTGATTAATTTGGTGTCATTCTAAGTAAAAATATATCGTAACATGGATAGAAGAATCAGTTTATATATAAAATATAAAACGGGTGTTTGTGAATTTGTCATTGGTAGAGAAAGCCGTGTGAATGTATCACTTCAGATTTTTTAAATTACCTTCGCCTCTGAGAAAACATTGTAAGCTCAGTGTTGTATGTATTTGTAATGTTTTTTGTTCCTCGCTGCTAATGTCGATATTTACAGTGTGGAAAACGGAACTTTACGCTTCAGTCTCTGCATTGCGTTTCTCGTGTTTACCAATATGGTAATATTTCAGATGAGTATAACAGATGTTCGCATTAATATATACATACTAATTGCATAATATTGCTCTCGAGTGGTTTTACATTTTTATACTCGTATAACCGTGTAATGAAAACACAGATTCCAACATTTAATTACAATAATGTTATTTCTATACAGTGAGGAACAAAATATTATACAAGTTTTAGAAATCTGATGTATTACATTCGCTTTACTTTCTCTACCTCTTAATGTTTTATTTTTATATAACATTTACAATCTGGTCTTACGAAAGCTTAGGTTTCTATCTAATTCATTTTAATCGAGATAAACGTTTGCAGAAATAGCTACATTACACATTTCGTTGAAGCCGAATCGATAGTCAAATGTTTAAAAACCGGGTCGCTATACGCTTGTTTTGAAATTCCGTACTCTTTCCATAATATCGCGAAAAACAGCTGAACATCGACAAAACTATCGGAAAAATTCAAACCAATAGTAACTGATGACTCGAAAATATCCAATGCCACAAAAAAGTTTTTTTAAGTAAATTGTGTGTTTTTAAAACACATGTTATACATTTTTGTCTACGTCTTATGATATGAAATTATACACAATTCTTTCTGAATGAGGTTAACTTCTCAGGCTATTCTTAGAAAACTGAAGATATGCATTTTGTCATGCAAATATCTTAGGTTTGTGGTGCGTTAATCAAAATCGATAGAGCTAGTTTTGAAATTTTTTTAAAAAAATTCAAAACATTTTGCATGTAAAGGGTAGTTTTGGTGTGGGGAATATTCTTGAAAATCTTCTTGTCGCATCTTTGGAAAATACTGAACTTAAATACCAAGTTTGGTATTTACACCACATTTCATTTTTGAGTTATGCTATTCACGCACATGAATCGTTTTATAACACTTTTTTTTTCCGATTCAGGAAGCGTCAGAAGATATATCAACACTTGAGTGTCGCACTAGCGTCCTGTATGTTTATATGTAGTTATTACAAAATGTGTATTGAAGCCCCTCAACAAATAGAATGGATATGCGGGTAAAGAAAGTCATGTGATAGTAATTTTTTTATTCATCTCGTACTCTCCTACATTGTGATTCATATTTTTACTTTCTCCACTACGTATAGTGAGTAGGGGAAGTATTGCATTCCACCCAAAAATTGGATATGGAGTTTTCACCGGAAATACATGTTTTGAGGCCACCTGAATAAAAAAAACATTTTTCTAAAAAGGTCCATGTATGTATCTGTAAACAGCTTAACTCAAAAACGAAAGGTTGGATAAATACCAAACTTGGTATTTAGGTTCAGTATCTTTGAAAGATGTGGCACGAAGATTTTCACAAAAAAATCCCCCCATCCCAGACTACCCTTTACATAGAACATTTTTCGAAAAGTTTGATTTTCTCAAAAATAGATCTAAGATTTTGATTAAAATATCATATGATTAAAATATTTTCATAGCAAATGAAATGTATATGAAGAATTTTCTGGGAATGTTCCCAAAAGCCCTCTTCATCCTGAATAACTTTTGCATAACTGGCAAACCGTAAGAGACAGACATTTTACTAGATAAAACATGTAGATCTCGTTAAAATACACAATTTATGACATATACATCTTTTTTCGAGTGAAACATTTCCGAGTTATTCCTTGTTATTTGTTTTAATGGGAATGCGTTATTCGTTTTTTTATGTCCTGGACATGCAAAGAGAATGGAATGCTTCACATAGCAACCAGCGTTAAAATATTTGACTATCGCTTAAAGTCTACCTTGCACCTACAAGAAAATTAGCAATTAGAATAAGCGTTTCTAAAAATAGCGTGTACAAGAGTAGGGAAAGTCATGTGAGTGCAACACATCAGTCCTGTATGTTTATATGTAGTTATTGCAAAGTGTGTATTGAAACCACTCAACAAATAGAATGAATATGCAGGTAAGCAAGGGGTAGAGAAAGTCACATTATTTTTTATTCATGTCATACTCCTCTACATTGTGATTCATATTGTTTTCTCTACTGTCAGTATGAAGTTCCGTGATATTCCTCTTCCTCCTATTACCGCTCCTCCATATAAACAAGCTCTAATTTTGTATCTATTTCAACTAAATTTGATGGAAAAGGTTATTCAAAATATAAGCAGGTATTATAATATTGAAATAATTTTGTATTCTAGTGGTTTTGTATAAGGTGTAAGCTTCTATTCTCTTTTCCACTAGAAAAAAGGAGAAACGAGTATAATCATTAGCTACGTGGTAAATACATTGTCATATCGCATGTTCCTGGCCCCATGTGATAGTTTCTTGACCTACTTTGGCTAACACAGATAAAAAAGAAGCTAATTAACATTTGTGTGTGTTTTGTTTCAGTCATGGAGAAGACCTCATCGTCACACCATTCGCTCAAATTTTGGCAAGCCTGCGGAGCGTTCGTAACAACTTCTTGTGTCTCACAAACGTTCCCACGAATAAGTAAGTACACCATTTATTTTTTCCAAAATACTTCTCCGTGAAATTTCAGTCAATCGGGGTTTAATGTGCAATATGTACACTGACGCGCATAAAAGGTGGCCTATTCCCTTCGATCTCAATAGTGTTTTCCCCTCCATTTCCATCTTGAGGTAATAAATGTTAAACTCCATCCACTTGAGTAGGGGAAAGGTTCCTAAATTGAACCACTTAAACCTAAATAGTAAATAATGATTATATTTTCAAATGAAAATGTTCATAAACACAAGCGTTAAAGTGACAATTCCTCGCGCTATAAATATCCTCAACACAATTTAAAATTACTACAATTATCAATTAAATAACATTTAAAAAGTGAGATGGTGTAAATCAGTTCAAATTAGGAACGTGGTCCTTAAATTGAACCATCGGTGTCTTAAAATGAACCACATACTTTTAAGTTTAAAAGTATTTTTATTAATATAAAATACACATATTTTATTATAAACTCAAAACAAATGTGGTATCAGCAACAAAAGTAGAGTCCAAAATTGTGATAAGAATAGCAATTTCCTTGAACATTTTGAATTTTTATATAATGACAATCACTTGGTTTTTGGAATAGGTATTATTTGTAAATATCGAATTTTTACTAAGCTTTACTCTCATACAAAAGAGTTCAGTTATACACAGTCTTCACAATAAAACACTTTCTTGCACACTTTAAGTGAACCATATCCTACAACTCACACAGTGGATCATGTCCATCATTTCAGACAGTTCACATATTCATGTCACCCACTGTTTTTAACATGATTTTTTTAACTTAACATATTATATCGATATTTATTCACAAGATATGCTATTCGCAGTTGAACAACTCTAGAACTTCAATAGGTTTCCTAAATTGGACCAGTTCAACATAGGGTTCAAACAGTGGTTCAATTTACGAGCCACGCCATTTTGGAAGCTTTAGCATCTATGTGACAAGGAGAGACGCTGCTTGAAAAAACGTGTGCATGAATATTGTTGCTAAATAAACACTTCATAACATGTAATATATAGATCATCTCAAACTTATCTGATTGGTCGTATAAGCTTAGCTATACGAGTCAAATATTACTTCTGAAGCACCAAAAACACACAACACTTCATACAACTGAAACCACAGCTCAACAACCCCAAGCATTCATAGCTGTACACGCCACGCTTCTGGTAGGATTATGGTGCCATCTGTCGAACAGTTTGGAAAATATCGGAGCGGTTCAATTTAAGAAGCGGTTCAAATTAGGGACCTTTCCCCTATTAGCTGTCTATGTGACTGGTCTGAAAAACAATTCAGGGAATCAAAAGGAAATAATGAACAATATTATAATCAAAGGATCGTGCTGATGCCGCCTATATAAAAGTATTTTGCTGTAAGGAAAGGTGCACCACTGGTGCTTTTTTTTTCATACCCAGAGGGATGAGTTCTACCATTGCGTAGAAGCTAGGAAATTGCAAACATTCACCGGCACATATGTTAACAATTTATTTTAAATTGATATATCCGTTAACAATTCTTTGGTCATCTTGCTTTAACATTTTACAAAATAATATGCTCAAATACAATGTGATATACTCTTTCACTTTTCTACATTTAAAGTTGCCATATCAATTTAAAGATAATTTGGAAAGGCCGAAAGAATCAATCGCTCTTGATGAATTATGCCGAAAATCTCGCTGTCGCGATGTCTAGTTGTTAGCGGCTCGGTCCCTGGCCGGAAAGCGACTGCTCATGCCTGCCCAGGAGTTGCTGGAGACGTCCACGAGCATTGTGGCGTGTAGCAAACCAGCCAATGATGACTTTACATGATGTTTTACGTTGTAGAGTGATGTATTACGTCACTCCTGGCGATATGCTCTTCGAAGCTTTAGATGTTAACTTTCTCTGTCGATGAATGACGTCATCATCTCTGAAGCATTATGACGTACTTTATGCTGGTTTCATAAGCCATGACCATGGAGGAGGCGAAAACAGCACAAAGGCTCAACCAATACAATATATTTCAGCCTTTTACAGGAAGAGGTAAACAATTATTTGCATGTGTGGTTAAACGGACGGCAGGTAGGGGAGACCGGGGCAAGTTGACGATGTTAATAGTTTGTCATTTTTAATAAATTCATTTATCAATATAATTTCTTTTCCTTTGCATGTATTATTAGAATGGCCTTTTGTTGTACTGTACCTAGTTGGATAAAATTTTATTTTGATATAATCAGAATTATTTTGTCCATTTAAAAAAAATCGGCAAAAGTGTCATCTTGCCCCAGTATCGGGGCAAGATGACTTTGGCCACGGGGCAAGATGACAATTCTAATACAAATCTCTTCATTGAAAACTTCTCGAAATCTTTCACTGTGAATAGGCATTTCCTAACAAAAAATAAAATAAAGTAATAATAATAATAATAATGAATTCTTAATTAAAAGTTTTAATTCCGAGGGCCTATAGGGCCTACAAAATTAAGACACAACGACCCGCCCCTACACATGGACATAAAAATATGTAAAAACCTGTAAAAAATATGTAAAATTTTACATCCTCATTTTACTTCAAACGGCGACAAAGTGTTGCTTCAGGAATATGATAAGCATTTGCAGCACCCAGCAACTCATTCTTCCCTCTTTTACCTCTAACAAAGCAGCAGCCATATCATTTCTGTCCCAGCTCCCTCTAGAAAACCTTTTTTATAATTCCTAACCATATCTGAAACTCGCCAGAAATTACTAAAATAGCCCAAAAAGAGAGAATTAAAATATTATATATGCGTGTGTCTATACACCGCGTTATGGAGCAGCTTGGGGATCAAGTAGCTCAAGAAAATCACAAAACGAAATAAAATGCATATAAACACAAAAAGAAAGCAGTGAAAAACACTTGGGGCAAGATGAGATCGTCAACTTGCCCCGATCGGGAACATTAGAAGTATTTAATTTTTGTGGTAGGATTAACAAGAATTAAATTTAAATAAATAGCGGTTGTGAAAAGCGTATTTTCTAAGGTATCAATCTATAGCAAAGAATAACCAGATATCTTACCTGTTAGACCACGAGATCTTATGGCGAAGGTCTTGAAATTACAACACCAGAGACAAAATACATGAACGTCATCTAACAAACAATGAAATGGCGGCAGCAACTTCGCGTACGAGTTTTTAGTGTCTAACAGTGTGGAGTGCTGGTAGTATTCGTAAGGTGATGCTACCTAATAATATAAAGTTGAACTAAGTCAGTCGTCATCTTGCCCCGCTCGTTAACTTGCCCCGGCCTCCCCTACGACATTTATATGCAAGCTTTCATCAGCGACATGGACAAGGTATAAGTTATAGCAAACATTAAACGACAATAAGAAAACCGACGTTAAGAAAAGGTAGTATAGCATGAAAATACAAGGGTTAAGTTGTAATGTTAACCCTTCGGCAGTTGCGCCATATTTTAGAGAGGTAACGCTGGCAAAGGGTGGTGCTATATTTGTCAGAACCAACATAAACAGGTGTAGGATGTAGCATGTGTTCATCGGAGAGGAACCGACGCCTCGCGCACTGCGACTAATTTGATCTATTGTGTCTACACCCTCGGACAGGGATGACGTGAAGCAGCCGTAGGAGGTCGCGGATCCCTAATGTTTCCAGTTTGAACACCGTGCAACCAGTAGAGGCGAAGATTCCCGAGAGAGGGCGATGAAGCGACCCTAACGGGCGGGACAACGCACCCTGGCGTTCACGGGAGAAATCGTTCGAGTGCGCAAGCTACTACGCCAACTGCCCGACACCGCCAGCACCGTAGGACCCGAAGACACACATGAAACACGAAGGGGAGAGGAAATGGGGGGGAAAGGAGAAGTAGGGATACACCACCCGGCATTCACCTAGGCGACGAGAAGAAAACCACGAGAAATCTCATGGTCAGAGTGGGTGGTCACCGGGAATCGAACCCGGGAGCTTACGAATACGGTCCATAGACGTCGTCTGAGCTATCCCGCCCGGTCATAAATGTCTGTGTTCCATAATGAGCCACATTTTTTATACGGCAGCGGACACCAAATGTTATGCATATTTTAAAATTACTTCCGGACATATTAATTCTTTTTATTGTTTTTTCCTATTGTTTTAAAAAATTCTCCACGCGGTACAATTATTGTTGAAAACGATTTAAACTCTTTAATTGTATGTTAATAAATTGTAGAGATTAATTTCTAATTCTTCTACTAGTTTGATAGAAAAGAAATGTTAAATATGAGACTTAAATTTTTTGCTGAAAACTTTACACAATATTACTATTATTGTTTAGTAACGTCAGTGCTAAGCATGTTAACAAAAATTCATATCATCATTTTTATATTGTTATGTTTAAGGAGGTATAAAATGTTTTATTGGTGTATACCGAAAAGTACATCGTGTGGCAGAATTTGAAAATGAGAATGTGTTGACAAATGAAAACCCGAGAAAAGAGCCTAAAGGTTATAACGCTAGAATATCGCTGTTTCTGACTTAATGCTGTTTAAAAAGCATTTAGTGCATGTAAAAACTTTCCTCCGTCTTTTTCTGCACCTCTGTAGCTAACTTAGTATTTGAAGATTCCTGAGGCCATCTCTTGAATAGCTTTTATTTTTATTTGTTTATTTTAAGTCGCTTTAACTCACAGGAGTCTATTCGCGACTCTTACCTGAATACAGTGGTGGTTGAACATTAATAGGTTTCTAGGAATATATATACATAATATCATTTGGTAATAAACACATAAAGCTTTTCTTATGTGAACAATAAAGTTAAAGAACAGTTATAATTATATTACAATTGCTTTATACAGTAGTATTTTGTAAGAACATTATAATCCTCCTTTTTCTTTTTTTTCCTCTATTTTATTTTACGTCGCTTTGACTTCCTGATCATATCACGACGGATCTGTTGGTGGATAACTCTTAGAACGATATGTGATGGACAGTTAGCCTTCTAGGTCTCATCCCTGTAACCACCCACTCCGTCACGTGTCACAGAGACCCTAGTGCATAGCTACCGAATATTCTGCTTCGTGCCGTGCAGATGGCATTAGGGTGCCGTTCAGTCCAACCGCCGCCCCCACACAGAAAGGCGGACAGCTAGCCTTCTAGGTCTCATCCCTGTAACCACCTGCTTCATGCCGTGCAGATGGTATTAGGGTGCCGTCCAGTCCAACAGCCCCCCTCACACAGAAAGGCGGACAGCTAGCCTTCTAGGTCTTATCCCTGTAACCACCTGCTTCATGCCGTGCAGATGGTATTAGGGTGCCGTTCAGTCCAACAGCCCCCCTCACACAGAAAGGCGGACAGTTGGCCTTCTAGGTCCCATCCCTGGAAATGCATCTTGCTTCGTCACGTGCCCACAGAGACCCCAGCGCATGGAAGCCGGATCTTGTGCTTCGTGCTGTGCAGATGGCATTAGGGTGCCGTTCAGTCCAAGCGCCGCCCCCACACAGAAAGGCGGACAGCTAGCCTTCTAGGTCTCATCCCTGTAACCACCTGCTTCGTGCCGTGCAGATGGTATTAGGGTGCCGTCCAGTCCAACAGCCCCCCTCACACAGAAAGGCGGACAGCTAGCCTTCTAGGTCTTATCCCTGTAACCACCTGCTTCATGCCGTGCAGATGGTATTAGGGTGCCGTTCAGTCCAACCGCCGCCCCCACACAGAAAGGCGGACAGCTAGCCTTCTAGGTCTCATCCCTGTAACCACCTGCTTCATGCCGTACAGATGGTATTAGGGTGCCGTCCAGTCCAACAGCCCCCCTCACACAGAAAGGCGGACAGCTAGCCTTCTAGGTCTCATCCCTGTAACCACCTGCTTCATGCCGTGCAGATGGTATTAGGGTGCCGTTCAGTCTAACAGCCGCCCTCACACAGAAAGGCGGACAGTTGGCCTTCTAGGTCTCATCCCTGTAACCACCTGCTTCATGCCGTGCAGATGGTATTAGGGTGCCGTTCAGTCTAACAGCCGCCCTCACACAGAAAGGCGGACAGTTGGCCTTCTAGGTCCCATCCCTGGAAATGCATCTTGCTTCGTCACGTGCCCACAGAGACCCCAGCGCATGGAAGCCGGATCTTGTGCTTCGTGCCGTGCAGATGGCGTTAGGATGCCGTCCAGTCTAACTGCTTACATTGTCTGTAGATAAATGGCATAGCATTCGCTATCACCTCTTATTTTTCATTTTACTATTGTTTTAGACTTGAGGTGGAACTTTGGGTCGTGGTATTAAATATCCAATCCGGTATTTACATTGGCGACTGAGGAAAACCACGAAAAAACCGCCGACAGATTGGTCGGCCCACGGGATTTGAATCAGGGATCTCCCGAATGCGGGCCACAGACTTTACTGCCTGAGCCATCCGCTCGGTTAATACATTCTTGTTCACTGTAATGTTGGCAAAACTTATTAATTTTATAAGAAACTAGGCTTACAGGCAGACATTTAAATCGTTAATATAGGATGCTTTAAAATGTCGTACAGTGTAAACGCCAAATAGAATTCGACTAGAAGGTTTGTGATGTTTAATAACACTCATATATTTATGAATATTGACAATTTTTGGCATTTTTTCACAGGTGGGTATTGTAGCGGGGATAAATGAGAAAAGGTTTCTTGGTGTCGGGTTTCTGACTCGGAAGGATTGTTGTTGCCGGCTGTTCAAGTAGAGGGATATTGGTTAGGTGACTCTTATCTCAGGGAGTGTGGATAGGAGTTGAATGATACCCACAGTCCTCCTTCAGTGGCACGTTTATTCTGATGGTCCACACTGTTTTCCTTTACCGAATCCCCGTCACACAAGACTTGATTCCGCCTATCATCCCCCGCTAGTATTTACGTGCTTTCCGCTTTTCTCATTATCTTGAGATGTTGAAAAATATACCGATGTGAATTTTAATGACTTGACTTTAGTCATCTCTAGCTATCTTTCCTCACTTTTACTGAGCACTAAGTTTCAAACACACAAATGCTGAAGTTCCGACATCTATACTCTTCCCCTGTACCACACGAAGTGATCCATATTACACAGTCTCAAACTGCTCTCCATCCTAGATAATTTTTCTGTTCTCCGCCTATTTCCTAGTTTCATTCCTCCTTTTTACTATGCACGTGACTTTTATACTTTCTCATTGCTCATTTTTCTAAGTTTTCCGCCGTTTCCCATTGGTTCGTTATATTTTCAAGTTGACCTTGCCCGCGTTTACCATTATCGCCTTATTCTCGCCTGATTAAGTCTTCTGTGCGGTTGACTGCATTTGACTTCCTTTCTGTTGTTCTCGCTTTGTTAATTCTATAAAAAATCTGATGTGTTACACTCACATGACTTTCTCTACTCTTGTACAAACTATTTTTACAAACGCTTATTCTCCATCTACTTCATGCTAATCGAGATAAACATTTCCAGACTCTATCTTATTGCTAATTTTCTTGTAGATGTAAGGGGAATATATATTTACAAGGGCAATATAGAAATACAGTAGCCTTTAAGCACATACATATCTCTTAATAGCTGGTTGCTAGGTGCAGCACCATTCTCTGTCACAGATTAATAGTCTTTGCATATCCAAGACAAAAAAAATGAATAAGGAATTCCCATTTGAGAAAATAAGTATTGAAAAATTTAAGGGAATAACAAGCAATATCTCGAAAATGGTTCACTCAACAAAAACACGTATATGACATAAATTGTGTATTTTAACGCGATCTACATTTTTTGTGTAGTAAAATTTTGTCTATCTCTTATGGTTTACCAGTTTACCAAAAGTCGTTCACAATGAAGAATACTTTTGGAGACATTCCCTGAAAATTCAAGATATACATTTTATTTGTCATGAAAATATCTTAAACATATGATATTTTAATCAAAATAGTTAGAGCCATTTTCGAAAAATGTTCCATGTAAAGGGTACTCTGGGGTGGGGGATTTTCTTGAAACCTTCGTGTTGCATCTCTGGAAGATACTGAACTTAAATACCAAGTTTGGTGTTTATCCGACTGTTCGTTTCTGAGTTATGCTGTTCACAGACACACACACGGACATGTTTCCAGAAATGCTTCTTTTGGATTCAGTGGGTCTCAAAACATGTATTTCCGGTGAAATCTCGGTATCGAATTTTTGGGTGGAATACAATACTTCCCCTACTTACTATACGTAGTAGAGAAAGTAAAAAGGGGGAGGCAAAATTGTATTCACATATGTACGGCGTCAACTGTTGACTGGAAACTGGTGGCCAGTTTCAGCTTCTCCTTTCATAAAGTTGTTAAGTAAAGCCTTTAAAAGTAGTTTTAAAAATGTTTTATGTTTTCATCCGCGCCTTTCTATGATAGCGGCACACGACAACGAGCGCCGAGGACTCGGTCAGGAAAAACACCGCGCAGTCGGTTCGTAGTTCTTTGGCTCTCTTTGTACCAAGGACACCACACCAGTAAAACCTTGGAATAAGTTCCTTCCGTCTGATGAGTCTATCGTGGACCTGAAGAGCCACCAAACACACAGTTTGTATCAGAACCGACTGGGCTGAATCTTCAGAATTTGAAGAATACGGTCAGTAAAGCATTCAAAACTATCTCGAATGTGATGTTAATGACTGACTATCAAATGTTGACAAACGATGAAATCATTGCCAGTGTCATTGACGACCAAGACACTTGGGAATGACAAGTAAGAGCCTAGCGACGACAACGACCTTGCTGGAAAAGTATCACCCAGTGAGGAAGCTGTTCTCTGTCTTGAGATGGATATTAAGTGATTATAACAAGAAGAATGTGATGCTGTTTAATTGTTGTATCTAAAACGTTTTTGAGATTTACCACCACCCCCAAAGAAAAAGAAAAAAAACCAAAGATAAACTTCTTTTCCCTTACAATAGACCTATTTTAATTGCCATTTTGAACTTATAAAACTGAGCCAGTCAGTTCTCTGTGTTATTTGTAAGACAAGTGATACCAAATATAAATGCACAGTTGTGTTTAATATCAGTGTTTCTTTGTTTCATATTGCTCCTATGACACCTGACACAATTTGTTTAATAAATGATCGGTTATCCGAGATATCAGTTATCCCAATATCTCCGTCCTCAATTGTTTTGGATAATAATCGATACTCTACTATATATAGCTATAGCCGTTCACGAGATATTTAATTTTTCTGTGTTTCAAGCTTCACACTTTTGAATACACGCACACACACGCACACACACACACGAGGTGTATTCCAAGACTATGGTCCGGTGAACAATATTAAATGGATGGTAAGCCTGAATGACGTTTCAAGCCTGCAGCGCTATCTACCGACTCCTGAGGAACCTACCACAGTGTTGATGAGACGCAGTAGGCGTTTGCCAGTCGGTGAGAGCAGATCGCAATGGCCACGACAATCGTAGATCCCACCAGTTCTAAAGTGCGCGGTGAGATTAGAGTTTTACTGGCAAAAGGAACATCAGCTGCGGACATCCATCATGAGTTATACCTCCTGTATCGCCCGGACATAATGAGTGACAAACAGGTTCGACACTGGTGTCGAGAGTTTTGAAATGGCCGCACAAATGTGCACGATGAACAGCGGAGTGGTAGGCCCAGTATTCAGACCGACGACATCGTTGAGCAAGTGAGCCAAAAACGTCGAAGTGATCGGCGTTTGACGATTACTGGTCTGGTTGATGATTTCCCAAATGTTGCTCGAACCTCACTTTACAGGATTATCGCTGAACAGCTTGGATATCGGAAACTTTGTGCGAGGTGGGTGCCAAAACTGCACACCGGTCAGCACAAAGAGCTACGAATGCGCAGTGCACGACAGTTTTTGGAGCGCTATAGACATGGAGATGTTTTGTTTTCCCACATTGTTACGGGCGACGAGACATGGATAGCGTACACCAACGCTGAATCGAAACAATAGTGAATGCAGTGGCACCGTTCCGGTTCGCCCAAACTAAAAAGGGGAAGCAATCGCAGTACACGAATCTGCAAAATGGTGGCTACCGCGTTTTGGGACACAAAGGGCGTCATTTTGATTGAGTTCATGGACCGTGGGTCAACACTTTACAGCTGACGTGTACCAAACTGAGACTGCGATCCAAAATCGACGCCGCGGGAAACTGTCGTCTGGTGTCATATCCTCCTGCACGACAACGCTCGCCCGCACACCGTTTCCAAAACCAAAGAGAAGATTCAGGAGTTTCGTTGAGAACTCTTTGACTACACTCCGTACAGTCCCGACCTGGCACCAAGCGACTATTTCCTCTTCTTGCATTTGAAACGGTGACTGGGTGGACAACGATTTCAAACCGACTATGAACTCAAGACGAGCGTTACCAACTGGTTCAAGTCCCAGACTTCTATGCCGAGGGGTTAAAGAAGCTGGCGCAGCGTTACAGCAAGTGTGTAGATGTGAACGGCGATTATGTGGAAAAGTAAAGTATATATGTAGGCACATATTACTGTCAATAAAAACCTTGTCTCGTGAGCGATGTTGTTGTTATGACCAAACGGACCTTAGTTTTGTAATACTTTATATACAGTAGCTTTAGCTGTTCACGAGGTATGTAATTTTGCTGCGTTTAAAGCTTCATACTTTTGTGTGTATATATTGTGTATTGTAATCCACCCAAAAATCTATATGGAAATTTCACTGCAAATACATGTTTTGAGGTCCTCTGAATAAAAAATTTTTAGAATGTCATATCTTAAAAATCAAAAGTCGTATAAACACCTAACTTGGTATTTAGGTTCAGTGCCTTCTAAAGATGTGACACAAAGGTTTTCAAGAAAATCCCCAACTCTAAACTATCCTTCACTTTGAAGATTTTTCGAGATTTTTTATTTTCTAAAAAAAAAACATGACAATGTGTTTATGTGGCTTTTATCGGCTACCCTTGCACTGCACACGGCTTGTTTGTCACCATTCGAAGCTGTACATTGAAAGGGCATATAATATATATAAGAATTGTACATAGTAATAATATAATTCACCAAGAAACATGTTAAAATATTCAACAACCACGAATTGTACAAAGCAGATTGTAAGAAACGGGCGAGCTAGCAAATTCCAGGTAAAAGATAATTGTAAGTAGAGCCCACCTTTCACCAAGCTAATGAACAGGGAGCCGAAAGTGGTAAGGAGAAATAGAAAGAGAAAGGTAGAGAAAAGAAAGAGACGGAGATATTGAGTCCGCTTCCTGACGCGTCATGGGGACGCGTATGCGCAAAACTTTGAAGTAGAATATTCTCATACATGTTAAGGTAACGCGGTCTGAGGAACACTTAGAAATGTCGTTACATTTTGAGGCGCGGAGGTAAGCGTCACTAGGCTCAGGTATATAAAGGGAAACAAAGCCCCAGATTTTCACTCTCTTCTAGAATCTCGACGACAATTGCACGTGTGTGCATATGGGTGGGAAGACGTGTGCAGTTAGTTAAGGCTCCTGATTTATTCAAATGGTGGGAATTGGTATAATAGGAAAAGCTAGCCGCCCATGAATATTTGAATTGATAATAAATCACATTTATTAAGGGAAATGCAGTATATTTTAACTTGCTTGCCTACGATAACCCTGAGAACCAAGAATTAGCTATATAGTTAAAAACTAGGAATGGAAAACACAGCAGCCGACGAGCAGCAATAGCAGAGGGCATCAACTAGCTTTTCAGATGCTACTGATCCACGATTTCCCGCTACAACATTAGCCGATCAGGGGAAAGGGGAAGGAAACCCAACGCGAAAGAATACATGTCTGCGGGGCAAGGTTATAAGAAACAGTGTTTATATATACGACTGATTTCAACTCCACGTAGCAAAAATATTGTAATTTGCTAGTAATGTAGCCCTAAAAAATCTTATGTGTTATACTCACATGAATTTCTCTACTCTTGTACAAACTATTTTTACAAACGCTTATTCCCCATCTACTTCATGTTAATCGAGACTCTATCTTATTGCTAATTTTCTTGTAGATGTAAGGGGAATATATATTTACAAGGGCAATATAGAAATACAGTAGCCTTTAAGCACATACATATCTCTTAATAGCTGGTTGCTATGTGCAGCACCACTCACTTTACCACAGATTAATACTCTTTGCATATCAAAGACAAAAAAAATGAATAACAAATTCCCATTTGCGAGAAAGTTAAGTATTGGAAAATTTAAGGGAATAACTAGCAATATCTCAAAAATGATTCACTCAACAACAAAATATATATGACATAAATTGTGTATTTTAACGCGATCTACATTTTTTGTGTAGTACAATTTTGTCTATCTCTTATGGTTTACCAGTTATGCAAAAGTCGTTCACAATGAAGAATACTTTTAGAGACATTCCCAGATAATTCAAGATATACATTTTATTTGTCATGAAAATATCTTAAACATATGATATTTTAATCAAAATCGTTAGAGCCGTTTTTGAGAAAATTAAAATTTTCTAAAAATGTTCCATGTTAAGGGTAATCTGGGGTGGAAGGATTTACTTGAAAACCTTCTTGTCGCATCTCTGGAAGATACTGAACCTAAATACCAAGTTTGGTGTTTATCCGACTGTTCGTTTCTGAGTTATGCTGTTCACAGACATACAGATACGCAGACACACAGACGGACATGTTTCCAAAAATACCTTTTTTGGATTAAGGGGGTCTCAAAACATGTATTTCCGGTGAAATCTCGGTATCGTATGTTTGGGTGGAATACAATACTTCCCCTACTTACTATACGTAGTAGAGAAAGTAAAAAGTTCAAGTACATTATGTGTTATCATTAGTTACCGTTAATACAAAATATTACGTATAGATGTAACACTTCCGGTTGTTAGAATGTTTGCATAAACACTATTCAGGTTCTTTATCATTCGTAAACAAAAGAATTCCTCACAAAATAAGAGCGTATTATGCATTGCGACATCTGTCAGTCATGCACGAAATTAATTGCTAGAAATTACATCTTCCGTCTGCAGTGTTTTGTTTGTGAACGACATTCCGGCATCAGTGGCGGTCTCTGGAGGCAAGGCGGTCGAAAGGCCGCCCGGGCAAATGAAGTTAGGATAATTGTATTAGTGCACGTCATGCGTGGTTAGGAGAGAAAGACGAAAACAAAAAATGAAGATCGAAGCAGTCGTATTCCTGCATCAGAACTACGCTTCTGGATATTTTTGGTTTTAAACGTGAAAATAAAAGAGTTCAGAATGTAAGATGTGATAAAGCGTAGACAAGAGACCTCGGCAGTGGGTGCAGGAAGCTGGTATGGTGTGGTGATGCTTGTAAGAGGTCAACTGCTGAGGTCGTGAGCAAGACCCCGGTACGCGTACGTATTAACATTTGCAACTTTCATAAACGTTTATGCTTTAATTTCATTTACTGCTTTAGGCGTTAAGCATTTAGTTTTGTAGAGATACATTTGTGAAAATAAACACTTAAGTTAGAAACAGTAGTCTTTAATGTCGTCAAAGTTAACAAAATGTACACCCCCTCAAGAAAGTTTTTGTCGGCACTTCAAAGATTCTAGCAGCCAAATTAAATAGAGGGAAAAATCTAATTTTATTTTTTGGACATAAACAGCAAATGGTAACACAGTTTACGTGCTTAGGCAGTGTTTTCAGATAGTTCATTTTATAAATTTTTGAAAAATAAGCCAACATGGCAGCTTTTTGTACATAGTGTTTTCAAAATGATCCTTCATGCATTGGGTAGAGCTTTTTTTTGTGTGTGTGTGCATATAGCCATACACTTTCATCGACATGTGACTTAAACTGGTGGAGAAATAAATTATGAAGTAAAAAGTGAGCCGAAAATGAGAAATTAAGACAAAAACGTTGAAAATTACCAAATTTGACATTTTATTCCTCCGTCAAATAAAATCCCATTTTCACAGCAAAATCAAGTAAAAAGAAAACCGCTATACTCTATGCAAGTGAGATAATTATGAAAACGTCACGTACGAGAGGCTTGGGAAAAGATCTGGTGAATATGGAGGATGCGAGAAGACTTCCCAGTTGAATCTTCTGAGCTCCACCTGGGTCAAGATTCAACTTGGAAGTTTTCTCGTATCCTCCGTATTCACGGAGCTTGCCCCAAGTGATTTTCACATGTTCCTCCAACTCAAAGGTAAGCACTTTTAACATCGATGATGAAGTCAAATCAGTGAACAGCTGGTTGCGAGCATAGGACCCGACCTGGTACAACACTAGCTTGGTAAAACTCATGTCATGTCCCCAAAAATGCTTGAAAAAATTTGTTGAGTATGTAGAAAAGTAACAGAAGGATTGTACAGTATAAATAAAATTAATTCCACATGATCAATTGTGTTTAATTTTTTTTTATAAAATAGGGAAACTTACTTATTGGACGACACTCGTACAAAAGAGTTGCAATTTTTGCATATTTTTTCAAAAATGTATAAAATTGATAAATGAATGATCTGAAAAACCGCTAAAAGGCGTAAACTGTATTACCATTTTATCTTTATGTCCAAAAAAAAATAGATTTCTCCCTTCATTAATTTGGCTGTTAGGCTTTCTTAAAGTGCAGACAGATATTTTCTTGAGGGGGTGCATACCGTATTTGATTTCCGATATTCTGGATGAGGAACATGCAGTAGGTTGAGGAAAACTGTATTCTAACCACAACGAGAGTTCATCGGAAATACACGTTTTAAGGTTCCCTCTTTACATGGAAAGAGGTTTCATTGTTTTTGATTTTCTCAAAAATGTATCATAACGATTTTGATTAAAATATCTTCTGTTTAAGATATCTTCCTGACAAGTAAAATATATATTTTGAATTTTCTGGTAATACCTGTGAAGTCCTCTTTTTTCTGAACGAACCTTGTGAAATTTGTAAAAGAGTTAGACAGAAACTTACTGCAGAAAAACTGCTTATCTCTTTAAAATAAAGAATTTATGTCAGATATATTTTTTTGTGAGATTAAAAATGTCCGAGACATTCCTTATTATCGATTTGAATTGTGAAACACTTCATAGTTTTCTAAACTCTTAAGTCGCTAATCGATTTTGGCCGTGACCTTGCAAAGAGAACAGAATTTCAAGGCCATCACATAGGTATGGATTTGAGAATCACTTAAACCATCTGTATTGCTTTTGTACATGCAAAGAGATATCTAATAAAACTATTTCTGCAAATGTTTATCTCGACGTGAAGCATAGTCAAGCATAAGCTCTTGTAAGGGTAGATAGTTTGTCGAAGAGTGAAGCAGTATTTTTAACAGTTAAATGATAACAGTCTAATTATATAATATTAAAAATATAATAACAGCCCGTCTTAAAGCAATATATGTGTAATATATAATATATAAAGCGTATGTAACAGTCATTGTATTATGTTTATATGTTATGTGCATGTATAATAATGTTATGTGAGTGTATTACGTAATTTAACAATGTAGGAGCTGTGAGAATAGAAGCAAGCTGCCTTCCGTAGCAAACAGAATTATAAAGCAGAAGCCGAAAGTTGCTAACAGTGAGGTAACCTTGAGACAACAATAAATTAGAAAGTTTAATAATGCTACTAATAATTCTTGGAACAATAATGTAATATTTAAAACGGTTTATAAATAGCCAACCAAAAACTAGAAAAAGCTTAAGTTAAATAAAAGTATTCTATTGGAGTAGTCTTAGCCAATCAGAGACTTGAAATAGAGAAATTGTACAAATTCAGGCGGGAGACGCTACAAGATAGCGTACCCAGTCAGTCAGATTTGGTACGTGTTCAGTGTGAGACATGAGTATTCATTGCGGAGAGAATAATATAAAGTTTACGTGTTTAGAGGGGCAAATAACAACAATCTCACACCTCTGCAGTAGGATACATCAGTGAAGTGTTATTTAATCGTGCGAAGTATTAATAAAGGGAGTGGTATACAATTATAATTTATGTAAGCCTTCATTCTTTAGCCGCACCAACCCCTGCTAAGAGATACGTGTTCTGAAAATTAATACTGACATTAAAATTACAAAGTTTATTTTTAAACGTGAGGCGAAGGCCACCGGAAAAGTAAACGTGGGGCGTAGGCCACCGGAGAGTTTGTATCGTACGTGGGGCAAATAAACACCCTCAAGAGTGGGTAGAGCAAATCATGTGAATGTAACAGAAAAGATGTGTTTTTAATCGCATTAGTCTTCTGGCCTCTTTTCTTTCGTAAAGTATATAGTAGATTTGCAATTTTAAAATTAGTATATTTTGATATTTGAATATAAATTATATCAAAGATTGTTTTATTAAAAAAAAAAAGTTTTATTTAGGGTCGTTTAACCTTTCATATACAATTATTACATTATTGGTTTACAGTATAATACTTACACATTATATATACATACAGGTTACAATTTGGCTAAATGTATTGATGGATATTAATTAATTTAAGAAAAGTAATTACTTTCTGGATGAAAGTTGCACCATTGAATGCTGCAGAAATATTTCTGGGCATACCAACCTGACTACGTTGATTTTCAAATTTTGGACATGTTAGTATAATATGTACTAGTGTTAATGCTGTTTTACATGTTTCACAAATTGGTGGAGAGCTTCTATTTAACAAATAAGAGTGTGTTATGCCCAATTTGTAGTCGGGATATTACAATTTGGTTTCGCCGCTGTAGCTGTCTTATTGGATATTCCATGTACCTCATGAAGTTTACTTGTAGAATTGTTCATCCATTCTTTGTGTATTTTCTTCTTAAAGTGTGTGACTGCATCTTGGAGAGCTATTTGTTTTTTGTGTTGGTAGTTCTGTAGCAGTATCGGCTCCGGTATGTTTTTATGAGATGGTATCCACATGAAATTGAGTGACTTTTCTAAGTTATAAAGGATAGTAACAAGATTATGTATTTCGTTTACAATACTAATGGTAGAGAACGTTTAAGGCTGATAGAGAGTCACTGATAATTATGTAAGAGTCACTATGAGCGTATTCTAGTACCTTTTTAATAGCATATAATTCACAACTGAATATAGATAACAGGGATGGTAATGTGTATTGGAGGACGATATCTCCAATATCACAGCACATCCATTGCCTTTTTACTTTCTCTACTACGTACAGTAAGTAGTGGAAGTATTGTATTCCACCCAAAAATTTGATACCGAAATTTCACTGGAAATATATGTTTTGAGACACCCTGAATGTGTGTCTGTGAACGGCATAACTCAGAAACGAACAGCCGGATAAACACCAAACTTGGTATTTAGGTTCAGTATCTTCCAGAGATGCGACACGAAGGTTTTCAAGAAAATCCCCCCACCCCAGATTACCCTTTACATGGAACATTTTTCGAAAATTTTAATTTTCTCAAAAACGGCTCTAACGATTTTGATTAAAATATCTTAACATATTTTCATGACAAATGAAATGTACCTATATCTCGAATTTTCTGGGAATGTCTCCAAAAGTATTCTTCATTCTAAACCAGTTTTGCATAACTGGTAAACCATAAGAGATAGACAAAATTTTACTACACAAAAAATGTAGATCGCGTTAAAATACACAATTTATGTCATATACATTTTTGTTGTTGAGTGAACCGTTTTCGAGATATTGCTTGTTATTCTCTTAAATTTTTCAATACTTATACTTTTTCTCAAATGGGAATTCGTTATTTATTACTTTCTCTACTACGTATAGTAAGTAGGGGAAGTATTGCATTCCACCCAAAAATTCGATACCGAGATTTCACCGGAAATACATGTTTTGAGAATCACTGAATCCAAAAAAAGCATTTTTGGAAACATGTCCGTGTGTGTGTCTGTCTGTGTGTCTGTGTGTCTGTCTGTCTGTGTGTCTGTGTGTCTGTGAACAGCATAACACAAAAACGAACAGTCGGATAAACACCAAACTTGGTATTTAGGTTCAGTATCTTCCAGAGATGCGACACGAAGGTTTTCAAGAAAATCCCCCCACCCCAGACTACCCTTTACATGGAACATTTATCGAAAATTTTAATTTTCTCAAAAACGGCTCTAACGATTTTGATTAAAATATCATATGTTTAAGATATTGTCATGACAAATAAAATGTATATCTCGAATTTTCTGGGAATGTCTCCAAAAATATTCTTCATTGTGAACGACTTTTGCATAACTGGTAAACCATAAGAGATAGACAAAATTTTACTACACAAAAAATGTAGATCGCGTTAAAATACACAACTTATGTCATATACGTTTCTTTTGTTGAGTGAACCGTTTTCGAGATATTGCTTGTTATTTCCTTAAATTTTCCAATACTTATACTTTTTCTCAAATTCGTTATTCATTTTTTTTATGTCCTGTACATGCAAAGAGAATGGAATTCGCCACATAGCAACCAGCGTTAAAATATTTGACTATCGCTTAAAAGCTACCATATTCCCCTTGCATCTACAAGAAAATTACCAATAAGATTGACATCTCGATATCTCGATTAACATGAAGCATATGGAGAATAGGCGTTTGTAAAATTAGATTGTACAAGAGTAGAGAAAGTCATGTGAGTGTAACACATCAGATTTTTTTTTTATGTCCTGGACATGCAAAGGGAATGGAATACTCCACATAGCAACCAGCTCTTAAAACATTTGACTATCGCTTAAAGCCTAGGAATTCCCCTTGCATCTACAAGAAAATTAGCAATAAGAGAATAAGTGTTTGTAAAGATGGTTTGTACAATAGTAGGGAAAGTCATGGGAGTGTAACACATCAGATTTTCCACTTTTAGAACCATCCGTTATAAACACGACCGTGATTCTGTGGTGATAGTTTTCGGGATAAACAGGATGGAGGGTTCAGGCAAAGATCTCGATGGGAGCTTTCTTCTAGCTTCGTGGATATGAAGAAAGATACTTTGAAGAAATAGAGATGTTTGCCAAATGCGCGTTGGTGGGTGAGACGATTCGCAGTTGGGTGGAAAGGAGGCGGCTTCCCACAGTGGAATGTGCATGCATTATGGAAATGTCGTCCTCCGTGCTCTAGGGTAGTGATGGACCAACTGAATGCTTTACACAATCGATTGTTAAACGATGTTTTCATTCGGTTTGGCGTTTGTATAAACGTGTTGAACTGTGGCACTGAAACGGTTTTCATTCGATACTCGCACAGTAGAGTATGTATGGTTTCTGCGTTGCTTTTAAATGATATTGGCAGCACACTGTTAATGTGGTCCGGAAAAGGAATTTTGACCGTAAAGTTGTAATTGTTCGCTTATTCATGTGTATCATGATGTGCTGCGTTAGGTTATGTTCGAAACTGTACTGGCGTTATGAAGCATAATAACAATTTGACTGTATTTTTTGTATTCTATTTTATTTTACGTCGCTTTAACTTCTTGGTCAAATCGCGACGGTTCTGTTGGTGGATAACTCTTAGAACGATATGTGATGGACAGTTAGCCTTCTAGGTCTCATCCCTGTAACCACCTGCTTCATGCTGTGCAGATGGCATTAGGGTGCGGTCCAGTCTAACCGCCGCCCTCACACAAAAAGGCGGACAGTTAGCCTTCTAGGTCTCACCCCTGTAACCACCTGCTTCATACCGTGCAGATGGCATTAGGGTGCGGTCCGGTCTAATCGCCGCCCTCACACAAATAGGCGGCAGCTAGCCTTCTAGGTCTCATCCCTGTAACCACCTGCTTCATGCCGTGCTGATGGCATTAGGGTGCGGTCCGGTCTAATCGCCGCCCTCACACAAATAGGCGGCAGCTAGCCTTCTAGGTCTCATCCCTGGAAATGCCATCTAGCTTCGTGCCGTGCAGATGGCGTTAGGGTGCCGTCCAGTCTAACTGCTTACATTGTCTGTGGATAGATGGCATAGCATTCGCTATTACCACTTATTTTTCATTTTACTATTGTTTTAGACTTAAGACGGAATTTTGGGTCGTGGTATTAAATATCCTATCTGGTATTTACCTTGAAAACCACGAAAAAACCTCAGACAGATTGGTCGGCCCACAGGATTTGAACCCGGGACCTCCCGAATGCGGGCCACAGACTTTACCGCCTGAGCCATCCCGGTCGGTCGGATTGACTATTGTTTTAGTCGAATATGAATAAGTAAATGCATATAAAATTCAAACATGTTATTCATTTTATATCTCTTTTTTTTACTCCGATTTGTCGCAGCATTTTAGCTCTTGCTGCTCTTTCACTACAATTAGAATAAATGGTTTACAAGGTTAAATACCAATTATTTCCATTTTTTTACGGATCCCTAGAGTGGTCAAATGGATGATGTTAGAAGTAAAGCTCCGGTATCATTCATGCTTTTCGAAGAGTATTAATACTTTTTACTCTTCTCTACTACGTATAGTAAGTAGGGGAAGTATTGTATTCCACCCAAAAATTCAATACCGAGATTTCACTGGAAATACATGTTTTGAGACCCCCGGAATCCAAAAAAAGCATTTTTGGAAACATGTCCGTGTGTTTGAGTTTTATTTATGGACGCTCTTTAACTACTATGGTTCTTAGCGTCCCATTCTATATTGGGCGTGAAACACCAGTAATTTTGCTCAGAGGCCTCTTTATCAGGCTTGAGGTTCTTTTACGTGCCGTAAATCTACGACACGGGACCACCGGCTTTACTTCCCTTCCGAAGGAAGCCGTGCTAACGATTTTTACGCCCGAAAAAATCCATCGCCCTCCGCCGGGTTTGAACCCGCGACCTTGGGAACTAGAGGCTAGCACGGTACCACTAGTCCACGGAGGACGACATGTCCGTGTGTGTGTGTGTGTGTGTGTGTGTGTGTGTGTGTGTGTGTCTGTGAACAGCATAACTCAGAAACGAACAGTCGGATAAACACCAAACTTGGTATTTAGTTTCAGTATCTTCCAGAGATGCCACACGAAGGTTTTCAAGAAACTCCCCCCACCCCAGACTACCTTTTACATGAAATATTTTTCGAAAAGTTAAATTTTTTCAAAAATGGCTCTAACGATTTTGATTAAAATATCATATGTTTAAGATACTTTCATGACAAATGAAATGTATATCTCGAATTTTCTGGGAAGTCTCCAAAAGTATTCTTCATTGTGAACGACTTTTGCATAACTGGTAAACCATAAGAGATAGACAAAATTTTACTACACAAAAAATGTAGATCGCGTTAAAATACACAATTTATGTCATATACATTTTTTTTATTGAGTGAACCATTTTCGAGATATTGCTTGCTATTCCCTTAAATTTTCCAATACTTATACTTTTTCTCAGATTCGTTATTCATTTTTTTATGTCCTGGTAATGCAAAGAGAATGGAATACTCCACATAGCAACCAGCTCTTAAAATATTTGACTATCGCTTAAAGCCTACCAATTCCCTTTGCATCTTAAAGAAAATTAGCAATAAGATTAACATCTCGATATCTCGATTAACATGAAGTAGATGGAGAAAAAGCGTTTGTAAAAATAGTTTGTACAAGAGTAGAGAAAGTCATGTGAGTGTAACACATCAATCTTTTAGTTCCATGTATCCCCACCTTTAACTACATTGTTCTTATCGTCGCCCTTCCCTTTGGAACTTATTGTCATTAACTTGTATTCTCTTGTCGTTGAGTTTGTTGCACGTTTTGGGTTTTAATCATTAGATCCCACACACACACACACACACACACACACACACACACAACTCTGGGGAGGATAGGGAATAATCCTAGCTAGAGAAAAATTCCCACCCCAGTCGGGAATCGAACCCAGCACCCCTCACACAACAGGTAGTTGCTCTACCGACTGAGCTACGGGGCCAGCCATTAGAACTTAAAACAGTAGCAACAGCGCCATTACACACAAAATTATCGAAACAGCATTTCTGTATTTATATTCAGTATTGCAGCACATACCATATTATTTGTGGCATTTAATCTAAAGTCTTGTATAACTTTACTTTGAGTTAAAATGAAACTCACAAATCCAACTTTGTGTAATTTAACCTCTAAAATTCACCTGTGCTATTATAAGCTAAATTAATTAATAATGGGAAAAGCGAAATTTTATGGAGAAACTTGCATGTAATTCGCTCTGAAGTCGACGGTATTACGGCAGCCTTTAGATCAGTTAAGCAATTTCCTATTCTTAATTTCTCCCCCCCCCTACAATTTCAGTTAATATCTTATTTGCTAATTCCTTCATAGCATGGATATCGGTGAATATATTCCACCATACACACAACAGGTTGTGATTCTTACATCCAGTGGCGAGGGTTTAATGGTTTGAAAATCTCTCAGCAGATGGCAGCATTGTCTGTATATTTGCTAATGGAATCGAAATTACTCGCATGGGAAAGTGCGTCATTCTGTTTTAGATGTTATAATGTAGATGGCAGGACCTTATATTCCTCCAGTCTTATTGGTTGTTTGAACGAATGAAAACTACTATGTTTTAAAGCACGGCAAGTGTGGCAGTATTTTATATCACAACACTGTAAATGCCAGAGTGATTGTAGTGTAAATTAGCATTATTGTATGACAATGATTTGGAATGTTTGTTAATTATAAGCATTGTTAGGAAATAAGTTTACACGGCCTCATTGAAACTGACAATAGGAGCGGGTAACAATGAAACGAGGGGGTGAGTTGTTTATTAATTAGAAGAGACAAACAAATGACGTCAGAGTAGGGTGCCTTTCTTTAGAAATGGAGGGAATATCTTCCCTAGAGCATTTGTGTTCGTAATTTTGATTGGATATAAAAATAGACGCTAATGTTGGCGCGCTTTATTAACCAATAGCAGCTCTGTTATAATGTTTAGGCATATCGGGATGAGGGAGTATAAAAAGCTAAAGCCAGAGACGGGTAACGCGCGCTAGCGCCCATAACATCAGCAACAACAATACATCTCCTACAGACAGTAGAACGTAAATGCCTTCGAATAGCAGCAAAGGTGCCCTACTGTTATTCCAACAGGAAACTATACCAACTAGTAAAGACTGAAACGCTGCCAAACTTCATAGAGAGAGGGCTCCTCAACTACGCAGCGAAAGCAAACAAACTCCAACATAGGCAACAACTACTGCAAAATTCTGAAAATTACAAGAAAGATGCACCTAACCAGTGCAATAAAATCACGACACCACCCCTAGCATACATAAGAGCACTAGTCCAAGAGAGAGAGTCACAAGACGAAATGGAAGCATCGCTCTATCTCCAGAATCTCCTTCAATGAAGCACAAAAAATATAACATACAGTATTAAAATGACTGGCCATGGTTACCACACCTTCAAATAAAAAAGAACAACCACAGACAAATAACCCTCATCCTAGTCCCAAGACAAATACAAACACCAGACCGAGAAGTGTGTTCTATTTACACAAAAAAAAAAAATATATATATATATATATATAATAAATAAAAATCCAATACATAGACACACAAAAATACAAAGCAATGGTTCCCACAACAAAACCCAAGACTCGACACTCGGCGCCTGCCCGCTCCTCACCTTCTCCTTTGCCCCCTCCCCCAAACCATCATAACCATCAAGCTGCTGTTGCCGAGTGACTGCGGAGGGTCGATGCCACCCCAAATAAAAATTAATCATTTGGCTGAAGAGGGACATAAACCCTAACCGGCCATGGTTAGCCTAGGCTAACCTAAATTACGCATTCTTCTTCTTCTACGGGTAACGCTCAGTTCTACAGAAACATTCACAAGTTACACGTCGCTCAGTCCAACAGAATCATTCACGCGTTACACGTCGCTCAGTTCTACAGAATCTCTCGCGTCGTAAAGTTAGTTAAAAGATGTGAAATACACGAATAAATAATGTGCGGCAAATAAGTGATTATAGTTACATTCTAAAATATAACAGTTTCAGTCGGGCGTGTATCAAGAGTAATTATGTGAAATGAATAAAGTGTGACGGCAATAGAAGTGTAAAAACAAATTCTTTTATCAGTGTTATCTTTTAGTAACAAGTCCTTTCCGTTTACACACCCTGTTCAAGAGATTTGCTCGACTTGTAATAATAGCTAGCCGGAGGACAAAGAGCCCAAAATTCAAACCAGTAATACAATAACAGGCGCTCAACATAAAGATAACACGAACGTTACCGCGACACAAGCATAATCGGTAAATCGAATGCTGACGGAAACTACCGAATAATTCGGTTGTTTGTAGACTATATTCGATAGTTTTCATTCGGATTGGAATTAATTGTTCTTCCACACAAGCCTTGTGATGGACAGGGTTGGAAAGGTAGAATCAGACAACTGAAAAATTCAATACCATAGCCCGGATTTGAACCATGGATCTTCCGGTCTCCGTCCGGTTGCTCTAATCACTGAGCTACCATGGCAACGTGCAGATACAAATTAAATTCCCCAAATGATTTGCATTTTTCCCAGTGAAGCAGAAGGAGATGTCAAATTGTATTGAGATGACATACCCCATTGGCGACTTACAATGTTGTAAGTACTTTAAGTCAACCACTATTAGGTCAATTAATGGGATTACTTATTCTTCACGATGTTCCTGTAGGTCGCCATTGGGGTATGTCATCTCAATACAATTTGAGATTACCTTGTGGTTTACCGGTAAAAATGCTAATCAGCTGAGGAATCTAATGTTGTACCATGGTAGCTCAGTGGTTAGAGCAACCGGACGGAGACCGGGAGATCCGTGGTTCAAATCCCGGCTAAGACATTGAATTTTTCACTCGTCTGATTCTACCTTTCCAACTTTCATTCGGATTGCCCAACACTAGTCCAGGACAATGCTAGCCTCTAGTTCCCGAGGTCACTGGTTCAAACCCAGCAGTTGGCGATGGCTTTTCTCGGGCGTAAAGATCCTTAGCATGGTTTCCTTTTGGAAGGGAAGTAAAGCTGGTGGTGTCGTGTCGTAGATTTACGCCACGTAAACGAACCTCAAGCCTGACAAAGAGGCCTCTGAGCAAAATTTCCGGCCTTTCACGCCCAATATATAAATAAAACCCAATTTCATGTGCATTATGGAAATGATATTAACTTTTGTTTCTGGAATTTAATTGCCAATCCAGTTTTTTTAAGGTATTTGCATCGTAATTTTTAATGTTTAAAATATAGCAACTAAAAGCCATAGCTTTCAATGAAAAAATGAAAGAAAGTAAATCACACATTTAAAATGTTAAAGAAAATAATAAAAAAATCTTATGTGTTACACTCACATGACTTTCTCTACTCTTGTACGAACTATTTTTACAAACGCTTATTCTCCATATGCTTCATGTTAATCGAGATGTTAATCTTATTGCTAATTTTCTTGTAGATGCAATGGGAATATAGTAGGCTTTAAGCGATAGTCAAATGTTTTAAGAGCTGGTTGCTATGTGGAGCATTCCATTCTCTTTGCATTACCAGGACATAAAAAAAACTGATATGTTACACTCACATGACTTTCTCTACTCTTGCACAAACTATGTTTACAAACTCTTATTCTCCATGTATTTCATATTAATCGAGATTAACCTTTGCAGAAACGATCTTTTGACATGCAAAGAGAATTACATTTTACGTACAGCGACCAGTTCTAAAAATATTTGACTATCGCTTAGCCTTTAAGCATAGACATATCTCTTAATAACTGGTTGCTATGTGCAGCACCATTCTCTTTGCCACAGATTAATACTCTTTGCATATTCAAGACAAAAAAATGAATAACGATTTCCCATTTGAGAAAAAGTATTGGAAAATTTAAGGGAATAACAAGCAATATCTCGAAAATGGTTCACTCAACCAAAAAAATATATATGACATACATTGTGTATTTTAACGCGATCTAGATTTTTTGTGTAGTAAAATTCTGTCTATCTCTTATGGTTTACCAGTTATGCAAAAGTAGTTCACAACGAAGAATACTTTTGGAGACATTCCCAGAACATTCGAGATATACATTTCATTTGTCATGAAAATATCTTAAACATATGATATTTTAATCAAAATCGTTAGAGCCATTTTTGAGAAAATTAAAATTTTCAAAAAATGTTCCATGTAAAGGGTAATCTGGGGTGGGGGGATTTTCCTGAAAACCTTCGTGTCGCATCTCTGGAAGATACTGAACCTAAATACCAAGTTTGGTGTTTATCCGACTGTTCGTTTCTGAGTTATGCTGTTCACAGACAGACACACAGACGGACATGTTTCCAAAAATGCTTTTTTTGGATTCAGGGGTCTCAAAGCATGTATTTCCGGTGAAATCTGGTATCGAATTTTTGGGTGGAATACAATACTTCCCCTACTTTACGTAGCAAAGAAAGTAAGAATGATTTTACTTAAATACTGTACTGTTAATGCTATAAGCAACATGAGATACCGTTACTTTTAGCGGTGTATCTGTGGTCAGTCCTTTGAACCGCTGTTTCAATGTTTTAACTTCAGTGTAAGGTGTTATTTACATGGAACAAAATTGCCAAAAACGCCAAACGAAATGATTAAGGAAGCAAGTTAATATAAATATACTTCAGTAAGACTTTAACGTGATGCGTATTGGAATTATGCCACGAAAGTTTCTGCTAAATTGCGTGTTCAAATGCTTAAAAACCATCTCGTTATCCTGAGTAACAGTCTTACTTGCTTAAAAATGATATAATTTATTTACTAACCGGCATGCTGAGGGGAAAAAAAAAAAGAAGCCACTTACCGGTTTGGGCACCATAATTACGCTGAATAACAACATGGTGCATGACCTCAGGAGTCAGCACGCCGCTGCCGTTAGCGCGGAACAAGGTCGAAGCATTTAAGTATGCAGTACGCGATGCGAAAATAAAAATACTCGGATTTGTGAAATAACCTTGCAATTGGCCGCGCGACCGAATTAAAGCGAGTGTTTTGTTTTGTTGCCAGGCGATGCACGTCTGCATATAAAAGTGACAGAAAAGTGTATTCCCGTTACATAGCTCATGCAAATACATATGAGCCGCATTTGACGGTTTTATGTTCATTGGGCAATTTAACTGTCCCTCTTCATTAACTTCAATCTACAGGGCATCTCGAAAATTTGTATACTAATAGTTTTGTTGTCATTGCGATGCATGCTTTCATGAGGGAAGAGAGATTTTGTGTAAACAAGTGTTATGTCATTCCTTGTGTCAAATTGGGCCAAACTTATAAAGTGATAATATTATGTGCAACTAAGAACTGAATCAAATTAAACTGAGTTTTATTTATGGACGCTCTTTAACTGCTGTGGTCCTTAGCGTCCCATTCTATATTGGGCGTGACAGAGACCGGAAATTTTGCTCAGAGACCTCTTTATCAGACTTTAGGTTCTTTTACGTGCCGTAAATCTACGGCACGGGACCACGGCTTTACTTCCCTTCTGAAGGAAGCCATGCTAAGGATTTTTACGCTCGAAAAAAAAACCCATCGTCCCCCGCCGGGTTTGAACCCGCGACCTCTGGAATTAGAAGCTAGTAATTCACCACTTCAGCTATTTTAGTTCTCTGTCTGCGAACAAATGCGCAGTGAATGGATTAAAATGCGCGTTGTAAGCGTAGAAAATGACGTAGAGTAGAAATAATTAGTTTAGCAAAGTCAGTCCTTTGTTTACTTAAGAAAATAATGGTTACTTTCTCTACCATTTACTTATAATAGGCAGAGAGAGTATTGTATTCCACCGAAAATTTGGATATCGAGTTTTCTCCAGAAATATGTATGTTCTGAGGTCCCTTAAACACACACACACACACACACACACACACACACGCACGCATACAAAAGGAGTTTAGGAGTGAGAGAACAAACAACATAACTCAGAAATGAAAAGTCAGATAGATACCAAATTTCATATTTCAGGTAGTTACTGTTTAAGCATGCCAGACAAAAATTTTCAAGAAAATTCCCTCCAAACCAAATTACTCTTTGCATGGAAACGTGTGCATTATTACTTTCTCTACTATGTATAGTAAGTAGGGGAAGTATTGTATTCCACCCAAAATTCGATACAGAGATTTCAACGAAAATCTTTGAGGCTTCCTGAATCCAAAAAAAAAGCATTTTTGGAAACATGTCCATGTTTGTGTGTGTCTGTGAACAGCATAACTCAGAAACGAACAGTCGGATAAACACCAAACTTGGTATTTAGGTTCAGTATCTTCCAGAGATGCGACACGAAGATTTTCAAGAAAATCCCCCACCCCAGATTACCCTTTACATGGAACATTTTTCGAAAATTTTAATTTTCTCAAAAATGGCTCTAACGATTTTGATTAAAATATCATATGTTTAAGATATTTTTATGACAAATAAAATGTATATCTTGAATTTTCTGGGAATGTCTCCAAAAGTGTTCTTCATTGTGAACGACAAAATTTTACTACACAAAAAATGTAGATCGCGTTAAAATACACAATTTATGTCATATGCATTTTTTTTTTGTTGAGTGAACCATTTTCGAGATATTGCTTGTTATTCCCTTAAATTTTTCAATATTTATTTTCTCAAATGGGAATTCGTTATTCATTTTTTTGTCTTGGATATGCAAAGAGTTATAATCTGTGGCAAAGGGAATGGTGCTGCACCTAGCAACCAGCTATTAAGAGATTGTATGTGCTTAAAGGCTACTGTATTTCTATATTGCCCTTGTAAATATATATTCCCCTTACATCTACAAGAAAATTAGCAATAAGATAGAGTCTGCAAATGTTTATCTCGATTAACATGAAGTAGATGGAGAATAAGCGTTTGTAAAAATAGTTTGTACAAGAGTAGAGAAAGTCATGTGAGTGTAACACATCAGATTTTTTTCCCTTGGAACCAATCTAGGAGCCACTTTACATAATAGTAGCAGCTGAGGTCCAGGGATCCGCATGTAGTAAGCGGCATACTGCCTTATTGACCACATCCACCCCTATTCCTGCACTCTGTCCAGAATGGATGGGCAGAGGAAGGTGGAGTTTGTAGCTCTCATACTGTTGTAGCCTTATCCGTAATTGGCCGAAGCGGGCATTTATTTATTATTAGAGTAGAACATCTGTTATCCGAAACCTTTTAACCGAATTGACCGAAAAAATAAATATTTTTTTTAAATCGACTTGAATAAATATCTTTTGTTAACTTATGTTAGAAATGACAAAGGGGATGCATAAGGGAATGTGGGGACTCAGACCTTGGTTGTTTCCATTCTCTTCTCTATTGAAAACTGTTTTGGTTCTTTCGTTAATAGCAAACTCGCCCTTCCTTTTGTTGCCTGTCAATCATTTACAGCGGCGGACTGTCATTACTGTAGCTTAAGTATTCTCGGTTTGACGAACATAGTATTGTGGACAGCGAGATACAGACTATTCCACCACTTTTTCACGGAGGGGATTTCCCAGTTGCCGTCAAGTGCCTAAAGTAATGAGAAGGAAGTGAATGTACCTTTCTCTTTCTAAAAATCCTTGTCATGTACGAGGGCTGTCCCAGAAGTACCCGACCCAACAAAGGAAACACAAAAATTTTGGGAAAAAACATCTTTATTTCTCTACAGTCTCCTTTCAGCTCGATTCAGTTTTCCCAGCGATGTTCAATAGCTTCGATACCCTGCTTATAGTGAGAACCACCGAGTTCTGCAAAATAGCCATCAACTGCAAACTCCAGCTCTTCATTGTTGGCATATCTTTTACTCAAGCCATTTCTTCAACTTTGGAAACACAAAAAAATCACAGGGGCTAAATCTGGCGAACAAGGTGCATGAGGAAGCAATTCGAACTTCAACTCATCGATTTTGGCCATGGTGAAAAAGAATGTGTGAATTGGTGTATTGTCCTGATGAAACACAACTTTCCTTTTCGCTAAATGCGCCCGGTTTTGCTTGATACATCATTCAAACCCTCCAATAATTTGCTTAATACTCGCCATTGATAATCCATGAAAATTATCCCAAAAAGCTGACCTTGTCTTCGCCTTCTTTGGGATGCTTCACTTTCAATCCACTGTTTTGACTATTACTTCGTCTCAGGTGGAAAGTGATGGACCTATGTTTCATCTATGGTTATGAATCACATAAAAACTCAACTTTATTGCAGCGAAACATCGCCAAACACTCGACTAAAACATCCTCACGACGCTGCTTTTGTTCCATTGTGAGTAAACGCGTACCCATCTTGCGCACAGCTTTCACATGTCTAAATTTTCAGTTAGTATGCGATGTACAGCACTTTTTGAAATGCCTACGATGTCTGGTACCTCGAGCACTTTGAGTCGACGGCCATCCAATATCATTTTGCGGATTCTTTTCACAATTTCTGACGTGGTCACCTCATTTGGTCGACCACTGCGATGTTCGTCTTGGCAGCTCGTACAGCCTCGCTTAAACTCTGCCTCTCAATATTTTGCTGTTGCAAACGAAGGAGCAGACTCCCCCAGAGTAGAATCTAGCTGAGCTTTAATATTAGTGGACTAAGACATTTCAAATGAAAGTATTGTATCACATAACGATGACCAGTTTTATCCATGTTTACCAATTTGCTGAGAGAGTTTACTATTAATGGCTGCCAAACAATTACTAAACAACGTAGCATCGTCAAACTTCAGACTTAAGCTTTATAAGGGTGATACTTTCTACCTCAGTCATTTTGAAACAACAACCGCTATATATACGTCAGGTGGTGTACTTCTGGGACTGCCCTCGTAACAAGCATAAAGACGAGATAAAAGTTTGTGTACCTGGCTTCTCAACCCAGAGGTTCCAGGTTTGATTCCCTGCTGGAGCGACAATTTTTCTTTAATCAGAATTATTGGCTATCTTCCACAGAGTCTGGAAGTATGGATATGATAGTACATGTGATCAAAGTAAAAATTGTTAAAACCTAACGTTAAATAACTTAGTCAACAGGTTGTTTCTCAAGTGTAAGCCCCCGATAGGACCATACAAGTTAAAGACAGCAATACAAATGTGACAATAATAGAAGATCATGATACAAGGGCTAGAAGTAGGTTTTATTTCGCAATCCTACGAGCAAAATAAAACCACTTTTAACGCGCGTGGCAGGTACTATTTTTATTTTCTCTGCTTCATATACTAAGTAGGCGAAGTATTGCATTCCACAAAAAAAATCCGATATCGAGGTTTCACCGGAAATACATGTTTTGAGTACCTTGAATCTCCCCAAAAAAAGTTTTAGAAAAAGGTCCGTGTGTGTGTCTGTGTGTGTGTGTGTGTGTGTGTGTGTGTGTGTGTGTGTGTCTGTGAACAGCATAGCTCAAAAACGAAAATTCCGATGAATACCAAGCTTGGTATATAGCTTCAGTATCTTTCAAACATGCTAAACGAAGATTTTCAAGAAAATCTCTCCGCCCTAGACTACCCTTTAAATGTAACATTTTTCGAATACGGATATGTTTCGAAAAATGTTTCTTTTTGGATTCAGGGGTCTCTAAACATATATTTCCGGTGAAATCTCGGTATCGAATTTTTGGGTGGAATACAATACTTCCCCTACTTACTATACGTAGTAGAGAAAGTAAAAATTATGGACTCTCTTTAACTGCTGTGGTCCTTAGCGTTCCATTCTATATTGTGCGTGAAACACCAGTAATTTTGCTCAGAGGCCTCTTTATCAGGCTTGAGGTTCTTTTACGTGCCGTAAATATACGACACGGGACCACCGGCTCTACTTCCCTTCCGAAGGAAGCCACGCTAAGGATTTTTACGCCCGAAAAAATGCATCGCCTACGCCGGGTTTGATCCCGCGACCTCAGGAACTAGAAGCCGCCATGATTCCCGTAGACTACGAAGGACGACCGGTTTTCCAAACATCACATTGCACGTAAGTTGCACAGAGAGGAGCGCGAGAGAATGAGGGCGCGAGTTAGAGAAAAGAGAAGCATTTCCGCATTTAAAGAATTGAAGAGTTACGTTTTTAAGCTGAGAAGAGTTACAGGTTCTATTATTATTATTATTATTATTATTATTATTATTATTATTATTATTATTATTATTATTATTATTATTATTGGGCTTCCATAAAGAAGAAACACAATACTGTTAAACCTTTTACTTGTGTTTCGATGTTATTAACACCTTAGTAAAAGCAGTTTTATTACCGATTTTCAAAATATAACATGAAGTGCACTTTACACAGAGATGGGAGGGGGTTGGGCGACGGATAGGATAGATAGGGAGAAAGATAACATAAGAATTAAATACTTGAGAGAAATGGGAGGAGAGAGACGGATGAAGAAGAAAGTGGGAGAGTGAAGTTTGGTTTGCTTTTGTTTAAGGGCGCTCAACTTCTATGTCATTAGCGCCCTTCTAAAACAGATCATGGCAAAGGCCAGAGATAAAGCTGAATATAAAATAAATAAATAAATAGAATCACAGCCCAAGTCAAATATAAATATATAAAACTAAACCGATGAGTATAAAACATCTATTTAGATGACTAAATCCGCATTTAGAAATTTACTTTCGAAACAAAATTAAAAATCCTATCAACAACTTGCTTATCATCCGCTAGGATCTCTGCTAGACTGTTTGGCAGTTGCAGAGAGTCCCGAAGATGTGCTAGAGCAATACACTCTAGCAACACGTGACGGACCGATAGACCTTCGCCACAAAGCGGATAAATAGGAGCAGGGTCACCCTTAAAAAGGTAACTGTGCGTAAAATTGCAGTGACCAATACGGAACCAAGCCAAAATCAGTGGGAGAGGGAAGGAGAAAGTGAAAATGAGAGAGTGGTTATCAGAAAGAGACAGAGACTACATTCACATAACTTTCTCTACCGTGTATCCTTTATTAGTAGGTATACAAATTAATTATTCTTACGAAACATTATTTTTCTGTCTAATTCATTTTAAGTCAAATAAACCTTTGCAGAAATAGCTACATTACACATTTCGTTACAGATATAAAGAGAACAGCGATAGTCAAATGTTTAATAACTGGACGCTGTATGCTGGCCTTAAAATTCCATGCTGTTTCCATGACATTCACGAGAAACTGAAAATCGACAAGACTGTAAAAGAATGGCTAAGTATTTAATAATTCGAACATTAATAACGGATATCTCGGAAGTGGCTGATGCCACAAAAAAGTTATTTGAAGTAAATTGAGTGTTTTAAAGAGATCTAAATTTTTTGTGTAGTATGTTTTCGTCTATCGCTTAACGTTTACCCAGTTGTGCTCGATTATACAAAGTTCTTTCCGAATGAAGAGGATTTCACAGGTTATTTCCAGAAAATTCAAGATACGCATTTTATTATGTCATGTAAATATTTTAATCAAAATCGTTAGAGCCATTTTTGAGAAAATCAAACATTTCGAAAACTATTCCATGTAAAGGGTAGTTTGAAGTGGGGAGATTTTCTTGATAATTTTCGTATCGGTTCTTTAGAAGATACTGAACCTAAATACCAAGTTTGGTATTTATGCGACTTTCCGTTTTTTAGTAATGTTGTTCATACAAACACGGAAAATGTTTTAAAAATTACTTTTTAGATTCAAGGAGCATTAAAACATACATTTCGGGTGAAATCTCGGTATAGAATTTTTGGGTGGAATGCAATACCTTCTCTACCTACTATGTACGTGGTAGACAAAGTAAAAATGTATTGCTACCCCTAACATACGTAAAACAATGACATTTGACATCGACTCTGTGTTGCTAACATTTTTAACAAAATCTTCTAGAGGAATGAAAACATTTCGCATCGCACGCGTTATAAATAAAATTGTACTTGACATGTAAAGCCGAGAGCATTTCTGGCGCATGAATAACTTGTCATCGTGTCCTTCCAGAATGCCACAGACACCGTGAAACGTCCCACATACGTCACATCTGCACTTTGCACGGCGGGGAAGGAGGCGCTGTCTACAATTTCCACAAAGTTACTGCGAGTTATGTTCCATTTTCTTGAGTGCCGCTCGCTTAAGGTGTAACGTCACTCGAGAAAAATTGAAGATCGATACCGGCGAAGGATTCCTGGTCACGCGGGTCCTAACAACAGGAGTTTGACATTTCATCGGTCATTTTATGAGAGTATCTCAACAGCAATACACAAAACGCTATAGATGGTAGAGGTCTGCAAGGGCTCTGATCAACCCTCATCCAGGCTTAGTGCTTAATTTGAAAAATGTTTGTGGGGCTTGAAAAATAAAGACGAAAAAATTAATTAATCACATTTAACATATGTACTTTATTTGTTATTTAAATACCGTACTATGTAGTATTTTATTCAAAAACATTAGGGCATTTTCCATGTAAACCAAAATAAAGAGCAAAAGCATGAGATTATAACATTTTTTGGTCCACGGTGTTGAGATGCCTGAAATGCCCCAATAATCGCAGTATGTATACGTATCTACATCTACCGAAGTAGTAATAGTACAGTAAAACCTTTGTTAACCGGAACAAAGGCAGCGGAAGGTGGTTTCGGATAACCAAACTTTGGAATAAAAATAAAACTGTCATTTTTAGGGGTTAAAAAAGGTTTTTACTTTCTCTACTACGTATAGTAAGTATTGTATTCCACCCAAAAATTCGATACCGAGATTTCACCGGAAATATATGTTTTGAGACCCCCTAAATCCATAAAAAAAGCATTTTTGGAAACATGTCGGTATGTGTGTGTCTGTGAACAGCATAACTCAGAAACGAACAGTCGGATAAGCACCAAAGTTGGTATTTAGGTTCAGTATCTTCCAGAGATGCGACACGAAGGTTTTCAAGAAAATCCCCCCACCACAGATTACCCTTTATATAGGACATTTTTCGAAAATTTTAATTTTCTCACAAACGGCTCTAACGATTTTGATTAAAATATCATATGTTTAAGATATTTTCATGACAAATAAAACGTATATCTTGAATTTTCTGGGAATGTCTCCTAAAGTATTCTTCATTGTGAACGACTTTTTGCATAACTGGTAAACCATGAGAGATGGACAAAATTTTACTCCCAAAAAAATGTAGATCGCGTTAAAATACACAATTTATGTCATATACATTTTTTTTTTTGAGTGAACCATTTTCGAGATATTTCTTGTTATTCCCTTAAATTTTCCAATACTTTTTCTCAAATGGGAATTCGTTATTCCTTCTTTTTATGTCCTGGACATGCAAAGAGAATGGAATACTCCACATAGCAACCAGCTCTTAAAACATTTGACTATCGCTTAAAGCCTACCAATTTCCTTTGCACCTACAAGAAAATTACCAATAAGATTAACATCTCAATATCTCGATTAACATGAAGCATATGGAGAATAAGCGTTTGTAAAAATAGTTTGTACAAGAGTAAAGAAAGTCATGTGAGTGTAACACATCAAATATTTTTTTTTTAGTTTGTTTAATATCATGACAACAGTTAGACCTTTGAGGTTAAAATTTGATGAATTTCTCCAGTATTCCTTTAAAATTGAATAAATAAGTTATACCCATAATTTATGAATAGCAATGTTTTTCAGGCATATACCTAGTGATAAACTTTAATAATTAGGTTTCATTATTAACATATATAGGTTTATTTCAAGTGACGTCAATAATATTCTGATCACGTTATGTTCTGCGTGTTGCAGGTCCAGAAGGTCATCAGGGGCGGCGGGGGGCACAACGCCGCAACCCAGAAACCTCACTCCGGGAGGTAAGTTGGTCATCTTGGGGAATAAACTAGTCTTCATAACCAGGACATTCCAATAATTCTTGATTAGCCCCCAACCCTGAAGGTTAACTTTATCAGGGCCTTACCCTGGCAAATAGTCCACAACTTGTGTCCGTAAACTGCGGGCACAAGTTTTTGATCAATGTGTGGCAAAGCTTGTCGTGTCAGGCTAGTAAATGATGTCACGTGTGAATGAAGTAAACATCACTATTTACATTTTAAGAGCACTCGATACTGAAGGTTTAATGTTGCATAAAATTGGTAATTTTATGCAACTTTTATGAGAAATTTGGTAATTTTATTGTAAGGAGCTTTATTCGAGGAATGATATGCAAAATTTAAAAGTTTAAAATATTCGTCACATGGAGAATATCACACCAGACTCGATTTTCATTCTTTGAGAATGATTATTTTCATGGAAAACTTTAGATACATACGACCATGAAAATCAAAAAGCGTGCTATAATTATGTTGAACAAAACTGTGATAAAATTTTCCGCTGAAGTAGTTGAAATTTGTAGAAATTCGTAATTTCAGTATTACACACACTATTTGTTTACGAATAACAAACGTGCCGCGGCGGCCGTCCCAGCTCGGGTTCCCGTCGAAACGGTCATAATACCCCGCAACTGCCTTGTGTCCTCGTGTTTAGTTACAATTACAATGATAATAAGTACATACCTTATCATAAGAGGTTGGAAATGTTGTCCTTCTGTCATTTCACTGACACTCGAGAGTTCAATATCAAAACTGAGTGAATTTCTCGCCTGATGTTTTCTTTTAGTTGTTACAATGTATGGGGTTTGTTGCATACAGATTATTACTTTCTCTACTACGTATAGTAAGTAGGGGAAGTATTATATTCCACCCAAAAATTCGATACCGAAATTTCACCGGAAATACATTTTTTGAGACCCCCTGAATCCAAAAAAAAAAGCATTTTTGGAAACATTTCCGTGTGTGTGTCTGTGAACAGCATAACTCAGAAACGAACAGTCGGATAAACACCAAACTTGTTATTTGGGTTCGGTATCTTGCAGAGATGCGACACGAAGGTTTTCAAGAAAATCCCCCCACCCCAGATTACCCTTTACATGGAACATTTTTCGAAAATGTTAATGTTCTCAAAAATGGCTCTAACGATTTTGATTAAAATATCATATGTTTAAGATATTTTCATGACAAATAAAGTGTATATCTTGAATTTTTTGGGAATGTGTTCAAAAGTGTTCTTCATTGTGAACGACTTTTGCACAACTGGTAAACCATAAGAGATAGACAAAATTTTACTACACAAAAAATGTAGATCGCTTTAAAATACACAATTTATGTCAGATACATTTTTTTGTTGAGTGAACCATTTTCGAGATATTGCTTGTTATTCCCTTAAATTTTTCAATACTTATTTTCTCAAATGGGAATTCGTTATTCATTTTTTTTGTCTTGGATATGCAAAGAGTATTAATCTGTGGGAAAGGGAATGGTGCTGCACCTAGCAACCAGCCATTAAGAGATATGTATGTGCTTAAAGGCTACTGTATTTTGTATATTGCCCTTGTAAATATATATTCCCCTTACATCTACAAGAAAATTAGCAATAAGATAGAGTCTGCAAATGTTTATCTCTATTAACATGAAGTAGATGGAGAATAAGCGTTTGTAAAAATAGTTTGTACAAGAGTAGAGAAAGTCATATGAGTGTAACACATCCGATTTTTTTCTCAAATGGGAATTCGATATTCATTTTTTTTGTCTTGGATATGCAAAGAGTATTAATCTGTGGCAAAGAGAATGGTGCTGCACCTAGCAACCAGCTATTAAGGGATATGTCGATGCTTAAAGGCTACTGTATTTCTATATTGCCCTTGCAAATACAAAACAAGTGGAACGTAGTACGCCTTAAGCGATAGTGTAAAATGTAATTAATTCTCTTTGCATGTTAAAAGATCGTTTCTGCAAATGTTTATCTCGATTAATATGAAATAGATGGAGACTAAGAGTTTGTAAAAATAGTTTGTACAAGATTGGAGAAATTCATGTGAGTGTAACACATCAACTTTTTTTAACAGCTGACCGACGTTGAATGCCAGTCTGGATTTTTCCAACAAGACTTTGCTACCGCGCATACAGCTAATCATTAACTAAATTTAATTCAGGAAATGTTTGATTATAGGGTAATTAGTAATGTATTGTGACCCCCAAGATCCTCTGATTTAACTGTGTATGGTTTTTATATATGGAGGAATTTGAAAAATAAGATATGTGCAACAAACCCCATACATCTTAAGAACTAAAAGAAAATATCAAGCGAGAAATTCACTCAGTTTAAGATACTGAACTTGTAGCGATATTTCCGCCTGATTACACATACACAAAAAGGAAATCGGTAATAATTATAATTTAAGAATTATTGATAATTAATTTACTTGCGATTTGATAACTTTCCATAATTTTAAAGCAATATTATTAAAATCTCTATCAATCGAAAGCCCTTCAGAAGCTGTAAATATGTTTTAAGTTTCAATAATATTGTTAAATAAATAAAGGCGTACTTGCCTAAGAAAGACTGCAAGATTTAGGCAAAATAAAAGTAGCTTCGTTTTAGACTGTCCATTATGTTTTCCTAGCGTGGGGTCATAAAATTCGAAAGCTTCTTTTGCACTTCGTGGGGATGCGGCAAGTTTTAAGAGTAACAGACGCTATGAGGCAACGGACATTTCTTACAGTTTGGTTTTGAATTTTCAACCAGGGAACCAATAAACGTAGAGGATAAGTATTAGAAACCAATGAAAAGATAGGAAGACGCAGTGACATGTACAAAATTTGAAGGCGAGCAGAATTGTTATATGTGAATGCGAACGTGGTTTTAGGACAGTTGGTCATGATTGTTCGTTGAGGTAACACGTGGCACTCCGGTTCAGAAGAGGACGCTAAGTTCCGAAATTTGCTAAGTGCTGCGCAATTAAGCAATTATGAAGTGATGTAGGTGAAATATTTGTATAATGTGCTAACGGTATTCTTCGATACAATTATATCCAAGCTCAAAAATGAGTTAACGCTAGTCAACGGTGATAGAGCACAGAGATATTAAATAACTGGTCGGAGCAAACTTTATTATTCCGATAGACAATAGTGTGAAGACAGTGCTAAAAGAATCACGCGTGTTAGGTAATACCAATGAATCTTGCAGGACTTCTAGCATAAAGAGTGAGAGAAGTGAAAACAGCGTTTCTTTCAAGACAATATCCTGGTGTCGCCACTCCCGCAATCCTTCCCTGACAACAACTGTAGGGAATTTCAGGCCGATTCGCCGACAATTGATTCTGAGATCGACGAGAAGTGCTTCCTGGCTGATATTGGCGATTACGAGTCCTGAAGACTTCACCTACAACGACGCAGAGACGAGAACGATTAAGAAAGATTAACGCAACAAAGTAGCGGTCAAAACGTTACAAACTCTTCGGTGTGGATGAGAATTTTCTGAGTAGATGCCAAAAATGTGTGGATAGATATCAACATTTCCAACATATTTTATGATAAGGCACGTGGTTATTATCATTGTAATTGTAAATCTGAGAAGGTGGGGCGGTTGCGGGGATATTATAATTGCTTCGGTAGGAGTCCGAGGCGCCGCGTGTGAAGGAAAAGCACTGTGTTAGCTATGTACCAAAGGTTTCATAGCTAAAAGGTTTACGCCGCGCTCTCTTTCCTAGTTTTACCTCGGTGCAAAGTTTTAACTTCTGTTATATGCTGAAACCCTAAGCTTCGACACGACCGAGGAGCGTGAGTTAAATAATAGGTTGCGAATAACAGGTTCACTCTCGGCGTTCTCAAATGTAGTTTACCATGAAAATTGCTGTTATTTGGAAACTTTGGTGATGAATTGAGGGAGACGTATACAACATTTTAATTCTATTAACAGGAAGTAGACATAAACCCCAGGTTTTGTGTGAATAATTTCTAGAACAGCTATGAAATAGTATATTGGAGGAGAGTGGCAATAGGTTTGTGACAGACTCGAGGAAAAGCTTGAAAATGCGAGACGAAGAAGAGATTCTGTTATACACTAAGCGCGTGTATATTACATACTATTTTTATTTTGGACGATCGATGATAATTATGGTAATTGTAATCTTAGCCGCTTGGTTGCTTATTAACTGCAGGTTGAAATATGAAAATGGCTGGCCAGTACGAACATTAAAAATACTGCATACGAATGCATGTTCCATGACCAACTTTAGTTTCAAATAAACGCTAGATCGATTGAAGTCGAGCCACGAAAGTTCATTGCCATGGATTGCTCTCGCCTGGTGTTAGGAAACATAAAAAGTTGCTATCATGGTGGAAAACTTTGAAGAGATATGGCAAATACGATGCGCCTCTTTGATTCCTAATAAATCCAAATCAAGTTAGGATAGAACATATGAGGTGTGATTAAAACGTAACGGGAATTTTTGTTTTTCTTAAAGAATTTTTATTTAATCAACAACTTTGTCCCCTTCAAAGTAATCCCGCTCAGATATAGCACACTTGTGCTAGCGCTTTTTCTAATCTTAGAAGCACTTCTAGAAACTCAGCGCCTTCAGCGATTCTGTTTTTAACTCATCAATGGTGACAAAACGTCGTCCTTTCATGGTTCTCTTCAGCCTCGGGAATAGAAAGAAGTCGCAGGGGGCCATGTCCGGCGAATACGGTGGCTGAGGCAGCATAACGGTTTTGTTTTTTACCGAAAAGTCTCGAACAAGCATTGAGGTGTGAGCGGGTACATTATCGTGATGCAATTTCCACGAGTGGTTTTGCCACAATTCTGGTCGCTTTCTTCGGATTGCCTCACGCAAACGGCGCATAACTTCCAGGTAGTATTCCTTATTGACCGTACAACCATATGGCAGGAACTCCTGATGCACTCTCCCATTGTAATCGAAGAAAACAGTGAGAAGAACCTTCAAATGTGATCGAACTTGTCGAATTTTTTCGGTCTTGGCTCTTCAGGCAGTTTCCATTGGGACGATTGCGCCTTAGTTCGACGCCATACCCATATACCCATGTTTCGTCAACTGTTATAACCTTCTTTAGAAGTTCTGGATCGTTTTCGACTTCATTCAGCAATTCCTGAGCGATGTCTACACGACGTCGCTTTCGGTACAAACTTTGCTGCTATACGTTTCATGCCCAAAACATCCGAAACAAATTGAATGGCGTGAGCCAAAGGATATGCCGACATCATCAGCAACCTCTCTGTTGGTGATTTGGCGATTTTCCAGAACCATTTTCTTTACTTCTTCCACACTGTCGTCAGTAATTGATGTGCTAGGGCGTCCAGGGCGGTCGTCTTCTCGACCCTCTTTGAAACGTTTATGCCACTTATAAACTCTTGTCTTACTCATAATATATTCGCCAAAAGCCACAATCAACATTTCGAATGCGGTATTGCACTTTATTCCGTTTTTTCAGGCAAAATTTAATGCAAATTCTTTGATCCATCTTTTTCGAAAATAAAAATTCGCCGAGCATTCGAAAACACGTATAACTTTTTCGGCTGTCAACAATAAACTAAATATTCAAAACAGTTGAAATTGCAAACATACATCAGGAATATGTGTACCAACAAGATAAAACAAAAGTTTTGAACACCGGATGTATAAAGCTTGCGAAATTAAAAATCCCTGTTATTTTTTTATCACACCTCGTATGCTATATTAAAAAATCTGATGTGTTACACTCACATGACTTTCTCTACCCTTGTACAAACTATTTTTACAAACGCTTATTCTCCATATGCTTCATGTTAATCGAGATATCGAGATGTCAATCTTATTGGTAATATTCATGTAGATGCAAGGGGAATATGGTAGATTTTAAGCGATAGTCAAATATTTTAACGCTGGTTGCTATGTGGTGCATTCCATTCTCTTTGCATATCCAGGACAAAAAAAATCTGATGTGTTACACTCACATGACTTTCTCTACTCTTGTACAAAGTATTTTTACAAATGCTTATTCTCCATCTAGTTCATGTTAATCGAGATAAACATTTGCAGACTCTATATTATTGCTAATTTTCTTGTAGATGTAGGGGAAAATATATTTACAAGGGCAATATAGAAAAACAGTAGCCTTTAAGCACATACATATCTCTTAATAGCTGGTTGCTAGGTGCAGCACCATTCCCTTTGCCACAGATTATAACTCTTTGCATATCCAAGACAAAAAAATGAATAACGAATTCCCATTTAGGAAAATTATTGAAAAATTTAAGGGAATAACAAGCAATATCTCGAAAATAGTCACTCAACAAAAAAACTGTATATGACATAAATTGTGTATTTTAACGCGATCTACATTTTTTGTGTAGTAACATTTTGTCTATCTCTTATGGTTTACCAATTATGTAAAAGTCGTTCACAATAAAGAATACTTTTGGAGACATTCCCAGAAAATTCGAGATATACATTTTATTTACCATAAAAATATCTTAAACATATGATATTTTAATCAAAATCGTTAGAGCCATTTTTGAGAAAATTAAAATTTTCGAAAAATCTTCCATGTAAAGGGTACCCTGGGGTGGGGGATTTTCTTGAAAACCTTCGTGTCGCATCCTTGGAAGATACTGAACCCAAATACCAAGTTTGGTGTTTATCCGACTGTTCGTTTCTGAGTTATGCTGTTCACAGACACACACACGGACATGTTTCCAAAAATGCTTTTTTTTGGATTCAGGGGGTCTCAAAACATGTATTTCCGGTGAAATCTTGGTATCGAAATTTTGGGTGGAATACAATACTTCCCCTACTTACTATACGTAGTAGAGAAAGTAAAAATGAATAACGGATTTGAGAAAAAGTATAAGTATTGGAAAATTTAAGGGAATAATAAGCAATATCTCGAAAACGGTTCACTCAACAAAAGAAATGTATATTACATAAATTGTGTATTTTAACGCGATCTACATTTTTTGTGTAGTAAACTTTTGTCTATCTCTTATGGTTTACGAGTTATGCAAAAGTCGTTCAGAATGAAGAACAGTTTTGGAGACATTCCCAGAAAATTCAAGATATACATTTCATTTCTCATGACAATATCTTAAACATATGATATTTTAATCAAAATCGTTAGAGCCGTTTTTGAGAAAATTAAAATTTTCGAAAAATGTTCCATGTAAAGGGTAGTCTGGGGTGGGGGGATTTTCTTGAAAACCTTCGTGTTGCATCTCTGGAAGATACTGAACCTAAATACCAAGTTTGGTGTTTATCCGACTGTTCGTTTCTGAGTTATGCTGTTCACAGACACACACGGACATGTTTTCAAAAAGGTTTTTTTTTTGGATTCAGGGAGTCTCAAAACATATATTTCCGGCGAAATCTCGGTATCGAATTTTTGGGTGGAATATAATACTTCCCCTACTTACTGTACGTAGTAGAGAAAGTAAAAAGTGGTAAGAAGGAGGTCATTCGGCTTGATTCGCCTGGTATGCTAATGAAAATCAACATGATACACGAATCAAATGCCTATTAAGAAATAAGAACGTAAACAATGATTGAATTGGTAAAAAAATATAATTAAAATATTACTATATTCCATTTTTATAATAATAAAAACATTAAAAGCGTATGGTTGTGATGTGGGTACCTAGGTCGGCTGCAACGAATGCGGGAAAACCGACTTACAGTCGTGTCATGATGGATGGTAAGTTCATGAAAAAACAGACAGCCCAAAACTAAATGAAACTTGGTCAATAATGCCATCTCACTTGATAAGGCCAAGGAGGGTTTGCAGCAAGGGAAATCGTTCAGTAACTCGTGGTGGAGTCCAGATGCAGGTAGGGTAGGAACTGAACAATAATTTCAATTGTTGTTTCACACTAGTTATCCGCAGGCAGAGGTTGGAAGGTTGCCATGGCATGTGGAACCACGGATTTGAGGTTTTCGAGGTATTACTACTGTGCTACCGTGACGAGGTTAACTTTAAATATTTTTTTGCATTTCGACAATCTTATGCTCCAGATTTAAATGAATTCTACTCTGTACATATTTGAAACTCCACAGAGAATAATTTGGTCAGATAAACCTTTAACCTTCACAATGGGATTATATTAAGGTTTGAAGTGTCTTTACTTTCTGTGCTACGTATAGCAAGTAGAGCACGCATTCCATTCCACCCAAAAACTCGATACCGAGATTTAAGCGGAAATACATGTTTTGAGGCTCCCTGAGTCCAAATAAGTCATTATTGGAAACATATCTGTGTGTGTTTGCCTGTAAATAGCACAAGTCAAAAACGAAAAGTCGATGCGACACGAAGGTTTTCAAGAAACCCCCGCCCCCAGCGTAAACTACCCTTTACATGGAACACTTTTCGACATTTTTGATTTTCTAAAATATGGCTCTAACTATTTTTATTAAAATACCACATATTAAAGATGTATAGTTTGAACTTTCGGGGAATAAGGTCCTCTTCATTCGGAGGGAATTTTATATAATCTTGTAGAATTGGTAAACAAAAATGTAGAGCTGTTTAAAACATACAAGTTATTTAAAATAAGCTTCTTGCGGCTTAAGCCGTTCCTGAAATATCCGTTATTAAAGGTTCAAATTGTTCATACTTAGCCATACTTAGTTCTATCAACATTCAATTCTTTCTTGCAATGTCATGGAAACAGTATGGAATTTTAAGGCCAGCATATAGCGTCCAGTTGTTAAACATTTGACTATCGCTGTTCCCTTTGTATCTATAACGAAATGTGTAATGTAGCTATTTCTACAAAGGTTTATTTGGATTAAAATGTAGTTGAAAAATCTGATGTGTTACATTCACATGAATTTCTCTACTCTTGTACAAACTATTTTTACAAACGCTTATTCTCCATCTATTTCATATTAATCGAGATAAACATTTGCAGACTCTATCTTATTGCTAATTTTCATGTAGATGTAAGGGGAATATATATTTACAAGGTCAATATAGAAATATAGTAGCCTTTAAGCATAGACATTACTCTTAATATTTAAGGGAATAACAAGCAATATCTCGAAAATGGTTCACTAAACAACAAAAATGTATATGACATAAATTGTGTATTTTAAAGCGATCTACATTTTTTGTGCTGTAAAATTTTGTCTATCTCTTATGGTTTACCAGTTATGCAAAAGTCGTTCACAATAAAGAATACTTTTGGAGACATTCCCAGGAAATTCAAGATATGCATTTTATTTGTCATAAAAATATCTTAAACATATGATATTTTAATCAAAATCGTTAGAGCCATTTTTGAGAAAATTAAAATTTTCGAAAAATCTTCCATGTAAAGGGTACTCTGGAAGATACTGAACCTAAATACCAAGTTTGGTGTTCATCCGACTGTTTGTTTCTGAGTTATGCTGTTCACAGACACACACACGGACATTTTTCCAAAAATGCCTTTTTTTGGATTCAGGGGGTCTAAAAACATGTATTTCCGGTGAAATCTCGGTATCGAATTTTTGGGTGGAATACAATACTTCCCCTACTTACTATATGTAGTAGAGAATGTAAAAATAAGCTTGAATAAGAATAATTTGTGTACCTACTAATAAATGACAGAGGGTAAAGAAAGCTTTGTGAATGTATCACATCAGAATTTTTTCTTTGTGTTTAAATTCCTTTTTCCCTAATAAGTACATATTTACGAGCATCTGAAAGTATTGGAAATGCTATTTGCAGTGCAATTTTTTCTGAAATTCGTACCAGTGTAACAAAGGTGAATTAAATTGGTTTGGAATCTTTTACATAGGTAAATTAAAAGGTGGCCACATAATTAAATATTTTCTGCCCTTCGTGCTTTAAATGGCGACAAGAAAATTACAACATGCACAATCAGGTGACACTGATGACTCGTGTTAACAATTACTCACTTTATTATGTAATTTTAAAACTTTTTTATCTACTCGTTGTACAGTTATAAACACTAATGTTAATTATATCAACCATTTGTAAATAATGTATACTTCAATTATGTTAGAGGAGCCAATATGGTCAACTTGAGATGTTAGGTATTTACTAATACTTCACCTCTGGTCTGCATAACATTATTGCTGATCTGCCAAAGAACAAAGAGGAAACAAACTAATAGGTATTTCTTGAAACCCCCAAATTATATTTTGATATAGTTCTTAAAACACCTAAATTGACAATCGTGAGAAACAACTGAATGTTGACAGGTTTTCAAGAGAATGGCCAAGTAATGAACAATTCGAACCATTAATAAGGGATATATTAGAAATGACTTATGCCACAACAAAATTATTTGAAATAAATTGTGTGTTTTAAAGAGATCTACATTTTTTGTGTAGTACGTTTTAGTCTATTGCTAACGTTTACCAGTTATACAAGATTATATAAAATACCTTCCGAATAAAAGGGACTTTACAGGTATTCAGAATATACACTTTATTTGTCATGTATATATCCTTAAGATATATAGTATTTTAATCAAAATCGTTTTTTAGAAAATAAAAGATTTCGAAAAATGTTCCATGTAAAGCGTAGCTGTAATTATCCGGCTTCTCGTTTTTGAGTTATGCTGGCCTCTAGTTCCCGAGGTCGCCCGTTCAAACCCGGCGGAGGGCGATGGATTTTTTTCGGGCGTAAAAATCCTTAGCATGGCTTCCTTCGGAAGGGAAGTAAAGCCGGTGGCCCCGTGTCGTAGATTTACGGCACGTAAAAGATCCTCAAACCTGATAAAGAGGCCTTTGAGCAAAATTACCAGTCTTTCACTCCCAATATAGAATGGGACGTAAGGACCATAGAAGTTAAAGAGTGTACATAAATAAAACTCGATTTCATTTTCTTTATCTATCGCTTAACGTTTAGCAATTATACAAAATTATACATTTCCTTCGAATGAGGTGGACTTTAAGGCTATTTCCATTAAATTCAAGATATACATTTTATTGTTCGTGTAAATATCTTTAATATAAGGTACTTACTTTAATAAAAAAAAAAGCTAAGATCAATTTATTAGAAAATAAAGAATTTCTAAAAATGTTCCACGTAAAAGATAGTTTAGGGTGGGGGATTTTCTTGAGAATCTTTTATGTCCCAATTTAGTTTTAAGTTATGTTATTCACAGGCAGATATACATACGAACCTTTTTCTAAAAATGTTGTTTACTTTCTCTACTACGTATAGTAAGTAAGGGAAGTATTGTATTCCACCCAAAAATTCGATACCGAGATTTCACCGGAAATACATGACGCCAAAAAAGCCTTTTTGGAAACATGTCCGTGTGTGTGTGTGTGTCTGTGAACAGCATAACTCAGAAACGAACAGTCGGATAAACACCAAACTTGGTATTTAGGTTCAGTATCTTCCAGAGATGCGACACGAAGGTTTTCAACAAAATCCCCCCACCCCAGATTACCCTTTACGTGGAACATTTTTCGAAAATTTTAATTTTCTCAAAAATGGCTCCAACAATTTTGATTAAAATATCATATGTTTAAGATATTTTCATGACAAATAAAATGTATATCTCGAATTTTCTGGGAATGTCTCCAAAAGTATTCTTCATTGTGAAAGACTTTTGCATAACTGGTAAACCATAAGAGATAGATGAAATTTTACTACACAAAACATGTAAATCGCGTTAAAATACACAATTTATGTCATATACATTTCTTTTGTTGAGTGAACTGTTTTTGAGATATTGCTTGTTATTCCCTTAAATTTTCCAATACTTATACTTTTTCTCAAATTCGTTATTCATTTTTATGTCCTGGACATACAAAGAGAATGGAATGCTCCACATAGCAACCAGCTCTTAAAACATTTGACTATCGCTTAAAGCCTACCATATTCCCCTTGCATCTACAAGAAAATTAGCAATAAGATTAACATCTCGATTAACATGAAGCATATGGAGATTAAGCGTTTGTAAAAATAGTTTGTACAAGAGTAGAGAAAGTTATGTGAGTGTAACACATCAGATTTTTAAAGTTAGCGTGTAAAGTAATTATTTTCTACCACACGCAGTAAAATAATGTTAGCTGGCTTTATACTGTGGTAAAATTTCATATACTTACAGTGATTTGAAAAACACAGAGGCTTAAAAATGTGTATATTGTGAGCATTGCAAGTTGCGCAATCAGATGTAAGAGGTTTCCTGTTCTGTTTGCAGACGAGGCGTACATGAAGCTGGCCATAGAGACGATGGAGGAGCTGGACTGGTGCCTGGACCAGTTGGAGACCATCCAGACACATCGCTCGGTGTCCGACATGGCGTCCCTCAAGGTGAGTGCCCACTGTGTTTTCCTCTTCGGTAAGTTCTCGTCCTGACACAGAGATGGTGCTGGTAGTATGGTCTAAAGTAAGATCAACAAGCGAGTTCATATTTGTGCTTTGGTTGTTATAGTGCTGCAAAATAAACGAGCTCAGATTTCTTCCGATAATCGATAAAATCGACTTTGTGGATTCCATTTTGGAAGATTCTTCACCACAGTTTTCTAGGTGAAGAACTAAGGCTGCAGAATTTAAGCACGGCCATTCTTCAATTTTTTGGAGCGCTCAGGACGTTCAGTTATCTCTAAAACTGAAGAAAGCTTCGGGAATATCCAAACCTGTTAAATGGCAGGCTAATCAACATACGTGAGCTGGCTACATTGCCAAGATCTCATTAGATCGTCTCTGGAACATTTTGCACATGAGAAAGCTCACAACGAGAAGTGTGACGGGTTTGTTAACTGTTACATCCGAATGAACTCTCACAGAAGTAGTTGCTCTGTTTGCAATGTTACTTCACTGTTGACAAAACACGGTCACGCCGCCAGAGATGAAGCAGCAGTACAAGCAACAGGTGCAAGAGGGTGAAAGCGTTCCAAAGAAGGCCAACTATGTTCCTTCTGCAGAAAAGGTTACGGGCACAGTTTTCTGGGATGCCCGGGGTGTGATGCTGAGCAAACCCATCAAAGAGAATACGAGGTGTAGCAATAAAGAAACCGGAGTGATTGTGCGCAGTTTTGGTTTCGTCGGTGACAAAGGGAAGAGTGGGGGATTGGCCTTGGGACTCTCTCTGACACGTGTACAAAATTTCACGCCGCTCTGGTGGTTAGTCTGATTGTGAACCTTCTTAGAAACGTGTCGTGTATCTGAACTCCGTCAGAATTATGCTATGCTCTAAAGTAGAACAACGTGTTAACATCAAATTCCTCACAAAACTTGGAAAACCCGCCACAGAAACTTAAGATTTGTTGAAATACGTTTATGGTGAACAAGTTTTCGAGTGGGTTAAGAGGTTCAAGGAGGTAGGGAAGACGTCGAAGACTATCCGAAATCGGGCCGTCCTACCACTTCGAAAACTGAAGAGAATGTGGAGAAGGTCGGTAGAACTGTTTGTGAATTGGGTGCCTGAAGGTCAGGCTGTCAATCAAGTTTATTATACAATGCTCTGAAGACTCTCCATGAACGTGTGCGACGAAGGAGACCAGATCTTTGGATGAGTCGCTCTTGGATTCTTCATCAGGATAACGCGATGTCTGTGAAGAAGTTTTTAGCGAAAAACAGCATTCCAATGATGGAGCATCCACCACATTCGCCTGACCTAGCACCATGCGACTTTTTTTTTTCTTCCCAAAAGTGAAGTTTGCCCTCAAAGGAGTCCGTAAATGTAGTGAAGGAAAAAGCGACTAGACTCTTCAACAGCGTAACAGAAAAAGACTTGCAGCACTGGTACCAACAGTGGAAAATTCGCATGGAGCGGTGCAGGGATCGGGGAGGGGGCCACATTGAAGGGGACAACATTTCAGTTGTGTAAGGTTTTTTTTCAATAAAGAGTTAGAGCATCAGTCCGGTTTCTTTATTGCCACACCTCGTAATATGCAGCTTTGTTGGAGCAGTTGAAGGATGTTATGAAAGGAAGCGTCCTCATTTCTCGAAGAAAGACAATGCTCTGGCGCACACTTCTTCCATTGCGATCGCAAAGTTGCGTGACTTGCACTTTGAACTGGTGCGCCCCTGCACCACTGGTTTGTTTTTTTCCAGACGGGAAAGTTACCTTGAAAAGGGGCTATTGCGTAGGAGCTAGAAAATTTGCAAACGTTCACCAACACATGAATTAACAGTTTATTTTAAAGTGATATATCCGTTAACAATGCTTTAGTCAGCTTGCTTTACCATTTTGTTTTACAAAACCATATGCTCAAATACAATGTGATATTCTCTTTCGTTTTTCTACGTTTAAAGTTGCCATCTGAATTTAAAGATTTTATAGAAGAGCAACGAATACAATAAAGTTACATGAAATGCAAAAATATGAATGCTTCTCCCATACAAGAATTTAGAAAACCACCAAGAGTTAAAGGTGGAATTTCTAAACGTTTACCAAACAAAGTTTAAAGATAGTTTGGAAAAGGCGAAAGAATGACTCTTGGAGAATTACGCCGAAAAGCTCGCTGTCACGATGTGTAGTTGTTCCCGGCTCGGTCCTTGGTTGAAGAGCGACTGCTGGTGCCTGCCTGCCCAGGAGTTGCTGGAAACGGCGACGAACATGATGGCGCTGGCGTCAGTGGCGTGCCGCAAACCAGCCAATGATGATTTGGCCATGATGCTTTACATAGTGAGGTGATATATTACGTCACTCATGGCGACTCTCTAGATGTTACTTTCTCTATCGATGAATGACGTCATCATCTCTGCAGCATTATGACGTGCTGGTTGCATAAGCCATGAGCATGGGGGAGGCGAAAACGGCACACATCATACTCACCAAATTAAGCTCCCAGTGTCTTTTTCCCTTTCCGAAATCTGAAGAAATGGCTCGTTAAACAGATATATGCCTCAGATGCAGAGGTCAAGCCCCATAAACTTATTTTTATAGCTGGAAAAATCACTTTATAATGAAGATGTAAAGGTACCGTTGGGCCAAGAGTTGAAAGGTAACTGGGTGCTAAAAATTTTATTTTCTTTCTCAGGCCGAGAGTTTTCCGAAAAGACCTCGTATAGGAAGGGCAAGCTTCGTGCATTCACTGGCCTTGTGTTATTACGATTATTTTGTCACTTAGTTGATGCACAAAGGCAATGGAGCGGGACAGTGTCTCGTGTATCTATTGCGACGTTCCTTACAGCAATTGGTGTTCATTTTCTGTATTTAATATTATATGGAGACTGCACAGTGAAGCTACTGTCCCAGTGAAGGTTCCGTCGACCATTCCAAAATAGTGAAAGAACCCAATGAATAGAACAGGTTAGAATTTTTACGTATGTAACAAGTGTATAATCCTAGATTGTGGCGCGAGTTGTATACAATGTTTTATGCAAGCCTAGCATTATAAATTACTAATAACATATTTAAATTTGGTTTTATTTTCTTGTTAGCCAAGAAAATGACATCGCGGTTTGAAAGCGACAGAGTTGTTTACAGTGATACGCGTGTTTTGTTTGGTTACTTATAAAATGAATGAAGACATTCTTTTAGAATTACGAAGAAAGCTGAAGCACAAGTAAACGTTCATATGAAAGAGATTGTGTGAAACAGCAAAACAAGTATAATTATAAAAAACTGTTTACTGATTACCATAAATATGTCAACTTTTAACATCTTTGTTTGCACTTCAAGTTTTCATTGATTCAGCCAAGAGCGAAAGGTTTGTTTAAAAGAAAACTTCAAGCAACCTATATTAATAATGTTAAATTTATAGTAACTCTGCTGGCATATCGATTAGTGAAGATTTCGATTCTTACTTTATATATGCCATGCCTCCTAGACACAATAGTAAGTTACGTTCACGGAGGGTCCCCCGGAACCGGGGCAGAACACCACGCAGGACAGTCGGCTCATTGTGGTTTCTACCCCTGCGGAGGGCGAAGGATTTTTTCGGGCGTAAAAACCCTTAGCATGGCTTCCTTCGGAAGGGAAGTAAAGCCGGTGGTCCCGTGTCGTAGATTTACGGCACGTAACAGAACCTCAAGCCTGATAAAGAGGCCTCTGAGTAAAATTACCGGTCTTTCACGCCCAATATGGAATGGGACGCTAAGGGCCAACCAGTTAAAGAGCGTCCATAAATTAAAAAAAAAAAATGTGCTTCCAAGTGATCCCCGGGAGGGAAGGATGTGAAGTAGTACTGTTAAACTTACTTACTCATTATTGATTGATTATCTCATTGTTACCTCATTGTTAGCAACTTTTAACTTATTATTCTCACAGCTCCTACATTATTAAATTACGTAATATATTCACATAACGTTATTACAGATGGATATGATAATATACAATAATATAATCATTAACAATGACTGTACATACATTTTACAAATTATTACATACACATATTGCTACAAAGCGGGCCGTTATTGAATGTACATATTATATAATTAGACTGAAATTATTTAAGTGTTAAAAATACTGTCTCAAAAAATTGCCTAATTCTGTGTGGTAGGAAGATCTACGTTTTTCATGATTAGTTTTTGTCTGTCATTAAAAACTCAGTCAGAATGAGGAGAAGCTCACAGCAAAGTCAAGAACGTTTTATTTGCCATGTATGGTGTTTTAATCCAAGTCGTTAGAGCTAGTTTTTGAGAAAACTGAAGTGAAGGATGCTTTCGGGGAAAATATCTGCCTCATCCTTGGAAGGCGCTGAACTAGTTGCCAATTTTGTTACAACCCCCTTTTGGTTTTTCGTTTATTCTGTTTACATACACACACTATATATATATTGTAATTGTGATTTTTTTCTATTTGATGTCAAAATTACATATTTTTCGCATATTTCCTCTACCTACCGTGGAAAACAGGTTGAGAAATATAAATAAATAAATACAAATTTGAAATAGTCCATCCCGGTACCTAATTCCTTAAACCGGATCGTGTTTTCCAAATTCTTACATTTATTGCAAAACATGCTAATTACATTCCAACACATTTCATTTTTTCAGATTACTTATATACTAAAATAATCTATGTGTTACACTCACATAACTTTCTCTACTCTTGTACAAACTATTTTTACAAACGCTTATTCTCCATATGCTTCATGTTAATCGAGATGTTAATCTTATTGCTAATTTTCTTGTAGATGTAAGGGGAATATATATTTACAAGGGCAATATAGAAATACAGTAGCCTTTAAGCACATACATATCTCTTAATAGCTGGTTGCTAGGTGCAGCACCATTCCCTTTGGCACAGATTAATACTCTTTGCATATACAAGATAAAAAAATGAATAACGAATTCCCATTTGAGAAAATAAGTATTGAAAAATTTAAGTGAATAACAAGCAATATCTCGAAAATGGTTCACTCAACAACAAAAATGTATATGACATAAATTGTGTATTTTAACGCGATCTACATTTTTGTGTAGTAAAATGTTGTCTATCTCTTATGGTTTACCAGTTATGCAAAAGTCGTTCACAATGAAGAATACTTTTGGAGACATTCCCAGAAAATTCAAGATATACATTTCATTTGTCATGAAAACATCTTAAACATATGATATTTTAATCAAAATCGTTAGAGCCATTTTTGAGAAAATTAAACTTTTCGAAAAATCTTCCATATAAAGGGTACTCTGGGGTGGGGGGATTTTCTTGATAACGTTCGTGTCGCATCTCTGGAAGGTACTGAACCTAAATACCAAGTTTGGTGTTTATCCGGCTGTTCGTTTCTGAGTTATGCTGTTCACAGAGACACACACACACACACACACACACACACACACACACACACGGACATGTTTCCAAAAATGCTTTTTTTTGGATTCAGGGAGTCTCAAAACATGTATTTCCGGTGAAATCTCGGTATCGATTTTTGGGTGGAATACAATACTTCCCCTACTTACTCTACGTAGTAGAGAAAGTAAAAATTATACATATAAACAAAAATAAAATCAAAAAATATATAAGCACATAAATAAGATAAAATATGTATAAGAAGATAAGAGTAAGAATAAAATAAAGTAAAAGGAAAGAAAGAAATAAAAAGCAGGTAAGATTAAGAATTAAAATAAAACATAATATTTTCTAAATATACAACAGAAAAGTTAGTAAGTATAAGTTCTCTGGTGGAGAAAGTAAAAATTGTGCAAAATTTCCCCCATTACCCCTTTTAACTGGAGAGGTCAGATGAAGAATGAAGGGTGGAATTGGGACATAAAACCCTCTGCTCAACAAGGATTCCAACCCGGGGCGACAAAATCTTCACGAAAGAAGTCCATTTGTTACCATGATACAACGCTGCAGTCATGCAGAGGTAAGAAAATAGAGGGGGTGTGAACCCGCGACCTATACTATGATACAGGATATTAGCACGTCCCTGATACAGCTCCAGGAATCCCGGGATGAGTCTGTCAATAAGAGCAACCGGCTGCAAATAGTTGCGCACAAGGGTCGCCAGAGGGCTAATGCTCTGCGGTCAGCGCGGCGCCATGCCGACTTGGCGAACTAAAAAAACTTAATGTCAATACAAAGTTACCGGCTACTGGCGACATCTAACGGAACTGGCCAAATGCCAAACTCAGAGGTTGTTGAACCGATGGCTGTTTAAAACTTTTATCTGAGTGCGAGAGGGTGAAATTTCATTACTTGGTGCTCGACAACAAATCTGTGATTTCGTATTCACTAGAAAATGAGCTACAAATCACATCCTACGCATGCGAATTCTGTTCCTCATTTTTTATTAACACGGGATGAAATATTATCTATCATTCCAACATTGACAATCATCGCTGTTTCTTCATTATTTTAAAAATATTTTACCTTTATGAGAAAAAAAAACTGAAATTATTAGCGGAAACAATAGCTACGCTTACCCGTTGAGATCTGCCACCCCTTTGTTTTACCAGTTCGCTTAAAGGAACTAAACTGTGAAATTTCGAAATGCTGTGTTCCTTAAGCAATTAGTTTGATGTTTACTTAGATATTTCTAATATATTCTATGAGAAACTTCAAAAATGTTCAGATCAATTCCTTAAGTATTAGCATAACATTCGCATAACTTTCTCTACTCACTTTTCTACAAACTATTCTTACAAAACCTTTTTGTTCTATATATCCTCTTGTTAACAGAGATAAATTTTGATTACACATTCCTTTGTAGGCTTAAGAATACATCAAGCTAAAGCGATAGTCAGACTTTAAAAAATTGGATCACTATGTGTGATATTGAAATGCCATGTTCTGTGCATGACCACGAGAAATAATGAATAGTGTCTTAGCACTCGAGAAAAATTTAAGTACGTGAAAATTCAAACCCGCAACAAAGAATGTCTCGGAAATGATTAACGCCACAAAAAAATGTTAATTTGACATAAATTGTGCTTTATCGAGATATACATTTTTCTGGCATAGTTAGATTTTGTCTCTCACTTAAAGTTTGCCAATTATAACAAAAGTTAAAAATATAGATTGTATTTGTCATTTAAATATCTCAAATTTGTGGTACTTTAACCGAAACCGTAAGAGCCTGGTTTGAAAAACATCAAAACAAACTAAAAAAATCTGATGTGTTACACTCATACGACTTTCCCTACTCTTGTACAAAGTATTTTTACAAACTCTTATTCTCCATCTATTTCTAATTAATCGAGAAGCATCTTTTGACATGCAAAGAGAATTACATTTTACACATAGCGACCCGTTCTAAAAATATTTGACTATCGCTTAAGGAGTACTATGTTCCCCTTGTTTTGTATTTTCAAGGGCAATATAGAAATACAGTAGCCTTTAAGCACAGACATATCTCTTAATAGCTGGTTGCTAGGTGCAGCACCATTCCCTTTGCCACAGATTAATACTCTTTGCATATCCAAGACAAAAAAATGAATAACGAATTCCCATTTGAGAAAATAAGTATTGAAAAATTTAAGGGAATAACAAGCAATATCTCGAAAATGGTTCACTCAACAAAAAAAAAGTATATGACATAAATTGTGTATTTTAACGCGATCTACATTTTTGTGTATTAAAATTTTGTTTATCTCTTATGGTTTACCAGTTATGCAAAAGTTCACAATGAAGAATACTTTTGGAGACATTCCCAGAAAATTCGAGATATACATTTTATTTGTCATAAAAATATCTTAAACATGTGATATTTTAATCAAAATCGTTAGAGCCATTTTTGAGAAAATTACAATTTTCGAAAAATGTTCCATGTAAAGGGTAATCTGGGGTGGGGGAATTTTCTTGAAAACCTTCGTGTCGCATCTCTGGAAGATACTGAACCTAAATACCAAGTTTGGTGTTTATCCGACTGTTCGTTTCTGAGTTATGCTGTTCACAGACAGACACACAGACATGTTTCCAAAAATGCTTTTGGAATACAATACTTCCCCTACTTACTGTACGTAGTAGAGAAAGTAAAAATAACCCGTAAAGGGTAGCTTGGGATGGGGAGATTTGTCTGAAAATCTTTGTATCGCATCTTGGAAAATAAGGTTTGGTATTTAACCGACATTATGTTTTCTGGCTGTTCGCGCTCGCCTTTTAGATTAGTAGAGTATGATACAAGTGTTAAAAGTAGTGTTTTATTTTGCGAGTAGGAAAGCTGTAGTCCGAGTCTCGTAATCCTAAGAGTGAAATAAAGTCACTTTTAACACGTGTGGTATATACTATTTGTAAAATACCAATAAAATAATAATATATTGATTCCTGAAACTAAGAAACACCACGAGATCAAATCTCGTGCACAGCGAGGTGGCCGATGTTTTGTTGATTCCCTAGCAGTCATTTTCAGTAAAATTATTTTCAACACTTAGGCAGTGAAGTTATTAAATACTATATCATATTGCCTTCTGGATTTTTTGGGTAAGTAATTCTAGTGTTATTCTTTCTGTTGCTTCTGTAATTTCACTTCCATTTCAGTTTCTTCTGAATTCATAATTGTCGCCATTTAATCTTTATGTAGATTATACTAGATAAAAGAATAACGTTTTATATAAGAAAGCACAAGGCCTGCCAATATAAGGTATAGGTTAACCTGAGGCAGTGTTTTTAACACTAAAATGATTTCATTCTAATTATATAATATGTAAATTCAATAACAGCCCGCCTTAAAGCAATATGTGTATGTAACAATTTGTAAAATGTATATAACAGTCATTGCATATGCTTATATTAATGTATCCATGTGTAATAATGTTATGTGAATGCATTACGTAATTTAATAATGTAGGAGCTGTAAGAATAATAGGTTAAAAGTTGCTAACAATGACGTAACCTTGAGGCAATAATGAATTAGTAAGTTTAAATGTTACTTGTGATTCTTGTAAGCAATAATGTAAATTTTGAGACAGTTTAAAAATAGCCAATCAAAAACCAGAAAAACCTTTAGTTAAATGAAAAGATATTCTATTGGATTAGGAATAGCCAATCAGAGGCTTGAAATACAGAAATTTACAAGTTTAGGCGGTTGAAATCAGTTCAGTTGCTTGTAAACAGTGTTCCTAACCGGACGCGAGACACATCCTAGAGAGATTTAATACGTATTCGTGTGAAACAAAAAATAGTTTACGTGTTAAAAAGTGCAAGTAATTGATAAAAGAATCTCACAGCTCTCTAACAGTGAAGTGTCATTTAAATCGTGTCAAGCATTAATAAATGGAGTGAAGAAAAAGTTAAAATCTGTGTAAGCCTACATTCTTAGTCGCATCACAACCCTGCCAAGACAGCCATGTCTCTAACAATAATACTGACGCAGCCGAGGCAAACATAAATATTTAATACTTAAAGAAACAATCAAATTAAAAAGTTAATATTTTTTTTAAACTTGGGGCAAAGGCCACCTGAAAGTACTTTTGGGACGAAGGCTACCGGAAACTGTTTACTATACGTGAGGTTCCAACTACTACAAGTTCGGCTCCCAACAGTTTAACTATAATACAACTCCTTCAAATTGACGCCCAAAGCGTGGTGCAAACAACGTAAAGATACTATCTACTTCAAATTGGCTTCCATACGTGGGGCAAATAACAATACAACAAAACGGGTGCGGGACCGAAGCCTCCCGCGGTCAGAAAAATAGCCCCGAAGCCTCCCGGACCCTTAAAGGTCCCTAATTACATAGGCCCAAAGCCTCCCGGTCGAAACAGGTAACAGTTCCAGTTTGGTGTTTATAATATTTGATGAAGTATTACATACGGGTGGAAGATGTTGCATTTTTTGCGTTTATGATTAATAACAAAGAAACACGGATCTAGTACCAAAAGAAAATGAACCTCTAATGCTTAAATTTGAATTAGTGGTTGTTGTTCCAGTTCGTTTAGCGTTACCCAGGGTGCACCACGAGGAGGCGAACTGGCTCGCACCCCAAAAGATTTCACATTTATCAGCTTCGTCATTATTTCTTTATTTTCTGTAATTTACTCACAATGGATCTGCATTTAGATGCTTCGTTATTTTGACATTCTAAACCTATATCATACAGTAATATGTATTTTTGCCTTTAAAATAAGCGGTATTTTTCCTTTTAGATTTTATTTCCATGTATTTCTAGGTTTGGTTCTATAAGAAATCGACTTCACGTATTCCATTCTTGAAGTTTTTCCAGCTTTGAAATTTTCTACTTGCTGCATCATGAGTTTCAAGTGTGGATAAGACCTTTCCTATTTTTCATTTGTTGATGGATTAATTGCAATTTTAGTATCCAGCTGAATTTGCTTCAGTACTTCAAGAAATCTATACAGATCTGGGCTGCAGGAGTAAAACTGTTTGTTGTATTTGTTGTGGAAAGCGTTGGTAGTTCTCTGTATCTTGCAACTTAGTTCTGCCCACATGCAAGGAGGAAAGAGTGCATTTTCATCGATGTAAGTTTCCACTAAATAGTCGCAAAACATCTTTAATTTTTCCGAGACAGGCATCACTGCCATGAAGTCTTCAGCAAAACAGTCACCAATCATATCAGGATCCAGCATTGGCAAACCAAATATGTAATTCAGAAATTTTCCTGTTTCATTTCTGGAATAGTGGTCATGTGCAAGTCCCAAGTTTTGTATCTTTCGCCACCAGCTTTGTGTTAGATGAAATTTACATCCTTGGATTTTAACATCAGTCCACACTTCTCTTCCTACTCACCGTAATTTCAATCTCGTCGGAAAACATGTTAACTGTGAACTAATTTGCCGTACACTGAAAGAAATCAAGGAAAAAATTAAGCATACCCATTCCACCCCACCTGCTGGCTAATTACACCGGTTTCGCGGGAGGCTTCGGTCCTGCGCCCAACAAAACACCTACTTCAAATTCCACAATGAACTGCCATAAATTGAAAGTATGACGATTTGTACTGCGAACATATAATCCACCGCCATGAGAAATTAATCATGTAATAATGAAAAGTAAAACCTAATCAAACCAAGTCGAGTTATTAGACATGTGCAAATACATACAAAGGGTAATTGCCATGTGAAGGACTTAAAACCAAAGTTGGTGACAATGGAGTGGCATTAAATTTTTACCTCCTAGTGTGATAATGTACAGCTATTAGTTTGTGTGCACTATGTTAAAACTTCTAGTTTTAAGCCATGCTGTCTAAAAAATTATTTTTCGTGTCATTTTAGCTCAGTGGGTCTGAAAATGTTTTAGGTCTGCATGTTGGCCAGTAAGGCAACTTTGAATGCACGTTCGCTGATACTTCCTTGTTTTGATCATTCCCAATGCCCTAGAGAATCCTGACCAAGTTAATGGATTTTAAAAAGTCCCGTTTTACGCAAATCCCGCAGGATGAAGTGAAGTGTTTACAGGGAGTGCTGATGTCTGCAATATTGATCACTCCGGGCTCGAATCCACCGCTGCCAACCTCTTCTTCAAATACCGCCCACTTAACCGTGAAATTCCCTGCTTGCATATAAATTAATATTCGATGCTGACATCATATACCGCGTTAGCTAATCGCTTTATGAGAAAACTGGAGCGTCCACAGTGAGGTAAACTTTACCATCCACGTGACCTGGAAATAGGGACGCTCAAAATATAACGCAACGTATACTTTGTATTGGTTTGCTAAAGTAACCGTGACAAAAAGTGACTAGTTACTAAGTACTCCCTTTTACCGTCGCTGAAACTTGTTAGATAAACGTAATTGATCATACTGTTCCTCAAGAAAGCGTGACACTACTGCTCTGTTACACCCGAGCTGAGGTTCAGAACCCACTAAGAATGCTCCAAAAAGCTTAACGGTTACTTTGTAACTGTTGCAAAAGTCACCGTAACAGAAAGTTACAAAGTACTGTCGCTGCAACTCTTAATTTAACGCCGTTACTTGTGTTATACTGCTCCTAAAATAGCGCGGGTTTACTGCTGTATTCAACTCGAGCTCAGGTTTAGAGATGGCCACAAAGTAACGTAACGGGTTTATTATAACGGTTACGAAAATGATGGGGTTGAAAGTAACTAGCTGCCCAACCTCACTACCTTCATTGTGTATGCATATACCTACTAGACGTTTGTCTCTGTTGTTATCATTATCTAAACACCGTTTCGTAGTGTTATACTGCTCCTCAAGTTAGCGTAGCACTGCATTTCTAGACTACGTTGGAGCACAAATATTAAACCTTTGTGCCAGACTTTATCAAACGCTTTGGCCACGTCTAAGAATACACAGAACAGCATCTCTTTTCTTCTGATGTTCTCTCTGCGACACGAGGTACTTGATTGATTGTTGAATGTTTATTTCTAAAAACAAATTGTAGTTTTGGTATTAGTTTACTGACCCCCATTACAGGTTTTTAGTAGCTTTAACAATAATTTTTTTTTCAAATAGTTTGCAGAATTATGGTAAAAGTGAAATCGCTCTATACAAGTCCTTTTCATTAGGATTTTTGCCAGGTTTGAGAATCATAATCACTTCTGCTACCTTCCACTGACTTCGAACATGCTTAAGTCTTAGTGCAACTTAACAAGAGATTTTTACTTTCTCTACTACGTATATTAAGTAGGGGAAGTATTGCATTGCACCCAAAAATTCGATACCAAGATAACACCGGAAATACATGTTTTGAGGTCCCCTGCATGCAAAACAAATATTTTTAGAAAAAGGTCAGTGTGTCTGTGAACAGCATAACCCAAAAACGGAAAGTCGGATAAATACCAAACTTGGTATTTAGGTTCAGTGTCTTTCAAAAGATTTTCAAGAAAATCCCCCACCCCAGACTATTTTTACATGGAACATTTTTTGAAGATTTTTGTTTTCTCAAAAATGGCTTTAACGTTTTTTATTAAAATAACATGTGTTTAAGATAACTTCATGAAAAATTAAATGTATTTCTTGAATATCCTGGAAATTTCTCTAAAAGCCCTCTTCATGAATGGCTTTCGCATAACTGGTAAATCATGAGAGATAGACAAAATTTTATTACACAAAAAAAGCATGTAGATCTCGTTAAAACACACAATTTATGTTACACTTTTTTCTGTCGTGTAACCATTTCCGAAATATTCCTTGTTATTTGTTTGAATTTTCCAATACTTATACTTTATCTCAAATGGGAACGCATTCGTTTTTCTTATGTCCTGGACATGCAAAGAGAATGGAATGCGCCACATAGCAACCAGCTCTTAAAAGATTTGACTATCGCTTAAAGCCTACCATATTTCCCCAAAAATTGAATAGAGTTTTATTTATGGACGCTCTTTAACTGTGATCCTTAGCGTCTCATTCTATATTGGGCGTGAAAGACAGGTAATTTTGCTCAGAGGCCTCTTTATCAGGCTTGAGGTTCTTTTACGTGCCGTAAACCTACGACACGGGACCACCAGCTTTACTTTCCTTCCTTCCTCCGCCGGGTTTGAACCCGCAACCCAGAGGCTAGCATGGTAACCACTATACCACGGAGGGCGAAATATTCCCCTTGTAACTACAAGAAATTTAGGAATAAGATAATTTCTACAAATTGTTATCTCGAGTAACATGAAGTAGATGGAGAATAAGCGTAGTAGATAGTAGGTTTTCGTCTATCACTTAACGTTTACCAGTTATGTAAGATGATACAAAATTCCTTCCGAAAGAAGAGGACTTCATAGGCAATACCCAGAAAATTTAAAGTATACGTTTTATTTGTCATGTAAATATATTTAATATATGGAATTTTAATCAAAATGGTTATAGCCATTTGTCAGAAAATCAAAAAATTCGAAAACTTCAAGGTTGGTGTCTATCCGACATTTTGGTTTTGACTTACGCTCTTCACAAACACGCGAACATTATCCTAAAAATGTTCAAACCCCCTCAAATGTTAGCTACAGTGTTTGGCCAGTTGTAGCGTGTTTTTCAACAGTTAATGTATAACTGCCTGATGGTCAAAAAAGATTACAACTTGGACCTTGGCGACGAGTGTTCTGCGGGCCAGCTCTCCCCTCATTTGGCAGGCGATTGCCGATCTTTTGCTCAAGTTTGTGTCGTCCTTGGCTTGCTTTCTCCTCGCTAAGAAAACCCCGCTGAAATCGTAATCACAGCAGTGGATGTTGTCGGATCCAATATGAAAGAAAATGCTACATCCGAATGCAAGCTGAAGTATTAATTTACCAAAGTGAATACATACATACATGCAGCAGAGTCGGAATCCATTCACTGTGTGTGGTGCGGCTCTGTGGGGAAAGGGTTATTACATATCCTGCCCTTTAAAGCGGAACGTACGGCAGTGTTGCAGCCCTAAAATGAAACCAGTGAGCTTACTCTTCTATCTGCTTCGTGTTAATCGAGATTAACATTTGTATAGAAATGGCTTCATTTCACATTTCGTTACGCAGGGTTTAAAATTACATGACATCGCGAGACACAAAAGAATCATCACTTACCATTAAAAAAATATCTCATGTGATACATTCACATGACCTTCTCTACCCTCTTACCAAAGCTTATTTTTCTATCTACTGCCTTTAAATCCAAATAAACCTTTGCAGAAATACAGGGTGATTTATGAAGAGCTGACACATTTCTTTCTTTAATTATTCTGTTCGAAATTTACCCAATGCGCTAATTTTAGCACCGAATTAAGCAGAATGTTCTGGAGTTTTGATTGTCTGTCACCAGATGCGCAGATGTTCATGTTTTCTTGTCGGCAACTGTTTTTGAGATTTTGTTCTAGTCAACGTGAAAATGGAGTACACATTAAATGACGAACTCTTCCTTGTAAAGCAATACTGGATTACATATTCAATTACAGCTACTCAAAGGGCATACCAGAGAGAATTTGGTGTTCGGAATCCTCCCCAAAGAAACTCAATACTGGGACTGGTAAACAAATGGATCTCTGGTGAGTGAAAACGGCAAAACTCGTTCGTCTAGGCTTCCCACGGTTGTTGACGTAAGAGCACGGCTGGATCAGTCACCCAAAAAATCATTTAGACGTTTGTCGCAGGAAACAGGGTACAGAGCTGTGAAAAGTGCAGGCCTAAAGCCGTATAGGATTACGGTTGTCCATCAGTTACAGGAACCAGATAAGGATAGACGACTGAATTATTGTCGTTGGTTTCAGGCGTTCATTGTGCAAAATCTTGTCATATTGTCCATCACATGGTTCACAGATGAAGCATGGTTCCATTTATCCGGCTATGCACCTATGCACCCTGTTAAAATCGGAGTTTGGTGCGCAATATCCGCACAGAGAATAGTGGGACCAATTTTTTTTAAAACAATGTGAAGACTGCAAGTACCGACGGATTTTCATGGAGTTTGCTGAGCAACTAAACGATGTAGAGCTGAGTCAAGGGTATTTTCAGCAGGACGGCGCTACATGCCATACATCAAATGAATCCATGACACTAATTGCAAGTTTCTTTGACGACCGGATAATTTCCAAGAACCTGTGGCCACCGAGATCTACGGATTTGGCATCGCCGGACTTCTTTCTATGGGGTTACTTAAAAGACAGGGTTTATGCCACACGTCCCCTGACATTGGACGATCTGAAGCACAACATTACACAGGAGATTCAAGCTATTGACAACAGAGTCCTCCAACGAGTGGCCAGTAACATGGAACGACTTGTTGAGTTGTGCCTTATGCAGGATGGAGGACATTTTCAACATTTGCTATAGAGGTGAATAATCTCCCAAAATTCCTCTGCATTTCAGGTATAAGAAGTTGTCGCTAGCATAACTCGTTCTGAAACAATTAAAGAAATAAATGTGTCATCCTGTAGCTACATTACATATTTCGTTATAGATACAAAGGGAACAGCGATAGTCAAGTGTTTAAGAACTGGACGCTATATGTTGGTCTTAAAACTCCATACTGTTTCCATGACATCACGAGAAACAATTGAATGTTGACAGGACTTTTGAGAGAATGACCAAGTAATAAACAATTCGAACCGTTAATAACGGATATCTCAGAAATGGCTTATGCCACAACAAAACTTACTGGAAATAAATTGTGTGTTTTAGATCTACATTTTTTGTGTAGTATGTTTTCGTCTATCGCTTAACGTTTATTAGTTACACAAGATTATACAAAATTCCTTCCGAATGAAGAGGATTTCATAAGCTATTCCAGAAAATTCCAAGATATACACTTTATTTTATATGTGAATATCTTTATGGTATTTTAATCAAAATCGTTAGAGCCAATTTTTAGAAAATCAAAATTCTCGAAAAATGCTCCATGTTAAGGTTAGTTGCGGGTGGGATTATTTTTGTGAAAATCGTCGTGTCGCAACCTTGGAAGATACCTGACTTGGTATTTAAGTTTGATATTTATCCGACTTTTCGTTTTTGAGTAATGCTGTTCAGATCCATACAGATACACACACACACACACACACACACACGGACCTTTTTCTAAAAAAAAATTTTTGGATTCAGGGTGCCTCAAAACATGTATTTCTAGTCAAATCTCGGTATCGAATTTTAGGGTGGAATGCAATACTTTCCTTACTTATTATACGTAGTAGAGAAAGTAAGAATGCAGTTCTCTTTAAAACACAATTTATTTCAAACAACCTTTTTCTGGCATAAGTCATTTTCGAATTATCCGTTATTAATGGTTGGGATTGTTCAGACCTTTTGTCAATATTTTCAAGTCCTTTCAGCTGTTTCTCGCGATTGCATGGAAACAATGGAATTTTAAGGCCAGCATGTAGCGCTATTAAACCTTTGACTATCACTTCTCTTTGTATCTGTAACAAAATGTGTAATGTAGTTATTTCTGTAAAGGTTTATTTCGATTGTCATGAAGCATACAGTTTGTGAAAGTTACATAAAAGCAAACGATAATGTGTAGAGAAAGTGATATGAGTGTAACATTTTAAACTGTGGATTGTCTTCGCGTATTCTGTTACTTTCTATACTACGTATAGTAGGTAGGGATAGTATTGTATTCCACCCAAAAATTCGATACCGAGATTTCACCGGAAATATATGTTTTGAGACCCCCTGAATCCAAAAAAAGCATTTTTGGAAACATGTCCGTGTGTGTGTCTGTGAACAGCATAACTCAGAAACGAACAGTCGGGTGAACACCAAACTTGGTATTTAGGTTCAGTATCTTACAGAGATGCGACACGAAGGTTTTCAAGAAAATCCCCCCACCCCAGATTACCCTTTACATGGAACATTTTTCGAAATTTTTAAGTTTCTCAAAAATGGCTCTAACGATTTTGATTAAAATATCATATGTTTAAGATATTTTCATGACAAATAAAATTTATATCTTGAATTTTCTGGGAATGTCTCCAAAAGTATTCTTCATTGTGAACACTTTTGCATAACTGGTAAACCATAAGAGATAAACAAAATTGTACTACACAAAAAATGTAGATCGCGTTAAAATTTATGTGATATACATTTTTTTTGTTGAGTGAATCATTTTCGAGATATTGCTTGTGATTCCCTTAAATTTTTCAATACTTATTTTCTCAAATGGGAATTTGTTATCCCTTTTTTACTTTCTCTACTACGTATAGTAAGTAGGGGAAGTATTGCATTCCACCCAAAAATTCGATACCGAGATTTCACCGGAAATACATGTTTTGAGAATCACTGAATCCAAAAAAAGCATTTTTGGAAACATGTCCGTGTGTGTGTCTGTCTGTGTGTCTGTGTGTCTGTCTGTCTGTGTGTCTGTGAACAGCATAACTCAAAAACGAACAGTCGGATAAACACCAAACTTGATATTTAGGTTCAGTATCTTCCAGAGATGCGACACGAAGGTTTTCAAGAAAATCCCCCCACCCCAGACTACCCTTTACATAGAACATTTTTCGAAAATTTTAATTTTCTCAAAAACGGCTCTAACGATTTTGATTAAAATATCATATGTTTAAGATATTGTCATGACAAATAAAATGTATATCTCGAATTTTCTGGGAATGTCTCCAAAAATATTCTTCATTGTGAACGACTTTTGCATAACTGGTAAACCATAAGAGATAGACAAAATTTTACTACACAAAAAATGTAGATCGCGTTAAAATACACAACTTATGTCATATACGTTTCTTTTGTTGAGTGAACCGTTTTCGAGATATTGCTTGTTATTTCCTTAAATTTTCCAATACTTATACTTTTTCTCAAATTCGTTATTCATTTTTTTTATGTCCTGAACATGCAAAGAGAATGGAATTCGCCACATAGCAACCAGCGTTAAAATATTTGACTATCGCTTAAAAGCTACCATATTCCCCTTGCATCTACAAGAAAATTACCAATAAGATTGACATCTCGATATCTCGATTAACATGAAGCATATGGAGAATAGGCGTTTGTAAAATTAGATTGTACAAGAGTAGAGAAAGTCATGTGAGTGTAACACATCAGATTTTTTTGTCTTGGATATGCAAAGAGTATTAATCTGTGGCAAAGAGAATGGTGCTGCACCTAACAACCAGCTATTAAGAAATATGTCTGTGCTTATATTGCCCTTGCAAATACAAAACAAGGGGAACATAGTACGCCTTAAGCGATAGTCAAATATTTTTAGAACTGGTCGCTATGTGTAAAATGTAATTCTCTTTGCATGTCAGAAGATCGTTTCTGCAAATGTTTATCTCGATTAATATGAAATAGATGGAGAATAAGAGTTTGTAAAAATAGTTTGTACAAGAGTAGAGAAAGTCATGTGAGTGTAAACACATCAGATTTTTTTATTTTGTTCTGTTTAGTCCAGTGTATGTTTATAACATATAGAACATTAATTTGAAACACAGTTGTGCCATAAATAATTCTTGAAGATTAACCAGAGCGTTTTGTTAAATGTTTTATCCCACGCGAAATAATTAATAGGTAATTGATGTGGAAATTTCTGGACAATAAGAAGATTGTCGTTTATCAGTGCCATGCAAAGGAACACGTGTAGAAGGCGGTACCTGTCACGTAGCTGCTCTTTCTTTGGATTATCGATTGTACAACATGGGAGTCGCAGTTCTTCTGTTTACCTCCCTGCAACTGTTTCCCAGCGCGAAAAGATTTATCATCTGCTGTTGTCAAAATGGTAAATAATGTTTCAGTGGGCTCCGCTGTTTCCGGGAAAATAGTTATATTTGGTAATATCGTGGATAACACGAAATTCTTAAGAGTACCACTTGACGCCTTGTGCCAAACCGGACAGTTACTCAGAGTTAGAATAAGAAATACGCAAGATGTAGTTGTACAGTCGTGCACATCGGTATTCCCGGTATAAGTGGGTAATAAACCGCAATCCTACAGACTCTTCGTTTAAATGCGTGGACAGCTAACGGAAATTTTCTTGGCACCGAGAAACAGGCTGTTCGCCGAGAGTTGCATATTCATAGTCCCTTAAGGGAACAAGGTACTCTGAAATGGTCAAAAATCACATTTTTTGTTTTAGGCACTAATAAAAGCTCTATTATTTCCAGTTTCAGAAAATATATACTTTTTGGGAGTTAAGAGATTTTTAAGGTTTAGATACATTTTAAATCCTAGCTTGCATTCCTTTAAAGCTGTCATGCAACGCCCCTTGTTAGAACATTTTTGTATGTTTCAACAACGAACGACTATTTCATGCCCAGCGAGCAGTTCAGCAATTAACAAAAGAGGCCAGGACCAAGAGAAGGCAATCAGAAAATCTGCATTAATCCAGGAATGAAGGTGCAGATGATTATGACCTTGGAATGTATTGAAGTGTGTCAGAATTTAATGTTCAAACTTTAAATACAGTTTTCTCAAAACATTTTTTTATACTTGTGTACCTTTTTCTTAGAAAGTATGAGAGGTAGAGAGCTGAAATTTTCAGTACATGTATACAACACATAGTTAAACTTTCTGAACTTCCATATTTTTACTTTTTTGACTTTGGAAATAATTTTACTTTCTCTACTACGTATAGTAAGTAGGGGAAGTATTGTATTCCACCCAAAAATTCGATACCGAGATTTCACCGAAAATACCTGTTTTGAGACCCCCTGAATCCAAAAAAGCATTTTTGGAAACATGTCCGTGTGCGTGTGTGTGTGTGTGTGTCTGTGAACAGCATAACTCAGAAACGAACAGTCGGATAAACACCAAATTTGGTATTTAGGTTCAGTATTTTCCAGAGATGCGACACAAAGGTTTTCAAGAAAATCCCCCTACCCCAGATTACCCTTTACATGAAACATTTTTCGAAAATTTTAATTTTCTCAAAAGTGGCTCTAATGATTTTGATTAAAATATCATATATTTAAGATTCATAAGAAATAAAATGTATATCTTGAATTTTCTGGGAATGTCTCCAAAAGTATTCTTCATTGTGAACGACTTTTTGTAAACTTGTAAACCATAAGAGATAGACAACATTTTACTACACAAAAGATGTAGATCGCGTTAAAATACACAATTTATGTTATATACATTTTTGTTGTTGAGTGAACCATTTTCGAGATATTGCTTGTTATTCCCTTAAATTTTCCAATACTTATACTTTTTCTCAAATGGGAATTCGTTATTCATTTTTTTTCCTGGTAATGCAAAGAGAATGGAATACTCCACATAGCAACCAGCTCTTAAAATATTTGACTATCGCTTAAAACCTACCATATTCCCCTTACATCTACAAGGAAATTAGCAATAAGATTAACATCTCGATTAACATGAAGCATATGGAGAATAAGCGTTTGTAAAACTAGTTTGTACAAGAGTAGAGAAAGTCATGTGATTGTAACACATCAGATTGTTTTGAGCTATGCTGTTCACAGGCACAAGAATCTTTTTCTTAAACTGCTTTATTGGATTAATATCGAATGTTTGCGGGTATTTAAATGGTCAGAAAGGCAAAACCGCAAAAGTATCTTGGTTCTATAATTTTTGTTCAAAATTCAGGATCGATTACCGATAAAACTATAGCGACAGGCACAGCAGGACGACTAGGTATGAACCGCGCCGATGCTGGAAGTATATATGGCCGCCTAACGTGTAGACCAGGTTTCGTCCTAAACGTAATACGCAGGTGTCTGTTCGGACGTTATTTCTTGGAGAAAAGACCAGTTTTCCTGAAGTGCTTTGAGACGAGTTTACTAACAGGAGTAAACACCTTCCACTCTGTGGTGAGAAGTCGTTACACCAGCAGATAATATTTAAAGGATTAACTTATTGGCCAGGCCTTGAACTGGGTGATCTTTTGAAAACTCTGCAACCGACAATTTCATCTCCGGCAATTTCCGAACTGAAATCCAATTTACCCTCCACACCCCCGCCCCTCGCGGGCTCCCGGCACCGCAGTCTGCAATGACGTCAGAGTTTTCCCCGGGTGCCGGCGTCACCCCAGGAGCGGCCTCGCCGGTATATCCGGGAACAGATCGTACACGTACCTACACCGGGATGACGCTAGACCCCTGGTAAAGTCAACAGTTATTTCCGCTCACCACCACGGTGGCGTGGAGATAACGTGCTTGCTTGCGCTTATCACCTACGACATTAATGGTCCACCAGTTCCTTTTAGTTTTTGTAGCTGTATGTCGACACTCCTCTGTTTGCCTTGGCAACAGTAGCTATGCGTATTGTCCTGATTTTGATTTGTAAGGCCGACTTTAACTTGTGTGCTGAGAAACAACCATTGACATTAATAGGGGATGATTCTAGTTAAAGAAAACTTCCACTGCCCTAGCTGGGAATCGAGCCCGAGACTAGAAGCCAGAACGCTGACCACTTGACCACGGAGAGATTGTCCTAATACATCTCACTGTAATATAATGAATACAAATTTGGCAACGTAAATGATAGAATAGTAAACGATTTAAAGTATGAAAAAAACTACATTAAACGGATATTGAATGCAGAAGTGGAGAGAACACGCACTGCCCATGTATTTTCTCAAGAATGGCTCAAAGGACTTTTTATTAAAATGCCATATATTTACGATATTTGCATGACAAAAAAAATTTGATGTGTTTCACTCACATGACTTTCTCTACTCTTTTACAAATGCTTATTCTCCATCTATTTCATGTTAATCGAGGCTTTAAGCGATAGTCAAATATTTTAAGAGCTGGTTGCTGTGTGGCGCATTCCATTCTCTTTACATTACCAGGACAAAAATACTTTCATAAAAATATTGGAAAATTTAAAGGAATAACAAGCAATATCTCCAAAATGCTTCACTCAACAAAAAAAATGTATATGACATAAATTGTGTATTTTAACACGATCTACATTTTTGTGTAGTAAAATGTTGTCTACCTCTTATGGTTTACCAGTTATATAAAAGTCGTTCACAATGAAGAATACTTTTGGAGACATTCCCAGAAAATTCGAGATATGCATTTAATTTGTAATGAAAATATATTAAACATATGATATTTTAATCAAAATCGTTAGAGCCGTTTTTTAGGAAATTAAAATTTTCGAAAAATCTTCCATGTAAAGGGTAATCTGGGGTGGGAGATTTTCTTGAGAACCTTCGTGTCGCATCTCTGGAAGATACTGAACCTAAATACCAAGTTTGGTGTTTATCCGACTGTTCGTTTCTGAGTTATGCTGTTCACGAACACACTCACGGACATGTTTTCAAAAATACTTTTTACTTTCTCTACTACGTATAGTAAGTAGGGGAAGTATTGCATTCCACCCAAAAATTCGATACCGAGTTTTCACCGGAAATACATGTTTTGAGACCTCCTGAATCCAAAAAAAGCATTTTTGGAAACATGTCCGTGTGTGTGTCTGTGTGTGTGTGTGTGTGTGTGTCTGTGTGTGTGTGTCTGTGAACAGCATAACTCAAAAACGAACAGTCGGATAAGCACCAAACTTGGTATTTAGGTTCAGTATCTTCCAGAGATGCGACACGAAGGTTTTCAAGAAAATCCCCCCACCCCAGACTACCCTTTACATGGAACATTTTTCGAAAATTTTAATTTTCTCAAAAATGGCTCTAACGATTTTGATGAAAATATCATATGTTTAAGATAATGTCATGAGAAATGAAATGTATATCTCGAAATTTCTGGGAATGTCTCCAAAAGTATTCTTCATTATGAACGACTTTTGCATAACTGATAAACCATAAGAGATAGACAAAATTTTACTACACAAAAAATGTAGATCGCGTTAAAATACACAACTTATGTCATATACATTTCTTTTGTTGAGTGAACCGTTTTCGAGATATTGCTTGTTATTTCCTTAAATTTTACAATACTTATACTTTTTCTCAAATTCGTTATTCATTTTTTTTATGTCCTGGACATGCAAAGAGAATGGAATGCGCCACATAGCCAGCGTTAAAATATTTGACTATCGCTTAAAAGCTACCATATTTCCCTTGCATCTACAAGAAAATTAACAATAAGATTGACATCTCGATATCTCGATTAACATGAAGCATATGGAGAATAGGCGTTTGTAAAATTAGATTGTACAAGAGTAGAGAAAGTCATGTGAGTGTAACACATCAGATTTTTTTGGATTCAGGGGGTCTCAAAACATATATTTCCGGTGAAATCTCAGTATCGAAGTTTTGGGTGGAATACAATACTTCCCCTACTTACTGTACGTAGTAGGGAATGTAATATGTATATCCTGAATTTTTTGGGAATAGCCTGTGAATTTAGACAAAAACTTCCTTCATAAAAATTGTAAATCTCTTTAAAACACTGTTCTATCAATGAATCATGTTAATGTAGCTATCCGGTTTATGGTTTTGTAACATAACAGTTTTGAAATCATTCATTATTTACTACAGAGGTGTGAAAATTGTTAGACTCTAGTGCATTTTTACTGCAAAATGATTGTAAGTTTGGAGTTTGAAAATAATTTACTTATTCTTTAACGCATTGCCCTCCTCGTCGTTGTACTTACGCCCCCAAGGACTTACAAGCCAATGCCTTGGGTCAGTAGTCCGTCGAGGATCAAGCAAACTCTAGATCATAGCATATCCAGGATGGGTGATCAGCCCAATGCTTGGTATGGCGGTGTAGAAGAACGAAATGTAGTGATGGAAGGGATAATAAGCCAATTTTCTGATCAAATTATCCAACCCAGGTTTCGCCTATCGACCGAGTAAACGGCGAAAAAAAACTTCGGTCAGATTAGTCGGCCGCGAGAGTTTAAGCCATCGCGCTCAAAATCAAATCAAAACTTTATGCGAAATCTATCAGCTATTTGTCATTGTGAATATTTATTTTCATCCAGTAGCAACATTTTATTAGTAATTTTTGTTGCTGAAAGAGCAGTTTTCCAACTCATGGTATCAGAACGTTACATAGAAAAAAGATACGCTACATAAAACAAATATCTATTATTTGGTTTCCAGATATGATCTTGAATTTTTACTTTCTCTATCACTTGTTTTGAGGTGCACTGAATGTATATAAAGCATTTTTGGAAACATGTCCGTGTGTGTGTCTGTGAACAGCATAACTCAGAAACGAACAGTCGGATAAACACCAAACTTGGTATTTAGGTTCAGTATCTTACAGAGATGCGACACGAAGGTTTTCAAGAAAATCCCCCCACCCCAGATTACCCTTTACATGGAACATTTTTCGAAAATTTTAATTTCTTCAAAACCGGCTCTAACGATTTTGATTAAAATATCATATGTTTAAGATATTTTCATGACAAATGAAATGTATATCTCGAATTTACTGGGAATGTCTCCAAAAGTATTCTTCATTGTGAACGACTTTTGCATAACTGGTAAACCATAAGAGATAGACAAAATGTTACTACACAATAAATGTAGATCGCTTTAAAATATACAATTTATGTCATATACATTTTTTTTTGTTGAGTGAACCATTTTCGAGATATTGCTTGTTATTCCCTAAATTTTTCCAATACTTATACTTTTTCTGAGAGTGGAATTCGTTATTCATTTTTTTTTGTTCTGGTAATGCAAAGAGAATGGAATGCTCGCCATAGCAACCAGCTCTTAAAACATTTGACTATCGCTTAAACATCTCGATATCTCGATTAACATGAAGCATATGGGGAATAAGCGTTTGTAAAAATAGTTTGTACAAGAGTAGAGAAAGTCATGTGAGTGTAACACATAAGATTTTTCATAAAGGCAGTCACCTAATTCTGATTGTTGGAAAATTCTATAAGCATTTTACAGGCTAAAGCTACAATAGAGTCACAATCTCGAGCAATAAATAAACAAAACCTTGTAATCATTTTCGCACCTTTGTATTTGCGTTCACTAACTAGTTATCCGGTCAGTATAGCCAATAAGTAGTATTCACAAAAAGGAAAAAGCTCTGAAAGGCTGCTACAGGTATTTCATTCCCTTATTCAGTGTTTTACAACAGAAAATTCCCCTACGTCGTTTTTGTGGCTTCTTCGCTTAATCTTAATTCTAAGCAAACGATAATTTCTTCAGTAATATGTCGGGTTCTCCAATCTTTCACTAACCCCCGCCCCGCATAAGCTTTAAGTAATGCGGATAACCGATATCTCTATATCGGAATTTTAAAGGTTCCCATTTAATCTCTTCCCCTTTTATAGGCCAAAGTTACCTCTTTTGATGAATTTTATAGCCCTCCTCTGTATCTGTTCTAACGAATCAATTTGATTAACTCCATATTCCATGGCCGCACTAAAGACTTATAGGCAATTTCCATGGACTTTACGCTCCCCTTTTTCAGTATCCTCATTAAGTACCCTCCACTCTTTCCTAGATGCAGAATTTGTCTAATCGTCTCATCCAGCGTTACTCGCCAAGTATGCACCCAAATACAGAGAGAGCCAAAAAACTACGAACCGGCTTCGCGGTGTTGCCGTCTGCCGCTATCACAGAAAGGCGCGGATGAAACCATACAACGTTTTTAAAACTACTTTTAAAGTTACTTACCAACTTTATGAAAGGAGATGCTGAAACTGGCCACCGTCTTGTCCATACATTTTTGGCACCTCTTTAGGAAACTATCCATCACTCGCCGTGGTTCACGTTGAGAAATGCTGGCAATTTCCTGGAGGATATTTTGTTTTAATTCTTCCAGGGTGTGTGGGTTTGTCTTGTACACTTTGTTTTAAGTTACCCCAGAGATATAAATCGCAGGGGGCCACAAATCTCTACTAATAATTGTTAAGTAAAGCGTTTAAAACTAGTTTTAAAAATGTATGGTTTCATCCGCGCTTTCTATGATAGCGGCAGACGGCAACGAGCGCCGAGGACGCGGACAGGAAAAACACCGCGCAGCCGGTACGTAGTCTTCTGGCTCTCCCTGTATTTGCACCTGTCCATCTGCAGAATTTCTTCCCTCCCCATGGAGTAGTTATGAAAGATTTCCCCCTTAGATCTTCTAATACAATGGACTTACTTTTCCTGGCATTAATAAACTGTTTTTACTTTCTCTACTACGTATAGTAAGTAGGGGAAGTATTGTATTCCACCCAAAAATTTGACACCAAGATTTCACCCGAAATACATGTTTTGAGACCCCCTGAATCCAAAAAAAAAATTGGAAACATGTCCGTGTGTGTATCTGTCTATGTGTCTGTTTGTGAACAGCATAACTTAGAAACGAACAGTCAGATAAACACCAAACTTGGTATTTAGGTTCAGTATCTTTCAGAGATGCGACGCGAAGGTTTTCAAGAAAATCCCCCCACCCTAGATTACCCTTTACATGGAACATTTTTCGAAAATTTTAATTTTCTCAAAAATGGCTCTAACGATTTTGATTAAAATATCATATGTTTAAGATCATTTCATAACAAATGAAATGTATATCTCGAATTTTCTGGGAATGTCTCCAAAAGTGTTCTTCATTGTGAACGACTTTTGCATAACTGGTAAACCATAAGAGATAGACAAAATTTTACTACACAAAATATGTAGATCGCGTTAAAATACACAATTTATGTCGTATACATTTTTTATGGTGAGTGAACCATTTTCGAGATATTGCTTGTTATTCCCTTAAATTTTCCAATACTTATACTTTTTCTCAAATTCGTTATTCATTTTTTTATGTCCTGGACATGCAAAGGGAATGGAATGCCCCACATAGCAACCAGCGCTTAAAAGATTTGACTATCGCTTATAACCTACCATATTCCCCTTGCATCTACAATAAAATTAGCAATAAGATTGACATCTCCATTAACATGAAGCATATGGAGAATAAGCGTTTGTAAAAGTAGTTTGTACAAGAGTAGAGAAAGTCATGTGAGTGTAGCGCATCAGATTTTTTTATTTGCAGCAGCCCAATTACTTATTAAGGAAAGTAAAGCCGGTGGTCCCGTGTCGTATATTTACGGCAGGTAAAAGAACCTTAAGCCTAATAAAGAGGTCTTTCACGCCCAATATAGAATGGGACGCTAAGGACCACAGCAGTTAAAGAGCGTCCATAATAAACTCAAAGGATTCATCTATAATATTCCGAATTCTATTGTAAATAATGCAATTATCTGCAAGCAATCTTATCTGACACTTAATATTTATATCATTAACACAAATAAGAAAAAGTAGCGGACCCAGCACTGAGCCTTGAGGCACCTCGAGCTCATATGCCCCTCTCGGACAGTTTACCTACTTTTACCGTTTGTGTTCTCCCTTCCAGAAACGTTTTAACCCATAAATTTTAAGCGTTCATCAATCCCTGTACCAGCCAGCTTCCAGATAAGTAAATTATGCAGCTCTGCATCAAAAGCCTTAGACAAATCTATCACTACTGCGTCAGTTCTTCCTCCTGCATTCACCTCGTCGGCTAAGTCTAATGGTTCCAATAGTTCAATACTTTGCCATTCTTTTAAAGACCTGCCAACATTCAGCTATTTCTCGCGATGTCATGGAAATTTTAAGGCCAGCATATAGCGTCCAGTTCTTAAATATTTGACTATCGCTGTTCCCTTTGTATCTACAGAGAGAGAGAGAAGTGAGAGCCAAAAAACTACTAACCGGCTGCGCGGTGATTTTCCTGCCGGCGTCCTCGGCGCTAGTTGCCGTCTGCCGCTATCATAGTAAGGCGCGGATGACACCATACAACGCTTTTAAAACTACTTTTAAAGGCTTTACTTACCAGCTTTACGAAAGGAGATGCTGAAACTGGCCAACGTCGTTGTCCATACTTTTTTGGCACCTCTTTAGGAAACTATCCATCACTCGCCGTAGTTCACGTTGAGAAATGCTGGCGGATATTTTGGTTTAATTCTTCCAAGGTGTGTGTGTTTGTCTTGTACACTTTGTTTTAAGTTACCCCAGAGATAGAAATCGCAGGGGGTTAGGTCGGGGGACCGAGTGGCCCACAAATCTCTACTAATAATTCTGTCCTCAAATGCACTTTCAATTGCTCTCATCGAAATATTGGCGTATAAGCTGTTGCAGAGTCTTCTTGAAAAAATGCAAAATCACGCTCCCTGTCTGTTAATTCTCTAAAAAAAAGGGGGAGGCAAAATTATTCACATATGTACGGGTCTCAACTGTTGACTCGAAAAAAAATGGCGGTGGCCAGTTTCAGCATCTCCTTTCATAAAGTTGGTAAGTAAAGCCTTTAAAAGTAGTTTTAAAAATGCTGTATGGTTTCATCCCCGCCTTTTTATGATAGCGGCAGAACACAACGAGCGCCGAGGACGCGGACAGGAAAAACACCGTGCAAGCGGTTCGTAGTTTTTTGGCTCTCCCTGTATAACGAAATGTGTAATGTAGCTATTTCTGCAAAGACTTATTTGGATTAAAATGAAATAGACATAAAGATAAACTTTCGTAAGAATAGTTTGCATACCCACCAATAATCGATAGAGTAGAGAAAGCCATGTGAATGTTACACTTTTTTTCTCGTAAACCCTTATCTCGATGTTATTGGTTTGAATGTTCCGATATGCATGCATTATGTCGTGGATTGTAAGCAAGGTCTGCATGGTTTTGCACACTTGAATCCATTATAGTATCACTTTGTATCGCTACTCAGCTCTTGCAGATGAACCAGCTTTGAAGTAGGTATGTTAGGTTTACGAAAATAGTGTAATACGTAATGAAATTTTGTGCAATACTGTTTTTAAACTGCTGCACAGGATTTCGGAATACTTTTCCTCGATTATGTTAAACTCGTTTCGCCATCTCGTTTTCAGTTTGTAAACAAGTGAATTTCGACATAGAATGACACAAAACAGTTCCCCAGTCATGTGTTGCTTCGTGTAGGAAATACGGTTATTGCAGGAAACCTTTCGGCGTCATCCCCTTTAAACACAACGGATGTGTTACACTCACATGACTTTCTCTACTCTTGTACAAACTATTTTACAAACACGTATTCTCCATATGCTTCGTGTTAATCGAGATATCGAGATGTTAATCTTATTGCTAATTTTCTTGTAGGTATTGGAAAATTTAAGGGAATAACAAGCAATATCTCGAAAATGGTTCACTTAACAAAAAAAATTATATATGACATAAACTGTGTATTTTAACGCGATCTACTTTTTTTGTAGTAAAATTTTGTCTATCTCTTATGGTTTAGCAGTTATGCAAAAGTCGTTCACAATGAAGAATACTTTTGGATACAATTTCAGAAAATGCGAGATACACAATTCATTTACCATAAAAATGTCTTAAACTTATGGTATTTTAATTAAAATCGTTAGTCATTTTTGAGAAAATTAAAATTTTCGAAAAATGTTCCATGTAAAGGGTAATCTGGGACGGGGAGATTTTCTTGAAAACCTTCGTGTCGCATCTCTGTAAGACACTGAACCTAAATACCAAGTTTGGTGTTTATCCGACTGTTCGTTTCTGAGTTATGTTGTTCACAAACAGACGCACGGACATGTTTCCAAAAATGCCTTATATGCATTCAGTGCACCTCGAAACATGTATTTCCGGTGAAATCTCGGTATCGAATTTTTGGGTGGAATACAATACTTCCCCTACTTACTATACGTAGTAGAGAAATTAAAAAAAGAAGTATTTACGCTTTCTAGTACGATGGTCGAACTCGCGACCTTAAGTTTTCCGCGCGGCATGACGTCACCGCGTGGTATCTTAGCAACGGGGGTGTGGCATTCGGATGCCTTTAAATAAAAAACGAGAACTTGACCGTGTTTTGTTTTCTTTTCGCCGAACTAGTGCCTTATAAAGGAGGACACTGCGACAGTGCGCAGGCGCGAGGCAATGGGCCTTATTGGCATTTCGATTTGTTTTCTTTACTCTGGGTAGTGTAACGTAGCGTTTCTATAGTGGCGCATATTGCGCAATAATTCACCGGGAAACACAAGTTTGTTGTACATCTAGCTCGCTGTCAATTTTGGAATGTTGAATAATTCCTAATTATATTACAAAACATTTTTGGATTTTTTCTAAAATATTTAGATTTTTGTAAACGAATTTTAATGACATTACTTTTGTTTTTATTTACATACCAATTTTTTTTCAAATGACATAGTAGTTCTTAGTTTTTATGATTTTTTTTAATTCCGAATTTATTTTTACTTTGCGAAAAAAGAAGTTAGTTTAAAAGTTATATTATATAGGTAAAATCATCGCGAATAAAACAGTATCACGTAAGATGTATCTAACACCGATGTGTAGCAAGCCGGCTGGCTTCAACTTCATCAGCGTCATCGTGAAAGTCGCCCTCTTCGTCAAGCACCTGAGGAAGAGACACGTAAGTATGTCTCCATCGAATTCTGGTCCGTTTTACTTTCTCTACTACGTAGTTGCAGTAATTAGAGGATGTCGAGATTTCACCGGAAATACATGTTTTGAGGGCCCCTGAAAACAGAAAAGCGCGCGTGGTGTATGTGAACAGCATAACTCAAAAATGGAAAGCTCGCTAAATACGAAACTCTCGCCCAAACTACGCTTTACGCAGACAGTTTTCTGTTATATTTTATTTTCTCAAAAATGGATTTTAATTAAAATATGTTTAAGCTATTTTCTTGGCAGTTAAAATGTATACCTTGAATTATCTGGAAACAGCCTCTGAGGTCACTTAACCGTAAGAGATAGAACAAAATGTAGAGCTCTTCAAAGCGTACAAGTTGTCTTTCCTTTTCGTAGGGAGGGGGCTTTAACCATTTCCGAGATATTCTTTGTTATTGGTTTGAGTTTTCAGTTACTTTATACCTTTCTGAACTTCAATGACTTTCTTTCTTGTGTTCATGCAAAGATAATGCTATTTCAAAATCATCACATAGCGACCGACTTTGAAAACATTTGCCTATCGCTTTATCTTACTATATATTCTTGTTATACCTAAACGAGATGTGTAAACGAGTACTGCTATCTCTATTAACAAGAAGTAGATAAAAGAATAAGGCTTTCAAGAATAGTTTATAGAAGAGTGAGTAGAGAATGCAACACATCAGTTTTTTAATACAGAAATCCTTTTGCACACTCGACAGGGTCTGAAAGTTTAGCGGATATACAGTGCTTTCCTTTCACACTGCGGCCACCCGCCGCAGCTCGGACTCCCGCCGAAACAGATATAGGTAATATTCGCGCCACCGTCTCACATTCTTACAGTTACAGTTACTGATAATAAGCACTTGCTTTAACATGTTCTCGGCGGTGTAGTGGTTATCATGCTAGCCTCTAGTTCTCGAGGTCGCGGGCTCAAACCCGGCGGAGGGTGATGGATTCTTTTCGGGCGTAAAATTCCTTAGCATGGCTTCCTTCGGAAGGGAACTAAAACCTCAAGCCTGATAAAGAGGCCTCTGAGTAAAATTACCAGTCTTTCACGCCCAATATATAATGGGACGCTAAGGACCATAGCAGTTAAAGAGCGTATATAATTGAAATTCAATTTAATTTAATTTTCGACCGAATCTTTTACACAATCGATTGTTAAACGATACTTTCCTGTAACAATCGAATGTTTTCATTCGGTTTGGCATTCGTACAAAGGTATTGAACTGTAGCCGCAGCAGTGGAAAAGGTTTTCATTCGATAGTCCCGCAGTAGATTGTACGGTTGTATTCGGTTCTGCGTTGCTTTTAAATGATACTCCCAGCACAGACGTAAATGCGCTGTTAATGTGGTCCGGAAACGAAATTTTGGCCGTAAAGTTGTAATTGTTAAGTAATCAATGAAATTAAATATTATGTATCTGCGTTAGGTATGTTCGCTGAAATTTGATTATAATTTTTCGAAATTGGACTAGCGTGTTGAAACATGATAGCAATTTGACTTTATTGTTTTTTAGTTGAGTGTGAATACATAAATACATATAAAATTCAAATATGCTATTCAATTTTTTTAACTCTTTTTAGTCAGATTTGTCGCAGCGGTTTTTTTTTTCTTGTTGCTCTTTAACCAAAATTATAATTAATGGTTTACAAGATTTAATACCAATTGTTTGCAATTTTTTAACGGATCCCTAGAGTAGTTAAGTGAATGATGTTAGAAGTAAAGCTCAGGTATAATTCATGCATTTTAGAGAAGTGGCGACCGGCGGGTAAATATCTTGGGTGTGGCATGTATTAATGACGATCAATTACACTGAATTCCCATAATTGAAGATGCAAAAATAAGTAAAATATTAACGGTTTTCGAATTAACCGCGAGATTTTATTTAGAAACACAAACTCACCTATCCTTTCTGCTAGGAAAATTTTCAATCACCCTTTGATTGAACTCAGCTATCTGCATAATGAGATCTGCTTCTGCTGAGAGCACGGCAAGGGAAGTCTGTCCTGAGTCATCGTGTTGCACTGAAATGTTTTTATTCTCTTCAGAGTGAGAGACTGATTCAAGATGAGGCTTCATAGCCTTGTCCAGTTCTGCATTGAAATGTATTAAGCCACGAAAAATACCTGGATTTGAGAACGTATCTGTTTCGCCATGACCTCTCAATGCTATTTCAAAAGCCCCACAGAACCTAATGCAATTATTAATAGTATTGAGGACATATATATTGTTGGTAACTTTCTGGTTATGTTCTTATTTTTCCTTATTTATAGTCGCTTTGACTACTAGGTTATATCGCGACTTATATCCATAGACGAGTACAATAATTGTAATACATTGTTACAAACATATTTTACATTACTACGAGGGTCGTCCAGTAAGTAAGTTTCCCTATTTTATAAAAAAACATTACACGCAATTGATCATGTTAAATTAATTTTATTTATATTGTACAATCCTTCTGTTACTTTTCTACATAGTCAACAAGTTTTTCCAAGCATTTTTGGGGACGGGACATAAGTTTTTCCAAGCCAGTGTTGTACCAGGTCCGGTCCTGTGCTCGCAACCAGCTGTTCACTGATTTGACTTCATCATCGGTGTTAAAAGTGCTTACCTTTGAGTTGGAGGAACATGTGAAAATCACTTGGGGCAAGCTCCGGTGAATACGGAGGATACGAGAAAACTTCCAAGTTGAATCTTGACCCAGGCGGAGCTCAGAAGATTCAACTGGGAAGTTTCCTCGCATCTTCCATATTCACCAGATCTTTTCGCAAGTGATTTTCACATGTTCCCCTGACTCAAAGGTCATCTTGGAGGTAAGCACTTTAACACATCAATCAGAAGTGAACACTGGTTACGAGCATAGGACCCAACCTGGCACAATACTGACTTGGAAAAACTTGTGCCATGTTTCCAAAAATGTTTGGAAAAACATGTAGAAATGTAACCGAAGGATTGTGCAATATAAAACAAATCTCATGTGTTACACTCACATGACAAACTATTTTTACAAACTCTTATGCTCCATCTATTTCATGTTAATCGAGATAAACATTTGCAGAAATGATCTTTTGACATGCAAACAGAATTACATTTTACACATAGCGACCAGTTCTAAAAATATTTGACTATCGCTTAAGGTGTACTATGTTCCCCTTGTTTTGTATTTGCAAGGGCAACATAGAAATACAGTAGCCTTTAAGCATCGACATATCTCTTAATAGCTGGTTGCTAGGTGCAGCACCATTCTCTTTGCCACAGATTAATACTCTTTGTATATCCAAGACAAAAAAAAATTAATAACGAATTCCCATTTGAGAAAATAAGTATTGAAAATTTTAAGGGAATAACAAGCAATATCTCGAAAATGGTTCACTCAATATAAATTGTGTATTTTAACGCGATCTACATTTTTTGTGTAGTAAAATTTTGTCTATCTCTTATGGTTTACGAGTTATGCAAAAGTCGTTCACAATGAAGAATATTTTTGGAGACATTCCCAGAAAATTCGAGATATAGATACATTACATTTGTCATGAAAATATCTTAAACATATGATATTTTAATCAAAATCGTTAGAGCCATTTTTGAGAAAATTAAAATTTTCGAAAAATGTTCCATATAAGGGTAATCTGGGGTGGGGGGATTTTCTTGAAAACCTTCGTGTCGCATCTCTAGAAGATATTGAACCTAAATACCAAGTTTGGTGTTTATCCGACTGTTTGTTTCTGAGTTATGCTGTTCACAGACACACACACGGACATGTTTCCAAAAATGCTGTTTTTGGATTCAGGGGGTCTCAAAACATGCATTTCCGGTGAAATCTCGGTATCGAATTTTTGGGTGGAATACAGTACTTCCCCTACTTACTATACGTAGTAGAGAAAGTAAACATGTTTTTTTATATTAGTAGGGTTGTTTAAGGCTAAAAATATATCTTTAGTGATTTTATGCCTTCTTCTCTCCATGGTATAACTTCTGCATTTAGGGATGTGTTCGATGGTGATACGGCAATTGCAGGTCTCGTAGTAGGGAGCGAGTAAGAAGGAATGAGTTACGCGTGAATGGCCTATTCGTAAACGTGTTATAATCCGTTGATCTTTTCTTTACAGAGACTGCAATGTGCAGGGGTTTGTGGAGCCTTTTTGATGTTTTAATGGTCCAGTCTTGCTTCCATTTGATAGTTGGTCTGCTAAAAGAATAACTTTGAGCATCTCTGTAGGGAACTGGAAGTAGCAAAGTTGCTTTTTTGGCTTCCCTATCTGCTTCCTCATTTCCTGATATTCCACAGTGGGACGGAATTCACAAGAATATAACTTCTTGATTATTTGTAGTAATCTGGTTGTAAAGACTTTGGATATCTTGGATTAATTTAAGTCAGTAGAGCGGCTTGCAACCTCTGAAGAGTGCTTAGTGAACCAGTTAGAATTTCACTCTGTCTATGCTGTGATAAGTTCAATATTTCTTCTATATGCGCCATCTAGTTGAGCACCAATGTTTACATTTCGCATAAGGATCAAACTAAGTACATTTTTCATATGAGCTGATGATACCTCGTACTTTTTAACTCTTTCGTTTTATGTGATGCACATTAGCCAAATCTGTCTTGGTCCACGTTTCTTCTCCACCGAATAGTACACAGGGAAATCAAAACAGAACTATTTTACATCACAACTGCATAACCAGACATGTTTCCCAAACACACTAGTGTTGAAAGTTTTATTGAAGGTCCTACCTTTCGATTAAATTGTTTGTGTAAGTTTGATGGTAAGTGTTTGTCTTCCAAGCCTTTTTATTTCGACTTTCTCCTCTAGCGACCCAGAGGAAAATGCTTGTGACTGCAAATTGCTTATAGAATTCATTTCACTCGCAATAAGCTATTATTATGCTATTGGTATTGTTTACACAGTAGTACACTAAAACTAGACATTGCACGTGGCTGTTCCAACGTGAGATGCCAACACTGTCTTGGGCAGAGCTACTGTTTACACGTCATATAGCTTTGTGTTAACGAAGCCACACCTCCAAATTTCCCCCTTCGCACCTGCCCCTCGAGGTTCTATATCGCCAGTAGCAGAGGCTTCGCTAACATGGCCTGTACAGATGACATACGGGTCCGCTACAGATAACAAGTACTTCCAACTCTGTGTAATTTAACCTGTCATGCAGGTTAATTCACCTTGTGACATTACAACGTAAATTAATTAACCATTTTTATTCTGCTTGTTAATATTTTCCATTCGTTACCTAAATTGTGTTGTAATATCAATTTTATTGGCATTTATTTTGAAATGTAATTAATAGGGGGAAAGCGAAATTTTATGAATAAATTTGTATCACTGTAATTCGCACCGAAGTCGACAGCATTACGGCAACCTTAACATGAGTTAAGCAATTTCCTATTCTTAATTTTCTCCCCTCCTACGATTTGGGTTAATATTATCTTATTTGCAAATTCCTTCATAGCTATGAATGCATAGTTATCGGTGGATGTATTCCACCATACACACAACAGTTGTGATTGTAAGATTCAGAGGGGAGGGGTTAATGGTTTGAAAATCGCTCAGCAGATGCAGCATTAGCTGTGTATTTGCACATGGTATTAAAATTACTCGCATTGTTTTAGATGTAGTAATATAGATGGTAGGGACTTATATTCCACAAATCTTATTGGTTGGTTAAGCCGAATGAAACTTCGAATGCTGATGGAAACTACCGAATAATACGGTTGTTTTGCGACTATCGAATAATTCGACAGTTTTCATTCGTATTGCCCAACACTGCTATAGTGGCCACGCTATTACCATGTCTCATCGAGTTTAAAGTAGTAGCGTGGTACATTTTAAAAGTTGTACATTCTATACTACTGCATATCGTTACGTTCAATGGCATTCAAATAAAAACTAACCAATAAATCGCAAGGTGTCAGAAGTTAGTGTGTTCACGTGCTCTTGAACAGTAGCCGCCACTGGCAGGATGCCTACATCTGACCAAGATTTTTACTTTCTCTACTACGTATAGTAGTAAGTAGGGGAAGTATCGTATTCCACCTAAAAATTCTATACCCAGATTTCACCGGAAATATATGTTTTGAGACCCCCTGAATCCAAAAATAGCATTTTTGGAAACATGTCCGTGTGTGTGTGTCTGTGAACAGCATAACTCAGAAACGAACAGTCGGATAAACACCAAACTTGGTATTTAGGTTCAGTATCTTCCAGAGATGCCACACGAAGGTTTTCAAGAAAATCCCCCACCCCAGATTACCCTTTACATGGAACATTTTTCGAAAAGTTTAATTTTCTCAAAAATGGCTCGAACGATTTTGATTAAAATATCATATGTTTAAGATATTTTCATGACAAATAAAATGTATATCTTGAATTTTCTGGGAATGTCTCCAAAAGTACTCTTCATTGTGAACGACTTTTGCATAACTGGTAAACCATAAGAGATAGACAAAATGTTACTACACAAAAAATGTAGATCGCTTAAAATACACAATTTATGTCAAATGCATTTTTTTTTTGAGTGAACCATGTTCGAGATATTGCTTGTCATTCCCTTAAAGTTTTCAATACTTATACTTTTCTCAAATTCGTTATTCATTTTTTTTTGTCTTGGATATGCAAAGAGTATTAATCTGTGGAAAAGGGAATGGTGCTGCACCTAGCAACCAGCTATTAAGAGATATGTCTATGCTTAAAGGCTACTGTTTCTATATTGCCCTTGCAATTACAAAACAAGGGGAACATAGTACGCCTTAAGCGATAGTCAAATATCTTTAGAACTGGTCGCTGTGTGTAAAATGTAATTCTCTTTGCATGTCAGAAGATCGATTCTGCAAATGTTTATCTCGATTAATATGAAATAGATGGAGAATAAGAGTTTGTAAAAATAGTTTGTACAAGAGTAGAGAAAGTCATGTGAGTGTGAAACATAAGATTTTTTACAGTTTTCGCCATGCATTCTCCTTAATTTGAAATAATTCTTAGGTAAAAATATATTGTAAGGTAGCGAGAAAGAATTGGTAGTGAGCAGAGAAAGTTATGTGACGTTACCATGAATTTAGAAAGGTGCGGGAAACCCTAGAATATGGACACATCACAGAATGAGCACATAACGGGTTCGCTTGGCAAGTACGTGTTAAAAAGCGACACTACACATGGAAATTCCTCGGTTGCTTGTTTGGAATGAAGCTGTTTATTCTACTTATCTGCATCCAGGAAAATGACAGGCAGCCAAGTTGCCTCAGGCATTCCAGGAAACAAATTAACCCCGTTGTCTTCGCGTTATCAACAGACGAGCCGAGCCTAGGATGCGTTTCTCCTTCAGATGTTCCTAATTCAACTCCATCATTCATCTGATGAGCTCTCAACCGGCTACATAGTGAAATGGGAAAAAAAAACGTTTTCAGAATTAAAAAACCGAACGTTTCAATTGTTTTAAATTAAACAAGAACTATTCAAATGGTTATTCGCTCTTGCGATGGAAAGAAAAGTTATGGTGGGAATTAAAGCACGAATGTACTGCACTCACATGACTTTCTGTACTCTTGTACGAGCTAGTTTTACAACTTATTCTCCAAGTCTTCATGTTAACTGAGATAGACATTTGCAGAAACTATCTTATTGCTAAATTTCTTGTAGGTGCAAGAGGAATATGGTAAGCTTTAAGCGATAGTCAAATGTTTTAAGAGCTGGTTGCTATGTGGAGCATTCCATTCTCTTTGTATGTCCAGGACATAAAAAAAAATCCCATTTGAGAAAAAGTACAAGTATTGAAAAATTCAAACAAATAACAAGCAATATCTCGGAAATGGTTTACACCACAAAAAAAATATGATAAATTGTGTATTTTAACGCGATCTACACTTCTTGTGTAGTAAAATTTTGTCTATTTCTTACGGTTTACCAGTTATGAAGAGGACTTTTGGGGACATTCCTAGAAAATTCAAGACATGCATTTCATTTGCCATGAAAATATCTTTAATATATGGTATTTCGATAAAAATCGTTAGTCATTTTTTACAAAATCAAAATTTCCAAAAATGTTCCTTGTAAAGGGTAGTTTGTGGTTGGGGAATTTTCTTGCAAAATCTTTGCGTCGCATCTTCAGAAGGTACTGAACCTAAATACCAAGTTAATTGTTTATCCAACTTTTCGTTTTTAAGTTATGCTTTTCAGAGACCTCCATACATGTATTTCCGGTGAAGCCTCGGTATAAAAATGTTGTTTAGCGGAATGCAACAGAGAAAGTACAAAGTGAAAAGTCGAATGAATACCAAACTTGTTATCTAAGTTCAGCATCTTCCAAGGATGCGACACCAAGATTTTCAAAATCCATCACCCTAACTAACCTTTACTTACTAACCTTATTTTCTTTCTTTCTTTTTTTTTTCAAACAAAAAGACTCCTGCGATTTTTATTAAAATGCCATATATTTAAGATGTGTGCATGACAAACAAAACGAGTACCTTGAATTTTCTGCGAATATCTTGCGAATATCTTGCAAAATCTTCTTCATTCTGAACAACCTTTATGTAATTCGTAAACAGTAAGAGATACATAAAATCCTACTACATATAACAGGTATATGTCATTAAAATAACCCATTTATGCTTTTGTTTTCGTGGCGTTAACCATTTTCGAGATATTCTTTGTTATTTGTTTGAATTTTCAAATATGTACTTCATGCTATTTTTCAACTGCAAATCAAAAGCGATCACAAAGCGTTGAAAAGATTGGGCTATCGTTTTAACTATCTCTACTACGTATAGTAAGTAGGGGAAGTATTGCATTCCACCCAAAAATTCGATACCGAGATTTCACCGGAAATACATTTTTGAGGTGCCCTGAATCCAAATAAAGCATTTTTGGAAACATGTCCGTGTGTGTGTGCGTGTGTTTGTCTGTGAACAGCATAACTCAAAAATGAAAAGTCGAATAAATACCAAACTTGGTATTTGGGTTTAGTATCTTCCAAGGATTCGACACGAAGATTTTCAAGAAAATCCCCCACCCCAGACTACCCTTTACATGGAACATTCTTCGAAAATCCTGATTTTCTAAAAAATGGTCTGATGATTTTGATTAAAATATTATATGTTTAAGATATTTTTATGGCAAATTAAATGTATATCTTGAATTTTCTGAGAATGTCCCCAATAATCATCTTCAATCTGAATCACTTTTACATAACTGGTAAACCGTGAGAGATAGACAAAAGTGTATACCACACAAAACGGTAGATCTCGTTAGAACACACGATTTATGTCATACATACTTTTTTTTGTGGACTGAACCAATAATACTGAACTTTCTGTCAAATGCGAATTCGGTTTTTTTTTTATGTCCTGGACATGCAAAGAGAATGGAATGCTCCACATAGCAACCAGCTCTTAAAACATTTGACTATCGCTTAAAGCCTACCATATTCCTCTTGCACCTACAAGAAATTTAGCAATAAGATAGTTTCTGCAAATGTCTATCTCAATTAACATGAAGTAGATGGAGAATAAGTGTTTGTAAAAATAGTTTTACAAGAGTAGAGAAAGTCATGTGAGTGCAACAGACCAGATTTTTAGTTAACGGTGTCCATAACACACACGGATGTTTTTCTGGATTCAGGGAGTCTCCAAACGTGTATTTTTAGCGAGATCTCGGTATCGACGTTTTAGGTGGAGTGCTAATACTTCCCCTACTTACTATGAGTAAGAAGTAAAGTAAACATGGCCATAAATGTGAGTGGAGATTGCAACATACATACATAAATCATTAAAATCTTGCATAATATATGCACACGCCAACTGAAATAATATCTCGCAAAATGTTAAGATTTTTATTATAGCTTCAGTGGGGGCAGTGGAAGTTTGCCAAAAAGGGTTCATCAACTTGTTGAGCCATCGTTTTTATTGATAAGATGAAGCGGATTTTACAACACGGAACCAGTTTTGTCCAGAGTATCGGATCAAAACAGCGTGGACATACAGTGAAGTCAAGTCAGTCGGCGAAGCACCTTCCTGGTGAAATAATAGGTTATGTTGTGTGAGTCAATGGGACGTGGGTAGATCACCACCGAGCCGTTTCCTTCTCTGGAAGTGTTTGTTTGCCATGGCAAGACATTCCCTGAATGGACAGCGTCACGACCCTACCTCGGTGACTCACTCGGTCGACTTCTATTTGGTCACTTGGGAAACAAAACTGTTTCACTTTCCATAGCAGAGACACGTAACCACCAGCTTCTGGAAAATGACTTTGTCACCACTGCCCAAGCTCTCTTGGCTTTCTCTATAGCACAGAATAGCACATTAGACGTCGAGATTTCACCAGAAATTTGAGGTTAACAGCATGAATAAAAAATTTTCTGATTTGTTACATTCACATGAATTTCTACACTCGCTATCGTTTATAATACAAATTATTTATTTTTACTTTCTCTACTACGTATAGTAAGTAGGGGAAGTATTGTATTCCACCCAAAAATTCGATACCGAGATTTCACCGGAAATACATGTTTTGAGACCCCCTGAATCCAAAAAAAGCATTTTTGGAAACATGTCCGTGTGTGTGTGTCTGTGAACAGCATAACTCAGAAACGAACAGTCCGATAAACACCAAACTTGGTATTTAGTTTCAGTATCTTCCAAGGATGCGACACGAAGGTTTTCAAGAAAATCCCCCCACCCCAGAGTACCCTTTACATGGAACATTTTTCGAAAATTTTAATTTTCTCAAAAATGGCCCTAACGATTTTGATTAAAATATCATATGTTTAAGATATTTTCATGACAAATGAAATGTATCTCGAATTTTCTGCCAATATCTCCAAAAGTGTTCTTCATTGTGAACGACTTTTGCATAACTGGTAAACCATAAGAGATAGACAAAATTTTACTACACAAAAAATGTAGATCGCGTTAAAATACACAATTTATGTCATATACATTTTTGTTGTTGAGTGAACCATTTTCGAGATATTGCTTGTTATTCCCTTAAATTTTTCAATACTTATTTTCTCAAATGGGAATTCGTTATTCATTTTTTTGTCTTGGATATGCAAAGAGTTATAATCTGTGGCAAAGGGAATGGTGCTGCACCTAGCAACCAGCTATTAAGAGATATGTATGTGCTTAAAGGCTACTGTATTTCCAAATTGCCCTTGTAAATATATTTTTCCCTTACATCTACAAGAAAATTAGCAATAAGATAGAGTGTGCAAATGTTTATCTCGATTAACATGAAGTAGATGGAGAATAAGCGTTTGTAAAAATAGTTTGTACAAGAGTAGAGAAAGTCATGTGAGTGTAACACATCAGATTTTTCTACTTCACTTTAATAGAGAAAAGCTTTGCAGAAATAGCATTACACATTTCGTTATAGATAGAAAGAGAACAGCGACAGTCAAATTTTTAACAACTGGACGATATATGCTGGCCTTAAATATCCATACTGTTTCCATGACATCGCGAAGAACTAAAAAAAAAATCTAATGTGTTACACTCACATGACTTTCTCTACTCTTGTACAAACTATTTTTACAAACCTTATATAAACATTATACCAATATAAGGTTATAAACCTATATTATAAGCCTATACCAATAAACGTTATATTAAAGACATTTACATCAAATGAAATATATGTCTGCTACTCAGTGAAACACAATTTATTTCAAATAATCCTGTTTTGTAGCATTTAGTGCAACCTTTAACTGTTCGTAAACATTTCGTTTCTGCAGCCTGAACGTGACTGCAATCTTTTCCCCTCATCACACAGGATTCACTGCCATGTAATAGAACAGGTAGAGCCATCACCTTATAAAATTTAATTTTTATATCTCTTCGTGTAATTTTTAATGTTCTGCGTATAGTACCGCAGATACTCTGATATTTCTGTAATTTAATGCCTATGTCCTTATCCTAGTTAAAAGTAATATAACTTCCTAAATAGTTGAAATGCTGAATTTGATCCAAGACCCAATTTTCAATTGCTATTTTACATCTTACCGGGTATTTTCCATAGAATGCCATTGTCTTCGTTTTATTTATTGATATCTTAAAATTATAATCATTTCCAATTATATTCAAAAGATGGATTGATTTTTGTAGTTCATTTTGAGAATTTGCAATTAACACAATATCGTCAGCATATAATAGCATGTTAATATATTTATTCTTTGTTATGTATATTCCAACATAACTCAATAACGAGAAGTCGGATAAACACCAAACTTGGTATTTAGGTTCAGTATCTTCCAGAGATGCGACACGAAGGTTTTCAAGAAAATCCCCCCCACCCTAGATTACCCTTTACATGGAACATTTTTCGAAAATTTTAATTCTCTCAAAAATGGCTCTAACGATTTTGATTAAAATGTCATATGTTTAAGATATTTTATGACAAATGAAATGTATATCTCGAATTTTCTGGGAATGTCTCCAAATTTCATTGTGAACGACTTTTGCATAACTGGTAAACCATAAGAGATAAGACAAAATTTTACTACACAAAAAATGTATATCGCGTTAAAATACACAATTTATGTCATATACCTACATTTTTCTTGTTGAGTGAACCATTTTCGAGATATTGCTTGTTATTCCTTTAAATTTTCCAATACTTATACTTTTTGCTCAAATTCGTTACTCACTGTTTTTTGTCCTGGTAATGCAAAGAGAATTGAATGCGCCACATAGCAACCAGCTCTTAAAATATTAAGACTATCACTTAAAGCCTACCATATTCCCCTTGCATCTACAAGAAAATTAGCAATAAGATTAACATCTCGATTAACATGAAGCATATGGAGAATAAGCGTTTGTAAAAATAGTTTGTACAGGAGTAGAGAAAGTCATGTAAATGTAACACATCAGATTTTTTTCTCTAAAAATGGGTCTAACGATTTTGATTAATATGTAATCTGTTTAGCCTATTTGCATGACAAATAAAATGTATAATTGAATTTTCTGCGAATAGCCTGTGAAATCCACTTCATACTGGACAAATTTTGTTTAACTTGTAAACATAAAAGATAGACAAAAACTTACCACGCAAAAAAGATACATAGCATTAAAACACACAATTTACTTCAAATAATTTGTTTGTGGTATGTGTAACTTCCGAGATAATCCTTGTTATTGTTTTTAATTTTCACATATTTATACTTTTTTCAAGTGCTAACTATTCTTTCTCCCTCCCTCATGATCATGTATAAAGTGGGATTTCAAAGCCATTACATAGCGACCCGCTTTTTAAAGATCTGAGTGTGTAATGAAATATCACTGCAAAGGTTTATCTGTATCAACAAGAAGTAGATAGGAGAATAATCTTTTGTAAGGAAAGTTGGTTGAAGAAGGGTAGAGAAGGTCATGTAAATGTACTTCATGCTTGATTGTAGTCCCTCCTCTGGGGAGAGCATTAAGATGGGTATCGGTTCTGTTGTTCTGGAGACAGAAAGAGATTTCTACCTCTGGCCATGGCGTGCACGGGGCCACGTGTCCGTCCAGGCGGCCTACCCCACCCCATTATCGGTTATTGTTCTTATGCAATCCTCCGGTGACTGCTTAGGTAACGTATTCTTGTTAGGATAATGGCGAACCGGACCCCTCCGCGCGAATTCAGAGTTGAGAAGTCAAGCTCGGATGCGGACATTTAGAGCGGTCGTGAAGAAGAAGGCAGTGGTGTGTTTGATCGGTGAAATATTGTTTAATGAGCATAGGCTTTCAGTGCCGGAGTCAGACTCACGACTAGAAGTTATTTCCAGACTAACTCTGCTGGAAGCTTCCTGTCCAGATGTCTCGTTCACAACTGCAGTAGAAATCTTCAATGGCGCGGTCAAAGTCTCCTTGGTGAAGGTTCAACCGCGAATGATCCACTGACAGCAGCGATAGCAACACTGGAAAGTTGTGGCTGCAGAAGGATCTTACTGCCCATGGAGGAGTACTATAGTTGTGTAGATTGTAGTTTGTTCCCCTACCCATAAGACAATTTTGAAGAGAATCCACGTTGCATTTGTGTGGTGTGTGCAAATCTGTTCCTTGGTTAGTTGATTAATGGGCTGGTGTGCCATTTTTTTGTTTAATAAGCAAGGATGTCTGTGCATGGAGGAATGGTGTGTGACGGTTTGGAGGGTTTAATTTTCAGCCATTTTAAAGCCCACAAGACAGCTTAAGAATTTATTACTCACAGTCAAGGACTACAGGGACCCGTACTCTTCAGCAGGCATTCAACGAATTCCTTGCTCCTGCGGGTGGTGGATGTAGGCACCACTCAGCTGAGCGTCAACACAAGAGGTGCTACAACATCCACTACGATAGGAAACAAAGAAGTTAATGCGGATGGCAGACAGAGCTGATCAGTGTAAAACACAATTAGAAGCATGTTATACACGCTGTAAAACCGCTGAACATTTGCGCCTATAACAATTTTGAGGGAAGTAATCTCTTCATGAAGGGCATTTCATTTTGGAGTTTTCAGTCCAAAAACCAGTTTCCTATATCAACTGCCATAATAATATATATTTGAACTCATCTTCCAGCAAGGGGTATTGTCAGGGAAGAAAGCTTCCAATCACCTGTCCAGCTCTCTTTCTGGCTATTTTGTTTATCGTGTCACTATACGATACAAAACATACAAGTGATACCTAAAGAGCAATGTACGAGGGTGGATTGACCAGAGATAGCGTTCTAACCACAGGTTTCTTGTTTGCACCCAAGTCTTACATCTATTCTGGGTATAATCGCAGAAGTTCGTCGTCATTTGTTTCTTAGAGAGCGTCTAAAATAAGCAGATGAGTGTTGCGTCGTAGAAAATGGAGAAAAGGGAGTTTTGTGTTCTGATAAAGCACTACTTTTTGCGTGGTAAGACGGTGAAGGAAACGGAGGAAAAACTCAAAAAGTATTATGGGGACTCTGCTCCATCACATGTCATGGTTTACAAGTGGCTCATAGAATTTCGATGTGGCCGTTCGAGCACAAGAGATGCCGTGCGCATAGGACGGCCGGTTGAGGTCACAATAGAAGAACTGGTGATCAAAGTTCACGATATTGTTTTGGAAGATCAGCGAGTGAAAATATGTGAGATAGCCAAGACCGTAAACATCTCTAATGAACGGGTGTATAACATTCTGCACGAATATTTGGGTATGAGAAAGCTGTCAGCAAGATGGGTGCCGCGACTGCTCACGGTTGAGAACAAGGAGAATCGTGTGACCATTTCACAGGGATGTTTGAACACGTTCCAGCGTAACCCAAATGAGTTTTTGCGGCGTTATATCACGGTTGATGAATCTTAGATCCATTACTATCAACCTGAAATCAAATAAGTGGATTTCCTTCGGCGAACCTGCTCCAAAGAAAGCGAAAACCATTCCGTCGGCAGGAAAAATCAGGCAGCTGTCTTTTGGGATTCACAAGGGGTGATAGATATTCACTACCTGAAAAAGGTAAAACGATCACAGGTTCAAATTATGCCGCAATGCTGGGTCAGTTTCACAGGGAATAGTTAAAGAAACGACCCCATTTGGTGAAGAAAAAGATTCTCTTTCACCAGGATAGTGCACCCGCATAAAGTCAGCGATTGTTATCCAAAATTTCTGAATTTTGGGCTACTAAATGTTACCTCACCCACCATATTCTCCAGATTTGGCTCCGAGCGACTTCTTCCTCTTCGCAAACCTGAAAAATTGGATCATGGCAGAAACAACCTCATATTTTGCACACTTCAAAAAATCATATTTTTTTAGAAGGGTTAAAAATTGGGTTAAATGTTTTTCTTTAAAAAGTCGGTGACTTATCAATCCGCCCTCGTACGAGCGGTAAAAGTGAACCACTTCTACCCAAACGGGAAGTGTCGTGTCCAGAGCAGCAATATAATCTACAGTGTATATGTTTTTAAAAGCTCTTGATACGATGCAACTGCTTTGTTAAAATGAGTCTTCGTCCTCGTTTACGCTTTCAATGTGGCTCCACCCTTTAACACGTGGCAACGTCGCGCAGCTACAGATGTAGGCAGAGCTCAGCCGCCATAGCAGAGGGAGATCATGTCATACAATACAACATCCTCTCATCTATGTCACACTACAACGCGAGGCCATTGGAATTTACATACATGCAAGCAATTTCAACAGGCTAGAAGAAGCGCTAAAATTAAATAGAAGGTTGCACCCGGTAATTTAATGTATAAAGCAGGCAGTCTGTTGGCAGACTGAGGGCAGTCCGAAGAAGTGTAAGTGTACCTACCCTTGCTAGGGTTTAACCGCTGGTAGGTAGGAAAGGGATTTGCAGGATGACGGTTGAGACTGAGGTTGTGGGGGGTGATAGGAGGTAGCATTTGAGCTCCTCGACGACTGCAGGCCAGGGTGCAACGGCCCTAGTGCACCGCTGGTGGATGATATTATCGAAATTGTTTTGGATTAAATTTTGAATTTACCAAGCAACTCATGGTAGCACCATAAGGAAACAGCGAGGAATCACACTAAGCCCCTCCCGCCTCAGTCGGCCCCGAGCCAATCACGTAAGAGAGCTCCACCGAAAGCGGCTCTTGGACTCCTGCTTCAACGGATCATTCGTGGCAGAACCTTCACCAAGAGACCTCAACCGCGACACTGAAGATCTCCACCACAGCTGTGGATGAAACGCCTGGACAGGTAACTTCCAGTAGATTGTGACTCCTTGGTCCGAAAATAAATTCTACTTGTAATATTGATTAAACTGTTGATCGCGAAATGTGGTAAGTGCTGAAAGATGAGTCAAGCTAAAGAACAAGGTGCTGTAGGGGGTAACTCAGAATGTCACTGTATATTCAGGCTGGGCGACATCTTCAGGAGAAGATACATACTATGTGCCCACCACGCCTTCTACGAGACTCCCATGTACGTCAGGTCCTTTGAGGTGAGGTCGTCACCGTTTTTTACGGATGTGTTTCCTCTGTGTTGTGTTGGGTGTGCCTTAAACCCTACCTTATTGTTGCAATTGGTATATATACGAGGGGCGTCCAATAAGTAAGCTTCCTATTTTATAAAAAAAACATTACACACAATTGATCATGTTGAATTAATTTTATTTATATTGCACAATCCTTCTGCTGCAGTCAACATGTTTTTCCAAGCACTTTTGGGGACGTGACAAGTTTTTTCCAAGCCAGTGTTGTACCACGTCGGGTCCAGAGCTGGCAACCAGCTGTTCACTGATTTGACTTCATCATCGGTGTTAAAAGTGCTTACCTTTGAGTTGGAGGAACATGTGAAAATCACTTGGGGCAAGTTCCGGTGAATACGGAGGATACGAGAAAACTTCCAAGTTGAATCTTGACCCAGGTAAAGCTCAGAAGATTCAACTGAGAAGTTTTCTTGCATCCTCCATATTCACCAGATCTTTTCCCAGGTGATTTTCACATGTTCCCATGACTCAAAGGTCATCATGGAGGTAAGCACGTAACACATACATATGGATATGCAAAGAGTATTAATCTGTGGCAAAGAGAATGCTGCTACACCTAGCAACCAGCTATTAAGATATATGTCTATGCTTAAAGGCTACTGTATTTCTATATTGCCCTTGCAAATACAAAACAAGGGGAACATAGTATGCCTTACGCGATAGTCAAATGGTTTTACAACTGGTCGCTATCTGTAAAATGTAATGCCCTTTGCATGTCAAGAACATAAAATAAGAACGCGTTCTCAGTTGAGAAAAAGTGTATTGGAAAATTCAAAGAAATAACAAGGAATATCTCGAAAATGGTCACTTTACAAAAAAAAATGTATATGACATAAATTGTGTACTTTAACGCGATCTACATCTTTTGTGTAGTAAAATTTTGTCTACCTCTTATGGTTTACCAGTTATGCAAAAGTCGTTCACAATGAAGAATACTTTTGGAGACATTCCCAGAAAATTCGAGATATACATTTTATTTGCCATAAAAACTTCTTAAACATATGATACTTTAATCAAAATTAAAATTTTCGAAAAATGTTCCATGAAAAGGGTAATCTGGGGTGGGGGGATTTTCTTGAAAACCTTCGTGTCGCATCTCTGGAAGATACTGAACCTAAATACCAAGTTTGGTGTTTATCCAACTGTTCGTTTCTGAGTTATGCTCTTCACAGACACACACACAGACATGTTTCCAAAATTACTTTTTTTTTGGATTCAGGGGGTCTCAAAACATGTATTTCCGGTGAAATCTCGGTATCAAATTTTTGGGTGGAATACAATACTTCCCCTACTTACTATACGTAGTAGAGAAAGTAAAAATATGAAGTATACATTTAAAATTAAATTTTTCTTCTTACCATCGGTTTTATGTTTTTGTATATATGAATAATTTCTGCTACCATCATTGCCGAATGTTTACTTAATCGAAAACTCTCGTAGAACTCTTGGTCATTCCATACCTGAAAATGGTTTGGACGCATTCTAAACATTCTGGATCGTCTTCTTTGTGCATGTGGTTTAAAATTATTTACATTTCTTCATCAGTAATATCGTCTTCTTCAGATAACATCGTGACACCTTGGCTTAAACCACGATTCAGTACGGTTTAAGCAAGACACGTATAAGGCTGAACTATGCACTGTAAAACTCCGTTGCAACTTAAGCTGCGAAACCAGGTCTCAATCGCTCAATTTCAAAGACCGAGAACTTTGAGGAGAGTTAGTATTCTGCTGTAAACATTTCATGATGGTGCCTAAAGCATTACATTCATTGTTTAAATATGCAATTAAAACTAAAAGTATTCACAACGTTAATTAATTAGCATCACATTTTTTTACTTTCTCTACTACGTATAGTAGTAGTACTACGTATGTGTGTGTGTGTGTGTCTGTCTGTCTGTCTGTCTGTCTGTCTGTCTGTCTGTCTGTCTGTCTGTCTGTGAACAGCATACTCAGAAACGAACAATCGGATAAACACCAAACTTGGTATTTAGGTTCAGTATCTTCCAGAGATGCGACACGAAGGTTTTCAAGAAAATCTCCCCACCCCAGATTACCCTTTACATGGAACATTTTTCAAAAATTTTAATTTTCTCAAAAATGGCTCTAACGATTTTGATTAAAATATCATATGTTTAAGATATGTTCATGACAAATGAAATGCATATCTCGAATATTCTGGGAATGTCTCCAAAAGTATTCATTGTGAACGACTTTTGCATAACTGGTAAAGCATAAGAAATAGACAAAATTTTACTACACAAAAAATGTAGATCGCGTTAAAATACACAATTTATGTCATATGCATTTCTTTTATTGAGTAAACCATTTTCGAGATATTGCTTGTTATTCCCTTAAATTTTCCAATACTTATACTTTTTACCAAATGGGAATTCGTTATTCATTTTTTTTGTCTTGGTAATGCAAAGAGAATGGAGTACTCCACATAGCAACCAGCTCTTAAAATATTTGACTATCGCTTAAAACCTACCAATTCCCCTTGCATCTACAAGAAAATTAGCAATAAGATTAACATCTCGATTAACATGAAGCATGTGGAGAATAAGCGTTTGTAAAAATAGTTTGTACAAGGGTAGAGAAAGTCATGTGAGTGCAACACATCAGATTTTTTGCTTTCTTTTTTCCAGTTATTAAGTCCTTTTTAGAATATGTTTAGGTCTTTTTAGGCAAATTATAGGTCTTCAACTTCCGAGCCCTGGAGCAAAGAAAGTTCATATGTATTAACAAGAAGTGGATGCAAGAATAGGCTTGTTTAGAGAAAGTCATGTGGGAGCGACACATCAGATTGTTACAAAACAGTTGGCAATACTGCGACACATTGTTCGGCTGCGTCGCTGGTGAGGAATGCTCTATTGCGTGATGGGGTACTATAGTTCGTGACCTCGTGCAGACCGCTACATCTCCACCATGCAATCGATCGTCATTTAAAAGACAGAATATTCTGGAAGACCGCTTGCTAGTAATTACGTCAGAGCCTGCAAATGACTGGTACTGTATCTATGGCAATTCCTTTACTTGCTTTCGATCATTTTGTGTTTTTCCTTTCTGACAGTAATCATCTCTTCTTCCCTTTACTTGTCCCTTCTCTTCTCCTTGTTTTATTTTGCTCTCGTTCTTATTTTATCTATAGTAAGCAGAGGAAGTGTTGTATTCTACCCAAAAATTCGATATGAAGATTTCACCGCAAGTGCTTTTGAGGCTCCTTGAAACCAAAAAAGAAACATTTTTAAAAACGGTCTGTGTGAGTGTAAGCAGCATGATTAAAAAACGAAGAGTTGGTTAAGTAAGAAACTTGCTATGTAGGTTCAGCTTCTTCAAAAAAATGCAACACGAAGATTTTCAAGAACCCCCTTCCCAAGCCGCAGACTATTCTTTACACGGAAAATGTTTCGAAAGTTTTGACTTTGTCGTAGATTTACGGCACGTAAAAGAACCTCAAGCCTGATAAAGAGGCCTCTGAGCAAAATTACCGATCTTTCACGTCCAATACAGAATGGGACGCTAAGAGCCACAGCTGTTAAAGACCGTCAGTTATTCAGTTTAATTTAATTTTAGCCTGAAACCCTCTTCATTCGGAAGGAATTTTATATAATTTCGTATAATTGATAAACCGTAAGATATACAAAAAAATTGATGTGTTACAGTCACATGACTTTCTCTACTCTTGTACACACTATTTTTACAAAGGCTTATTCTTCGTCTACTTCATGTTAATCGAGATAAACATTTGCAGAAACTATCTTATTGCTAATTTTCTTGTAGATGCAAGGGGAATATGGTAGGCTTTAAGTGATAGTCAAATATTTTAAGAGCTGGTTGCTATGTGCAGTATTCCATTCTCTTTGTATGTCCAGGACCCCCCCCCCAAAGAAAAGAATAACGAATTACCATTTGAGAAAAAGTATAAGTATTGCAAAATTCAAACATATAACAAGGAACATCTCGGAAATGGTTCACTGCACAAAAAAGTATGTGACATACATTATATGTTTTGTCTATAACTTACGGTTTACCAGTTATGCAAAAGTCATTCAGAATTAAGAGGAGTTTTGAGGACATTCCCAGAAAATTCAAGATATACATTTTATTTGCCATGAAAATATTTTAAACATATGATATTTTAATCAAAATTGTAAAAGTCATTTCTGAGAAAATCAAAATTTTCGAAAAATGTTCCATGTAAATGGTAGTCTGGCATGAGGGGATTTTTGTGTCGCATCCTTGGAAGATATTAAACTCAAATGTCAAGTTTGGTATTTATCCGAATTTTCGTTTTTGAGTTATGTTCCTCACAGACACACATGTACGATCTTTTTCTAAGAATGCTTTTTTGGATTCAGGGGGCCTCAAAACGTGTATTTTCGGTGAAATCTCGGTATCCAATTTTTGGGTGGCATGCAGTACTTTCCCTACTTACTATACGTATTAGAGAAAGTAAAAATGAAATAAGGGGAGCTTACTGTCGCTAATAACTGAAAACAAGCCCAGGCCCTAATACCTACTTGTGGATTATTAAACAGTGCAGTCGACCATCAAGTGTTTTTATATCTTTCTCTCATTGAGGCAGAATTTTTAATACTTAAATGATTTTAGTCAAATTATATAATAAAAAATATAACAGCCCGCCTTAAAGCAATATGTGTATGTAACAATATATAAGAAGTGTATACTACAGTCATTGTATATGTTATATTATTGTATCCATGTAATAATGTTGTGTGAATGTATTACGTAATTTAATAATGTAGGAGCTGTGAGAATAATAGGTTAAAAGTTGCTAACAATAAGGTAACCTTGAGGCAATAATGAGTAAGAATGTTTAATAATGCTACTAGTCATTATTGGAGCAACAATAATGTAAATTTTGAGACAGTTTATAAAATAGCCAACCAACAACCAGAAAAAAACTTAAATTAAATAAAAGTATTCTATTGGACTAGGATTAGCCAATCAGAAACCGAAATATAGCAAAATTTACAAATTCAGAGTTCAGTTGCTTGTAGACAGCGCTCCTAACGGACACGAGATGTGTCCTCGAGAAATTTAATACGTATTCGTGTGAGACGAAAATACTTTACGTGTTAAAAAGTGCAAGTGATTAACGAAAGAATCTCACAGCTCTCTATATCAGTGAAGTGTTATTTAAATTGTATCAAGGAGGCAAACATAAATATATTAAATATTTAAAGAAACACTCAGATTACAAAAGTTAATATTTTTAAACTTGGGGCGAGACTACCGGAAACTTTTTACCATACGTACGGTTGCAACTACTTCAAGTTCGGCTCCCCAACAGTCGAAATATAATACGACTACTTCAAATTGGCTTTCCATACGTAGCAGCAACAACCTTCTTCAAATTGGCTCCCAAAGCATAGGGCAAATAACAATACAACAATATTACAACTGCATCATAACAATCTCATTCCTTCACCACATATCTCTTCTCGAATTTTATTTATTGATCACCCCTGCAACTAAATAAATATATTTACTTTGTGAGGCAATAAGTAGTCATGGAGGACTGGCACTGCTGATAAAATTTAGTTAATGTATGTGTGAAAGCGTGAGGGACCGGCCCTACAGAATCTTCACATATATTTGTATGTGAGTGTACGATATGTGGACGTGATGGGGAGCTGGTAGAGAGATCATCCTGACCAGCTTCACGTACACACCTCCGTGCCCTCAGGTCACTCATTGGGGGCTTGGCTGTCGACCTTGGGAAAACTGTCAACATAACATGCAATGAGTGTTGCTTATGATACGTGTAGTGGCAGATTCCTACTCTCTTTGTCTTACTTTCACTTCGTTACAACTCCTCTTTGAAAAAAAAATTTCTAATGATTACATTCACAAGACATTTTTCTACCCATTCTTCTTATAAAGGCATTGTTTTCTACTTGCTTTATGTATTAATCCAGATAAAGAAATAGTTCCATTACACATTTCATTGTAGATATACGAGGGCTGATCAACAAAGACTGAGACTGATTTTTTCCTGTAGCTTCCGTGATAGTTTCGTATCTGTAGCATAAATATTTGAAAAGAGCGGGTTTTTATGTATAATGTTGGCAGGCGGCAGCACTCTCGTATTGGTAGGTTGGTAGTAATGCTCTATTTTGTAGACCCTACGTGCATTTCGCATACCAGACAATGGAGATGATGCATTTTTTAAATCGATTATCACCGATGATGAGTCATGGCTGCATCATTATGATCCTGAAGGAAAACAAGCCAGCACAGTGTGGAAATCGCCAGGTTCTCCAACTCCAAAAAAGGCAAAAGTTGTTCCATCTACAGGGAAAGTGACGGCGATCACATTTTTTGACTGTAATGGAATGATTTACCAGCATGCAGTTCCCCCTCACACTACTGTTACCGCAGCATACTTCACGTCAGTATTGGCTACACTGAGGAGCACATTGCAAAGAAACGACCAGAGCTTTCTCGCACTGGATGGCGACTTCATCATGACACGTCGCAAATCAAGTCATGCAGTTTCTGGCTCGATTCAACATTACCTGTGTACCACATCCACCTTATAGCCCCGATCTTGCACCCCGTGACTTTTTTTTTATTCCCATCACTAAAGGCAAAGCTTAGGGGTATTCGATTTGAGAACTCTGAAGCAGTGCTCAAGAAAAGTGAGGCGATTCTCAAGGACCTGACAAAGAATGGTCTGCAGCACGTGTTCAAGGACTGGCAGAGACGGTATAAACAGTGCATTGAAGTAGGAGGGGACTAGTTTGAAAAAGATCATGTAAACATTGAATTGGAGTAATAAACATCAGTGAAAAAAAATCAGTTTCAGTATTTGTTGATCAGCCCTCGTACATTAGGATTAAAGAAATGCAGTAGACTTAAACGACAGTGAAATGTTTTAAAAATGTGTCGCTATATGATGGCTTTGAAATTCCGTTCTCTTTGCATGACCAAGAGGAACTACTCTCTATTCACTCTTAGGTTGATCCGCATCAAAACAAAACCCAGGTGACCAGTGCACCGCTATAATGTATCCTTCCGCCATTCGCGGCAGAAATACTGTCATACTTTCACGACCATGTGACAGAGTACAGGCAAAGAGAACATTGCCCGACAACATAAACGATGACTAGCATACTCTGTTAGGGTTGAAGGTGATAAGATTGATATTTGCAACAAAATAAATGTTTGCACATATATTAATAGTTGATTCTAAAAGAAACGAGCGAAAAAGAAAGTAACAGGTATGCGATATCTTACATTTGTTTGCTCTCTGGAAGCGGTATTTTATCAACTGTCAGCGGCTCATTTTTAACAAAGAAATTGTATATTGTTACGTGAATTACATTCTTGCATCGCATATTTCACATACTTTCTGATTTTCCCGCGTGTAACCACTTTCCCGTTTCAGATGTTTCTTTACGAGCACTGTTTATACTTGTACTCGAAACACTGGTGAACTGAGAAGTTAATGTTAGATATTTCTCACATAACTTACAATAAACTTTCAACCCTATTGTATTTTCGCCCTAGTCCGCTTATGCTTTATGTAAGTCGACGAAAAGGCAAGAGCAAATCACCGTCCGCCATGGTACAAACAGAAACTGCTCGTTTCTGGCTTGGAACTTGTAGCTCTGTTTAAAGGTACAAATTAGCGTCAATTAGACTTTTAGGAATCTGTATAGAATATTGTACCATTTAAGGATAAATTCATTCTAAAATTTAGATTATTAGCATGGGACTATTTTCCTCCACGCATTGCTACAGTGTTGTACCACGGTGCACTGGTCACATGCGTTTGTTTTGGCGCGGATCAACCTAAGAGTGAATGCGGTTTAGGGATGGGACCTCGATACTCGGTGGGTTCGAAGTATCTCTAATACTTTGAGGTAAACCTTCCATACTTTTAAGTTTTGCGTTATTTAAAGTTGTTGTGTTTAGGTTTATGCTAGATACAAGTCGAGACTTCACGTTACTGCCTCGCGCGTGTCCCTAGATTTTGTCACTCCAGCGGGATCGTCACAGTGTGGCCACTTGCTGAGAAGAAGGAACAGATCACCTTGCCAACACTTCACTTTTGTTGGGGGATCTTCTCCTAGGAAGACCAGACCGATGACTGTCGTTTAGTTTCTGGATCATACTGGTAAATCCAGCTTTCGTCACTTGTTACAATGTTAAATATGTTTTTGGATCTTGCTCCATCGAATTTTTCAATCATTTCCTGGCACCATTGCACACGTGCTTGTTTCTGCTCATTTGTTAGGTGATGGGGGATCCAGCGACAGCACAGCTTCCTGACGTCAAGTTTTTCTTTCAGGATTGTTTTCACTGCTGTCGATTCAATATCTAGGGTTTCCTGAATCTGACCATATGTACAACGATGATGATCTATGAGGCAGTATTTTTAACATTTAAATAATTTCAGTCTAATTATATAATATATAAATTCAATAACAGCCCGCCTTAAATCAATGTGTATGTAGCAATATATAAAAAGTGTATATTATAGTCATTGTATATGTTTATGTTATTGTATACATGTAATAATGTTATGTGAATGTATTACGTAATTTAATAATGTAGAAGCTGAGAAAATAATAGATTAAAAGTTGCTAACAATGAGGTAACCTTGAGGCAATAATGTAATTTTTGGAAGCAATAATGTAATTTTTGTGAGTTTATAAAATAGCCAATCAACAACCAGAAAAAGCTTTATTTAAATGAAGGTATTCTATTGGACTAGTATTAGCCAATCAGAAACTAAGATGGAGCAAAATTTACAAATTCAGTTGCTTGTAGACAGTGTTCCTAACTGGACGCGAGATGCGTCCTCGAGAAATTTAATACGTATTCAGTGTGAGACGAAAATGATTTACGTGTTAAAAGGTGCAAGTAATTAACAAAAGAATCTCACTTATAATCTGTGTAAGCCTACATTCTTCAGTCGCACCACTCCCTTTTAAGACATTCATGTCTCTAAAAAATATAAATACTGACGCAGTCGAGGCAAACATAAATATATAATATTTAAAGAAACAGTAAAATTACAAAGTTATTATTTTTAAACTTGGTGCAAAGGTACATTTGGGGCGAAGGTTACCAGTAACTTTTTACCATACGTGCGGTTGCAACTACTTCAAGTTCGGCTCCCCAACATTTGTACTACAATACAACAAAAATAAACTTCTTCATCTACGACATGCGCTCTGCTTTCATCACATTTTCATCCATTGCTATTGTAGACGGCCGTCCTGCTCGCTCTTCATCCTCGAGGGAATCCCTTCCTCTTCTAAACTCTGCATACTATCCCAAATGCATGATGCAGTCTTTCAAGTCGTTCTCTCTCACCTAAATCGACTTTAAAGGCATAGAAAATCGTAGCACGGAGATGCTCTCACATGAGATCCATCCTAGCGTATGGCGTAGCAACACCTGCTATACATACACACTGTTAGAGCGCGCCCAGACTTGCATGTTAGCTGATTTGGCTTACCACTTCTCTCATTGTTGCCCATTCTAAAAACTTTCAGAGTGACCCTCGTAAAGGTCATTTCCAACACCTCTATGTTTCAGCGGGAATCCGAGCTGCGGTGGCCACAGTGTGAAGGAAAAGCATTGTATAAGGCACCATTCAAATTTGTAATTGCAGAGAAAGCTGCGTGGGTGTATCTGATCAGATCTAGGTTACATTTGAAATGTTGTGTGCTAGTTGTAGATGTAGCATAAAAGTGCATATACAAGTGAATTATTGTCAATGTGAAGAGGTGTATGTATGCGGAGACTGAAGGACAGGGCCTCAGTGGGCTATTAGCATATAGAACTGTTGCATAACATGCAACCTTATGCTGGCTGTATTCACAAGAACGGCCACATTTCTGAGCTGCGTCTCTCACTTAACCCTCCTCATGAATAAGATGGTAAACAAGTCGCTGGTTCGTTAACTTGGGCTAATTGTGGTTCAAGGAGAGTTGCCAAGGTGCGGATCAAATGTGTGTGAATTCTCTTGTCTAGACCAAAACGAGGATGCGAGCTGCGTTCAAAGTGCAAACGGACTTAAAACTTAATGGCAAAAGGAGACGCAAACGAAACGTTATCCTAAATGTCAGTAACTTGTTTTCAGTTTTCCTCGGTTTTAATTTCTGGCAAACAAATACAGGGAAAAATGTATTACAGAAAATTTGAACATTTGTTAAAAGGAGCACTAGGTATGGAGGGGAACTTAGAACCTCGACCTACGCAGATCTTTTGTGTCTAGGCCTCTGATGGGGCACTCCCAGGAGGACGAAGGTTTCCACAGAGCCTCCTTTTACCCTGCCCTCGCGCCGACACTTGAAGTGAAATAAGAATGGAGGTGAAATTAAGGGACAGGAAATTCAGGGCATGTAATGATCCTTCTCAGCATTCGCCTGGCGGAAACCGCGAAAAAAACCCATGGGTCAGGAAGATCGGCCACGGGAATCGAACCCACGACCTCCCGAATGCGAGCTACAGGCGTTACCGTCTGAGCCATCTAGCTCGGTATACCTAATAGTAAAATAATAATAATAATTAACCCAATTAATATAACTAAAACTAATATAAGTACCTAGTAATATAATTAATATAACAATAAATCAGTACGTCTGTTGGTGACTAAGTGGTGGTCGGCGTGCAAAGTTTGAACACCTGCAAATATAACAGGGCATTAACGTAACAGTGTATATCCCACAATGGTGGGAAAATTTCAAAATTGCACTTTAGTAACGTCTCGTATAATTGTAACCTCTATAACCAAGTCTACATTGCTTAATTTGAGATTGGGTCATATGAATAAAAAGCAAGTACTTACTCAAAGTTTATACTCATGAGTATGAACACTTTCTGTGATTATATACTCAGATCAATGAGAACATGCTCGTTTTCATAAGAATAGAAGCCTACTACCTCACACGAGTATATACTCATCCGCACAGCCATCTTGTTCACTTAAATGTAAGTATATACTCATGTCATCTACACTCTTTGACCATATAATAGCTTCGTTGATTGCGTGGAGTTGTGTTGTTTGACATTCTGAATTAGAGGAGTAGATTTTGTTGTATTTGGTTCTGTACCATCAAAACTGCCCAGGAATTATCCTGTGTTTTATAAGAAGTTTCAGCAGAAATTTTAGAGAAATATTAGGTCCTTCAATAAATGAAAAAATCTGATGTGTTACACTCACATGACTTTCTCTACTCTTGTACAAATTATTTTTACAAACGCTTATTCTCCATATGCTTCATGTTAATCGAGATGTTAATCTTATTGATAATTTTCTTGTAGATGCAAGGGGAATTGGTAGGCTTTACGCGATAGTCAAATGTTTTAAGAGCTGGTTGCTATGTGGAGTATTCCATTCTCATAAGTATTGGAAAATTTAAGGGAATAACAAGCAATATCTCGAAAATGGTTCACTCAACAACAAAAATGTACGTGATATAAATTGTGTATTTTAACGCGATCTACATTTTTTGTGTAGTAAAATGTTGTCTATCTCTTATGGTTTACCAGTTATGCAAAAGTCGCTCACTATGAAGAATACTTTTGGAGACATTCCCAGAAAATTTGAGCTACACATTTCATTTGTCATGAAAATATTTAAAACGTATGATATTTTAATCAAAATCGTTAGAGCCATTTTTGAGAAAATTAAAATGTTCCATGTAAAGGGTAATCTGGGATGGGGGATTTTCTTGAAAATCTTCGTGTCGCATCTCTGGAAGATACTAAACCTAAATACCAAGTTTGGTGTTTATCCGACTGTTCGTTCCTGAGTTATGCTGTTCACAGACAGACAGACAGACAGACAGACACACAGACACACACACGGACGTGTTTCCAAAATTGCTTTTTTTGGATTCAGGGGGTCTCAAAACATGCATGCATCTAACCATGCTCAACATGAGAGGAGAATGATCTCATAAAACTAAGAATACACTAGCTTTTATTCATACCAAATGTAAATGCTCTTGTAAGGTGGATGCCTGAGTTTGTTCTACTGTGCCATTATTTGAGCATGTTCTGAAAGTGAAGTAGATACTCAAAAGGTTTTATTCTTACCAAAATGAGTATTTACTTGAAAAAGTGAAGCATATACTAAATACTAATTTTTATTCATATAACCCAATTATTTCTAGTGAGTAACGTAACATAAAGAGAAGAATCACATTTTGTGAAATTGTAATGGGCAGAGAAAGGTTTTCAGTAGACCTTTCCGTCTGTCATAAGCTGTAAAACCAAAGTTCAGTAAAGGAAGTGGAGACAAAAATTGCCATTAAGATTTCTGGCGGTACCTGCACCGAACATTCCCTTGAAATGGACCTTGCACTCCAAGACACACTAATGGTATCCTTCGACCGACGGCGTGTTTAGAGCAGGCGACCCCTTTTGCAATGAAATATGCAGATTATTAGTCATGAATGGAGCCGAGGTAAGAATTCGTCGCACGTAACGAGATTTTAAACGGGCTCCACCAAAACGTGCGGGGAATCGCATCTCGCTTGCTTTCTGGGAATTTTCCTCTGGGCGCATTTTCATTCAGACGTCTTCTAAGGTGGGTCGTCTTCATTAGCACGCGCAAATGTTGAGAAGACGACGCCAGGGATATATCCTGGTGCTCTGGGAAAAGCTCGCCATGCCGCAGGTATGACAAACGTTCACCAACGCATCAGGTAGCATTTTGATTTGTACATTTAACGTTTTCTAGTGAAGTAAAAATGCATAAAGTAAATTGCTAAATTTTTAAAATTAAAATAGGTTAAAGTAACACAGAAAATAGAATTTATACAGCCTAAATCATAGCATACAAAAATAAAGAAAGAAAACCAGATTAATAAAAATCTTATGTGTTACATTCACATGACTTTCTCTACCTTCTATCGTTTATTAGTGGGTACACAAATTATTCTTACGAAAGTTTGTTTACCTGTCTACTTCATTTTAATCGAGATAAACCTTTCCAGAAATAGCTACATTATACATTTCGATATAGATACAAAGAGAACAGCGACAGTCAAATGTTTAAGAACTGGGCGCTATATGCTGGCCTTAAAATTCATACTGTTTCCATGACATCGCAAGAAACAACTGGAAATCGACAGGACTTGAAAAGAATGGCAAAATATTGAACAATTCGAATCATTAATAAGCGATATTTCAGAAGTGGCTTATATTTTTAAAAAAGGCTATTTCAAGTAAATTGTGTGTTTTAAAGAGACTACATTTATTGTGTAGTGGGTACGTTTTCGTCCATTGCTTAACGTTTACCAGTTACACAAAATTATATACATATTATTTTTTATGTAAGTGTCTTTAATGTATGACATTTTCGTCAGAATCGTTAGTCATTTTTGAGAAAATAAAACATTTGAAAAAGATCCATATAAATGGTAGTTTGGGGAGGGGGAATTTTCTACGAACATTTTTGTGAAGTATCTTTGGAACATATTGAACCTAAATACCAAGTTTAGTATTCGACTTTTCGTTTCTGACTTATGGTGTCCACAGACACACGGACATGCTTCCAAAATGATCTATTTGGATACAGGGAGCCTCAGAGAATGTATTTCAAGTGAAATCTCGGTATCTAATTTTTGGGTGGAATACAATACTTCCCCTACTTACTATACTAGTAGAGCAAGTAAAAAAGAAAAATTATCCATATTAATAACTCGAAAAAATGGGATCTTTCTTTTCACTTTAATCTTTGAAATTTATTGAATACTCGACCAGCGGTGACAGGATTAAAAACTTACCAACCACTTGGGAGAAAAATAAAAATGTCTTACGTAGATTCTTTCATGGAATTGTTTAACCTTTTGTTGCACTTAGCAAACATTCTATGAACATGCTTTCATTTTGTTTTTTGCATTCTCATTTCAAAAACAGTCCATGAATTGCAAGACTTTTTTTTTTTTTTTTGCATTTTGAGTCAGTTTCGCAGTTTATCAAAACACATTAAACAGTGGTTTAAGACCGTGAAAAATGAAAATACAAGAGTACAAGCCTTTATGAGCACTTCGCACTATATCGCATTTGCTAGTTATAACGCATCAAAACATGAAAAGGGAATTTGGAGGATACACTGCCAATGTTAAATCTACTCTACTATATTCACGACCTGTCATAGTGGCCACTGATACTGGAAATATGCTTTGAGTTTTTTACATACTGTATATACCGAAATTATACTGAAATTGGTGATTACATGTAACATTGATTTATTTCAGACTGAATTTTCAGATGGGAACATCTGGTTAACCAGATAAGTAATTTTTAGCGCTATTGTTTTGTATGTATGTTTTAACTTTCCCTACTACCTATAGTAAGTAAGGGTAGTTGCATTCCATCAAAAAATTTGATACCGAGATTTCACCGGAAATGCATGTTTTGAGGCGCCCTAAATCCAAATAAATCATTTTTGGAAATATGAACGTGTGTGTGTCTCTCTGGACAGCATAGCTCAAAAACGAAAAGTCGGATAAATACGAAACTTAGTTTAGCAACCTCAAAGGATTCGACACGAAGATTTACCAGAACCCCCCCCCACCATGAAGTACGCTTTACATCGAACATTTTTACAAAATTTTTGGTTTTCTCAAAAATGTCTAACGATTTTGATTAAATTATCCTATGTTTAAGATATTTTCATGGCAAGTCAAATGTATATCTTGAATTTTCTGGGAATGTTCCCAAACTTTTACTTCACAAAAGATGTAGATCTAGTTATTTGTTTAAATTTTCCAATGTTTACACTTTTCGCAAATGCAAAATCTTTATTCGTTTTCTTATGTTCTGGATATGCAAAGAGAATGGAATACTCCACATAGCAACCAGCTCTTAAAATATTTGACTATCGCTTAAAGCCTACCAATTCCCCTTGCATCTACAAGAAAATTAGCAATAAGATTAACATCTCGATTAACATGAAGTATATGGAGAATAAGCGTTTGTAAAAATAGTTTGTACAAGAGTAGAGAAAGTCATGTGAGTACAACACGTCAGATTTTTGTCATAAGTTTTCATCTTATGTATAAACGACCAAAACTTTTGGATAATCTTCCATCCCTCAACGTTTTTACCGGCTATACAACATTTCCAGAGTTTTCATGATTGTTGCGGGCAGAGGGGAGGAGGCTAAGATAAGAAATATAAAATTTGCAGATATTTGATTCCCATTTCTGTGAATATCAGTGGAATTTTGGTCCATTATTATGACTAGCACGGGATTTTTTGAAACAGCAGTTCTAAGAGATCCGGGGAGAATTCAACATAAAAAATCTGATGTGTTACACTCATATGACTTTCTCTACTCTTGTACAAACTATTTTTACAAACTCTTATTCTCCATCTATTTCATATTAATCGAGATAAACATTTACAAAAACGATCTTCTGACATGCAAAGAGAATTACATTTTACACATAGCGACCAGTTCTAAAAATATTTGACTATCGCTTAAGGCGTACTATGTTCCCCTTGTTTTGTAATTGCAAGGGCAATACAGAAATACAGTAGCCTTAAAAGCATATACATATCTCTTAATAGCTGATTGCTAGGTGCAGCACCATTCTCTTTGCCACAGATTAATACTCTTTGCATATCCAAGATAAAAAAAATCTGATGTGTTACACTCACATGACTTTCTCTACTCTTGTACAAAGTATTTATACAAACGCTTATTCTCCATCTAGTTCATGTTAATCGAGATAAACATTTGCAAACTCTATCTTATTGCTAAGTTTCTTGTAGATGTAAGGGGAATATATATTTACAAGGGCAATATAGAAAAACAGTAGCCTTTAAGCACATACATATCTCTTAATAGCTGGTTGCTAGGTGCAGCACCATTCCCTTTGCCACAGATTATAACTCTTTGCATATCCAAGACAAAAAAATGAATAACGAATTCCCATTTGAGAAAATAAGTATTGAAAAATTTAAGGGAATAACAAGTAATATCTCGAAAATGGTTCACTCAACAAAAAAAAATGTATATGACATAAATTGTGTATTTTAACGCGATCTACATTTTTTGTGTAGTAAACTTTTGTCTATCTCTTATGGTTTACCAGTTATGCAAAAGTCGTTCACAATAAAGAATACTTTTGGAGACATTCCCAGGAAATTCAGGATACACATTTTATTTGTCATAAAAATATCTTAAACATATGATATTTTAATCAAAATCTTTAGAGCCATTTTTGAGAAAATTAAAATTTTCGAAAAATCTTCCATGTAAAGGGTACTCTGGAGTGGGGGATTTTCTTGAAAACCTTCGTGTCGCATCCTTGGAAGATACTAAACCCAAATACCAAGTTTGGTGTTTATCCGACTGTTCGTTTCTGAGTTATGCTGTTCACAGACACACAGACACACAGACAGACAGACACACACACGGACATGTTTCCAAAAATGCTTTTTTTTGATTCAGGGGGTCTCAAAACATGTATTTCCGGTGAAATCTCGGTATTGAAATTTTGGGTGGAATACAATACTTCCCCTACTTACTATACGTAGTAGAGAAAGTAAAAATGAATATTGAATTTGAGAAAAAGTATAAGTATTGGAAAATTTAAGGGAATAACAAGCAATATCTCGCAAACGGTTCACTCAACAAAAGAAATGTATATGACATAAATTGTGTATTTTAACGCGATCTACATTTTTCGTGTAGTAAAACTTTGTCTATCTCTTATGGTTTACCAGTTATGAAAAAGTCGTTAATAATGAAGAATACTTTTGGAGACATTCCCAGAAAATTCGAGATATACATTTTGTTTGTCATGACAATATCTTAAACATATGATATTTTAATCAAAATCGTTAGAGCCGTTTTTGAGAAAATTAAAATTTTCGAAAAATGTTCCATGTAAAGGTCTGGGGTGGGGGGATTTGCTTGAAAACCTTTGTGTCGCATCTCTGAAAGATACTGAACCTAAATACCAAGTTTGGTGTTTATCCGACTCTTCGTTTTTGAGTTATGCTGTTCACAGACACACAGACAGACACACAGACACACAGACAGACACACACACGGACATGTTTCCAAAAATGCTTTTTTTGGATTCAGTGAGTCTCAAAACATGTATTTCCGGTGAAATCTCGGTATCGAAATTTTGGGTGGAATACAATACTTCCCCTACTTACTATACGTAGTAGAGAAAGTAAAAATGAATAACGAATTCCCATTTGAGAAAATAAGTATTGAAAACTTTAAGGCATTAGCAAGCAATATCTCGAAAATGGTTCACTCAAAAACAAAAATGTATATGACATAAATTGTGTATTTTAACGCGATCTACATTTTTTGTGTAGTAAAATTTTGTCTATGTCTTATGGTTTACCAGTTATGCAAAAGTCGTTCACACTGAAGAATACTTTTGGAGACATTCCCAGAAAATTCAAGATATACATTTTATTTGTCAAGAAAATATCTTAAACATATGATATTTTAATCAAAATCGTTAGAGCCATTTTTGAGAAAATTAAAATTTTCGAAAAATGTTCCATGTAAAGGGTAATCTGGGGTGGGGGGGATTTTCTTGAAAACCTTCGTGTCGCATCTCTGGAAGATACTGAACCTAAATACCAAGTTTAGTGTTTATCCGACTGTTCGTTTCTGAGTTATGCTGTTCACAGACATACACACGGACATGTTTCTAAAAAGTCTGTTTTTGGATTCAGACGGTCTCAAAACATATATTTCCGGTAAAATCTCGGTATCGAATTTTTGGGTGGAATACAATACTTCCACTACTTACTATACGTAGTAGAGAAAGTAAAAAATATTCTAGATTATTGCACAATAATTTCCTAAAGGGTACAGAGAATAAACTTAATTAAATCACCATTCGAGATTTAAAAAGCCACCGATTCAACATAGGGTATGTCAGCTGGTAATAAACACAGCTTAATATTGTGGCAGTGGAAACAAATAAAACCAGCGACACGCATTTGAATGCTGCAGCATTTTTACTGCAATATGATTCGATGCTGTTCTGGTATTTTGCCAAACTTTTTACTGGATATGTACTGGATGTTTAAAGATTCAAAACAGTAGATACCCTGCCCATTTATCTCAAAAACTATTTAAGATATTAGACTGATTGTTTTACAGAATGTATATGTATCCCTTAGCTTTTATAGAGTAAATTGGTTTTTCTAAGAAAGATAGGATTATTTTCTTAATTTTATCATATTTAAATTAAAATCTATTAGCAATTCCTTTACTTTCCCTACCACGTACCTAATAGGTAGAATAGGTATTATATTGCACTCAAAAATTCGGTATCGAGACTTCACAGGAAATGTGTATCTTTAGATCCTTCGGATATAAAAATCTGATGTGATACATTCACATGACTTTCTCTACCCTCTGTAATTTATTAGTGGGTATACAAACTATTATTACTAAAGCTTGTTTTTCTATCTACCTCATTTTAATCCAAATAAAACCTTTACAGAAATAGCTACATTACACATTTCGTTATAGATACAAAGAGAACAGCGATAGTCAAATGTTTAACAACTGAACGCTATATGCTGGCCTTAAAATTCCATACTGTTTCCATGACATCGCGAGAAACAACTGAATGTTGAAAGGACTAAAGAATGACCATGTAATGAACAATTCGAACCTTTAATAACAGATATCTCAGAAATTTGCTTATGCAAAAAAAAAATTATTTGAAGTAAATTGTGTTTTAAAGAGATGTACATTTTCTGTGTAGTACGTTTTTGTCTATTGCTTAACCTTTAGCAGCTGTAGGCAATTATACAAAATTTCTTCCAATTGAAGAGGATTTCATAGGCTGTTCCCAGAAAGTTCAAGTTATACATTTTGTCATGTACTTATCTTTAACGTATTGTATTTTAATCAAACTCGTTAGAGGCGTTTTTTTAGAAAATAAAAAGTTTCGAAACTTTTCCGTATAAAGGGCAGTTTGCAGTGGTTGGAAGTTTGGCGTTTATCCAGCTTTTCGTTTTTGAGTTATCCTGTTCACAGACACGCACACACACCGGACCTTTTTTTTATTCAAGAGACCTCAAAACATGTATTTCCGGTGATATCTCGGTATCGCATTTTTGGGTGTTGCTATGTTGATTTTCTGAAAAATGTCTCTAGCTATTTTGATTAAAATACCGTATGTTTAAGATATGACAAAATGTATGTCTTGAATTTTTTGGGAACACCCTGAAGTCCCCCTCATATTGAATGGCTTTTGTATAACTTGTAAACCGTAAGAGATAGACAAAATCTTACTACACAGAAAATGTAAATCTCGTTAAAGTATATAGATTATGTCAAAGAAAACCTTTTGTGGGGTTACGCATTTCTGAGATATTGTTTGTTATCGGTTGAATTTTGAAATACAATTTTTCAAGTGGTAAGTAGTCCTTCCACTTGAGCACATGGAATTTCAAGGGCATCACATAGCGATCCGCCTTTTAAAAATCTAACTATGTCTTTCGCCTACTGTATAGAGGGATGGGAGAAAATATCGTAACGGTTACCGAGTGTGGGTGACATTGACTGCATGTGTGTTGGTATCGCTCGTCGGGAACTAGTTACGTAAACTCGTTGCGAAGTACCAATCTCCTCCGCAAGAGGTCGCGAGTGACATTGTCGATCTAATATAGTATCTGACGAGGAAAATGCCTGCTAATTATCCTCTTTGCTACAAGTACATGTGTTGTGGTTTCTGTGTTGTTCATGTTGGCGTGTTCGTACTCTCGAAAGGTCTGATCGGGAAGTCACTCAGTTACGTAGTAGTGGTACCGCTTGCCCGCCTAGAGCGCTTCCTAGAATAACTGGCACACAGAGGTCAAGCCGGGTTTGTCTCCTACAACAAGAAGGTGCTATTGGTCCATCACTAAACTCCACTTAAGCATGGTGAACGAGGTTCACCGAGCTTAGAGCCACTGTCCGGGATCGTCAGGTTTCAGTGGGACAAGCGGTTGAAAGGAGCAGGTTGAGGGAGAGCATTAGGGAAATAGATGTAGTAATTAAAAATAGTTTGCTATTGCTCTTGAGGGTCGGCCACTATGGCTGTCGCTAGTGTGACGGCAAGGCCCAGAGCAAGACTGAGGAGAAAAACACAGCTACGTGCTAACAGCCCCACTAAACACTCCTGCACCGGAACGACAATGGAAGAAGTAAATAGAGGAAGTCTAGAGAGGATATACAGCAGTTATTGCACCTGTGCATTCAGGGAACGGATATATTGGCCGGCCCAATGAAATGAGAGCCAGCACGCAAGCATGGCATACGACCTGGGGAATTCGGAGTGATAAGTGAATGAAGTATTGGCTGTTAAGGATAAAGGACGTAGTATGCGGCCTATTTAGGTCTCCAATGGCCTCGATAGGATGCGCTGGAGCCTCCGTAGTGTGCCCACAATCGAGCGGATCTTGGTGTAGAATCAGCAGTTGGTCATGCAGTCTCGTCTGGAAGGCTGCTGACTCCTCCCTGATGAGCTTTCTCACTGAGAGAAACTGTTCGTGGAAGTATGTTGGCATCACAAGCTTGCTCGGAATGTGCGGATTTAGTTGGTTGAGCACGGTTTCGCTGTATGACTAGCTCCCTCCAGTTCGGCAGGTTTTGTTACGATATTCATATCCTCCAGCTTCTGCATGATGACAGCTGAGGATGTTCTGCGTTGTCGGAGTGGACATGAAGATGGTGAAGGTCCGCGAGGACACAATGCACACACTGTCTGTCCGGTGTAGTGTCCTTTGCCTTTACAGGAGGCTCAGAAGCGGCGGCGCTGAGAAAGGTCGTGAGCCCGGCAGTCGACGGTGAGAGACGAATTCGGAGAGCAGCGTCACAGGTGTCGGCGAGATGTCCACACTGGCATCAGCGCCGGCACAGCACAGAGCGAACACTGCGACTAGCCTCGAGCCTGCAGGGTGTGCCCTAACAAGGGCAGTCCTGCGCCGAGAGCCGGAAACTCGACTCTGACCAGCGGTGTAGGTCCCCGTTCGTTCCAAATCCTGGCCACCAGGCCGCAGAGGGCCAGAGGCGGCGCTGAGAAGCAACGTGAGCGGGAGCTGGGGATGAACTCCCCTGACCACGGCTGAGAAGCGGACAGGCAGGTGTTGCGGCGGCGAGTAGCGGCAAGCTGGTCCTCGGCTGCGCTGGGAACTTTATTTCGCACCTGGGAAGGAAGCTTGGCGGCTGCGGTGCGAGCTGTCTTCTTCTTGCATATGAGACCTCGAAGCGAAGTGTGACTCCGTCTCCGCCATCTACATCGCTTCCCCTACCATGCACTAGCTACTCTACTAGGATGGAAGGAAGGTGGTATGTGGAGTCAGGTACCGCCGAAGCAAGCCTGATGTTAGTGAGTGATAACTAAAAAGAGCACCTGCAGAGTAGGCAGACTAGAAAGGGGCTAAGTGCTGGCCTTGGCAAGCCCAGACCAGGACCTAGATGTTAGTGGTGGTGTTCATGCGTAAGGCAGGATTGTGGGTGAGGTTCATGCAATTAAATTGAGGTGATACTATACTGTGCGCTGTGGCTTCCGCTGGAGAGGGAGCTGACTGTCTTGTCCTCAGCATTGCTGATAGTCCTGAAACATATTATACAGAGGTAGTATAGGGTATGTCTGTATTTGGGATATTCACACGTATTTACAGGAATATGTTGCTACCTGCGTGCACTTACATACTTTCTATGCTAGCGACCCGTTCCAGCGAGCAATGAAAGCACCGGTGGCGCGATCTCGTTTATTCGACTGAACTACATAAATTAGCGCCGTTACGGCGCGCTTACTTTATGTAGATTGTTCTCATTGTGGCGAACTTAACTAATTTGTAGCGATTCGTCGCTACAATGTGTTAGCAAACATCTTTTATGTTGTTAGACAATAATGCGTGTTTGGGCGTTCCAAAATGGCATTGCCATGTTTTATCTAATGCCCTACGAGAATATTTAACTTATATCCTTAACTTCAGTCATGTTTATGTTGGCAATAATGATGTACTTTTCCTTTGCTATATCTGCATCACACGATGTTTATATTTAGGATCCCCCTATAGCTCAGTTCACCTGTACAAACTGTGTACGTGTGTGCAGGAAGTGAGAAGCAAGTGCGAACGTATTTTGCGATTATAAACCACAATAGTAATCAAATTGATGACACGCTAGAGAAACTTCTTTTTAGATTGCATCAAACAACAAAGTAAGTGTATCAACACCGTTCATATTGTTACTGGTAACCGTTTAACGCTCTGTAACTGGGACAGTTATAACGCTTACCCGAAAATAACTGTTTGTACATCCCTACTATATCCTTGTTATAGCTACAGCACCACACCGTCGCGGGTAGCCGTGGTCGTTACGGCAAAGACTTGTGAAGGGAGTCCTGCGTTTAAATCCTTCCAGAACCGTCCTTCCTGTCTGAAGTTTTTAGCAGGATCTCCTCACCAGTGCCGGGGAGGTACCCTAAACGTAGGTCTGGAACGTTTTCCTTCCCAAATTCTCAATCGTTTATTATTTCATTTGATGTATGATCATTACCCACCGCCTACGGTGACATATGTAGTAAAACAGGCGTTTAAACACTATTTCCACTGCGCCACAAGGGCGTCTGAGCCCGACAGTTTGTGTATTGTGATTCAGCTGGTTATGGTTGCTATGGGAACCAGCCTGAGTGTGTTGTAACAACCAAAGTACAAGTTATTCGATATGTTATTGATTGTGATAAACATCGTGTAATACAGATCGAAGTTCAACTCTCACAGAGTGCGCATTATGTTGGGGGTTGTCGGCAGAGTGGCCTACATAGCATGCCACTGACCTGGGCGCCTGTCCCTCCAACACAACTCCCATACAGGAAGCGACGCGTTCGATTTTCGGCTGAGATTATACCTACTGCTCTGACAAGAAGCAAACAACGAGAGTTCGAAAACCAATTCACAGCAACATTCGAGGGATCCTAGGACTGAATTTCTGACTTTATTAACTTCAGTATGTGTGCACGTGTTCCTCATAACAAGAGTTAAATGCGTATAAAATTTCAATTTGATATGTCGACTACTTTCAATGAAAAAAAAATCGTGTGTTACATTCATATGACTATCTCTACCCTCTATCGTTTATTATGGGTATACAAATTATTCTTACGAAAGTTGTACTTCATTTTAATCGAGATAAACCTTACATTATACATTTTGTTATAGACACAAAGAGAACAGCGATAGTCAAATGTTTAAGAATTGGACGCTATATGCCGGCCTCAAAATCACATACTCTTTCCGAGAAACAACTGAAAAATCGACAAGACTTGAAAAGAATGGCTAAGTATTGAACAATTCGAACCATTAATAACGGATATCTCGGAAATGGCTTATACCACAAAAAAAGATATTTGAAATAAATTTCGTGTTTTGAAGAGATGTACATTTTTTACTTTCCCTACTACGTATAGTGAATAGAGGCAGTATTATATTCCACCCAAAAATTCGATACAGAGATTTCACCGGAAATATATGTTTTCAGACCCCCTGAATCCAAAAAAAAGAAGGCATTTTTGGAAAATGTCCGTGTGTGTGTCTATCCGACTGATCGTTTGTGAGTTATGCTGTTCACAAACACCAAACTTGGTATTTAGGTTCAGTATCTTCCAGAGATGCGACACGAAGGTTTTCAAGAACATCCCCCCACCCCAGATTACCCTTTACATGGAAGATTTTTCGAAAATTTTAATTTTCTCAAAAATGGCCTTAACGATTTTGATTAAAATATCATATGTTTAAGATATTTTTATGACAAATAAAATGTATATCTTGAATTTTCTGGGAATGTCTCCAAAAGTATTCTTTTGCATAACTGGTAAACCATAAGAGATACACAAAATTTTACTAAACAAAAAATGTAGATCGCGTTAAAATACACAATTTATGTCATATACATTTTTTGTTGAGTGAACCATTTTCGAGATATTGCTTGTTATTCCCTTAAATTTTCCAATACTTATACTTTTTCTCAAATGAGAATTCGTTATTCATTTTTTTTATGCCCTGAACATTTTTTTTTCTAGTGCATTTTCGTCTATCGCTTAACGTTTGCCAGTAATGCTAAATTATACAAAATTCCTTTAAATTCAAGATACATATTTTATTTAACATATGAATATCTTTAAAATATTGTTAGTGCCATATTTTAGAAAATAAAAAAGTTCTAAAAATGTTCCATGTAAAGGTAGTTAGAGATAGGGGTATTTTCTTGAAATTCTTTGTGTCGCATCTTTGGAAGATATTGAACTTGAATGCCAAGTTTGGTGTTTCAAGTATTTTTCGTTTTTCAGTTATGCCTTTCTTTCCCTCTCCCTCCCTCCCCCCCCCCTCTCTCTCTCTCTCTCACACACGCGCGCGAGCGTGGACCGTTTTCTAAAATTGCACTTTTTGTGTTCGGAGGGCCTCAAAACATGTATTTCCGGTGAAATCCCGGTATCGAAATTTGGGTGGAATCCAATACCTTCTCCACCTACTAAATACGTGGCAGAGAAAGTAAAAATGAGTTAATTTTACTTTTATTTGCATTGTTCCTTATGAAAGACGATAGTAGGCAGAGAATGTCATGTGTTGGTAATTCCCCTGCAGATCTCTCCCAGCTTGGTAAACATTGAAACAGCTGACTTCCGAGAAGGACACTCATATTCCCATATCAAGGATTTAGAACACATTCTTGCTCCAGTTCCCCTTACTCTCTTTGTTCGAAAGTATTTCTCTGCAGATATTTATCCTAGAAGATAAAACAGGCCACGGTATGACTCGAATTTTTGTGAAGTCATGGAGTCATTGTTTCAGTCACTCGACAGAGTGCCACGTTTTCTCAGAAAGCTCCGTTTGCGTGCGTCGTGCCAGAAATAACGTTCATAAACAGTACAGTTGTTGTTCAAGGGAAGTGGGGATGTCTGGTATTGTTTGCGTTCCACAGAAGATCTGCTAATGTGCCTGTTCCGGGAACATGCACATTTCGTGACATGTGAAGAAGCCAAGAAGCCCTCGGTTCGCCACTGATCGACCCCATACAGACCAACCTCTTCTGTGTCTCGGCTCGCCACTGATCGACTCCATACTCGAACCCCAATCAAAGTTCATGTACGCACATGGTGACCTTAACATCTTCCCAAAGATCACGTGGTCAAGAGGTCATCTCAGATTGAAGCTTTTCTCAAGAAAATCTATTTATGGATACTCTGAAATGGTTAAATTTGCAGGACAAGAAGACACTATCAATATTTGGGTCACCAATGTTGAACTTACCTCACATGGTCTCAAAAGTACAGCTTTCTTCAAAAGATTCTGTCTGTAAACTCCAAAAGTCTGTACGAGGAATGAGGGATGGTTTGTAATCTGCGACGTTTCTACCTATTGTCCTGTGAGAGTTCAGCCTTATTTTCCTCCGTCCTTTCTTAGAAATTCCTCTGCCTGGTCATATGGCTCTCTTCCAAAACCTGACAGCAATGACCCCCGCAGTGAACTCTGTAGATAATGTCTGTCTTCCGGTGCGGTGATTCTCTACAATATTCATTATGACAAGCACTAGTATATTGCGATATAAGGCTAGTAAGTAGTTTATACCAGAATCTAGGAAAACTTTGTAAATACGAGACAAAGTCACACTTTCTCTACTCTTGTACAAACTACTTTTACAAACGCTTATTCTCCATATGCTTCATGTTAATCGAGATAAGCATTTACCAGTTATGCAAAAGCCATCCAGAAAGAAAAGGAATTTTCCTAGAAAATTCAAGATATACGTTTTATTTGACGTAAAGGTATATTAAATATGTGATATTTTAATCAATATCGTTAAAACCATTTTTAGGAAAATCAAAATTTTCGAAAAATGTTCCATGTAAAGGGTAATCTGGGGTGGGAGGATTTTCTTGAAAGCCTTCGTGTCACATCTTTGAGAGATACTGAACTTCAATACCAAGATTGGTATTTATCCGACTTTTCGTTTTTGAGTTATGCTACTCACAGACACACATACACAGAGGTTTTTCTAAAAATGCTGTTTTTGGACTCAGTGGGGCTCAAAACATGTATTTCCTGTGAAATCTCGGTATCAAATTTTTGGGTGGAATGCAACACTTCCCCTACTTACTATAGTAGTAGAGAGAAAGCAATAAGCTTATGACAAAAGACTGCAACGGTTAAAATTTAACTAAAAATATCATTATATATGATATGTATGATAATAAGTTTAAAATATGTTTGGAACATGAGGTAATTATGTTACTTTATAGATACTCTAGAACCACCACTCAGCAATTCATAATTACGAGATCTGTATGTCCTATTAGAGTTTCAACTTTATAAAGATTTTTATGCAAGGCACTAACGCGGCCCGATTGATTCTCGTCCTCCATTTGAATAACTTGCAGACAAAGAACATTTTAAGCAAAAGGTTATAGGTTATACAACGGAGGGAGACATCTCGGCTCTGCGACCTACATAGATCTATTGTGGCTACCACCCATAGGAGGAAAGAGTGAAGTGAAGGAATAGGTGGACAGGTCACAGAGACGCGCAAAATCCCTAACACTTCTAGGTTCGAAGGCCTACCTGGAGCTGCTTAGGGAGGGCGATGAGCGACCCGTTCACCAAGCAGCCCTCTCGTGTCTACGGGGACTATCTTTCCTTTGTGCAATCATCCGCGCCATCTTTCCGGCACCGCCATATGCCACGAAACCTAGAAGCACACCTGAAAGATAAGAAGGAAACATAATGAAAGGGAAAATGATGGAAAGGAAATCGTGTTATGTGAGAAAACACCCCAGCATTCGCCTACCGACCAGGGAAAACCACGAAAAGTCAAGGTCAGAGTGGGGGGTCGACGGAAGTCGAATCTGGGACCTCCCGAACGCGAGCCTCACACATTACCGTGGAGCCATCTCTCTCCATTAAGGCAATAAGCGTGTACCTCTATGAACACGGAAGCGCATGCGGAATGTACATTACTTCTGAGACGCACTCTATGTTTAGGTTTTATATATATATGAGCAATTGTGGTGTTTGAGTAGGAATGAGGCAAGTTCTCAAAAGTTTTAATGGGAAAAATTAATTTAAACTCTTTGAATAGCACTGCGGCAGCCCAAAAGGGATGGTGCACAAATCATGTCAGTATCTCTACAAATTTTGTTGCAGTTTAGTGATAAACGCGTGCCATGAAGTTACAGTTTTGAAGAAATCTCATTGAAATGTTTGCACTGTAACGCGTTTATCAAAATAAATTCATTTACAGGAAATCAGGAAAAAGCAAAACGCCGGCGCAGCTTTTCTGTTTACACATCCTCTCCACAATTTCATTGGATTGTTCTTTTATTATCTTTCTACTTTGCAATATCTGTCCACCATATCCTGGTTTTATTTATGTTTCCTACTCGTCTGGCCCGATAGCATCCATTTTGTTTTCTCTCGTAGACATTTATTTCAGGAATGACAGCTTTACGACTCTTTTAGTCCCCCCTCTTAATCTACCAAACTGCCATCTAGTGATGTGCGAGAGAGTCATGAATTATGTAGATCCTTATTCCACTCAACAGGCGAAAACAAAAATAATAATAAAAATGTTGCAGGGAGGCGGACAAGAATGAAAATGTACTTTTTTTTCTCTCTGTATAAGTTGCTTAAAATGGTTTTTTTTTTCACCATATTCCAATAGTGTAGTATACAAAAAGCAATGATGAAAGCATGGACAGATTAGAAGCGGTGTGCAAGGGGAAGGAGGTTATGCCCTTTAAATGCGGATGTTCATTAAGTTGGTTAGCACTTCTCACCTATCCCCCTTACTCTTGTACAAACTATTTTTACAAACGTTTATTCTCCATATGCTTCATGTTAATCGAGATATCGAGATGTCAATCTTATTTGTAATTTTCTTGTAGAGGCAAGGGAAATTGCTGGGCTTTAAGCGATAGTCAAATATTTTAAGAGCTGGTTGCTATGTGGCGCATTCCATTCTCTTTGCATGTCCAGGACATAAAAAAAATCTGATGTGTTACACTCACATGACTTTCTCTACTCTTGTACAAACTATTTTTACAAACGCTTATTCTCCATATGCTTTATGTTAATCGAGATAAACATTTGCAGAGTCTATCTTATTCCTAATTTTCTTGTAGATGTAAGGGGAATATATATATTTACAAGGGCAATATAGAAAAACAGTAGCCTTTAAGCACATACATATCTCTTAATAACTGGTTGCTAGGTGCAGCACCATTCCCTTTGCCACAGATTAATACTCTTTGCATATCCAAGACAAAAAAATGAATAACGAATTCCCATTTGAGAAAATAAGTATTGAAAATTTTAAGGAAATAACAAGCAATATCTCAAAAATGGTTCACTCAACAACAAAAATGTATGACATAAATTGTTGTATTTTAACGCGATCTACATTTTTTGTGTAGTAAACATTTTGTCTATCTCTTATGGTTTACCAGTTATGCAAAAGTCGTTCACAATGAAGAATACTTTTGGAGACATTCACAGAAAATTCAGATATACATTTTATTTGTCATGAAAATATCTTAAACATATGATATTTTAATCAAAATCGTTAGCCATTTTTGAGAAAATTAAAAATTTGAAAAATGTTCTATGTAAAGGGTAATCTAGGGTGGGGGACTTTTCTTGAAAATCTTTGTGTCGTATCTCTGGAAGATACTGAACTTAAATACCAAGTTTGGTGTTTATCCGACTGTTCGTTTCTGAGTTATGCTGTTCATAGACACACACACACACACACACAGACATGCTTACAAAAATGCTTTTTTTGGATTCAGGAGGTCTCAAAACATATATTTCCGGTGAAATCTCGATATCGAATTTTTGGGTGGAATACAATACTTCCCCTACTTACTATACGTAGTAGAGAAAGTAAAAAAGAACAGGATTTGGAAAAATGAGGCACCTATGTGCGTGAAGAAAGTTGGAGCGTAGAACACTTGCTGATTTTCCGAAAACAGTCGCGATTACGTTACTCCAATTACGAAGCGTGTTTTTCAAGTAAGTACCAATTTTAAAAGCATAAGAACATTATTTTCCAAATACTTTATTTACATTCATTACCTTAACCTTACACTACTTCTCTACATAGTCACCGCCGTTACTGAGGCACTTGTAACAGGAAACCAGTTTTTGATTGCCTTCGTCAAAGAATGATGCCGCCTGTGATGAAACCCAAGTCTGCACTTCTTGTTTCACAACACCATCGTCGTTGAAATGTTTTCCACCAAGGAATTTCTTCAAATGAAGGAACAGATGAAAATCGCTTGGTGCCAAATCCGGACTGTTGGGAGGGTGGTCGAATTGTTCCCAACCAAATGAGGCACCAGATCTTGTCTAATCCACTTCCTCACCTTTTCAATTACTCATTATTGTTGTTGTCCTCCGTGGTGTAGTGGTTACCATGCCAATCTCTAGTTCCCGGGGTCGTGGGTTCAAAGCCGGAGAGGGCGATGGATTTTTTCGGGCGCAAATATCCTCCTTCGAAGGGAAGTAAAACCGGTCGTCCCGTGTCGTAGGTTTACGGTACGTGAAAGAATCTCAAGCCTGATAAAGAGGCCTCTGAGCAAATTTTCCGGTCTTTCACGCCCAATATAGAATGGAACGCTAAGGACCGCAGCTTTCGGAGGCATTCTACTGGCCTTCACAGGTGGGGTTGTATAGTCAGGAGGAGGTATCCTCCTCCAAATAAAACACGACTAATGGAATTTACTTTCCCTCATAATGTCAAGCAACTTTTATCAAAGAAATTTCTTTCTACAACGCTTAGTTTTGGAGATATTGTACAGTCTTAACTTAAATGGTCCACTCTTATATTCATATGTGAGTTATCTAGAATTGTGAACCTAAAGCAGGTCGTCTTTGCGGTAGATCAACAAATAGACATTGTTAATCGCTGGCAGTACACTTGCCACCTCTTGGTCGGAAAAGAAACATGCTTTTTGTGGAAGAAAGTATTGTCTTTGTAAATTAGCAGGAATTGGTATGCAAAACGTGTGCAGTAATACAAAAATACTCAGGCTTGATAATGGTGAACTCTCTACGATGAAAATAAGGGGTTTAAAAAGACATAACATGAAGATTTTGGCTATCGATATTGAAAATGCACTGGTATTTTGATATTCGCGTTTTCTTCTGATAACACAAGATTGTGAAAACGTGCCTAAACGGTATTACTAACTGGCTTATGTGGCATCCATAGAAAAAGTCCTAACCGTGATTCAGAATCCCTTTCACTTAAAGTATTTGCTCACTTCCATATCTTATTCCATGGCTAAAGAATCCATTCTTATACTTCTAGGTTTTGAACGGACTTCATCTGTTTAGTTTCTTATTGTTTAGTTATTTATCATCAAAATGTAAAATCTTATAATGCTGGAATGTTAGCTGCTTTAAGACATTACATGCATGCCTCTCCGTTGGACAACAGCGGGATAATTCAACTAGCAAATTCTGTTTGATAGGTTCCAACTGTGTTTCCAGCACTAGATAACTAATATAATTTTAAATCAGTCCCATGTTGAAAGAATTACAGAGTTTATTACTTTCTCTACTACGTATAGTAAGTAGGGGAAGTATTGTATTCCACCCAAAATATTCGATACCGAGATTTCACCGGAAATATATGTTTTGAGACCCCCTCAATCCAAAAAAAAAACATTTTTGGAAACATGTCCGTGTGTGTGTCTGTGAACAGTATAACTCAGAAACGAACAGTCGGATAAACACCAAACTTGGTATTTAGGTTCGGTATCTTCCAGAGATGCGACACGAAGGTTTTCAAGAAAATTCTCCCACCCCAGATTACCCTTTACATGGAACATTTTTAGAAAATTTTAATTTTCTCAAAAATGGCTCTAACGATTTTGATTAAAATAGTATATGTTTAAGATGTTTTCATGACAAATAAAATGTATATCTTGAATTTTCTGGGAATGTCTCCAAAAGTATTCTTCATTGTGAACGACTTTTGCATAACTGGTAAACCATAAGAGATAGACAAAATTTTACTACAAAAAATGTAGATCGCGTTAAAATACACAATTTATGTCATATACATTTTTTTGAGTGAACTATTTTCGAGATATTGCTTGTTATTCCCTTAAATTTTCCAATACTTATACTTTTTCTCAAATTCCTTAATCATTTTTTTTTGTCCTGGTAATGCAAAGAAAATGAAATGCTCCACATAACAACTGGCTCTTAAAATATTTGACTATCGCTTAAAGCCTACCAATTTCCCTTGCACCTACAAGAAAATTAGCAATAAGATTAACATGAAGCATATGGAGAATAAGCGTTTGTAAAAATAGTGTGTACAAGAATAGAGAAAGTCATGTGAGTGTAACACATCAATTTTTTTTATGGAACCCTTTGCCATTTATCCTCAACTTTACTGCTGTTTAGTGATATTTTGACTCAGTGATGGGCCAATCGCATGTTTTACACAATCGATTGTTAAACGATAGTTTCCTGTAACAACCGAATGTTTTCATTCGATAGTTTTCATTCGGTTTGGCATTCCTATAAACGTGTTGAACTGCAGTCGTAGCAGTGAAAACGACTTTCACTCGACAGTCGCACAGTAGATTACACGATAGTATTCGGTTCTGCGTTACTTTTAAATGATATTCCCAGCACAGACGTAAACACACTGTGAATGTGGTCCGGAATGGGAATTTTGGTCGTAAAGTTGTAATTGTTAAGTAATCAATGAAGTTAAATGTGAATATTACACATTTATTAACTGTGGTTTATACATAATGTGCTGCATTAGGTTATGTTCGCTGAAATGTGGTTATAATTTTCAAAATTGGACTGGCGTGTTGAAGCATAATAGCAATTTGACTTTATTGTTTTTAGTTGAGTATGAATAAATAAATGCATATAAAATCCAAACATGTTATTCAGTTTTTGTAACCCTTTTTCTCTGCTTTTTGTCGCAGCATTTTTCTCTTGTCACTAAAATTATAATCAATGGTTTACAAGATTTAATACCAATTATTTGCAAAGTTCACAGTGTAGTGCCAATAAGAAAAACTCAATACTGAGAAAGAATTTTATTTAGCTCCACGTATGGAAGCCAATTTGAAGAAGGTAGTCTGTTACGTTATTTGCACCACGTTTTTGGCGTCAATTTGAAGGTGTTTTGTTGTATTGAAGGAGTTGTATTATAGTTCAGCTGTTGGGGAGCCGAACTTGTAGTTGCAACCACACGTATGGTACCCGGTTTCCGGTAGCCTTCGCCCTAAGTTTAAAATATATATATATATATATATATATATATATATATAACTTTGTAATTTGACTGTTTCTTTAAATATTCTATTTATGTTTGCCTCGGCTGCGTCAGTATTATTGTTAGAGACATGTTTCTCTTAGCAGGGTTTTGGTGCAACAAGAACGTAGGCCTAACACAGATTATATTTTACTTCACTCCTTTTATTAATGCTTGATACGATTTATATAACACTTCACTGACATAGAGACGTTTTTATTAAATACTTGCACTTTTAACACGTAAACTATTTTTGTCTCACTCAAAATACGTATAAAATCTCTCCAGGTCGAATCACGCATCCGGTTACAATCGCTGTCTGCAGGCAACTGACTTCTAAATTTCTAAAATTTTCTCCTTTTCAGTTTTTGATTGGCTAATCCTACTACAATAGAATACCTTCATTTAACTAAAGATTTTTCTGTTGTTGATTGGCTATTCTTATAAACTGTCACAAAAATTACATTATTGTTGCTCCAAGAATCACAAGTAGTATTGTTAAACTCTCAAACTCATTATTGCCTCAAGGTTACCTCATTGTTAGCAACTTTTAACCTATTATTCTCACAGCTCCTACATTATTAAATTACGTAATATATTCACATAACATTATTACACATGGATACAATAATATAAACATTTGCAGTGACTGTTACATACATTTTACAAATTATTACATACATATATTGCTTCAAGGCGGGCTGTTATTGAATTTACATATTATATAATTAGACTGAAATTATTTAAGTGTTAAAAACACTGCCTCAATACCAAATGGTGCAATGCTAGAGGGATGGTTTTTTTTAACGGATCCCTAGAGTAGTCAACTGAATGATATTTGAAATAAAGCTCTTTTATAGAGTATTAGAGCTTGAACACTGGCAACACATAAATACACACAAAATTATCAAAACAACATTTCTGTATTTATACACAGTATTACACCAGACCATACATTATTTGTGGCACGTTATTCTAATCACTTGTATAACTTTACTTTGACTTAAAATTAAGTAATTGAATTTATTGTTGGTGGCACAAATCCAACTCTGTGCAATTAAACCTCCAAAATTCTCTAGGTACTATTATAACCTGAATTAATTAACAGTTTTTTTTGCTTAGTTTATTTATTTTCCATTTGTTATCTAAATTATGCAATGATATTAATTATAGTAACATTTATTTTGAAATGTAATTAACAGGGGGAAGCGAAATTTTATAAACAAATTTGTATTTATGTAATTCACACCGAAGTCGACGGCATTACAGCAGCCTTAAGCTGAATTAAGCAATTTCCTATTCATAATTTTCTCCCCCACCTACAATGTAAAGTTAATATTAATATCTTATTTGCTAATTCCTTCATAGCTGGGTTACAACAGGTTGTGATTGTGAGATCCAGTTTAATGGTTTGAAAATCCCTCAGCAGTATTATCTGTATACGAATGGTATCAAAATTACTGGTATGTGAAACTGCGTCATTCATTATTTTAGATGTAGTAATGTACTGTAGGTCTCTGACGAGAAAACGTTTGCGGGGCGCTCTGCCCTGAGGGACAGTATCACGTGACAGTTCACAATGTCGTCATAAATAGACCTACTATGTGCATTAAAAACGTCGCGCAACGCTAGTATTCCAGCGTGTTTCACTTGGAGCAGTGTGCAAGTGTTTTCTGGTTATTTATTCAGTTATTTACAATGCCCAGTTAGAAAGGAAGTACAAAGCAATACAAAGTAATCTCTGTTGTTTCGTTCGCCTTATGAATCTTTACTTGTATTACTAGCACAAGAGCGTATGTTTTCTAAGAGGCCTTGCTGATATGTTTAGAGTAGAGCCATAATCTTTCTCACATAGCGCTGCAATTGTCGATGTCAACACATTCCTTACAGTCACATTCTCGTCAGAGGAAACACAGTAGATGGCAGGGCCCTTATATTCCTCCAATCGTATTGGTTGGTTAAACCACGAATGAAAACTGCTATCATTTTGAAGCACGCAAGTATAAGTAAATCGAATGAAACATCGATTGCTGACGGTTGTTTGCGAGTACCGAATAATTCGAAAGTTTTCATTCGGATTGCCCAACATTACTCGCACTACCTTCAGCCAGCCAGCCAGCGTGCTGTACAACTCGAGGCGAGACAGACTCTACTGTCCATTCCAAACCAGAGTGGCTTTCACTGAAAACAAACTTCTTGTATTATCCACGCGAAAGTAGTTCGCAATCCCCGCCCCTCCCACATGCTTATAAGTGTGCGGTAATGAATATTTTACTTACGTTAATCACAATCCTCGAGCAAAAGTGCAACACCCAAATCCGAATCCTCCGAAGATGACTCAGCTGCCATATCGGAATCGGAACTACTCTCAAAATAATGACGAGCTTATCCACAATTCCACAGCACTGTCGCACACAAAACAAGTTCCCACATTTTATCCTCTTCTGTGCTCTATTATGTCTGTTTATATTCCTTGCTCGCTTTGGTTACACTTCTCACTGAAACGCCTGTAAAATCCGATATTAGTTTCGTAATATGCAATAATGCTAGTGTCGGGTATTTTTTTAACAGTGAGTTGAATATATGAAGTATTGTTTGTTGTAGCCACTTTTTAACTGTTTCCCGCTTTAGTGTTTTGAACAGTTTGTTCGCATTACACGCACCTTCCTCTGCCATGAGAACTCTAATACCAACTGACTAAATCACAAGATTTGAGCTGAGCTGAGCATATGTGTGCTAGCGTATTATGAATGACTTCGCTTATATTTCCTGTGTTACGCAAAGTGTTAATTCGGTACTCAGATGGGAATTCATTGCTGCATTTCTTGTATATGTAAGAGAGCGGCAGTCATGCATACGGTTGGTATTAACAAGCAAGATACTCTCGGCGTTAGCGCAATAGCGGACGAAAATCATGTTTTGTAATCTCTTAAACAGGTAGTATATATCGATTACCTTTAGCAATGAGTTTTTATGATAACCGCAATAAAATGCGCAGTTATATATTTTTCCTGCCCTAATATTTCAGGATACAATATATGTATTAAGGAACTATTAACGTTGGCGTAAGAGTGTGTTCTTGGGTTCGTGACAAGCCGAAGCACGTGCTTTTGTTTACATCAGAGGGAACTCTGGTTTGGAATGGACATTAGCGTTGCCAGATGTAGCAGGTACACCACGAAACTTATGAGCGCGCGAAAACTGTTTCAAACGTGCATGTCGAATCCATCCCTCAGAGGAGAAAGAAATTTGTTTTAATACTTCTTTCAGTCCACCGCGTGGAATTATCCCTTTAAGCTATGGACATTAATAACTCTTCCGTCCCAGACAGATAAAGCCAAAGGGAAGAGATATGTTCAAAATGTGCACTTTCAGGTTCCAATGAATACACATTATGTACTATAAAAACAATCGACGTGTGGAAAGTTCACAGCGTTTAGCTATTTTCCTAATGAATTTGGTTTTATATGTGTATCCAGTAACTCGCCGCCCACACGCTGTTCGAATGAGCGTGTAACTTGACAATAATGTGAAGAGAGCTCACTGGACCGAGTCGGTAAACTAACTAACTGTTTTACCGTCCTGGCGGAAAAATTCCAAATCACATTTGTTCGTGCGTTTTCTGTCCGTTGATCCGGAAAAGTAATTACCTGCGTTTTTAATTAACTGGAGAGGTGTTTCAGGCTCCGCGCGCAAAGAACGCAGTCTAGACTGACGTCACCGTGTCTGATGCGGCGCTGACTGTTTACTGCGTTATCTGGAGCAGAAAACCACAGCACTTGTGTTGTTCTTTTGTTATCTGGATCATAATACATTATCATTAGTAGCAGCTGCATCCTCGCATCAGATCAGTGACGTCATTAACTGCTACCAATAAACACGTACAGAATCAGAGGTGTATCAGTCATATAACATTTCCTACCAGCGTTTATTTTTAAAATCACTTTCATTTAATTAGACGAAACATCGCATTTGAGAACAAAAAACAAACAAAAACTCGATATTTTACCAGAAATACACATATAACAGTATGTATATGATGTGAGAGGTTGGAACTGTGCCTGCTTCCAAGTTACAATAGAAGGCAGCATCCAGCCAGTCAGATTTAATTATACAGTGCTTTTCCTTCACACTGCGGCCACCGCACGGCTGCCGCAGCAGCTGGAACTCCCGCCGAAGCAGTTATATCCCCGCAACCGCCTCACGTTCTCATACAGAGAGAGCCAAAAAACTACGAACCGGCTGCGCGGTGTTTTTCCTGTCCGCGTCCTTGGCGCTCGTTGCCGACTGCCGCTATCATAGAAAGGCGCGGATGAAACCATACAACATTTTTAAAACTAGTTTCAAAGGCTTTACTTACCAACTTTATAAAAGGAGATGCTGAAACTGGCCACCGTCGTTGTCCATGCATTTTTGGCACCTCTTTAGAAAACTATCCATCACTCGCCGTAGTTCACGTTGAGAAATGCTGTCATTTCCTGCGGATATCTGTTTTAATTCTTCCAGGGTGTGTGGGTTTGTCTTGTACACTTTAAGGTACCCCAGAGATAGAAATCGCAGGGGGTTAGGTCGGGGGGACCGAGGGGGCCACAAATCCCTACTAATAAGTCTGTCCTCAAACACACTTTCAATTGCTCTCATTGAAATATTGGCCTATAAGCTGTTGCAGAATCTTGTTGAAAAAAGACAAAATCACGCTCCCTGGCCAATTTTTTTCGAGTTAGTAGTTAAAGCCCGTGCATACGTGAATACAATTTTGCCCCCTGTTTTTAGAGAATTAACAACAAGGAGATAAATTGTGTTGAATATTAAGCGTTGATTAATTACTTTATCATTGACATTATCAAAATCCCTCTGTTATTATCAACTGCTTCGTCGACAGTTCTAGGTGCGCCGGCCGTGTATATGTGACACACGACATCTTCCAGTTTTATCCAGTTCGCATTCATATGAACAGATTATTACAGGGGTTACTTAACACAGGTGGAGGTCTTAAAAGTGAATCATCCTAAATCTTATTGTTATTGTATGAGGCAAGGAATTTTCTTTAATTAATGTCTGTTAACACAATAGATGTAGGTACCTTCTTATACAACTATGGTGTATTGACTTGAACTACGTATTTAGTACCATCTCTACTACGTAAAGTAAGTAGATGAAGTATTTGCATTCCATACTAAAATTCGATAACGAGATTTCATCGGAAATACATGTTTTGATGTGCTCTGAATCCAAATAAAGCATTTTTGGAAAATATCATATATTTAAGATATTTTAATGACAAATAAAATGTATATCTTGAATTTTCTGGGAATGTCTCCAAAAGTATTCTTCATTGTGAACGACTTTTGCATAACTGGTAAACCATAAGAGATGAACAAAATTTTACTGCACAAAAAATGTAGATCGCGTTAAAACACACAATTTTGTGACGGTATTATTTGTTATATTTATTTATTTATTTATTTAGCCCCAGGTTTGGGAGCCAATATGCGATGGTAAATTTATAATGTTATTTGTGTATGTGTTTACTGAACGTGGTGAAGCCATTTTGTGACGTGATTCTTTGTTAGGTTTGTAGCTCCATCTGGTGTTAGCAATTTGGGGTAGTATTAGTGTTCGTTTGAAAGAATGCTACTTTTATTTTATTTAATTTTGTTTCACTGTCCTCCGGCTAGCTATGATCTTTTGGTTCAAGCACTTCTCTTTATACAGGTTGTGTAAACGGAAGGGAGTCTCTTATCCAAAGATAACACTGATGAAAGAATTTGTTTTACACTTTTATTGTCGAACACATTCACTATCACATTTACACATTGATCTTGACACTCGCCAAACTGAAACTGTTATAATAACTTCATTACTGATCATTCTTAATTCGCGTACTTCAACTTTTTGCATAATTAACTTTACAACATTTAAGATTTTTCATAACTCTGCTACGCGTAACTTGTGAATCGATAGCCGACATGTAATATTTCTGCTGGACTGAAGGCGACGTGTACTTTACAAATATTTTCGATGAACTGACGGGGTCTTTACCTATAACCTACCTTTTATACACCTACACCCAGATATGCCTAAAGATTATAACTGAGCTGCAATTGGCTAATAAAACGCGCCAACATTAGCGTCTATTTTTATATCCAATGAAAATTATGAATACATATGCTCTAGGGAAATGTTCCAGAAGATTCTAAAAGAAAAACGCGCCAATATTACGTAACTTCCTCGTTTCCAATAATGATAAACAGCTCACCCCCTCGCTGCATTATTGCACGCTATTATTGTCAGTTTCAGTAAGGCAGTATAAACTTACTTCCCAACAATAATTACATTCAACAAACATCTCAAATCAATGTCACATAATAATGCATATCCATACTATAATCATTCTTTACATTTAAATAATTTGTGATACAAATTACTGCATCAATTTATGGCATATACATTTTTTGTTAAGTGAACCATTTTCAAGATATTGCTTGTTATTCCCTTAAATTTTCCAATACTTACACTTTTTCTCAAATTCGTTATTCAATTTTTTTGTCCTGGTAATACAAAGAGAATGGAATACTGCACATAGCAACCAGCTCTTAAAATATTTGACTATCGCTTAAAGCCTACCATACTCACCTTGCATCTACAAGAAAATTAGCAATAAGATTAACATCTCAATTAACATGAAGTATATGGAGAATAAGAGTTTGTAAAAATAGTTTGTACAAGAGTAGAGAAAGTCATGTGAGTGTAACACATCAGATTTGTATAGCGTAGGTTGTCTAACATGCACAAAGAATCTTATTTTTTCCCACACGGGTTCATTAGTAATAAACACTGACTTTACCATATACGAACAGTTGTGTTTTGCTTTCCGTATTGTGGATGTAAACAAAGTCCATGTTGCTTAATGTGAGATTATTTCTATTGGGTGACGTAACGTGAATATGTGTACGAGTGCTGTAATGTATAAGAGATTATGCGTGGATTTGAAATATCTCCTAACGATCTGCTCTGTTATAATCGTATGACTTTCTCTACGCACTATAATTTATTTTCATAGCTATTCTACAAATTAGGTGTTTAAAAAAACTTGTTTTATCCACTTTCCCGTCAATCATGATAAATATCTTGTAGTGATGAGGTAAGAGTACGAAGGGTAGCAGACGCAGCGGGCTCCCTAACGTTTCCAGATTGTACATCTCCGATCTCCCTAAAGACACAAGAGCATTACAACAAAAACCATATGCAGTATTTCATAGCCTTCACTCCCCCATCTATCTCTTCAAGGAAAAACGTTCCTCGCTGATTGATTTTCATAATACAAACTATTGCAAGTGAAGTTTTACAAAGAAAACTAGCGGGTTTAATTTTTACTTTCTCTACTACGTATAGTAAGTAGGGGAAGTATTGCACTCCACCCAAAAATTCGATACCGAGGTTTCACCGGAAATATATGTTTTGAGGCCCCCTGAATCCAAAAAAAGCATTTTTGGAAACATGTCCTGTGTGTGTGTGAACAGCATAACTCAGAAACGAACAGTCGGTTAAACACAAAACTTGGTATTTAGGTTCAGTATCTTCCAGAGATGCGACACGAAGGTTTTCAAGAAAATCCCCCCACCCCAGACTACCCTTCACATGGAACATTTTTCGAAAATTTTAATTTTCTCAAAAATCGCTCTAACGATTTTGTTTAAAATATCATATATTTAAGATACTTTCATGACAAATAAAATGCATATCTTGAATTTTCTGGGAATGTCTCCAAATGTATACTTCATTGTGAACGACTTTTGCATAACTTGTAAACCATAAGAGATAGACAAAGGTTTACTACACAGAAAATATAGATCGTGTTAAAATACACAATTTATGTCATATACATTTTTTTTGTTGAGGGAACCATTTTCGAGATATTGCTTGTTATGCCCTTAAATTTTTCAATACTTATACTTTTTCTCAAATTCGTTATTCATTTTTTTATGTCCTGGACATGCAAAGAGAATGGAATGCTCCACATAGCAACCAGCTCTTAAAAGATTTGACTATCGCTTAAAGCCTCGATTAACATGAAGCATATGGAGAATAAGCGTTTGTAAAAATAGTTTGTACAAGAGTAGAGAAAGTCATGTGAGTGTAACACATCAATCGCACATCATCATCATCACCTCGAAACTGTGCTCTTTAACATACCTCTTACAGATCTGGAATAAGGATTTTAGTTTTTGAATTATCACAATGTAAACAAGATCCTATTACATTTTTCTACACTATAAAATTGCTGTGTTCACAACAGTGATATGACACATGTTTCCCGAGTATCAGCCCACTTCCTCTTTAAGACATCTCATTGGATAGCTCAGTAGCTAAAGGCAAAAGACAAGTAGAATGGAGGCGATTTATCCCTCCTGAATATTCGCGCAGTCCGTAGACCAAGGGACTTTACTAAGTTGTTATACTATAGTGGTGCAATCAAATGACCGGATGACCGTGATCGTGATGAAGGATAGACACACAGATAAGCTCTAGCCTATCACATCGCCGTATACCAATCCAATCTGTAATCCTAAGTTACAATATAATTCAATAGAATTTAACGCTTTGTCACGTCCATGGTGAAAACCTCTAACGCTTTGAATCTGCCCACAAAGCCGTAAAGTTATAAAAACGACTCCGCTCCAGCATACTTTACGGGCAAATCGTGACGTTGGTAAATATTCGCCTCAATAAATTAATATGCCGTTAATACAAACCTTTTGGGAAGTGTAAAACCAGGAAAAACATTCTGCTCAAGTATTCAGGCGATTTAGTATTTTTATGTCTCAAGGATATTATAACCCTGGCCACATAACTAGAGATGCACGTTGTGTAATATGTAACACGTGGTTCCAGAGGTTGTAGGGTAGGTCTGAAACAAATGCATAAAGAAGTGACATTGCTGAACCTTATCTGTGATTGGCTACATCATAACTTGTGGTGGTACAGAGTCCATACTTCCTGGTAGAAACATGTTATGCAGAGCGGGTAGACGTGTTGCCAGGAGCGGCTCGGTGTTGCCAACCGTAGGCTCAATTCAGTTCACGATCTTCATTTGTTACAATGTGTTTTTGTTTATATAATAGTGAGGCGACTTGCCATGAACCATGCTGATGTTGGAAGGTCGAGTCTGTCCACTCCTGCAACACCTTCAAGTGTACACGGTGGTCTAACGTGCAAGACTAAGACGGTAACATTCGAGAGATCGCGGGTTCAAACCGCATGTGCCGACCAATCTGACTGATTTTTTTTTCTAGTTTCCCACAGTTTTGAGCTAAATATCGGTTTGAGTAATCCATAACATGGCCCAAAGTTCCACATAGGGAGCAAAATATAAATAAAATAAAATAAAGATGGTACAGGAAGGCCACTACACAACTAAGGGCACCTTACAGCATCGCTATGACTATGTGTATCCTCAAAGAACAGCTAGGAATTCCACGTTCCGAAAGTTCACATTCCGCCAAAACTCATAAGCAACAAAATACGTGTTTCAGGATGGCGACTATCTAATTAAGGGCATCTATCAGCAAGTTCCGGAAGCACATGATACAGGAAGGCGACTACTCAACTAAAGCAATCTATCAACCAGTTCAAGTTGATGGTGCAGAAAGCCGACTAGTCAACTAAGACCATCTATCAAAAGCTCCTCAAACGGATGGTACAGGAAGGCGACTAGGTAACTAAGACCATCTATCAACTTCCTCAAGCAGATGGTAGAGGAAGACGACTAGACAACTAACGTCATCTATCAACAGGTTCCTCGAGCAGATGATACAGGAAGGCGACTATGCAAAACTTCATCAATCAACAAATTCCTCGAGCAGATGATACAGGAAGGCGACTAGGCACTAAGACTATCTATCAACAAGTTCCTCAAGCAGATGGTACAGGAAGGCGACTGGGCAACTAAGACCATCTATCAACAAGTTTCTCAAGCAGATCGTAGAGGGAGACGACTAGGCAACTAAGACCGACTATCATTTGTCAAGAAATTCAAGTATATGATACAGGAAGACGACTAGGCAATTAAGCTCATCTATCACGTTTCTCAAGCAGATCGTACAGGAAGGCGACTACGCAACTAAGACCGACTATCATCTATCAACAAATTCCTCACACAAATGGTGCAGTAAGGCGACTACGCAACTTGGGGGATATAAACCTAACCAGGTGAAACACAGAAAGTACAGTAACCGTCGCGATGTTATGACCAAAAAGTTAAAGAAAGATATTTCCAGAATTTGGAAGATTGTCTGGGGGAGGTTAAGGAATCAGAGATACTACCAACATCCACCTATATTTCATATCCATTGTTGACCATTGTTGTGAATATCGTGGGGCTTCACGAAATTACAGTTCTCTGGAGTGTAAATCATTGCACAGTAATTTCATAAACAGTGCAGGGGCGTTGAGATCGTCATTGGGGGTATAAAACGGCACCCATACAGCGTCGGATGAGCCAGCTAATTGCCTTTGTTACTGAAATAGCAGCAGAGAAACGTGTGTTTATGTACTGTCGTAAGGTCGCTGGTTCAATCCATGCCAAACTTGTGTGACCCCGTGAGGATTATTGTTATAAGCTAATGGGGATAACCCTGTCCCAAATCCTTCCCAGAGAGCGCCCAAAGAAATTGGAAACACGGCAGCTTTGTGCGTATGCAAAGGACTGGCCATGTATATTTCATGAGGGGAAATAAAACGGCTCCGAGTTTATGTTTCATTACACTGAGTGACTGTAAAGCGCTTTACTGCGCCGTATCAGATTTATATCCCGCGTGCTCTCCTGAATCAGGATGTGCAACAATCACACGAGTTTTTCTTATAATCCCATTTTGTTGTTGGCACATAAGAGGCTGTTTAAAACCCAAACTGATGTATGTTAATTGCGTTGCATGGCATGTTAAACCAAGTGTACTGTTTAAAAGGCGGGAGAATTTAACCAAACAACAGCCAATATTTCTGAGTATTTGATGCTACAGAATTTTGTGTCTGACAATAATATCTACATTTTTGGAAATGTGTCCGTGTGTGTGTGTGTGTGTGTGTGTCTGTCTGTCTGTCTGTGAACAGCATAATTCAGAAACGAACAGTCGGATAAACACCAAACTTGGTATTTACGTTCAGTATCTTCCAGAGATGCGACACGAAGGTTTTCAAGAAAATCCCCCCACCCCAGATTACCCTTTACATGGAACATTTTTCGAAAATTTTAATTTTCTCAAAAATGGCTCTAACGATTTTGATTAAAATATCATATGTTTAAGAAATTTTCATGTCAAATGAAATGTATATCTCGAATTTTCTGGGAATGTCTCCAAAAGTATTCTTCATTGTGAACGACTTTTGCATAACTGGTAAACCATAAGAGATAGACAAAATTTTACTAAACAAAAAATGCAGATCGCGTTAAAATACACAATTTATGTCATATACATTTTTGTTGTTGAGTGAACCATTTTCGAGATATTACTTGTTATACCCTTAAATTTTCCAATACTTATACTTTTTCTCAAATAAGAATTCGTTATTTTCATTTTTTTATGTCCTGGACATGCAAAAATAATGGAATACTGCACATAGCAACCAGCTCTTAAAATATTTGACTGTCGCTTAAAGTCTACCTTATTCCCCTTCCATGTACAAGATAGTTAGCAATAAGATTAACATGAAGCATATGGAGAATAAACGTTTGTTAAAATAGTTTGCACAAGAGTAGAGAAAATCATGTGAGTGTAACACATCAGATTTTTTTAATTGGAAAAAATCCTCGGATCTTTAATGGAATTGATTGGTGAAATTTGGGCAAATCTTCTAAAGCTCGATAAGTTAAGAGCATTTTCGTGAAAAATTGAGAAGTGTTGTAAAGTTTGGTGCATGTGTTTGGAATTAGAAACGAAGGAATAGATATTTCAGCACTGCGGCCAAGGCTAGACCCTGCAACCTGAAAGATGAAGAGGAATATGGAGAGATAGGAAACATCGTGGTAGTATACAATCCACCCCATAATTCGCCTACCGCGAAAAAACCCGACCCTATGGGAATCGGAACCGGGGCCTCTCGAATGCGAGTCTCAGGCACTACCGCCTGAGCCATTCCCCTCAGTAAAAAAATCTGATGGATCACTTTCTCTACCCTCTATCGTGCGTATACAAATTATTCTTACTAAAACAAATTTTTCTATCTACTTCATTTTAATCCGGATAAACCTTTCCAGTAATAGCTACATTACACATTTCGTTATAGATACAAAGAGAACAGCGATAGTCAAATGTTTAACAACTGGACGCTATATGCTGGCCTTAAAATTCCATACTGTTTCCATGACATCGCGAGAAACAACTGAATGTCGACAGGACTTAAAGAGAATGACCAATTAATGAACAATTCGAACCTTTAATAATGGATATCTCAGAAATTGCTTATGCCACAAAAATCTGATTTGAAATAAATTGTGTATTTTAAAGAGATCTACATTTTTGTTTAGCGCGTTTCGCTTCACGTTTACCAGTTATACAAGATTATACAAAATTCCTTCGAAGGAAGAGGACTGCACAGGCTATTTCCAGAAAATTCAAGATATACATTTTATTTGTCATGTAAATATCTTTAATATATGGCATTATAATCAAAATCGTTAGAGCCAATTTGTATAAAATCAAAATTTTCGAAAAATGTTCCATGTAAAGTGTGGTTTCTGGTGGGGAGATTGTTTTGAAAATCTTCGTGTTGCATCCATGAAAGATATTGAACTTAAAAACTAAGTTTGGTATTTATAGACTTTTCGTTTTTGAGTTATGCTGTTCATAGACACACGGACCTTTTTCTAAAACTGTTTTTTTCGCATTCAGGGGGCCTCAAAACATGTATTTCAGGTGAAATTTCAGTACCTAATTTTTTGTTGGAATGCAATACTTCCTCTATTCTTCCCGTATTTACTATACGTGGTAGAGAAAGTGAAAATGCAAGATATACAGTTTAATACTGATGCACGTAACTTAAGCATATAGTACCTATTTTAATTAAAATCGTTTGAGCTGTTTTTAAGAAAATTAAAAATAAAGGTAAAAGTGCTTTTTGGGTCGAGGGGACCTCAAATCTCGATATTGAATTGTTGGGTGAAACGCAATACTTGATCTGTCTTTTATAGGTTAAGTGGTAGAGAAAGTATTTTTAAAAAAATGCAATTAAGTTTATAATTTTATTTCTAGCAAACTTGGTTTTTAACCCAATAGAGAGCACAAATCTGAAATAGGGTGGCGTCGTAGCTCAGTCGGTAGAGCACCTGCAAGGGGTTCCGGGTTCCATTCCCGCTGAGGTGGAAATTGTTCTCTAGCCAAGATTATTCCCTATGCTCCCCGGAGTGTGGAAGTATGAATGAGAGTGTAAATATGTGTGTGATCTAATGATAAAAACACAAAAGGTAAAGGTACGCAACACGGAAGGGTCCCTGGAACCGGGGCAGAGCACCGCACGCAGGCCAGTCGGTCCATTGTGCTACCCTGGGAGGGAAGGATGAGGGGAGAGATCCGACGGGCGCAAGCATGGACGGGTCCCTAACGTTTCCAGATAGAACGATCCGACTCCGCACGATCCCTCTCCACAAGCCAACAACCTCCAGGGTCCCCCGGAGCGGAGCCGCACGCTGAGGAGAGACCTAACTGAGCGGTACCGCAGCGACACCAGGGAAGAAATCTGCACAGAGCGCAAGCCACCCCCAGCCGCAACCTGCCGAACACCGTCCCCTGGTCCTACAGCCCTGAAACAGATGACAAGGAAGATGATGGGCACAGGAAATGAGAGGAAGAAGAATCGTGGTAGAAGATGAACCACCCCAGCATTCGCCTGGCGACCTGGGGAAACCACGAAAAGCTAGAGTGGACGGTCGCCGGGATCTCCCGAATGCTGGCCACAGACGTAAGCGCCTACTCCGTAATGAAACCCAAAGTTTACCAGTAATCCAACGACAAGCGAATACGAGTTAACACCTTGCTTATAGGCAGGCAATGTGATGTTCTAAAGGAAAGGCCGCCGATAAGACCGTTGTAGTTAAAGGCGGGGTATAAATGAAACTTAAAAAATATCTGAAATGCTGTTTAAAAATTATGAAAATTGAAATGTAAGGACGATTATCAATTAAATAGTCTAAATTTGTACTTTAAAATTTATAATTTAGAAACAGCTTAACGTACGTATATGCACCAAACTTCGCAGCACCACTTCTTTATGCAGACTTAATATGTTGTGGTAAACATTTCAAAAGCCTCATTTGAGTACTTAAGCTCTGAAAAATCCACAGATATGGTACCAACTTCCTCTACCTCAGTTATGCGCCGGTAGAAACCACCAAAAATTGGAGAAGCTAAAAACGCATTTAAAACTCGCATAGTCATGCCATAAAATGTTTTCTTAGGCTCGGGATTGTGGTGCATCACCATCAGAAGGGGGTTACTATAAAAATAGTCTCGGTTGTTTTGCAACATGCGGCTAAGTACACTACAGAGTTCATTAGATCATCTCGCGATAGCGTCAGATTAGGATTTCTTTTGTTTTGCATATCTTTGGATTTAAAACTGTCTGTTCTTATCTCAGGCAAACAAGTGTCTTCAAAAATAATTACTGTACGTACTGCGTGGTGTTTCGGCGCGTTTGTTTCACGTGTGCTTGTAAACGTACAGACCAAGGTTTTAGAAAATGTGGTAACCGCGGTTGCAATACTTCAGTGGTTTAAAACGATTCGATACATTTTTGGGAAACACTGATATTACATTGGAGTCGGTAAATTCTTAACACAAAGTAACACATAATTTATCATTCTGTCCCAGCCACGTTGCACGTGACCGCTTTGCAATTACACACACACACACACACACACACACACACACACACACACACAATAGGTAGGTTATACAACGGAGGGGAACTGCGACCTATATAGATCTATTGTGGCTAACACACCCCACGACGAAGGGATGAAGTGAGGGAACCACAGAAGGCTACAGGCACGGACGCGCGGAAGTCCCTAACAGTTTTAAGCTCGAAGACCCGACCCATCGACTAAGCACCCCCACAACCGGGGCAGAGCACCGCAAGTAGACCGCAATGTCCCTATCTGCTTCTACCGTGAACCCAGGAAGGAGGGATGGATGAGCAGAGAGACCGAATGGCGACCAGATCGGGATGACGACGGGTATAAGTTGGATGGGGTCCCTAACGTTTCCAGTTCGAACGCATCCGACGCTGCCGGGGCCACAAGCTCCTAACCCCTCTGCCGTGGGGTTCACTTGAAGGCGGGTGCTGACTTAGTAGTCCCGCAACGACGCCAGGGAAGAAACTTTCACAAAGCGCACATCCATCGCCCAGCCGCAACCGGTCAATCACCGTCGCCTGGTCCTACAACCCTGAAACAGGTGACAGTGAAAGAGATGAGCAGGAAAGTCGTGGCAGAAGAGGATCCACTCCAACATTCGCCTTCCGACCCGGGGAAACCACGAAAAAACCCCATGGGTCAGAGTGGGCTGTCGCGGATTTCAAACCCGGGATCTTCCGATTGCACGGGTTCCACGGGTAGTACTCTTTCCTTTGAGCAAGCATCCGCGCCATTTGTCCGGCACCGCCATACACCACGAAACGTAGAAGCACACCTGAAACATGAAAGGGAACCGATGGAAAGGAAATTATGATAGATGAGAAGCCACCCCAACATTCACCTACCAGGGAAAACCATGAAAAACACAAGGTCAGAGTGTGCGGTCGACGGGAATCGAACCCGGGACCTCCCGAATATGAACCTCACATGTTATCGCGGAGCCATCTCGCTCGGTCCATAAAAACATAAATGCAGACATCGCAGGTGTGATGTCGACATCGTCATTCACTTAGATCCCCAGGGAAAAGAAGTCGACATCCGTAGAACGCGGAACCCAAATGCTTTGTGATCCCCTACCAACCAGGAAAGTGAAAAGTTGGCAACCAGGTGAACACGAACCGACGGCTAGTTCCCGAAGTCGCGGGTTCAAACCTGGCGGAGGGCGATGGATTTCTATTCGGGCGTAAAAATCCTCAGCATGACTTCCTTCGGAAGGGAAGTAAAGCCGGTGGTTCCGTGTTGTAGATTTACGGCAGTAAAGGAACCTCAAGCTTGATAGAGGCCCAATATAGGTTGGGACGCTAAGGACCACAGTAGTTAAAGAGCGTCCATAAATAAAATTCATTTAAACCGTTGGTAAAAAGTGAGGGAGGGGCCCATCATCTTGTGTGAGTTCAAAGGAATTGACAACATCCGGAAGGTGGAACTAAAATCGTTCTCTTTATCACCATTAGAAGCGAAATATAACTGATACAAATTTGTTCATGAAGTGTTAATAGTAGGGGTGGGGAAAATGGTTATTTCAGTAACAGTTCCGACCGTTCCGGTTCCAACAAATACTAGGTTACAACATGCGTAAACTGCATTCAAATGTTTATTCGTGGTAACAAGCTCTTGAGATGGAAACGAAACAAAGGGGGAAAAAGCAGGAATTCCAAACGTTCAAGTATCTCTGGCTGGCCCCGTAGCTCAGGCGGTAGAACAACTGCTGTGCGAGGGGTCCCAGTTCGATTCCCGCCTGGGGGGAATTTTTCTCTAGTCAAGATTAATCCGTAATCTCCTCCCGAGTCTGGAAGTGAATGTGTGTATGATCTAATGACTTAAAAACTAAAAGTGCAAGAAACCCAACGACAAGAGTTACACGAGTTAACACCATTGCCAATAACTTAGGCCGCCGATAAGACCAATGCAGTTAAAGACGGGGCATAAATGGAACTAAAAAGAAAGTATCTCCGTTTGATGACGCTCAGCATGCATATATTTCGACAAAATGTATTTGACATACATGAGTTCTACGTTTTCCTTGCAGTAACATTATTTCTGTAATTTAAGATTTTCTTTTTATACAGAATTCAAGAAAATAAAGGAAAGTTCACAGACTCTTCACGGATAATAACGGATATAGTTTTACTAGTCGTACACTTATATTATGGTAGTTTAATAAAAAATTGTTAAAGCCGCTTTTTAGAGAACCAGAAATAACGAATAATAATTTTCTAGTAAAGGATAGTTTGGGGGGCGGTATTTTCTTGAAAATCTTTATGACGCATCTTTGAAAGATGCTGAACTTAAAATTGGTATTTGTCCGCTTTCTCATTTTTCAGTTATGTTGTTAACGCGCAATTTTTCTAATAATGCTTCTCTTCGGGGACCTTAAAACATATATTTCTATAGAAATATGACACCTATCTGCCTACCTGCTTAAGTTTTTAAGAAGGGTGTTGTTTGATTTTATTTTAATTATCTTCAATTTAACTTGGTCTCCATATGCTTCATGTTAATCGAGATGTTAATCTTATTGCTAATTTTCTTGTAGATGCAAGGGGAATTGCTAGGCTTTAAGCGATAGTCAAATGTTTTAAGAGCTGGTTGTTATGTGGAGTATTCTATTCTCTTTGCATTACCAGGACAAAAAAGAATGAATAACGAATTTGAGAAAAAGTGTATTGGAAAATTTAAGGCAATAACAAGCAATATCTCGAAAATGGTTCACTCAACAAAAAAAATGTATATGACATAAATTGTGTATTTTAATGCGATCTACATTTTTTGTGTAGTAAAATTTTGTCTATCTCTTATGGTTTATGAATTATGCAAAAGTCGTTCACAATGAAGAATGCTTTTGGAGACATTCCCAGAAAATTCGAGATATACATTTGATTTGTCATGAAAATATCTTAAACATATGATATTTTAATCAAAATCGTTAGAACCGTTTTTGATAAAATTAAAATTTTAGAAAAATGTTCCATGTAAAGGGTAATCTGGGGTGGGGGATTTTCTTGAAAATCTTCGTGTCGCATCTCTGGAAGATACTGAACCTAAATACCAAGTTTGGTGTTTATCCGACTGTTCGTTTCTGAGTTATGCTGTTCACAGACACACACACACACACACACACACACACACACACACACACACACACACACACACGGACATGTTTCCAAAAATGTTTTTTTTTTTGGATTCAGGGGGTCTCAAAACATATATTTCCGGTGAAATCTCGGTATCGAATTTTTGGGTGGAATACAATACTTCCCCTACTTACTATACGTAGTAGAGAAAGGAAAAAGAAAGAAAGAATCGAAGAAAGAAAAGAGCTTCACGTTTGTAGCACTTCTTAAAATATTGTTATACACTGAACCACATTTGCTTGAATTGCTTTTTTTTAATTTGACTCTAGGAGAGACATTGTCATACCTCCAGGCTTTAGGGAGGACAGTGAGCCTAATGAAAGATAAGTTCCCAATCCCGCCGGGAATAGAACCCTGACCTATGGACGCAGAGGGCATATACTTGACCGCGAAGTTTAATTAATTTAAAAGAACACGCAATGATGTGTGTACCGACCGACCAACCAGACAGAAGCGTGGCCCGTGACCTTGCTACTGAATGTTGAAGGCGACTGTACATGTTATCAGCAGCGGATCAACAGCTGGGCTATATAAGTTGGCTTGCTGGGGAGTGTATTGTTTAGTTGTGCAAGTGATGTACGGTCTAGCGTGCCGTACCAACCTCTTAGTGTGACATCGGATTTCTCTGCACGAGGCAGAGGGGGGTTGTCGAGTTCCCCGGGAGTATTCACAAAATGGTAACGTGGTTCTCTGGCGCTGTCGGTAAAGTTCAACTTCCCTGCTTGAAGAGCATCAAGTCGAGTGGGTGTAGGTGTTGGTGCACCTGCTGTAGTGACCACAACAATTGGCTGGAGACTCGGTCATTGTTGTCGAGCATAGAGACTTCCTCGCCCGCCTTCTTTCCGTCGTCGGCTTCAGGGTTCCTGGTTCTCCTCTGGGAGATCTCTATGGTAGACTACTGCTGTCATTGACGGGTTCCTGGAAGCGGCTGTTAGCTGAACTACTCTATTTCGGCGCCAAGGTTGTTGAAGGAAGGTATTCACGCCTTCGCACGAACAGCCAATCGCGTCACGCAGGCTCCGGACCGGCCGGTACATATACCTATCTCAATACAGTCCTGCTGCAGAGTTGTATTATGAGCGACGACGGAATGGGTCTCTTTGTGGACGGCATCGCTTGGCTAAGCCTCATCATGGACATCGGCTTGCTCGTCGGCATGGCGGTGTACCAGGTAAGTCGAAATTGTACCCCATTTCACGGTCAAATTGGCCAGTCATGTGCTTCTATAGGCATATTTTAAACTGCGTTAAAAATTGTGTCCCATTTCGCGGTCAAATAGGCCATTCGTGTGCTTCTATTGGCGAATTTTAAACTGCGTTAAAAATTGTGCCCCATTTCCCGATCAAATAGGCCAGCCATGTGCTTCTATAGGCATATTTTAAACTACATTAAAAATTGTCTCTCCTTTCACGATCAAATTGGCCAGCCATGTGCTTGTCTCGGCGTCGTAAATTAGGTACGTTAAAAATTGTGTCGCATTTCACAGTCAAAGATCTGCCCACGTGCTTTGTGTCTTATATACAGGAGAATTGTGACCGTTATTAAGGTGAGTAGAAATAATGCCCCATTTCTGGGTCAAATAGGTCAGCCACGTGCTTATCTCGAATTTTAAAATATGTTCACTAGATACAGATACATCAGGGATAAGTTCACAAATTGTAGCAGGTGAGTCGAATTCGTGCTTTATTTCACGGTCAAATAGGCCAGCAACATGTTTCTCTGGGCGTATTTTTGTTCATATTAGATACAGGTGTATAAGAGAAAAGTGAAATTTATACACTGTGAATTTAATTTGTGCCCCATTTCACGTCAAATAGGCCTGCCACGTGCTTCTCTCGTTAACTTATATAGAGTTGTATGAAAGTGTCAACTATTGCATACGATTTTTAAATGTTAAATAATAGCTTCTCGGCAATTAAAGTAGGATTAAATGGGCACATTTAAAACTTGATAGACTAGAATTGCATTTATTAACGTTGGCGTGTTTTTACTGTTTAATCAACAACCTGGATGTATAATGTAATGAGTAGGTATTATTCTCCATGACAATTATTATTCGAAGACACTACCAAATCTAAAAGGCCAGTGTTGCTTTTCATGCTAATAAGTAAACAGTGTTGTATACGATCACAAACTCCCAGCTGAACTGAATACCAAACATGGAGCGCTTTTAAGTCAATCCATTGTGCCAAAAAAAAAGCCCAAGAAGGGTCTACTGCTATAAATCTGGAAGCAAAGGAGACCAACTGTCGTCCAGGGAAGTGCGTCAATAATGCTTACACATTGTTGCCACGCCTAAGCTGTAACTAGACAGAACAGACTAACGAAATGTGCGACATTTGATGAGATTTTACAATACACAATTGAATTTGATAGTTTAAAATTACTTAGATTTTTGGGGTTTAGTCTGGGTTACATGTTTTATGTGTTTCATTGTCAAAACCAACTCTGCTTGCTTTGAGATTGTTTTCATAATTTAAAAAAAAACTTTTTCCTAAATTGCTGTTCTCTGGCATTGCCAAGAATTTCAAAAGAGAATGTTTAAAGTGGTCGGAATGTTTCATACCCTTCATTATTTTATTGAATGCTGATGTCGGCGGCATCTTTTTCACCCTTACCCTGAAGGTATTGGAGGTTTTATAATATTCCTCCCTTAAAGTACAAAGGGTGGGAGTTCGTAGTTTAAGATTCTGTTTTTCACAATGTCAAATTAGAGCATAAGTAAGATTAGTGAACATAATATACCTACCATTCGATACTTAAATATCCAAATTTTGAACACCTGTAAGGCAGCTAGTAGAGCGAATGGTTGTTCACGCAACTGTGAAGAAAGTGATGCGTTTCTTCACGAGGTTGACATTTCACTTTCACAGTTGAATAACGCGTGCTGTTTCACGCTGTGTCAAAACGACATTGTGATTAAATCTTTTCTGCCAGGGGTTGAGTACAAGTATCGAGAGCTATCTTTCGGGCGAGAGGTTTAACGTTTTCAAATCAATGATATTTGCAATGATTGATAAAAATGTGTAATAAATAACAGTTGTACATAGTTTACACATTTTATTTGTTTTTCTCAAATATCAATCTCTCAAAAAATTAACTTTTTTTCATGCTCCCTGACAAAAATATACATTGCAATCTTAAGTTGAAGACCTAGGCACACATGATGGAGTTCTGAATGTTATGCTTTTGGGGAGGGGGGGTTGTGTTTAGAATGGTTTGAGAAATTATGATAAACGAGCATCACTATCTTAAGTTTCTTCTTTATTGAACGATTTCAAAAATGTAGAATACGTAAGTGCGTCACATAAATTCCTATATCATATATAACTGTGGACTGTTTTCCTGCTGTAACCTTGGGGGAGGAGGAACTAAGTGATATGAGCTTAATACCTCCCCTTGTTTAACGGCACTTCATTGGGTTACCTACAACTTTTGTTTGTTTTTGATACACTGATTTAGTGTGTCAAACAGATGACCTTAGTTCTGTAGTCGCCTTCCTCTACCATATGCTCTTTTTTTTTCTGTGGTTGCAACTTCAGGTCGTGGTATTGGATCTATTCCAGACTTTAGTTCCATTCTTACCTTATAGTTAGTGTGGTAAAAATATAACTTACGAAAGTGCATGTAATAGTGGCTTAAGAGATGTAAGCATTCAAAAGAACTCTGACTATCCCGCCCATTTTAAAACACTTCCTTATATAGTAAAATTATCACAGTCTATCAGCAAATTACTCCATTTAGTTAATTCTGCGCATGCGCGGAGAATACTGCCAAACCAACCGTATTAGTGTAGTCCGCGAGAATAGCTGTGTTAAGAGGTGGCAAACACCCAATTTCTGATAATATCCGTTATTCGAATCTAGTTCACACACACAAACCTTAAAGACTGCCTCTGTGATCGAGTGGTCAGCCTACTGGTTTTTTTCAGCACAGATCCTGGGTTCGATTCCCGGTTGGAGCAGGGAAGTTTTCTTTCGCCAGAATCCTTCCCTATCCTAGTAAAAAGTGATAAAAATCAAGGTTAACTAAACTTACAGTTCAAGTAGTAGCGGTATTAGTTGTTTCTCAAATAGAGAGCCCCGATATAAAAACAAATCGCCAAGCCTTAACTTAACCTCGGTTTTAATCTCGAAATCGCAGGATCCTATGATTTCACTGCGGCTCGGTACGACCTGACGGTTTACACTCGCCTTATACTGCACTTTTATCTCGCGGTATATCTCCCTCAAATGTTGGCGGCCCTTCAGGGGAAACACCATGAATTACGATAGCCACAAGCGCCTACTGCTGGCCAAACAGTAAACTAATCGGATATTTACCTAGCAATATAGGCATTAAAGGGGTATCGACACGGATAGTCGGAGTCGTTAAAGGTATGGACTTGTGAACGGGAGGTCAGCGGTTCAAATCCCACTTCAGGAATTTCTTCAGGTTTTCCCCAGTCTTCATAACTGGCGGATGTTGAGGAGGTACCCTAAACTTAGGGCTGGAAGTTTCCTTTCCCAATTATGATTTCATATATCTATCATCAGTGTCCATCCTGTGACGCCGTATGTAGAAGAACGGCACTAGATTTGAGCCCGCGACCTTCAGAATGCGAGTCTTGATACCCAACCTGCATGTGTAGAAACTCGTGCCCTTGCAAAATCGTGTTGAGTAAGAAACGACATTGTGACAAGGTAGGTCACGATTTGGCAGTCACGCCAGTGGCGTCAGTAACAGCGTCACGCTAATAAACTGACGGCAGGGAGACTCTACAACATACCCGCTTCAAACAGATTATAACAGTGTGTATTGTTTTTGTTCCAGTTCAAACGGATGCTGAACAAGGAGTTGAGTCACTTCTCGGAGTCGAGTAAATCTGGGAACCAAATCTCCGAATATATCTGCTCCACCTTCCTTGGTAAGTATATCATCAAACTCACTTTTGGGTGAATGAGTAGTTCAAAATATACACTTCACTCGTTCTGAACTAACCACTCACTGGCAGTTCAAACACTTGGTGAGTCGACCAAAGCCTGAATGTTCCCATATTAGAGCACTCCTTCAGTTTCATCATATTCATAGCTCGGTTTTATTCAGGTTGTTTCAGAATTACCGGGAAACGGGAACCAGGACGAGGACGTCTGATGTGTTACACTCACATGACTTTCTCTACTCTTGTACAAACTATTTTTACAAACGCTTATTCTCCATATGCTTCATGTTAATCGAGATGTTAATCTTATTGCTAATTTTCTTGTAGGTGCAAGGGGAATTGGTAGGCTTTAATCGATAGTCAAATATTTTAAGAGCTGGTTGCCATGTGGAGTATTCCATTCTCTTTGCATTACCAGGACAAAAAAATGAGTAACGAATTTGAGAAAAAGTATAAGTATTGGAAAATTTAAGGGAATAACAAGCAATATCTCGAAAACGGTTCACTCAACAATAAAAATGTATATGATATAAATTGTGTATTTTAACGCGATTGAAGTAGGTTAATTTTAGGAGGAGTTGTAGTTCAACTGTTGGGAGCCGAATACTCGAAGTAGTTGCAAACGCGTATGGTACAAAGTTTCCGGTAGCCTTCGCCCCAAATTTACTTTCCGGTGGCCTTTGCCGCAAGTTTAAAAATCAACTTTGTATTTTGAATGTTTCTTTAAATATTATATATTTATGTTTGCTTCGGCTGCGTCAGTATTAATTTGTAGAGACATGTTTCTGTTTGCAGGGAGTGGTGCGGCTAAAGAATGTAGGCTTACACAGATTATAATTTTTACTTCACTCCTTTTATTAATCCTTGACACGATTAAATAAAATTTCTCTTATATAGAGAGCTGTAAGATTATTTATTAATTACTTGCACTTTTTAACACGTAAACTACTTTCGTCTCACATTGAATACGTATTAAACTTCTCGAGAACGTCTCGCGTCCGGTTAGGAACACTGTCTACTAGCAACTGACTTTTGAATTTTTAAATGTTGCTCCATTTCAGTTTCTGATTGGCTAATCCTACTCCAATAGAATACTTTTATTTAACTTTCAGATTTTCTGGTTGTTGGTTGGCTATTTATAAACTGTCTCAAAAATTACATAATTATTGCTCCAAGAATTACCAGTAGCATTATTAAACTTTCCAGTTCATTATTGCCTCAAGGTTACCTCATTGTTAGCAACTTTTGACCTATATTCTCACAGCTCCTACATTATTAAATTACGTAATACATTCACATAACATTATTGAACATGTACATAATAATATAGACATAATACAACGACTGTTCATGCATTTTATATATTATATTATACACATATTGCTTTAAGGTGGGCAGTTATATTTTATATTATATAATTTGACTGAAATCATTTAACTGTTAAAAATACTGCCTCACGATCTACATTTTTTGTGTAGTAAAATTTTGTCTATCTCTTATGGTTTACCAGTTATGCAAAAGTCGTTCACAATGAAGAATGCTTTTGGAGACATTCCCAGAAAATTCAAGATATACATTTTATTTGTCATGAAAGTATGTTAAATATGATATTTTAATCAAAATCGTTAGGGCCATTTCTGAGAAAATTAAAATTTTCGAAAAATGGACCATGTAAAGGGTAATCTGTGGTGGGGGGATTTTCTTGAAAACCATTGTGTCGCATCTCTGGAAGATACTGAACCTAAATACCAACTTTGGTGTTTATCCGACTGTTCGTTTCTGAGTTATGCTGTTCACAGACACACACACACACGGACATGTATCCAAAAATGCTTTATATGCATTCAGTGCACCTCAAAACATGTATTTCCAGTGAAATCTTGGTATCGAATTTTTGGGTGGAATACAATACTTCGCCTACTTACTATACGTAGTAGAGAAAGTAAAAACGTCTATTACAATGTGAGCCTTCACTATTAACAGAAGCACGAGAATGGGGGACGTGGTCAACTTTGACGAATTTTCCGTTTCCGGCAACGTCATATTAGTGCGTAGTTGTCTTAAAGGTAGATACTGTCCAACGTGAACTGTAACAGCCCCTAAGGCTGTCTCTAGTTGCAAGTTTGGTAAACAAAAATCGGAACGACAAACTTTAACATACGATATTTATCATAAGCGTTAAGACGACGCTTTCTCGAGAGGAATCGGAGGCAATAATGCCTTGGCTTTTAGAAAATGTTTAGTTATGGAATTTTAGTTGGTTAGCCTGCGTAATGTTGGGCAGTGGTCATTATTAAAGCGCAGATTTTTTATGTAATATCAAATTGAGAATAAATTATTTAAAATTGCATTAAAAGTACGGGTTTAAAGTGGAAAATAATTTATTTCACTCACCTGTGGAACTTTGCAACACTATATTTAATGGTCCACAATTATTATTATTATTTAGTGGTGGTGGTATTATTTTAATCAGATAATCACGATCACAAATTGCACTCTCAGAGTTTTCATAGTGCAGGGCGATCCATTTAAAATTTGTAATTTATAATTTCTCCCCGAAAAGTAATAAACAATTAAAATTGAGTTTTATTATCTCAACGGCTCTAGGAGAATCGATATTGATGTATATATTTCAATTTAACGTCCTTTAATGGGTAGGCATTTCGGCAATGAATGAATGAAATGATGCTCAAATGAGCCCGGGGTCCATGGAGCTTAAACCTGCCCGACATTCGACTTCTCAGGAGAAGGAAACTTTATCCGGTTAACTCGCCCTAACCAAGGTTTGAACTCGAGACCTCTTAATTGCGAGGCAGATTAGCTACCTCCATACCACAGAAGCGGGCAATGTTGGTACCTTAGGACTGTTATTGTCTATTAGTAATTAGTTTTTCCAGTCTCTCATAAACGAACATACATTTTTCAATTCAACAGCGTGTTTACCTTCTGAAAACCGAACGTGGGGTAAATTTAAGCTCTATGGACCCGGACTCATTTGTGCATCATTTCTTTCATTCATTGTCCAATATGACCTACTCAGTTAAAGGACGTTAGCCTAAAAAAAATCAATATCGATTAAATGATGTTAAACACTTTTAAGCTAATGGATAAAATAATCCCATTTAGAAATAACTGAGACAACATCGTATACTAAAGATGATATTGGATTACAAGCCGAAAGGTAAAATGAATCTTTGCTGGTTGACCGAAAAGATGGATTAAACTTTTTGATTGAAAACCTATGAGACCGGAAGAAGCCTTAAAAGGCTTAACCAGTGAATGTTTGATGATATCGATTCTCCCAGAGCCATGAGATAAAACTCAGTTTAAATGTTTTAGTAGTTTCCAGAGAAAATTAAAAGCCTTCAGAACTGTTCAGTTTCAACTCTGAATTTTCTGTCTTCTAGCCAGGTAAATTGTTGGTTTGAAACCGATGTTTCGAAGGCGTTCTTCATCTTCGTCTGCAGGGTAAACTGGTCGAAAACAATTGCTAAACATCTGATGTATTACACTCGCATGACTTTCTCTACTCTTGTACAAACTATTTTTACAAACTCTTATTCTCCATATGCTTCATGTTAATCGAGATGTTAATCTTATTGCTAATTTTCTTGTAGATGCAAGGGGAATTGGTAGGCTTTAAGTGATAGTCAAATATTTTAAGAGCTGGTTGCTATGTGGAGTATTCCATTCTCTTTGCATTACCAGGACATAACAAAAATGAATAACGAATTCCCATTTGAGAAAACGTATAAGTGTTGGAAAATTTAAGGGATAACAAGCAATATCTCGAAAATGATTCACTCAACAAAAAAAATCTGGTGTTACACTCACATGACTTTCTCTACTCTTGTAAATCTATTTTTACAAACGCCTATTCTCCATATGCTTCATGTTAATCGAGATATCGAAATGTCAAGCTTATTGGTAATTTTCTTGTAGATGCAAGGGGAATATGATAGGTTTTAAGCGATAGTCAAATATTTTAACGATGGTTGCTATGCGGCGCATTCCATTCTCTTTGCATGTCCAGGACATAAACAAAATGAATAACGAATTTGAGAAAAAGTATAAGTATTGAAAAATTTAAGGGAATAGCAAGCAATATCTCGAAAACGGCTCAATCAACAACAAAAATGTATATGACAAATTGTGTATTTTAACGCGATCTACATTGTTTGTGTAGTAAAATTTTGTCTATCTCTTATGGTTTACCAGTTATGCAAAAGTTGTTCACAATGAAGAATACTTTTGGAGACATTCCCAGAAAATTCAAGATATACATTTCATTTGTCCTGAAAATATCTTAAACATATGATATTTTAATCAAAATCGTTAGAGCCATTTTTGAGAAAATAAAAATTTTCGAAAAATGTTCCATGTAAAGTGTAATTTGGGGTGGGGGATTTTCTTGAAAACCTTCGTGTCGCGTCTCTGGAAGATACTGAACCTAAATACCAAGTTTGGTTTTTATTCGACTGTTCGTTTCTGAGTTATACTGTTCACAGACACACAAACTGACATGTTTCCAAAAATGCTTTTTTTGGATTCAGGGGGTCTCAAAACATGTATTTCCGGTGAAATCTCGGTATCGAATTTTTGGGTGGAATACAATACTTCCCCTACTTACTGTACGTAGTAGAGATAGTAGAAATGCAAAGAAAAAAAATCAGTTTACCCTGCAGACGAAGTTGAACACGTTTGAAACGCCGTTTTCAAACCAATCACCTACCTAGCTAAAAGCCCTAGAAAAGTTAAGAGTTGCTATGCCGTAGGGAAGCTTCACATTGTTGATATATCGAGCAAATGTTTAAACCGTGTACGTCATAATATTTAATAGCATTTCTAAAGGAAGAAAAAAATAGGCAGATATAAAAAGAAAGAGAAAATAAATGCAGTAAATAATTATGTAAGGACACGGCAAAATATGTAACATACGCTGAAATACGTGGTCGTATCTAGCGCTCGCCATATATGGCCTACGACCTTCGGGGTTACCTCATTCCACGAAGCGATGGATGACTGGACCCATTTGGCATCCAGCAGGCGGAGTGCGTTACCTCCGGTGGTAGGTGATAATGGGGATGGCGGTGGAATGAGAAGACCTAGAAATTTTGCTCCAAACCACGTTGGCCTTGGAGATACTTCATATTAGCAAATAAGAGGTGAAGGCGTGGATAGGGCCGACCCCAGAGTCGGAAATCGAACACCAGACCCTCAGTACGACAGCCGGAAAAGAAAATCACTGCACTCTCCAGCGCCTCGCTGATATAATATGTAAACATATGTAAAAATCTGATGTGCTACACTCGCATGACTTTCTCTACTCTTGTACAAACTATTTTTACAAACGCTTGTTCTCCATATGCTTCATGTTAATCGAGATGTTAATCTTATTGCTAATTTTCTTGTAGATGCAAGGGCAATATGGTAGGCTTTAAGCGATAGTCAAATATTTTAAGAGCTGGTTGCTATGTGGCGCATTTCATTCTCTTTGTATGTCCAGGATATAAAAAAATCTGATGTGTTACACTCACATGACTTTCTCTACTCTTGTACAATCTATTTTTACAAACGCTTATTCTCCATATGCTTCATGTTAATCGAGATATCGAGATGTCAATCTTATTTGTAATTTTCTTGTAGATGCAAGGGGAATATGGTAGCTTTTAAGCGATAGTCAAATATTTTATCGCTGGTTGCTATGTGGAGCATTCCATTCTCTTTGCATGTCTAGGACACAAAAAAATGAATAACGAATTTGAGAAAAAGTATAAGTATTGGAAAATTTAAGGAAATAACAAGCAATATCTCGAAAACGGTTCACTCAACAAAAGAAATGTATATGATATAAGTTGTGTATTTTAACGCGATCTACATTTTTTGTGTAGTAAAATTTTGTCTCTCTTATGGTTTACCAGTTATGCAAAAGTCGTTCACAATGAAGAATACTTTTGGAGACATTCCCAGAAAATTCAAGATATACATTTCATTTGTCCTGAAAATATCTTAAACATATGATATTTTAATCAAAATCGTTAGAGCTATTTTTGAGAAAATTAAAATTTTCAAAAATGTTCCGTGTAAAGGGTAGTCTGGGGTGGGGGGATTTTCTTGAAAACCTTCGTGTCGCATCTCTGGAAGATACTGAACCTAAATACCAAGTTTGGTGTTTATCCGACTGTTCGTTTCTGAGTTCACAGACAGACACACACACGGACATGTTTCCAAAGTGCTTTTTTTGGATTCAGGGGTCTCAAAACATGTATTTCCGGTGAAATCTTGGTATCGAATTTTTGGGTGGAATACAATACTTCCCCTACTTACTATACGTAGTAGAGAAAGTAAAAAGAAACTTGCTTTAATTCTAGACATTTTCTGTTTCCGTGTTTCAACATATAAAGGAATAGAATAAGTAATTACATAAGATTCTGGCTCTAGTCATTATAAACAGACGGTATCCCAATGCACATCCCTCTTTTGCTAGAAAATCAAACAATTATGAATCTCTTTATATAGCAGGGTTATAAACAGCCTTTAATGTGGGTCAAAGCCGTTAATAATTTGCTACATTATGGCATTAAAGTTAAATCTGACCTCAAGACGGAGGTGGACGATCATCCAGCCGATACGGGGACATGGTGTGGTCAGCACCATGCTTCCCCCAGCCAGATGTTGATTTTCTTAGCTCCTCAAATGCATCACTGTCCTATGCGTGAGCCGAAAAATTCCACCTAGGTGGGTTCGAACCCACCTGTGGCTGGGAACAGGATCACACGCTCCAACCCACAGCGCCACGGTTCTGGACAAGTTATAGCATTAGTTAAATAAAATTATCACACTAACAATTACGTTACAAAATAGTATTTTGTGCTTTTCATAAATACTACAATCTTGGGAAAGCCTACCCTTTTTTTACTTTCTCTACTACGTATAGCAAGTAGGGGAAGTATTGTATTCCACCCAAAAATTCGATACCGAGATTTAACCGGAAATATACGTTTGAGACCCCCTGAATCCAAAAAAAGCATTTTTGGAAACATGTTCGTGTGTGTGTGTGTGTGTGTGTGTGTGTCTGTGAACAGCATAACTCAGAAACGAACAGTCGGATAAACACCAAACTTGGTATTTAGGTTCAGTATCTTCCAGAGATGCGACACGAAGGTTTTCAAGAAAATCCCCCCCATCCCAGACTACCCTTTACATGGAACATTTTTCGAAAATTTTAATTTTTTCAAAAATGGCTAACGATTTTTATTAAAATATCATATGTTTAAGATACTTTCATGACAAATAAAATGTATATCTTGAATTTTCTGGGAATGTCTCCAAAAGTATTCTTCATTATGAACGACTTTTGCATAACTGGTAAACCATAAGAGATAGGCAAAATTTTACTACACAAAAAATGTAGATCGCGTTAAAATACACAATTTATGTCATATACATTTTTTTTTTGAGTGAACCATTTTCGAGATATTGCTTGTTATTCCCTTAAATTTTTTCAATACTTATTTTCTGAAATGGGAATTCGTTATTCATTTTTTTGTCTTGGATATGCAAAGAGTATTAATCTGTGGGAAAGAGAATGGTGCTGCACCTAGCAACCAGCTATTAAGAGATATGTCTATGCTTAAAGGCTACTGTATTTCTATATTGCCCTTGCAAAGACAAAACAAGAGGAACATAGTACGCCTTAAGCGATAGTCAAATACTTTTAGAACTGGTCGCTATGTGTAAAATGTAATTCTCTTTGCATGTCAAAAGATCGTATCTGCAAATGTTTATCTCGATTAATATGAAATAGATGGAGAATAAGAGTTTGTAAAAATAGTTTGTACAAGAGTAGAGAAAGTCATGTGAGTGTAACACATCAGATTTATTTAATTCATAACTTGCATATGACTTCCTTGGAATTAGGGGCAATGCTGCTTTCGCAGCTTCTACTAAAATGATTTCCATTTCTGCTTTTAATGTCCACAAACAAATGAACTCCTTAGATAACATGACTTCATAAAAACAAACCCCACACACACTTGTCACAGTAATTTCTTAGACTATGCTAATTTAGGTAGAATCGGACTGAAAAATTAAATTGTGCCGGCATGTTGCCATTGTGAGAGCAACCGGACGGAAACCGGAAGATCCGTGGTTCAAATCCTGGCAATGGCATTGAATTTTTACCTTGTCCTACACACGGCTTGTGTGAAAAAGCAATTGTTTACCATTGATTGACCAAATAGTTGGTTAAACTATGAAGCCCAGGACTTAAAGTACTTACAACATTGTAAGTCGTCATTGGGGTATGTCACAAGAGAGAGAGAGAGAGAGAGAGAGAGAGAGAGAGAGAGAGAGTTTGAGATCTCCTCGTGGTTTATCCGGAAAAAATGCCGAGTCAGTTGGGGAATTTAATGTCGTGTCGGTATGTGGCCAGAGTAGCCTAGTTGGTTGGAACAACCGGACCGAAACCGGAAGATCGGTGGTTAAAATTCCGTCTATGGCATTGAATTTTTCGTCTGATTCTACCTTTACAACCTTGTCCTACACATGACTTGTGTGAAACAGCAATTAATTACCAATGCTGATTTAATTTTTATAATTTTTCTTTACAAACAGTAACTAATGAAATTCGTTTATAATGCTATAAAATGATTACAGGTTAAGCTTATTTCATAGTGCAGTTCTTTTCCTTCACACTGTGGCCACTACACGGCGGCCGCCTAGCTCGGACTCCCGCTGAAACAGTTATGCCAGGAACCGTCTCGCGTTCTCATATTTAAAGTTAAAATCACAATGATAATAAGCAGATACCTTATGATAAGAGATGTTGGAAATGGTTTCCTTCTCTGTCCTTACTTTTCTGGCATCTTTTCAGGAAATTTTCATTCACACTGAAGAGTTCAGTATCTGAAACATAAGGTCTGTTGCATAAGCGTATCTCGTGATCGTCAGCGTCGGGTAAATTTCAGTAACTGGATTTTGCGAAATAACAAAGTAAATGGCCCACGCTTAGTATCCTTCTCTGATGAAGCATGGTTCCATTTGTGTGTTTCGTCGCAAAATAACGCATATTGGAGTACAGAGAAACCCGATTTTACACACGAGGTTCCCTTGCACGACACGAAAACTGGTGTGCAGTAAATGCATATAGAATAATAGGACCTGTACTTTTTAACAAATGCAGAAAGGTGCATGAATGAGTTTATTCACACCATTTTCTGAACAGCTAACCAACCAATCTGGATTTTTCCAACAAGGCTTTGCTGCCACGCATACAGCCGAGTCATTAAAATCTATTCGGGAAATATTTGAAGATAGTGTAATTAGTAAAGAATTGTGGCCCTCGTGATCCCCTGATATAACTGTGGGTATAAGTTTATTGTTTATGGGAGAACTTGAAAAATAAGGTGCGTGCAACAAAGCCTATACATTAGAAGAACTAAAAGAAAACACCAGGCGAGAAATTCAGTCAATTTGAATATTGAACTCCCTAGTGTGAATGAACATTTCCTGAGAGGATGCCAGCAATGTGTGCCAGGATAATGGAGGAAAACATTCCCAACATCTCTTATGATAAGACATGTGCTTATTATCATTGTAATTGTAACTATGAGGCGGTTGCGGGAATTTATAACTGTTTCGGCTGGAGTCCGAGATGCCGTGTCCACGGTGTGAAGGAAAAGTACTGTATATGCTAATGTGTGAGGCAATTTCAATGAACTACTTCATTTGAAACGCTCACAGCACGGAATGAAGTAGTTCATTGGAATGAACAGCACGAATTAAATTTTGCTTTTGTTGGCAGGCATAATTTCCAAACAGCTGCGTGCCCCAGTTAGAGGTTAAGTTGAAGGTCATGAACCCTGTATAATTTATTGTTCATTTGCAAACGCATGACCATTTTAATTACATCAGCATGATCTTGCAACGTTAAAACTTTGGCTGCGGTTCAGTAAGATTACACAACGTTTTTAAGCCCAACTGCTTGCGTAGCAACTAACGTGGGGGGGGGGGCAGAAAGTAAGTTGTACGTGTAACAGTTTGGATGCGTTCTGAAATAACGCGATAATATATATATATATATATATATATATATATCATGGATATTTTTGGAAAGGATTTAAAAACTCGCTTCGTTTTAGGTGCAGAAAAACAAGCTATGATCAGATTTTTACTTTCTCTACTACGTATAGTAAGCAGGGGAAGTATTGTATTCCACCCAAAAATTCGATACCGAGATTTCACCGCAAATACATGTTTTGAGACCCCATGTCCGTGTGTGTGTGTGTCTGTGAACAGCATAACTCAGAAACGAACAGTCGGATAAACACCAAACTTGGTATATAGGTTCAGTATCTTCCAGAGATACGACGCGAAGGTTTTCAAGAAAATCCCCCCACCCCAGATTATCCTTTACATGGAACATTTTTCGAAAATTTTAATTTTCCCAAAAATGGCTCTAACGATTTTGATTAAAATATCATATGTTTAAGATATTTTCATGACAAATGAATTGTATATCTCGAATTTTCTGGGAATGTCTCCAAAAGTATTCTTCATTGTGAACGACTTTTGCATAACTGAAAAACCATAAGAGATAGACAAAATTTTACTACACAAAAAAATGTAGATCGCGTTAAAATACACAATTTATGTCATACACATTTTTTTTGTTGGGGAACCATTTTCGAGATATTGCTTGTTATTTCCTTAAATTTTTCAATACTTTATTCTTTTTTTTTGTCCTGGTAATTCAAAGAGAATGGAATACTCCACATAGCAACCAGCTCTTAAAATATTTGACTATCGCTTAAAGCCCACCATATTCCCCTTGCATCTACAAGAAAATTAGCAATAAGATTGACATCTCGATATCTCGATTAACATGAAGCATATGGAGAATAAGCGTTTGTAAAAATAGTTTGTACAAGAGTAGAGAAAGTCATGTGAGGTGTAACACATCAATTTTTTTTGTGGCGTTAACCATTTCCGATATATTATTTGTTATTGGTTTGAATGTTCAAATATTTAAACTTTTTTCAAGCGGTAAGTTGCTATTCGTTTTTTCTCGTGGTCATGCAAAGAGCATAGAATTTCAAAGCTATCACATAGGACACGCTCTTTAAAAATCTGACTATCGCTTTAGCCTACTGTGTCCAAGTACCTGCAGTTGTCATCCGTGGTGTAGTGGTTACCATGCTAGCCTGTAGTTCCTGAGGTCGCGGGTTCAAACCCAGCGGATGGCAATGGACTTTTTAGGGCGTAAAACAATTATCATCACTTCCTTCAGAAGGGAAGTAAAGCCGGTGGTCCCGTGTCATAGATTTACGGCACGTAAAAGAACCTCTAGTCTGATAAAGAGGCCCCTGAGCAAAATTATCGGTCTTTCACGCACAATATGCAATATGACGCTAAGGACCACAGCAGTTAAAGAGCGTCCATAAATTAAACAAAAACGCAAGAACTTGTACCTAGAGCGAAATATGTCGATATGTAATGAAAGTTTAGAAGAACAGCTTGTAGAGACATGTGAATGCAGCAGTCAGATTTGCTTACGAATTTCACTCCAGCATGAAATGTCCCGACAAACGAACTATGTTGAGTAAATATTTGCTGTTAATATGACATTTTGTGGCATGCCTTATTGGCTGGTTTCTGGGTAATTGGACGTGAAAATGCTCTTGTGTGAAATGAAGCTGATAGAGGCAATCTGCAGGTACCGTATGTCGCGCGGATTAACTAAAAGCGGATGTTAGGTTGATTAGAGCGACGCCTTGTGACGTCGCGCGTGATGATCTGACGTCACATGTTCTTTCCCCCCATAAGCGGGTTTCTGCGCGCACAACTCTCTTGCGACACATTATGATCAAGAAAGTCGCATTAGCAGATAAACCAACTACTTCAAGCCTTGCTAGCCTACCTTGCTCACTTTTAATGCAGAGGTTGAAAGGTTTGACGTGAGGAAACGGTAGCTTATCTGGTATGAGCGTCTAGCACTTGTCTATGGTCGGTAAGATTGAAATAGAGCTCTTTAACTGTTATGGTTCTTAGCGTCTATTCTATATTGGCCGTGAAAGACCGGAAATTTTGCTCAGAGGCCTCTTTATCAGGTTTGAGGTTCTTTTATATGCCGTAATTCTACGACACGAGACGACCGGCTTTACTTCCCTTACGAAGGAAGCTATACTATGGAAAAAATCCATCGCCCTCTGCCGGCTTTGAATCCGTGACCTCAGGAAACAGAGGCTAGCATGGTAGTCCTAGACCACAAAGGACAACAACCCCATGGTATTGGAGCTCTTTTAGACCATGTTCATTATACGGTTCTACTGCCATCTAACACAATCCCATGGTGTTGGAGCCCTTTTAGATCGTGTTCAACATTCGTTCTTCCATCTAACATAATCCCATGGTGTAGGAGCCCTTTTAGACCATGTTCATCATACGGTTCTACTGCCATCTAACACAATCCCATGGTGTTGGAGCCCTTGTAGATCGTGTTCATCATACGGTTCTACTGCCATCTAACACAATCCCATGGTGTTGGAGCCCTTGTAGATCGTGTTCTCATCCGTTCTTCTTCCATCTAACACAATCCCATGATGTTGGAGCCTTTGTAGATCGTGTTCATCATTCGTTCTTCCATTTAACACAATCCCATGGTGTTGGAACCCTGTAGAACGTGTTCTCATCCGTTCTTCTTCCATCTAACACAATCCCATGGTGTTGGAGCCCTTGTAGATGGTGTTCAACATTCGTTCTTCCATCTAACACAATCCCATGGTGTTGGAGCCTTTGTAGATCCTGTTCATCATTCGTTCTTCTTACATCTAACACAATCCCATGTTGTTGGAGCCTTTGTAGATCGTGTTCATCATTCGTTCTTCCATCTAACACAATCCCATGGTGTTGGAGCCCTTGTAGATCGTGTTCATCATTCGTTCTTCTTCCATCTAACACAATCCCATGGTGTTGGAGCCCTTGTAGATCGTGTTCATCATTCGTTTTTCCATCTAACACAACCCCATGGTGTTGGAGCCCTTGTAGATCGTGTTCATCATTCGTTTTTCCATCTAACACAACCCCATGGTGTTGGAGCCCTTGTAGATCGTGTTCATCATTCGTTCTTCTTCCATCCAACACAATCCCATGGTGTTGCAGCTCTTGTAGATCGTGTTCAACATTCGTTCTTCTTCCATCTAACACAATCCCATGGTGTTGGAGCTCTTGTAGATCGTGTTCAACATTCGTTTTTCCATCTAACATAATCCCATGGTGTTGGAGCTCTTGTAGATCGTGTTCATCATTCGTTCTTCTTCCATCCAACACAATCCCATGGTGTTGGAGCTCTTGTAGATCGTGTTCAACATTCGTTTTTCCATCTAACATAATCCCATGGTGTTGGAGCTCTTGTAGATCGTGTTCAACATTCGTTTTTCCATCTAACATAATCCCATGGTGTTGGAGCTCTTGTAGATCGTGTTCAACATTCGTTTTTCCATCTAACACAATCCCATGGTGTTGGAGCTCTTGTAGATCGTGTTCAACATTCGTTTTTCCATCTAACATAATCCCATGGTGTTGGAGCTCTTGTAGATCGTGTTCAACATTCGTTCTTCTTCCATCTAACACAATCCCATGGTGTTGGAGCTCTTGTAGATCGTGTTCAACATTCGTTCTTCTTCCATCCAACACAATCCCATGGTGTTAGAGCCCTTGAAGATCGTGTTCAACATTCGTTCTTCTTCCATCTAACACAATCCCATGGTGTTGGAGCTCTTGTAGATCGTGTTCAACATTCGTTCTTCTTCCATCCAACACAATCCCATGGTGTTAGAGCCCTTGAAGATCGTGTTCAACATTCGTTCTTCTTCCATCCAACACAATCCCATGGTGTTGGAGCCCTTGTAGATCGTGTTCAACATTCGTTCTTCTTCCATCTAACACAATCCCATGGTGTTGGAGCCCTTGTAGATCGTGTTCAACATTCGTTCTTCTTCCATCTAACACAATCCCATGGTGTTGGAGCCCTTGTAGATCGTGTTCAACATTCGTTCTTCTTCCATCTAACACAATCCCATGGTGTTGGAGCTCTTGTAGATCGTGTTCAACATTCGTTCTTCTTCCATCTAACACAATCCCATGGTGTTGGAGCCCTTGTAGATCGTGTTCAACATTCGTTCTTCTTCCATCTAACACAATCCCATGGTGTTGGAGCCCTTGTAGATCGTGTTCAACATTCGTTCTTCTTCCATCTAACACAATCCCATGGTGTTAGAGCCCTTGAAGATCATGTTCATTATCCGGTTCTTACAATTAACACAATCCGATGGTATTGGAGCCCTCGTAAATAGTGTTTAATGTCCAGTCCTGCTTTCAGTTTACGTTTAATACAATCTGATGGTGATGGTCATGTTCTCTCATAAGTTCCCAGGTGTTACAATTATAAAACGTTTTGTTGCAGACAAGCAGCAGGAGCTGGACTTGCCTTCCCTGAGGATAGAAGACACGGAAACTAGAGCCCCCAAGAAGAAGGAACGCCCTCGCCATGGCTCCACCACCATGTCCCAGATCTCCGGCGTCAAGAAGCCACTCTGTCACACCAACAGCTTCACCGGCGAGAAGCTGCCCAAGTACGGCGTCGAGACACCTTGCGAGGAAGACCTGGGCAAGACGCTGGGCGAGATCGACAAATGGGGCATTGATATCTTCAGAATAGGAGAGCTCTCGAACAATCGTCCGCTCACAGCCATCGCATACGCTGCCTTTCAGGTGAGTAATTATGTCTAGAAGTAGTTGCCAGTTTCGCCTTCTCAAGGTGGAGCAAAGTCACACGATTCACTTTCCTCTCAAGCAGGCCCATTAAAAATTAGGTGATGAATGAAAGTCTGTATGAGTGATAAGATTGACTGTCTAAGTGCTATCTACATAGACTTATGATATTAACAATAGAAGAATGTCTCTCATGAAAGCAAGTTAAAATGCTAAACTTTGATCACAAAGCTCAAATATTTACATGTTCACAGTGAGTCTTTTAAATAAAATATTTTATGAAAACTTCATAAGTTGGTAAAAGTGTTTGCCTTTCTCCTAAAGAAAGCTTGTTAACCAACCCTATTGTCCAGTATCTCATATCACTCACAGTTTGAACTGTTTGCTCCATACTACAGTTTTTCTTTTAACTATCCAAACATTAATTGAAAGGGAAAGTATAGATGTGGTGCACAGGATGTTTTGTAGAGAAATACTAGGGCTACCGAAGCCAATTGTAAGACAGGTAGCACAATTAGAGATGGGCAGGGTGGCAACTAAGGGGAAGATAATGGAAAGAGCTTTGAAATTTTGGTTCAGAACCTTAAATCTAGGAAAAAGTAATGTGTTAAGACAATGTATTGAATACCAAGAGAATAGCTTAATGAATGATGGATGGGTAAGTAAATTACGGAACATTTTGGAGAAAAATAGGTTAGGAGACATGTAGAGAAGGAGAGAAAATAACATGAAATTTTTTTTGGAAAAAGGCGAGGAAAAGACTGGAAGATATAGAAATACAAATCATGTTCAGTGAGATTGCCGAAAAGAGCTCATTAGGTTGTTATAGGCCAATGAAAAATACATGGGATAGGGAAAAATATATAGACATAGTAAATAAAGAAGAGAGAGAATCTATTGCATGGGTAAGAACTGGAGCATGGAGGCTAAGAGGGTTAAGACAGGGTATTCCTCAGGTAATGAAGACATTGAACACATAGTATTTAAGTGCCAAGGAACAGAAAATTGGAGAAAAGAATTTTTTAATAAGAAGTCGTTGAAGAGGGATAGAAATACACTTATGATCGAAATGATGTGCAAGGACGTTAGGAGCATTGGACAGTTTTTGTGTAAAGTAAAAACTAAATGGCTTTGAACAGTGGATAGAGAAAAGTAAGAGGTAGCGCATCTTACTTTGAATGGAAAACTATAGTGAATTGTGATGGTTAAGTAATCAATAAATGAAAAGTGAAAAACAAGCGGAAATGGGACATGGAAAAAAAAACTGGAAAAAAAAAGCAAGATAATTTATTGACAAGAAATTGTAAAATTAAATAATCTGTAGTGATTGTCTACTGAATGAGTGACCAGGGTCAAAGTGCAGTAGACAATCAAATCGTAAAACTCTTAGCACAATAAATAAAAAACAGGAATTTTCAGCTTCACAATTCTGTTTGTTACTTTTGCTACTACGTACTACAGTAAGCAGAGGAAGTAGACACTGTATTCCACTCAAATATTTGATACAGAGATTTCACATTATGAGTCTCCCTGAACCCAAAAAACAGCAAGAAAAGGCCTGTGTGTGTGAAACCTGTGAGTGTGTCTGTGAACAGTGTAACTAAATAATGAGAAGTCAGTTAAGTATAAACATGGTATTTAAGTTCAGCATCTTCCCAGCATACAACAAAGATTTTCAAGAAAGTTCCTCCCCATCCCAAACTATCCTTCACATGGAAAACTTTTTGAAAATTTCCATTTTCTAAAAAATGGATCTAACAATTATTAAAGTACTATGCCGGGTGTTTCAGAAATACTTTTACAAATTTTGGGTATGGGTTCCTCACACCAAAAGAAGGAAAAAAGTTCATATGAACATATGTCCTTGGTTTTCGCGTTATTCCTGTCACAATGAAAGTGTGAGTTCAATGGCCCTTCGGGATCCAACCTCAAAGCTTCATTTCTCTATGCATTCATAGAAGTCGTTGACCCATTGTACTACATACAGTAGATGGCAAAGTGTTGCCATGGAGACTTGTTTACGTTTCAATTGTGTACATGTAGTGAGTTAACTGCACGTGTTTCATTCCACCATGGCTGGATATTCATTTCGTGAACATGAATCTACCATGACCGATGGATAGGCAGAGGAGGACCAGTTCCATGGCCTGCACGTTCTCCCGACCTCAATCCTGTGGAATTTTACCTCTGGGGGCATCTTAAATCATTGGTTTATGGAGCAGCCATCCCGGATGCAGAAATGCTTCATCGACGTGTCATGGAAGCCTGCGAAACCATTGGACACCATCCCGGAGGTTTTGACAATGTGCGACATTGCATGATTTGACGAGTACAGGCATGCATAGAAGCAAGAGGAGGACATTTCGAGCATTTATTATGAGTTTTGTGTGTTATAAGTGTACCACTGTGTTGAAAACCTCCTAACGAGAAACCAAAGGATTATGGGACATATGTTCATATTAACTTTTTTCCTTCTTGTGGTGTAAGGAACCCGTACTCGAAGTTTGTAAAGGTATTTCTGAAACATCCTGTATGTGTAAGATATTTTCTTGACAAATGAAATGTTTATCTTGAATTTTCTGTGAATAGCCTCTGGAGTCCATTCCAAATGAATTTTGCATATCTAGTGAACTGTAAGAGAGAGACATAAATTTGCTGCACAAAAACTGTAGATCTCGTTAAAATACACAATTTATGTCAAATTTGTAGAGGGGAGTCTGAGATATTCTTTGTTACTGTTTTGAACTTTCAAATACTTGTACTTTTATCACATGGGAAGTTATAAGTTTTTTCACCTGACCGTGTAAAGAGAACAGAATTTCAAAGCCACCATAAAGCAACCTGCTCTTAAAAGATTTGACTGTTGCTTTATCTACTGCATTCCCCTATTCCCGTTGTGCTTACAAAGAAATATGTAATAAAACCATTTCCACAAATTTTATCTCGATTGCCATGAAATAGAAAAAAAAAAAAAAGCTTTTGTAAGAACATTTGGTTGAAAAATGGGTAGAAAAATCATATGAATGTAACAAGTTTTTTTTTTCTTAAAACCAAATCTCCACTGATAATCTATTTGTGTGCATAGGGTAATATAGAACAAACCAATTTTGATAATTCTTTCATCATTTAAAAAGCAATATTCTTCCCAATTGAATAGGCTATAGAACAGCTTGTAATTTCAACTCCTAAATTACTAAAAAATATTTTCAAAACTTGTATGTGGGCTGCTTTACTTTTCATTAAAGATGTCATGGAGTGAAAATAGAAAATGGTTGTTGTTCTAAACAAAATACTGGAAAATTAGAGAGAAAAGCACAGATATTTCATATCAACCATGAGGCAGTATTTTTAAAACTAAAATGATTTCAGTCTAATTGTATAATATATATATATATATATATATATATAATTCAATAACAGCCCGCCTTGAAGCATTATGGGTATGTAACAATATATAAAAAATGTATGTAACAGTCAATGCATATGTTTGTATTATTGTATCCATGTGTAATAAAGTTATGTGAATATATTACGCAATTTAATAATGTAGGAGCTGTGAGAATAATAGGTTAACAGTTGCTAACAATGAGGTAACCTTGAGGCAATAATGAATTAGTAAGTTTAAATGTTACTTGTGATTCTGTAAGCAATAATGTAATTTTAGTGACGGTTTATAAAAATAGCCAATCAACAACCAGAAAAAGCTTTAATTAAATGAAGGTATTCTATTGGAGTAGGATTAGCCAATCGGAGACTTGAAATGCAGAAATTTACAAGTTTAAACGGTTGAAATCAATTCAGTTGGTTGCAGACAGCGTTACTAACCAGACGCAAAAAGTGTCCTCAAGAAATTTAATACGTATTCATGTGAGACAAATAGTTTACGTATTAAAAAGTGCAAGTAATAAAAACATCTCACAGCTCTCTCTCTATATCAGTGAAGTGTTATTTAAATCGTGTCAAGCATTAATAAAAGGAGTGAAGTAAAATTATAATCTGTGTAAGCCTACGTTCTTGTCGCACCACCACCCTGCAAAGACATTCATGTCTCTAATAATAATACTGACGCAGCCGAGGCAAACATAAATATATAATACTTAAAGAAACAGTCAAATTACAAAGTTAATATTTTTAAAAATTGGGGCAAAGGGCTACCGGAAACCGGGTACCATACGCGCAGTTGCAAACAAACTTCAAGTTCGGCTCCCAGCAGTTGAAATATAATACAACTCCTTCAATACAAACTACTTCAAATTGACGCCCAAAGTGTGATGCAAATAATGTAACAAACCACCTTCTTCAAATTGGTTCCATACATGGGGCAAATAATGTAAAAATATCCTTCTTCAACCAGTATACTTAGATGAACATAATAGCAAATAAAGAGCATGGAAGACAGTAAAACAAGGCAATTGGAATGGTGCAATGTTTGTAATTTATATTTTATTCAAATACTGCAGATGTGCAAAAGAATCAGCATTAAAAATATCTGTGTAGCTTTTATTATAAATCTATAGATGTATGTAGTCATGTTTCTGGATGCCAAAACTTGTTAATAATCCTTGTATAAGTAAGTTTGCCGTATTTCCTCTGGATGGTTAGTCAAGTTTATTACCATGGTATGTTAAATCCAGCCCAAAATGTTATACACTGGGGTGAGGCCAAAAGGTTTGCAGCTAAAATATTAAATTTAGTTACCCCGGCATAAACATTGGGGGACGTAGCAACAGTGGCAACCAAGAGATACCGGGAACTTGCTGCACAAAACTAAGCAGGTGTGAGATGTTTATAAATAATACATATGAATTCACATTTAACTCTGGTTTATTATAAAGTTACCTTAGTACTGCTACATGGTTCCCAAAAGGTTACAGATAAACACTTGGGGGAGATGCCCCATGCACACACACAGCAACACGCACTCCTACATACAAACCACACACACTGAAGATATACACTAGACTGACTCTACTCACAGACCCACGCTATCAGACAAAGAGGCTCTTCCATCAACCTGCCTTCACCCGCCCCCCTTGACTAGGAATTGGAGGGAAGTATGCTGCGCTGGACAAGAATTCAAAATTGCAAACAAAATAATTAGTTCAACAATATCGTTATACACAGCAATAATGTGTCCGATGCCTAAATGCACACACACACACACTACAATATTTACCCATGGGCCAGGGCCCAGGGCGGCAACATTGAGGAAACAATGAAATATATATATATATATATATATATATATGTGTGTTGAAAATAAATTTTCAGATGCACTAAAAAGAGTAACAATGGTAGCAGGAATTCTTATTAATGAGAGGGAAATTGTAGGTAGACAGATGCAGATCTACACTTTTTAAAATTTCTATCATTTCAAACAAGAAATGTGCCTATGAAACACTTTGATATATAGCTAGCATTAGATATATTTAAATATTACAAATATATGGTCTTGGTCAAATATACTAGAACCAGTTACAGAGAGAAACATGAGAATAATTTGTTGTTTCAGAGTCGAGATCTGCTGAAGACGTTTGTAATCCCACCGAAGACTTTCATCACGTTCATGATGACGCTAGAAGACCACTACGTGAAGGACAACCCGTTCCACAACAGCATGCATGCTGCTGACGTCACACAGTCTACACACGTTCTACTCAACACCCCTGCACTAGAGAGTGTGTTCACACCCCTCGAGATCACAGCGGCCCTCTTTGCTGCCACCATACACGACGTGGACCACCCCGGACTCACCAATCAGTTCCTCATCAACTCCAGTATGTGCACCCATTTAATTAGGGAAGAAAAGTGAATATAATATATTTCTAGAATCGTAGTTTATATAAATAAGGTGGAATATAAACATAATCTGCATAAGAGGTGATTCTAAGTTATGTCTTGGTATATGTATTTTGACGGTAGGAAAAGCAACTTGTGCAAATATTATAACTATAATAATTATTTTGTACCAATTCTTCACTTATCTTTTTAAATTATAAATTCAAAAGGACATGTTAAATGAATAGGAATTCCATTTTATAATAACCCTTGAAGACCTGTTAGTACTGCTTCTGCTGAAATTTTTCCTGTTACTGCAATAAACATGTATTAAATCGAAGAACACCACTTCCTAGGCTAAACACAGATTTCTAGTCTTATTTTTACACTTCAAAGCAAAACTATAAACAAAAACTGTCACAAAAATGTGAAACTTTATCTTGCAGTCATAGAATGCAAATAAGATAAACAATTTATAGGAGGGAGTTGACAATTCACATCATCCATTACTGAATACTTGCGCCCATTTTATTGCTGGTTACTATAGGCACTAGTGTTGCAATAAAATTTTAAATCTGCATGAGGCCATGATCGTGATAAAGGATAGACACTCAGATAAGCTCTGGTCTATCATAGCACTGTACGGAGGGTTGCCCCACTTAAGCTCAGACGAACTTGAATCGCCCTCCCACTCTGTCATTGATCAAACTGCTTATGTTTATTACTGCATCGGCTCACTGCAAGTGCCAGCTGTCTTGTGGGCCAGTTTACTCGTAATGGCTACAACAATCACTGACTTGTGGCAGGGGTACATTGTTGGGCTTTCCAATGCTGGTTACAGCCTTTCAATGATAGTGGAAAGGGGCAAACAAAAAGATTTTGCCATAAGTAAGTCGTGTATGGGGGGTATAACACAACTGCATAAAAATGGATTCCCACTTGAGGCTCAGTGTGCAAAAAAACTAGCAAGAAAAAAGGCCACAACCAACATGACCTAAAGCAGCATAGCCAAGGTGAGTGCAACAGTGACTCAAGAAATCTCACCAACCCAAAGCAGCATTTCCAGCCGCATTGGAATATCCAACAGGACCGTCTATCGGATAATACACAGCAATTTGGATCTAGAATGGCACCATAGAGCACGTGGACACGCCTTGAAAGAGTGGCAAATCAGAGAACACTTCACCAACGCAAGAAAACTCTATGAACACCACCTGGCAGGAGAAAAGTGGCAATGGGTGGTTTGTTTAGATGAAGCATGGGTTTATCTAGGTGACACAAACAAAAAACCAAGCCATTTATTACCATCAAGTGGGCCAAAAGGGCGCTGCAACTTTATTTGGGAGAACAAGGAAAAGTTTTCCAGGGATTCATGGTGGCTGCAGGTTATTGCTCTTGGGGGAAGCTCAGCATTCACACAGTTGCCAACAATGTAAAACTTAATGCAGCCTACTATCAAAGGAATGTTAAGGACCCAATTTTTGATGAAGAGATTTCTCGGTTGTATGGTGAGGATGCCCCAAATGTTTGGATCCACATGGATAAAGCATCCAGTGACACTTCTCAGTCTTCCCAGCATTACTACCACTGGAAAGCTATGGAAACGGGTGTCAATGTGATACCATTTAAAAGGATCCCTGTGAAGTCACCAGATGCCTCGCCAATGGAGTTTTGCAGATTTGGCCTGCTGAAACAGCGCCTTGCTTCTCGGCATCCCACCACAATTGAAGGACTCTGGAAAGCCTGCCAGGAGAAGTAGCCTAACCTCCCCCTTTTGTTCTTAGATGCAGCCTTCTTCAATGGAAATTGCGCTGCAGAGCCATAGTTAAAGCCCGTGGAAATCACATTGAACACAATAGGTGATGGCGAAAGGAAATCTCGCCATGAAAAAACATAAGCAAAAACGTCTGAGCTTAAGTGGGGCAACCCTCTGTATACCAGTTAGTGCAGTACATTCAGTCTACAATCTTGTAATGCAATAGAATTTAATGCTTTGTCATGTCCGTGGTGAAAATCTGTAACACTGAATCTGCCCACAAGGGTGTAGAAAATGACTTCTTGTCATAAAGTCATAAAAAGGCCTCTGCTTCTGTACATTTTATGGGCAAACCATAACATTTGGCAAATATGGAACTTTCAGTCTTCTTAGAATAAGAAAAAACTGTTAAAACTAAAAAATTATTGGGATAATTCACTCCAACTGAGATTTGAACCTCTTGGATGTAAGACAGGCATGCTACACCATTTACACATGATGCTGTTAAAAGCACCAATACCTATAGTTGTTGAATGCTGACCATATGCGCATGTATGTATTGCAGGTTCGGAACTGGCTCTTATGTACAATGACGAGTCTGTGCTTGAGAACCACCACCTGGCAGTTGCGTTCAAGCTGCTTCAAAATGACGGCTGTGATATCTTTATGAACCTGGGCAAGAAACAACGGCAGACGCTCAGAAAGATGGTGATAGACATGGTACTCTCCACAGACATGTCCAAACATATGAGTCTGCTGGCTGACCTCAAGACCATGGTGGAGACTAAGAAAGTGGCTGGCTCGGGAGTCCTGCTCCTCGACAACTACACTGACAGGATACAGGTATAGACAGTTTCCTATCCAAGAAAATTAGATAAACTGAGCCAGCAACAATTTAAACTTGCTTAAATGTTTCGAGATTCCTCCAGATTTCTTTGACCATTTAACTATGATGGGTAGAGGAAGTATTGTATTCCATAAAAAAAAAAATTGATATCAAGAGTTTGCCAAAAATACATGTTTTGAAGTTCCCTAAATCCAAAAAAAACATTGAATTAGATGCTGCTTGTGCATACCAGACAAGGTTTTTCAGGAAAATGTCCCCACCCCAGACTATTCTTTAGTTGGAAAAATAATTTTCATCATTTTTTACTTTCTCTACTACGTATAGTAAGTAGGGGAAGTATTGTATTCCACCCAAAAATTCGATACTGAGATTTCACCGGAAATATATGTTTTGAGACCCCCTTAATCCAAAAAAAGCATTTTTGGAAACATGTCTGTGTGTGTGTGTGTCTGTGAACAGCATAACCAAGAAACAGTCGGATAAATGCCAAACTTGGTATTTAGGTTCAGTATCTTCCAGAGATGCGACACGAAGGTTTTCAAGAAAATCCCCTCACCCCTTTACATGGAACATTTTTCGAAAATTTTAATTTTCTCAAAAATGGCTCTTAACAATTTTGATTAAAATATCATATGTTTAAGTATTTTCATGACAAATGAAATGTATATCTCGAATTTTCTGGGAATGTCTCCAAAAGTATTCTTCAATGTGAACGACTTTTGCATAACTGGTAAACCATAAGAGATAGACAAAATTTTACTACAGTAAAACTGTAGATCGCATTAAAATACACAATTTATGTCATATACATTTTTTTTTTTGTTGAGTGAACCATTTTCGAGATATTGCCTGTTTTCCCTTAAATTTTCCAATACTTATACTTTTTCTCAACTTCGTTATTCATTTTTTTTGTCCTGGTAATGCAAAGAGAATGGAATACTCCACATAGCAACCAGCTCTTAAAATATTTGACTATCGCTTAAAGCCTAGCAATTCCCCTTGCATCTACAAGAAAATTAGCAATAAGATTAACATCTCGATATCTCGATTAACATGCAGCATATGGAGAATAAGCGTTTGTAAAAATAGTTCGTACAAGAGTAGAGAAAGTCATGTGAGTGTAACACATCAGATTTTTTTTCACTAGTGTTTAATGCCCGTTTCTACTGCATATGCCACCACAGGTATTGGACCCTGATGATGCATGAAATGAAATAATAATTTGGGAAGGAAACGTTCCAGGCCTAAGTTTAGAACACCTCCCAAACATTTGCCAATTATGAGGACTGAGGAATACCTAGAAAAGTTTCAGCCAGGGGGGATGTCCTGTCAGGATTTGAACCACAGACCATGAGTCCGTCCCTTAATGACCTCTGATACCTGTGACAGTTTCATTATTTTTCATTTTCTCAAAGATGGCTAACAATTTTGATTAAAATGTGAAGTGTATAAGATATTTTCAGACCAACAAAATGTATATCTTGAATTTATTGTGAATAGCCTATGAAGACTCCTTCATTTGATTGAATTTTATGTAACTTTGTTTAGCTAAGAAGCAATAAGAGAAGACAAAAACTTACTTCAGGAAAATGTAGATCATTAGAATATACAGCTTGCATCATGTGATTCTTTTGGCAGCATTACCAGTTTCCAAAGTATTTCATGCTGTGTTTCAAATAAAAGGGAGTCGTCTAGTGGAAAATGCTTGAAAGTTTTAAATTTTCTTTTTCTTTTCCTTTGTAAGAGCTCATTACTATGATTTCTGAATTTATCCGCTATGTTTATGCTAAACATTTGAATGCTATTTCCACTTGCTGTGTGTAACTTAGTAATTATTGCTTAATTTGAAAATTCCATACTGTTTCCATTGACATCATGAGAAACAACTGAAAATCAATGAGACAAAGAAGAATGACAAAGTAGTGAACAAATCGATCTATTAATAATGGATATCTCGGAAATGGCTGATGCTACAAAAGCATTTATTTGCAATAAATTGTTTGTTTTGAAAAGATCTACATTTTTTGTGAAATACGTTTTCATCTATCGCTTAATGCTTACTACTTATATAAAATTATACATAAATTCTTCCAAATGAAGTGGACTTCACCGGCTATTCCAGAAAATTCAATATGTGCATTTTATTTGAAATATCTTTAATACATGGTATTTTAATTAAAATCATTAAAGTATTTTTTTAGAAAATAAAAAAATTTCGAAAAACTTTCTAAGTAAGGGGTAGTCTGGGGTGGAAAGATCTTTTTAAAATCTTTGTGTTGCATCTTTGGAAGTTATTGAACCTAAATACCAAGTTTGGTATTTATCCTACTTCTTATTTTTGAATTATACTATTCACAGACACACAGGACCTTTTTCTTAAATATTTTTTTTTAATTCAGGGGGCCTCAAAACATGTATTTTCGGTGAAATCTTGACATAAATTGTTTGGGTGGAATAAAATACTTCCCCTACTTACTATACGTAGTAGAGAAAGTAATAAGCTTTTGTATGGATAGTTGATAGAAAAGTGGGTAGAGAAAGGTATGTGGTTTTAACACCTCATTCTCTCCACCCATATCCTTCCTCATATCTTTATAAATTCTTACTGGCTCATAGCTCATAGTTTTTGTCACAATGAACTTGTCTGTACAGGTGCTGGAAAACCTGGTCCACTGCGCAGACCTGAGCAACCCCACAAAGCCCTTGCCGTTGTACCGTCGGTGGGTAGACCTGCTGATGGAAGAGTTCTTCCAACAGGGTGACAAGGAGCGAGAACAGAACCTGGACATCAGTCCAATGTGTGACAGACACAGTGCGACCATTGAGAAGTCACAGGTAACCACTGGGCGACTTGTGGCTCTCTTTTGTCTTAGTTGTAAAAATGTACATCAGAACTTCAAGGGCATGTTCCTCTCACTATGAATATGGGTATGAAAACACTTTCTGCTTACATTGTATGTTGTGCTACATGCATACAAGGTAATGTCAGAAACCACTTGGCCAATTTTGATAATTATTTCACCACTGTAGAGACACAAGCTGTCAAATATTTCCAAACACATTAAAACTGGAACATTTCATGTTCAGTTTCATTCAATTTCAATCCTGTTTCACTAACAAGTAATATCAGAGCACTGTTATTGGCACTCAGTTGTGAAGATGGACAGATTTTTAATGACTTCCAGACCATAGGGGTAGAGAGGAGGCTTAAAATTAATAGTTGATCCACACATGCCATGCGTAGGCTATGAAGGTAATGAACTAGGCCATGCATAATTGGTTAGAGCAGTGGCACAGAAAGCTGTTCATATGTTCATATCATGGCTATGGCATTAAATTTTTCAGTCTGATTCTACCTTTCCAGGCTAAAATCTTTCAAAATTGAGTTATTGGCAGGAAGGGGGGCGATTGATGAAACTTGAGTGGCCTGTATAGAAGCCTGTACATAGGCTCTTGGATCCCTTTGTCTCTCTTGTGAGGGGCATTAATCAAGTCTGATGGTCCAGATAAAACAGATCACGTCCTTAATATCTGCCCTTCTTATATCCTCAGGTTCCAAGAAGAAGGAGCCTAGGGATACAAAGGAGGGGGAGATTACATATTGTGGCCATATTGCCAAATTTCCCTCTAATTTTGCTGAACTTTTTTTATTAAGAGATGCTTTTGATATGATTATAACAAATTTAATATACTTGGGTTATAGATTTGTCAAAAATGATAATATGCTATCCATAAAAGCTTCTGCTACCCTTATTTTCAACCCCTAACATACAAATCAAGTATATTTAGCCTATTTAGAAAAACATTTGTACAAATATACTATAGCACTCAATGAAAATTATTGGTTATAGTTCTCAAAGCTTCCCCTACTCATATTTTGAATTCCTTATCCATATATTTGCACAAAACTTTGTTCCCTTATGCTTTAGATATGAGTGAAAACTGTAGTGTACTCGAAGGCTTTAAAAAAGTCATTCCTATCAGTTTTTTCAACCCCTTAGTTGCAGAATGCATCCATACAATGTTGGGTAAGAATAACTCTAAGTTTTTCATACTTTTTTTTTTTTTTTTTTTTTTTTTTTTACTTTTCTAAACCTGAAGCACATGTATTACTTTTTTTCCGGACTTTTTTTTAAGGTTTTTGTAGGGTCATGCAAAGAGTGTCAATAACAAAACCAGCGCACTTTGTCCTATCCTCCTGTATGTTGCTACAACAAAATGTGTTGAAACTATTTCAGCTGAAGTAATTTTTTAACTGGATGCAAGCAGGAAAACAACTTTTTTTATGAATAATGCTGGAATAGATATCAAAATAAGTGACAATGCATAGAAAAAATGTATGTACAATACAAAATCAAAAATATTTTGTGCATTTGGGAGCACAAAATTCTGCATGAGGTAACTTATGGAAGCTAATGTAATGAAACTTTGAACAGGTTGGGTTCATAGACTACATTGTACATCCACTGTGGGAGACATGGGCAGACCTTGTACATCCGGACGCGCAAGACATACTGGACACCCTCGAGGAAAACAGAGATTGGTACCAGAGCATGATTCCTCCAAGTCCACCAGCTTCAGAACTTCAAGAGCATGCAGAAGCCGAGGAAGATGTCGGTGAAGACACGACCGATGACAGTGGTAGCGAGAGAGGCCGGCCAGGTGGAGGGGGCGGCGGTGGAGGAGGTGGAGGTACGATTACATAATGTTTATCTTTTTTTTTCTAGGTTTATAAAATTGGAAACATAAATAGCTTAACTGTTTTTAAACATGTTGTGTATCATCTGGAAATTGATCCACAATACCAAGAGTAATCTGGTGCTGTGCAAGGTACATTGTTGTCTATCAGAATTGCTGTTTTTTTTTCACATTATTGTGTTAAGTACAGATATTCTTCTACACACTTGCCAACTTCCTGAAAACTGAAACCCTTTAAACTTTCCCTCATCCAAAAATTGAGTTTTATTTAAGGACACTCTTTAACTACTGTGGTTCTTAGCATCCAATTCTATACTGGGCGTGAAAGACCAGTAATTTTGCTTAGAGGCCTCTTTATCAGGCTTGAGGTTCTTTTACGTGCCATACATATACAACACGGGACCACCGGCTTTGCTTCGTGGCGAATCACTACGGTTCACATGGCCCTCTAGGAAGAATGCACACCACCTGGTGACATTACTACAGTCATACAATCATCTCCATACATGCCATGCATGTCCCTGTGAATATCACTCTGTTTGTGCCCTTTGGCCCACAAATATCGAACCACACCTCTCTGCTCTTCACACGTGGACGACAGTAACATGCCCGCCATATTTGTTGCGCAGTTCACGCTTCTTTCGCTAGAGCTGCACATGAAACAAAAAATACCCCCTGTAGTGAAAACTTCAAGCTATATTTTTGTGAAATTGCAACATTCCAGCTGCAGTACTAATGCAGAAAAAAATTATTGTGCGTTACTTTTCGATCCGCCCTCGTACATTTCTTTTTTTACTTGGAATTGTAACACTAAAAAGTCACTACAATGTAAGTTTTACTTGAACAAGCCTTGAAACATTTTAGGTAAAACTTAACTTTTAGTGATGGTTTTTAATGTTACAATTCCAACTCAAAAAATCTGATGTGTTACACTCACATGACTTTCTCTACTCTTGTACAAACTATTTTTACAAACTCTTATTCTCCATCTACTTCATGTTAATCGAGATAAACATTTGCAGACTCTATCTTATTGCTAATTTTCTTCTAGATGTAAGGGGAATATATATTTACAAGGGCAATATAGAAATACAGTAGCCTTTAAGCACATACATATCTCTTAATTGGTGGTTGCTAGGTGCAGCACCATTCCCTTTCCCACAGATTAATACTCTTTGCATATCCAAGACAAAAAAATGAATAACAAATTCCCATTTGAGAAAATAAGTATTGAAAAATTTAAGGGAATAACAAGTAATATCTCGAAAATGGTTCACTCAACAAAAAAAAGTATACGATATAAATTGTGTATTTTAACGCGTACTACATTTTTTGTGTAGTAAAATTTTGTCTATCTCTTATGATTTACCAGTTATGCAAAATTCGTTCACAATAAAGAATACTTTTGGAGACATTCCCAGGAAATTCAAGATATACATTTTATTTGTCATAAAAATATCTTAAACATATGATATTTTAATCCAAATCGTTAGAGCCATTTTTGAGAAAATTAAAATTTTCGAAAAATCTTCCATGTAAAGGGTACTCTGGGGTGGGGGATTTCCTTGAAAACCTTCGTGTTGCATCCTTGGAAGATACTGAACCCAAATACCAAGTTTGGTGTTTATCCGACTGTTCGTTTCTGAGTTATCCTGTTCACACACAGACACACACACGGACATGTTTCCAAAAATGCTTTTTTTTGGATTCAGGGGGTCTCAAAACATGTATTTCCGGTGAAATCTCGGTATTGTATTTTTGGGTGGAATACAATACTTCCCCTACTTACTATACGTAGTAGAGAAAGTAAAAAACTAGTCTAAGTATGGAATTTCAAAGCCAGCGTCTAACCTCTTGTATCTGCAATGAAATGTGTAATGAAACTATTTCTGTAAAGTTTATCTCACTGAAGTAGATAGTAAAATAAGATTTTGTAAGAATAGCTTGAAGAGTGATATATTAATTTGTTTGCAGGTCAAGAGCGTATCCGGTTTCAAGTAACTCTGGAAGAAGGCGAGGGTGAAGGTGAAGAAGGAGATGAGGCCGGAGGAGCAGGAATGTGACGGAGGTTCCTGGGACTCTGTAAGAAACTGCACGAGAAGGTGCAACAATGGTGGAGAATTCACCAATGAGCAAGAAGCGAGATCAGGAAACCCTACAGCACAAGCTTGGAGAGGTACCCCGTCGTTACCTTGGCACAACGTGATATTATCTAGATGGACCACCCTCAAATACTGTGTGCAGAATATTTTTTGATAATTAATCTATGTTTACGACAACTCTATGCACAGAAGCTTTATTTTTATTTTAGAAATGTTAGACATAATGAAGCAAAAAGCAGCTTTGTTTCTAATAATCACATTTAATTCATCATGATAATACGCAAATAAGTAAAACAATCCGTATTCATCTAAAGACTGAACCCCGAGCTTTCTCTTAAACATTTTAACATTTTTTATATAAAAAAAAATGTCAAATGAAACAAAGGAACCTGATTTTGTCAATTTTAACGAGCCATAATGTGCAGATGGCAATCATGTTTTAAATGGCTCTGGGGGTGTCACCAATTTCTTGCCATGACGAACGGCTCACAGAGCAGCGAGAACATCACACTTGTATTTTAGTATTACTGGCGTGCCAAGATGCTGTAGGCGATGGAGGAACCACAGAGCGAGATGTTGAGGTAGAGGTCATTTCTTGGCAATATGTAATATGTTTTGATGACGTAGGCTATGTAATAGAAGCTATGTAATAGTGAATATTTAAGAAAACAAATAATTTTACTCACGTTATTTCTTTTGGTGCAGGTCACCAAAAAAAATATGAACTTTATGGAAGTCCAAACTAACTTATAGTCTCCTCCCCTACCCCCCCTTTTCAAGTGTTTAATGTCTGTCACGACACTGAACCCCGCCTTCCCCCGCCTGTTGATGAACAAATTGTGGTGACTTTTTTATTAAAAGCGTAACCAAGTCGAGAATGGTGGTGTAAGGATAAAAACAAATGAACTCTCTCGAGAGCACGAGACAGGACGCAGGACGTTACTGACTATTTAAATAAAAAAAATTGCTTAATACAAATGTATATTATTATTATAATTATTATTATGAAGGTACATGCAGGGTCTTCGCCACATGATTCTCTTACACCGAGTAAAGGTAAAACAAAAAAATATGTTTAAATTGTAGATATTGCTGCATTAAACATGAGAACCCTGGCGGCGTAGTTTTGTGTTTGTATGTTATGTTTTTTTGTTTTGTTTTTTTCTTTGTGTAGAAGCCCCACATTGTTATTTATTTATTAATCTAGCTCATATACTCTTTGAGTGAAGTAAAACTGTTGGGCCCAGAAAGATTCCTTGTAGTATTTGTAGAAAATGTAAATGCCATGATTTTTACCAAAGAGTTAAGGTGGATAACGTAAGGGGACAAGCCCCCTGTATCTTGTTACCAAAGACTTTCTTGTTAAGTACACACCCATCTGTTCCGAGACAGATGGGATGAGCAGTAAACACAGTGTTATGTTTCTTGCTGGTTTTTATTAATTTGTTATTCTGTGATAATATGTATTTCTGAGAAATAAATGTTGGCAATGTATAGTTTTATAAGTAGCAGATCATTATGGTGTGTTCCTCTGTATTTCTCCCATTGGAAACAAGGGGATTGTGTTCCCTCAAAAACATATCCAGTTAATAATGACTCACAATTAAATCTTCAGCACTATGTAAAGAACAAAAGTAAAGAATTCAGATAATGGCACCTTATTTACTGCAAATCTTCTGTAATGCCGAAACCTAATTCAATTTTAGTTCTTTGCTTCTAATCTGTATATGTATAAATCAAAAGTCTGAGGATCAATTTGTGTTGAATACAAACTTGCATCATTACACTGATTTTGACCAAATTTGGCACACAAGAGCAAAAATACTGAAAATGTAGGATCACAAAAATCCATCCTTAAAAATGTTCAGAGAGAGAGAATATGGAGGCTTTTCAACTTGAATTGCCTTATTTTTTCAACCTTTTTGCTAAATAACAAGACAAAATGTTGTTCTCTTCGTTCTTTTCCAAAAGAATAATGCAACCTTTGGAAATAAATGTTAGACAAATCTTCAGCATGAGGCAGTTTTGAAGCTTTTGATCATGAATGGGCTTGAGCGACTCTTGGATTTTTTCCTTTATGTTAAAGTGAAATGAACAAATTTAAAGAACTGAATATATCAGTAATTTTCTAATTGAGATACTTCATATAAGTTATGTTAATTTTTCCAGAACTGCAAAGCACCAGGCAACATGTACTTCAACTAGTTTACAATAATCCTTCTGGTAGCTTTAATTCTCTCAATTATATTATTGAAAACAAACTGTCATCATGGTATTGCTGCTTGGAAAATGGCAGACTTTAATTTGATTCCTGGTATATTTAAAATCTCTTATTAATCGTGGTAGGTATGGAAGTGAAAGGCACATTTTGCTTGAAAACAGTTTCTTGTTGCATATAGATGTGCAGGGGTTTGAATTTATACAAATTACCATCACCTAATGCCCTTTGCAGTGATGTTTATGAGCTTGGCATGAAGAAACTTCTGTAGGCGTAGTGCTTATTTCTTTTAAACTTATTCCAAAGTTTCCAGTGAGAAAAAAATTCTGGTATAAATAATGTCTACATTGCAATAATAAGAAAATGAGATCATAATTGTATGCATAGTCTGGTACACTATGTTGTTTAATCGGGTGGAAGCAATGGTGGAATTTATTGTATAGATTTTGTGAAATAATTTTTAAAATGTCAACATTATAGCAGGATGTCCATATAAGCTTTTAACACACTCTGAAACTGTTTGCACAATATAATTTTATGAATAAAACTAAGCTAATGTAAATTTTTTTTTTTACCAATTTCCACCTAGGGTAAAAGTGTCAAAAATGTTCCTTCAAACTAATATTTAAATCTCAACTGCATTCGTACAGCAGCTGATAAAAAATGTCATAATGCTGTTCATATAATTTACCATTAATTTTGTACAACTTTGTACTTTCAGCAGTTTGCCTTAAATATTTTTGGGAGATTTTCATATAAACTATCATCCACTACTAACCTCTATATCCAGAAATCATGGATTCAAACACATCAAAAGGGTGAGGAATGTTTTCATAGGTAATCTCACGAGCAGTTATGGAAGATGCATAGAATCACAAGTGCAAAGCACAAGTAAATTTATCTGATGAAAGTTGAATCTCAAATGGGATTTATTCACCATAATATTCATTTACAGAATTAGGCTTTGTCAAATATAACATATAATTAAGACTATACCTTTAATAAAATATAACACTTAAATAATACTTTCTTTACTTATGTTATTTAATATCAAATTACCATTGTGTCAGCTGTTGGATCACTACTAACCAATGTTACCAACAGCAGAAATGAGAAAATAGTTAACCTCAAAATAAGATAAAATCCAAACATTCTTTTCAAGAATGTAATACATTTGAAAATTGACACTACTTGAATGAGCACTGATTGAAAACACAACCATTAATAGCCTATTAATCAGTGCATGCTGATACTACTACAGTTCAGCATCTGGTAAAATAGCATCCTTGCAAACATATAAGATAAATAGCAATGATTGGTGGATATCCGAGAAATTATTGGTCACTATCAAATATGTGGTATATAAATGGAATAGCCAGTGATAATTCATGAGGAGGCCCATTCCTTGAGAGAAATTTGTTATTCATTTCACACCCATTATGTGCTTGCTTCTCCCAAGTAGCATCTTGCAGGAATTGAGCTAATTGTTCATCATGTGGACTTTTAGGCTGAAGTTTAGAAAGTTGACTGGCCACAACTAGAGGTCTATATGTCCCAAAGTTAGGAAAACAGGACACCTAATCAATTTCAAATAAATTACCTTCAATTTTAATTGTGTCTACAAATATGCGTTCAAACTGTTGTGTATAAAATTTCAACTCTATATTTGCAGTAGTCTATGAATTGTTTCATACATGCAGGCAGAAGAAGTGAGGCTCGAAGCAGATAATTGGGAAAGGAAACATTCCAAACCTAAGTTTAGGGTACCTCCGCGGCATTTGCCAATTATGAGGACTGAGGAAAACCTGGAGAAAACCTCAGGATTTCAACAGCAGACTTGCTGTTCACGGGTCTGTGCCTTAAAGACCTCTACACATGCCGGTAAATTGCACCAAAGGCTACTGTCTGTCTAGTTTTCATAAGGACACAAAACCATATAAAAATGCCCTTTCAAAGGACTGTACTATATACATGGTGGAAGAGGTACAGATGCGATTGTTTAAACCAGAGTTAAATTTCAATCGGTGTATTCAAAAATTTTATGAACACCTTTGTTGTTAGATATTTAGAAAAAACACTTTGAAATGCAAAAGCACACTTTGCCTTGAGGTGACTAGGAAAATAACAGAGTGAAATGCACATTGTTTTTCCGATTCCGCTACGAAGTTGTTGTTACATTACAACAATGATATTAACTTTGCTAGTGGAGTTTAGTTCCCAAGGCAGTTCATGTGTTTTCAGTAAAAACATTATTTAATGTTTGAACTTAAAATGAGTATTTTTAGTAATCATTAAAGAAATGCAATAAAACAAAGTAAATGATTTTAAACATTCAATAAAAGAAAATAAAAATGACATACAACATTGGTAATGATGTTTATACCAAAAATATCAAACACGTAAGAGATACTATACCTGTGAGAGGCATATACATGTAGGCAGTGATTCAGGCGGTATTGCAATGTTGTAACTCTACATAAATTACGATTTGTGGCCAAACTAATTGATTGAAGAAGAAAGTGAAGATAACAAAAATTATTGATTAGTTGCTGTTCTGTCTTCTACAGAGTGATTTATGAAGAACTGACACATTTATTTCTTAATTGCTTCAAAACGAGTTATGCTAGCAACAACTTATTACACCTGAATGCAGAGGAATTTTGGGAGATTATTTACCTCTATAACAAATGTTGTAAACGTCCTCCATCCTGCATAAGGCACAACTCAACACGTCGTCCCATGTTACTGGCCACTCATTAGAGGACTCTGTTGTCAATGCTTTGAATCTCCTGTGTAATGTTGTGCTTCAGATCGTCCAATGTCTGGGGACGTGTGGCATAAACCCTGTCTTTTAAGTAACCCCATAGAAAGAAGTCCGGCGATGTCAAATCTGGAGATCTCGGTGGACACAGGTTCTTGGAAATTATCCGGTCATCAAAGAAACTTGCAATTAGTGCCATGGATTCATTTGATGTATGGCATGTAGCGCTGTCCTGCTGAAAATATCCTTGACTCAGCTCTACATTGTCTAGTTGCTCAGCAAACTCCATGAAAACCCGTCGGTACTCTGCAGCGTTCACATTGTTTTAAAAAAAAAAAATTGGTCCCACTATTCTCTGTGCGGATATTGTGCACCAAAATCCGATTTTAACTGGATGCATAGGTGCTTCATGAATGACATGTGGATTTTCACTGCCCAATAGTGTAAGTTATTTGAGTTCACATAGTCTTGTAAATGGAACCATGCTTCATCTGTGAACCATGTGATGGACAATATGGCAGGATTTTGCACAATGAATGTCTGAAACCAACGACAATAATCAGTCATCTATCCTTATCTGGTTCGTGTAACTGATGGACAACCATAATCCTATACGACTTTAGGCCTGCACTGTTCACAGCTCTCTGACACATTGAGTAGCTGTACCCTGTTTCCTGCGACAAACGTCTTAATGATATTTTCGGTGACTGATCCAGTCATGGTCTTATGTCAACAACAACCGTAGGAAGCCTAGATGAATGAGTTTTGCCTTTATCACTCGCCAGAGATCCAGTTGTTTCCAAATTCTCTCTGGTATGCCCTTTGAGTAGCTGTAATTGATTTGATAATCCAATATTGCTTTACAAGCAAGAGTTGTTCATTTAATGTGTACTCCATTTTCACGTTGACTAGAACAAAATCTCAAAAACACTTGCCAACAATAAATCTAACATTTACGAATAAAACATGAACAATTGTGCATTTAGTTACAAGCAATCGAAACTCCAGAACATTCTGCTTAATTTGGTGCTAAAATTGGGGCACTGGGTGAATTTTGAACAGAATAATTAAAGAAATAAATGTGTCAGTTCTTCATAAATCACTCTGTACTTCAATAAGACATCCTTTAATGTTCCGCACATTTGAAATACAATCTGACAAAAAAGGTCTAGAAAACATTTTTAGTGCTAAAATAAGTTTAAACAAACTAAAATGGTATTACAATTTAAAATTCATCTTTGTAAATAGAATCACCTCCTAAGAGGATCCCTATACCCCTTCCAGCTTATGGGAAAAACAATTTTGACTTTTCAACAAAGAAAATATATTTTGTTGTTCAACTGCTACTGTGAAAAATGTAAATATGAGGTCATTGCTTCTCAAAGAACTTTAAGTTTTTTACTTAGAGAAGTATATGGCAACTACTGTTATGCAGAAGGAGTAAGGTTATAGAAAGAGAGGCAGAATTGTGGGTGTTCGATGGCACTAAGGTGTGAAGAACAAATTCCTGTATCCAATAGGAACTGAGTGATTGTGTCATTAGCATGTGGAGTGAGAAAGCAGGTTTCTTGCTCAACCTCTGCAGTACAATGCTTACCATGCTACCTCTTAACACCCTAGGCCACGAGTTCAAACTCGGTGGAAGGCAATGGATTTTTTCAGGCCTAAAAAATCCTTTGCCTCTTTCAGAAAAGAAGCAAAGCCTGCAGTTAAACAACTGTATACCCTGAGCAAAATTTCTAAATTAGAGCCATCCTGTAGACACAGCTAATAAACTGTGGTCTCTGGTGGCAGACAGAAGGTACTGGTTACAGAAAACCTTGCTAGAGGTAACAATGCTCCATAGTTGGAGTGACTTAGGTCTGTGATCAAATAATGGTGAAAATAAATACGAAATAAATTTTGAAAAATTGACATATTCCAATGAGTTGGAGCTGGCAACCCGGCTTCTCTCTAGGACCCAGGGCTCAAGACCATGGCACTTTCTGCATTAGAACAATGCCTATTTTATATACCGTCCCCCTGCTTTCACAGCGATGGAAGGGGATATGCCACTTATGTACGTCAACCCCTGTGGGCGACAGTATCTAGCCACCCCTCCAGGTTGGAACCAGAGGACATTAAGGCATCTCATAACCCCACCCAGACATATCCAATTTCAGAGAAATTTTGAAAGATTTGCAAATACAAACCAGTGAAAATCACCACAAATAGGAGAGGGATAACATTCTTGCAGACATGGGTTTTAATCCCACTGGGACAAGCTGCCTGGCCAAGGTTCCCTTTAATCCTTACCAATGTCGTCTCTGAGCTCATTTGCATAAGCATTGTCTGTTATCTGTGTAAAAGCACTGAATGCCTTACAGCAATTATTGAAAAGACCATGTGCCATAATAAACCAAATGAAGAATTTGTGTATAATTTTGTGTACTAAATTTTGGTTTGGATACTTCTCTGGAATGGCTAATGTAGTACCTGCTTAATAATCTGGAGGGTCCAAGTTTAAATCTTGGTTGGTGTGAATGGTCTGGATAAGGCTTTTCCAGGACTTTTCCTTATCCAGAAATAGAGGTGCTCTTTCAATGCCATGCTCTTTTGAACATTTTATTAATTATCAATTCCTTCATTGTCTGTAGACTAGAGGTATTATAGGGGACATGCAACAGAAAGAAACATTTATATTTACTTATATACTAAAATACTGACCTTTGTGGATGAACAAGTTTTTGAGCAGTGAATAACGTACTTCAATATTACCATTATTCATCCTGATGGATTAAAATACTTGTTATAAACAACACTATTTGACAGCAGGTAAAACTTCATGTTGTTTTCAAGGAACAAATAATACATTAGCCAAATCCACAAACCTCATTAACTCCAGTTTGTCACTTTTGAGGTGCTTACATCATGTTTAAAAAAAAATACACCTTCAACTGAAATCTTGCAATAAAAGTTTTCATTGTCTATTTATGTTTACTATTACACAAATAAAATTACAAAAATAAAACCATATATATAACAAAATGTACTTATAAAATTTTAATAATTCCAAAAATAAACTTACGTTACTAATGTCCATGCTGAGAGGAAGACAAATTAATATCAAAATTGAAATTAACAAGATAGTACAGTTGTTGACACCAATAAAAAAAGAAGTGATTAAATGAAAACAATAAAACTAGCAAGAATGACATTTTTATCCTAGATTGGTCAATTGATTGATGAATGAAAGAGCACAAAAATGTTTCAATATGTTTTCCTTAATTTATTCTAGTACCCTGAATTCTTTAACTGAAGCATAAGTAACGGCAAGCTGATAAAAAATTTAAAAAAGAAATGGAAATCAACCAGTATTGATCATTGATTTCAATAGCCTTATTGCAAAAATTAACTGAGAAATTAATATTTAAAACATTTATGGCTTCTTTTGAAAAACTAACAACAGCAAATGTACAAGATTTGCAGGTATTCATTAAGCAGTTTGGTTTTTACAAAACACCTTTAAATACACATGTATTCGCACACACAGTAATTAAAGTCTTATTAAAATAAAAAGATGATCCGGTTTTGCTCAATCATTGATGCCAGAGATGTCATTTATAATCATACATAAAATATGTGAAAAATATCTGCTGCATCCATGTATGATACTGAGAAAAAATCAAGCATCTTCAGATATAATTTTTACCATTTATTTTCAACAAAAACTGGTTTTGCAAAACTTGGGATATTGTAACTAGTTGTGTCCTTAAAAACTGCTACTATTGGCTACTGGCCAGGATTTTAATGTTAGATTTGAATCCTTGCCACAGTGCTACCAAGACTGTGGTGTATGAGGGTGGGCCCATATAAAATAAATGGTGATTGACCTGTGTGTATGTTGAAGGAATTGTGATTTTTTTTGTTTTTCATTTAAGGCCCACTCAGGTTGTAAAATCTCATTTTTTGTGGAATCTTCTTTTTATTCCATTGTGATCCATTCTCTTATCACTCTATAAGGGTGTTTTTTTCTAATTCAGCCTAAAGTTTCTATTTTGTTTCACTCCAACTCTAAAAATAATCATATAACAATGAAACTGCATAATTTACGAAGTTTCTTTTTGACATTTTAACCCTAATTTGTGTAGTAAATGTCCAATTTTGATTAAGCTTTCACAGCATAGCCATATCACATCTGTACACAAAATCAAGTATCTATTTTATGGAATTTTAAAAGACCAGAGTAATGCTCCTAGGGATTCAAAACTTTAGGATCTTTAGCAACTTATTTTTAAAATTATCTATCTTGTATACGGTGACTTAGCCAGGATTTGGTTCTGGGAAGGTTTTGAGCTTCTTTAGCTGCAGAGCACCTTTGTCTATCCGTAAGCATGAAACAACTCGTGAAGTGCTTTGTGTACAATTACAATTTTTTAAATGTGAATATGTCATTACCTTTCAAATTTTTATTAAACTGGTACCAAATGAAGAGCAGTTCATGTGGCAAACTGCTTAAAAATCATGTATATATATATGGAGTTGAAATGTTAAATATAAGACATTTAAGAACATTTCTTAACTTTTGAAAAATTTGCTTGAGATTATTAAAAAATTAAGTGTATTTTATACAAAGAGAGTACAAATAAAAATTATTGAAATTGCTGCAGCTTTTAGATTTGAAATCTACATACATACACATTTAGAAGCATTCACTGACACACTTTGAAAACCAAAGAACATTTCTTCACTTGTTTTTTCAAATTTGCACAAAATTAAGGGCAGAGCCTCATAAATATTCATGATATGCAAATTACACACTGCATAATTGCTGAAATTTTGTGTGTATACAAGTTTAATATCCTCCACTGTTTAAAATTTGATTGAAATTGGGTAGTTTATATGAAGCACCTCCTAAAAATGCGTGATTTTATGATTATTTCCCAAATATTCTTAATAATAAATATTGCAATGTTACTGCTGCCACAGAATAAGGGTACTTGAAATTTAATGCTATGTGTGTTTTTATTTGTTTAAAACTTGGGTATATACCACTCGTTATATCAATATTATCAGTAGTACAAAAAATACTGCAATATTACCAGAGTTACATCTCCAAGTTTGGCTGCCCTGGTAGTAGCAGTCTAGAGTTTAATGCTCAATGGCTGTATTTCACAACTGATCTGCTGGCGTGATGAGAGATGGTTGCCACAAGGAGCTCAGTAAATGAAATTGACATTTAAATAGCGCTAGTTATTCAAATGAGCAGAGGGTTGCTATCATTAGTAATCAGTCAGCATAAAACTTTAGTATGGTGAAAAAGGTTTCGGGTGATAGGATCAGTCAAGTTTGCACTCATTTTGTTAGCTATGTTAGCACCCTCTTCACTTGATCATTGTTTTATACTGTCTTATGTGCTGAAAACTTCCTACTGGTTAATTTTTCAGGTCATTCTCTGTAACATATCAAAACAAGAAAATTTAGACCAAAATTTAATTTGAAAATTGAGCCTCATGTTCAAACCTACAGTTATTTCATACATCTATAGTAATATTCTATATGCCCTTAAAATTTAATTAAACTCAGAGTAATTAAAAAGAATAAAATAAACGTTTTCTAATTTAGCAAGTGTCTTCTTAAAAAACTGAAACCACAACATTTGTTATTTTTATTGGTTTAAACCATGCTGAAATTTAATTAAACTATAAGTAGTATTTTGTACACCAGTGGAGAAAAACATTCATTGCACATCTAAATGTGATCTGTTATAGCCAAGGATTGCATATCACATGGTGATTTCAGTGTGTTTTATGTACTATTACACAGCAATTTTACACGTTTTATAATCATAAAATGTTAATTATGCCATTACACTGAATGGACAACATGATTGATTGATTTATGTGGTTATGAAAAATGTTATTCCTGCTTCATTGTTAATTTTTGCATGGAAAGTTGAAAATTAAACACCCAAGAGAAAGAAAATTGTGTTAGATGCATGGAAAGAAAGAATTCTGGAAGTTCATCTAAGAGAAACACTGCTGTTTCATTACAAAGAATAAATTTGAATAACTGTACTTCTTGACTATAAATTTTTATGTTATGAAAAATCTCATTTTTAATAGATTTCTAAAACAGTCTGACAAAGTAGTGACTTTGCAGGTACTAGTGCAGTCTGCTGTGATACAGTTGTGAAGCTTGAGGTGTTTTTTTGCAGCTGGTGTGATTACATCACTCCTAGTGGCCAGCTGCTAGTGGAATGGTTTTAACCAGTTTGAGAGAAAAATATATGTGGTTTTGTGAAATGCTGTTATGAATAATTAGGACAAGCAGGAAACATTTGTAATGGTATAAATTGTACTAACAGTAGAAAAAGAGGCCTTCTTATTTCCAAAGAATCCAGTAAGATGAGTTCATAAGATACTCTACCTACATTAAAATGTAAAAATATAAGTATTAATAATCCATATGTGGTTGATACAGTTTATGAATGAGAACAACTGTTCGTGGTTACAGTAAATATCATTATGCCTCATCTCAAAATAATAATTATAATATTGCTATTATTTCTCCTGTCTACATGTTTATACTTTTATAAAATATTAAATTAAATATGCTCTGCGTTGTTTAAATAATGAGAAGAAGGTTTTTATTTGAAAAAAAAACATTATAACAAAAAAATACATTTTGTGTTCTGCTGAGATGACCCGAGTAGTGAGCTAGTATTCAAACCATGCATTTTTTCAGCATGAGCTTCATGACTGTATATGGTATGCTGTGGTGGTAGTAGTATAAAAAATACATGGTAATAAAGGTTTGGAATGAACAAAGGTTAAAAGTTTCTTGTGGTCATACCTTTTAGCAGCAAAACTGATTTGTAAATGAGTGTACTGAGTTTAAAACAAAAACAAAAATGAGTGCATCATGCAGAGTTCTGAAGTCCTGTTCCCTCTTGGGACCAAACAACCTCTAACCAATGGGATAGCTTTCCGAGGAACATATGCCAACTTTAAGAAACACTAACACTGAATATAGGAGTGAAATCTTTTCTGAGCCCAAGCAAGGAATCGCCACCACAGTTGTAGTCTAGTTTGATTTGTCAGCAGTTTTCTGACGGACGCAGTTGTACTCTTGCCAGACCGCCAGGGACAAGCTAGACACCTACCTAAACTGTTCGTTATATCATTAACGTAGGATCGTGTGATATGTGTGATGCGTGTTACAATTAATGTCATGTACAGTCATTATTATTCTTCTTTTGTCTCTGTTTTTGTTTTTCTTTGTTAAAACAAAAAAAGGTTAAAAAAAAAATTAAGCAAAAATGACCATGTCAAATCATTGGTAATGCATTTTGCAAATTTGTAGGATTATTGGCTGCTGATCTTCAAGGTATTGGAAGCACAATTATTAATTACAGGCTCTTGTTTGGAAAAAAAAGAAACTTAAATGTTTTTAGTATTTGTGAGCACTTTGGACTGTCTTTTTTTTTTTTTTTTTTTTTTTTCAAATGGCTTCACACCTCTGGGATATAAAAATACTGCTATGGTTATTGTTGGAGTTTGACATTTAGAGCTCTCTGCAGAATAAATCTGAAATGCTGTAATTTATTATAAAATTGTATTTGCATTCTTTTTTTTAACCATTCTTTATCACTTCCATCCTTTTTCCACTTGTTCCCATATCTAATGTAACTATGGATAAACAGAAGGATATTTTTGTTGTAAAATGATTCAATAAGCGAGCTGTGTTGGAGTTTCAAAAGGCAGAAAATAAGTTTGAATCCCAAACAACATTAGTTACAAAATTCTCTTATTGATGCTCAACTGGTTGAGTTCTGGCTTTCTGTGCCCAATCTTGTGAGCTTAACCCTGGCTCATAATAATTCTTTATTCTATATAATTGCACAGGCACACATGATATCATCATACATAAAATAATATAAATGATTGCACTTCATATACCAATGGGACTCAAGGTTTACATACATCATACAGTATAACTTTTGCAAACACACTTTTATCACATACATAAAATATAATTAGTAATTGTATCAGTCATGTATTCCTCCACTATGTATGGAGCAGAATCTATCAAATACTTCTTTATTTCTTTAAATTTCCAGGTGTCATATTTTATTTTTTTAATATTTTCAGATAAATGATGGTAGTATATTACCCTGTTATTTTTAACCTCTCTTGTATTTAGTTGCCCCCCTCAATGTCATTTGAAAATAATTATATTTACCTTTTGTGTTGTGCCATGCTTTTCACTGTTCTTACTTATTTCCTTTGTAGATATAAGGTATTGCGACTTTTCCACTTTTCACTGTCACTTCACTAACGTGATATAGTTCAGTATTTGCTGGCACTTCATTAACATGATATAGTTCAGTTTTTGCTGACACTTCATTAACATGATATAGTTCAGTGTTTGCTGGCACTTCATTAACGTGATATAGTTCAGTATTTGCTGACACTTCATTAACATGATATAGTTCAGTTTTTGCTGACACTTCATTAACATGATATAGTTCAGTGTTTGCTGGCACTTCATTAACGTGATATAGTTCAGTATTTGCTGACACTTCATTAACATGATATAGTTCAGTTTTTGCTGACACTTCATTAACATGATATAGTTCAGTTTTTGCTGACACTTCATTAACATGATATAGTTCAGTTTTTGCTGGCACTTCATTAACGTGATATAGTTCAGTATTTGCTGACACTTCATTAACATGATATAGTTCAGTATTTGCTGACACTTCATTAACATGATATAGTTCAGTTTTTGCTGGCACTTCATTAACATGATATAGTTCAGTTTTTGCTGGCACTTCATTAACACAATATAGTTAAGTTTTTGCTGTCACTTACTTCATTAATATGATATAGTTTAGTTTTTGCTGGCACTTCATTAACATAATATAATTCAGTTTCTGCTGGCACCTCATTAACGCAATATAGTTCTGTTTTCACTGTCACTTCATTAACATGATGTAGTTCAGTTTTTGCTGGCACTTCATTAACATGGTATAGTTCAGTTTTCACTGGCACTTCATTAACATGATATAGTTTAGATTTTGCTGACACTTCATTAACATGATATAGTTCAGTTTTTGCTGGCACTTCATTAACTTGATATAGTTCAGTTTTTGCTGACACTTCATTAACATGATATAGTTCAGTTTTTGCTGACACTTCATTAAAATGATATAGTTCAGTATTTGCTGACACTTCATTAACATGATATAGTTCAGTTTTTGCTGGCACTTCATTAACATGATATAGTTCAGTTTTTGCTGGCACTTCATTAACGTGATATAGTTCAGTTTTTGCTGGCACTTACTTCATTAACATGATATAGTTTAGTTTTTGCTGGCACTTCATTAACATAACATAATTCAGTTTCTGCTGGCACCTCATTAACACAATATAGTTCTGTTTTCACTGTCACTTCATTAACATGATATAGTTCAGTTTTTGCTGGCACTTCATTAACATGATATAGTTTAGTTTTTGCTGGCACTTCATTAACATGATATAGTTCTGTTTTCACTGTCATTTCATTAACATGATATAGTTTAGTTTTTGCTGGCACTTCATTAACATGATATAGTTCAGTTTTTGCTGGCAGTTCATTAACATGATATAGTTCTGTTTTCACTGTCATTTCATTAACATGATATAGTTTAGTTTTTGCTGGCACTTCATTAACATGATATAGTTCTGTTTTCACTGTCATTTCATTAACATGATATAGTTCAGTTTTTGCTGGCAGTTCATTAACATGATATAGTTCAGTTTTCACTGTCACTTCATTCTCCTCACATGTAGCACCATAATGAAATATGCATGAAACAGCTTCTTTTTCCTTCCACTTCACTTGCTGGGGTGTCAAACATAAGACGTCTCTAATCTCTTACAGTAGCAGCACTCACTGTGTGTCACAACTGTCATTGCAACATCACTCATAGAGCAGCACTTTATTTTGCATCAAGAATATCAATTCACTATTTCACTCACTTTGCAACCATGCTTGCTTGTATACAACTGAGAGTTTTGAAAGCTTTGTGAGAGGGGGCCGAAGAAGCTTCCAGAAAAATCCTGTTATCTCTCAATGGTGCTTCTAGATTTACATTGGGGAGAGAATGCCTCTCCTTATTTCTCCACCCGGGCAGTCAGTTGATGCCATCCATGTGATAACCTTGGCGCATAGCTGCAATTCAGCATTTTATACAGCCAAAAATATATGTAACTGGAAATGTTAAAATTTTTAAAGTAATAAAACTGTTTTTACAGGAGCTAGTTTCTTTAGGTTAGCAATCTGTGATGGCCATGACATGGATAGTTAACGTTTCTTTAGGCTTAAGGTTAAGATCATCAACTGAAGGCACTGTGGTGTACACTTCAGTTGCTTGCTTAATGACATACAAATGTGATTAAATGCAATAGGCTTGTGATGTGTAAAAGAACTTTTGTTGTGAAAAAGTCTGGCACACCAGCAATTCCGCTATAACCCTGGCAGTTGCTAACATTGTAAAAACTTAAGAAATTATTCTGATCAAACTTTTGTGAGGTTCTTTTAGCCATATGAAATATTTTTGCGAAAAACTTAAGATTGTTTGCCTCCCATTGAACTTAAGGCAATACATTACAAAGTTTACAGTTTTTCTTTTTTTGTTATGCTTACACTTTGTATTTTCATGCCTCATAAATATTTTCCTGGCCATCTTTAAAGCACCAATGGTCAATTTAAATGTACTGGTGCCATCTAGCTAAGGTAAAGTGTTGCATTTCAGTTTTCTCAGCTCTTTCTGCATTTTTCACTATTTCTAATTCTCTGCCTACCAGAGTTCTTAATTTACATGCTTGAAATTTTCAGGAGAGCTTCAGGTATGTTAAGAAATTATTATAAAAAGAATGAGCAAAATTTGCAGATTGGGTACTGCAAAGATTCTACGCTGTGTTGCTCCCTCTTTCACTTTCTCATTCTCTTTCTCTCCAACTATGTATCTTTATCTCCCAATTTCCATTCTCTCACACTCTTCCCCTTTGTGACATTCCCCTCTCCCTCTCTCTGTGCATGTCATGTGACATTTTGGAAACTGGTAATAAAACTCCTTTTTCTGAAGTATTAATAAAACTTAAAAAGCAGTAAAAGGTTTAACAGTACACAAACTTATATCTCTTCCTTATACTTATTAGTGGTCAGAACTGTACTGTTTCTTATGGTAACTGGTTTATGTATCAAATAATAATAACAAAATTTGTCAGAAAGATTTTTTTTATAAACTTTTATCTTGTAAGCTTTGATAAGTGAGATATCTTGATTTAAATGGGAGCCAACATGTGTTATATACCAAGTTTCATAACAGTCTGTTTGGTCATTCTTAAGTTAAAAGATAAACACACATACAAAAGTCTTAAAAATGCTATTCTTGTATCTACTTAATTAACTGTGGTAAACACTCCCATAAATAGTTTAATTACACATTTTATTATAGTTATAAAAGAGATAGCAATAGTCAAATGTTTAAAAGTGGGCCGCTATATGCTGCCTTTGAAATTTCATGTTCTTACCATGACATTGTGAGAAACAATTGAATAGTGAAAGCATTTGAAAAAATTACAAAGTATTGAAAATTTCAAACCGTTAATAATGGACATCTCAGGAATGGCCGATGTCGCAATAAAGGTACTTAAAATAAATTGTATGCCTTAAAGAGATCTGCATTTTTTTGTGTGTCAAGTTTTGTCTCTTTCATGATTTACCAGTTATACAAGATTATACAAAATTATTTCTGAATGAAGACTTCATAGGCTGTTCTGAGAAAATTCGAGATATACATTTTATTTGTCATGTAAATTATCTTAGATGTGATATTTTAACCAAAATCATTAACAGCCACTTTTGAGAAAATAAAAAAATATTGAAAATGATTCCATGTAAAGGATAGTTTGAGATGGGGAAATTTCCTTGAAAATCTTCATGTTGCATCTTTGGTATTAACTGCACATTTTTTTGGATTCAGGGGGCCTCAAAGCATGTAGTTCTGTGAAATGTTGACATCACATTTTTGGGTAGAATACAATATCTTATCTACTATAGGTAAGTGGCAGGGAAAGTAACAGTTTGAGCATAAAATGTTATGTCCATTTCCCAAGGTCCCAAATTTTAATCTTGTAAGTTAACTGGACAAGATTTTTCCTGAGGGTTTCCCTTGTCCTCAGCAGATAATTATCGGTAACTCTGGTTCTATGAACCCCGGGCCCATAGGAGCATCAATTCACCCATTTCATTCATTATGGAAAAAAAAAATTTCTGATGTGTTACATTCATATGACTTTCTCTACCTTGTTGCTTATAACTGCATATGCAAATTATTCTTATGAAAGTTAATTTTCCTATCTGCTTCATTTTAATTGAGATAAACCTTTTTGGAAAGTTGCAAAAACGTGTAAACATTTTGTTATATATACAGAGAGAATAGCGATAGTCAAATGTTTTAGAATTGGATGCTATACACTGGCTTTAAAATTCCATACTCTTTCCATGACATCGTGAGAAACAACTGAAAATGGATGGGACTTTAAAAGAATGACAAGTTTTGAACAATTTGAACCATTAATAACGCATATCGGAAAGCAGCTGCTGCCACAAAAAAAAGTTATTTGAAATAAATTGTGTGTTTTAAAGAGATCTACATTTTTTGTGTAGTACGTTTTCGTCTATCACTTAACATTTACAAGTTATAGAAGATTATACAAAATTCCTTCTGAATGAAGAGGACTTCACAGGCTATTCCTAGAAAATTCAAGATATGCATTTTATTTGTCGTGTAAATATCTTTAATATATGGTATTTTAATCACTATCATTAGAGCAATTTTTTGGAAAATGAAAAATTTCAAAAAAATGTATGTAAAGGGTAGTTTGGAGAAGGGGTATTTTCTTGAAAATCGAGTCACATCTTTGGAAGGAACTAAACCTAAATACCATATTTTCATTTTTTAATTATGCTGTTCTAGACACACATACATGGACCATTTTCTAAAAATGCTTTTTTGGATTCAGGGGGGTGTCAAAACATGTGTTTCCTCTGAAATCTCAATATCAAATTTTTGGTTGGAATGTAATATCTTCTCTGCCTACTATGTACATGGTAGAGAAAGTAAAAAGTTATGGATAACTTTTCAAACATGCATTGCCTTAAAAAAAATGTAAAAATAAACTAAAAAGAGTGTTATTTAAATAAAATTTTAACTACTTCACTGTGTTTCCCATTGTTATGTTAAAAAAGTGTGTTCTTCAACTATGTGTGCAGATATCTGTTGCTGTCACCTTTGGCGATATTGTCTAAAACATGTGGTAGATATAGCACTACCAATGATACGATTAGGAAGTATCTCATCCTTGCCAACCTAGATAGATGTTATTATTTTAACAAAGATATTTTTGCTAAGGGTGGCGCCGTGGCCGAGTGGTTATACCGCTCGCCTCCCACCGAGGCGGACTGGGTTCAATCCCAGGGACCTGCATGTGGGATTTGTGGTGGACGAAGCAGCATCTGGGCGGGTTTTCTCCGGTTTCCCCCGCCATTCATTCCACCAACTGCTCCATCATCACCTTTCCTTTCATCCATTTCACCTACATTTCGCTTCATCTACTTCCTTCATCCCATACCAGGCATCGGGCTGATCACCCATCCTGGATGCTCTGCCTGATCCATGAGTGTCTGCTCCTCGACGGGCCTCTGACCCCAGGCACCCTCTTGTAAGTCCTGGGGGTGTAAGTCCTACATAAGAGGACGGTAAACAGATAATGAATGAATGAATATTTTTGCTATTCATTTTTATATATAAATTTTTTTTTTAGTAATGGGGAGTTCCAACCTCCAAAATCTCTTCCTAGCTATGCCTCTGTTTCCTGTTTAATATTGTGTTCTGTGGACCAAAAATATTGAGCTGCTGTAAATTTGTCTATTTGCTTAGGTTTTAGATTTCTGAAGTGTTCCTTTAGTCTGGTTTTGGGGTTTCTCTTGGTTTTCCTATGTATATTTCATGGCAGTGGTAAATCTCTGATTTACATCTTTGAAACATGATCCGAGTGAAAACTGAGTAAGTGAAACTAGTGTTACCAATCCACTCACATTTGCAGTAGTTATAAATAAACTCTGCTTCAATCACATAATAACATTGCAAATTGATAGCTATACCTCTTGATGCTGAACTTTTTAGAAAAATTTTAAGGAAAAAAATCATTCTTTTTAAATTTCTGTAGAAAAAATCCTCAAACACTGTAGTTTCAGGATATAATTGGGTTTTGCCCCTCTAGTCATTTAAATGTCCAAATGGGTGTGTGCAACAGTGTATGAAATTCTAAAACTTGATTTTCTTGTATTCACTGTTTTCTTACATTTTTGCCATTTTAAGGGTAATCACGGCTGAAATCTGGTCAAAATTTTCAAACAAATTTGTTTTTATGTCCAAAAAAATCCTTTGAATCTTTAGCTTCAATTATATATCATAGCTTTTGCTCTTAGAGTCCTTTAGAGCTTCAATACATGACCTTTTGAATATACCCAAGAACATAAGGCCTGCATTTATTTCCAATGCCTTTTCTTGATGTTGATTTTTCTTACACTTTTGCACATTAAGAATGTTCCACGTGATGTAGTTTGTAAGCAATCTTCTTACAATTTTCAGCAAACATCAGAGAGAATAAACTTTAAAAAAAAATTGACATGTGGTTTTTGCTATACTTTTAAATTTCTCAAGATAGGACATAATTAATTTGACCACTAAGGATAAATTCTTTAAAAAATTATATTTTAAGGTTTAAACATTTTTTCTGAGACAGAATAGTGAATAAAATTCTGTATGTCAGTTTTGAACATTAGTGTTTAAATAATATGGTAGTATTTTTATTTTTTTCAAAATTCTGATTTCTGCATCATATGAAACAGCTAATTAATTAGCATAATTAAAGTATAATATAATCTTTTCTCAAAAAATATTAAATAAATCTATATGAACTTTATAAAGCATGCTTATAATTGAGATAGAGTAGTATGTAACAAAGTTTCGAAAACATGTGGATAAAAACTGCAAGATTTAGACATTTCACCTATGGGTACCCGTAAAATGTTATAATGCAATTTTTCTTGAGTTTCTTTCAAATGTTCAATATACATTCTTAGAAGATAGATGAAAAGACCTAAATAATCCAGCCTTGTCCTGATTTCAAGTATTTTGGATTTATAGTTTTAATAATTAATTTTTAGAAAAGTTTTAATGTTACATAAATTCAATCTTTGACTTTAAAGAGGTATATTTGAAGAATAATAATAAAATTTTAAAAGTTTAAAATTTTCAAATTTCATCACTTAGGACATTTCATATACAACCCAATTTTCAGTTTTTGAAAATTCTTCTTGGAAAGTTAAGTACATAGGACCACATTATTTCTGTCATAATTAAGTTGAACAAATCTGTAATAAAAATTTCAACTAAATTGGTTGATTTTGTAGAAATTAGAATTTCAGTTCCAGGCCGGCATGCAGGTCAGTCAGCAATTGCAAAAGAGTAGATGCTGTGAAAGTCATATGTATTCCAGTTGCTGCATTACATCATATTCTTCAAAGATAATGCCTGGAATTTAATTGGTTGCAGATGTAAGTCCTTCAGCATTTCATGTTGAGAATCCTCATTGAATTCCTTTGTATGGCTCTCGGCTTTCTTGCTGTTGATTCCAATGAAGCTATTCTCTGAAAGTGTGCTGTGATTTGCTTACCTTCCCCAGCATATAAAAAACGACTTGTTCCTTGGGTTCTTCACTTTCTGTTATTTTTGTTATGCCACTCCTTCATCATGCCTTGTTTCTTGTTCTCTTGTCAGTGGTGGGAATTCTTCCCTCTTCCTTTATAAGCAAGGCCATGGCGTTGGTGATTTTGGTTTTCCTTTGCAGATTGTCTTCAGTTACTATTTGTAGTAACTTAGGAAATAGACCAGATTCTCTAATTGTTGCATTAACTCATACGCAGTGTGATCTTTAAGTTATTCCGCAGTGGTGGAACAAGTGAGATATGGGAATGTGTTAGTAATCCTGGCTCCATGCATTTGTGATGCTCCAGTGATGAACTGGTAGGAATGCATTTGGAGAAAGCAGTAGAAAAAGAAAACAAATAAATAAAAAAAAATCATAATGGACTTGCCCATTCACAAAAGATATCGAAAATGTCCCCCATTCTGTTGAAAGTGCAGATATACTCCTTTAATTTTATTGGTTTCTTATGTCACTGATTTAGTGTAATTTATTACTGCCAACTTCAGTTCTTCTATTGTTTTTGGACTATCTTTATATACTGTTGACTTTGCAGCACACCAAAAGAAATCATTGGAGTCTACCACTTCTTGCACCATCATGGGCAGAAACAGTCTCACAAACAGTAAACTGAAATTTGGAAACTGCTCTGTAAATTTTTTTTTCACTTTTTAGTTTCTGTACTACATATAGTAAGTAGGGGAAGTATTGTATTCCACCCAAAAATTCGATACCGAGATTTCACCGGAAATACATGTTTTGAGACCCCTTGAATCCAAAAACAGCATTTTTGGAAACATGTCCGTGTGTGTGTCTGTGAACAGCATAACTCAGAAACGAACAGTTGGATAAACACCAAACTTGGTATTTGGGTTCAGTATCTTCCAAGGATGCGACACGAAGGTTTTCAAGAAAATCCCCCACCCCAGAGTACCCTTTACATGGAAGATTTTTCGAAAATTTTAATTTTCTCAAAAATGGCTCTAACGATTTTGATTAAAATATCATATGTTTAAGATATTTTTATGACAAATAAAATGTATATCTTGAATTTCCTGGGAATGTCTCCAAAAGTATTCTTTATTGTGAACGACTTTTGCATAACTGGTAAACCATAAGAGATTACTGCACAAAAAATGTAGTACGCGTTAAAATACACAATTTATATCATATACATTTTTTTTGTTGAGTGAACCATTTTCGAGATATTACTTGTTATTCCCTTAAATTTTTCAATACTTTTCTCAAATGGGAATTCGTTATTCATTTTTTTGTCTTCGATATGCAAAGAATATTAATCTGTGGCAAAGCGAATGGTGCTGCACCTAGCAACCAGCTAATAAGAGATATGTATGTGCTTAAAGGCTACTGTATTTGTATATTGCCCTTGTAAATATATATTCCTCTTACATCTACAAGAAAATTAGCAATAAGATAGAGTCTGCAAATGTTTATCTCGATTAACATGAAGCATATGGAGAATAAGCGTTTGTATAAATAGTTTGTACAAGAGTAGAGAAAGTCATGTGAGTGTAACACATCAGATTTTTCTGTATATTTACCGCCTTCTCTAAAAATACTCTCCATTAAAAACACATGCAGTTCAATTGAAAACATATTCAACTTAAATGGAAACACATTGCCAGAAGATCAGTCAGAACCCTTGTTATAATAGGGATGGTGCTTTTGGCACAGAATGCTACTGCCGTGTCCTTAACAGGCACTAAACAGTAGTATGCTACCAACCATTTTGAGAGTGCACAGAAGGCCACTGACCAGTAGTACTGTGGAGGCACTAAAAGATTACACTGTATCATAGAATTATTTGTTGTGATTTCATTGATTTTAGCCACTAACTATTGTGTTGTACCCTCTGTATCTTCATCTTTTGTAGTGTGGGTTTTAATTGCTGTTTACAGGTGCTCAAATTCCCTTTGTTTGAGCCTGCATAATCCTAATGAGACAAATAGGTGCAAGTTCCCTCACATTGTAGCACTGGTGCATTTGAGTCAAAGCTGTGTTTATGTGATCGTTGAGTTATTTTGTTTTTCCCCTTCAGGAGGCACTGTTATCTTACTATACAGAAATGTTATCCCTGCTTTATAACCACTGCCTGCTAAGGTTACCCAGTTCACGCTTTCAAAACTCGTGATAACAAAAGCAAGAAAATGGCATCTTATTTTCTACCACTTATCTACAGTAGGTAGAGGAAGTGTTATATTCAGTATTGAGATTTCACAAAGAATACATGTCTTCAAGGTCCTTGATTCCAAAAACAGCATTTTAAGAAAAGGCTTGCACACATATATGTGTGTGAACAGTATAACTCAAAAGAAAAGTCTGATAAATATCAAACTTGGCTCAGCATTTTCCAAGGATTCAACAGAAAGTTTTTTCAAGGAAATTTCTCCATACCAAACAACTTTTTAAATGGAAAATGTTTCATTATTTTTTTATTTTCTCAAAAATGGCTTTAACAATTTTTATTAAAATAGTATATGTTTAAGGTATTTGCATGGTTATTTTAATAACATAATTGTTATACAGTTTTCTGATGAATATGAGGACTCCCCACTCCCAAGCCACCAATTTAAACATTTCAGAAATGGCACATAATATATAACCAGCCAGCAAAATTACCTTCTCAGTTGTTAATTATAAATATTGGTTGAGTAGTTTCTGATGTTATGGTGGACACAATTTTCTCTCTTTATATAATTATTTAACATTGCTGGTAACGTTTTACAACATAAAGAGGAAATACTTTCTTATATAGCGGTTCAGAAACTACATAAATCCATAGAATTACAATAAAGGTTGCCACTTACTGCAAACTAAGATTTGGGTCATGTTATGAGGTTAACTGAATGAAGTGTAGTATCTCTCAGAAATTGAAAGGATTGTTAACCTTTGTTTGGTGCGGACAGCAGAAGCTGCCAACATCAAAGAGACTGTTCAAGCATGACAAGCAAAGCCAACTGATCAAAACTTCAATGCTTGAAAATTACACTAATTATCATAATGAGGCAAAATTGTTTGAATATGTGAAAGTTGAGTACCTGAGCTAGCCTATGTTGCCTCTTTCAAAGACTGGAGTTTTTCTAGTCAGATGTTTTAATGCTAAATTCTGCATACGTATGTGCATATCAGTCAAATGCCAAAGAAATAAGTATCACATACATATCACTCTATTGTTACAGAATAAAACCGGTTTTTGTTTGATTATTCCTTCTATTTTTTCATTTAATAACTATCTATGTATGTCGTTTGGAATGAAATATCTGCAGAGTTTGTATATTTTTACAAACACTTCCTGTGGAGTAACACATATTTTATGACTCTAACATGTTTGCTTTCTAATATCCAGGCCTTGTAAACCCTTTTTGTCTTTTAGAGATTTAGGAATTGAAATTGGAAAGTTTCTTATAGTCTATGTCTGTCAGGAAGAACAAAATATCAAAATTGGTTGAATGGTTTCCGAGTTTACTTTATACACACACAAATTTTCTCTCTTTATAATATAAGTATAGATTTCCTCCCAGCTTTACTTCATACTGCACAAACATCAACTCACACTTAAGGTACCTTGTTTTTTCTCTCAGTCTACATTGGGATGTTAATACCATAGCAAAGTACAGAAACTGCAGAAAGCTCTAACAGAAAAGTTGAATTACACTTTTTGAAATAACTTGGTAACACCATTATTTGGAAAAATAATCAAATTTTTGCAATAATAGATTTGTGGCCATGTTTAGCTCTCTTTGATAATGTGTTGTAGACTTTTTGTTGTGAATTACACAGGGGATTCTGCTAACGTAGTGATGCATAGTTAGGAGATGCTTGTTGTTCCCTCAGGAAACATAGTTAGACTGATGTCCCCAGCAAAAATGCCTCACAATGTTTACTTCCTAATTCTAGTTGCCAATATCAACTTCTGATTCTTACAAAGCTAAACTATTTCAAGTGGGAATGCCAGCATGGAAACAATGAATAACCTGAGATTTTTCTAAGTGTATAACTGCTATTTAATTCCAATAAAAGTACTCAGAATTCATTACAGTGAATGCAAAATGAAATACAAGATATTCTAAGGGAAGAATTTTAACTTACAGCTCTTACCATTTTATTCTCATTCTGTTAAAGCACAACAGATAAATAACTTGATTCTTCCTACATAAACATGTGCAATTAGCTTATCATTAATAACTTGCATTGTTGTAACCAATGCAGTGAAAAATTAAAAGTTAATAATCCTAATTATGGGCATCCAGAACAAGGTAAATTAATTCCAAAATCTTATCACCCTCCCCCTCCAAAAAATCCTAAAATGCTGAAGTTGAGTTTTGTAATTAGAAAGTAAATCTTGAATCAGGGTTGTAAACATTGTGTTAGATGAGAGGCATTTTCTTGGCATATTGTAGCCAAGATAAACTTTTGTTATGATGCATAGGTATGTAAATAGACACCACATGAGATTTCTGTTGTTGGTATTCAGGTAGTAGAAATGACAAAATTGTTGTACTGTTGAATAGTTCATTGTTTAAGTTCCAGTGTTGTACAAAAATGTTCCAGCACCAAATCAAAAAACAAACAAAAAAAAAAAAAGGAAAAAAAAAAAGAAAAGCAACAGAATCCACACCACAGTAAGAAAACAAAGAGTTAAATAATGGAATTGTATGGAAAATATCTATAAATATATATAAAAAGTGCATATACTTATTTTTGTTGCAATGTACTTTTAGTTAGGATGTGAGTGTGTATGATTTATAACAATAAGGTGAGCCAAATAAAATAATAGCAGTCAAAACAAGTGGTAAATTGTGTGGCAAAATTTTTGTTTTTGTAATTCTTTTGGGCTGTGTTTGTTGGTCATGTTCATGAGAAATAATGGAAAAGAGTACCTCACATCTCTGCAGTCAATAAAAACTTTGAAGCTTTTAAGAGGTTACTTTCATTAATTGCCTTCCATATCCTGTCGCTTTTCTTACAGCCGACCCTAATAGAGGTGTAGATGTCATCAGGGATCTCAACAAGTAGAGGGAAAGAGTTTATGAGGCAGTTAGTGTTGTTTGATACATTTTTACTTTCTCTACTGCTTATCTATAATAATTAGAGGACGTAGTGTATTCCACCCAAAAATTTGATGTCGAGATTTCACCAGAAATAAACGTTTTGAGACTCCCTGAATCTAAAAAATTCTTTTTTAGAAAAAAAAAGTCTGCATGTGTATCTGAGCAGCATTATTCAATGATGAAAAGTGGATTAGTAAGTTATTTGCATGACAAATAAAATGTATATCTTGAATTTTCTGTGAATAGTCTATGAAGTCCTCATTCTCAATGTCTGTTGTATAACTAGTAAATTGTAAGAGATAGACAAAATTTACTACACAAAAATTATATATCTTGTTAAAACACATATTTTATGTAAAATAAAAATGTTTGTGGCATTTTGCATTTCCAATATATTCTTTGTTATCGGTTTGAATTTTAAGATATTTATACTTTTCTGAAAAGGTAAGTGACTATTTGTTTTTTCTCATGAAAAGAGCATAGAATTTCAAAGCAATGGATTTGTCTATCGCTTAAGCATGCAGTATTCCTCTTGTATCTACAATGAAATGTGTAATAAAATCAATTCTGCAAATTTCTATCTGGATTAACATGTAGTAAATAGAATAATAGGCTTTTGTAACAGTAGTTTATGGAAGAGTTTTTTTTTTCTCTCCTGAAATAAGAGATTAAAGAGTAAAATGCTATTATACTTTCATTCATTAGAATTACCTCTTAGAAGAAAAACATTTATATCCTTTATACCCAGCATACCATTTTTTTGTTTAAATTTAACAGAGCTGACCGACAAATTTGAAATACTTCTTCTTCTTCTTCTTCTTCTTCTTCTTCTTCTTCTTCTTCTTCTTCTTCTTCTTCTTCTTCTTCTTCTTCTTCAAAACTATTTTGATCAAAATTTATTTTGTTTTATTTATGGATGCTGTTTAACTACTATGGTTCTTAGCACCCCATTCTATATTGGGTGTGAAAGCCTGGAAATTTTGCTCAGAGGCCTCTATCAGGCTTGAGGTTTTTTTTCCCTAAATCTATGACACGGGACCACCGCCTTTACTTCCCTTCCGAAGGAAGCCATGCTAATGATTTTTACATCTGAAAAAAATTCATCGTCTTCTGCCGGGTTTGAACCTTTGATCTTGGGATTTGATCAGTGCTACACAGTGTCCTTGTCTTCATAAATTATTGGAAGGGCAGAAGTGCTTCACCTCCTTCAGATTGCTTTGATTTCTGTATATATTAAAATGAATGTCAACGACAAAAATGCTACTGTGTAACAATAACACAACCTATTCTATCCATTATCATTTATTTTCATAGCAAATTTATAAATTATTAATTTAAAAAAAAAAATCTTATGTGTTACATTCACATCACTTTCTCTATCCACTATCGTTTATTTTCATATAGCTTTTACAAACCATTCTTACAAAGGCTTATTTTTCTGCCTACTTTATGTTATCGAGATAAACCCTTGCAGAAGTTCTTTCATATTTCATTGTAAGTGCAAGGAGGATAGAAGAAATCAAATCAATAATAAGATATTTAAAAGCCAGTCGGTATATGGTGGCCTTAAAATTTCATGCTCTTTCCATGATTTTGTGAGAAACAAATGAATAGCTACAGCACTTTAACACTTCAGACAAAGTGTTGAAAAATTCAAAAGGATACCTATCTTGGAAATGACTGATGCCACATAAATAGTTATTTGAAATAAATTGGGTGTTTTAAAGAGGTTTTTCTTATGTAGATGTTTTTGTCTATTTCTTTTGGTTTACCCATTATACAAAATGCCTTTTGAATGAAGTGGGTTATGCCAAGAAAATTCATGAAATACATTTGATTTGTCATGTTTTTATCTTAAATATGTTATTTTAATTGAAAATCTTTGTGTCGCATCTTTGGAAGATACTGGACTTAAATACCAGCATTGGTATTTATCAGCCTTTTCGTTTTTGAGTTATGTTCATAGACACAAGCAGAGATCTTTACTAAAATTGTTTCTTTTTATTCAGGGGGGCCTCAAAAGATGTGTTTCCAGTGGAATCTAGACACAGAATTTTTTGAGGAATACAATGCTTCCTACTTAATGTAAGTATGTAGTATTGAATGAATGAATAAACTTTATTTGTACATTTTTTATACACAATCCTTTTTTACAATATTCCACTTGTAAACTAACTTAACCTATGTACAAATTTTCTTGCCAGTTATGTTCTACCTATACCATTGCCTGGCACCCTGGTCTTATGGCTCATCTGATCAGTCCTTGCTACCCTTAATCACTTATGATCCATCCTCTCCCTCCTCTGTTTGCCCTTCTACCTCTCTTATCTCTTACTTTTCTAATTCATTCCTCCTTTACTTTCCTTAAGAACTCCCCCATATTCTTATTTTTCTTTTCTTCTTTTCTTGTTAACATTTTAATTGCTACTATTTTTCCATCCATTTTTTCCCATTTTTCCTCCCATACTTTTTGTCTCCATTCTGCCAATTCCTTGCGTTCTGTCATATAATGCTCTGTGCTTTCACTACCTCCACATAGTTCATAAATTCTGCTTTTTCTGTCTCTTAGCCCTCTCAGGAACATTGATCCTGTTTTCATCCATGAAAATGCTTCTATTTCATCTCTATCACAATAATCCATACCCTTCTCTTCCCCATTTCCGTTTTACTAATCTATAGAACCCTAGAGATTTTTTATTCTCTAAGCTTCCCCAAATCTCATATCTTTCTATGTCCTCCACTCTGTTTCTTACTGTTATCTACAAGCCGTTGCTATTTCTTTCTCCTACTCTCCAAATATCTCCCATTCCTATCTTCTCAATAATTTTGTCTACCTCTGTCCACCAGCTATTTTTATTTTTCGTACTCTTGTTGTTCCATACGTATCTTTAAAGTTTCTCCTTCAGGCACCTAAACCAAAATTTCAATATCCTTTCCAGTATCACTTCCTTTCTTCTTGTTCTTCCTAATGCCACTAACGCTACTTCCCCTGGTGCTAATCTTGGTAATCTTTACAGCACGTTCTATAGCGCTGGTCTACCTAAATATGTAGTAGAGAAAATAAAAATGTAGTGTAAGGGTTACAAATGAACGCTAGTGAGCAGTAGTAAACCACATACTACAGTGTAATATAACAGGCAAAACTTACCTCTCAAGTTCAGCTTGTTGGTGAAGGGTAAGGAGGGTGGTGGCACCTTACTGGCTAGAGCAACAGCAGAGGAGACGTTGCCATGGAAACAGACCCCTCCAAAAAAAGGTTCACCATCACCAAAATGGAGCAGCTAACAATGGAAGCAATAGAACAAGTGACGTCAGATAATTGGCAACTGTGCTATCACATAGCAAGAGACTTGAAGAACAATGGGAAAAAGAAGGAATTTTAGACGAGTGCATAGATCAAATGATCATCTATATCAACGGTTCGTTTTCTTCCTCTTCTTCTATTAACAAAGAAACCGAGTCATCTCTTGGAGTCCCTCTGTCATCACCATGAACATGAGCAATTTAATTGTAGTAGTTGTGGTAGTGATAGTAGTAATTCACTAACTAGAAAGTAATTTGAGCTAAGTCGACCATATAATCCACCTCAGCACTCACCTACCAACCAGGGAAAACAATGAAAAAAACAAGGTGAAAGTGGCCGGCCCAATGGTAATGAAACCCTGCAACTACCGAATGCGAGCCTCACACGTTACCGCTCGGTCCTCAGTAATGGAGAACGTTGATAGCGGGATTTAAACCGCAAACCTCTAGTTCACGAGTTGAAAAGGTTATTCCTCTAATAATGTTACCTACATGATTGCTCACAAATGGTTTCCAATTGAACAGTAAGTACTTGGGGTACCTGGCTACCACCCCCAGCAGGAAGGGATGAAGTGAACTACAGAAGGCTACATGCCGCAGAGACACGCGGAAGTCCCCAGCAGTTCCCGGCTCAAAGACTCATCCCACCTCTGGAGCTCCCAGAGAGGACGATGAACGACCCGTCAACCGAGCAGCCCTCTAGCGTTCATGGGGAATACTCTTTCATTTGAGCAAGCACTCGCGTCACCTTCCGACACCGCCACCCTGTAACACGAAAAGGAAATCGTGACAGATAAGAAATCACTCCAGCATTCGCCTACCGACCTAGGAAAACCACGAAAAACCAAGGTCAGACTGGGCACGGAGACATCTCGCTCGGTAACTTAGCTATGTACAACAAACCGAGCGGGATGGCTCAGATTCGGGAGGTCGTGGGTTCGATTCCCGTAGCCGACCTTCGTGACCCATGTGTTTTTTCGGGGATTCCCCGGGTCGTCAGGCAAATGCTGGGAAGGATCATTCCATCCCCCGAATTTCCTGTCCCTCCATTTCATCTCCATCCTTATTTCACTTCACCTTTCACCTGCTTGGTTTCTTTCAGGGTTTTAAGTGTCGGTGGGAGGTCTCGACGCGTGCATGGAAAGGAAAAAGATGTTCTGAGGAAACTGGACTGCGAGCGGTCTCGGGCTCAGGGCCCTCCAGGAGATTGTAAGCCCACACGTGGGAGGAGAGCTGGCTTCACCAACCAGGAAGTTCATATCTGTAAATGGTAGGGCCCTACTCTCTGCCTATCGTGCCTCCTGGTCCGGCCGCCGTTTCCTCTCACCTCGTCCCTCCCTCCCGGGGGCGCCCCGTCAGGGGTCTAGGTACAAAAGATGAGCGTAGGTCGAGGTGTCCAGTCCTATCCTGTCCCATATACAACATGCGGAAGCAGCTTTCAGCTTATAAATGAATGATTAATTTCTGCTTTAAACTTTACATACAATTTATGCAATGTACCTACTTACAATGGAGTTGCTTATTATTTCTCTTCCGCTTATATTTAACATTCTTCACATGTTCAACCGGAAATTCTGAAGTCGAAAAATGTGATGTGTTACATTCACATGAGCTTCTCTAACTGCCATTCTACAAACTATTCTTACGAAAGCTTATTGCTGTCTCTATCTCGCACATAGTAGGTAGAAAAGGTATTGCATTCTACCAGAAATTTGGATACCGAGATTTCACCGGAAATACATGCTTTGAGGCTCCCTGAATAAATAAAAAAAGCATTTTTAGAAAAAGGTACGTGTGTGAACAGCATAACTCAAAAACGAAAAATCGGATAAATACCAAGCTTGGCATTTAGGTTCAATATCTTCCAAAGATACAACACAAAGTTTTTCAAGAAAATTTCTCACCCCCAGACTACCCTGTACATGGACAATTTTTCGAAATTTTTATTTTCCTAAAAATGACGTTAACGATTTTGATTGAAACTCCATATACACTGTGTGCAAAACCTAAGGACGAGATGGGTAAAGTAACATAACAAATTAACTATTTGGTGGAAGTAGATGAAGGTGCGGGAGCATGTTGTCAGAGGTCTCTCACACGTACACAGAAAGCTGGAGGTCACATGGCGTGAGTGTAGCGAGCCTATAGTGCCAAATGGGTCTGGTCCCGCAACACGGGGCAGTTGACGAAACAGGACAAGACGGTGTGTGGCAATTAGCGAGCTACTACGGTGCACTGTAGTGGTGTTCTTCATTGCAACATGCCCTGCAGACACCATTTGGATGACTTCACTCGGGGAAGAATCATCGGGAAACTGGAAGAAGGGCGAAGTGTGACGAGTATTGCTCAGGAGTTTGGAATTGCTCACAGCATTGTTTCACGTGCATGGGGAAGCTTCCAAACCACAGGCACTGCTGTCCCAAGGGGAGGTGGTGGTCGACCACGCTCAACTACAGCAGCAGATGACCGCTACATTGTGCAACAGGCAAGAAGGGATCCACGCCAAACAGCATGTGCAATTGCAACCACATTTAACAGGACAGCTAGGCACGCAATCTCACGATACACAGTAGCACGGCGACTACACAAAGGTGGTCTCTTTGCCCGACGGCCAGTACGCTGTGTTCCATTGACATCCGCACATCGGCGGCACCGTTTGCGATGGTCCCAAGAGCATCAAAATTGGAAAAACGAGGAATGGGGTCGCGTGCTCTTCTCGGATGAGAGCAGATACAGTCTAAGTAGTGATTCTCGACGTACCCTCATCTGGTGAGAGGTGGGAACACGTAATGAACCCAGGAACATTCTTGAACATGATCGTTTTGGTGGTCCGGGTGTTATGCTTTGGGGAGGCATAATGTTGCATGGGCGCACCGTCCTCCAAATCTTTGAACACGGTACGATCACTGGTAAACGTTGTTGTGATACTGTACTTCTCCCCCATGTCTTTTTAGAGGTTCAGTCGTCCCTGATTTTATTTTTATGGATGACAATGCGCGACCGCATCGAACAGCGCAGGTGGAGGATCTCTTGGAACGAGAGGATATTCGGTGAATGGACTGGCCTGTCCGTTCCCCCGATTTAAATTCCATCGAACAAGTGTGGGATGCTTTGGGGAGACGTATTGCAGCACATCCACATGCACCAACGACCATCCAACAGTTGTCAACAGCGCTGGTGGAGGAATGGAACGCCCTAACACAAGAACTGCTTACCAACCTTGTGGCCAGCATGGGAGCACGATGTAGAGCATGCATTGCTGTCCGTGGTGATCATACACCCTTTCAAGCACCATGTATCTGTTTCTGTAAATCTAGAGAGCCATCATATGTCGTATTGACTTTAGTGTAGCTTATGGTTTATGAATAAAAGTGGCATTTCTGTTCGTCTCATTGCATTTTTCGTTTAGTTGCCTACAGTAGCATACCGTAGCAGTTCCCTCTATGTATGATTCAAGTTTATCGAACTATGTTACTTGGCAGTGTCACAGCATGCGAAGATTACTTTCGTCCTTAGGTTTTGCACACCAGTGCATTAAGGATATTAACATTATAAACAATATGTATATTTTTAATTTTCTGGGAATAGCCTGTGAAGTCCACTTCATTTGGAAGAAATTTTGTATGATCTTGTATAACTGGTAAACGTTAAGCGATAGACTAAAACGTACTACATAAGAAAGTTAGATCTTTTTAGAACACAGTTTATTTCTAATAACTTTTTGTGGCATCAACCATTTCCGAGATAATCCGTTCTTAATGGTTCGAATTGTTCATTACTTAGCCATTCTTTTAAAGTCGTGTCAACACTCAGTTGTTTCTCGCGATTATATGGAAACTATGGAATTTTAAGGCCAGCATATAGCGTCCAGTTCTTAAACATTTGACTATCGCTGCATAATGTAGCTATTTCTGCAAAGGTTTGTTGGATTAAAATGTAGTGGATATAAAAATAACTTTCGGTAAAACAAGTCTGTATACCCAGTAACAAACGATAGAGGGTAGAGAAAGTCATGTGAAAATGCCACGTCAAAATGTTTTTTCTATCTACTTCATCATATTAATCGAGATTAACCTTCGCAGAAGTAGTTTCATTACTATTTAGTTGTTGGTTCAAGGGGATACAGAAAGCAGAATCGATAGCGTGTATTGTCATTGGATTCTCGATATAAAATATTTAGGTAGATACAATTATTGCTGTGCCATTAAATAATATAGGCTCCGCAACGTTGTATCATGATCGGTTGTGCTTCTTCACCGAGCGTTCAGGTCCACATTTTGCAGATTTGTTCCAATTACACTCCATTTGCCTTTCTTGGTTGGTAAGGTTTATCTGCACCGAGAGATAATTACTACTGGAACGAATATTCTCTTGCTCGCAACTCTTAACAAGTAACCGGTTCTTTCACAGCGTTATGCTTTATAAAATACTGTAAAATCTTATATTCGTTACATGAAATTGTCGCAGTAATCGGCTCGTGTTATCTTATTTGCTGGGCGCCTGTTATTGTTTTATTATTTTAAGATTTGGGTTCTTTGTCCTCCGGCTAGCTATTATTACTCAGTCGAGCAAATATCTCTAATCAGGGCGTGTAAACGGAAAGGAGTTGTTACTAAAAGATAACACTGATAAAAGAATTTATTTTCAATCTTTTATTGCCGTCACACTTAAGTAATAGTTCACATCTGTAATCTTTATACACGCCTGACTGAAACTGTTATATTTCCGAATGTAAATAATGTCGTATTAGTTGCCGCGTACTTCACATTTTGTAACTAACCTTACGACGCGAGAGATTCTTCCAAACTGTATGACGTTCACCTCACGAGAGATTCCTCAAGACTGCGCGACGTGTACCTCGTGAATGATTCTTTAGAACTGCGCGAAGTATCCAGCAATCCAGCAATCGAGAACAGGTCGCCCAGGTTCACCTGGGCGGAATATAATCGCCACAGTACCTAGCCGCGTATGCGGCTTTACCTGTGCGATATAGAAGGATAAAAAGAATGTACACAAGCTTTTGATTTATGTCTGTCTTGGGCGGGGTTTAGCTTACTGCGCTACCATTGGCTGGGTCTCGGTGTCCCCTCATGGGCGGACTAGCGACCACGTGGTGACCAAGCCCAATGCTGCTTAACTTGGGCGACCGCTTGTGTGGTCGTCAAGTTAAGCAGGCCGGCATGGCAGCAAAGCAAGATGGGAATGTAGGTAATGGGATGGGGGTACTCAAGTTGGCGGCAGGGCGGATCGCTGCTAAATGGTCACTCATCCAGCTAGCGGCCGGGCCCAATGCTGCTTAACTTGGGGAAGTTTGTAATTTTTTTTTTTTTTTTTAGTGGTGTGGCCCCTCCTCCGCCACACCAGGTGACGATCATCCGAAAGGGATCTACATCGTCTCCCCTACCATGCACTAACTACACTACAGTGATGGAAGGGAATCGAAGGTAAGGTGGTTTCCGGTACCGCTGAAGCAAACCGGAGGTTGGTGGGTGATTACTACAAAGACGCCTGCATACAAGGGAGTATGCAAATGATGACTCGAGAATTTATACTCCTTCACCCCGAATTGCCTAAACATTATAATAGAGCTGCTATTGGTTACCAAATCGCGCCAACATTAGCGTCTGTTTTGTCAGCCAATCACAAGTACTAACACATATGCTCTAGGGAAGATATTCCCTCAATTTCTAAAGAAAGGCACGCTACCCTGACGTCATTTGTTTGTCTCTTCTTAGTGATAAACAACTCACCCCATCGGTTCATTGTTACCCACTTCTATTGTAAGTTTCAGTGAGGCCGTGTAAACTTATTTCCTAACAATGCTTATGGCTAACAAACATCTAAAATCATTGTCATACAATAATGTTAATTTACACTACAATCACTCTGGCATTCACAGTGTCGTGATATAAAATACTGCCTCAAAATCAAGAATATTACTGTCGATATTCTTTCGTTTTTCAAATGTGTGTGCAATTTCGGCTTGTTTAAATTATTATATGCTTCAAATTAATATTTTCTCACAGAATAAACCAATAACTTGGCATAAATTTTGTTTTTATACCGAGAGATTTGGCTTTGTGGTAATGTGAGAAGCTCGCATTCGGTTTGATTCCCGTCGACCACTCACTGTGCCCTTGGGTTTCTCGTGAGAAGTCGCTGGTCGGTAGGCGAATACCGCGATTTCCTGTCCATCAATTTTCTTTCATTCCGTTTCCTTATTATATTTCAGGTGTGCTTCTGTGTTTCGTTGCGTTTAGCGGTACCGGAAGCAGATGGCGCGGATGTTTGCTGCATCGAAAGAGTATTCTATGTGAATTCAAGGGAGCTCGTTGGTTGAACGGGTCGTTCATCGCCCTCTCCTTGGGCAGCTCCAGTTGCGGGATGGATCTTCGAGCCAGGAACTGTTACGGACTTCCGCGCGTTTTTGTGGCATATAGGCTCCTGTAGTTGCTTCATTTCATCCCTTCCTCCTCGGGGGTGATAGTCACAATAGATCTACCGTAGGTCGCAGTCCGCGAGGTGTCCCCTCCGTTGCATAACCTATTGTGGTTTTATGGACGAATTTGAACAGCAATGGTAAACAAAAATTTCATGTCATACATTCACATGACCTTCTCTACCCTCTATCTTTATTAGTGTATGTACAAACTATTCTTACTATTTTTCTATCTGCTTCGTTTTAATTGGCACAAACATTTGCAGAAATAGGCATTACACATTTCGTTATAGATATAGAGGGAACAGCGAGTCAAATGTTTTAGGGCCGGTTTCACAGTTCAGGCTTAAATCGAACCTTTACTAAGCTACGGACGCAGCTTAAATAAAACTTAAGCTTTGGTTAAAGCTTTGCGAGTTTCACAGTAGAGCAACCACGTTTGGCTTTACTGAGCTGAACATCTCCTCGGAACTTTAAAGTTGGTAACGCTTGCCAATGCGCATCGAGCGAATTCCCATCATTTGTTTATGGCGGCGCTGTTCCTGAAAGTAAGGTTTTATAGGTTATTCAGATACACACATTAAGATGACAGAAAAATCAGAGCCAAAACGTAATGCTAACTTCACTTTTCAAGATGTTAGCATTCTGTTAGAAATTGTAAAACAGTATAAACACATAATAGAGTGCAAGCAATCTGATAAAGTACTGTGGAGCAAGAGGAACCAAACGTGGGGGAAAATTGTGGAGTTATTCAATGCAAAGAGCGGAATAATATACAGAGATGCTACCGTGTTAAAGAAGAAATATGACAATTTGAAGAAAGTTACAAAAAAGAAATACGCCGACGAGAAATGTGCTATTCGGGGTACATGTGGAGGTCCAGCTGTGCCATCGTTAATTACGCCAATCGTCGAGGAAGTAAAGGAATTAATTGGTGTCCAAATTGATGGATATGAAGCAATTTTCACAACCCTGCATGCTGTAGATTTTCAGACGCCGGAAAAATCTCCAGCTGCAATTAGCATGCTTCCACTTGCATATAACCTCAACGAAAAACAATGCATCGCTTCTGACGAGAGGGCTTTGTTCCTGAAATATAAAGTAATAATACCTTATGAGCAATAAATTATATTATAAAGGTGTAAGAATAAATTTAATATTAAGTTTTACTTACCAGTCTGTTTTATGTTTAATTGCATCATCAATAATCTCTAGTACCATCATCGCAGACTGTTTACTTAACCGAAACCTCTCGTAGAATTCTCGGTCATTCCGTATGTGGAAATGATTCGGATGCACTTTAGGCCGTATTCTGTTGTGGATATGGTTTAAAATAGTTTGCATTTCCTCGTCACTAAAATCGTCGTCTTCAGATAACATGGCGACACCTTAACTTAAACCGCAGTTCAGTACGGTTTAAGTCGAGTCCCGTATAATCTCGGCTTAGCGCTTGAACTACGCACTGTAAAACTCAGCTGTAGCTTAACTCTCTGGATAAGCCCGATTCGAAGTTTAAGCTTATACTGTGAAACCGGGCCTTAAGGGGCCCCAGAACCAGGGCAGAGCACCGCACGCAGGCCAGTGGGCCCATTGTGCTTCCAACGTGATCCCTGGGATGGAAGGATGAGGGAAGAGACCCGTAGGGCTACCAGATCCGGATGCCGACGGGCGCAAGTATGAACGGGGTCCCTAAAGTTTCCAGATGGAACGCATCCGACGCTGCATGTCTCTTCCCACAAGCCACCAACCTCCAGGGTCCCCCGGAACGAGTCCGACGCTGAGGAGAGAACTGAGCGGTACCGCAGCCCCACCAATAAACCTTTACAGAGCGCAAGCCACCGTCCAGCCGCAACCCGCCGAACACCGTCGCCTGGTCCTACAACCCTGAAACAGATTACAACGAAGATTATGGGTACAGGAAATGAGAGGAAGGAGAGTCGTGATAGAAAATGAACTACCTAGCTCCCGTGAAAACTACGAAAAACCCGTAGTCCAGAGTGGGCGGTCGCCGGGGAACGATCCCGGACCTCCCGAATGCGGGCCACAGACGTAACCGCCTGAGCCAAGTCTTAATATTTTAGAACTGGATGCTATATGCTGGCCTTAAAATTCCATACTGTTTCCATGACGTTCGCGAGAAACAACTGAATGTTGAAAGGACTTTAAAAGAATGACCAAGTAATGAACAATTCGAACCTTTAATAACGGATATCTGCGAAATTGCTTATGCCACAAAAAACTTATTGGAAATAAATTGTATGTTTTAAAGCGATCTACATTTTATTTTTTTTTTTTTTTTTTGTGGGGGGGTAGTACATCTTCGTCTATCGCTTAATGTTTACCAGTTATACAAGACTATACAAAATTCTTTCCGAACGGAGACGAATTCACAGGCTATTCAAGATATACATTTCATTTGTCTGTTATCGAAAATATCTTTAATGTGTGGTATTTTAATCAAAATCCTTAGAGCCATTTTTTAGAAAATAAGAAATTTCGAAAAAATGTTACATGTAAAGAGCAGCTTGGGGTGTGGAATTATCTTGAAAATATTCGTATCGCTACTTTGGAGGATACTTTAAATACCAAGTTTGGTATTTATCCTACTTTTGGATTTTGAGTTATGCTTTTCACACATACACACACAGGTACCTTTTTCTAAAAGCCTTTATTTTTTTTTATTCAGGGGCCTCAAAACTTGTATTTCCGGTGAAGTCTCGATATGAAATGTTTGGGTAGAATGCAATACTTTCTCTGCCTAATAGGTAGAGAAAGTGAAAATACTATTGGAATCTTAGGATCGGAACGTGACAAAACAGCCGAGATCGTTAGAGGACCGATCAAGGAGATACCAAAGTAGCTTAAAGAGGACAACGGCGAGCTATAAACATCAGAATGAGAATGTGGTGTAATGAATTTAAAGGGTAGAGGGAGGCGAATGGAAGAAAAATTGTTTAAAGGTGTATTAAGGAGCAAGTGGACAGATATAAAGTTTGTAACTTTTTATTTCCAAACTTAAGCTTTTACACCCAAAAAAAAATGACGCCGCAAACATCATTCGATTATTATTTAGTATTTACATATTAAGCTTGCATGTCGATTTACAATATTATGGCCATGTTGATGTGGATGAGCTCTACTTATATGCATGTTAACTTTTCGGAAATGCTGACCGCAATATGGACAAGAAACTTTGTGTTTAGGAAAACCTTCCGAATTAGTTTGATTTAGTGGTATTAGATCCTTCAAAGTATTATTATCATCAGTGGTATCTCCATCTGCATCACGACTTGTTAAAACTGCTTGCTGTTTACCATCCGAAGCCACATCGATAGAGGGCGAAAGAACATCACACGTTGAAAGTTTATCGAGGTGGTTATTTTGAGTAGATGAAATGTGAGTATTACTATTGATTATAGTATTTGCATTATCTATAATATCGGACTCCTGAGAATAATTATGACATCTAGCGATATGAATATTTATACCTCTTCTTGTGAATTTATTTCCACATATGTTACAGTTAATATTATCTGATTTATTTTCCGAAGTAGTAGAGGGTATTTCAGTGGAAGTGGAATACATCACATCATTGTTGACGAACCAAATTATTTATATAAAGTTTAAAATTATATAAAACTAAGAAAATAATACCGTATAGGTCATCAATGGGTTCTTATGTGTAATAGCTACAAATTTCCTGAGCAATATGAAACGAAAATAAACTTTCTTTTTTACTCACAGGATACTATAGAATTTTTCAAAATAATATTCTTGTTGCTTCTTTAGGCGGAATAGTTTTAGCAAACACTAGAAAATATCCATAAACACTGTTTATCACACTACACAAATATTATATAAACAAAATATACACGGATGGCTCGCACACAAAATGCTGCTGTTTACAGTAATTAGCTACTGAATTTAGAAGTTTTAGGTTTGAATTTAGTTTTTGTTTTCACTGAAAGCTTTTCATTTTTCAGTTTGCAATAATTATTCAAAAAATTTTAGTAGGTACCCTAAAGCACATAAATGGCCATGATGTAACAATTCAGCGTGTAACACTTCAACATCAGTGTTTTATACTTGAATAATATTAAGCATGGTTTAAAACAGATCTGCCATTGGGTGTTAAACTAAATCGGTAGGAATCTTTATAGCCTCCATGAATTTTATTAATGCCCAAAAAAAGTATGGTTTTATGCGGTTTTCAATATAATGCTTGAGAAGAGACAGGTTGAAAGAGAGAAAGTGGGAGCTGGATAGAGAAGAAGTCTCGAATTAACACACCTTTAGCGGAGCTAGATTCTACTAGTTTCAATTTAAATTGTAACTACAATTGGCGCCACAAAATTTACAATGCTTCCGTCCGATGCAGTCCGATGGCTCTGTATCATTCTGTACTTCTGTAGTACCACAGAACAGCAAAGTTGTAGTACAAAGATCGGTTGGCTAACCTGAAGAGAGCTCAATTAATGTAATAAAAAAGAAAGGGAAGGGGCGGTGTGTTATTGGCGTAGAATAGGTTAACCTCCGGTTATGTTGAAAGGGCAATTTTATAACGAAACTTTGACATTTAGGAGCTGATGGAAAATTATGTTCACGTTTGGATAGAATGTAGGATGTGTTAAAGACTGTGATTTCAACAACACGGAATCTCATCCCCTCTTAAATATGGTACACGAGAGTTAGGTAAGTATTAGCAAACCTATTCTGACAGCGGAGCTGTTATGCAGAATGTGTGAGGTTATGATCAACCAATTTTTCTTTTAAATAGCATTTATGACGTGTTTCCTGTGTGATAGCACTGAAATATGACAGCAGCGTGCATGTTTGATAATGTGCTGATTGTAACCCTCAGCATGGGCTCCAAGATAAATTTCTGCAAGAAGCAGGAAAAGGCGTAAATGCCACATAATCAGTGAATGAACTACGGTATTAGGAAACGTATATAACCACCGCTATTGAAGTGAGCTAAATCAGCTTTAGAAATTGGTTCTAAGTTCGCATGGATTTAACTTTGTACCCGTGTTTCTTTTAATGTGTTCTCTGAGTTGTTTAAACAACAGAGTTATAGAGTTGTTTCTCATGAGTGATCCCATAGCCTTGAAGTAAGGTTATGTTACTCACATAAGAACTTTGGAAGATTGTAAGCTACAATTTTTAATTTCAGGGCAATTATGCGATGAAGTTTGCACGACAGGTGGGTTGGGTGCGTGCACTGATCGCACTATTGGTGGTATGGCTGGTGTTCGTAGCCTCTCTGATGGTTCGGTCTCCTTCAGCCACAGAGCCTGATCCTCGAACTAATCTCCGCTTGACTCGTGCATTCCGTGATCTGGAGGTACTTAAGAAACAGCAGACAGAGCTCCGTAGCCTTTTTGGTGATATTAATGTCGCGTAAGTATTATCCGTTCCAGGATGGGAATTTAACCATTTTGAATTCTAGTTTAATTATTTTCTGGTTTTCATAATGAGCACTACAGAGGATCGAGCCCAGAGAATAATTTTTTATTTTGCCATTAGCAGTATTACACATTACACTGGGTGTATCCTAAGGTTAAGCATAATTGCATGTTAGCCCTGTATCTGTTTGTTTGGTTCCAATTGAGCAAAATCTAGGAACATTGAATACACACACAGTATGTGGACATTCTGGTTTAATTTGGTCTTCAACAGCAATGGAAGTGATGTCTTATATGTCCTACAGATGTCACTCTGTCATCCTCTAGCTCTAACACAATGCTGGCAACATATGAATAACTAATGCTTCCAAAGCCTGTAAGATACTGCCAACTCTCTCGGTTTTACATTTCTAATTCACGGAAGGTTAGCCTTAGGTTAGGTTTTTTTTTTTTTATATAAGCTGAGGTTTCTGAATTCGCGGAAGGTTGAACTGTAACTTTTCAATACCTAAGTGGTCTCTTACAATGCAATTATGCTATTTTCGCATCTTGTGCATACCATTTTGTTTTTTATTATCCACTGTTGCTCTGAATGCATTGCGTTTTTGTCAGCGGCAATACAAAATAATGAAGAAGAAGAAGTAGTAATAACACATCGCTTATTTCATGGATTTCACTTTTTATTTAGGTTGGCATTTCCCATTGCGCATGTGTATTAGCAGGAAGATGGCTACATTTGTTGTGTTCATACTGCAATTTTCCTATAAAAGTTAAACACCTAAAAAGGGCGGGCAGGTGGGCACTAGCTATTGACGAGATCACATCTACTTCTAAATTCACTCTTAAGGTAATTTATTCCCTTTCCTTTTGCTTTTATATGCGTTTTCAATGAAGACCACCTTAATTCAGAATTGCCGTACCAATCATAGGCTTTAAAATATTTGAATAGTGCATATATAATCTGGATTTTAAGCCAAAATTTGACTGGAATGCTATTTTATGAGTTTACTTATTAAAGCGAAGGCAGAACAATGCAAGAAACCACAGTCAGTAATCTGACCATGTTATACTGGTAAATTTTAAAGAACTGTTAACTGCCTTAAGTAACTAGCTGCTATTTAACAAATTTTGCAAAAATAAAAACATGCCCTTCCAGCGCATGTTAAAATAGAGAAAGAGGAACAATTGTAGCTCGCTTACGTTGCAGGTGTGATACATGTTTTGAAGCCACAGAATCCAAAAGCAAAAAGCATTTTAGGAAAAGGTACATATATTTCTGTGAACAGCTTTATGCAGTTATACTCAACGAAAAGTTTCAACAATATCATACTTGGTATTTAAGTTCAATATCTTCCATAGATATAACATGAGGGTTTTCAAAAATATCCCCTAAAGTATCCTCCAGATAGATAATTTTCTGTTTCTTCTTTCTTTTCTTTCTTATTTTCTCAAAAGTGACTAACGATTTTGATTAAAATACGTATTTTCATGACAAATGAGCTCTGAAAATGAAAAAATCTGTAAGATTCCAACTTATTTTTTTGAACACACCTCATGTATTTTATATATATATAATTTTTTTTTGGCATTAGCCATTTCTAAGATATTTTTTGTTATTGATTTAATTTTCAATTTTTTTTTTTTCAAGTGCTAGTTTTTTTTTTCATGTCATGCGAGGAACATAGATTTTCAAAACCATTACCGTTTTTAAAAGATTTGGCTTTCACTTCAGCCTACTGTTTCCCTCTTGTACCTCCAAGGAAATGTGTAAAAAAATAATTTCTGGACAGGTAGAATCGGACTGAAAAATTCAATGACATAGCCATGTTTTTACCACAGATCTTTGGCTTTCCATGTTGTTGCTCTAACCAGCTGAGCTACCATGGCAACATGCTGTCACAACACTAAGTTCCCCAACTGACGTATACTTTTCCCAGTAAATCACAATATGATTCTCAAATTCATTTAGAGATAGAATACTCCAGTGATGACACAATCTGGTAACTACTTAAAGAAGCAGGCTGTATGGAAGTATAACAATAGTTTGTAGAAGAGTGGGTAGTGAAAGTCGTGTAAATGTAATACATAAGATATTTTTAATCTGTGTAGCCCTCTTTAACTTCTTTGTTCATATTGGTAGCTTTGGTTATACTAGAAACAAGATCTTCTTAAGTAGACCTTATCTAGCTTTTTTAACATTGGGTTTAATTATTTTGGTAATGTTGCTCCTAAGGTCGACATGTCATGACGGATGATGTAAATGCGCAATGTCAGGTACCAACTGTTAAACGAAAAAAATGCTGCCGCGTTTGTAAAAATGGAAACAGTTTGGTATTGTTGCAAACTGCTATACGCTGTCGTAATATAAATGTGCAAAATAGGGAATAAATGCAATAAAACTGAATACTAACTGCAAAGCAGTAAAGAATATTATTGTCTAATGCTTGGCATTTAGTAATGAAGGCATTAGTGCTCATGTACTAGTAAACAAATGTAATACAACTGCATAATTACCATGTAGCAGTAATTACGACAGTGTAAGTAAGACGACGTGCCAACCACCGCATTGCTAGCTCTTCTGCAAGATGTTCTATGTCCCAATTTTCCATTAGGACAGCGTGATTATTTAAGATCAACGATGTGTAAGTTGTCCATGTTGATTGTTGACTGCTGAATAATCGCACCAGGATACATAACCAATTCAATAAATCACGCCAGAATACATAATTGGAAGTGCTTAAACAACTTTGGGGCATTTAAAAGGCCAACTCCCACACATTCACAGAATTTTAACAATGTCTTTTTCTACAGGTTAGCCTGCCTGGCATTGCGCGGCACTGACCATGACATATCAACCTCTGGAGCAACATTACCATTATTTTTACATTAAATGCTCACATTCCTACTTCCAGAGGCTGTGAAGGGTACAGAATAATTGTAACTAATTAAAGATACTTCCATAGCCACCCTTGCCTTAGCTGGGAATTGAAACCAGCACCTCTAGATTTGAAAGCCAGAAAACTAACCACAGAGGCAGTTTCTATAAGCAACTCTTTACTTTTTCTTCTACCCAAAAATTTGATACCAATGACGTCATGGAAATACATGTTTTCAGGCTCCCTGAATCAAAAAAATTAGAAGAAAAAAAAGCTACTTGTGTGTATGTAAATAGCACATTACAAATACGAAAAGTTTGTTAAATACCAAACTTGGTGTTCAGGTTCAGCATCTTAGGATGTGGCACAAAAATTTTTAAGAAAATCCCTCTCATCCCAAACTACCCTTTACATGGAAAAATTGTCATCATTTTTTTATTTTCTCAAAAACGACTGTAACAGTTATTATTTTGTAGTGGATTATGTGTTAGTAGTTCGAAGATGCTTCATGTTTATCTGCACCACGTATGGAAGCCAATTTGTCGCGGTCACTTCGTGTTATCTTTTGCTGGGCGCCTATTATTGTATTACTACTTTGAATGTTGGGTTCATTGTCCTCCGGCTAGCTATTATTATTATTCAGTCGAGCACATCTCTTGATCAAGGTGTGTAAACGCAAAGGATTTGTTACTCAAAGATAACACTGATAAAAGAATTTGTTTTTACACTTTTATTACCATCACAATTAATTAAGTTCACATATTGACTCGTGATACACGCCAGACTGAAACTGTTATATTTTCTAATATCACTATAATCACTTATTTACTGCACATTATTAATTCGCGTGTTTCACATTTATAACAAACTTTAAGATGCGAGAGATTCTGTAGAATTGCATAACGTGTACTTTATGTATGCTTCCGTTGAACTACGCGACGTATAACTCACGAATACTTATGTTGAACTGATCGACGTATTACACGCGAATGCTTCTGTTGGACTGAGTGACGTGTAATGCACAAATGTTACTGTTGGACTGGACAATACTTGCCTCTGACTTTAGCTTTTTATACTCCCACACCCCGATATGCTTAAAGATTATAACAGAGCTGCTATTGGTTAATAAAGTGCGCCAACATTAGCGTCTGTTTTTATATCCAATCAAAAATTACGAAAACATATGCTCTAGGGAAAATATTCCCGCTATTTCTAAGAAAAACGCGCCAATCTGACGTCATTTGTTTGTCTCTTCTAATTAATATTCAACTCCCCCCTCGCACATTGTTATCCGCTCCTATTGTCAGTTTCAGTGAGGTTGTGTAAACTTATTTCCTAACAATGCATATAATTAACAAACATCTCAAATCAATGTCATACAATAATGCTTATTTACACTACAATCACTCTGGCATTTACATTATTTGATACAAATTACTGCCACAATTTATCATGCAAATATCGATAAATAAAATATATATGGCAAATTTTCTTAGAATAGCCTGTAAAGTCCTCTTCATCCTGAATGACTTTTGTGCAATTGGTAAACCATAAGAGATAGACAAAATCGTACGACAGAAAAAATGTGGATCTTGTTAAAGCACACAATATACGTCAAGTAAAAATTTTTGTGGGATTAAGCATTTCCGAATTATTCTTTGTTATTGATTTGAATTTTTGAACACTTATACTTTTTCTTCAAGTGGTAAGTCACTGTTCGTTTTTTATTGTGGTTATGCAAAGAGCATGGAATTTAAAAGCTAGTGACACACTTTTTAAAAATCTGACTATCGCTTTAGCCTGCTCTATTTTTCTTGTGCCTGCAATGAAATGTGTAATGAAAGTTTATTTTGATTAGCTTGAACTAGATAGAAGAATAAGCTTTGTTATGAACAGTTTGTAGAAGAGTTATTAGAGAAAGTCAACACGAGATACCCTCTTACTTTACTCTGCATGTCAGTAACATGTGCTTCTAGTCTTCACTCATTAGCTGCTGGATGCACAACTGCTTATTTTAGTAGAAGTAAGTTCCATATTTAAATCAATAGTTTTCCTCGTACGTTCAAAGGAAGTAAAGAAGAATATATTTTTTTTGCAAGTGCGCACAAGAAATAAGTACATTGATATACTGATTCATCTGTATATTAATGCCACAGTGTTTAAGTATGAGGTCTGTTCAAAATATTCCAGAACTTTGTCCACAACATTTTACTACGCTTAGCTTTTACTTATTGTGCATGATCTCCTTTGAAATACTCTCCTCCACAATTGACACACCGCTGCCAATGCTGTTTCCACTTCCGGAAGCAGTCGTGGTACATCTCTTTCTGGATCACACGAAGCACCATCTGCGAATTTTCTTTTATCTCGTCTATTGTTGCAAATCTTCGTCCTTTCAACGGGGTTTTCAACTTTGGAAATAAAAAAAAAGTCCACAGTTGCCAGGTCTGGAGAGTATGAGACAGCACAGTGATATCGTTTTTTGTGCAATAGTCGCGCACCAACAGGGATGAATGTGCGGGTGCGTTATCGTGATGAAAGAGCCATGAATTGTCTTGCTACATTTCAGGCCGTTTCCTTCTCACATTTTCTTGCAGGCGTCGCAACATGTCCCGATAGTCAGTCTTTGATTGACATGCACAATTTCGTTGACGTTCCTCACATGAGCGCCGTCGGTAGATGTCGAAGGGCATCCTGAATGAGGGTCATCTTTACCTTCCATTCGGTCATTTTTAAACAGCGTGAACCATTCATAACACCGAGTATGGCTTAAGCACTCATCACCGAAGGCTTCACGCATCATTTGGTGTGTCTCTGTAAAGGTTTTCTTGAGTTTCACCAAAAATTTAATGCAGACGTGTCGCTCCTCTAACTCTGCCATCTTGAAATTTGCAAACTGTGAGACACAACGTTCTACTCAATACAGCACTGAACAATAACTAACAGACATAGAATAATGAAATTTCCGCCAGATACACATTAAACATAGGCATCTGCAGGAATGTCAACTGCATTTTGCTCCAATACTGGGTTCCTGTTGAACTTTCTGTAGACGTGGTGAACCTGGGTGACGCCATTCATTCGACTGACGCTTCAATTCCGGCTCATAAGCTGGTGCCCACGTCTCATCAATGGCGACAATACGCTGCAGAAATGCATCTCCTTCGTTGTGGTATCTGTCCAGGTGGATGCCAGCCAGTGCATACTGGTGCCATTTCTGTACCTCAGTGAGTCGATGTGGAACCCAACGGGACGCAATTTTCCTCAAGTGAAGACATTTCGTCAGGATATGCCACACAGGACTGAGACCAACCTCTACGGATAACTCCCAGACAGTCCATCGATGGTCCATGGCAACGAGACCACTCACGATGTCAATCTGATCTTGCGGAATGGACGGCCGACCTGTGCGGTGCAAATCCGCAGTCTCAGTCCGACCTGCACGAAATGCCTTGACCCATCGTGCAACCGTCCTGTATGGCAATGCATTCCTGCCACAGTCTTCACGTAATCCTCGATAACATGCTGATGCATTTTTGCCACGGGCAACCTCGATTTTAATCCACGAACGCTGATCACCTTTGGTAAACATGCTTTAGAGCGGTGCACTTGACACTGTTCACTTCAACGTACACAGCAACAACACACACTCAACTGGCAGCCCGACCAATGCACACCACACATCGACACTAGTCACCTGATCGCTCCCATATCCTATTGGCTCATACCCGCTCTCCTGTGAATGTGGGGACCATGTTGCCACTACTTTCTTTACAGCCCTCATACATTTCCATAACCCAAGCTTTGAATTATTTTCTGCACTGCACTGTGTCGTATTATAAGTTTTGTTATGATTTCATTCACAGTGATGCATCTGTCTTCTCTAATAATTCGTCAACTTTCCTTGTTGCATACCATGGAGGTAGTTTGAGGCCAACCACTATGGGTCATGTTCCCATCTTTGAATTTTTTTCAACCATCTCCTAACACTGCTGGTGCCCATGCAGATTTTTCCTATTTTATAAGGAATTCAAAGACAACACGCTGTCGAAATGAAACACCATTGTCAACCATTTTGCAAATATTGTCTGTGGTCACATGATAGAAGCTAATGACATCACAGTGTGTCAACACATAGTGTAAGGTCTGTAGATTATGATAATGCAGTCATTTTTATTACGTTGTTAGAATTAAGGTTGTAACAAAGGGTTGCTCAAAACTTTCAGTACGATGCACATAGATGCTTTGCCCACAACAGCTGCTGCAAAGCTGCATTGCTTTAGAAAGCTTGTAGAATATTGCAAATATGTGAAATAACATGCTGTCAGATTTTAGCACAAGAGTAGAATTGTAAATGTTAATTTATATTTGCAGAGATCCTTCATTAAAGCAAGACCAGCGAGATGCAGTGTTCCAGGATTTACAGGAAAAGCTACGAAAGGCAGAGAAGCTTTTGGAGCAGACGCATGATAACAACCGGTTCACTGGTGTTGGTAGGTTAATGTGTCTTATTATTTTTTATTGATCTTCACAACACATAGTATGTGAGTATGTTTCTGTGGAATAAATGAATCAAAATACACTCAAAGCATAATAACAAATATTTTTCAAATTTACTTGCACTTTTTGAAGCTCTTCACACTCAATTCTAGTGTAAAGCTGAGAAATAATTTTTTATTTAATAGCTTTTTACTTTTTCTACTACTTACCTTAGTAAGTATAGGAAGTATTGCACTCCACCCAAAGTTTTAATACCAAGATTTCACCAGAAATACATGTCTTGAAGCTCTCTGGATAAAAAGCAAAAGCAAGAAGGTGCATGTGTGTGGTGCATGTACTTAATAAAATGTTTTGTAGCATTGACTGTTTCCAAGATATTCTTTGTTATTGCATTGAATTTTCAAATACTTATATTTTTTTTCAAGTGGTAGCCACTATTTATTTTTACTTTCTCTACTAAGTATAATAAGTAGGGAAAGTATTGCATTCCACCCAAAATTACTATACAAAAATTTCAACAGAAATATATGCTTTGAGACTCACTGAATAAAAAAAAAGGCATTTTTAGAAAATGGTCCATGTGTGTGTCTGTGAACAGCATAATTTAAAAACAAAGCAACGTGAAGATTTTCAAGAAAATCCCCCGCCTTCCAATTACACTTTAACTTAGCATGGCTTCCTTCGGAAGGAAAGTAAAGCCAAGTAGTCTCATGTCCTAGATTTATGGCACATAAAAGAACCTCAAGCCTGATAAAGAGGCATCTGAGCAAAATCTACAGTCTTTCACGCCCAGTATAGAATCTGACATTAAGAACCATAGTAGTTAGGAGCATCCATAAATTACCCCCCCCCCAAAGCCTAATACATTCACATGATCTTCTCTACCCTCTGTCGTTTATTAGTGGGTACACAAATTATTCTTACTCAAGCTTATTTTTATATCTATTACATTTTAACCCAAATAAGCCTTTGCAGAAATAGCTATATTGCACATTTCGTTATAGATGCAAAGGGAACAGCGACAGTAACATGTTTAAGAACTGGACTCTATATGGTGGTGTTAAAACTACATACTGTTTCCGTGCAGTGGTGAGAAACAACTGAATGTTGAAAGGACTTTAAGAGAATGACCAAGAAATTAACAATTTGAACCTTTAATAATGGTTATATCAGAAAGGGCTTATGCCAGAGAAATATGTTTTTTTAAATAAATTCTGTGTTTTAAAGAGATCTACTTATTTTGTGTAGTGTGTTTTCATCAATTGTCTAATATTTATCAGTTATACAAGATTATAAAAACTGTATCCGAGTGAAATGGACTTCACAGGCTGTTACCAGAAAATTCATAATATACATTTTATTTGACATGTAAATATCTTTAATACAAGGGGCACTATTTATATTTTGGGCCTAATAATTAAAGCAAAGTAATTTCTGATTGAAAACTGCTTTATTGTTTTTCGAAATATTCTCCTTTATGATCAATACATTTTTGCATCCATTTGAACCATTTGTCAAAGCATTTATTCCAGTCTTCTTGAGACACCTCCAAAACATGGTTTTTGAAGGCATCAACGGCTTCTTCTGCCAATGAAAATCATTGTCCATGCAATTTATTCTTGATGTTCGGGAACAAAAGAAGTCATTGGGTGCCAAATCAGTACTGTATGGTGGATGACCCATCAATTCTATTTTTTGAGCCTTCAAATACTCTGTTGTTAGACGAGATGTGTGTGCGCTCGCATTGTCTTGATGAAGAACGATCCTACGGTTCTTGTTGGTTTTCCTTACTTCACCGAAGACTTCTGGCAAACAAATGGTTGTTTACCATTTGGCATTGACCATTTTACGTTCCTCTAAAGGCACTGTTGCCACATGGCCAGTTTTGCTGAAAAAGCAGGCGGCCATTTGCTTCGAAGTGCTTCGAGTGCGAACAACTTTTGTTGGATTTGCTTCATCTTGAAACACCCATACAGTCGACTGCTGTTTATGTTCCGGCTCATACGCATAGATGCATGATTCGTCACCTGTTACAATCTTATATATGTTTTTTGAGGCACCGCCATTGTATTTCTTGAGCATTTTTGTACACCACTCGACACGAGCATCTTTTTGAGATTGCGTCAAATTATGTGGGATCCAATGAGAGCAAATCTTTTTCACGGCTAAATAATCGTGCAATATTTTATATATGCTGCTGGAACTAATGCCTAGGGTTGCCTCAATCTCGCAATATGTCGCATGACGATCTTTCATTATTAGTTTTTGCACAGCATCAATGTTTTCTGGCACAACAACTGATTTTGGACAAACTTCATCATTGAGCGAACGGCAGCCACGATTAAATTCGTTATACCAGCGTTTCACAGTGGCAAAGGATGGAGCTTCGTCGCCAAATGTGGAAGTTAGTTGATCGATGCACTCTTGTCTTGATAATCCACATCGAAAGTCGTCATAAATCATTGCATGAACATTTTCACGAGTTAATTCCATGTTTTTGTTGATACACAATTTTCAAGTTAGTGTAAACAAAACAAATGACGCTGCATTGACAAAATGTTTGAAGTAGATTATGGTCAAAAATGTCAAACCTTCCATTGGAAACGTGAGATAGCACCTACAACATTCAGGTTTGCCAAGGCTCAAAATATAAATGGTGCCCTTCATATATGGTATTTTAATCAAAATTATTAGAAAATTACAAAAAATGTTCCATGTTAAGTGTAGTTAAGGGTGAGGGGATTTTCTTGTAAATCTTTGTGTCGCATCTTTGGAGGGTACTGAACTTAAATACCAAGTTATACTTCACTTATGTCAGAGGGTTAAGATCAGGAAACGTTTTTCGGAGACATTCGTCTCCATCTTCAGTTGGTGACTGATGGCTGGCTGTCATTCCTCATCTAATGCATTGTGGCCTTGATGCCGTCTAGCAGTAGTTCTAGATAACTTCATTAGTTCGTTCAGCGGTGGGATCTCAAAATTCAACAAATGAAATTTATTTTAAATATAATTTTTTTCCCAAATTTTCAATTTTAAAGCTGAAGTTACACGTTTTAACAATGTAACATCTTGTCCAATTTCATGATTATCCAACCAAAATTGGTGAGCTACTGTGGACTTATCTGTTTGTTTATTTTTTATATTTTTTTGGTGTTCCTTCAATCTGGTGTTCAAATTTCTTATAGTTTTCTCTATGTAAAATTTCTCACAATCTTGACAGTTAATTTGATAAATTCCTGAATTCATTTGGAATGGGATTGTGTTTTTGTTTTGGGGAGCCAATCTAATACTAAATTCTTAAGTATAATATAAATAATCATTTTTAACATAACAATTAATGGGAAACACAGTGAAGTAGTTAAAATATTACTTAAATAAAATTCTAGTGGCAACACACTGTAACTTCACTCTTTCAAGATAATTACCTTGAATGTGTTTCGAAGAACTAACAATAAATTAGAATTTGTAATTTTTAGAAAACTTACACTCATGGATAATTACATAAAGAATAAAGGATATAACCCAAGACCACATAAACATGCAATTTTCAACAGTTTGGTCTTCAGATTGGTAAACATACCCTTGAAAGATGAGGAATATAAGAAAGAGCTCCAAAACATCATAGAAGTAGCCTACAAAAATGGCTTTACAAAAGAATTAGTATACAAGAAAATCAAAAAATTTAAAAAAGATAAACAAAGAAAGGAAATTACCATACTAGAAAAAATAATAGAAGACAATAGTTTTAAAAAGTTCACATTTCATCCTTGGGCACATAAAAATTCCCAAAGATATTCAAGCAGTGGAACATCAAACTAGCACCCATCAATAAACATAGTTTAAATAGCATATTAAGAACAAACACAAAAGATAAAATTCCTAACACTAAAATGCCAGGCATTTACCAGATAAATTATAGTAATTGTGAACTTAAATATACAGGCAAAACAAAAAGGAACATAGGGATGAGACTGAAAGAACATTTTAGAAATATAAGACACAAAGAAACTGAAAAATCTGCCATCGCATATCATTTCTGGAATTCAAACCACAACATCCATAACGAAATAAATCTAATCAAGTCGATCCAAAATCCAATAGAATTGACGATATGGGAAAAAGTCCTGATACAAAAAAACAAAAGCCATTAATGAATTTCAATTTTCCTCCGGAGAAGGATCTGATTTTTAAATACATTAAGCCGAAAATGATGTTAACGTCAAGAAGCCCAACAGCGACCTCTACAATGGAACCGACAGACTCGTTAGTGGCTCTTAGATGATGAAGACAAGGTGTCTTCAAAACACGTTCAAGGTAATTATCTTGAAAGAGTGAAGTTAGAGTGTGTTGCCACTAGAATTTTAAAATAATCATGTTAATAATAATAATATGTTAATATGCGTCAGATTATACCCAGAAATAGCTCAAAAGGGTTCATCCTTTAGAGTTTCCACAAGTGCACGTGTTCTCAAACAAAAGCAAAGATTGCCATAATTTGACAGGAACAGCAAAGCACCAAAACTTACATGCCTAATCAGATAGAAAAACTACTGAGTCATAAAAACAGTTGCTAGAAATTAATGACAGGCTATAAAACTTTCTAAGCAGAGAAATAGAATTTTGCATTATTTTTGTGATGGAATCCTCCAATAACAATTAGGTAGAAGAGTAGGGCTGCAAATAGCATATGTTAAATAACGTGATTAGAGGTCCAGTCCACATTGCCTAGAAAATGGGCATAAAATAATAAAACTCCTAGTCGAAAGGAGGAATGTTCACTAAAGCAAGAGCAAGAACTTTACTCTGGTAAGTATTGCACTTCTCACTGCAATAGGACACAAACTCGATGTACCTCAGTGATGTTTATGACACTAGTAAATTTGTAAGTTCGTAAAATTCACTAATTTACATTCTCGCCTCTGCTTTAATTTAATCATTGTTTTGAGTAAGCGTAGGCTTTCACGGCCGGTGTTTGTAATTCTAAAAGAGTCTTCCGGGCTGATTTGCCGTGGTTTGCTGGAGTAATTGGATCCAGACGTTTCGTCCACTACTGCGGTGGACATCATCGGTGGCGTAGTCGAAGTCTTCTTAGCGCGAAGCCATAGAAATTTATAAGCATTCCAACAAATTCAATAGGAAGGACGAAGCCCTCAAGCTCAACAAAACTTGGTACCCATCATCGATGGCATTAAGAGACAGTCAAACAACGCGAACCAATCAGAATCTAGTAGCGCCGAGTATGCAGCTAGGCCCCTCCCACCTACCGCACTGCCTCAGCGAGCCCCGAGCCAATCAGAGAAGACCCCCCCCCCATGTATAAATACTGCATCCCGGACAGTCGACGCCTCAGACACAACTGTACCTTCACCAAGAAGACTTCGACCACGCCACCGATGATGTCCACCGCAGTAGTGGAAGAAACGTCTGGATCCAATTACTCCAGCAGACCACGGCAAATCAGCCCGGAAGACTCTTTTAGAATTAATCATTGTTTGTTCAAGTGGGCTTTAAGTGTTTTGTATATAGCTTCACCGCGATTTAATTTCAATAGATTTGGTAATAATAATTTGACATGGTAACCACAGCTCATGTCTTTGTGTGTGGTGAGGGGAAGCGTGTCGAGTGTAACAGAATTTATTGTCTGTGCAGGAATAAATGGGCAAGTAGTTGAAATTGCATACATTTTTACCTGATCCCCCCTTACTCGTACAATCTCTGAGATAAAGATCTTACCCTGAAACATCTATCCTTATGCTATCTGCAGGGGAACAAACTCGTGCAGGGCCAAAGACGATCAACTGGCACACTAAGGGTGGCATGCACCACGTTGGAGTAAATTGCTTCGGAAGTAACGTTTACTAAAGAAGTTCCCACTATGGGAGCAATTTGCTCCGAAAGTGACATTGGAGAGCTCAATTACAATTTACTCTTTTAGTTACAACTACGGAAGTAAGAGCTCAATACTCCCAAAGGTATTGTTGTGTTTGCACGATTTACTTGAGGCAATCATGACTAAGGTTATGTGCAATAGGAAAAGGGGAGAAATGTCAGCGAAAGAGATAAATGTTTGTTGGTAGAAATAAAGAAAATCCATTTAAACAATATGAGTGTAAAAAACGTGTGATAACTTGCATTATGTTGGTCTTTAAAGCCAGTGAGATACTGCCAACACTCGAAACGTGTGTTCTAATTACTTTTTATTTTAGGTTTATTAGTTTTTTATGTTTCTGATTAGGGGAGGTTAGGTTTTATATATATAAGCTTAGGTTCTTGATTCACGGGAGGTTACTTTTATTAAAGTTTTCAATGAAGACCCAAGTAATGCAAAAAAGCCAAAACGTGTTATAAAGATGCTGGAAAGTCGTGATTGACGAATTTAATAATTCTAGCAACGGGAAACGTCTGAAGAGCAGCTTAAAATTCTGCGAATAATGTTTCTAATCTTCATTTTGCATCGCGGATTACTTGCCTGTTGATAGAGAAATACTCTTTCTGATTTTGGAAAAGTTCACCATATTCACGGATGGGTACAAGATAGTAACATGCGTGCAGTCAATTCCATACACAATGTGTGGGAAATCTGTGAAAGTGAAGAAGAATTGCCTTTTATTTTCTTAACACTCGTGTAAGTTCATATGTGTAGGTTACCTAGCTCTTAACTTCAAAAGTGCTCTAACAACGCAGGGAAATACACTGCCAGCAGATGTGTGATGAATGTTTATTTATAAGATCGCCTGTAATACTGGGATTACGATGAACCTTACTTAACGTGACATGAAAATGCTGGTAAACTAAAGGTATAATTGGCATGCATTTAACATAATGGGAATGACTCTTGATTCATAGTTCTTTTATTACTTTGAGCTAGTATCGATTGGTTCTAATTACTGTGGGAAATCAAAGTTGCCGTGACGGGAAGGAAAAGTTTGATGCCAAACTTTTAAGTTACATCACGTTAAGTCAATTGTAAATATCTCCATTTAATACAGTGTAAGACTGTACATTACGTTAAATTCATCGTAATGCCGGCTCAAGCTTCTGAAATATTCCGGTACGAAACACTTATAGGACGCATAATAATAATTACAATTTGGATTATAGAGCTGAATTTGTGTCTGAGTTTTGTTGAAATGTTCTCCAAGCAGGTTCAAAAGACATGTATAAGATTCTTTCCTATTAACGAAATGTTCATTGAAGGGCATTCTCTCTCTCTGTATAAGTATCATATGGTTGTCGCATAGCACTATCACATTTCCATTGTTTTTTTTTTCCCCGTAGAGATCATCAATGTAACCTAAGTAATCGCTGTTTTCTACATCGAGATCATCAATGTAATCTAAGTAATCCATGAATGCGTCAAAAATATCTTCCTTCAAATACGATACGGTATTCTAGTTCAATCGACAGGTTAGTTACTCCATCCAGGTCGTAAGAGTAAATTCTAACCCATAACATACTACATGATGGTGCTCTCCGACATTTACTTCTGCAGTAATTTAATCTGGGAGTATCTGAAAGGAGTAACATTTTTCGGAAGTAGTTTACTCTCACATGGAAGTCGCTGAGTGTTGACTTGAATAGTAGTTTACTACGAAAGTAGAGCTTTCTCCAGGTTGGTGCACGCCACCCTAAGTAATCCATACCCATGCCCCCAGGTAACCCCCCCTGGATATAAAGCATCATAGCGAAAAGTCTTTAATAATCACAAATTTCATCTCATGTTTTATTTGTCTTAATGTTTCAGAACCAAGGGAGGAGCCAAGTATTCAGTACGAACAAACTCGACGCAAGATAGCTAATGGTGTACAGGAATTCTGGTACTTCGTGAGCGCAGAGCTGAAGAAGCTACAGAAGTCTACACTTGCTCTGTCTCCACAGTTGGCAACACGTGTCACTCGCATCTTAGAGGAGGGGGTAGTTCACAAGAGGTAAGTGTTCATCGATTGGTCATATACTGTATTCTGGAGACCAGTTTCATAATCCTATATGTGGTTTTGGATAGTTACAAATGTGTGAACTGACATCCTTTATTAGATCGCAGTTTGTATACTCAAACCTATATGGTTAAATACGTTTTTAGACAACATGGCCTAACAGTATAACTTCTAACACAGTGCATATGAGCTAAAAGCTTTAGATAGTGTGATAATCTTTATTGTGACCAACTTTGATTTCAAGTCCAATCAATGGCAGTTACCTTTTATATTTGCACATATTTAATAACTCAACTTGTTTTGATTAGCTTTTATGTTTCATTATGCCAATTTACATTATTAATTTCTCGTGGCGTTCGCATTATCTGTTCAAAATACAAATCACCATACTTCAATTTATCAAAATTCTTTGTACAGTTAATGTATATGTTATATTGGTTGCCTTTTGCTTTCTTTGAAATAGAATACTAATCTTTAATCTACGATAACCTACATAAAGATTCAGTGGTAGAAGTTATAATTCAGAAGAAACTGAAATGCAAGAGCCAATTGAAATTACAGAAGCAGCAGAAAGAATAACACTAGAAGTGCTTACCCAAAATATCCAGAAGGCAATATGATATAATATTTAATCACTTAATTGGTTGGCGTAAGGCAAAACATGTTGAAAATAATATCACTGAAAATGACTGCTAGCAAATCAACAAAACATTTGACATCTTGCTTTCTTAATGTCATTTCTCTTGGTTTTTGAACTTGCATTCTAAACTAATTTCTCTTAGTTTCGGGAATCAATATAATACAGTTGGATCTCATTAGCACGTTCCTCATTAACACGTTTTCCCATTTATTATGTTGAATTATAAAAGTCCCGTTACCAAATCACCAAATGTAATAAATAACATTTGCTTAGTGCATTTTCCCGATCCCGCTTTCTATGTTTGAAGTTTGACGTCCCCATTCACTGTTTTGGCCAATCCTTGGTCAGTCCAGTGGAAGTAGGTGCTTAACACATTCAAAGTTTGACGTCCTCCATTTGCTACTTTGGTCAATCCTTGGTCATGGGGTGGATACCGGCAGCCAATCACATGCATGTATGTAAATGTTTGTGTGACACGATTTATGTGGGCAGGATAGAGAATGCTTTACCCAACGATAGTTTCTACTGTTGAGTGTTGGCCAAACATACGTAGATTGTATTTTAACTTTTCATTTGCAATGAAAAAAAGAAAGTGTAGTAAATAACCAACACTGAAAAACTGAAAATCCTTGAAGTATAACCACAATCCAAATATGAAACATGTGGATATAATGCGGAAGTTAAACATTCCTCCGTCAACCTTAAACACGATTGTTAGCAAACCTTAATTGATTGAAACTGCTTTTAAAGAAGGGAAAAATGCTAAAACAAAACTTTTCTCTTGAAAAATAGGATCACAAAAGGATCAGAACAAAATTTGTTGCATGGAAACACCTACTGTATTCAAATCGTATTGAATACGCCAAAGTTACAATTGTCTATTGTACTTGTAACACGATGCACGCACATAATTTTGTTTTCTTTTTTTAGCGGAAATTGTTATCATATGTATAGTAAAACACACAGCAAAGCCACTATTGTCACTTCCATAATTCGCAATTTATTTTCTCAAAGACATTCATAACCTCAAAAATCCAAGTTGACCAACATAAAAGCTTGAATTATTTATTCTCAGGTTTTGTGTATCCAAATCCATTTGAACACATATTGAATTTAACATGGAAACATGGATCGTATTCAGTATAAAATTGTACTTGAAATCTATTTCAACTGCCCATGGAGACGTAGTAGTTATTAGATTTTATTACATAACTATGTTCTTAAATTGCAGATTTTGTATTTTTGTTAACATGCTTTCCTGCCTATGACGTCCAAATCCTTAGGTCCCTGCAAAAACATACTAACAAGATTCTACTGTATTGATATTTTGCAAATTCTAGTGCTGTCTAAAATATAGTATACGCCACACGTATTAAAAGTGGTTTTATTTTGCTCGTAAAGGCCTTTGTTTCGCGAACATTCCTACTCGCAAAATAAAGTCCTACTTTTACCCCTTGTATCATAATCTACTTCTACACTAATGTTATAAAGAGGGGAATTTTGTGGATAAGCATGCAACTGATTGAAAAGCTGTATTCTTCCCGACAGACATAGGCTATAAGACACATTTTAACTTCAATTCCTAGATGACTAAACACTAAACGGAATTTACAAAGCCTGGATATTAGAATGTAAACACACAGGAGTCATAAAAGAACCTGCAAAGAAGGCTTCGACTTTTCTTTGACAATGCCATGGAGTAGAAAATGCTGTTGCTCCACAGAAAGTATATGTGAAAATAAGACATAAGCGTGGATATTGTCGTGACCTCTATATCATTTTAGCTCAATGGGGGGGTAGAGCGAATATCGAAGGATCTTAAAGTTAATAATTCATATTATACGAGGTCAGACGGGGGACGCAGCTGAGAGAAATTATAAAAATATATCAGAATATACTTATTAATGGTATTATTATATGGTGTGGATGAGGGAAAGGACTATCTACTATAGTAATTTAAACATAATGAGAATGGATGGCTAGTGGTTTTATTGATGTAAAGGGATTACATTACCTCCTTGTTTCCTTGCCTGTCGGTGAGGACGCCATACTGCTGGTATGGACAGCGCGCACACACAACTTGCCTCTAGCAGTAACTTGCCTCAACTGACTAAAACCCACGCTCACTCGGCGTGGTAACGCTATGCTAACTGGCTTATCCTCTCCACTCTTGCGCAATACCCGATCTGGGCAGCCAGGTCACATACACAATAATACTCATACGTCACAATATTTCCTTCCCAGCATTATACATAGATAGTCATGATAGCAAATGAGAAGACAAAAGACACATCAAAACAAAACAACAATGTTTGCCAGTTATACAAAATTATATAAAATTCCCTCCAGATGAAAAGGTCCTCACCAGCTATTCACAGAAAATTCAAGATCTACATTTTATTTCTCATGTAAATATTTTAAATATATGGTATTGTAATCAAAATTGTTAAAGCCATTTTTGAGAAGATAAAAAAAATTTTAAGTATAAGGTTAGTTTGGGGTGAGGAATTTGCTTGAAAATGTTTGTGTTGCATCTTTGAAAGATGTTGAACTTAAAAACCAAGTTTGGTATTTATCAAACTTCTTGTTTTTTATTTATGCTGTACTCAAGATACACACAGACCTTTTTCTAAGAATGTCTTTTTTAGATTCAGGGAGCCTCAAAACATGTATTTCCAGTGAAATATCGTTGAATTTGGTTACCTTCTCTACCTACTAGGTACATGGTTGTTATTGTTGACCAATGGCACTGGGGATTAATTGATCTGCATCATTTTCCCTCTGGCTTCCCAATATTAAGTCTGTAAGTTATCACTTTTAAGGCCTTTGCATTTGGCGAGATATTGTTTGTTCAGGATGACATCTTCTTCACAGAGAGTGCACTTGGGTGCAGGTAGGTATCCTATCTTGTAGAGGTGTTCTGCGAGGCAACCATGACCAGTTGCCATCTTAAAGAAGGCCACTGCAGCCTTCCTTGGCACTTTTTGTATATCAACTCTATCTTTAATATTCTTACAATCTTTATCTTTTAATTTATCTTCCTCATCAAGTCTCTGCTGTCTTTTGAAATGTTATTTAATTGTTTATTTATTTCTGTTTTTCCTACAGGTTTTATTTGCTGTATTGCACCTTTCTTTGCTAATTGATCCCAAGCCACTAGGTACATGGTAAAGAAGGTAATAAAAACCAGTGAGATACTGTATATAGTTATCCTTGTGGATTCATAGTAGTGTGTTAATTATTGTTGTCCTAATGTAAATGGAACTTGGATAACAACATTTACGCGTTTCATTAACACAGTGTTTATGTGCAGGTCACTGCAGTTGGACATAGACACGTTAGCAGAAGTAGATGGCTATGTAGACTGGCGAGAGAAGGAGGCCAATGAGTTGAGCGACTTGGTGCAGCGAAGACTGGAATATTTGCAGAACCCTTCCGACTGCAATACAGCACGTAAACTGGTGTGCAATCTCAACAAGGTAACAGTGGAGAATTTAAATCTAAACTGCACATTACAGATCATAAAAGAACTCTATATGATAAAAGTTTATATTACAATGGCATTCAATTGTGTAATAAACTTCCCACATATTTAAAAACATTAAAAACCTAACCGTCTTCAAAAAGATTTGAAAATATTCCTAATACAGGATTGTTTTTATTCAGTGGAAGAATATCTAGAAATGTATGCTCTCTATTCCTTCCTTAAAGAAACGCTCGAAGGAGTCGATGCCGGCAAATCCACAATCGGCTTATTCATGGATCTAAGTAAGGCATTTGACCTAGTAGACCACACTATTTTGCTATCCAAATTGGAGGCATGTGGTATACGAGGGTTAGCCCATACGTGGTTCAAGTCATATCTCACCAATCGAAAGCAAGTTACAGTCATAAGAAATGATACTAGTGGCCAGTATGTTAGCTCCACTTCATTAACTGTAAAAGGTGGGGTTCCTCAGGGCTCTACTCTTGGACCTCTTCTGTTTTTAGTGTACATAAACGATTTACCACTTAATATACCTCATGGAGAAACTAATCCTGTATGCTGATGATACCAGCTGTATACTGAGGGGAGATAATTGCAAAGATTGCAACAGCAGGCCGATAACGTTATGATAAATTTGGGGCAATGGCTGTCCATAAACAAACTTACATTAAACAGCAATAAATCTCTTTGCATGAGCTTTGCAGTATCCAATAGAGGGAATGTAAATACTGAACCAGTTATTACCTATAACAGTAAAATAATTCAACATGCATCGGACACAAAATTCTTAGGAGTAACTATTGATAAATTCTTGAACTGGAAACCACACATACAGTGCATTACATAAAAAATTAATAGAGCACACATCATCATCTCAGTGCTAAAACATATCTGTAATCCTCATACAATAAACGTTATATACAGTGGAATCTCGTTAGCACGTTCCTCATTAACACGTTTTCCCGTGTGTTACGTTCAATTATAAAAGTCCCGGTTCCAAATCACCAAATGTAATAAATAACGTTTGCTTAGTGCATTTTCCCAATCCCGCTTACTACGTTTGAAGTTTGACGTCCTCATTCACTGTTTTGGCCAATCCTTGATCGGTCCAGTGGGAGAAGGCACTTCACATTCAAAGTTTGACGTCCTCATTGGCTACTTTGGTCAATCCTCGGTCACGGGGTGGATACTGGCAGCCAACCACATGCATGTATGTAAATATTTGTGTGGGCGGGATAGAGAATGCTTTACCTTGGCGTGGTAAATGCCAACGATAGTTTCTACTGTTGAGTGTTGACCAAACATACGTAGATCGTATTTTAACTTTTCATTTGCAATGAAAAAAATAAAGTGTAGTAAATAACCAATAGTGAAAAACTGAAAATCCTTGAAATAGATCACAATACAAATATGAAACATGTGGATATAGTGCGGAAGTTAAACATTCCTCCGTCAACCTTAAACGCAATTGTTAGCAAACCTAAATTGATTAAAACTGCTTTTAAAGAAGGAAAAAATGCAAAAACAAAACTTTCCTCTTGGAAAATAGGATCAGAATGAAATTTGTTGCATGGAAACAATTACCGTATTCAAATTGTATTGAATACGCCAAATATGCATTTGCCTATTGTACTCTTAACATGAAGCACGCTCATAATTGTTTTTTTCTTTTTTAGCGGAAATTGTTATCACATGTGTAATAAAATGCACAGCAAAGCCACTCTTGTCGCTTCCATAATTCGCAATTTATTTTCTCAAAAACATTCATAACCTCAAAAATCCAAGTTGACCAACATAAAACTTGAATTATTTATTTTCAGGCTTTGTGTATCCAAATCCATTTGAACGCATATTGAATTCAACATGGATTGTACTCAAAATCGATTTCAATTACCCATGGAGACGTAGTAATTATTAGATTTTATTATATAACTATGTTCTTAAATTGCATATTTTGCATTTTCATTAACACGTTTTCCCGCCTATGACATCCAAATCCTTAGGTCCCTGCAAAAACGTGCTAACGAGATTCTACTGTATTTCTCATATGTGCAGTCAGTGCTTGCCTATGGCATAATCTTATGGGGAAATTCTACTAATGTAAATAAACTATTCATAACACAAAAGAAAATAATTAGAAACATGTTTAATTTAAAGAGAACTGAACACTGTAGAGCACATTTCAAACAAAACAGTATACCCACCCTGCCCTGTTTGTACATCTTAGAAACAGTTTGCTTTATAAATAACAACATTCATTACTTCTACTCAAACAGCACCATACATGAGCATTCCACTAGAAGCAGGAATAACATTCACTTACAAGCCGCCAGAACGACAAAAAAGGTTAACTCTATATTACATACAGGAATCCTGATGTATAATTTAATTACAACAAAAATTAATGACAAACACATTTAAGAGGTTTTAAATTGATAACTGCTTTTATAATATACAAGACGTTTTTGAGTTCTTTAGCTACAAGGTATAGATACACAATGTAAATAGGATCCTTAAAGCAATGTTTAACTATCTTTTTATGTATATAGTAACCTACTGAATTGTTTATATTTGTGATGTAATTATTTGTAGAAATAGACTAATCTACTGTACTTGACGAAGCCATGAGATTGTAACAAATTTCCAATCGGTGAATAAACTATTTATCTATAAACTTTCTTATGGAATATACTATGTTTACAATTCCAAAATTTAGTTTAGGTACCTACTCATGTAATAAATTAGCATTTGTGTATTACATCTAATTAGACCTGTTCTTTTTGTACTAATAATAATATTGTTGACGAAGCCAATATTTCTGCATTGAAATCAAATGGTGAATAAAATCTTAATTGAATTGAAAAAGTGGAGAATATTCTAACCTACTCTGTAACACTAAGGGTCGAATTCATAATCATCGCTTATGTGAAAAGGAGATGCTTAAGCAATAAGTATGTCCTTCTGATAAGGAAACGCTTATTACCATTTGGTATACATAGACAGTACTTATGTGCTCAGCACTAATTGCATACTTATTTCCGAAGCACATGTGGCAACATGGTTCAGCTGTTTCGCAGCCACTCGGATGCGTGAAGGAATGTGTAAACAAACATGCAGATCACCACATAGCCAGCCACCATTTTCATTTCTGTTGCTGTTTTGTTCACAACAGTTGTTGAGCACATGGGAGAAGTGTGCGAGTTTTAAATGGTACATTTATTCAGCAGTTAACTTTCGTTTAAAATCAAGTACATTGTAAATTTAGTTAAGGGTTTGTAGTAATAGTTACACAGAACCAACTAAAAGAGTTGGTGTGGAGATACAAAGACATCGTAGAATACAGGCAATTGGACGCTGTATGATGTACTGGCCTTAAAAGGTATTTACTCGTGGACTGCTTTAAAACTGAAAACCTGATCTTCTAGCGTAAAGTGTTAGTAGCTAGAAGTATTTACAATATGCACACTGTGTATTGCATGGTAGCAAATTACTAATGCAATTAACTACACCATCTAGCCGTAATCAGAAAAACAAAAGTGCCCAATAATTTACAATGTTTGCTTTTAATGGCGGTTTTGCACGCGAAATCGGTAAACCTGTGTTCAAGATTTTGATAACCCAACATATACAGGGAGAGCCAAAAAACTATGAACCGGCTGCGTGGTGTTTTTCCTGTCCGCATCCTCAGCGCTCATTGCCGTCTGCCGCTATCACAAAGGCGCGGATGAAACCACACAACATTTTTAAAACTATTTTTAAAGGCTTTACTTACCAACTTTATGAAAAGAGATGCTGAAACTGACCACCGTCGTCCATACATTTTTGGCACCTGTTTAGGGAACTATCCATCACTCGCTGTAGTTCACGTTGAGAAATGCTGGCAATTTCCTGGCGGTTGTTTAGTTTTAATTCTTCCAGGGTGTGTGGGTTTGTCTTGTACACTTTGTTTTAAGAGATAGAAATCACAGGGGGTTAGGTCGGGGGACCGAGGGGGCCACAAATCTGTACTAATAATTCTGTCCTCAAACACACTTTCAATTGTTCTCATCAAAATATTGGCTGTATGAGCTGTTGCAGAGTCTTGTTGAAAAAAGGCAAAATCACGATCCCTGTCTGTTAATTCTCTAAAAACAGGGGACAAATTTGTATTCACGTATGTTCGGGCATCACCTATTGACTCGAAAAAAATTGGGCCTGCGATTTCTTTTTCTGCAGTAACTTAAAAAAACTGCGCAAGACAAACCCACACACCCTGAAAGAATTAAAACAAAATATTTGCCAGGATATTGCCAGCATTTCTCAACGTGAAGTACGGCAAGTGATGGATAGTTTCCTAAAGAGGTGCCAAAAATTGTATGGACAATGACGGTCGCCAGTTTCAGCATCTCCTTTCATAAAGTTGCTAAGTAAAGCCTTTAAAAGTAGTTTTAAAAATGTTGTATGGTTTCATCCATGTCTTTCTATGATAGCAGCAGATGGCAACAAGCACCAAGGACGTGGACAGGAAAAACACAGCACAGCCAGTTGAAGAAGTGTTTTTCTGCTGTTGGAGTTGTTTATTGTTTCATTATTTTGCCCCACGTTCTGGCGTCAATTTGAAGAAGTATATTTGTAGATGCTGTAGGTTACATAATAAATTACGTATATTACTTAATCTGCACCATGTGTGGGAGCCAACTTTAGTGGTGTGTTTGAGTGCTGTGTTGCATAATGTTGCATAATATATGTTTATGCAAACTTGAAGAGTTGTTATGTATTAATAGTTGTTTTTAGCGTCGGTTTGTTTATGTAATTTGTAACACTCTTTGGGCGTTGGTTTGAATTTAATGCTTACGTAATGTTACTGTTTGAATTATCCTCGGCTGCGTCAGTCTTACTTTAGAATCATGTTTCTTGTGCAGGGCGCGGTATGACAATAATTGTAGACATCACAGAATTAAACTTTTAAATTTCACTTCTTTTATTTAAATTCTTGCACATATTTATAAACCACTACACTTTTTAAAGAACTGTGAGAAACTTTTATACATATTCACTTAGCGCGTATATCTGTTTTTACCAATCACCCGTAGAGAATACATTTTTCCATCTACACTCCACCAAGTCTTGCCAGGAACTGAATAACCTCAACAGTTAAAACTCATAGCTTCGGTAATGCGAGTCTCTGATTGGCCAATTCTAGTCCAATAGAAATTCTGGATTTAATTTAAAACTTTTCTTTACTGCGCCATCATCGTTTTAATCATGACAGTACATTTTCAAATTCCAAACACATTATTGACATAATTATCTCATTATTATTCATTGTTAGCAACCTAAAATTTACTATTCTCACAGTTCCTGCATTGTTAGAATATATAAAGTATTCACATAACATTAATAAAATATGTTTACAATAAAAATAAGCATTTGAAATGACTGTTACATACAATTTAAATAATTATTACATACATACTGTTTCAAGGCGGGGCTGTTATTGAATTTACTTATTATAAAATAACAATTGAAATTATTCAGGTATTAAAATACTGCCTCACGGTTCATAGTTTTTTGGCTCTCTCTGTATTTGCGAATTAATGGTAAAGATGTGTGACTTGTTAAGTGATCCATTACAATGATGGTAATTATGCAAAATAGGCAATTTGATCAAGAAAAACACTGCAGAGATGTACTTTATTTATTGCAGAAATATTTCTGCATTTTATTTTTAGGATTTTATTAAAGGACAACATGAATGAGAAAACGTATGGATGGTGTTATAGCATTGAGATTCTATACATTATCTTTTCAAGTAAGCCTGTGTCACGTTGTGACTTCATAACCTCTGTTTGTTAAGTTTACGTTGTTTAGCAGAGGCATTAGATTATTACAACAGGGGCTCTGGTAAACCTATATCGCTTCTTAAATTCAGTGTCCCTATGCGTTTCAAGTGAATTCTGCAATTCATGCAAATACGTTTATTAATGTGCAGTACAATTTCGGTATGAAATTCCATATATTCCACAAAATCGCTTTAATCATTAACCTTCGTTGTAGGCAGTTGATACAAGATGGTGCCGGCTCTCCTTATTGCATATAAGCGGAGGTCGGAGCTTCCTTATATAAATAAGCATTTCCTTTTTTTTTAAAATAGAGTTGAGGCTTGTTACACTACATCACTATAATATTCTTACTTGAACGCGTTTCGGGAGACGGTTTTGTTCCCATCGTCAGCATGTCCTCAACTGATTTTGCCGGTCATTGTCTGGGGGATGTGTGTGGTTAGTGGTGTTCTCTGGTGCTGGGCTGATGAAATTGTTTGTAATGACTGTAACCTGGTATACATAGGAAGAACCAAAAGAAATCTTGAAATAAGACTTAAAGAGCATATGAGATGCATTTACCAAAAGCAGCCAGATAAATCAGCAGTAGCACATCATTTCTGGTCTTCAAACCATGATATCACTCCGAACATAAAACTCTTAAAACCAATCAACAGCAGTAATGAATTGGACATCTGGGAAAAAATACATATTGTCAAACACAGGAATCACCTAATGAATTTCGAACTGCCGCCACCCAACAGCCTTTGGAAGTTCATCAGCCCAGCACCAGAGAACACCACTAACCACACACATCCCCCAGACAATGACCGGCAAAATCAGTTGAGGACATGCTGACGATGGGAACAAACCGTCTCCCAAAACGCATTCAAGTAAGAATATTATGGTGATGTAGTGTAACAACCCTCAACTCTCTTTATTTTAAATTTCCTTATTTGACTTAAAGAGTAGCGTCTATGTATTGAAAATCGCTGCTTAAGGACTTCCTTGAAATAAGTGATGACTATGAATTCGACCTTAAAACTATGTAACAATCTGTTAGCAGTGCAATGCTTTCAGGGCTGTGGATATGGTTGTCAGCTGCATCACCTGGTGTATTGCTTCACCGTTGCATATGGAACAGAGCGCACTCTGGTCCTCAAGTCACGAGGATGGCGATACCGTAAAGCAGGCTGGGAGGATGTGTTCCTGCCTATCAGCAGGACTTGCACAGATCCTTCAGGTCGTACTCACAGCCACTGGCCAGGTAATAATTCTTGTGTATAATTTAATCACAGTGGGGCATCCTCCTCTCATGTAGGGAATGGTACAGTAGGAGCTCCATCTGCTGGCTTCTAGAAAAGTTTACAAGAGGGATCGAAGTAATTAGTAATTATTGAGTCGATTGTAACACTACATCACTTACTTGTTTTTATAATGAATATATGTTTCAGGAGCTAATTGCTCCCATCCTCAGTTCCCTGCCAACTGCCTACCAGATCAAAGTAGGCAATCCCACGCTACCCAGAATCTGTGGACTTTGAGACGGTAATTTGTATCACAAATTACTCAGATGTAATTAATGATAATAATATGAATATGTATTTTTATGTGACATTGATTTCAGAGGTTTATTAATTGTAAATATTATTGGTAAATAATAATATACGGCTCTACTGAAACTGTTAACAATAACGCAATAATGCAGCAAGGGGGTGAGTTGTTTGTCATTGCCGGGAACCAGGAAGTTACGTAATGTTTCGCGCCTTTTCGGTAAAAGCTTCCAGAATGTTCCTTAAAAGTAATATGTATTAGTGGTTTTCATTGGATAGTAAAATTGACGCTAATGTTGGCGCGTTTTATTAGCCAATGGCAGTTCATTTATAATCTTTAGGCGTATCTTGAGGCAAGCCTATAAATAAGCCAGGCCGAGGTAGCGTGTCCCCCAGTGCAACAAGATTCTCAACACATTACACGTCGGGCCACCAGTTCAACGGAATTCTCAGTACACTACATATCGTAAGTCAGTCCTTCATTTCGTCAAGTTACGCGCAGCAGAAGTACGAGAAATCTTATAAAGTATTATACAGTTAAATACACAAAGTTGAAGTATGCGAGTTAAAAGTGATAAGAAGTTATTACAAACAGTTTCAGTATGGCGATTATCCAGATAAATCTGTGAAAGTGTTCGTGAAACGTGTTCTGCAATAAAAATTATAAAACCAATTTCTTCGTCAATATCATTTCTAGACAAAAGATTCCTTTCCGCTTCACACCCTGCAAGAGATACAAGTTCTACTAAGATAATATGATAGCTAGCCGGAGGACAATATACATAACCTTAAATTCTTTTAGAAACTAATTCATACAAATTGCTACGACAGAGGGAACTACGGACCAGACCAACGAATGACGTCACACAAGATGGCAACACACGTGAAGTAAACACACATATTTGCTCTCGCAAATTGGCTTCCACAACGTGGTGCTATAAACATAAATGTATATACAATTTGTTCACTTACAACTTCTGAAAATACATAAACAGGGAAAAACAATGAGGACAATCATAAATAATATAAATGCTCCCATCTACCAACTACCAATCAGCATTGCCAAAATTTGAAACTTTAGGCATAAAAAAACTATCTGGAGTTAACTCAAAAAATCTGATGTGTTACACTCAACATGACTTTCTCTACTCTTGTACAAACTATTTTTACAAACGCTTATTCTCCATCTACTTCATGTTAATCGAGATAAACATTTGCAGACTCTATCTTATTGCTAATTTTTTTGTAGACGTAAGGGGAATATATATTTACAAAATACATCCGAGACCAGAGAGAAGGAATGCAGAGGAAGTCCAAAGAGCGATTGGAGACCAGAGGATAAGGATCGACATATGGAAGTTACATCACCGGCACGTGGGGCTGGCAGAAAGAAGATGACGGTGTTAGAGAGTAGGCGTGGCCAAGACGCAGTCAGAACGTCAGATCAAAGTGACGCAAAGGCATCAGCTGGTGAAACAAGGAAAATGGAAGTTACGTCACTGCTACGTGTGGCTGGAGGGAAGAAGATGGCTGAGTTGGAGAGGGGATTAAGAGCCGAGGCAGTGACGTCAGATCAGAGTGATGTATGGACAACAGCTGGCAAAGTTAGGAAAGTGGCATCATCGAGGAGGGAGGGAGTTCAACCGACACGTGATTTGATTGCGGGCAGGGCAGAGGCGTGGTTTCAGAGTGGCGAATTGGTGGAAGAAGAAAGCATTGTGTTGACACCTAATGGGAGTCTACGGATTTTGGACAGAAACAAAGCGGAACCGTTAAAGGAGCCAACAGAAATAGATTTATGGAGTAGGAAAGTGTGCCATGCATATAGAAACAGTGCAGGCTCTGTGAGAAGTATGGGAAAACAGAAGCAGTAATAATGAAGTAAATAGAATAGGGAGGGAGAGTGACTATAGAATGTATAGAAGGGAACAAATTAGGCAAAGTAAAGTCAAGGTATTGCTAAGCAAGTGATAGATTTTATGAAATCGTGAAGTGAATGATTTAGATATAAAGGACGGTAAACACGAGAGGGCTAGGAGGGAGAGGTACATTTCTTAGTATGAACGAGCAAGTGTTGTTATGGACGATCAGTACGGGGTACAAATAAACATTCTCTAAATTGCATCTAATAGTTCCCATTTCCTGCTGATAGTGGAGTATTACAGATGGCGGAGGAAGCAAGGGAAGGAGATGGGAAGGGGAGAAGAACAGTAAGCAGTATAGTGAATTTAAATGAGAAACGTTAGTGATATGAAGCTAACGCAACACACATGCCTTGTAAATGTGGAAGCTTGGGTACAATCGGCAAAAGGAGCCAGGGCTCGACGCTGATCATGCCCAAATGTATTGTATTAGCTCAACACTCAATAAAGATATATCATATATTTACAAGGGCAATATAGAAATACAGTAACCTTTAAGCACATACATATCTCTTAATAGCTGGTTGCTAGGTGCAGCACCATTCCCTTTGTCACAGATTAATACTCTTTGCATATCCAAGACAAAAAAATGAATAACGAATTCCCATTTGAGAAAATAAGTATTGAAAAATTTAAGAGAATAACAAGCAATATCTCGAAAATGGTTCACTCAACAAAAAAAATGTATATGACATAAATTATGTATTTTAACGCGATCTACATTTTTTGTGTAGTAACATTTTGTCTATGTTATGGTTTACCAGTTATGCAAAAATCGTTCACAATAAAGAACACTTTTGGAGACATTCCCAGAAAATTCAAGATATACATTTTATTTGTCATGAAAATATCTTAAACATATGATATTTTAATCAAAATCGTTTGAGCCGTTTTTGAGAAAATTAAAATTTTCGAAAAATGTTCCATGTAAAGGGTATCCTGGGGTGGGGGGATTTTCTTGAAAACCTTCGTGTCACATCCCTGGAAGATACTGAACCTAAATACCAAGTTTGGTGTTTATCCGACTGTTCCTTTCTGAGTTATGCGTTCACAGACAGACACATACACGGACATGTTTCCAAGAATGCTTTTTTTGGATTCAGGGGATCTCAAAACATGTATTTCTGGTTAAATCTCAGTATGGAATTTTTGGGTGGAATACAATACTTCCCCTACTTACTATACGTAGTAGAGAAAGTAAAAATAAAAGATGTTGAAATAGCAAAAACAGATTCCATAGTTTCTTTTGATGTTATGGCTCTCTTCCCCAGCATACCAACAGAAACCCTACCAACACACATCACAAACTGGCTGCTAGCAATAGGAAGGACTACAGAAGAAATTCAAGAATACATTACACTAACTAAGCTGTGCATAGAACAAAATTATTTCACTTTCAATGGGAACTACTACAAACAGTACTCAGGCCTAGCTATGTGCAGTCCACTTTCACCACTACTGGCAGAACTCTTCATGAGCAATATAGAGACAAGAGTCACGAAGGCTTTCCCCTGGATATTTAAACGATGGTACCGCTACGTTGATAACATTTTTGCAATAGTCCCGGAAAAACACTTGGAAGACGCACTAAAATTATTGAACCTTCAGGAAAAATCCGTAAACTTCACAATGGAAAAACAACAGAATGGACAACTCCGCTTTCTTGACCTTAAAATCATCAAGAAAGAAAACCACCTAACATTCGACATCTACAGGAAACCCACACACACAAATAGTTACATAAAACAAAACAGTTTAAATCCTGTTCCCCACCAGCATAAAAGGCAGTCAACAGGGAACTGAGGATGGAAGCAATTAGCTCTGAAACATGTATTCATTATAACAAGTAAGTGATGTAGTGTTACAATCAACTCAATAATTACTAATTATAGACACATCACTGTCACAAAGTCCTCCAAAGCAATTTTATTGTGAATTAAATTCAGGGATTGAAGTGTACAAGACTTCACTCCCATCTTACAGTTATCCCTAATATCTCAGCTTAATTGGAGATATCCTTATGAAGATTAAAACAAAGTATAGTGAAACCCGTTCAAGACGAAGTAATATAAATATAATTTTCTTTTTTTATTTTAGCAAAGTTTCTGTATTATTCAGATGTTTCAAATTATTTTCCTATGCATAAGTTTAAGATTAATTGCAGACACCATGCTAGTACCTTCAGTATCATACATTGTATTAAAAAGCACTCACCTTAGTACAAAATTGTATCATTCTACATCTACCGCGTAATCCAGTAATACGAGGACGGATTGATAAGTCTATGACTTTGACGAGGATAATGTTCAAATCACAGGTTTCTTGTTTGCACCCAAGTCTTGCATTTATTCTGGGTATAATTGCAGAAATTCGTAATCATTTGTTTCTTAGAACACTGTTGAGAGCATATAAAATAAGCAGATGTGTGTTGCTTCGTAGAAATTGGAGAAAAGTGAATTTTATGCTCTGATAAAGCACTACTTTTTGCATGGTAAGATGGTGAAGGAAACGGAAGAAAAGCTGAACAAGTATTATGAGGACTCTGTTCCATTACATGGCATGGTTCACAGAATTTTGATGCGGCCATTCGAGCACAAGAGATGCCGTGCACACAGGACGACCGGTTGAGGTCACAACAGAAGAAATGGTGAACAAAGTTTGCGATATTGTTTTGGAAGACCGCCGAGTGAAAATCCGTGAGATAGCCAAGACCATAAACATCTCGAGTGAACGGGTGTACAACATTCTGCGCGAATTTTTGGGTATGAGAAAGCTGTCAGCAAGATGGGTGTCATGACTGCTCACAGTTGAAGAACAAGCGGAATCATGTGACAATTTCACAGGGATTTTTTAACATGTTCCAGTGCAACCCAAACCAGTCTTTGCGGCGTTATATCACAATTGATGAAACTTGGATCCATTACTATCAACCTGAAACCAAACAACAATCAAGTTAGTGGATTTCCCTTGGCAAACCTGCTCCAAAGAAAGCGAAAACCATTCCATCAGCAGGAAAAATCATGGCAGCTGTCTTTTTGGATTCACAAGGGGTGAAAAGGGTAAAACGATCACAGGTTCATATTATGCTGCAATGCTGGATCGGTTTCACAAGGAATTGTTAAAGAAACGACCCCATTTGGTGAGGAAAAAGGTTCTCTTTCACCAGGATAATGCATCCGCACACAAGTCAGCTATTGCCATCGCAAAATTGGTGGAATTGCTACCTCATCCACCATATTCTCCAGATTTGGCTCTGAGCGACTTCTTTCTCTTCGCAAATTAGCTCGCTGGGATGAAATTCACATCATGGCAGAAACAACCTCATATTTTTCAGACTTTGAAAAATCATATTTTTTGGAAGGGTTAAAAAAACTGGAGAAACGTTGGACAACGTTATTGAATTGAAAGGAAACTATGTTGAGAATTAAAGTTGAGTTTTTGGAAAAAATTGTTTTCTTTAAAAGTCACTGACTTATCAATCTACCTTCATATGTAGACTTGTGATTATCTGAGCTAATTGTAACTAACACTACCTCAGATACAGAAAAACTTTTGATATATGTAGATAGTGTGCTAATAGATTGTAAATAACGGAAAAAACACTTTAAGCTCTATTGTAATAATTGTTTATTACTATATAATTCTTTAAAATGTATGCTAAAGACTTTATACAGTTTAAATAAAAGATAAACAGATTACAATATTAAATGACAAGATTACTTTTCAAAAAAATTCATTCACAACCTTTTAGATTAACCCCTTGCCTCTCTCGGATGCTGTGAATGTAACATCAACATTGTAGGGACAGTAGGTCAAGTGGCCTAGACTCTTCTTGCTGTTCAGTTTATGCTATAGTAGCTTCACTCACCTTCAGTTCCTCAGTATGTGATATTTCTGGAGTGATCTCATCAGTGTCGTGCTCATCTTCAAGATTGATGATCATATCAACAATAGCAACATCAGTCAGCTTGATTTGTTGATCCTGGTTACACCACTCAAGGATGTCTTCATTTATGAATGCCACTTCCACTTGTAGCTCATTACTCATTAGCTACCTAGCTGCAGTACTGTTCACCTTCACTGACACACACTGCCTGGCATTGCATTGATACAAAATACGATGGTGGATTTATAAGTCAGTGACTTTTTAAAGAAAATAACAATTTTTTGCAAAAAATCAATTTTATTTCTCAACATAGTCTCTTTTCAATTCAATACACATTGTCCAACGTTTTTCCAAATTTTTTAACCCTTCCAACAAATACGATTTTTCGAAGTTGCGAAATATGAGGTGGTTTCTGCCATGATGTGTTCACTGAACGTGAACTTCTTCCCAGCGCCAATTTTTCAGGTTTGAGAAGAGGAAGAAGTTGCTCGGAGCCAAATCTGGAGAATATGGTGGATGAGGTAGCAATTCCACCAATTTTGCGATGGCAATGGCTGACTTGTGTGTGTATGCATTATCCTGGTGAAAGAGAACCTCTTTCATCACCAAACAGGGTCGTTTCTTTAACAATTCCTTGTGAAATATGAACCTGTGATCATTTTACCGTTTTCCAGGTAGTGGATGTCTATCACCCCTTGTGAATGCCAAAAGTTAGTTGCCATGATTTTTCCTGCCGACGGAACAGGTTCGCTGAAGGAAATCCACTGTTTTGATTGTTGTTTGGTTTCAGGTTGATACTAATGGATTTAGGTTTCATCAACCATGATATAATGCCGTAAAAACTCATTTGGGTTGCGCTGGGACATTTCAAACATCCCTGTGAAATAGTCACACGATTCTGCTTGTTCTCAACTGTGAGCAGTTGCGGCACCCATCTTGCTGACAGCTTTCTAATATCCAGTGTATCTCCTCTCCATTTCCTTAATATCTTGGTGAAAACGTTCACCCTGCTCTTTACTATAATGTCCGAGATTTTCTGGAAAGTAGTCGATATGTCAATGCAGAAAATGCACCTTTACACTCATGTTACAACCCATCTTCTTGAGATTTTCCCACATTGTTTCGACAATGGCCTTGTAATTAGGATCTTTGTTATTGCCTAAGAAGTTTTCAGTAACTGATCGGAAGGCGGTCCATGCTTCTATTTCTCTCTCATTCATTGTCTTCTCAAAATCTTCATCCTTCACCAATTTCTTTATTTGAGGACCAACAAAAATTCCAGTCTTTAATTTGTCTTGTGTAATGAAGGGAAATTTCTTGGAAAGGTACTTGAAGCAGGGTCCATCCTGTGGTGGAGCCCTTACAAATTGCTTCATCAAGCCCAATTTTATGTGTAGTGGTGGAAGCAATATCTTTATATCTCTATATTTTTGAAGTGAAATTGTGAAAACACTGTACGTGATAGAAAAAAAACTAAAAGCAGTTCTGAAATCAGCATAAAAAGTGAGTCAGAATCACTTATTAGTTTTCAGTCATCCGATATCATGCTGACTAGTGTTATAGATTTTTTTTCTTTCTTTCCACACTGATTCCAATTAGCTTAGTGGATATCGATATTCACCTACTGAAAGACATGCAAAAAAAAAAATATTCTCAAACAAAATTTGAACCTGAAACCCCTTGAATAGGAGGCACTCGTGCTACCCCTACACCACGATGACAACTTCAGATTTTAAACTTCAGCACTGAACTCTTCAGGTTACCGGATTCCTATACTGTGCAATTAATGTAGCTAATATTCCTGAAGATGTACTAATTGCACAAAATTCATTCATTACTCCCCCTATTTCTGCCTTGTTCTTGGAAGTATGCTTCAGTTGTATAATTATGATGTGTAACGCCATGATTGTGTGGACTTTCGTTATGTCTTGGGTCAGGATATTTAAGGCACCTGTCGCTCAAAAAGGCCTTTAAGCATTAAAAATTACGAAGTACATTAAAGTAATATTATCAAGATGTATTCATTGGCGAAAATGGAGTGTATCTATTAGTTGTGAATTCTAACCTATCCGTTCCGCCATTTTAACATTTCAGCACAAATGAAGTTGAAAGTAATTGACGAAAACCAGCCATTCATGGCCAGTCAGATTTAACTACAGTAAAATCCTCGATAAGCTTTTACCGGCATCAATGCACCACAAATGACCGTTCACCGCGGTTAAGTCCATATTTTAACGCAGTAAAATCTTGATTGAGAATGGTGCACGCTGCCATCAGTACTTAAAGTAAATGAAACAAATGTGTTCTAAATTCAACTCCTAATTCTTCAGTAATGAATATGAAGGTTTATTTTCTTGTACTTACGAGGGGCATTCATTAAGGATGGAATTCAAAAACTTATCCTCACAAACCTTCAAAGTAGTCTCCATCTCTCTCCACACACAGTTGTAGATGGTGCAATGACTTGTTAAACACACTACGATACTCAGACAGGGGTATGTCAACAGAGCTAAACTTATAGCCTGAGCAAGGTGCTGCACTCGTTTAAAAGGTTTTCCACCAATGCAAGATTTCACACACGGAAACAGACAGAAGACGCATGCCATCGCCGGGATTGAACCACGGACCTCCCGGTCTCTGTCCGGTTGCTCTAACCACTGAGCTACTGTGGCAACATGCCGGTATGGCATTAAATTCCCCAACTGATTCGCATATTTCCTGGTAAACCACTGGTACTGGTTCAAATTCCGACGATGGCATTGAATTTTTCAGTCGCCTGATTCTACCTTTCTAACCTTGTCCAACACACGGCTTGTGTGGTGACGCAGTATTTTATATCACAACACTAAATACCAGAATGATTGTAGTGTAAATTAACATTATTGTATGACAATGATTTGAGATGTTTGTTAATTATAAGCATTGTTAGGAAATAAGTTTACACGACCTCACTGAAACTGACAAGAAGAGCGGGCAACAATGAGCGAGGGGGTGAGTTGTTTATTAATTAGAAGAGACAAGCAAATGACATCAGATTAGCGTGCTTTTCTGTAGAAATGGAGGGAATTTCTTCCCTAGAGCATATGTGTTCGTAATTTTGATTGGATATAAATATAGACGCTAATGTTGGCGCGTTTTATTAACCCATAGCAGCTCGGTTATAATGTTTAGGCATATTGGGGTGAGGGAGTATAAATTCCGTGCCAGAGACGGGTAACGCGCAGTTTGACAGAATAATTCACAAGGCAAACGTCGTTCAGTCCAACAGAAGGATTCGCGGGTAATACATCGTTCAGTCCAACAGAATCATACAAAGGTTATACGTCGCACAGTTTAAGAGAATCGTTCACGCATTATACGTCGCGCAATTCTACAAAATCTCTCGCGTTGTAAAGGTAGTTATAAATGTGAAATACGTGAATTAATAATGTGCAGAAAATAAGTGATTATAGTGATATTAGAAAATATAACAGTTTCAGTCTGGCGTGTATCAAGAGTCAATATGTGAAATTAATTAATTGTGACGGTAATAAAAGTGTAAAAACAAATTCTTTTATAAGTGTTATCTTTCAGTAACAAATCCTTTCCGTTTACACACCCTGTTTAAGAGATATGCTCGACTGAGTAGTAATAATAGCTAGCCGGAGGACAAATAACCCAAAATTCAAACTATTAATTCAATAACAGGCACCCAGCAATAGATAACATGAAGTTACTGCGACAAATTGGCTCTCATACGTTGTGTAGATAAACATGAAGCATCTTCCAACTATCAACAAATATTCTACTTCAGTGGAAGAACAATCAATTCCATTAATTGGCTAGTGGTTGAAACTATGAAGCCCGGTACTTAAGTACTTACAGCATTGTAAGTCGCCATTGGGGTATGTCTTCTCAATGCAATTTTAGATCTCCTTGTGGTTTACCGGGAAACATGCAAATCAGTTGGGGAACTTAATGCCATACCGACATGTTGTCATGGTAGCTCAGTGGTTAGAGCAACCGGACAGACTGGGAGATCCATGGTTCTAACCCTGTAATGGCATTGAATTTTTCAGTCATCTGATTCTACATTTCCAATAAACACAGTGTTAAACTAAAATGCTGGTAAAAGTTTGCATTTTTGCAAAATAAAATGCTGCCAGTTTTGATTATAGATGCTGGTTGTATTGTTGCAAATGGGCATAGATTTTAACAGCAGAGGTATGTAAAACGCCAAGGTATTGAATATAAGCCACAGCCTGACTTTTTGCCATTGAAATATGTATGCAGCTTATTTTTGGGCCAATATGTACTCCAGAGTAAGTTGTCAATGAAACACTCAAACAGCATGCTCAAGAGTAAAATTTACTTGCATTTGGTGAAACCAGCCTTAGTATCTTCAACAACATGATTCAACTGTGTTTAAGTTTTCCAGGTTTCCTTTGTTACAAGGAAAAGCAGGAAAGTACTTAAATAATAGCTTTTGCAGCTTCCTAAGTAATTTTTGTGCTCAAACTAATGATTAGCTATGTGATGTTTATGTCTCCACAGGAAGGCCAGATACGCAAGTAGTTGATCTACCAATAGTAGACTCCTTGTCACCTAGACCCCCATACGTGCCATTGGCAGTCCCTAAGGACCTGGTGCCCCGCCTGGCTCGTCTACATGGGGATCCTATTGTCTGGTGGATAGGTCAGTTCCTCAAGTTCTTGCTGAAGCCACAAGAGGCCACCAGCAACATGATCCAGGAGGCTTCTGTCAAACTCGGCTTTAAGAGACCTATAGTAGGGTGAGTGGACAACAAATTTAGAAGTGCAAACAAAATCCATCAACATTTTAATGAGTAAGGCCATCTGAAACATTACTTATTTTGCATTTAATGTACCAGGGAGGTCCAGAAAGTAACAGACGTTTTGAAATAAAAAATTAACAAGATGAAAGAACCAAGGTTTATTATATACATTTGAAAGGTACACTATTAAGCTATTTTTATACATAATTGCCATTCAAATTAAGGCACTTATCATACCGTGGCACAAGTTTTTCATTACAGTGTGGTAGAAATCTACCGCCTGCAATTTTAACTACTGGTTTACACTGGCATGCAGTTTGGCGCCAGTGTCAAAGTGTTGTGCAGCAAGCCATTTCTTCAACGCTGGAAGGGAGTGGTAGTCGCTTTGTGCCAAATCCGGGCTGTATGGTGAACGATCGAATTCTCCCATCCAAGAGCCCTCTGGTAGGATTGGCTGTGTGTGGACGTGCGTTGTCGTGAAAAAACAACACATAACAAAGTTGGCGATACACTTCAATTGGTTTGCATTCTTTTGCCAACAAAAACCTAATCACAGACCACACCTCACAAGTGGCAGGATTTTCTATTACAGCACACATTTTAAGACATCGCAAACAGCAAAGCAAGGGAGGCACAGTCCACTCGTTGCCACAGCTGGATGTGTAATGAGTGTAGGAACGTTCTGACACCAAGATGGCAGCTCTAGCCCTGCCCACCGCCACGATAGGCCAAAACGTCTGTTACTTTCTGGACGGCCCTCGTATATGTTTATCGCGTTCTGAAATAACAATAGAGCTAAGCTGTAATGCTGCCAGTGTTTGCGTGAACTTCTGTGGTACGAACAAACTGAAGCAAAGTGAGCTTACTCCATGTATAGGGGAATTTTCTCTATTTTATAAGAATGAACAGACTCCAAGGGCAGCGTGCACCAATCTAGAGTAAGCTCTACTTACGTAGTAAACTACTATTGAAGTGAACACTCTGCGACTTCCATACATGAGTAAACTATTTCCAAAGCATTTTACTCCTTTCAGATACTCCCAGATTAAATTACTTCAGAAGTAAATGTTGGAGAGGACTGTCATATAGTATGTTACTACGAAATTAAATAGAGTACAAATATAGGTTAGAATTTACTCTTGCGACCTGGATGGAGTAACTAACCTGTTGATTGAACTAGAATACCGTATTGTATTTGCAGGAAGATATTTTGACGTGTTTATTCATTACTTAGATTACAATGATATCTCGGTGAAGAAAACGGCGATTACTTAGGTTATGTTGATCTCAACGAATTAAACAGGAATGCTATAGTGGTATGTGAAAACCATATGATACTTATACAGAGAGAGAGAGAGTTCAACAAACGTTTTGGTATTAGGAAAGAATATTTCTTTTACATGCCTTTTGAACCTGCTTGGAGAGCATTTACAACAAAACTCAGACAGGAATTCAGCTCTATAACCCAAACTGCAATTATTGTTATACATCCTATGAGTGTTTCGTACCGGAACATTTCAGATACTTCAGCCAGCATTACGATGAATGTAACATAACATGACAGTTTATCACTGTATTAAATGATATTTAGGATTGACTTAATGCAATGTAACTTAAGAGTTTGGCAATGTCAAACATTTCCTTCCCGTTATATCAAGTTTGATGTCATATGTTAATTAGAACCAATTGGTTTGAAGGACTTTCATGTGATGTTAAGTGAAGTTCATCGTAATCCCGGCATTACAGGCAATCTTATAAATACACATTCACCATGCTCTGCTGGTTCATTATTTCACTGCATTGTTAGTGCATTTTTAATGTTAAGATCAAGGTACATATCTACATGAGTGTTCAGAAAATAAAAGGCAATTCTTCTTTACATTTGCAGATTTCCCATACATTTTGAGTGGAATTGACTGCATGCATGTTATTATTTTGTGCCCCTCTGTGAATATGGTGAACTTTTCCGAAATCGGAAGGGGTAACTAATAAATGAATTACAACTATCAGGGCTTGTAGGCCGTGGTCTAGAAGGTATCGTGGATACCAACGTTTCGCCAAGTACAGCGCTTGGCATCTTCAGGGTGAAGTGATTCAGTGTCTGCGGTAGTCAGAGTCTGAATGTGGAGACCGGAGGATGGCGCTCTTATATAGTGGGGGGTGGGCGGGGCTTACTGTGAGGTCCTGTGCAATGATTGGCTTGCGTCTCTGGGAGTGGGTGGGTTTGGCAAGGTATTATTATGTCTGCTATTTCTATGTACCTGTTTCTCCAAGATGTCCAGGCTTTATGCACACGGAGAGCTTCTTCTTTCCGGTTAAAATTGTTTTTGTGTTTATATATTTCAATGGCCTCCCTCTGTAGTCGAGCATGGTAGTTGTAGATAAAACTTCGGTTTCTTTGAAGCTGATGTCATGGCCAAATAATAGCAAGTGTTCTGCCACGGATGATTTTTCTGTTTGTCCCAATCTGGTGTAACGCTCGTGTTCTTTCAGTCTCGTGGCCATGCTGCGCATAGTAGTGCCTATGTAAACCTTGCCACAACTACAGGGCACTTTATAAACACCTGCAGATGTATGTGGGTGACACTTATCTTTGGCTGATCTCAGCAAGTCGTTGATTTTTTGTGTTGCTCTGTAGACCGTGTCAATCCCGTATGAGCGCAGAAGTTTGCCTATTCGATCGGAAACATTCTTAATGTAGGGGAGGAAGGCCGTGCTTGTTATGTGGCGATCCTTCTTTTCCGTAGGGCACCTAGGATGAAGCGCGCACCGGATTTCTTTCTGCGTGTAGCCATTGGCCTGGAAGGCCAAATTTAGATGTTCGAGTTCTTCTTTCAGATATTTTTCGTTGCAGATTCTTTTTGCCCATTCTGTGAGAGTTTTTATCACTCCTTGGATCACCGCACAACAAGCACGGCCTTCCTCCCCTACATTAAGAATGTTTCCGATCGAATAGGCAAACTTCTGCGCTCCAGAAGAAGCTATAATGTTTTGGGCTATGGACAATCTCTCATATCATGCAGATGCCTGATCTTGAGCACTACTTCCCTTTTAGTTTCCTTTGAGAAGTGAAGGTGTACTTTGAATGTCTCATTTTGACATTTAATTGAAAAGGATTGTTGCAATCAGGCAGAAATTTACAGGACTGAGGATGTCTTCTAACTTGCAACAAATCTCTCTGATACTGACAGAAGCTTCTCCCCCCTCTCCGAAAGTTTGTTAGAATAGTTCTAGAACATTTGAAAATCTTGTGGAAAGATTCCAGTGACTATATAAGCAAGCGCTCTCGCAGGAGTCAAGTCAGTGCGAATCAGTGAGTTGCTTCGGAGAGTCAGTAAGCTAGTTGGTGAGCGCATTTGCGGTGTGATATCACATGCGATTCTCCGAGCAAGCAGATGACAGCTGCTGTGACATGCAGTGTATGCTACTACAGAGTGAGAGACTGGAGGTCTTGTGTTCAACTCTCCGGCAAGTGAATCGTCCATAAGAATAGGCTGTGTTATGAGGAAGTGAAGTGACGGAAAGTATAACTAGTTCACCTGAGTGAAGTGATAGTATAAATAAAGTGAACTCTTGGTGAAGTTGAACGAAAAGAACTTAGAGCAGTGACAATGAGACCTGAGAGAAGTGAGTGTTGAAAAATTGGGCAAAGACACTCTGGTATGAAGAGTGGGATACAGAAGCCACACTGGAGGAAATACTTAAGTAATTATTGAATGAAATGGAGAAGATGAGAACAGAAATGAAGACCAAAATGCAGATGAAAATAGAATCTGGAATGGAGAAAAAGATCTGAACTCGTCTATCTCATTGACTGTGTTAAGTGTGAAATAAAGGTAGTGGTGAAGCCCCTGAAGAACGACATTGCAAAGGAGTTACTGCCCGATTAACTTGGCAGCTGAGAAAAGGTGCGCACTAAACGATAAGTCCATTATCTATCCCGAGAGGAGAGTGTGGGTCAGTTACACATGTGGAGTCATTGACAGCGTACGTGCGTTATCTAAGCTTCTGTAAATTTATAAGGCCCATGTCCATGTGCGTTATATGTTCATCTATAACAACATATATACGAAACAGTTTGCTTTATTCTGAGTGTATTCTCTGTATGTGTGTGTAAGTGTGAGTGCCTGCATTGAGTATTTTTTTGGATTTGCGTTTTACTTACTGTTAATACATGGGCAGTAAACTTAAAGGCAAAGTACTGCACTCCCAAACCAGGGAAGTTATTAGCAATGTATATAAATACATGAAAAGACATGTAGAGGCTGGCGTGGTAAACATCAGTGTGAAAAACATTGGAAAGAGTGTTGCTGAGGCAACAGGTGCTTCCGAAAGAAGTGTAAGAAGAATTATTAAGGAAACCAAAGATATTGATAGTAGCATTTCGCCTTCATTTTCCACACCGCATAAAAAGAGACCTAAAAGGTCTTATTGTGCGAGGAGGCAGTACTGCGCTGAACTGTGAATGAATTCTATATTCTTCACAAGCAAAGACCGACACTGAAGAAGGTGCATGCAAAGTTAAAGGACTCGATCAACTTTGAAGGGAGTGTATCTACATTAAGAAAGATACTACTAAAGTTGGGTTTCACGTGGAAAAGGACAAAAAAGAATAGAAAAGTCCTAATGGAGCGGCACGACATCAGAACTAAGCTATCTTAGAATGATAAAACAGTAAAGAAGTGAGGGCCGTCCCATAATATATATGGATGAAACATATATACATTCATCACACACTACTCCATATGCTTGGAGTGATGACAGCTTCCATGGGCTCTTAGCACCGGTTTCCAAAGGTCAGCGCCTTATCATTATACATGTAGGAGGTGAGCAAGTGTTTATCCGTAATGCATATGTTCGGTTCAAGTCCCAGCAGAAAACCAGTGACTACCACAATGACATGAACTATGTCAATTATGAGTAGTGGATAAAAGAAAGACTGATCCTTAACCTTCCTTTCCGTTCTGGTGATTGACAATGCACCTTACCACAATGTGGTACCTAATAAGGGCACCTACTGCAAGTTCCAAAAGAGACACAATGATTTCCTGGCTGAGAGAAAACCTTCCCACAGAACATTTCACTGCCATTGATTTCTCCTCCTTTTACAAACCTGACAGCTATAATATGATCATCCCTCTCAAACCCAAAATCCTCAAGTACAAAATAGACAATTTCCTTCAGGCACATAACCGTACTGTTTTACACCTACCATCTTATCATCCTGAGCTGAACCCAATCGAACTCATTTAGGCTGCAGTGAAGAACTGGGTTGCAGAAAGAAATGTCACTTTCAAAATGGATGACGTAATTAAGTTAGCTGATGAGAAGTTTGCTGATATTTCTTCAGAAGACTGGCAGAAAAGATGTAGGCACGTCATCAATGTTGAGTTAGAAAGGCTTGCTGGATGGCGGACAGGAAATTATCATTCATCTAGGGGGTGACACTGACGAAAGCAGTGATTCCTCCGAGTTTTCTAGCGTGGAGGAAGACTGTCAAGAGCAAGGAACTGCAAATTCAACTGGATCTTCTGCTAGTGTTGGTAAGATGCATGTGATTTCCCCTCCATCTTGGCCGCATGTGGCTGCAGTTGATCTCCAACCACTCTTAGTTGCCCCTCTTGTACTGCACAGCAAGCTGCCACCTCAAGTTAATCGGGCAGTAAAAGACACTAAGTCTGACATGGAAGATGACATTAACGCAGTGGAGGAGCATCTAGATAAGCAAGGAAAACGGCTAGATGGGGAGGTGAAAGAAAGCAAGAGGATGATAGAGGCTACAATGGACGAGTATCTGGACCACCAGTTGATGTACAGTACATCCAGTCATGGTGCAGTTGGTTGGAATACAGGGACCTTGAGGAGGGAGAGGGAACAGCTGGAAGATCAAGACATCTTTTGGATAATCTCATTCCAGAAAGCAATGACTGGGCCCATTAGCTGGAAGCCACTGCAGGCACTGTTCATTACCTCTGATGGTAGGATGGCTGTGCAATGAGGCGACACACAGTTGCGCCTTAGGAATATTTCACATGAGCTAGTCAAGAGGTGAAGGTCTGAATAGGAGCAACTTAAAATGGCCACCTCATAGCCAGGAATCAAACTATTGACTCTTGGAACAAGAACCAAATCAGTTAACTACTCTGTGTCCATACTAATAAAACATTTATCTCTAATTTTCTGCAAATAGCATGTGAAGTTTCTCTATATTGAGAATCTTTGTTAATTTCTATCAGTTTTTGGTATTGTTTGAGGCAGTAGCCAGTTATGAGTTGCATATAAACAAACTACAGATAACACTCATTAGAAGAACCAACATTCAATGGATCTGCAGTTATTAGGATCTGAGGACAGGATGCATATATGCTAGAATTTCCTCCAGTTTCATTTTCTCAGCTTGCAAATAGGGCTCTAATGGCTGTTTCATGTCACGGCCACCTTGAATAATAATTTTTATAGTGACGAATCTAATTGCGCAATATCGATCTAATATGCCATCCCAGGAACAGGAGTCGGAACGAAAAAGTTAAAACTGTTATTGTTGTTCACCAATGGCACTGGGGATTAATTGATCTGCATCATTTTCCCTCTGGCTTCCCAATATTAAGTCTGTAAGTTATCACTTTTAAGGCCTTTGCATTTGGTGAGATGCTGTTTGTTCAGGATGACATCTTCTTCACAGAGAGTGCACTTGGGTGTAGGTAGGCATCATATCTGTAGAGGTGTTCTGCAAGGCAATCGTGGCCAGTTGCCATTCTAAATAAGGCCACTGCTGTCTTCCTTGGCATTTTTTGTATACAACTCTATCTTTAATATTCTTATAATCTTTATCCTTTAATTTATCTTCTTCATCAAGTCTCTGCTGTCTTTTGAAATGTTGTTTAATGTTATTTAATTGTTTATTTATTTCTATTTATCCTACAGTTTTTATTTGTTGTATTGCACCTTTCTTTGCTAATTGATCCGCATGTTCATTGCCCAAAAGTCCAACATGAGCTGGGATCCATTGTAGAGTGACATGATTTCTAGTTTCAACTGCTTTAATTAGGCTTGTTATTTCTTTAATATTTCTTGTTGTTTTATTTTTGTAATTTACTATTCCATCTATGGCTGATTTTGAGTGTGATAAGATGACTATTTTTTGTTTTATGTATGGTCTATATAAAATGTTCTGTAATGCCATTAAAACTTGGCCACGTCATCTTTCCTATTCTCAGGACCCGAGAAAGCTTCCCGTTAACTGTAAACACTCACATTCTAATACATGTATTTTAACTTTGTCATTCTTGGTCTGATTTCCGTTCTCAGAAACTGTGAACCAGGCTTAGGAGAGGACCAAAATGCTTACAACACGAAAAATTGAGATCTGTTTAAAATATGCAACTTATGTAACATTTTTTGTGGCAGTACCGAGATATTTGTTTTGGGTTTGAATTTTCCAGTACTTATATATGTTGTGAAGTACAAATTCACTGTTCTTTTTTACTTTCTCTACTACGTATATTAAGTAGGGGAAGTATTGTATTCAACCCAAAAATTTGATACCAAGAATTCACCAGAAATATATGTTTTGAGACCCCCTGAATCCAAAAAAACTTTTTGGAAACATGTCTGTGTGTATCTGTGAACAGCATAACTCAGAAACGAACAGTCGGATAAACACCAAACTTGGTATTTAGGTTCAGTAGCTTCCAGAGATGCGACACGAAGGTTTTCAAGAAAATCCCCCCCCCCCCAGATTACCCTTTACATGGAACATTTTTCTAAAATTTTAATTTTCTCAAAAATGGCTCTAACTATTTTGATTAAAATATCATATGTTTAAGATATTTTCATGACAAATGAAATTTATATCTCGAATTTTCTGGGAATGTCTCCAAAAGTATTCTTCATTGTGAACGACTTTTGCATAACTGGTAAACCATAAGAGATAGACAAAATTTTACTACACAATAAATGTAGATCACATTAAAATACACAACTTATGCCATATGCATTTTTTTTTTGAGTGAACCATTTTCGAGATATTGCTTGTTATTCTCTTAAATTTTTCAATACTTATTTTCTCAAATGGGAATTCGTTATTCATTTTTTTGTCTTGGATATGCAAAGAGTATTAATCTGTGGCAAAGAGAATGGTGCTGCACATAGCAACCAGCTATTAAGAGTAATGTCTATGCTTAAAGGCTATTGTATTTCTATATTGCCCTTGTAAATATATATTCCCCTTACATCTACAAGAAAATTAGCAGTAAGATAGTTTCTGCAAATGTTTATCTTGATTAACATGAAGTAGATGGAGAATAAGCGTTTGTAAAAATAGTTTGTACAAGAGTAGAGAAAGTCATGTGAGTGTAACACATCAGATTTGTTCTCATCTCGTGGACAGAGTATGGAATTTCAAAGACCGCATACAGCAAGCCACTTTTTAAAGGTTTGACTATAATAAGCTTTTGTAAGAATAGTTTATAGAGCAGTGGGTAGGGAAAGTCATATGAGTGTCTCTTGGGAAATGTTTTGCCATCTAACACTGTAAGTTAACTCAGTAGCTTATTAAATACAACTTTGCCTTTAAAAAGGTTATCTTTTACTGCAGAAAATCGATTAAGTTGTAGTGAGTAGAAAAAATTGTATGATTGTAACACAACAGGTGTTTTTTTTTTGTTTTTTTTTGTCTGTGATGTATCAGGGTTCACATAAGGAGGACAGACAAGGTTGGTACTGAAGCTGCATTCCATCCAATAGAGGAGTACATGGCGGCTGTCGAGGAGTACTATGACCTGCTGGAGATGCGTCAGGAGGTAGATAGGCGGCGTGTCTATCTTGCATCAGACGACCCCAAGGTCATTGCAGAGGCTCAGAGAAAGTGAGTATAGAAATAACAGAGTTATTGCTTTTACCACCTGGCAATGAAATCATACTGTTTTCTGAAAAAACACTTTCCAAACACCTATTTACTTTGTCTACTATTTACCTATAGTAAGTTGTATTGCTTTCCATCCAAAATTTTAATAACATAATTTAAAAAATACACATTTTGAGACTCCTGAATCCCCCCAAAAAAAGGAAAAAAAAAAAAACCAAAACATTCTTAGGTGTGCGTGTGTGCTTGAGACATGATTTTCAAGAAAATTCCTCATTGTTCCACCTCAAACTATCCTTTATACGAAATTTTTTTTAATAATTTTCGTTTTCTTAAAAATGCCCTTTAACAATTTTGAGTGAAATGGCATATGTTTTAAGATATTTGCATGGCAAATAAAATGTATATCTCGAATTTTCTAGAAATAGCCTGTGAAATCCTCTTCGTTTGGAAGGAATCTTATGTAATCTTGTATAACTGGTAAACATTAAGAGATAGACTAAAAATGTATATCTCTTTAAAACACAGAATGTATTTTAAATAACTTTTATTGTGCCCTAAGCCACTTTCAAAATATCTGTTATTAATTATTTGAATTGTTCAATAGTAACTCATTCTTTGATAGTCCTTTCAACATTCAGTTGTTTCTCATGATTACATGCAAAAATCATGGAATTTTAAGGCCAGCATATAGCGTCCAGTTGTTAAACATTTGACTATCGCTGTTCTCTTTGTATCTATAACGAAATGTGTAATTTAGCTGTTTCTGCAAAGGTTTATTTCGATTAAAATGAAGTATATATAAAAATAAGCTTTTGCGAGAATAGTTTGTATAACCATTAATAAATGGTAGAGGGTAGAGAAAGTCATGTGAATGTAGCACATCAGATTTTTCATGCAGGATAATTCAATACCTCAGTGCAACAGTGGGATATCTCAGAAAAACAGTTTTTACAATTAGTTTCAGGTAAGTATTAACACAATTTTATTAAAAGCTCATGAACTCCACATACGTCAAGTAGTCAAAATTCATTTCAAGAAACATGCTCATCATCGGTTGGTTGACTGGAGCTTGCAGCTGGAAAATCCTTGGCCAGGTCATTATGTGCTGCCCTCTGTGTCCTATGGCTATTTGGACAATATCGTCAACTGACGGTGTATCAAAATTCATAAAATGAGGCTCATTCTTGGTGATTAAACTTACTTATAAATTTCTTGGTTCGTAGACCATAAAATCATAGAAATAAAAATCACCAAAGAAAAATATTAAAAATTTAATCACAAGAGCGAGCCTCGTCTTATGAATTTTGATACCCTGTGAGGCAGTATTTTAATACCTGAATAATTTCAATTGTATTTTATATAAAAGTAAATTCAATAACAGCCCGCCTTGAAACAATAAGTATGTAATAATTATTTAAATTGTATGTAACAGTCATTGCAAAATGCTTATTTTTATATAAACATGTTTTATTAATGTTATGTGAATACATTATATACTTTAATAATGCAAGATCTGTGAGAATAATAAGTTTTAAGTTGCTAACAATGATGTAATAATGAGGTAACCTTGTAGCAATAATGAGTTACAGTGTTTGAAAAGTTACTAGTCATGATTATATCAAAGATAAGGTAAATTCAGTAACAGTTTAAAATTAGCCAATCAATAGCAAGGAAAAAGTTTAAGTAAAATGCAGATATTCTATTGGACTAGAATTAGCCAATCAGAGACATGAAATGCTGAAGCTTACAGGTTTAACGATTGAGGGTTGCTTAGTTGCTGGCGAGCCTTGGTAGTGAACAGATGGAAGATGTGTTCTCTACGAGTGAATCGTAAAATATGTATATGCACTAAGCGAAAGTATTGAAGATTCTCACAGTTCTTAAAAAGTGTATTGCTTTATAAAAATGTGCAAGAATTAATAAAAGAAGTGAATTTTAAAAACTTAAATTCTGTGATGTCTAATTCTTGCTGCACCGCACCCTGAATAAGAGAAACATGTTTCTAAAGTAAGACTGACGCAGCCGAGGCAAATTCAAACATAAATAATATATAGAAACAGTGTTAATAACAAAGTTAAATATTATAGTGTAAAACTTGAAGTGTAATAACAAAAACCCATCTTCAAATAAGTTTCTCGTACATAGCAGCATATTGCGTAATAACAGTAACTATTACATAATCAACAAATTCAAACTGATGCCCAAAGCGTGTTTCTAGAAACTACTTAAAATAAAGCAAAATAAATATTATGTAAAATACAATATTACGTAAACATTCTACTTCAAGTTGGCTCCCATACGTGGGGCAGTTAAGATTACATAACCAAACAAAAGCAGCACAACATAACCTTCTTCAAGTTTAAAAATACGTAACAACAACCCATCTTCAAGTCTAAACATATACAATTACGTAAGCATACAATCTTCAAGTTTTAAATAAAATAATTCTGATGTGTTACACTCACATGACTTTCTCTACTCTTGTACAAACTATTTTTACAAACGCTTATTCTCCATCTACTTCTTGTTAATCGAGATAAACATTTGCAGACTCTATCTTATTGCTAATTTTCTTGTAAATGTAAGGGGAATATACATTTACAAGGGCAATATAGAAATACAGTAGCCTTTAAGCATATACATATCTCTTAATAGCTGGTTGCTAGGTGCAGCACCATTCCCTTTGCCACAGATTATAACTCTTTGCATATCAGAGACAAAAAAATGAATAACGAATTCCCATTTGAGAAAATAAGTATTGAAAAATTTAAGGGAATAACAAGCAATATCTGGAAAACTCACTCAACAAAAAAAATGTATATGACATAAATTATGTATTTTAATGCGATCTACATTTTTTGTGTAGTAAAATTTTCTCTATCTCTTATGGTTTACCGGTTATGCAAAAGTCGTTCACAACACTTTTGGAGACATTCCCAGAAAATTCAAGATATACGTTTTATTTGTCATGAAAATATCTTAAACATATGATATTTTAATCAAAATCGTTAAAGCCATTTTTGAGAAAATTAAAATTTTCAAAAAATCTTCCATGTAAAGGGTATCCTGGGGTGGGGGGATTTTCTTGAAAACCTTCGTGTCGCATCCCTGGAAGATACTGAACCTAAATATCAAGTTTGGTGTTTATCCGACTATTCGTTTCTGAGGTATGCTGCTCACAGATACACACACGCACGCACATGTTTCCAAAAATGCTTTTTTTGGATTCAGGGGGTCTCAAAACATGTATTTCCGGTGAACTCTCGGTATCGAATTTTTGGGTGGAATACAATACTTCCCCTACTTACTATACGTAGTAGAGAAAGTAATTACATAAGACAAACATCTTCAAGTTGGATCCCATACATGGGGCAGTTAAACTAAAGAAATAAACATCTACAAAAAACATCGTAAAGCAGCAAAACATCCTCTTCTTCACCTGCCAGTTGACAATATTGTCCAAGTAGCCATAGACACAGAGGGCGGCACATAATGACTTGACCAAGGATGATGGAGGAGCATGCTTCTTGAAGCGTGTTTTGCTTATTAGACGTATGTAGAGTTAATGTGTTTTTAATAAAATTGTGATAATACCTACTTATCATATATCTCCACTGTTAATAGTGACTTCATTTTAATTTCATAGTTTCAGATATACCAGTATTTCCATAAACACTGTTACAACCTCATTTAAAGTTGCACTGAGACATCACACATGTTTCAAATTACATTGACAATTGAGAAACTCCACTTCCTATAGTCATTATAGAGTACATATTGTACCCTCAATACAGGCATTATGAAAATTATTTTTTCTGAGATATCTCATTGTTGCACTGCGATATCAAATTATTGTCTATTTGTTCAGATGAAATGCCTACAGTCAAAGCTATCTTATATACTTTCACTTGGTCTTGCATTATTATATTATGGATTTCTTTTTTTTTATGCCCCCACAACAATTTCTGTTGTGACCTCCAGTATGCAGCCTCAGCTGGTGATTTTTCAACCACATCTAAACTCATTGATTCAAGAAATAAATTAGCTTCGGTGACAGTGTTGAGTCCACATGAACTTCGTCCAACTCTGCTTTGATGTGTTCTGCATCTCAACCTTTTAAATGGAAATCTTTAACAGCAGCACAAAATCCCCCTGTTTTCTATAGCACCGCTACACTGATCACTTCAGATAGCTGTCAACAATTAACTGAACTTATTTATCTGAAGCCTGGTTTACAATGATCCCATAATGGAAAGCAAAACTTCATACAACATTTTGGTTCACCGTACCCCGGGAACGAGAAATGCATATTGATAACAAAGTGAAAACTCAATTTGCACATTGGGATGTTATTTGTTTGTAACTGACCAATGATATATTACTTTCTCTACTATGTATAGTAAGTAGGGGAAGTATTGTATTCCACCCAAAAATTCGATACCGAGATTTCACCGGAAATATATGTTTTGAGACTCCCTGAATCCAAAAAAAGCATTTTTGGAAACATGTCCCTGTGTGTCTGTGAACAGTATAACTCAGAAACGAACAGTTGGATAAACACCAAACTTGGTATTTAGGTTCAGTATCTTCCAGAGATGCGACACGAAGGTTTTCAAGAAAATCCCCCACCCCAGATTACCCTTTACATGGAACATTTTTCGACATTTTTAATTTTCTCAAAATTGGCTCTAACGATTTTGATTAAAATATCATATATTTAAGATATTTTCATGACAAAAAAAATGTATATCTTGAATTTTCTGTGAATGTCTCCAAAAGTATTCTTCATTGTGAACAACTTTTGCATAACTGGTAAACCATAAGAGATACACACAATTTTACTACACAAAAAATGTAGATCGCATTAAAATACACAATTTATGTCATATAAATTTTTTTTTGTTGAGTGAGTGAACCATTTTCGAGATATTGCTTGTTATTTCCTTTAGTTTTTTCAATTCTTATTTTCTCAAATGGGAATTCGTTATTCATGTTTTTGTCTTGGTTATGCAAAGAGTATTAATCTGCGGAAAGGAGAATGGTGCTGCACCTAGCAACCAGCTATTAAGAGATATGTCTATACTTAAAGGCTACTGTATTTCTATATTGCCCTTGCAAATACAAAACAAGGGGAACATAGTAGCCTTAAGCGATAGTCAAATATTTTTAGAATTGGTCGCTATGTGTAAAATGTAGTTCTCTTTGCATGTCAAAAGATCGTTTCTGCAAATGTTTATCTTGATTAATATAAAATAGATGGAGAATAAGAATTTGTAAAAATAGTTTGTACAAGAGTAGAGAAAGTCATGTGAGTGTAACACATCAGATTTTTTTTATCTGCTTCAATTCAACCAACAAATGCAGCTTTGCCAATGTCAAAATTCTATAGAGTAAGCATTTCTAAACACAGATCCATTAATACGCAGGAATACTAAATAATGGATTAAAACCCATTACAGAATGTATTCTAATTGAAGAGCAAAGCGGATTCAGATCGGACCATAACTGCTCGGATAACATTTTTGCATTAAAACACATAATGGATAAAAGGAGAGAATATAACCTACCTAGTTATCTGATATTAGTCAATTTTGAAAAGTCCTTCAACCGAGCAGTATGCAAGAAGCTATGGATAATGATTAAGAGAGGATATCCAAAACACCTTTAAAATTTTAAAAGTTTATACAATGCACAAAAATAATTTTAAAGCATATTAACTAATGAAGGACTTACATAAAGGTAATGTATGTCACCCACACTTTTTAATATTGCCATCAGAAAATGGAAGAGTAAAAGTTCAGAAGCTATAAGAATGAATAGAAATTGTTCTATTAAATTGTTTTTTATATGCAGATGATCTCATAATTTTAGCAGACAGAGAAGACGAGCTACAAAAATTAGTGTACAGACTAGACCAACTATGTCAGCAATATAAAAAACGAAAAGCATGGCATTTATAGGAAATAACCCTATTAAGAGTAAAATTGTAATAAATATTAAGATAATACAACAGATACAACACTTAAGGCTGGTTCACAACCAACGAGAACGGTAACCAGAACGAGAACGGGAAAGTTGAAATACATGTATTCAAATGGGAGTGTCCACAACCGACGGGAAGCCTTCCCGGGCCCCGGGAACGGGAAGAAGAGTTGCCCAACTTTTAACTTTCTCGTTCTCGTTCCCGGGCACGGCATATTAGATCCCTATTGTGCATATTAGACTCTTCACTCTAGAGGTTATTCTAAGCGGCCGTGACATGAAACAGCCACTAGTGCTCTCTGTAGTCGCAAGCTGGAAACATGAAACTGGTAGGAATTAGTAGTAAATGTGCTTCCTAACCTCATCCCGATACCCGCAAATCTAATCAACGTTGGTTCCTCTGGTGAAGGGATCATTTGTAGTTTGTTTATATGCAACTCAAAACTGGTTATTACCTAAAAAACAATGGCAAAAGCTACAAAGAACAGCTAAATACGGTGGAAATGAAAAAAGAATAAACAATTTTAATGTATGCCATTAAATAAAGGAATGAAAGTTTGGCATAAGTAGAGGGATCGGAAATGTAATGAATATGCATTTAGATAATGTTTACTCTATCGAATTTTGACGTTGGTTTGGCTAAATTGGAAGTAGGTGAAAAAATGTCATTGGTCAGTTAAAAACAAATGAAATCCCAATGTGCAAAATCGATTTTCACTTTGTGATCGATATGCATTCCCGTTCTCGTTACCGGGCTGTTGTGAATCAAAATTTCTTGCTTCCCGTTCTCGTTTCCGTTCTGGTTACCGTTACCGGGTGGTTGTGAACCAGCCTTTAAGCTATTTACAATGCGATGTTAGCTATAATTGTGACCAAGACTTGGTTATAAAATTAAGAAGATATCAAGTGATGTGTGGAACAACAAGAAGGAGTTTGAAATTTACACAGAATGAGAGAGAATTAAAATTTTATAAAGTGATGACCATACCTACTCTTTTATATGGGAGTGAAACATGGATTCACAAGAAAAAAATGAAAACCATATCCAAGTAGCAGAAATGAAATTCCTACGAGCTGTTAGAGGATGTACCAAAATGACAGAATAAAAAAATCTGATTTGATACATTCACATGACTTTCTCTACCCTCTATTGTTTATTAGTGAGTATGCAAACTAATCTTACTAAAACTTATTTTTATATCTACTATGTTTTAATCCAAATAAACCTTTACAGAAATAGCTACATTACACATTTCGTTATAGATACAAAGAGAACAGCGATAGTCAAATGTTTAAGATGCTGGCCCTAAAACTTGCGGGATTTTAATAGCCAGCTCCACGTTTTGGAGCCAATTTGCGGAAGTTATGTTGATAGTTTATAGGTTACGTAGTTGTTTGGAGGAGTTTGCCCCACAGTTGTACGCCACTTTGAGAATGTTATTGAGCCTCGTATTTGTTGCCAACTTAAGGAGTTATTTAGCTGTATGTGAGATGAGAGAAGCCCCATGTATGTGCGTCACTTTGAGAATGTGTTTAGGTTACGTAATGTTATTACATATATTTGAAAAAGTGTGCTATTATGTAATTATTTAGCTCCCCGTAATGAAGATACACTTTGAAATTGGTTGATGCTTGGGAAGCCAAACTTTATAGTGAAGATGATGCTTGTTTTACGTAATATTATTAAAGTTATCTGCCTCGGCTGCTACAGTCGCACTATAGAAACACAAGTTCTTTTCAGGTTGTGATAAGACAAAAATTAAAAGACATCACAGAATTTACTTTTTAATTTCACTTCTTTTTATTTCTCTTTATACTTGCACATTTTATAAACAGAACTTAATAAAAGAAAACTGTGAGCACTTTATATATTCTAGCGTAGAACACAAATTTTACCATCCGTACTCTACAACATCTTGCCCACGACTGACTGAATTCAATGGTAAAAACCCTATAGCTTCGGTAATGTCAGTCTCTTATTGGCTAATTCTAGTCCAATAGAATTTAAGTATTCAAACTAAAACTTTTCTTTACTGTTGATTGACTAATTCCAAACTGTAAGCGAAACTTACGTCACTACCGATCTTTTCATGGCCAGTATTTTTTTTTAAAACTCCAGACACATTATTGTCACAAAAGTTACATTATTACCTCATTATTAACATCCTAAAACATATTGTTCTCACAGTTTTTGCACTATTAGAGTATATAAACATTTACATAACATTAATAAATATGTTTACAATAAAAATAAGTATTTACAATGACTTTACATACAATTTAAATAATAATTATATACATATTGTTTTCAAGGTGGGCTGTTATTGAATTTAATTATAATAATATACAATTAATATTATTTAGGCATTAAAATACTGCCTCAAACTCCATACTGTTTCCATGCAATCACAAGAAATAACTAAAAGTTGTAAAGGACTTTAAAGAATGACCAAGAAATGAACAATTCGAATCATCAATAGCAGATGTCTCGGAAATGACTTATGCCACAAAAACACTTATTTGAAATAAATTGTGTCTTTTAAAGAGATCTACATTTCTTGTGCAGTACGTTTTCATCTGTCGCTTAACGTTTACTAGTTAAACAAGATTACACAAGATTCCTTCCGAATGAAGAGCACTTCAAAGTCTATTCTCGGAAAATTCAAGATATGCATTTTATTTGTCATGTAAATGTCTTTAGTATATGGCATTTTAATCAAAATTGTTTGAGCCAGTTTTTAGAAAATCGAAATTTTCGAAAAACGTTCCGTGTAAAGGGTAGTCGGGGTGGGGGGGGGGATTTTCTTGAAAATCTTCATGTCGCATCCTTGGGAGATACTGAACTTAAATACCAAGTTTGGTGCTTATCCGACTTTTCGTTTTTGAGTTATGCTGTTCAGACAGATGTCCAAGACACACACACTTGGACCTTTTCATAAAATTTTTTTTTTATTCGAGGGCATCAAAACATGTATTTCCGGCGAAATCTCAACATAAAATTTTTGGGTGGTATACAATAGTTACTATATGTAGTAGAGAAAGTAAAAATGAACAAATAAGAAAGGAATTGGATTTAAAATAAAGAGAGTTGAGGGTTGTTACACTACATCACTATAATGTTCTTACTTGAACGCGTTTCGGGAGACGGTTTGTTCCCATCGTCAGCATGTCCTCAACTGATTTTGCCGGTCATTGTCTGGGGGATGTGTGTGGTTAGTGGTGTTCTCTGGTGCTGGGCTGATGAACCTCCAAAGGCTGTTGGGTGGCGGCAGTTCGAAATTCATTAGATGATTCCTGTGTTTGACAATATGTATTTTTTCCCAGATGTCCAATTCATTGCTGCTGTTGATCGGTTTTAAGAGTTTTATGTTTGGAGTGATATCATGATTTGAAGACCAGAAATGATGTGCTACTGCTGATTTATCTGGCTGCTTTTGGTAAATGCATCTCATATGCTCTTTAAGTCTTATTTCAAGATTTCTTTTTGTTCTTCCTATATATACCAGGTTACATTCATTACAATCAATTTGATATATACCAGCTGATTTATTGTTGGGGATAGGATCTTTTGTTCCGTTGCATAGTAGTTTCTGTATGTTGTGGTTATTCTGTGGAGACAGGGTGATGTTGTATTTTTTGAAAATCCTTTGAAATTTATGATGTGTCCAAGGGTGATAAGTGAATTTTCTATTTACTTGTGGTTTTTGTTGTCTGAGTAACGTAGTCATTTGTTGGATGTATTTCTGTCTTTCAAACCTTTTTATCTTCTTATCTATTGTTTTTTTCTGGTATCCATTCATAGTGGCTATGTTGATAATGTGTTGGTATTCTTTCTGGTATTCCTCTTTCTCCATTGGTATACGTACTAACCTGTTTGTAATACTATTTAAAATTGCATGTTTGTGGTTTGTAGGATTGTAGCTATTGTTTTTAATATAATTTTCTGTGTGCGTTGGTTTTCTGTAAATGCAGAACCTTAGTTTGTTGTGTGCATTATTTCTGATGATCCTGATGTCTAGGTAAGGTAATTGGCCATTTTCTTCTTTTTCTATTGTGAATTTAATAGATCTTTTTTGTAAATTTAATAATTTCAAAGCATCTTCTGAAAGTCTTTTTGGAACAATAGCAAAAATATCATCTACATACCTATACCAGGTTTTGAATAGATGTGGGAAAGGTTTAGTAATATGGCATTCAAAATGGCTCGTATATAGTTCTGCTAAAAATGGTGAAAGGGGGTTTCCCATAGTTAGGCCTGAGGTTTGTTTAAAGATTTTGTGATGGAATGAAAAGAAATTTTGGTCCAGACATAATTTTGTTAGTTTTAGGTAATCTTCTGTTTGTGCTCTAGGTGTGCCATTGTTTAATATCCAATTTTCTAGGAGTGGTAATAATTCTTCTTTTGATATGCTTGGGAAGAGTGATCAGTTGAGGACATGCTGACGATGGGAACAAACCGTCTCCCGAAACGCATTCAAGTAAGAATATTATAGTGATGTAGTGTAACAACCCTCAACTCTCTTTATAATATTTTATAAGGAATTGGATATTTATGCAATAAATTATAAAATATTACACTATAGAGAAAACTGGAAAGAACTTTTCCAATGAATGGAAGAAGCCTGTATCCCAAAAATAGCCTTGAAATATTGACCCTCAGGGAGAAGGAATGTAGGACGACCCAGAAGGAGAGGCAATGAGATTGTAACAGGCAGAGAGCCTAACAGGAAGAGGATCCAGTAATTATTATTTCCAATTCCTTTAGTCATACCAAGCATCATTCCTTTATTAATGGTATATGTTAGTTATTTGTTGTTGTTTATTGCTCTCTGTTATTTCTACCAGTTTTTACTGTTCTTTGTAGTTTTGCTATTATTTTTTGAGGCAGTAGTAGCAAGTTTCAAACTACTTGTGACACTTTACCTAGAAGAAGTAATACTCAGTGAATCAGGATGTGATCAGTGCATACGTTTGCTGGAATATCTTCTAGTTTCATTTTCTTAGCTTGCTACTAGAGAGAGCTCTAGCAGTGTTTCATGGTGTGGCTGTCTTGAATAATTTATACAGTGAAGAAACTGTACCTTTTTACTTTCTCTACTACGTATAGTAAGTAGGGGAAATATTGTATTCCACCCAAAAATTCGATACCGAGATTTGTGTGTGTCTGTGAACAGCATAACTCAGAAACGAACAGTTAGATAAACACCAAACTTGGTATTTAGGTTCAGTATCTTCCAGAGATGCGACACGAAGGTTTTCAGGAAAATCCCCCCACCCCAGATTGCCCTTTACATGGAACATTTTTCGAAAATTTTAATTTTCTCAAGAATGGCTCTAACGATTTTGATTAAAATATCATATGTTTAAGATATTTTCATGACAAATGAAATGTTATCTTTAATTTTCTGGGAATGTCTCCAAAAGTATTCTTCATTGCGAACAACTTTTGCATAACTTGTAAACCATAAGAGATAGACAAAATTTTACTACACAAAAAATGTAGATCGCCTTAAAATACACAATTTATGTCATATGCTTTTTTTTTTTTTTTTTTTTTTTTTTTTTTTTTTTTTTTTTTTTTTTTTTGAGTGAACCATTTTCGAGATATTGCTTGTTATTCCCTTAAATTTTCCAATACTTTTTCTCAAATGAGAATTCGTTATTCATTTTTTGTCCTGGTAATGCAAAGAGAATGGAATACGCTGCATAGCAACCAGCTCTTAAAATATTTGACTAACGCTTAAAACCTACCAATTCCCCTTGCATCTACAAGAAAATTAGCAATAATATTAACATCTTGATTAACATGAAGCATATGAAGAATAAGCGTTTGTAAAAATAGTTTGTACAAGAGTAGAGAAAGTCATGTGAGTGTAACACATCAGATTTTTCACTGTAAGTTGAAAAGAGAAGTAAACAGACATAAGTGTACCACTCCACCGAGCACATGGCAGCATCACATGGAGGATGGTCGGAACTAAGTATCTGTGAGAGGAAATTGCTTCAGACAGAATATGAATACAGTATATTACGCAGCTTGAGAATGATTAGTTTTTAAACACTGTATGTCTTGTTCCTATATTTTACATACTAAACGTCTAACACATAATACTGAGAGTAGACAAATAAAAGTTGTACCTGAACAGTTCACATCTGTGATTGAAGGTACTGAATTAAACTGTTCATAACTTCAGGCTTTAGTAATCATTCATATAATAACTAATATCAGTATACCACTTTTGCTTTAAACTTTTATGAGTCAACAAGTTAAGAAAATGATTACCACTATAGGTTAGAAAACCACAGAAAACAAATGCGACCCATGCAGTTGAGCAACAATTCTGCATTACTAACAAAGAAGTTCAATTATTGCTAAGTAATGGCCAATCATATTCATTGTCAATTAAAGGTGGGTACTTTTCACAGAATTTCTTAAAAGCATTCAATACAATTGTCTTTTTCCATTCTCCGCATTTGTTTTCCACAGTGGCAGAGAATTCTCAACTATGACACTTTCTAAAGTAATATTTTCTGAACATGTTGCGAAAGTACACTGGCGGGTTATCCGGAAACCAGAAGTGAACTGCAACGCCTGCGCTTAGCCTCTTAAACTCTCTACTATAACAGTTTATCTAGTTATAAATGAATCTGAAGAAATACATTTTGTTTCATAAATTGAACTGTTACAATAATGGGTTTTTTAAATTTCTCTGCATGAGAATAACCACAAAGTGTTATGATCTGAACCGCGGAAGAGACGACAAACTAAGCTGGAAAAGTTGTACTTTGCCCACCAGCCATGTCACATGGTTTTGTTCACAACTCCTTTAAACTTAAAGTGAAACCACTTTAGTATTAATTAATTTTGAAGATTTAGAGCTAGTAACAGTGATGTGTCATAATTTAAAATAAAGAGAGTTGAATGTTGTTACACTACATCACTAAAATGTTCTTACCTGAACGCGTTTCGGGAGACGGTTTGCTCCCATCATCAGCATGTTTTTAACTGAGTTTGCCGGTTATTGTCCGGGGAATGTGTGTGGCTAGTGGTGTTCTCTGGTGCTGGGCTGATGAACCTCCAACGGCTGCTGGGTGGCGGTAGTTCAAAATTCATTAGGTGATTAAAACCGATCAACAGCAGGAATGAATTGGACATCTGGGAAAAAATACATACCGTCAAACACAGGAATCACCTAATGAATTTCGAACTGCCGCCACCCAGCAGCCTTTGGAGGTTCATCAGCCCAACACCAGAGAACACCACTATCCACACACATTCCCCAGACAATAACCGGCAAACTCAGTTGAAAAGATGCTGACAATGGGAGCAAACCGTCTCCCGAAACGCGTTCAAGTAAGAAAAATTTAGTGATGTGGTGTAACAACCTTCAACTCTCTTTATTTTAAACCACTTTAGTATCCTGGGAACAAGAGCAAGAAGTTAAAATTTGACCAAATCTTCTTCCCCGTTAATTGTCGACACTTAAGTATAGTGTATTTCAACTTTGTAATTCTCATTCTGGTTTCTATGCTTGGTTATTGTGAACCAGCCTTAAAATTGTCTTACGAATCACTTTACCAACAATGTTGCTACTTAACAAAATGTTTGCCATTTCACGGAAATTTACGAGACTTATCAAACAACCCTGGTACATCAGCATCCAGTCACAGAAAAATAATAACAGCAGAGGTTTAAGATGAGACACAGATTTCCTACCTGTTAGTTATTAACAGGGGCGCATTTGTAATAACAGAAGTTCTCAAGACTGCCTTTGTGGTCTAGTGGTTAGCATGCGGACTTCCAAATCCAGAGGTCCCGGGTCCAATTCCAGGCTGGAGGGTGGGAATTTTTCTTTAGCTACAATCATTCCTCATCCTCTCTAGAGTCTGGAAGTATGAATGAGAGAGTGTATGTGTGTGCATGTGTCAATACCAACTCAAAGATTAACACCACTGTAAGTGAGTGAACATCATTGCTGATGAACCTTTGTTCCAAAGATAAACAGCTACCAATATGACCTTCGACATAATATATAGAAGTGATTGCAAATATACAATTTCACTAAAATAGGTTCAATATCTCAGAACTAGTTTCGAGGAATCACTTCCTCATCGTCAGCTGATTGCAACTGGTTGGCTTTCCTCTGATGGTTACAGTGTCTCTTTGTCCCTCTAGTGGTGGTTCTACAAGTTTAGTGATCAAAAATCATGATGACGAACAATAGATTAACTTTTGGAATATACACAAAAAACACCTATACGGATAACTATATAAAAAAATCTGATGTGTTACACTCACATGACTTTCTCTACTCTTGTACAAACTATTTTTACAAAATTTTTATTCTCCATCTATTTCATATTAATCGACATAAACATTTGCAGAAACGATCTTTTGACATGCAAAGAGAATTACATTTTACACATAGCGACCAGTTCTAAAAATATTTGACTATCGCTTAAGGCGTACTATGTTCTCCTTGTTTTGTATTTGCAAGGGCAATATAAGCACAGACATATCTCTTAATAGCTGGTTGCTAGGTGCAGCACCATTCTCTTTGCCACTGATTAATACTCTTTGCATATCCAAGACAAAAAAGTGAATAACGAATTCCCATTTGAGAAAATAAGTATTGAAAAATTTAAGGGAATAACAAGCAATATCTCGAATACGGTTCACTCAACAAAAAAAAATATATATGACATAAATTGTGTCTATCTCTTATGGTTTACCAGTTATGCAAAAGTCGTTCACAATGAAGAATACTTTTGGAGACATTCCCAGAAAATTCAAGATATACATTTTATTTGTCATAAAAATATTTTAAACATATGATAACTTTAATCAAAATTGTTAGAGCCATTTTTGAGAAAATTATAAAATTTTCAAAAAATGTTCCATGTAAAGGGTAATCTGGGGTGGGGGGATTTTCTTGAAAACCTTTGTGTCGCATCTCTGGAAGATACTGAACCTAAATACCAAGTTTGGTGTTTATCCGACTGTTCGTTTCTGAGTTATGCTGTTCACAGACACACACACACACACACACACACACACACACACACGGACATGTTTCCAAAAATACTTTTTTTGGATTCAGGGGGTCTCAAAACATATATTTCCGGTGAAATCTCGGTATCGAATTTTTGGGTGGAATACAATACTTCCCCTATTTATTGTATGTAGTAGAAAAAGTAAAAACAATAGTTACAACCCCCCATTATACAAAGTTGCAGTTTTTAACAGTTTGACCCATAGTATAGTGAACATCCCCCTCACTGAAAAGGAATATAACTTAGAATACCAAGAAATCTTAAAAACAGCTAGAAAAAATGGCTACAAAATAGATATGGTGCATAGGTTAATCAAAAAATTCAAGTAACAAAAAATGATAAAAGAAAATGCAACCCTCAAACCACACAAACAAAATCTGACATACAAAAAAGTCACATTTCACCCATGGGCACATAACAAATTCAAGAAAATTTTCAATGATAGCAAAGTGGCACTCATCCCTGAAAATAAATTCAGCATAAAATTCCTCATAAATGCAAACCAAAAAGAAAAAATGCAGGTCATAAAAAATCCAGGATTTATACAATAGATTGCAACGATTGTGATCAAATCTATATTGGTCAAACTAAGCATAACATAGAAGCGAGGCTTAAGGAACATTTTCAAAACATCAAATCCAGGGAAGAAGAAAAATCAGCAGTTGCAGCACATTTTTTGATACAGGGACATGAAATTGAGGACACAGCAATGCTTGTCAAGTAGGCACAAAAACCTACTGAATTAAACATTTGGGAGAAAATATTTCTTTGGAAATTTCGTCCAAGGTTAATGAATTTCGACATCCCTATGGACAAAAATTTGATCACTAAACTTGTAGAACCACCACTAGAGGGACAAAGAGACATCTGTAACCATCAGAGGAAAGCCAACCAGTTGCAATCAGCTGACGATGAGGAAGTGATTCCTTGAAACTAGTTCTGAGATATTTAACCTATTTTAGTGAAATTGTATACTTACAACCACTTCTATATATTATATTTAATCTTTTCACTATGTCTTCCGATTTAAAAGTAATGACCTTAGATGTTGAAGGTGACATGTAAAAAAGGGGAGGGAAGTACTTCTCAAATTAAAATGTTAAACATACAGATGTTACTTCTTGGATGTTTTATGTTCCAGATATCCAGAATACGATATTCTGGGTGATCCAGATGTTGCTAAAACTGCAGCTGTGTCTACGCGATACTCAGACACATCTTTAAATGGCATCATTCTGGACATACACTTCCTTTCTTTGTCAGACTATCTTGTCTGTACCTTTTCCTCACAGGTATGTCCATTTATATAAGCTAATTCAAGATAAACATATAATAATTACATTAGAAGTATAAGCTTCAATTCCAGAGAAAACAAATATGCAATAATAAACAGCCTCTCTTTCAGTTTGGTATCAAAATGTTGCTTCCTTCTTTAGGTGGAACCTGGTCTCCCAGAAACAGTGCGTTGTTTGCTGATTTGTCCATTTAGTCTGTATACTAATATTCATTTTTACTTTCTTTACTATGTATAGTAAGTAGGGAAAGTATTGCATTCCAGCCAAAAATTTGATACTGAGATTTCACCAGAAACATGTTTTGATGCCCTGTGAACAGCATAACTAAAATTCAGATAAACACCAAACTGGGTATTTAAGTTCAGTATCTTTCAAAGATGCGACACAAAGATTTTCAAGAAAACCCCCCACCCCGGACTACCCTTTACATGGAACATTTTTCGAAAATTTTTATTTTCTCAAAAATGGCTCTAACGATTTTGATTAAAAATCATATATTTAAGATATTTTTATGACAAATGAAATGTACATCTGAATTTTCTTGGAATGTCCCCAAAAGTCCTCTTCATTCTGAATGGCTTTCGCATAACTGGTCAACCGTAAGAGATAGACAAAATTTTTCTACACAAAAAATGTTCTTGTTGTTCACCAATGGAATTGGGGATTGATTGATCTGCATCATTTTCCCTCTGGCTTCCCAATATAAAGTCTCTAAGTTATCACTTTTAAGGCCTTTGCATTTGGCGAGATGTTGTTTGTTCAGGATGACATCTTCTTCACAGAGAGTGCACTTGGTGTAGGTAGGCATCGTATCTTATAGAGATGTTCTGCGTGGCAATCGTGGCCAGTTGCCATCCTAAATAAGGTCACTGCAGTCTTCCTTGGCATTTTTTGTATGTCAACTCTATCTTTAATAGTCTTATAATCTTTATCCTTTAATTTATCTTCTTCATAAAGTCTCTGCTGTCATTTGAAATGTTGTTTAATGCTATTTAATTGTTTATTTATTTTTATTTGTCTTACAGGTTTTATTTGTTGTATTGCACCTTTCTTTGCTAATTGATCCGCATGTTCATTGCCCAAAAGTCCAACATGAGCTGGGATCCATTGTAGAGTGACATGATTTCTAGTTTCAACTGCTTTAATTAGGCTTCCTATTTCTTTAATATTTCTTGTTGTTTTATTATTGTAATTTACTATTCCATCTATGGCTGATTTTGAGTCTGATAAGATGATTATTTTTTGTTTTATGTATGGTCTATGTAGAACGTTGTGTAATGCTGCTTTTATAGCTGTTAATTCTCCATCATAGTAGTTTGACGTTTCATCTAATGTTAGATACTGTGCAAAATGCTTACAGTATACTCCTGCACCAGCATTTTTTTTATTGATGAGGGATCCATCTGTATATTTTCGGAGCCATTCTTTTTCTGGGTATCTTTCATTTTCCGTAGCTATTGCTATGGCTCTCATTTCATCTGGTATATTGTTTTATTTGTGTATTGTATATATCAGGTCATTCTGATATTGTATATCAATATATTCTACTGGACTTGTTACCTCTGTTGCAATTATATTTGTTGTAATTATATTCTTGTATTTTAAGTTATTAATATATGTTCTGAAGTTTATTTGAGTTTTTAAATTACTTATCGTATCTGCTGTGTGGTACCATTTGTATCTGCTTCTATTGACTTGCAGTTTTTGTGCTAGAGTAATTGCTTTCAACTCATGTTCCAATTCAGTAGCCATGTTTTTTGTGAAGCTTTGTAGTACTGTAATTGGTGTTGTTTTTACAGCTCCTGTTATTATTCTTAGTGAATTATTTCGTGAACTTTCTAGTTTACTTTTAAGTCTCTTGTTTATGTTGCTAGTAGTTCTCCATACAATAGGTTAGGTTTTATGTATGTTGTATATGTATTATTAAGGAGGTCCATGTTTCCACCTCATTTTATTCCTGCTAAACGTTTTAAAATGTTCTTTTGTGTTGATTTTATTCGTTTACATTGTTTACATGTTCTTTTGATCTAATTCTATCCCTAGATACGTTGTTGTAGTTGCTTTTTGTAGTTTTTTGTTGTTGATTTGCAGGCATATATTTTCTGTTTTATGCTGCATAATGAATAGTTGATACTGAGTTAGGGTTGTGATTGATTTCTCCATTGTTGTTTGTAATGTTTCCCAGATCTTATGTTCTTTTCTGAAGTCCATATTAGCACGTCGTCAACAAACATTCCTACTTGTATGTTACCTATTTTCTTAAATACATCTACTAGTTCATTTATATATATTGAACAGAATAGCACTTGTAACAGACCCTTGAGGTAGTCCAACTCTCGTTTATTTCCATCTAGATGTGGCTGTTTTGTATTGTACTGCAAACCATCTTTGGGATAGGAAGGTTTGAAACCAGTTTAGCATGTGGCCTGATATGCCATATGTCTTCATTTTGTATAGTAGCATTTCTCGCCATACTGTATTAAATGCATCTTTGAAGTCGACAAACCGTGCTAGTGTAGTCTTATTATTATTGAAATTTTCTTTAATGTCCTGTGTGAGTCTTACAACCTGGTGTATTGCTGAGCTGTCCTTCCTAAATCAGCTTGTTCAGGGACTAATAGATTTTGTGTTTCTAGATAGTATGTCAGTCTTGTAGCTACCATTCTTTCTAAGAATTTTGCTATGTTTGATGTTAAGGATATCGGTCTATAACTATCTATCATTTGAGTTGGTTTTCCTTTCTTCTTAATGGGTATAGTTTTTGCTTTTTTCCACAGTGTTGGTATGTTATTTCTGGTTGTCCAGATTTTATTGAAAATTTTTAATAAAGTATGAAGTGCTTCATGTCCTAAATTCTTGAGCAGCTCTGGATGTATGTTATCAGAACACAAAAAGTGTAGATCTCATTAAAATGCACAATTTTCTTATACTTTTTTTTTTTTTTTTTTGAGTGAACCATTTCTGAGATGCTCTTTGTTATTTGTTTGAATTTTCCAATATTTATACTTTTTCTCAAATGGGAATTCGTTATTTGTTTTTTTTTTATCCTGGACATGCAAAGATAATCGAACCTCCATATAGCAACCAGCTCTTAAAAGATTTGACTTTTGCTTAAAGCCTACCATATTCCCCTTGCACCTGCAAGCAAATTAGCAATAAGATAGTTTCTGCAAATGTTTATCTTGATTAACATGAAGTATATGGAGAAAGAGTTTGAAAAATAGTTTGTACAAAGGTAGAGAAAGTCATGTGAGTGTAACACATCACATTTTTCTTTTATGCTTTGGTGACTAATCACACTTTATACATTTGATTTTATATACACCTGGATATTGATCCTATTGTCAGATTTTTTTTCCATTCAAATAATCCTTTATGCTCATTTACTTATAGGGGAAATAATGTTGTCCGCTACATTTAAAATTTTTGCAAGGCTTAGTGTGTGAAGAAGAACGTTATGTTACGTAATATTTTTTATGTAAATTATTATTAGCTTCTCGCTTAGGAAGCCAACTTGAAGTATTGATCTATGAAGTTTACTTTGTTTAAGAAGTTTGCAACACGCTTTGGTCATCGGTTTTGAAGTTGTTGATTACATAATAGTTACTGTTGTTACACAATATGCTGCTACGTATAAGAAGCTGATTTTACACTATAATATTTAACTTTGTTATTAAAAACTGCTTCTATATATATTATTTATGTTTGAATTTACCTCGGCTGCTTCAGTAATGTTTGTAGAGTCACGTTTCTCTTAGGCAGGGTGCGGTACGACAATAATTGTAGACATACACAAATTTTAAGTTTTTTAGTTCAACTTCTTTTTATTTTATCCTTTGCACATTTTAATAAAGCACTACACTTTTTAAGAGCTGTGAGATTCTTTAATACTTTCACTTAACGCGTATACATATTTTACGATTCACACGTAATATTTCTGTAGAGAACACATCTTCCATCTGGTCACTACCAAGGTTTGCCAGCAACTGAACATTATTTCAACTGTTAAACCCATAAGCTTCGGTATTTCAAGTCTCTGATTGGCTAATTCTAGTCCAATAGGATATCTGCAGTTTACTTAAAGCTTTTTCTTTGCTGTTGATTGGCTAATTTTAAACTGTCACAGAATTTATATTATCGTTGCTCTAATCATGACTAGTAACTTTCAAACTCTCAAACTCAAGGTTGCTACAAGGTTACCTCATTATTACCTCATTGTTAGCAACTTAAAACTTATTCTCACAGCTCTTGCATTATTAAAGTATGTAATGTATTCACATAACATTATAAAACATGTTTTACAATAAAAATAAGCATATGCAATGACTGTTACATACATTTTAAATAATTATTACATACATATTGTTTCAAGGTTATTGAATTTACTTATTATATAATACAATTGAAATTAGTCAGGTATTAAAATACTGCCTCATGTGTCCAAGGATATTTTTTGGGGCAAAAAAAAAATCTACGTATTCTGCCTTTGTGAGTTTATTTATAACAGGTCTAAAAAATTAATTTTGCAAGGTTCAGTGGTAGAAAGATATGTCCCATGTGATAGTTTGTTTATAAACCCAAGTCTAGAAACTCTTTGTTTATGCGCTAGAGCCTCCAAAATGGGAAAGGGGATGATTTTAGGTAAAAAAAATCAGACTCTGCTACAAGCAGTAGATTTCACATTCATTAGTAAAGAGAAGTTGTTCATGAATGGTACTGCATCTGTTGTTACACGATGCATGCTACACCTACAGCCAACAGTAATGTTTGCAGTATTATTCTGTTACTTTACAGTTCATTTGTGTGGCCATTGTCAGGTGGGAATGAACTCTATCAACAATGTTACCCCAACAGACATCACCCTCCCCCACACCATGTTTCCAAGATTGGAGAAGCATTTAAGTGTATCAGGCAGTTTACGTCCTAAAAACACCCTTGTGATCATTCACGGACAGGCTGTACACCAGAGTTTGAATTCTTTCCAAGAGTTTGACATCACATAACCAGGCAATGCACAACATGCATTGAAATTAGTGGCAAGCATTTTGAGTACCTTCAGTATGGATTCATATTATATTGATTTACTTACAGTATTTTAGGTTTCTTTTATTACTATCTCTTGTGATTCATATTGCTTACATCCTCCTCAAGATTTCAGAGACCCTAGTACATAAACAGAGCCTTTCTGGACATGGGTTATTAACAAAGAATGATCATGAGGTAGTCATCTACCTGCCACTGAGCCTTGCAAAATTTATTTTTTTTACACTATGTATGAAGACTTATGACAGTGAAAAAGAAAAAAATCTGATGTGTTACACTCAAATGACTTTCTCCACTCTTGTACAAACTATTTTTGCAAACGCTTATTCTCCATGTGCTTCATGTTAATCAAGATGTTAATCTTATTGCTAATTTTCTTGTAGATGCAAGGGGAATATGGTAGGCTTTAAGCGATAGTCAAATCTTTTAAAAGCTGGTTGCTATGTGCGCATTCCATTCTCTTTGCATGTCCAGTATGTAAAAAAAATGAATAACGAATTCCCATTTGAGAAAAAGTATTGGAAAATTTAAGGAAATAACAAGCAATATCTCGAAAATGGTTCACTCAACAAAAGAAATGTATATGACATAAATTGTGTATTTTAACGCGATCTACATTTTTTGTGTAGTAAAATTTTGTCTATCTCTTATGGTTTACCAGTTATGTGAAAGCCATTCAGAATGAAGAGGACTTTTGTGGACATTCCAAGAAAATTCAAAATGTACATTTCATTTGTCATGAAAATATCTTAAACATATGATATTTGAATAAAAATCGTTAGAGCCATTTTTGAGAAAATTAAAATTTTCAAAAAATGTTCCATGTAAAGAGTAATCTAGGGTGGGGGGATTTTCTTGAAAACCTTTGTGTCACTCTGGAAGATACTGAACCTAAATACCAAGTTTGGTGTTTATCCAACTGTTCGCTTCTGAGTTATGCCGTTCACAGACACATGCACGGACATGTTTCCAAAAATGCTTTTTTTTGGATTCAGGGGGGTCTCAAAACATGTATATCCGGTGAAATCTCGGTATCGAATTTTTGAGTGGAATACAATACTTCCCCTACTTACTATATGTAGTAGAGAAAGTAAAAATATATATATACTTCTTTGTAGGTGTGTCGAGTTGCATATGAGATAATGCAGACACTTTATCCAGATGCTTCTAGTCGTTTTCGGTCGCTGGACGACATTTACTACTATGGGGGCCAGACATCTCACGTCCAGGTAGCGGTGTTGCCTCATCATGCCCGTGACATGAATGAGATGAGCCTTGAGCGAGGTGACCTCATTGGCATCGCAGGAAATCACTGGGATGGCTACAGCAAGGGTAAGAATCTCCGAAGCAATCACGTCGGCTTGTATCCTTCATTTAAAGCTCAGGATAGGATAGAAGCAGTTGAGTTTCCAACATATCCACAGGTGCCACTCGTGAGACCTAGCAATACTGAGTCATGAGTAACTCTGCCCCAATACAACATTCCATGCATAATATATTTGTTTTGTACATACTGCATGACAAAGGGATGAAAAGAGCTGGGATATCCCTTCTCTGGTTTTATTCTAATACTCACTACAGGGCCTACAGACGGCCTATGCATATACATTGTATTTTAATTGTTTTTGACTCATTTATCTCATGAAGAGGTACAGATACATACAGTTACAATCCATTCAATTAACAATACTCTGCATCTTAGAAGCTCTTATGTTCTGTTGCTGCTTTTATTGCACTTGAAATCTTTATAATTAATCATTATTTACATAATTTCTTAAAAGTCTTATACGGAGAGATTTTAATTACAGGATATATTGAAAGATATATACGAGGTTCATTTCAAAAGTTCTGCACACTGTAAGATAATATAAAATACGTTTACAGGCGTTCAATATAATCTCCGTTCTTGCTTATGGCAGCTTCCCAACGTTTTGGCAAATTCTGTATTCTGGATAGGGCACCCTCATTGTTGAGCTGTCTGATAACTCGGGTCACCTCACTGGAAGCTTCATCAGTTTCTCACTATAGGCTGATAAATTTACGCAAATAAACAAGAAATGGGAATTCACAATATATAACACATGCACATTTCATGAAGATGCTACAGATCATTCACGCCATGCTTTGTCCATGTATCTTCACCACCAAACAAAACAGGGCGTTTTTAATATCACAACCACTTATCCAATCATATTTTTCATATACATCGGTGTTAAAACTTCTTGTTTTTGTTTGAACTACCTAAGTGATTTTTAGGTATGGTGTGGGCCTGCCAATGCGTTTAATTTCATTCTTTTCCTCCAAGTTTAGCGTTGAAAACGGCTGCATTAAAAGAGACTGAATGGAATTCATTGTTTCTCCTTATAGCAACGTTTACCTGTATTTAGCTAAATAAACCACTTTGATTCATAAATTAAAACCCGATACACACAACACGGCACAAACCACGTGGCATACAGGCAATGTAATTATCAGAGATGCAAGGTAACTAGAGTATAGTCAGAGATGCAGTTCAGTAGACCGGAAGTGAGATAAACTTTTACTGTGAATTCAATAGATGACTCTGTGTATGGGACGAAACAGAAAGTATAGCTCCTGTTGATCATCCTATTCTATGCTCTCTGACTACTAGCTTAACCAACAACATGCAGCTTATGCCACTCACTTCCTGCACTCGCTTGGTTCGTCATTCCCTATACTTCACCATTATACCAATGTTGGTTGCAGTCGGGAGTGCATTACTTGGCACCTGCAAACAACACAATGCTTGCCAAAGTCCACTCCACAAGATCATGTCAGAATGATAACCAAAATGTATGAATCGTATACGTTACTTACATTAAAGGGAAAGCCAGGACTTTGGTTGTAGCGCAAATGTGCTACCATATTAAGAAGCCGCCCCTGTTTCCATCCTTATTACTATATACAATATACAAATAAAACTTCTAAAACTTAAAATCTAGTGCTTCAGTTTTGTAGCTCCCCCATATTTAGCCCCTAGGCTGTATATATGGGATAAAGCTACTATACCATCTCTCCACTTTCCAAACTGTGCCCATTCTGCTGTACCTTTCTTAAGCTCCTTATCCACTTATCCCTTGTATTGCCTAAAAATGTCCCCATCATTTTAATTATTTCTCCTTTTGTGCTTCCCAACATTCTTAATGCTAGTATTTCTTTATTTAGCTTGGCCCATTTTTTATTTCATATAACCTCTCTCCACCTATTAACTTTATCACATTCTATTAGGCAATGAAAAGTATTACCCAATTTGTCACACATAATGCATCTCCCCAACCAATTATATCCATTCCTTTTTAGAAATATTACTCCTGTGCGCATCCACGCAAGACCTGTTGATTGCATATATCTACATACTTCTCCCTTCCTCAATTTCTTTTAACCTTGCTACGCGTAACCTTGATGAGCTTCATGCGATGTATACTCCATGAATGCCTTCGTTGAACTCATCGATGTCTTATACGCGAATGCTTCTGTTGGGCTACATGAAACTTAACCCTGACACTGAATTTATACTTCCTTGCCCCATTATGCCTAAAGATTATAACCGAGCTGCTATTGGTTAATAAAATGCGCCAACATTAGCGTCTATATTTATATCCAATGAAAATTACGAAAACATATGCTCTGGGGAAAAATGTTCCAATCAAAGATCAATGAACTTTTACTCTCCAAACTAGCCCATATCTCTTGTTTCTCGATGTCTTCCACCCTCAATCTCACTTCTTTCAAAAAATCACTGTTACTATCTTTGTCTAACAGGAAAATATTCCTCATGCCAATTTCTTTTAGCACATTTCCCATCTCCCTATACCAACTCTCTTCTCCTAGAACTGTATTTTGGAACTGTATACATTCTTTTAATATATTACTATCTTCTAGATTTAAACATCTATACCAATACTTCAAAATTCTTTCCACTATTATACCTTTTCTCCCTACCCTTCCTAGCTCTGCCAGTGCCACGCCCCTTGGTGAATTCTTAGGTAAACCCAGAGCTTCTCTACAAAACATTCTATTGACTATATCAATCTTAACCCATCCCTTTGCCACCCCCCATATTTCTATTCCATATAACATTTTTGACTCGACTACTGCTTCGTAGAGCCTTTCCAACCAGTTCATTGATAGCGTGGGTGTTTTTCACAAGCAAACTCTTAACGGCTTTCATGGCTATCTTTCCTTTCAATTGTGCGTATTTAGGTTGTGCTTCCCATTTTCCATTGCTTGCACTATGTATTATTCGAGCTGAGTCAGTTTTAGCTTCCATTTTAAAACTGAATTACTCATGACACAACCAGCAAACACATACAATCGTCAAGCCTAACTCACAGCTAACATCAATTTCAACATGCACCCTGTGCGGGACTTTTGAAATTACCCTCGTATATAACTTATATACATATATAAGGGTAGTCCAAATGAAACTGTCATTGTTTGTAGCATATGCACCATTATAATGGGTGCATCCTAAGTTGGTGATTGACAGTTAAAGGAACAGGAATTCCAATGTTGCTGCTTTAGCACTCCTGTCCATGTGCCGTGCAGCAAAGATAGCGGTGAGTGTGGAGGATATTAATTGTGCTTTCGCATTGTGATTTGAACATTGCTGTTGGTTTATTTATCAACGCTGTATCCAGTAATGTCTTACGTCAAAGAGAAAAAGAAAAGTACAAAAATGTGGTATTGTATCTCCAAGGATGCTATATGTGGGCATCTGAACATTGTGTAGGAATGTCTGTTTACGGTTATGAACCACTGGAAGTCTCAGTGCTACCCCTATATTTCTTGAAATTATTTGCGTATCACAGTATAATCACAAGACTGGCTACACATTTCTTAACTGTGCAATTACCTAACAATAACAAAAGACGAAATTTCCAAACTGTGCGAGACAACATTCTACTCAATACAGCACTGAACAATAACTAAGAGACATAGAATAATGAAGCTTCCAGCAGTTATATGTTAAACACAGGCATGTGCAGGGATGCCAACCACCCTCCATTGGCGCGAAATTACAAATGTTCCGGAATTTTTTGAACAGACCTCGTACAGTGCTATGATAGGCCAGAGCTTATCTGCACATCTCCCTCACTGGGCTGCAACAAAATGCAACGTGTGCATACTTTGGTTTGTGGGATTTAAAATTTTAATGCCTCACTAGTGACCTAGTGATAACCAGCAGTAACGAAAGAGCATTAAATGGTTACAAACTTTTGGTACTGTTACATAAAACAAAAAATAGTCATCTTATCAGACTCAAAATCAGCCATAGATGGAATAGTAAATTACAATAATAAAACAACAAGAAATATTAAAGAAATAAGAAGCCTAATTAAAGCAGTTGAAACTAAAAATCGTGTCACTCTACAATGAATCCCAGCTCATGTTGGACTTTTGGGCAGTGAACATGCGGATCAATTAGCAAAGAAAAGTGCAATACAACAAATAAAACCTGTAGGACAAACAGAAATAAATAAACAAATAACATTAAACAACATTTCAAAAGACAGCAGAGACTTGATGAAGAAGATAAATTAAAAGATAAAGATTATAAGAATATTAAAGATAGGGTTGATATACAAAAAATGCCAAGGAAGACTGCAGTGTCCTTATTTAGGATGGCAAATGGCCACGATTGCCTCGCAGAACACCTCTACAAGATACAATGCCTACCTACACCCAAGTGCACTCTCTGTGAAGAAGATGTCATCCTGAACAAACAGCATCTCACCAAATGCAAAGGCCTTAAAAGTGATAACTTACAGACTTTATATTGGGGAGCCAGAGGGAAAATGATGCAGATCAATTGATCCCCAGTGCCATTGGTGAACAACAACATTTGGTACTGTATGATTAGAACTGTAAAATCAACTCTTCCTCGTAAATTATCTATGTTATTCACATTCTATCGCCGCGACATATAAATTTCACATATTTTGTGATAGATTTTGGTTATAGTTCATGTCACAAGCCTTGGATGTGGTGTTCTTTATTTTAATACAAGTTTACTGTGGTACCAGGAAGAATTTCAGCAAGTGTGACACAAAGGATTCTTATTAAACAAAATACTCGTTTATTTTATGTGGATTTATCTACATGTATTGCACTAAACGTTTTACACATTCTAGAATTGATGTCCTCGCAAAATCATTACGCTTTGCTGGTCAAAGGAAAGCTTTACGGGTTTCAGTTTCATGAAGTTGGCAATTATGAGTATCCAAAAAAGTGGTGGAATCACACACAGTGAAGCAATTAATAAAATACACTTGATGAAAGTGGAGTCAATCTGAACACTCTTACTAGCTTCACTCACTCATTTATTTTGCAGCACATGAGCTCACATCGTCAGCTACCTGTTGACTGTTGGATGAACTCTTGAGTCATATTGTTGAAAGCCTGGGGTGTCCTCTGGTGGCCTATGGATGAAACTAAATAGAGGGTTGTCTGCTTCTGCCAAATCAAAGTTCATGATGCGTTTTCAAACTTCTTTATGTAAATCTTCTCCCATACTTCAAGCTCTTTGGGTTTTTGGGCTGGTTTCAGCAACTGCTGATTTGTTGGTCTGTCTGAACTTTATGCAATAGTACCTGTGTTCCTTTTCGTTTTTCCAATGTAAACATTTTCACATTGGATCCAGTAGATTCTGGACTTTTTGTCTTGGGGTATGGGATCAGATTTTCTTGCTTTAATGAAATTCTTGATGCTAATTTGAGATTCTTTGATTTGCCAGAAGCTGACGATCTCATGCTCACGTTACATGTTCTGCAAAATAAATAAGTGAATGAGGCTAGTAAATGTGTTTAGGTTGACTAAACTTTCATCAAGTGTATTTAATTATGAGTATGTTATGAATGCAAAGTTTTTAATTTTTCCCATCCTGGTTGCCTTTTCCATTTTGGGGTAACTGTGCAGTGAGCTGCAAGTATGCCATGAATTCGTCCAAATATGCCCAACATGGAGTTATTCAGCTTTTTTGATAGCTGCTTTACACAAATTTGGTGAACGTAGCATTTAGTCAAAGCAGTTACTCGGATGTATAACAATGGCAAGTGTGTGCCATGGTGCTTCTGAGGTCCTTTACCATGCCTCTTATGGTCACCGTGTCTTCAGGCTCTGAAAGGATGCCAGTTTGTGAATGATAAGGTCCATCAAGCCATTGAAGGATGATTCCTTGGCCACCTAAGAGGTTTACATTCAGATAAGGCGACAATGTCACTGCAGGTAAAGTATTCCAAACAATAAACCTTTATGCAAACCATCATGAGTCTGTTTCATTTGGACATCCTTATATAATATGTAACAAGTAAAAGATCCTTAACTTTTTTTAAAAGTAATTAATCAGAGGACCTCTATCATGAATTCTCATTCACATTGTGAGTTTTATAGATGTATACACACTAGGTTTAAGCACTCTACAAAGGTTGTTTGACAAGTTGTGTAAAAAGATGCAGGTAAAAATTGTTTTGTAAAATACTCAGTTTAAGTTGGAAGCTTGAACCAGACTTGAAAACTTCAGTGCTATGGTCCGGACCTTAATCACAGTGAAATGGCTAGAATGATCTAGTGAGCTGCCAATTTTTTTATTCCATTGGAAAGAGAGGATCTGTCAAACTCTGTAAAATAGCCATTGACAGTGATGAGCACTTCCTCATCCAGAGAACAGGATTTAGCCCCAAATTCATGTGCTTTGTGGCTGCTCTGCGGAGTGGAGCATTGTTGTGGTGAAACAGCTGCAATCTTGTTTGTGTTTCTATTCAATTCTTGTTTCAAAACAATCCAGTAATGAAGCATTTTACCCTGGGAATCCCCAAAACACTATCAGCTTATCATCTGAGAAAGCAATCATCTCCCTAATACGTAAAAATGAAGCTAATGACAGTGAAGCAAATACAAATATAATATAAGAAATATATTGTAACAGTTCTTTACTTACCTTTTTTAAAATATAAATTAAAAATCAAGAACACATGTTTCGTTTTCAGCTACACCTTCCGTGTTGACTCATTTATTTACATCATTACGGTTACATCCGCTAGATGATGAATTGTGTGCTTTGGTATTTCAGAGTGTTTACTGATACTGAATTAGTGATTACATACTGGAAAAATTGTATGAAATATCCATTTAACATTTAGTTCAGATTGAATTTTCAAGCGATTGGTTTTTGGAAAATCTTGTTAATAAAATTATTACTTTCTTTACTACGTATAGTAAGTAGGGGAAGTATTGCATTCCACCCAAAATTTGATACCGAGATTTCACCGGAAATACATGTTTTGAGACCCCCTGAATCCAAAAAAAGCATTTTTGGAAACATGTCTACGCGCAGTGTGTGCGTCTCATAACTCAGAAACGAACAGTCAGATAAACACTAAACTTGGTATTTAGGTTCAGTATCTTCCAGAGATGCGACACGAAGGTTTTCAAGAAAATCCCCCCACCCCAGATTGGCCTTTACATGGAACATTTTTCGAAAATTTTAATTTTCTCAAAAATGGCTCTTAACGATTTTGATTAAAATATCATATGTTTAAGATGTTTTCATGACAAATGAAATGTATATCTCGAATTTTCTGGGAATGTCTCCAAAAGTGTTCTTCATTGTGAACGACTTTTGCATAACTAGTAAACCATAAGAGATAGACAAAATTTTACTACACAAAAAATGTAGATCGCGTTAAAATACACAATTTATGTCATATACATTTTTTTTTGTTGAGTGAACCATTTTCGAGATATTGCTTGTTATTCCTTTAGATTTTCCAATATTTATACTTTTTCTCAAGTTTATTATTCATTTTTTTTATGTCCTGGACATGCAAAGAGAATAGAATGCGCCACATAGCAACCAGTGCTTAAAATATTTGACTATCGCTTAAAACCTACCATATTCCCCTTGCATCTACAAGAAAATTAGCAATAAGATTAACATCTCGATTAACATGAAGCATATGGAGAATAAGCGTTTGTAAAAATAGTTTGTACAAGAGCAGAGAAAGTCATGTGAGTGTAACACATCAGATATTTTTTTTTGAATGTAATGTTGGCTGATTTTTTTTTTTTCGTAGTTGTTTATCTGATGTTAAAATGACTCAAAACATTCAGATAACCTTTAACTCACAAAATGTTTTTTACAGGTTATATATTTCCGTACTTTTGACGATTGCAGCGGGAGGAATGGTTGTGGGGGTGGGGCTAAGAATAGAAATACAAAATTTGCTGATATTTCATTCCCATTTCTGTGAATATTGGTGAATTTTTTTTGTCCGATGTTATGGGTAGCATGGGATGGGAATTTTATGAAATAAGAGTTGTAAGAGGTAAAGGGGAGAATGCAGCATAAAAGAATCTTATTCGTTGCACATAATTTCATAAGGAGTACAGAGAGCAAATTTAATTAAATGATCATTCAGGGTTTAAAAAGCCACCCATGTAACATCGGGTATGGCAGCTAGTAATACACAACTAATATTATGGCTGCAGGAAAAATAAAACCAGTAAAGATGTTAAGGTAGCCACAGCATGCATTTCTAATTTTGTTGAAACTTGTACTGGAAAATTTTGAACCTTCAAGGCAGTATTGCCATCTACTGGAAGTAAAACAAATTTGACAGAATCAATTGGCAGTATTTCAAAATTCATTATGCAATGTTTATTCAAAATAAATATTTTCTCCCATACCTTTAAATCTATGGGACAGTTCATATACATACGAGGGCTGATCAATAAAGACTGAGACTGATTTTTTTTTCACAGTATTTATTACTCCATTTCAATGTTGACATGATCTTTTCAAAGTAGTCCCCTCCTACTTGAATGCACTTTTTATAGCGTCTCTGCCAGTCCTCGAACACATGGTACAGGCCATTCTTTGTCAGGTCTTTGAGAATCGCCTCACTTTTCTTTAGCACTGCTTCAGTGCTCTCAAATCAAATGCCCCGGAACTTTGCTTTAGTAATGGGAATAAAAAGAAATCACAGCTGTAAGACCGGGACTTTAAGGCGGATGCAGCACACAGGTAATGTTGAATTTAGCCAAAAATTCCTGGACTTGATTTGCGACGTGAGGCCGCGTGTTGTCGTGATGAAGTCGCCACCCATTCCAATGATGTTCTGGACGTTTCCTTGTAATGTGCTTCCTCAGTGTAGCCAATACTGACGTGTAGTATGCTGCTGTAGCAGTAGTTTGAGGGGGGGGAACTGCATGCTGGTAAATCATTCCATTCTGAAACACCAGGCCCACCTTGCTTAGCACAGAGGACTTGCCCTTCTTTGAAGTCCTTGAACCACCTAAACACCGTTACACGAGGTAGTGCATCTTCACCGTATGCTTGCTTCATCTTTTCGAAAGTTTCAAGGCTGTGTGATTTAAACGAAAATAAAATTTTATTGCGCTGTATTGCTCCTCTCGTGTCACCTCCATTTTGTGGTATGCGAAATTCAAGTAGGATCAACAATATACAGCATTACTACCAGTGGCGAAGCGTGACTTTCAAAGTGATGGAAGCTCCAAGTAATAATTTTCATTAAAATAGGAGAGAACCATGAATGTTGTATCTATATTTTTTCTTAATCTCGGTAAAAAAGGAACTAAAAATAGACTTAAATTTTAAAAATGTATCCAGAACAAATGAAGTGTTTGTTCGCGTGAATTTTATTTGCTTTCTTCTTCTTTTTAAATTCTTGGGGGAAGCGGCGCTTCCAGCACTTCCATGCACGCCTCGCCACTGATTACTACCAACCTACCGCTACGAGAGTGCTGTCGCTTATGGACATTATACATGAAACCCTGCTCTTTTCAAGTATTCGTGGTAGAGACATAAAACTATCAAGGAAACTACAGAAAAAAATCAGTCTCAGTCTTTATTGATCAGCCCTCGTACTTGTAACTGTTGCATTGTAATGTAAAGGCTGTCTTCACTTATAGTATTATTTCTGAAGCCAGCTATAAAAATGTTTGGACGATTATGTTGGTTTGACTGTGATTTTGCAATGGCTTAAATTGACTTATAGCAGAGGCTGTTGGCAGCTGAGCTCTGGCTATGTGACGTTGCCACATGTTAAAGTGTGGAGGCAAGTTAAAAGTGGGGATGAGGAAGAAGAATGAAATGAACAAATTACGGGCATAAATTACTGTAGGACTCGAGCAAACATTAACTTGGTATACCAACAAGGAAAGTAACCTGGAAGTCATACTTTGGGCACAAATGATATTTGTATCAGCGGTTTTCAAGCATAAATCCAGTGTCTTAAATGTACAACATGTCAAAGCAGGGTATGCGTCTTATTGGGTTTTGCACTGACCAACTCCATTTGCCGTGCCATGAAGCTCTGTGTTTGCCATAGTTATTTTTACTTTCTCTACTACGTATAGTAAGTAGGGGAAGTATTGCATTCCACCCAAAAATTCGATACCGAGATTTCACCGGAAATACATGTTTTGAGACCTCCTGAATCAAAAAAAAGCATTTTTGGAAACATGTCCGTGTGTGTGTGTGTGTGTGTGTGTGTGTCTGTGTGTGTGTGTGTCTGTGAACAGCATAACTCAGAAACGAAGAGTCGGATAAACACCAAACTTGGTATTTACGTTCAGTATCTTCCAGAGATGCGACACGAAGATTTTCAAGAAAATCCCCCCACCCCAGACTACCCTTTACATGGAAGATTTTTCGAAAATTTTAATTTTCTCAAAAATGGCTCTAACGATTTTGATGAAAATATGATATGTTTAAGATAATGTCATGAGAAATGAAATGTATATCTCGAAATTTCTGGGAATGTCTCCAAAAGTATTCTTCATTATGAACGACTTTTGCATAACTGGTAAACCATAAGAGATAGACAAAATTTTACTACACAAAAAATGTAGATCGCGTTAAAATACACAACTTATATCATATACATTTTTTTTGTCGAGTGAACCGTTTTCGAGATATTGCTTGTTATTTCCTTAAATTTCCTTATACTTTTTCTCAAATTCGTTATTCATTTTTTTATGTCCTGGACATGCAAAGAGAATGGAATGCACCACATAGCAACCAGCGATAAAATATTTGACTATCGCTTAAAAGCTACCATATTCCCCTTGCATCTACAAGAAAATTACAAATAAGATTGACATCTCGATATCTCGATTAATATGAAGCATATGGAGAATAGGCGTTTGTAAAAATACATTGTACAAGAGTAGAGCAAGTCATGTGAGTGTAACACATCAGATTTTTTTAGAGTGGTTCCATCCTTGCAAATAACAGCTAAATTTGATGTATTAAAACTGTGAGTAGATTAGTTTCACCTACCAAGTTTTCACACAGAACATGTTTCACAGACGTTCACAAACAGCTGACAATAAGCGAAAACTTAGTAAGTGAAGCCAATCCACTCACAATTTCATGTTTCATTGTTTATAATGACTTCTAAAAACTTATCTGAAAATGTGTCCGAAAAAAGCATTACACAAATCACTCTTGCCAACGTCACTGCTCAACAGAATTTCCCGCCATTTCACGGAAATTCATCAGACTTGTCAAACAACCCTTGAAGTGGAATTTGAATTCTGTTTGCTTTAAGGTGTATGAAGTGCTCTTTAATTACTTAAATCTTGTACCTCCATTTTCATAAACATAGCTTTGTGAACATACTTATTAAGTTACGTTTTCTAAGCATGGCTTTATGCACATTTATAATTATGAGTTCTACTTTGATTGCATCTTTTGTGAATATTACTTGTCATAAAAGTATTCAATACAATGGAAATGAATTAGGGATGGGACAATACAACTATTTCTCAATACTCCACAACCAGTTTATAAGAACATTCTAAAGATAACAACTTGTTTACCAAATATTACACCATTATTTTAGTGTATAAAGATTTTATGAAATTTTGTAGTATAATTTTAATTTTGCAACCGTTTCTGTTTTGCAGCTTATATTTGACAAAAGTTTTTTCTATTTTAATAAAGCTACAGATTATATATCCGTAATAAAATCTTTGTTTACCTTCGTATGTAATTCATATTCTGGGCTGAATGTCGGTACATTTCAGCACTTCTTGGGCCATCATGTTTTTTCATAAAATTACCATCCAAAGTGACATGCTTGGAAAGGTGGTTTTCCCGTATTCATTGCGACCAATCTAACTTTTTGGTGTTTTTGCAGCCTATACTCATATCACAGCCATAAGTCTTTTAATGTTTTTATTATTATTATTGATATGGTATATAGTCATAGTTGTAGTGAAATGTTTACCATTTCAGTCTTTCCTTTGCCTTAAGCCTATACCTACATTTATATTACTTTTTCTACCATACATCTAGTAGGTAGAGAAGGTATTGCATACCATTCAAAAATTTGATATCAAGATTTCAGTGGAAAAACATTTTTTGAGGCCCCCTGAATCCAAATAAAGCATTTTTAGAAAAATGTCCATGTGTGTGTGCGTGCGTGCGCGCACTCAAAAACGAGAAGTCAAATAAATATCAAACTGGATATTTAGGTTCAGGATATTCCAAACATGCAACACAATTTTCAAGAAAGTCCCCCCCCAACCCCAAACTACCCTTTACATGGAACATTTTTCGAATTTTTTTATTTTCTAAAAAAATGCTCTAATGATTTTTATTAAATGCCATATATGAAAAATATAATTTAGTAATTTAAAAATGTAGGGATAGTAATTTTGATGTCCAAGCTACTCTTGAAGGGATTGTATTGGAGTTCAGCCTTAGCTGCTGTTGGAGGTACTCTGTTGTTACTGGATGTGCCTGCATGCCATGCAGGGAAGCCGGTGTTGCCTAAAGTGGCGTGTTGTGGGGTTATAATCCCCAAGAGACCGAACGAGGATGCTCTGATGGTGTGGCAACTGGTCGTAAAATGATTTTACTTCCATAATCTTTTAGGGATATATCCCAGATGCTGGGTCTTGAATGAATCTCATTAACTTTATTGTATTTTCTTTCATTGATTCCATTTTTCTAGCTGGTAAGCAATAAATAATATGCATGAGTCAATTGCCTGTATCATGTCTGGCCGAGGTTAGTCGGGTCTGTCAGTGGAAAGCAATTCTGTTTAACCAAGACATGTTGAGGCCTTTTACATTTAATGCTCAAAAATGTTTTTTCTGCATATTTTACATACCACTCTATCCTATTTCACCCATGTTTTTTAAAACTGTTCATACAATACACAAAGTGATCTATGTGTTTTACACAGCAAACCAAAGTATCAAAGATTTATTTCAAAGAGTTAGGTTAGATGTACTTGGACAATATTGAGTATGGTCCCATCCCTAATGTTAATAAATGCTACCAAAATATTTGCAGCTAATTTTGAGTGGCACTTGACAGGTAATTTGAGATGGAGTTCAGAGTCAAAGGTTTTTAACTCATGTCTTAGGGCTGAAAGTTTCAAGCAGCTATTCAAGCCACTGATGTATGTATAACACTAGGAGAAAGGTAGAATTTTGAGTTTGTTTCTACCAAGTGAAATTGCAAGTAATATAACATAATTTAGGCTGGTTTGCAATACCCTGGGAACGAGAATGGGAGTGCATATGTTGATAACAAAATGTAAGGTCAATTTTGCTCATAGGGATGTCATCTATTTGTAACTGAACAGTATTGTTTCACCTGCAAGTTATTTGTTCTTCTTTGTTAATTTCTACTGGTTTTTTGCTAATTGCTTTAACTACAGATTACATGTACACTAGAAGAACCAATGCTTTATGAATGTGAGGGAGTCAGGACGTGACTAGAGAGAGTTCTAGTAGCATGTTTCATGTCACGGCCGCCCTAAATAATTTCTACACTAAAGAGTTTAATAAAGTTTCCCGTTAGTTGTGAATGCTCAAATTGGAATACATATATTTTAACTTTGTCATTCTCGTTCTGGTTTCCATTCTCGGTTATTGTGAACCAACCTTTAGAGGTGTGCAAAAACAGGCAAGTACAAAGTGAGTTTTATAATTGCTTAAAGCTTCAATTTATAGCAAATCCATCGTGGGACGTCTTGTATCAAACAGATATCACTTTTACTAAGTAATTTTAATTATGAAACCACTGGTGTTTTAAAGCAAGGTAATACACATGCCAGCTCAACAAGTGCTATAGCCTGTGTTTAAGTGTAACCCACTTTGATTTTAATCAGCCAGCATCAACTACATAAAAGAGGAAGTAATCTCGGCAGTGTTGGTTTTGTGACAGCAATAAAATGTGATAATCGTGATTAACTCTGGAAATATTTAGTTTAGAATTTTGTAAGAGATATAGCATTACGTTTGTGTGTGTACCAGAGTCTTGCTCTATGGGAGCATAGAGACCTCACTTTGACTTGCTCCCATAGAGTCATTAAACCTGCTAGTGGTCAAAATAGGATTATTTCTGGTGCTTTGAGTGTCATTTCCATGGTATCTGAAAATATTGGTGGTCATTGTTATCAGGTATATCATAACATTAATGTTTCCACAGGTTGATCAGAAACTGTAGCTTTGTTCCATGGTTTGATCTCAGGTGTCACATAAATCTGACAGTGTTGGTATTATCACAACAGTTTTTGGATTTCTAATGAGCGAGGTTCAGCACCCAAAGTGTGGTTGATCAATAGAGTATTTTTGTTGGTGTAGAAAAATGTAATGAAATAATTCTTAATCCATACCTCGGTCATTGAATCTTTGCACTTGACAGTTCATGTGACTTCGTGTAACGTTGGCTATATTGTGGTTGCGCTATTGCCAGAGTGGTTAGTAAACAACAGCTGATTGTTCTCCTTTCTATCGTGTCTAAGCCGCATACAAAAAGTATACGTAAGTAGCGAACGTCATTGAATAATAACTCTTTTGTATTATTAGTATTGTTAATTGAAAATAACTCGGCATAAACATTGCAACGGATGTAGAATAAATTAGCACTTTTGACAATATAGAAACAAAATAATGCAAACGTGCCTGCTACAATGAGGAGAAATAAAACAAGTTATAAGCTGCGATAACAAAGTTATTTTCACTCACGCTGCATTCCAGATGGTTCAGGAATCTTTTCCTCTTCTCTTGGAGTTTCACTCGCTTGTAAATAACAGTTCTCGTTTTTAGTTCAAGAGCTGCTGCAGTTTGTTGTACGGCTTTATCAGCAGGAATAGATGGATGCCCATGAATCTTATCGTACGCCTCTCTGTTTAAAGAATTCCCGAGTCCTCCTTAACAGTTTCAATGCCTGACTATTAAGTGGTACATCTCGGCGCAAAGGGTTTTCGCTTTGTCAATCATCACTCGGTGATCGGCGTCATTTTTGACATTGTCGCACTTCAAATCTTGTATAAATAATATGAATGAAATATACATAAAGATATATATGAATGAACACCAACAGTGACCACAAATAAAACAACAATGAACAATATTAGCTTGCAATGAACAATTCTACGCACGTGCTAGATTCACAAACTGAAACATGTGGTTGGAAATAGCTACATCCGGCAACAGAGCCGCTTCCAGTTCCGCTTCCGCTTTGTCATAGACCACCCGAAATGCTGCCTTGTGATTGGTTTAGGAAGTCTAGCGGTTAAAGCTTTTCATCTGTTTTTCTTTCTTTTTTTTTTTTTGCGAGTGTACCAACTTAATCACTAGCTGTCAAGTGCAATGTTTCAACGGCAGGGGTATACAGATGCTTTGCACTGGATTGTGTTAATGCTCCGAATTAGCAAGAGATATTTAGATTTTGGATAAATCAGACACTTGTGCTGCTTTCTCCATTTATTAACTAAAACATTTCTAATAGGCAGCCTAGCAACATACCAAGTCTGTTGTGTAACTGAGCCAAAGCATGGGTTATAGTTCTGTGAGACAAACTTTTATGGTTGTTTCCTCAGTTGATGAATTGTGTACTACGTTATATTGGTGCAATTATTGATTTTGTTATGAATTTACAGCAGAAGTCACATTTGCAGTAACAGTATTCCCTACAGGACACAGCTTTTGGTAAGCTTGAATACACCCCATTGCATAAAATAAGTTAATAAAGCAAAACTTTGTTGTTCATAGAAAAGTCTTGCACCAGCTAAACATAAGATGTTCTGTCAATAAGTCTGTGGAATACAGTCTACTGAAACGAGTGTTAACGACGACACAGAATGTTGCAAAAACATCTTAAAGTTTAACCAACATGGTCCCATTTTGCCCTAGATTGTATAAATAAGTGAAATATTTTAATAGTACAGGGTAATTCAAAATGATTGGCATGGAAAGAGAATATTGCTGTGGCTTAATTTCTAAAATACGAGGATGGATCAAAAAATAATTTTTTTACAACAAAGTTAAATAGTTAAAACAACAACAAAATCACAAATGAACTTGCACCTTTTGCCTACTTTTCGACATAGTCAACAACTTTCTCAACACATTTCTCCCATCGTGATACCAGTTTCAATATGCCTTGTTCCTAGAAGTCCACTTCCTTGGAGTATAGCCATCTGCAGACTGCTGATTTCACTTCCGCATCTGTCGCAAAGCATTGGCCGGCCAGGAATTTCTTCATGGGACCAAACAAATTAAAGTTCGACGGTGCAAGGTCCGGACTGTATGGCGGATGCTGGAGCACCTCCCAGCCAAATTTAGTGATTTTCTGACGAACAGCAGCAGCAACATGGGGGTGAGTAATGTCATGAAGAATTTTGACATCGTCAGCATTCATGTTGTGGCGTTTGTCATGAAGGGCATGATGCAACTTCACCAATGTTTTCATGTAGGCTGCAGCATTCACTGTAGTCCCGTGTTCAGCAAAGTCCATCAATACAACACCATGCATATCCCAGAACACCGTCACAAGCACTTTCCTAGCAGATTGAGTCACTTTGAATTTTTTCTTCACTGGGGAACCAGCATGTTTCCACTCCATACTTGCCTGCTTGGTTTTGGGCGTGTAGTGGTATGCCCACTACTCATCACCAGTGACGATTCCTTTCCGAAAGTCATGCCCTTCTGCGGTGTACTGCATTAGGTGATCCAAGCTCGTCATCATTTGCTGGCCCTTGTGGTTGTCTGTCAGGCTCTTAGGCACCTACCGAGCATTAACTTTACGAAATTTCAACGTGTCATGAACAATATCGTACACTGCACCATAGGAAATGTTGAACTGTTGCAATAAGATTCCCAGTTGCACACACCAGTCGTTCAAAATTGCCACCTCAATGCCTCTGACATTCTGCAGGGTTGCAGCTGTTACCGGCCTACCGGAGTGTGGCAAATCACTATGGTTCACACGGCCCTCTAGGAAGAATGCATGCCACCTGGAGATATTGCTACGGTCCATACACGCCACGCATGTCCCAGTGAATATCACTCGGTTTATGCTCTTTGGCCCACAAATATTGAACCACACCTCTCTGCTCTTCACACGTGGATGACAATAATATGCATGCCATCTTTGTTGTGTAGTTCACGCTTCTCTCGCTAGAGCTGCACATGAACAAAAAATACCCTCTGTAGTGAAAACTTAAAACTACATCTGTGTGAAATTGCAACATTCCAGCTGCAATACCAAGGCAGAAAATAATTATTGTGCGTTACTATTCGATCCGCCCTCTTACAAATATAACCTGAAAGGTTGACTCTTCAAGTTCCTGTGGACATTCACAGATATTCAATGTGGGTTCCATTTGTGACACAGCAGATTATATATGATACTACATTTCTTCCAACATAATCTTATCAACTTATTAAAAAGCACAAACTAACCACTGCCTTAGCTTCTGCGTAAATGTCCTTCACATGCCTCAAAAGAAAAACATCTCATGGCAGGAGATCGGGTGATCTGTGGTTACAACATCAATAGCACATCATGAACTGAACATTCTGGAAGACACTCTTTGAAGTGACTATGTACAATGTTGTGCCAGTGTGGCAGAGCACCATCTTGCTGCAAAATTAAGTTGGTCACCTCTTCTTCCAACTGGCCAAAAACCACTGGAACAGCATGTCAAGATAAGTTATCCACATATTCTAGGAATGCTTTTTCTATATTGATGCCACCATTTTGATTGATAATACCTATAATGGGCATCGATGAGTGTTCATTGTTTCCAGTATTTCTTCTATTAGTGAGCCTTGAATTCTTTATAATATAGGTGCTTATCCACATGGTCAGTTCCCAAGGTTCTTTAAACAGTTTTTAAATTCCATCTGCTTGTGCTTTATATTCTTCAAATGTTGCTTTAATCTTGTCTCCAAGTTTCTTTTTGTTTTGCCAATCTTCACAATCAATACACTATATTCCCGACAATTTATTCTTGGGGTAGTGTTTCTCAAAGGATGGTTAAATAGGTTTTTTTAAACTGTATCAATTTTGAGGAGTCAATTTGACATAATCCTTGAAAATCTTGTTAAATATGTTGAAGACTTTTAGATTAAATATGAATTTACTATATTTTTTTAGTTATTTTTCTTATATCTTAGGACTTAGGTCTCGTTTGTTTTCTATCTTTTAAATTTATTATTTTGTCTATGAAGTCCAGTTTTGTTCAGATTAGTATATTTATGTACTTATATTCTATGTTGACTTCTTCATTTTCCAGTGGAATATTGATTAATCTCTGAATCAAACTATGAAAAATGGCATTTTGATGTGCTTTAGGGTTAAGTTTGTTATTTTTTATGTAATTTTCTACATGTGTTGGTGTCCTGTGTATGCCAAAATCTGATTTATCCTTATTTCTTATGATTTTCAAATCTAAAACTGGTAACCATCCATCCTTCTCCATTTCAATAGTGAATTTTATTGATCTGTCTTGTAAATTCAATAGTTTTAATGCAGCATATGTTAATTTTTTGGGTATGATTGTGTGTGAAATACTTCATTTTGTTGTCAGTTTTATTTCATGTTATGTTTGCATTTATGAACCAAATTAATTACAATGGTCACAGCAATATTCTCTTTTTGCATCAATCAGTTTGAATTACTCTGTGTAGGATAAAAATACAATATTCAACAGATTATCAGCCTTAACATTAAACTGCTTTTGTCTTTATAAAATTAATAATATAACATACAGTGGTCTTTCATAAGTAAGAACTTATGCAAACAAAATTAAAATTAGTTATTTTTTTAAAAAATGTTTCCGAGATGTCAAATTTAATATTTTGAAAGGAAAATTTTACAAAAATAGAAAACCTTTCAGCATTATTGGCTGATGGTATTGGTATGACATCATCGGCAAACACTTTAAATGACAACGTTATCTTATTAGTTGCACAAACAATTTCATTTGTCTCATGCAAAAGCCTTGGTTGCTATGGGAACAGATTTGTGTCACCACTTGATTACTTTTTATGGGGATATTTCAAATACAGAGTCTTTGCTACAAGGCCTGCTAATATGGAAGAGTTAAAAATTAGGATCAGGAAGAAATATACCACCAGCAGTGATTGAAAATGTTCAACGGAAAGCATTTTGAACACCTCATTAAATCATTCATTTTTTTCAGTAGTTGTGCAAATTGTGAAGAAAATTATTAAACAAGCCAACAATTGAACTGTTCCCATAGCAACCAAACCTTTTGTATGAAACAAATGAAATTGTTCATGCAAAAATGAAGTAAACTACCTTTCAGAAAAAATAAATTTAAATGTTTGTCAATGATGTTACATCCTGTACAATAATGGTTGAAAATGTTGTTTGGTTTTTGTAAAATTTTCTGTTCAAAATATTAAATTTGATGTGTCTGAGCGTCTTTTTAAAAAAATAGTTAATTTTAGCTTTATTTGCATTATTCCTTACTAATAAAAGATCCTGTATTTGATTGTACAATGTAAGCTTTGCCATGACTGCTTTTGTTTTATTATTACTCTTTGTTGAACCTCACAAAGAAGACTGATGTATTAATTGTTTATCAAGATTGAAGAAGAGCTGTGAAATGCATTTACTAATTTGTGCCCCTTTTCTGATCAATCTGTAGAAGTGTTTCAAGAGCCTAAGAAAGCAAATTATTGAACCAGTAGATATTGTTGATGGCTTGAAAATGATAATCTATGCTTTTTTTTATTTTTATGTTGGTGTTCCTAGAATGGCTTGAAAGCCAGTTTTTTATGTAATACCTTGGTTTTTCTTGATTTTTGAAGCAGAATTTTGTTTTAAAGGGTTTTATGTACAGAGGACAAAGTTCAGAATGTAGTAAATTTGTTTAAATGCTTCTGGTTTCATATCATTAACTGTCAGCATCAGTTCCTTATACATTTTAAGTGTAATAACTAGAGTTCGTGCGTGGGCCACTTCACTGAATGGAGGAGAGAGGTTAGCACCATGTGAGTACAGGTGATTTCGGAACATCAGTGTGATCACAAGATGCATTAGGTTGATGCGTAAGTTCATAGCAATTTTTTGTCTTTCACCACAACATTGTGTTTGCTAGGACACTGTGTGCTGTTTTCCAGCTGCCATTCACATACTGCCAACTTTTACAGTTTGTCCATAAAATGTACAGGAGCAGAGGTCTTTTTACGACTTTACAGCAAAGGAGGCATTTCTAAGGACAAGTTCAAAGGGTTACAGATTTTCACCACAGACATGACAAAGCATTAAATTCTATTGCATTATATTGTAACTTAAGATTACAGACTGAATGGTACCATGTTAGCCTCTAGTTCCCGAGGCTGTGGGTTAAACCTGGTGGAGGGCAATGGATTTTTGGAGGCCTCTGAGCAAAATTTCCAGTCTTTCACGCCCAATATATAGGGACCTGCATTTTTCGTTTTATTATTTTTTTAAAGAATTTTGCATTAATTTTACTAATTTGTATCATATTTTGGGTATTTAAAGGTACTTTTTCATATAAATAAATTATTGAATAATATTGAGCTTTATTTTTAAAAAAAAGCACATTTTTATCACTAAAGGCTGGTTCACAACCGCCCGAGAAAGGAAACGAGAACGGGAAGCAATACACTATACAAGATATTGCTTCACAACAGCCCGGTAACGAGAATGGGAATGCATATCAATCACAAAGTGAAAGTCGATTTTGTGCCTTGGGATTTCATTTGTTTTTACTGACCAATGACATTTTTTCACCTACTTCCAATTTAGCCAAGCCAACGTCAAAATTCGATAAACATTAACTAAATGTAAATCCATTACATTTCCGATCCCACTACTTATGCCAAGCTTTCATTGCTTTATTTAATGGCATACATTAAAATTGTTTATTGTTCTTTTTTTCATTTCCACCGGTTTTAGCCATTCTTTGTAGTTTTTGCCATTGGGTTTTAGGTAATAGCCAGTTTTGAGTTGCATATAAACAAACTACAAATGATCGCTTCACCAGAGGAACCAACGCTTATTAGATTTGCGGGTGTCGGGATGAGGTTAGGAAGCACATTTACTACTAATTCCTTCCAGTTTCATGTTTCCAGTTTGCAACTATAGAGAGCACTAGTGGCTGTTTCATGTCACAACCGCCTAGAATAATCTCTAGAGTGAAGAGTCTAATATGCACAATAGGGATCTAATATGCCGTGCCCGGGAACGAGAATGAGAAAGTTAAAAGTTGGGCAACTCTTCTTTCCCATTCCCGGGGCCCGGGAAGACTTCCCGTCGGTTGTGAACATTCCCATTTGAATACATGTATTTCAACTTTCTCGTTCTGATTACTGTTCTCATTGGTTGTGAACCAGCCTTAAAGAAGGCATAATATGAAAGAAAAATACATAATATTCTTTTTTTCTAACTGGCAAAGGAGAACACTGTCACTTTCCTGTTGTAATGCAGGTCGCTCAAAACTCCTGAATAGCAACAAAAGAAAATTTTACAGTCAACATTAGCACTCTGATACCACAATGACTGACTGTTAAGTCTCACTGAAATGTGCATAATACCATAAAAGAAAAGTACATAATGTTGTGTTTTCTGTCAAAGGAGAACATTGCCAAAATGTTTGCATTTTCTTCTTCCATGTTGCAACAAGTGGCTCAAAATTCTTGAGTGGCAAGAAAAGAAAATTCCACAATCAATATTAGCATATGGACACCACACTGACTGGAGAACTCTGCCACTAAACTTGGGATGACTGTCAAGCAAACTACTCAGAACTTTCACAATATTTATTTTTTCCATCTCGCAACATAATTTGATTGGTTTGCTCTTGAAGTTCACTGTACCCTTTTGTGATCATTGAATCATTCTGATTTCTAAAGAATGGAATAGAATTCTTTTTTCACTAGTGCTGAATCAATATTACTGTTAATGATGAATACTGGACTAACCACTTCAAGTACTCAATATACGAGGGTAATCCCAAAAGTACGGTCTCCAATTTTTTTTAAAATATAAAGAAACTTTTATTGACAACAAATGGTACATAGTTTTGAAGCTTTAACAGTTGTCTATTTTTTCACATAATTGCCATTTCGGTCAATGCATTTTTGTAGACACTGTGGCAGTTTTTGTATGCCATGTCATACCAGCTTGCTGCCATGCTCTTGAAAAAGTGATGGACCTCATTTTTCACTTCATCGTCATCACCAAAGCGCTTTCCAGCCAAGTGTTCTTTCAACTTGGGAAACAAGTGGTAGTCACTGGGTGCTAAGTCCGGACTATAGGGTGGATGGGTGATGGTTTTCCATCCAAACTGTTGCAGAAGATTCATGGTTTGACAGGCAGTGTGGGGGCGAGCATTGGCATGGAGAAGGCTTATGCCCTTGCTCAACATTCCTCTTCTACTGTTCTGAATTGCCCGTCTGAGTTTTTTTAATGTCTGACAATACCTGTCGGCATTTATTGTTGTCCCAGGATCCATAAAGTTGACCAACAATATCCCCTTTCGATCCCAAAACACAGTTGCCATGACTTTACCGACAGACTGTGTTCTCTTGAATTTTCGCGGCTTGGGTGAACCAGAATGCCGCCACTCACATGATTGTTGTTGGGTCTCAGGTGTGAAGTGGAAAGCCTAGATTTCATCACCCGTGACTATTGTATCCAAAAGGTTGTCCTTTTCATCTGCATAGCGTTGAAGAAATTGGTGGGAAGTTTCAGCACGTTCCTTTTGTGATCTTCTGTCAGCATTCTTGGGACCCATCTTGCGCACACCTTCCGAAATTTCAACTCTTCAATCAGAGTCCAATGAATAGTGCTTTGAGAAATCTCAGGAACAACAATGCAGAGCTCATCGAGAGTGATCCGCCGATCTTGAAGAACGATTTGTTGAACCTTTGCGATTGTTTCGTCAGAAATGGACAGTCTCCCGCTTCTTTCCTCGTCATGAATTTCCGTGCGACCATTTGCAAATTCTCCACACCACTTGCGGACATTTTTGACATCCATACAAGACTCTCTGTACACTTCCATCAACTGTCGATGAATTTCGACAGGTTTAACCCCTTTTGCACTCAAAAAGCGAATAACTGAGCGAACTTCGCACCTGGCGGTAGTGGCTAACGGGAGCTCGATTATAACTGGCTGCCAAGCCAAGACTGAGGGCGCTAAGGGATGTGCAGTGGTTTCTGAAGAGAGTGGAGGGAGGAAGGAAAAAAGCAGTATGGCCAACATCCACACAAACAGTTTCCCTGTGATCCCACGCTTTGGAGACCTTACTTTTGGGATTACCCTCGTAATTCATTAGCAGGGTCTTCAAACATCAATAACTGCAATTTTGCTAATGCTGCAGTGTTTTTCACAGCTTTTCTAACATCTGCTTGAACATTGGTGCTTCTGATGCAATTTAGCTTCTCTTATAAAAATTCCCTTCATTTGCTACTTCAAAATTTTTCAATATTTTCGTGGATTCTTCATAAAGTTCAGGACTTGTTGGGAATGAAGATCCTTCTAGTTCAGTGATATATTCCACTAAATCATTGGCATGATCCTTGATGAATGTTGCCTCTGCTGAAATTACACTTCATCATTTGTCAGGGATTTCATGAAATTGATACCACCATTGCTGATCTAACTATACCACTTAATTACATAACGAAGATGCTTCTCAACGTAGAAAACAGCCTTGAACCAAGTATTCCAGCTTGTCAGCACTGGTACTGGAAACAGTATAGGTTTTTCAGATGGATACTTTTCTTTGAGAAATCAAACATACAGGTGTTTTTTCTTTCTTGTATTGAGAAATATAGCCTTAATCCTAGCCACCACTGCATTAGGTTTCATCAGTTCTTTCATGAATATGCATCCCCACCAAATTTACTGTTGCTTACCAGTCCAAAGATATTGTCGTAGTTAATAGAGTACTTTTGTACAGAATTAAGTGTTGCCATGCTGCGTGATTTTGCATCAGCTGCTTCCAGAATACGTACATCAGCAACACACAACTCTTGCTCTATTTTTGGTTCAAGAGGATGAAATAACACGAATAATACACATTGACCCAAACGATCTGCCATGTCGTCACATAGTGACATAAACCTTCTGACCACAGACTGCTTCTTTCACTTGTTGATGACTTTCATCTCTCAGCAGTGGAACATATTTCCCTCTTAACAATCTAACTTGTGGCAAATTTCCAGCACCTGTTAAAAAAAAATATGTTAGGAATTAATGTTGTAAACTTCTGTTTCTGATTTAATAGCAGGGTGCTCCAATTTCTGTAGTGGTATATTCACTTTAAGAAAAGGCTCCGTAGTCCTCTTGGTGAAATTATCCCTGCAATAACTTTTGTTTGCAGCAAAGTTACACTGTACAATACTCTGTTACCTCTTATGACGAGGATGTACTGACTAGATGACCTCTTCATTTGTCGGTGTTTCTCACTTCGCACATGCTTGGTACACGTATCTTTTCTATCCCAAGATATCGTACAGTTACAATATTGACACATTAGGTTTTTAAATTGAATGCATATAATCCGTCGTTTTTAAATTCAAGAGCCCTTTCCTTTACACTAACGCTCACCTTGGGCATAATACTAAATACAGAACAGAGAGAAAACAACAATGCTTAACAAGACTGTTACTGGCCAGCTTCTTAAGCAGATTGGCGTATGCACACTAGTTGAGGTGATGGAGTGAGAGAACAATTTAAATTTAAATTCAGTATTATTTATGGACGCTGTTTAACTACTATGGTTCTTAGCGCCCCATTCTATATTGGGTGTGAAAGACCGGTAATTTTGCTCAGAGACCTCTTTATCAGGCTTGAGGTTCTTTTACGAGCCATAGATCTATGACACGGTACCACCGGCTTTACTTCCCTTCCAAAGGAAGCCATGCTAAGGATTTTTACGCCCAAAAAAATCCATCGCCCTCCGCCAGGTTTGAACCCACGACCTCCGGAACTAGAGGCTAGCACGGTACCATAGTCCACGGAGGACGAAGTGGGAGAACAAGTTGACCTTGTAAGACTGTGATGCAGTGTTGCCAACTATAGCAGCAAGTTGCCAGGCAAACACAGTGAATTCACATTATTATGCATATAAAATTGATAAAGTTGACATATTCACATTATTGTCTCATTTTGTTTTACTTTGCGAAATAAATCTGTCTAATTTTTTAATTGTTAACAGGTTATGTATAGGTAACTGTTTCCCAAGCATTTTAGGGAATATTTTAAAAAGTTGGGTGTTATTGCAAACGTGAGAAAATACAGGTCCCTACCAATATAGAATGGGACACTAAGAACCATAGCAGTTAAAGGTCATCCAGAAATAATACTCGATTTAATTTTTTAACAGACTGAATGGTATACAGTGCTATGATAGGCCAGAGCTTATCTGTGTGTCTGTCCATCAAAGTCATGACCCTCCTTTACTGGGCTGCAACAAAATTCACAGCATGTAGATTTAAAATTTGGTTGCATCATAGTGACCTCAAGCAATGGATGCAAATATTCAGTAATGGACAAAATGAATTGTAAAGTCAAACTTCCTCAAATGAATTGTTTATATTATTTGCACTGTATGGATGCAGGATATAACTTTCCCCCTTTTTTCGTGACAATTTTGTTCATAGTTCATGCTATGAACGTAAAATATGCACTAGAAATATGTGTATAGCTGGGAAGCGGTGTTCTTTGCTTTAATACGCGTTTATTGTGGTACCAGGAAGAATTTCAGCACGTGTGACAGAAAGAAACAGTTCTACCAGGTTTACAAGGATTCTTATAAAACAGAATTCCCATTTATTTTACATGTAATTTTTGTACGTTTACTGCAGTGAACATTTTAACTTTCTAAATTCCATATCATTGCAAAATTATTATGCTTTGCTGGACGAGGGAAAGTTTTATGGATTTCAACTTCAGGAAGATGGCAGGTATGGGTTTGTGTGCTCACAACGTGCATTAGATTGATGCATAAGTTCACAGCATTTTTTGTCTTTCACCACATGATTGTGTTGCTAGGATATTGTGTACCATTTTTCAGTGCTCATTTGTTATTTTGGAGTGCTGTGCTTGTAAATATGCCTTGAATTCTGCTTTTGCCTCCCAAGCAATAACTGTGACAATATGTGAAATACTGCCCAGAATTTTATATCTGCTTAAACCCTGGAATGCCCTCTACCAGGCAGTAACTCATTTTACACACACATGCCAGCAGTGAAGAAGTTTTTGATCCTGAACTCAGAAAAATGACATGCCCTCCCTTCTTCCCATGACCAGCAGAATGGTCCACAAGTAGCCACGCACGACCCCTGCTGTTTACACTCCAGACAGCAGGAATAGGAAACACTTTGCTACATTCTGAAATTGTCATTTGGTTTTTGTGTGGTTTAGTGTATAGAATGGTTTTAAATTGTACCATAAAACAGGTGCATTCGCTGTAAATGATGACACTACGTCTGTAAAAAGTTTTAAGTGTTGTGAACCCAAATGAACAAAAGCATTGTTACAGATTTGTATAGGAACTGAACAATTGTATACCCCATGTTTATAACAGCTGTGTAAAATTTGTACATTGTTAATTGTAATGTTTGTATCATATACATAGCACAAAGATGTGAACTCAGGTAAATGGCCTGTTCCAGCGCGGATGTATTACAGATATTGATAAGAACTTCAGTTTAATATGTACACTTACATGCAAAAAAAATTTTTGACTGTATAGGTGTGTGTCAAGAGTTGATATGTAAATTTGAAACTTCCTTCTTTTTCTTCCTGCCTGCTTTCAACAGCTCCTCCACAGTGACAAATAACTGACGTTGTCAAGACATAGTCAGTGGGTTCTTTGTTTTTAACAGGTGGGCATTTTTAAAATACCTAAAACTATCCTCTTTATTTAAATAAGAGTTAAAGGAGCGCGTATTTATTATATTATGGTATGTTGTGTTCTAATATGAGAAAAATGGTTATTTTTTTAAACCCTTCCTGGTCAAAACATGCATATATTTGCTACTGATGGCCTTACATCCAGTCGATTTGGATACTTACTGTGCGTTCAATTAAGCCATCATAGCTGGCACTTTGTTTACATAAATGACCACTACTGTCCATTCCAAACCAGAGTGCCTTTCACTGAAAACAAACTCCTTGTATTATCGGTGAGAAAGTAGTTCGCAATCCCCGCCCCTCCCACGTGCTTGTTGAACACTGTTTAAATCTATAAAAATGCGCCCTGTGTGAGAATCATAGTTCAAAATGCAACCTGAGGTAACAATCGATTTTATAAGTATGCAGTAATGAATATTTTACTTATGTTAATCACAATCCTCAAGCAAAAGTGCAACACCCAAATCCAAATCCTCCGAAGATGACTCAGCTGCCATATCGGAATCAGAACTACTCTCCAAAATAATGACAAGCTTATCCACAATTATACAGCACTGTCGCACTTAAAACAAGTTCCCACATTTTATCCTATTCTATGCTCTATTATGTCTGTTTATATTCACTGCTCGCTTTGGTTACACTTCTCACTGAAACACCTGTAAAATCTTATATTAGTTTCGTAATATGCACTAATGCAAGTGTCACGTATTTTTCTAATAGTAAGTTGAATATATGAAGTATTGTTTGTTTTTCGCCACTTTTTAACTGTTTCCCACTTTTGTGTTTGAACAGTTTGTTCGCACTACGCGCACCTTCCTCTGCCATGAGAACTCTAATAGCAACTGACTAAATCACAAGATTTGACCTGAGCTGAGCATACGTGTACTAGCGTATTATGAATGACTTCGCTTATCATATTTCCTGTGTTACGCAAAGTGTTTATTGGGTACTCAGATAGCACCTCTGGGAATTCATTGCTGCATTTCTTGTATATGTAAGAGAGTGGCAGTCATGCATACGGTTGGTATTAACAAGCAAGATGCTCTTGGCATTAGCACAATAGCAGACAAAAGTCATGTTTTGTAATCTCTTAACAGCTAGTATATATCCGTTACCTTTAGCAATGAGTTCTTATGATAACCGCACTAAAATGTGCAGTTATATATTTTTCCTGCCCTAATATTTCAGGATACAATACATGTATTAAGGAACTATTTACATTGGCGTAAGAGTGTGTTCTTGGGTTCGTGACAAGCAGAAGCACGTGCTTCTGTTTACATCAGAGGGAACTCTGGTTTGGAATGGACAGTAGATTCACACAAGCCTGTTTTTGTGCTTCTGCTTTCTTTTGTCAGTTGCAGGAAGACAATAGCTTGCAAAACAAAGAAAATTCTGAAAATAATTTTGCCCGGGAAAGATTAATAACACACACCTTTTTTAATAACACTTTAATAACATATTCTAGTTCCCAAAACTACCAGGTTTCAAAATAACATCCATAAGCAAAGGGTGTACACAAATGAACATAGAGGTTTTAAATTTATATATTTTCTCTGGAACGTACAATAAGATTTTGAATTATTAAAATTGAAGAGATATGCGGAAAAATGCTCTACCCCTCAAAATTGAAAATTTGCTAATTTCTGCTTCTGTCTGTGGCTCATAGTGGAAACCATCTTCTGTAAGTTGGTTTAATATTAAATGCCACTGGGCGATAAAATATTTAACTGTAAAGCTTTTGCATGTATGCTAAGTTGCTTTTCCAGGGTGCAAAAATAGTCTAATTCCTTGAAAAACAAACTGAACAATTGTAGCCAGCATCCATGTGCAACCACTGTAAAACTGTAGTAAAAATACTTTTGTAACAAGATGACTAGGTATATGTTTATAACAACAAACTTTCAAAACAGAAAGTACTGTAAGTAAAGTTGTGTATTATAAGCTAGAAGGAGGAAAACCATTTCTCTTTTTCTTCAAATATCTCATTCTGATGTAGAAGTATTTGACTGTTAGCGTAAAGTGCAGAAATATTGCAGATAGGCCCTCTCTTCTAAATGTTACGTTGCCCAATAATTCCAGCATACAGAACCGAAATCATCACCTACATGCCCGCTGAACTGTAACCACTGAATTATACTTTGCGAATTCCAAAACACAAAAAGCTTTTATGCATGCTAGTTGCAATGCTTTATTTTGTTACCATGGCTACAAAGAAAACGAAACCTGTGCATACAGAATGCAGTACTGCTCCCATATATGGGAATGAACGTTTTACATAAAAAAAATACTTACAAAACCGAATACGGTATATCCACAATAATCTGGAATGAAAAAGGAAGGGTTTAAGCACTAGATGTTGCTGAACAAAATGATCTAACCAACTCACCCTTTTCAACAATGACATTTATATAAGAGAAGTTTGCGCCATTTTGAGAATAGAAACTAGTAAATGGCTGCTAAATATTGTCGCCAACATTTGAAAATGCTGTGAAGGTAATGTAGGAGTCAGCTTCACAGATCCTATAGCCACGCTCTTATTGTTCTGCATTTGCGGCCTTGCTTCACTCCTCTTCTTATAAAAAAAGAATCCCTCGGTTACGCTTTGTGGCTTAGGGCCCTCAACCCTTGGCTGTTGGCAGTGGAAGCAATGTTTCCATAATGCCTCAGAAGATGGATGTGCGTGCGTGTTTGCATGCATAATGAATGGAGGTGTAAATAACTGTGATCAATCCTTTAAAATATGTTATCTACAGTGTTAATTTATGTTATAAAATACATTAAAATATACATACCTACTTGTGTTATACAATAAAATAATTATGGATATGCATGTGTATAGTGAGTCTTAGTGATTCACATGTATGAGAGCATTGCCTGGAATTCAAACTTCCATTTATTCTTCAATTTAAGTTATAATTCAAGGTAATATTGTGTACCATGAAGGAAAAATAGAAGTTTAAAAATCCCTATAACCATTTGTGTAGACACTCAAGTCATGATTATTTGTCTGTTAGAAATATTGCCAAGTGGCAAGATAATGCTCCCCTCCTTTCCTCTCTTTCTCTCCCATTCAGCCATGCACTCTTTAACAGCAGTTTATATGCCGTATTACATTTAAATTACTGTTCACTTAACTGACATTAAAGGGAAGCATCATCTTTCTATGCAGGAACGAATAGTCATGAGTCAGACTAGTTATATAATGGTGGACCAAGGTTATGCATAGTATTTGTTTCAGAAATGTTACTGAAAGATAACCATTTTTTCCACCTCTAATATAATGTAACAAAGCCATTGATCAGTAAAGTAAATTGTGTATTCGGACCAATACACTAAAAACTGTTAGAATGATGCAGCAAAGAAACATTTTGCATTTCCAATCACATACAAAGAACAAAGATTGTGTGAAAAATGCTTACATGTGTGCACATGAAATTATGTGCATACACCTGGTTCAGATAGCTGGACGGACCACAGTGTTGACAACGGGAACTTTTTGCAATAGAATGTTTCCGATATGATAGTCTTTCGCCATGTTACTCTACCAAAAATACAATAATGTCTTTAGATTTTCAATATGCTATCAACAACATATAGGGTTTACTTTCATTTCAAAACTTCCCTCTCTAAATAAATCCATAAATAATTGTAATTTAAACCGAAAAAAAAAGCCATATGTCAATTTAGGTATGTGAGGAAAATTTAAAACCAAGGCTAATTGCAATTTGGTTTCAACACAAATGACATGCCTAGATTATTTATTTATGAAGTAGCATTCATTGGTTAGTACATCTCATTCATTTGTTCTAATTTTTTTCTGGAACTACTTGAATTTAAAAAAGAATAAGTAAACTGTTGAACACTTTCATGTGGGTAATTGTCTAGTAATTTATTAAATTAAATACTCTCCATTTTTGGCTAGACAGTAACGCAGTCAATTTTGGAACACCTTAAAAACTTTCTGGAATGTTTATTTTTTAATCTGCCTATAATCTCAGGTCATCATCCTCTTAATGGTTTAAGCCTATTGGCCTGTTCCAGTCTCATATAGGGAATTGAACTGTCCATCTCATCATTGGACGTCTCAAATTCTTTTTCCTGTCGGTCTATAATGTTTTGCGATTCAGTGCTTCCATCCTTTGTACATGCTAGAAGTAGTTTATTAGATGTTCTTTTATTCTTTCATTCAAATTGTATATATTTAGTTTTTTTTTGATATCTTCATTTTTTTTTTCTATTTAACTAGTCTTTTATAATGCACCACTGTTTTTCAGTTCTTGAATACTTTCAGGCAGGGAATTATAAATAACCAATTTCCAATGAATCTTCTAGGAAGTTGAGAGGTGCCGAGATTGGAGATCTCCGTTCTTCAGCTCCTCTCTAACCAATCCACTTTGCAGGAAATCTATGTAGCACAGGTCTTGTATAGTGTATGAGAGGACCGACCTGTGAAAATGCAAATTTTGCACATCCAACATTTATGTTTCCTTCTCATGTCATCCTCCATGGTGTAGTGGTTACCATGCTAGCCTCTAGTTCCTGAGGTTGCAGGTTCAAACCGGCGGAGGGCAATGGATTTTTTTGGGGGCGTAAAAATGCTTAGCATGGCTTCCTTCAGAAGGGAAGTAAATCGGTGGTCCCATGTCATAGATTTACAGCATGTAAAAGAGCCTCAAGCCTGATAAAGGGGCCTCTGAGCAAAATTATCGGTCTTTCACGCCCAGTATAGAATGGTACGCTAAGAACCACAGCAGTTGAAAAGCATCCATAAATAAAACTAATTTATTTTCCTTCTTCACTGACTTGGTTTTCTAGTGATATGTGATTAATGGATCAATAAAATCTTCTATCATGTACCGAGAAATTTTTTAAATAACAAAACTTGTTAGAAATACTATGCTTACAAAGTTTTGTTATTAACATTTTTCAAAAAGGCTAATATTAATTTAATATATTTCAAATGTTTTATTTTCATCCCCCTAACCTATGGAGTAAGTAATTAAGGTGCCACATAGAACCCAATTTACTATTACTGATGCATGGAAAGGTAATGCACACAAAAGCCGCTAATGACCTAGTAGTTGAACACCCTGAAATGCAAATCATCACCACCACACAGACATTAGTATCAATTGAAATGAAATGAAGCCTGTTGTGTCTCCTGAAGGGCAAAGGCCTCTCTGTAGAGGGGTAAAGCTCTTTTATATGTCTCTGACGATGGCTACTCCATGTTCATGGGTCATGGAGCATTTGTCTGTTAACTGATATCTGTCTGTTACACTGACTGTTTTGTGTTTATGTAGTGCACAGTTGCCTCTCCATCTCTTTCCAAATCTTCCTGCATCTGGAAAATCTGGACCGTGTGCCCCTGCTCTTTCTTTGAAGAGGTCTGTCCATCTGCGTCTTGGTCTTCTGTGGTGTCCTTTGCGTGTGTATGGGTTGCTTTTATGGTCCACCTGTCATCCGGTAGCCTTGCGACATGCACCCCCCCCCCAATTCCATTTTTTCCTGATGGCCTGTTGTGCAGAGCCTGTTGTTGATTACATCTTTTGGACAGTTGCATTTGAAATTTTGTCCTTCAAAGTTATACATAAGATTTTTTCTCTCCATTTTCCTTTGGCACACTTGGAGGGTATACTTTAGCTTGGCGGTGAGAGTCCAAGTTTGGCAGCCATATAATAGAGTTGGAAAACCACAGGTTTCAAATTTAAGCCTCCAGTTGAGTGACCTGTCAAGCAGTATGAGTTTCAGAAACCAGGACGCTTTCCATGCAAGAGCTGCTCTTCTGCTTATTTCTTTCTCTATTTTCTGATGAAAGGAGAGTAATTATCCTAAGTAGATGTATTCGTTTACATATTATAGATCTGTTCCATTGACTCTTATTGCTATTGCTGGTCCATTTGTCGTGGTAATCTGTCCGTGTTATCTTATTTGCTGAGCACCTGTTATTGTTTTACTATTTTGAATTTTGGGTTCTTTGTCCTCCGGCTAGCTATTATTACTCAGTCGAGCAAATATCTCTTGAACAGGGCGTGTAAACAGAAAGGAGTTGTTACTAAAAGATAACACTGATAAAAGAATTTGTTTTTACACTTTTATTGCCGTCAGACTTAATTAATTTCACATATTTAATCTTGATACACGCCTGACTGAAACTGTTATATTTCCGAATGTAACTACAATCACTTATTTGCCACGCACTATTAATTCGCGTATTTCACATTTTGTAACTAACTTTACAACGCGAGAGATTCTGTAGAATTGCGTAATGTGTACTTCGTGAATGCTTCCTTAGAACTGCCTGACGTGTAACTTGTGAGAGAGATTTCTTAGAACTGTGCGACGTTTACCTTGTGAATGATTTTGTAGAACTGCGCGATACTTGCTTTTGGCTCAAGAATTTATACTCCCTCACCCCGATATGCCTAAACATTATAATAGATCTGCTATTGGTTAATAAATCGCGCCAACATTAGCGTCTATTTTATAAGCCAATCATAATTACTAAAACATATGCTCTAGGGAAGATATTCCCTCCATTTCTAAAGAAAGGCACGCTACCCTGACGTCATTTGTTTGTCTCTTCTAATGGATAAACAACTCACCCCATCGCTTCATTGTTACCCACTCCTATTGTCAGTTTCAGTGAGGCTGTGTAAACTTATTTCCTAACAATGCTTATAGCTAACAAACATACAAAATCATTGTCATACAATAATGTTAATTTACACTACAATCACTGTGGCATTCACAGTGTTGTGATATAAAATACTGCCTCACATTTGACATGTTTTGTGTCTTTTGTTTGTTCATTGAGAGGCCTGCAGTTCTACTTATTTCTGATAATTCTTGCAGCATTGATTGTAGTTCTCTTGGAGAGCTGACAAATAGTACAATGTCATCAGCAAAACGTTGTCCTCTGTGGTGTAGTGGTTACCATGCTAGCCTTTAGTTCCCAAGGTCATGGGTTCAAACCCGGCAGAGGGCGGTGGAGCATAAAATTTTTAGCATGGCTTCCTTCGGAAGGGAAGTAAAGCCGGTGGTCCCATGTCATAGATTTACGACACATAAAAGAACCTCAAGCCTGATAAAGAGGCCTCTTAGCAAAATTACCGGTCTTTCACGCCCAATATAGAATGGAATGCTAAGGACCACAACAATTAAAGAGTGTCCATAAATAAAGCTCAATTTATTTTATGTATTTTGTCATCAGCAAATCTGAGATTGGTTAGCCTGCTCCCATTTATGCGTACTCCGTATTTTTTGCTCCTGTTCAGTTTTCAAAATATATCCTCTAGCACACAAGTAAAAAAGTTTAGGGGAAATAGGGTCGCCTTGTATTCATCCAAAATAAAAAGTTATCAGAAACATTTCGGTCACTGTAGCATGTTGGAGTCTCTGTCGCTTCCTCATTCCTACCTCTCTGTGCAACTTACATGTCATGTGATGTTTTGTAATGAAATGAGGTTTTACAGATGAGTTATAATATTTTGCCGAGGCCAGAATTTTGAAACAAATGCATAACTTTTAATTATTTTGATGTACAGCATTTAATTTCATGTTGTGTTGAATTTAATCATTGTTAATAAATAAATATTAAAGCATATCACAAAGTTGGTAAACATATATGCTCATTGCGGTGGCATCTTTGTCAGAAGTGGATAGAATGTACCGTCTTATTATACATGATAAAGTAATTTTCCTATAAATAAGAAGAAATTGTCCATATTGTTTCTATTTAGTACATAATTTGTTTATCTGTAAAATCACTACTTAGGTTTACCATGGTTACTATGTTGGTGAAAGTGGCATTCCTTTTGTGGATAATACAGTATTTTTTATACGACCATAAAGTACCGAAATGAGACATAGTATGAAATAAACGCCTTTTTGTGCCATTAGGTTTTTTCCTGAACTTACCATCATCCATCATGAGATGTCTTGGAAGTTGGCTTTCCCACATTCATTGCAGCCAACCTCATAACTCCTTAATGTTGCTGTTTTTTATAGCCTATAGATGCTACTCATATCACAGTCATAAGCTTTTATTATTACATAATGAGATATAGTTACATTTTTACTACTTCAGTTTTTCCTGTGTCTTTCCTTTTGGTTTTATTTCCTAATTGTGCATAATGTTGTTTTTCACATTAGCATACTGATTTGGATTTATTAGGAACCAAAGAAGCAGATTCTATTTGCCACTATCATCCATCTCCCCAAAAAAATTGTGTGCTAAAACAGTACACAAACTTATGTCTCTTCCTTATGCTCGTTATGTGATCAGAACCATACGCTTTTTTATGTTACTGTACATTCATGAATAACAGTGATGAAAGATACTTAAGACTTCTTAAATATTAGTAATATTTGCACTATCTTGTAAATTTTAGTAAGTACATTTTTCAAAAGTACTTGATAATCAAGATATATACTTCTGTTCTTTTTATATGGGGGCAAGTATTTTAGATTTCTCCTATTTTGTAAGTAGGTCTAAGGTATGTTATATACCAAGTTTCATAACAGTCAATTATTGATCCAAAGTCGACAATTACCAGAAAGTGTTTGGTTATGGTTTTAGTTATATGTAAAGATTTTATTACATTCCCATGAAGTCAAACAAATGTGAATATTGAATAGAGTTCAAAACTTGAGACATTTCTGGCAACACAAAAAAGAACTGTTTTGTTTGAAGTAGTTGGTTTGTTACGTTGTTATTTTTGCATTATTTGCACCACTCTTTGGGCGCCAATTTGAAGTAGATAGTTGCTTCACGTATGGAAAGCCAATTTGAAGTAGGAGTTGTATTGTAGTTCAACTGTTGGGGAGCCGAACTTGAAGTACTTGCAACCGCACGTAGCCTTCACCCCAAATGTACTTTCCGGTTACCTTTGCCCCCAAAAACATGTTTAAAAATATTAACTTTGTAATTTGACTGTTTCTTTAAATATTATATATTTATGTTTGCCTCGGCTGCGTAAGTATTATTGTTAGAGACATGTTTCTCTTTGCAGGGTTGTGGTGCGACTGAAGAATGTAGGCTTACAGAGATTATAATTTTACTTCACTCCTTTTTATTAATGCTTGACATGATTTAAATAACACTTCACTGATAGAGAGAGCTGTGAGATTTTTTTAATTAATTACTTGCACTTTTTAACACGTAAACTATATTCATCTCACACTGAATACGTATTATACTTCTCGAGGACGCATCTCGCGTCCGGTTAGGAACACTGTCTGCAAGCAATGCGTTCAGTTAAGAGCGCTGTCTACAAGCAACTGAATTGATTTCTACTTCCTAAATTTGTAAATTTCTGTATTTCAAGTCTCTGATTGGCTAATCCTACTCCAATAGAATACCTTCATTTAACTAAAGCTTTTTCTGGTTGTTGATTGGCTATTTATTAAACTGTCTCAAAATTTACATTATTGTTGCTCCAATAATGACTAGTAGCATTTAAACTTTCAAATTCATTATTGGCTCAAGGTTACCTCATTGTTAGCAACTTTTAACCTATTATCCTCACAGCTCCTACATTATTAAATTACGTAATACATTCACATAACATTATTGAACATGTATACAATAATATAAACATTTACAATGACTGTAATATATACTTTTTATATATTGTTACATACACATATTGCTTTAAGGTGGGCTGTTATTGAATTTACATATTATATAATTAGACTGAAATCATTTAAGTGTTAAAAATACTGCCTCATGTTACAACAGGATCAGCAACATTCTTTTTTAATGTAAGTGTACAAGTTGTAGATTAAAGCCCAAATGCTGGAACAGACCTTGAACCCAGATACCAGCACCACCAGGAGATAGCTCAAAAGCATGGTGATGCAATTGCCAACATTTGTACATAAAACATGTTTAATGTCTTCCTGTAGATTAGCTGCGTGTTGTGACGTTTACTTTATTTGCTAAGAAAAACCATATTGTTATAGCTTTATGTTAAATATATATTGAGAGATATAATGCAATGTTTACTCTGTAACCAGCTCCATGCTTCCTTTAACCAGGGGTCATGGATTCGCACCTCTGTCACTGCATGTAGCATCAGATACCTCAGAATGATGTCCTCCATAACAACTCTCCAAACACTGCTGCAAATATCTGTGAAACAAAAATAGGAATTGAAGAATGAGTTTCACAGACTGAAGGTAAGGGGGCTCATAAAGTAGATGATATAGCCATTCAAAAATGTATGCAAATACAATTTTCAACATAAATTTGTGGTTTTTTAAATGGAACTGCATGAACCGACCACTGTAACTAATTTATTTGAGAAAATATGCCATTAAAATTTTTGAGACAAAAATATTTTTAGCTAAAGCACATGTTAACTTTCATTTGACTTTGATTTCATCAATTAGCCATAACTGGAAGTGGGGGTCAAGCAGGGTACCATTAGATAGAGCTCTTCAAAAAATGTATTTGTTAACTGATATTGTTTGAAGCAGAAATGCTTATGTCTGTGTGCAATTGTTTGTACATACGCTCGGCAGCCCAAAACGATCACTATATGTAGTAGAAATATGATATTTGTGTTAACTTTTATACTTATTTCATTAGCCAATGTATTGTGCAAGGCACTCTGAGCTTCTTTTGCCAACATTAATTTTAATTTTCTTTATTTAACATTTCTTAATGGCATAGCTGTCTGCAATCTGGGGTTTGGGTGCACCGTCTTTTCATATGATTTTCTTCTTGAAAGAGTATGGATTAATAAATATGTTTCCTACAAAATTTGTTTGTTTTGAAGAGGTCTATCTAATTTGACCCCCACTCCCATTTGAAATTTTAAAGTGATACACCACTGACCCACTTCCATTATGACTGATTAATGAAATTGTGCTCAAGTGAAATTTCACATCTGCTTAGTTACAAATATTTTTGTCTTGAACAGTTTTAGTGCTGTATTTTACAAAATTATATTGCAATTGGTCTGGTTCACCCTGCAAACCGGCATAAGAGAAGAGGTACACTTTTGTGCTTTTTATTTTTTTCTCTAATATCATAAGAAGAGCAGTGCTGTGGCCACGTGGTTAGACCGCTCGCTTCTTACCAAGCCGACCCGGGTTCAATCCCAGGGAACCGTATGTGAGATTTGTGGTGGACATAGTGGCATCTGGGTGGGTTTTCTCCGCTTTCCCCACCACTCATTCTTTGCTCCATCACCTTTCTTTTCATCCATTTCACTTTCATTTCATATCATATCATCTTCCTCACTCTCACACCTGACTATGGCCGTTCTCCATTCTCTGATTCAATGTTGTTTATAGACTTCTACTTAAACAATCGATATGTTGTGCTTGTATTTCCCGATGTAATGGTTAAATGCCGATGATCTTAGTCAGAAAAGCCTAGTTATAAGCACATAGCAGTAATACTAATAAAGGAATATTGAGTTGACTGTGTGGCAAATGTTGCATTTTAATTCTATAAAACAATATTCTATCTTTTAGACTTAAAATTATGCGAGTTCTTTCCGCGAGCAACACAACTCGTGCATAATTTACCCATTTGGAAATGTATTTTTCATTTCTTAACACGAAAAAATTGTAAGAGAGAGCTTATTGTACGGTACGTAAGAACAAGCCCGGTTCACTATACAGATCACACACACGCATCTGAACGAATCTTTCATTCATTAGGATGAGTGAATTATACATAAGAATAAAGTTGTGTACTTGCTCATTTTCAAACCGTTATTTGTGCCCTTTACTAATATTACAGCGCATCAAACAAAGTGTTATGTTCAGCCTCGGATTCCCCTTCCGTGCAGTTTCATAATCATTTACTGTAAACAGTTTGAAATAAAAGCCGTGCAATGAGAGCCACAACTTCTGCATTCATGCGGATGCAGCGCAGCAGAAATTAAAAGTTTCAATTTCGAGAACGAGGAAATCGACGAAGAAATGCTTTCTTGCTAACTCGTAAACAAGATAATGCAACAGTGATCAAATAGCAGTTTACACTCGCTGAGACCTTCCTTGTGGCTTATGTTCAGTGTTGAAACACATTTATTCTTGTGCGGGTGATCGACGAAAATTATTGTTAGTGTTTTATTTCTGCCTCTCGTGACCAACTATGTGTACTATGACATTTTTAAAGAGAGCGAAGACGACGCTTCGCAGATTTTTAGCGCTATGGCCACCGTAGCTAAGGACAATCCTGTTTGTGCCTTTTTGGAAACATGTCCGTGTGTGTGTGTGTGTGTGTGTGTGTGTGTGTGTGTGAACAGCATAACTCAGAAACGAACAGTCGGATAAACACCAAACTGGTATTTAGGTTCAGTATCTTCCAGAGATGCGACACGAAGGTTTTCAAGAAAATCCCCCCACCCCAGATTACCCTTTACATGGAACATTTTTCGAAAATTTTAATTTTCTCAAAAATGGCTCTAACGATTTTGATTAAAATATCATATGTTTTAAGATATTTTCATGACAAAATGTATATCTTGAATTCTTCATTGTGAACGACTTTTGCATAACTGGTAAACCATAAGAGATAGATAAAATTTTACTACACAAAAAATGTAGATCGCGTTAAAATACACAATTTATGTTATATACATTTTTTTTTGGTTGAGTGAACCATTTTGGAGTAATTGCTTGTTATTCCCTTAAATTTTCCAATATTTTTTCTCAAATGGGAATTCGTTATTAATTTTTTTGTCTTGGATATGCAAAGAGTATTAATCTGTGGCAAAGAGAATGGTGCTGCACCTATGCTTAAAGGCTACTGTATTTCTATATTGTCCTTGCAAATACAAAACAAGGGGAACATAGTACGCCTTAAGCGATAGTCAAATATTTTTAGTGCTGGTCGCTATGTGTAAAATGTAATTCTCTTTGCATGTCAAAAGATCGTTTCTGCAAATGTTTATCTCGATTAATGTGAAATAGATGGAGAATAAGAGTTTGTAAAAGAGTAGAGAAAGTCATGTGAGTGTAACACAGATTTTTAACGTAGAAACGGGACGCCAGAATCCCACTCTTTTTTTTGTTGCAATGAATCCTCCGCATAAAACGCCGTTAACTATAGTTATAAAAATTCAAAATGCCCTGTTTTGCATTATTTTGATGAAAAATTTAAAGATGCTAACAATTGACAAGGCAAAGCGCTGATTATATTATGGATCTACGATACATATGTGTACACCGGAAACCGTGTGGAGACTTCGCTTGGAAAAGTGCAGTTACGGATGACAATTGAACTGTGCCAGTCTGCGCTATTAACAAACAGATCCTAATCACTCGTGTTTAATGTGAATGTGGCCAACACTAACGAAAACCGTAAACGCATATGCTTGAGTCAAAAGAAATCCATTACAGTTGTGACTTTGGTAGAAGATTACTGTGTTCTGATTTGTGAAATAATAAGATACAGTGAACTTGCGAGTGCTAAAACACTTGAAATTAATAGTATGCTACCGCCGAAAAGGAAGTGTGTTTTTAAAAGTGACCTACAAAAGGAATACCCATACATTTAAAAATATATATCAGACTCAGATGTTCGATGCAGTAAGTGTGCATCTACTTTCAGTATATGCCACGGAGGCCGATCGGATATATCACAAATATAAACAGTGAAAAACAAAAGAATGGTGCCTGCAAGTGCTGCTTCTAGCACCGTGTTGACTCATTTTTTTTTTAAGTGGAAGTTTTGGTGATAAAGATATGAAATTAGCAGCTGTTGAAGGAGCGTTCGCTTACCACACTGTCCACCACAACCAATCTTTCAGATCAATGGATCATGCTTTTCAACTTAACCAATGTATGAGGAACGACTCTTCACTAATTATTCTACAGGGTGGTTTGGCTGGAGTGAATTTTGAGCTACTATATAGGTATGTAAGTTACACGTGTATTTATTTATTAGTTTCGAATATGGCGAAACAATTTTACGTGCATTTTCTTTTGTCCCTTTGAAAAAAATTTAAAATGTCCCGTTTTCTTGTTTAAAAAATATGGTCATCTTAGTGTACTAGGATAACGCTCTTCAGGTAGTGATGTACGTAAATATTCTGGATGTAGGATGTTATTTAAACGTATACTTCGTGAAATAGGCACTTTTTGAAAGATAAAAAGCTGCCGATATGATTGTAGTAGTGAAAGACGTAATAACTCGATAGTGAACGCAATGCGCACATTTTAGGTGTTTTCGCAACATTCGTTCTTGCATTCTGGTAATCAGTGGACATTTTTTGAAACAGTCCTAAAATAGTAGAATTTATAATCTCAATCACCCTAAACTTTGTACCGATTTGAACTAAATTTTAAACGTGTTGACATCCTATTCGACATTCTGCTCTTAGTGTATCCTCCACAGCGATGAAAATGATGTGTGAATAACTAATGCCACCAAAACCGGTAAGATACTCAGCCTCAAGGCGTAGCCGAGAGATGTTTTTTAGGAGAGGAGTGTAGCAAGTTGCGGCAGATTTGCCATCCTATTTTCTTTTAAACTCCTAAGCATAAATTCTCAACTCCGTAATTGCATAAAAATTGAACAATTTTAGGACACTGTTCATGTAAATTACTTTTAATTTTGTTGCAAATTTTAATCAAAATTGAAATGCAGCGGTTCTTGAGTTTCGTTGATGTTCATGTTTGATTCCCCCCCCCCTGGGAAATCCTAACGACGCTTATGACCGATCTTACAGTATTAACGACAGTAAACGCAGCTCAAGTAGTTATTTGTTTTTGACGTCATGAGTATACCTATTTCAGAATTTTATATCGCAACAAAGAAATAGAAGGTTATTATACAAGAAATGTACAGAGTCTTCGTGTAAATTAAAACTGAGTTTTATTTATGGTTGCTCTTTAAGTATCGTGAGCGTCGCATTCTATATTGGGCGTGAAAGACCGAAAATTTTGCTCAGAGGCCTCTTTATCAGGCTTGAGGTTCTTTTACGTGCCGTAAATCTACGACACGGGACCACCGGCTTTATTTCCCTTCCGAAGGAAGCCATGCTAAGGATTTTTACGCCCGAAAAAATTCATCGCCCTCCGCCGGGTTTAAAGCCGCGACCTTAGGAGCTATACCTTTTTCACTATAAGCTGAAAGGAGAAGTAAACAAAACCACGTGACAAGACAGCACCTCATTGGCCGGTGGGCAAACTATAACCTTTCCCGATTAGCATGTCATCTCTTCCTCTACAAAAAACAGTTCGGTTCAGATCGTAACATTTTGTGGTTATTCTCGTACAGAGAAATTTAAAAAACTCATTGTTGTAACAGCTCAATTTATAAAACTAAATGTATTTGTTCAGATTCACCTATAACTAAATGAACGTTATAACAAAGGGTTTAAGAGGCGCTGCAGTTCGTTTCAGGTTTCCGGCTGAGAATGTTCTGCCACTGTGGTAAACATAAACGAGGGAAATGGAAAGAAGACAGTTGTGTTAAATGCTTTTAACAAATTCTGTGAAAAGTACCCACCTTTAATCGACAATGAATGTGATTGACCATTGTTTAGCAATAATTGAACTTATTTGTTAGTGATGCAGAATTGTTGCTCGGATAGCTTGGGTCGCGTTTGTTTTCTGTTGTGTTTTAACCTATAGTGCTAATCGCTATTTAACTTGTTGACTCATAAAAGGTTAAAGCAAAAGTGGTATATTGACATTAGTCATTAAATGAATGATTTCTAAAGCCTGAAGTTAAGAACAGTTTAATGCAATATCTTAAACACAGATGTCGAACTGTTCATATACAACTTTTACTTGTCTACTTTTAGCATTATGTGTTAGAATTTTAAGGTGTAAGGCAAAATATAGGAACAAGACATATAATGTTTAGAAGCTAATGATTCCTAAGCTGCGCAATATACTATATTCGCATTCTGTCTGAAGCAATTTCTATAGTTCACGTCATTCTCCACGTGGTGCTGCCATGTGCTCGGCGTAGTAATACATTTGTGTTGTTTACTTCTCCTTTCAGCTTATAGTGAAAAAGGTATAGAGGCTAGCATAGTAACCACTACACCATCTCACCGGAAATACACTTTTTGAGACTCCCTGAAGAAAAGAACATTTTTGAACAACATAAAAAAAAACGAAAAGTTGGATAAATACCAAACTTGGGTATTTAAGTTCAGCAACTTCCAAGAATCCGACAGAAAGGTCCCCCCCCAAAAAAAAATAGTTCTTCCCACCACAAACTACCCTTTACTAGGAAAAGTTTTCTTTATTTTAGAATTTCCCAAAAATGGCTATAAGGTTTTTATTTAAATACAGTATGTTTTAAATTATTTATTTACATTACAAATCAAATTATCTTGAATTTTCTGGGAATAGACTGTTAAGTTCTGTTCATTCTGAATGATTTTGTATAATTGGTAAACCGCAAGTTATATAAAAACTTAATAACAAAAAAGGGAATTTGGTTAAAGTACATAGTTTATTTGGTATTTTTATAGGGTTTGCAAATTCGAAATATCCGGGAATTCAGATATTCCGAGATGTTCTTTGTATTCAACTAGTAAGTCGTTTTTCGTTTTCTCTCGTGGTCATGCAAGGAGTATGAATTTCAAAAGTCATCACATAGCGATCCACTTTTAAAAAATCTGACTATCGCTTTAACCTACTTTGTTCTTCTTATACATGCAACGAAATGCGTAATAAAGAGTATGTCGATTAACAAGAAGTAGACAGAAGAATAAGCCTTTGTAAGAAAAATGAGGAGAGAAAGTCATGTAAATGCAACCCTTTTTTTTCGAGTAGTAAAGCTGGGATAATGATGATTTCAACATAACGGGACAAGGTGAAAATCTAACACGTTTTAATTGGAGCTTTTTTAGAGTTGCCTTAACGTGATTTAACTAAACGCGAATGTATTTTAAGAATTTGTCAGGGTTCTTTCAATTATGTTAAGTTTGATGTTACGTGACAATTTTGAAACAATCAGCGTGAAGTTTTAGTGGACTTGGCTTATGACTCGTCCAGAAACATTTTAGTTTATCCACAAAAGCCTTAATTGCGTACTTTATACATAAATTATTTCCCACGTGGCCCATTCTTTTTCCAAGTCTATTAATTTATTACTTTCTCTACTACGTATAGTAAGTAGGGGAAGTATTGCATTCCACCCAAAAATTCGATACCAAGATTTCACCGGAAATACACGTTTTGAGACCTCTTGAATCCAAAAAAAGCATTTTTGGAAACATGTCCGTGTGTGTGTCTGTGAACAGCATAACTCAAAAACGAACAATCGGATAAGCACCAAACTTGGTATTTAGGTTCAGTATCTGCTAGAGATGCGACACGAAGGTTTTCAAGAAAATCCCCCCACCCCAGACTACCCTTTACATGGAAGATTTTAATTTTCTCAAAAATGGCTCTAACGATTTTGATGAAAATATCATATGTTTAGGGTAATGTCATGACAAATGAAATGTATATCTCGAATTTTCTGGGAATGTCTCCAAAAGTATTCTTCATTGTGAACGACTTTTGCATAACTGGTAAACCATAAGAGATAGACAAAATTTTACTACACAGAAAATGTAGATCGCGTTAAAATACACAACTTATGTCATATACATTTCTTTTGTTGAGTGAACCGTTTTCGAGATATTGCTTGTTATTTCCTTAAATTTTCCAATACTTATACTTTTTCTCAAATTCGTTATTCATTTTTTTTGTCCTGGACATGCAAAGAGAATGGAATGCGTCACATAGCAACCAGCGTTAAAATATTTGACTATCGCTTAAAAGCTACCATATTTTCCTTGCATCTACATGAAAATTACCAATAAGATTGACATCTCGATATCTCGATTAACATGAAGCATATGGAGAATAGGCGTTTGTAAAATTAGGTTGTACAAGAGTAGAGAAAGTTATGTGAGTGTAACACATCAGATTTTTTTTCTATCGAGAACGTCTTGCTTCTAACAACTAGAATGGTAAAAATATTCAACTCGCTTGAATAGATCTGACTACTGGTAAACTCCCTGGACGAGTCACCGAGACCAGCAGGAGTAGTGTATCAGCTTGGAGCGCTATTTTCACTACTATGCTGCTATCTGCACAGCCACAAAATATTAATGTCTCTTGCCAACTGCAGATGGCAGCTGTTGCATTTTTAAGCGTTTTCTTTGATAAATGGAACTAATATATATAGAGTGTAACCGTTAAATCGAAACATCGTCATAAAGTTGTGTTGATAATTAGTTTCATATAGAAATATAATAATCTTCAACAGAAACAATAATACTTTTTTCTAAACAATGCGAGAAACTTTAATAAGAAGTTTCGCTAAAGTCAATAACGTACCTTATACAGCTTCAACGAGAAGTAAGTTATTTTGTACTATTTTTAAAGTGTATCTGTATATTTTCTTTACAACCAACCTCGTAAGTTGGTAAGGAATTTTTTAAGGGGATTGGACTAATTAGCGAGTCTGATTCGCGATTAATCGAAGGAATTTGGAGTTAAGGCTGGGGACGTTACGGTGTGATGTCATACGACTCGCTACACTAACCGGGTTCTTTATTTTGAAAATTAGGAAGGAATATGGCACACAACATCGGCCATTACACTAATGTTAAGTTTCGCTTTTTTGCTTATAGATAGCAGTAGTTTCCTTTGTACAGAGTGAGACAAAAACACTCCAAACCGCCTGCGCGGTGTTTTTCCTGTTCGCATCCTCGGCGCTCGTTGCCGTCTGTTATTATAGAAAGGTGCGGATGAAACCATACAACAACTTTAAAACCACTTTTAAATGCTTTACTTACCAACTTTATGAAAGGAAATGCTGAAACTGGCTACCGTCGTTGTCCATGCATTTTTGGCACCTATTAGCATATGCTATCCTATTCTATGCTCTCTGACTACTAGGTTAACCAACAACATGCAGCTTATGCCCGCACTTCCCCCCCATACACCTCTGCGCTCCCTTGGTTCATCATTCCCTATACTTAACATTATACCGATGTGGGTTGCAGCCGGGAGTGCACTACTTGGCACCTGCAAACAATACAACGTTTGCCGAAGTCCGCTCCACAAGATCATGTCAGAATGATAACCGAAATGTACGAATCGTATACGTTATTTACATTAATGGGAGAGCCAGGACTTTGGTTGTAGGCAAACGTGCTACCATATTAAGAAGCCGCCCCTGTTTAACTCTAATGGGAAAATGCAGCTGACTGTCACAGAGCATATTATTTCCCGCGTTTGTCCTTTAATTGGGGTACCTTTACGAACTACATTTTATTCGGTTACCGAGTATGCTCAGTTTTTCGTTTGGCTCGCTGCCTTTTGTCACTATTTTTGGATATTGTTAAATATCCATTAAAGGTGTTAACACAATTGCAAATACTCACTTCTCACGCACAGATACACGGGCTCAAACAAATAAACGTACAAATAGGATGATGCAAAATAACTTGTCAGTACCCAGGCAATCTCTAAACTGATGCAAATACACAGTGTTGCCAACACTTCCTCGCAAATACTTGGCATCTAACACTACCCATATTTTGTTTGCAGAAGTTAAACCCCATTAAGACGTTCTAAATATCACAACTAATTAGATAATTCCATAATATTTAAATATTGTAAAAGAAAAATTTATTTAATATAAAATTGTAATGGAATAAGGTATATTTTTGCTAAGCACTGACACCGTACGTTGATTATATCTGATACTGAAATACGAAATTTACTGACCAATTCTGTGTGTCAAAAATCATACATTTTGAGGCACACTCCAGAAAGTCGACCTTATGATTAGTACACATGCAGTGGGGATTCACCCTAACCATTTATACCTTTTGCATAGCAAAGGCGCAGACCAAATTATGCTATTTGGGCTATATTTTGAATAAGGATTTTGTTAAATAAGCTAGATCTCAAGCTATAATCATTTTACGATTTATATTTGGCTAAACGCTACTGTAAAAATGCTAGATTTAGCCATAAAATAGCTAAGTTGGCAACACTGATGATGCAAAATAAGTTGTCAGTACACAGGTAATCTCTAAACGGATGCCTTGTTTATAACTGCAGCGCCAGCAGAAGATAAGACGCGCAGTTCATGTTATAGGTCTCGCCAGCTATATTGGCGTATGACCTTCAGGGCTAGCCCACTCAGCCAGCCCTCTGATGTTTCAATACCTCCCTTGCAGTAGCACGTTGTTCCTTCTGTCCAGTTGTAGTCCAGTTCCTTCCACCGTATGCAACTCCTCTCTCAACTTGCCTCATTATTCGAGCTGCAGCCCCGTATGTCCGTCCGTCCGTCAGGTTGGCAGGCTGAGGGCAGCCCGAAGAAGTGTTATGTAGTGTACCTACCCTTGCTAGGGTTTAACCACTGGTTGGTAGGAAAGGGTTTTGCAGGATGGCGGTTGAGACTGAGGTTGTGGGGGGTGATAGGAGGTAAATTTGAGCTCCTCGACGAGGAGCAACGGCCCTAGTGCACCGCTGGTGGATGATATCGAAATTGTTTGGGTTAAATTTTGAATTTACCAAGCAACTCATGGTAGGACTATAAGGAGTTCAGCATTTGCTACTGGTTGGAGTAACTCCTTTGTTACCGGGGCTGCCCGCAAGCCATGGGGGAACCCGGTGATGCCTGAAGCGGCGGTCCCCTAGAGACCGATCGAGGACACTACGATGGAATGGCAACTGGTCGTATAGTTTTCTACCCCGGCGCCTAATTTCATCCTCCAGGTATGGAAGAGACGAGGCTTCGTGGAGTAGTCTCACGGGGAAAGCGCAGCATACAGAATAGATGGCTCGAAGGCTCCTATTCTGTACCTGCTGCAGTCGGAGCAGATTGGAGTCTGTGGCCATGCCCCAGATTTCACAGGCGTAGAGCAGGACGGGGATTATAAGTGCTCTAAAGAGACGCAACTTAAACGGTATCGGCATCACGGATCCCAGCATGGGGACTATAACCCCAGAGAACGCCGCTTCAGGCGTCACCGGGTTCCCCGCATGGCTTGCGGGCATCCCCGGTAACAAAGGAGTTAATCCAACCAGCAGCAAATCTGAACTCCTTATAGTCCTACCATGAGTTGGTTGGTAAATTCAAAATTTAACCCAAACAATTTAGATAATACCATCCACCAGCGGTGCACTAGGGCCGTTGCACCCTGACTTGCAGTCGTCGAGGAGCTCAATGCTACCTCCTATCACCCCCCACAACCTCAGTCTCAACCGCCATCCTGCAAAACCCTTTCCTACTTACCAGTGGTTTAACCCTAGCAAGGGTAGGTACACTACATAACACTTCTTCGGGCTGCCCTCAGCTTGCCAACCTGACGGACGGACGGACATACGGGGCTGCAGCTTGACTAATGGTGCAAGTTGAGAGAGGAGTTGTATACGGTGGAAGGAACTGGACTACAACTAGACAGAAGGAACAACGTGCTACTATACATCTATATGGTAAATGACTTGCATCGTAGCTTTCCATTAAAATTTTCACATGCCAAAATCCGACCTGGCGCGACCTATACCGCAATGGTCGCTCGCCATTTATAGGTCTCGCCACTTCGCCAACGATATCGGCATATGACCTTCAGGACTAGTCCAGTCAGCCAGCCCTCTGATGTTTCAATACCTCCTTTGCAAGTACGTGATTCCTTCTGTCCAGTTGTGGCCCAGTTCCTTCCACCGTATACAACTCCCGTCTCAACTTGCACCATTCTTCGAGTTGCAGCCCCGTATGTGCCAGACATCTTGACGCAGTTAATTCTTTCTGCCCTCAAGTTTAGGCGCAATATGACGCAGCCACGCTACGTCCTCCAACCACAGAAGCAATACCTTTGCCTCACGGTTGCTGCTTGTCTCCTCCCAGTTAGTTCTTCTTTTGCCACGGCTGCTCCAGCATGAAACCTTAACCTCGGGGTATGCGTGGGTGTGTACAGAGAAACACACAAACGCTGTCTTGGAACACTTTTATTCACTATTTAAAATAATACTTTAGGTTTGCCGATCACTATTAAATGCATACGAAGTTACTTTGTCTTTACCAAGACCGAAGAATACTAACTACGGCTAAGCGTTCTACCCTCTAGAATGTTCGCCACCAATGTTCACAACTCAACGAGAATGGCGTCCCGTCCTTGGCAGCCACTCAGGACAGACTGAATTTACCCCCGTTGATACAAGGAAAACCAACGCCTAAACTTCCCCTCTCTCCCCTCAAACATTCTCCTCAAACTTAGCGTCTTGATGCCTAGGGTGGCCTTCACCAAACTAAGTGCAGCTGCACTCGGCTGTTTACCAGGAAAAACTTGCTTCAATGGTATTTACCCTTTCTACCTGAGGCTGGTCCCTAATTAACAAAACTGTGCCTGTCTGTTCTTTCTGTCGCTTTTACAGTCAACAATTTTCACAATGCTTCTCCTTTTTATACATACACTGATTTTAAATATATTATTACTTATTTTATATCACTATCCTTCTTAGAATATTATGATAATTATTGCCTTTATAATTCCGGCTTCAATTTATACGGTAAATGACTCGCATCGTAGCTTTCAATTAAAATTTTCATATGCCAAAATCCGTAGCGCGACCTATACGTCATGCTAATCACGTGCTACAGTATCGGCTACAAGGGTTTTGCGTTTATCATAGCTACGCAAACATCTTAGTTCTAATTCGTCCTTCCAATAGTTTCTATGACGACCGCTATGACGTATCCATCCCCTCCCATTCACTTAAAGATTTCCGCCACGTGGTTATTAACTGCCAATCACCTTGATTGACGCCAACTTATAATCTAACTACACTTTTGGAGGAACATAATTATTCTCAATTCACTACTTTAACTATCAAGACGTTACACGTCTACAATGTGTAGCCAGCAAATCCGGAGAGAAACCGCCAACCCCTGGGAAGAAAGACCAAACAAAACACAGAAAAAACAGTTATTGATATATTTACTGCTGTTCCAATCCAGAGGAGGAATCATAATTTATATACTGACCTTCATACCGAGTTTGAAAGATACATACGAAGTTTTAACGAAAGAAAACGTAAATCAGGGTAGTATTTGGAACTTACCCACGTAAAATATTGACGGATTTAAAAGTTTGTTACGTCAGCAACAATTAAGGGCTAGTGGATGGCCAGTAGTCTACCTTGATGAAACATGGCTCAGTTTGAATCATGAAAGAAGGAAGTTGCGGATGTATGACGGAGACTTGCCCTTAAATGTGCCTTTAGGAAAAGAAATCAGATTTATTGTACACCATGCAGGATTTTCTGATGGTCTCATTCCAAATTCCCTACTCTTCTTTCGTCACAAAGGATTACCCATGAAGAAATGGATGCTGCCGTATTCAAAGATTGGTTTGTCAATAAACTCCTACCAAATATCCCCCAAAATAGTATTATAGTTATGGATAGAGCAGAATATCATTTGATGAGTTAACAAAGCACCCAAGGTTTCTTTAAAAAAATCTGCAGATTGTCGCGGTTACTTTCGTGTTATCTTATTTGCTGAGCGCCTGTTATTGTATTACTAGTTTGAATTTTGGGTTCTTTGTCCTCCGGCTAGCTATGTCGAGCAAATCTCTTAAACAGGGTGTGTAAACGGAAAGGAGTTGTTACTAAAAGATAACACTGATAAAAGAATTTGTTTTTACACTTTTATTGCCGTCACACTTTATTCATTTCATATAATTACTCTTGATACACGCCCGACTGAAACTGTTGTATTTCCGAATGTAACTATAATCACTTATTTGCCGCACATTATTAATTCGCGTATTTCACATCTTTTAACTAACTTTACGACGCGAGAGATTTTGTAGAACTGCGCGACGTGTAACCCGTGAATGATTCTGTTGAACTGCGCGTTACCCGTCTCTGGCTCGGAATTTATACTCCCTCACCCCGATATGCCTAAAGATTATAATCGAGCTGCTATTGGTTAATAAAACGCGCCAACATTAGCGTCTATTTTTATATCCAATCAAAATTACGAACACATATGCTCTAGGGAAGATATTCCCTCCATTTCTAAAGAAAAGCGCGCTAATCTGACGTCATTTGTTTGTCTCTTATAATTGATAAACAACTCACCCCCTCGCTCATTGTTACCCGCTCCTATTGTCAGTTTCAGTGAGGCCGTGTAAACTTATTTCCTAACAATGCTTATAATTAACAAACATCTCAAATCATTGTCATACAATAATGCTAATTTACACTACAATAACTCTGGCATTCACAGTGTTGTGATATAAAATACTGCCTCAAGATGCAAACCTGGTTATAGGAGCGCAACATTGAATTTAACCCAAAAGCAACCTTATACGAGGACGATACGGGTGTTAGGAATGAAGTTGTCATTTTTTAAAACTCAGATTATTTATTTCTCAACATAGGTCCATTTTAGGGATATAGATTTCTCCCAACGTTCCTGCTATTTTTTAACCCCTCCAAAAAATAGGAATTGTCAAGATCTGTAAAATACGCCTCTGTCTCGACGATGACCTCATTTGTTTTAAATGTTGTTCCTGTGAGCCGTTCATATTTGGGAACAAGAGAAATCACAGGGAGCCAGGTCGGGGGATGCGATGTCGTGGTGAAACAGCACTTTCTTCTTCGCAAATGGGCCATGTCGCCTTAAACTTGTCTGTTCAATAACTCACTGTAGTAGTGTCCAGTGATCGTGTTTCCTTTTTTTATAAGAATTTAATGAGTATGACGCCCTTCGCATCCCAAAAAGTCGTCATCACTTTTCCGGTTGATGGGACCGTCTTTGCCATCTTCGGAGCAGATTCACCGGAAGCAACCGATTGTTTTGATTGTTGCTTGGTTTCCGGAGTATAATGTTGATTCAGCCTCATCGAGGTAAGAACTCGATGCAAAAAGACGGACTTTGCCTAAATTGCTCCAAAGACAGCTTCCAAGTTGAAAACCGCACCCGTTTGTTGTTCACTGTGAGGCAGTATTTTTAACACTTGAATAATTTCAATTAAATTATATAATATGTAAATTCAATAACAACCCGCCTTGAAGCAATATGTATGTAAAAAATTTGTAAAATGTATGTAACAGTCATTGCATATGCTTATATTATTGTAAACATGTTTAACAATGTTATGTGAATGCATTACGTAGTTTAATAATGTAAGAGCTGTGAGAATAATAAGTTTAAAGTTGCTAACAATGAGGTAACCTTGAGGCAATAATGAGTTTGAGAGTTTGAATACTACTAGTCATGATCAGAGCAACGATAATGTAAATTTTGTGACAGTTTAAAATTAGCCAACCAACAGCCAGAAAAAAAGCTTTAATTAAATGCAGGTATTCTATTGGACTAGGATTAGCCAATCAGAGACTTGAAATACAGAAGTTTACGGGTTTGGACGGTTGAAATATGTTCAGTTGCCTGCAGATCTTGGTAGTGACCGGATGGAAGATGTGTTCTCTAAAGAAATATTACGTATTCGTGTGAAACGAAAATTATGTATACGCGTTAACAAAGTGCAAGTATTAAATTAAAGAATCTCACAGCTCTTGATATCAGTGTAGTGCAATTTAATTTGTGTCAAGTATTAATAAAAAGAAGTGAATTTAAACTTAAAATTTGTGTAAGCCTACATTGTTGTCGCACCACGTCCTGATTAAGAGAAACGTGTCTCTAAAGTAATACTGAAGCAGCCGAGGCAAAAACAAACATAAATAATATCTATAGAACCAGTTTAATAACAAAGTTAATAGTTAATTTTTTACTTTCCCTACTACGTATAGTAAGTACGGGAAGTATTGTATTCCACCCAAAAATTCGATACCGAGATTTCACCGGAAATACATGTTTTGAAATCCCCTGAATCCAAAAAAAGCATTTTTGGAAACATGTCCGTGTGTGTGTCTGTCTGTGTGTCTGTCTGTCTGTCTGTGAACAGCATAACTCAGAAACGAACAGTCGGACAAACACCAAACTGGGTATTTAGGTTCAGTATCTTCCAGAGATGCGACACGAAGGTTTTCAAGAAAATCCTCCCACCACAGAGTACCCTTTACATGGAACATTTTTCGAAAATTTTAATTTTCTCAAAAATAGCTCTAACGATTTTGATTAAAATATCATATGTTTAAGATATTTTCATGAAAAATGAAATGTATATTTAGAATTTTCTGGGAATATCTACAAAAGTGTTCTTCATTGTGAACGACTTTTGCATAACTGGTAAACCATAAGAGATAGGCAAAATTTTACTGCACAAAAAGTGTAGATCGCATTAAAATACACAATTTATGTCGTATACATTTTTTTTTGTAGAGTGAACCATTTTCGAGATATTGCTTGTTATTCCCCTAAATTTTCCAATACTTATACTTTTTCTCAAATTCGTTATTCTTTTTTTTACGTCCTGTACATGCAAAGAGATTGGAATGCGCCACATAGCAACCAACGCTTAAAAGATTTGACTATGGCTTATAACCTACCATCTACAAGAAAACCTTGCATCTACAAGAAAATTAGCAATAAGATTAACATCTCGATTAACATGAAGCATATGGAGAATAAACGTTTGTAAAAATAGTTTGTACAAGAGTAGAGAAAGTCATGTGAGTGTAACGCATCAGATTTTTTTTTAAACTTGGAACGTAACAAACAATCTTCTTCAAAAATTGACTCCCATACGTGGGGCAGAAAATAACTACTTCAACTGTGAGTAATCGCGGCACCCATGGGGCCGACAACTGTTTCATATTTAACGTATCATGCAAAATATGAATTGACGTCCCCGTCGACTATGAGCCTAGGAAATTAAAAAAAGGCTGTGTAAAAAGTATGAAATAGACAGAAACGATGAGCTTGATGGGCATACTGTAGTGCATCAGCAACTGTATCATTTTCAATTCAATGCAATTGAGCTCATCTGGACCCACGTAAAGAATTATATCGTCAAATACAATCCTTCACTCAAATCCAGTGATATAAAATCTTTATTTAGTATATGGTTGTCAAATATAACAATCGAAAACACAGGCATGAAGAAAGAATTTTATTGGGAACCTGGATGGGCTGGTGGCCATCATCCATAGGTTCTTTGTTATTTTGGGTGACACTAACAGAGATGAAGAACGAACACGAGGCCATCTGCGTGGGGACCAATCCGTCACAGATTCTGTGGACGACTTGGAAGGGATTTCTCCGTTGCCGTTAAGTCCCTAAACGAAGGAGAAGGTAAGTGAATCTATCTTTATCTTCCTAAAAATTCTTACCAAGTAAAATCTCAAACACAAACTCTGATCGTATAGAACAGGGAGTTGGCATTATTATGACCAGTGCGACTGGAACAGAAAATGTTAAAGAGTGAGACAGGTACATACCAGAAATGCCTGGATCAGTCAGGGAACCCCAACGATTGATTTAAATAGTTCCATTTAAACAAGACACCAGGAGAGCTACCAGTAAGAAAGTTAATGACGTAATGTGGCGGGCAAAAGTAGTGTCTATTTGCCAAATATCACGTATTCTATAGCATCTGGTTGAAGTTTAACGTGTTAAAGCCGCTAAACAGTTGCTACGCGTTATTTGGTATTTTGTAACATCGTAAAAACAACAACTTGTTGAGAGGGAGGAAAGGTTAACGATACCAAGAGCCGAGGCAGTGCTGTTTGCGTTAGAAACAACTAGGTACTGGCTGAGAATGGATGTATTCTTAGTACTCCTTGGTCTTAAGGAGAAACGGTAACCATCTTCTTAACCAGAAGGTTAAAATAGTCCTGTGCATGTCTATATTGTTATATACCGGGGTGAGGCCGAAAGGTTTTGCAGCTAAAACATTAAATTTAGATACCCCAGCATTAAACATTGGGAGACGTAGCTCAAAGGCAACGAGGGGGCCAGGAACTTAGCTGCACAAATTTAAAGCAGGCGTGGGATATTCATAAAAAATACACTTAATTTCACATCTAGCACATTACTTGTGGTTTATTATAAATTTGCCTTGGTGCCACTACATCATACACAAAACATTTACAGGACAAAACATTGGGGGAGATGCGCCACGCACTCTAAATACACATCCACTCGCCCTGAAGACACACACACGACTCACGCTACTACTAGACGCCACTAGACAAAGAAGAAACTAGTCCCGCTACTTGCCCTCACCCCCTTTCCTCTCTCCACCTCTGACTAGGAAGTGTGGAAAGAAATGCCGCTTCAGACGAAAATTCAAACTCCCAATCAAAATAATTATACACAACAATGTCATGCTACAAAGCAATAATATGCCCATGCGACAATGCACACATACACGCTACAATATATATATATATATATATATATATATATATATATATATATAAGACAATCACATTTTCAATATTTCCTTCTTCTAAAATTAGCTGTCATCAAGGTGTCGGTCTGAGTGCGGGAGGGAAGCGCGTGCGAAGTTAATGAAAATCAAAAACAACGAAAAGTATTCTATGAAAAGGGTAGTTTGGGGTGGGGATGTCGCATTCTTGGAAGATAAATTAAATTAAATTGAGGTTTATTTATGGACGCTCTTTAACTGCTGTGGTCCTTAGCGTCCCATTCTATATTGGGCGTGAAAGACCGGTAATTTTGCTCAGAGGTCTCTTTATCAGGCTTGAGGTTCTTTTACGTGCCGTAAATCTACTTCCCTTCCGAAGGAAGCGATGCTAAGGATTTTTACACCCGAAGAAAACCCATCGCCCTCCGCCGGGTTTGAACCCGTGACCACGGGAACTAGAGGCTAGCATAGTAACCACTACACCACAGAGGACATCTTTTGAAGACGCTGAGCTTAAATACCAAGTTTGGTTTTACCGGACTTATCGTTTTTGAGTTTAAGGTAAATAGAAAACAAATCTGATATATATTCACATTACTTTCTCTATCCTCTATATTTATTAGTGGATATACAAACTATTCTTACTAAAGTTTATTTTTCTATCTACCTCATTTTAATCCAAATAAACCTTTGCAGAAATAGTTACATTACAATTTCGTTACAGATACAAAGAGAACAGCGATAGTCATTTTAAGAACTGGATGCTATATGCTGGTCTTAAAATTCCATACTGTTTCCATGACATCGCGAGAAACAACTGAAAATCGATGGGAGTTGAAAAGAATGACAAGTATTGAACATTTCAAACCTTTAATAACGGTATCTCAGAAACGGCTTAAGCCACAAAAACTTTAAGTAAATTGTGTGTTTTAAAGAGATCTGCATTTTTTGTGTGGTACATTTTCGTCCATCGCTTAACGTTTACAAGCTATGCAAGGTTATACAAAATTCCTTGCGAATCAAGAGGACTTCCTAGGCTATTCCCAGAAAATTCAAGATATGCATTTTATTTTTCTTGTTAATATTTTTCATATGTGGTATTTCAATCAAAATCGCCAGAGCCATTTTTTAGAAAATCAAAATTTTCGAAAAATGTTCCATGTAAAGGGTAATCTTGGGTGGGGGGATTTTCTTGAAAACCTTCGTGTCGCAGTCTTGGAAGACACTAAACTCAAATACCAAGTTTGGTATTTATCCGACTTTTCGTTTTTGGGTTACGCTGTTTACACACACTTTGACGTTACGCGGACCTTTTTCTAAAATTGCTTTTTTTTATTCGGGGGGCCTCAAAACGTGTATTTCCGTGAAAATCTCGGTATCTTATTTTGGTGTGGAATGCAATACCTTTTCTATCTACTATGTACGTAATAGTAATAAGCTTTAGTAAGAATAGTTTTATATACCCACTAGTAAACGACAAAGGGTAGAGAAAGTCATGTGAATGTATCACATCAGATTTTATCATTTATATTTGCAGAAATTATAGTGAGTAGAGAAAGTCGAGTGATTGTAATACATCAGATTTTGACTAAATCCATTTTCGAGATACACCGAGTATGCAGTTAGTTTGGATGACTTAATTTGCCGAACGGGCTTGAAGCCCACGCTGAGATGTAGGTCAGAGACCTCTTCAGTCGGAGTAGAGGCAGGTTAGGAAAGTTTCGAACCCGGGAGAATGTGCCGGATATCTTTGTTGTTCTCCGGTGGAAGTGGGTCTTATGATGAACAGTTATACGTGCACACTCGCACTGCCTAATCTCAACCATCAGCAGGAAGTCATGGCTGTAGAGAATTCAGTTCATCTTTTATAATATTCTGCTAACATTCTAATATTTCATGAAATCACATTACTTCCTATTTTCTCAAAACGTTAACGTTTTGTTTAAAAAACAAAGCATTACATTCACATTACTTTATCCACACATTCTTCCTTGCTTATTTTTTCAGCTACTTCATTTGGACAAATAGTTTCAATACAGATTTCGTGTAGGTACAGGGGGCCATGCTCTTTGCGCGATATCACAGAAGCAAATGTAAGTATTTGAAAATTCAAGTCAATAAGAACGAATATCTCGGAAATGGTTAATGATACAAAAATTGTGTGTTTAAACGAGATCTACATGTTTTATGTAGTAAGCTTTGTCTATGGTTTTTCAGTTGGACAAAATTATGCAAAATTCCTAATGAATAGGGCTAGGCTTTACGCACAATATTTAAGATAAACACTTTATTTGTGATCTAAATATCTTAAACTTATGGTATTATAGACATTTTTGAGGAAATCAACACTAAGGAAACATTTTTCTGTAAAGGGTAGTTTAGGGTGCGGGATTTTCTTTAAAAATCTTCGTGCCGCATCCTTGGAACATTCTGAACTAAAATACCAAATTTGGAATTGATCCGACATTTTGTTTTTACGCTATGCTGTTCTCTCGCGCGCGATCTTAGGATTCAGGTGATCTCAAGTTATGTATTTCCGATGAAATCTGATATCGAATTTTTGCTAGGAATACAATATTTGCTGACTGGCCCCGTAGCTCAGTCGGTGGAGCACCTGCCTGTCGTGCTAGGGGTCCCGGCTGGGGGTGGAAATTTTTCTCTAGCCAAAATTATTCCTCATCCTCCCCAACGTCTGGAAGTACGAATGTGTTTATGATCTTTTTTCATTCATTCATTATCCTTTACGCTCCTCTTATGTAGGACTTACAGGCGGGTGCCTGGGATCAGAGGCCCGTCGAGGAGCACACACTCATGGATCAGACAGAGCATCCAGGATGGTATGGGATGAAGGAAGTAGATGAAACGAAAGGTGGGTGAAATGGATGAAAGTTGGTGGAATGAATGGCTGGGGAAACCGGAGAACCCCGAGAAAACCCACCCAGACGCTTTGTCCACCACAAATCCCACATGCAGGTCCCTGGGATTGAACCTGGGCCGCCTCGGTGGGAGGCGAACGGTCTAACCACTCGGCCACGGCGCCGCCAGTGTTTATGATCTAATGATTAAAAACCAAAAGTGCCAATAGACAATAAGTTCCAAAGCAAAGGACGTCGATAAGATCAATGTAGTAAAAATCCATGTGTCACAGTCAAATGACTTGCTCTATCCACTATATTTAGTTTCATGTCTAACCCGCAAATATCAATAAAAAAAACCACTTGCTTTACTATTTCTTGTAAATGTTTACTGTAATTGTTTCAATACAAGTTTGATTCAACTACATTGAAGCACTCAGGACAATCAAATGTTTCAACTGCCGATGTGTTGCATTCATATGACTTTCTCTACTACTTATTCTTATAAAAGCCTATTCTTCTATCTCCTTCTTGTTGATCGAGATAAACTTTCATCACACCTTTACAAATTTCGTTGTATGTATAAGAAGAATACAGTAGGCCAAAGCGATAATCAGATTTTTAAAAAGATGATCCCTATGTGATAGCTTTGAAATGTCATGCTCTTTATATGACCTCGAGAAAAAACGAAAACCGACTTGAAAAAATCTGATGTGTTACACTCACATGACTTTCTCTACTGTTGTACAAACTATTTTTACAAACCTTATTCTCCATATGCTTCATGTTAATCTTATTGCTAATTTTCTTGTAGATGCAAGGGGAATTGGTAGGCTTTAAGCGATAGTCAAATATTTTAAGAGGTGGTTGCTATGTGGCGCATTCCATTCTCTTTGCATTACCAGGACAAAAAAATGAATAACGGATTTGAGAAAAAGTATAAGTATTGCAAAATTTAAGGGAATAATAAACAATATCTCGAAAATGGTTCACTCAACAACAAAAAAATATATATATATATATATATATATATATATATATATGTATATGACATAATTTGTATACTTTAACGCGATCTACATCTTTTTTGAAGTAAAATTTTGTCTATCTCTTATGGTTTACCAGTTATGCAAAAGTCGTTCACAATGAAGATACTTTTGGAGACATTCCCAGAAAATTCAAGATATACATTTTATTTGCCATGCAAATATCGTAAACATATGATATTTTAATCAAAATCGTTATAGCCATTTTTGAGAAAATTAAAATTTTCGAAAATTGTTCCATGTAAAGGGTAATCTGGGGTGGGGGAATTTTCTTGAAAACCTTCGTGTCGCATCTCTGGAAGATACTGAACCTAAATACCAAGTTTGGTGTTTATCCGACTGTTCGTTTCTGAGTTATGCTGTTTACAGACACACGCACATGGACATGTTTCCAAAAACGCTTTTTTTTGGATTCAGGGGGTCTCAAAACATGTATATCCGGCGAAATCTCGGTATCGAATTTTTGGGTGGAATGCAATACTTCCCCTACTTACTTACTATACGTAGTAGAGAAAGTAAAAAAGTATAAGTATTTGAAAATTTAAACCAATAACAAAGATTACCTCGGAAATTGTTAACGCTACAAACAATTTATTTGACATAATTATGTGTTTTAATGAGATTTACTCTTTTTTCTGTAGTATCTCTTTCGGTTTATCAGTTGTACAAAAGTGATTCAGAACAAAAGAGGACTTCACAGGTTATTCCCAGATGTTTAAAAGAGCACACAGCGCTATAAAGAAATATTTAACGAACTGTTTCTGCAAACCTTGTAGGACATGAGATTTTAGACGTTGAAAGTGAATTAAGTCCCTTTTTGGAATGCGTGCCAGTTGTTTGATCCCAGCAGAGAGTAAGGAAGGAGTGGCAGGCCGTTATGCTTCTCGAAAGATGCTTGGCCCCTTCGTCATCATCAGGTAAGAGTTATGAGCCGTTATGTTGGATTGAGCAGTTCGAGTGGAGTACGCAAGTGGGTCTAGAGCGGGTCATCGGCTGACACTCTTCTGCTCACGTCAGGATAATCCTCTGTCAGTGTTACCGCGACATTCAGCCATGCACACATCGTCCGTCCTGTTCCTGGCGGTGCTCCTGGCCGTGGTGGAGTCGGCGCGATACGTACCCAAGTGGAAGAAACAGGTGAGGTAGCTTTGAGCGTGGTCAGTACTGGGTAGGTGTCCATTCTCCAGTCAGTGAGTATTCAAGGTTACGTAGCTTTGAACGTGGTCAGTACTGGATTGGTGTCCATTCTCCAGTCAGTGAGTATTCAAATTTACGTAGCATTGAACGTGGTCAGTACTGGATTGGTGTCCATTCTCCAGTCAGTGAGTATTCAAGTTTACGTAGCATTGAACGTGGTCAGTACTGGATTGGTGTCCATTCTCCAGTCAGTGAGTATTCAAGTTTACGTAGCTTTGAACGTGGTCAGTACTGGATTGGTGTCCATTCTCCAGTCAGTGAGTATTCAAGTTTACGTAGCATTGAACGTGGTCAGTACTGGATTGGTGTCCATTCTCCAGTCAGTGAGTATTCAAGTTTACGTAGCTTTGAACGTGGTCAGTACTGGATTGGTGTCCATTCTCCGGTCAGTGAGTATTCAAGTTTACGTAGCTTTGAACGTGGTCAGTACTGGATTGGTGTCCATTCTCCAGTCAGTGAGTATTCAAGTTTACGTAGCATTGAACGTGGTCAGTACTGGATTGGTGTCCATTCTCCAGTCAGTGAGTATTCAAGTTTACGTAGCATTGAACGTGGTCAGTACTGGATTGGTGTCCATTCTCCAGTCAGTGAGTATTCAAGGTTACGTAGCTTTGAGCGTGGTCAGTACTGGGTTGGTGTCCATTCTCCAGTCGGTGAGTATTCAAATTTACGTAGCATTGAACGTGGTCAGTACTGGGTTGGTGTCCATTCTCCAGTCGTTCTTCAAGGTTAAGTAGCTTTGAGCGTGATCAGTACTGGATTGGTGTCCATTCTCCAGTCGTTCTTCAAGGTTAAGTAGCTTTGAGCGTGATCAGTACCGGATTGGTGGTCATTCTCAGTCGGTGAGTATTCAAGATTAATTAGCATTGAGCGTTGTCAGTATTGGATTGGTGGTCATTCTCAGTCGGTGAGTATTCAAGATTAATTAGCATTGAGCGTTGTCAGTACCGGATTGGTGGTCATTCTCAGTCGGTGAGTATTCAAGATTAATTAGCATTGAGCGTTGTCAGTATTGGATTGGTGGTCATTCTCAGTCGGTGAGTATTCAAGATTAATTAGCATTGAGCGTTGTCAGTACCGGATTGGTGGTCATTCTCAGTCGGTGAGTATTCAAGATTAATTAGCATTGAGCGTTGTCAGTATTGGATTGGTGGTCATTCTCAGTCGGTGAGTATTCAAGATTAATTAGCATTGAGCGTTGTCAGTATTGGATTGGCGTCAATTCTTCAGTCGTTCTTCAAGGTTAAGTAGCTTCGAACGTGGTCAGTACCGGATTGGTGGCCATTCTCCAGTCGGTAAGTATCCAAGGTTAAGTAGCTTTGAGTGTGGTCAGTACCGGATTCGTGGCCATTCTCCAGTCGGTGAGTATTCAAGATTAATTAGCATTGAGCGTTGTCAGTATTGGATTGGTGGCGATTCTCCAGTCGGTGAGTATTCAAGGTTACGTAGCATTGAACGTGACTGGATTGGTGACCATTCTCCAGTCGCTGAGTATTCAAGGTTACGTAGCATTGAACGTGACTGGATTAGTGACCATTCTCCAGTCGTTCTTCAAGGTTAAATAGCTTCGAGGGTGGTCAGTGCCGGATTGATGGCCATTCTCCAGTCGGTGAGTATTCAAGATTAATTAGCATTGAGCGTTGTCAGTATTGGATTGGTGGCCATTCTCCAGTCGGTGAGTATTCAAGATTAATTAGCATTGAGCGTTGTCAGTATTGGATTGGCGTCAATTCTTCAGTCGTTCTTCAAGGTTAAGTAGCTTCGAGCGTGGTCAGTACCGGATTGGTGGCCATTCTCCAGTCGGTAAGTATCCAAGGTTAAGTAGCTTTGAGTGTGGTCAGTACCGGATTCGTGGCCATTCTCCAGTCGGTGAGTATTCAAGATTAATTAGCATTGAGCGTTGTCGGTATTGGATTGGTGGCGATTCTCCAGTCGGTGAGTATTCAAGGTTACGTAGCATTGAACGTGACTGGATTGGTGACCATTCTCCAGTCGTTCTTCAAGGTTAAGTAGCTTCGAGCGTGGTCAGTACCGGATTGGTGGCCATTCTCCAGTCGGTGAGTATTCAAGGTTAAATAGCTTTTAGAGTGGTCAGTACTGGATTGGTGACCATTCTCCAGCCGTCATTAAAGGTTAAGTAGCTTTCAGCGTGGTCAGTACTGGATTGGTGACCGTTATCCAGTCGTTATTCAAGGTTAAGTAGCTTTTAGCGTAGTCAGTACTGGATTGGCATTCATTCTCCAGTCGTTATTCAAGGCCAAGTAGCATTGAGCATTGTCAGTAGTGGATGGGTGTTCATTCTCCAGTCGGCGAGTATTCAAGGTTAAGTAGCATTGAACGTGGTTAGTACTGGTTGGTGTTCATTCTCCAGTCAGCGAGTATTCAAGGTTAAGTAGCATTGAACGTGGTTAGTACTGGATGGTGTTCATTCTCCAGTCAGCGAGTATTCTAGGTTAAGTAGCATTGAACGTGGTTAGTACTGGTTGGTGTTCATTCTCCAGTCAGCGATTATTCAAGGTTAAGTAGCATTGAGCGTGGTTAGTACTGGATGGGTGTTCATTCTCCAGTCAGCGAGTATTCAAGGTTAAGTAGCATTGAGCGTGGTTAGTACTGGATGGTGTTCATTCTTCAGTCGGCGAGTATTCAAGGTTAAGTAGCATTGAGCGTGGTTAGTACTGGTTGGTGTTCATTCTCCAGTCGGCGAGTATTCAAGGTTAAGTAGCATTGAGTGTGGTTAGTACTGGTTGGTGTTCATTCTCCAGTCGGCGAGTATTCAAGGTTAAGTAGCATTGAGCGTGGTTAGTACTGGTTAGTGTTCATTCTCCAGTCAGCGAGTATTCAAGGTTAAGTAGCATTGAGCGTGGTTAGTACTGGTTGGTGTTCATTCTCCAGTCAGCGAGTATTCAAGGTTAAGTAGCATTGAGCGTGGTTAGTACTGGTTGGTGTTCATTCTCCAGTCAGCGAGTATTCAAGGTTAAGTAGCATTGAGCGTGGTTAGTACTGGTTGGTGTTCATTCTCCAGTCAGCGAGTATTCAAGGTTAAGTAGCATTGAGCGTGGTTAGTACTGGTTGGTGTTCATTCTCCAGTCGGCGAGTATTCAAGGTTAAGTAGTAGTGAACGAGGTCAAATTGGATCTGTGCACGTTATCAAGTGGCAGCCAAACGAGAGTGTAAGGCTGATGGCCATCGCTGCATGGATGACCATTCCTAGCCAAGGAAAGTGGCGAGCATTCAAAGTAACAGAAAGCTGGTGATTATTGGATAAGTTAACTTTTGTGTAATAAAAGTACATGCCTTCCAGCAAGTAGACCTATAGAGGCAGAGGCGTAGTTAGGGGCCGTTTGGGGTTCAAACCCCCCTCCCCTTTGCTAAAAACAATGTAAAACTTAGCGGTACATATGACTGAATTAGGACGACTCTCGGTCAAAGGTTTGATTTTTTTTTTGGCATAAAAAATTTACAATCTTTGTTCTATCAAATGAATTCTTTATTTTGTCAGTTGCGGCTTTTTTAAAGTCCACAGAAGTCATCCTTTAACTACATGTGCGTGGTATTTAAATGCGCAGCACACATTTCTTATGCTGCTTTCTGAGATTGGAACTCTTCAACATTTTGCTCTATACAAAATGGCTTGAAACTTGCACACTGTGTAGTAATTTGTATTAGAATTGAAAATTGTATTGGGTTTTTATATCAAATTAATTGTTGTGTGATTTTTATGTTTCAGAATAGGTAATTATTCATTTTTTTAAATTATGAAATTGCAGATTTATATTTTTCTGTAGGCCAAAAAAATAATCAGATATAAAACCTAATACAATTCCAATTTATTCTTGTTTGAAGTGCGTCTCTGCAAAATTTTAGAATGACTGGATGAAAACTTTGTTGCAAGGGACTTAGCGAGTGCAACTATTAATTTATTTACATAATTTGCAATATTTACTGAACCAAGCAATGTAGTTATTTGCACGGTATAATGTGGTTACAGCATAAATACTCAAATGGCTTTCCCTACTCTTGTACAAACTATTTTCACAAATGCTTATTCTCCATCTACGTCATGTTAATCCAGATAAACATTTGCAGAAACTATCGTATTGCTAATTTTCTTGTAGATGCAAGGGGAATATGGTAGGCTTTAAGCGATAGTCAAATGTTTTAAGAGCTGGTTGCTATGTGGAGTATTCCAGTCTCTTTGTATGTCCAGGACATAAAAAAAACGAATAACGATTGCCATTTCAGAAAAAGTATAAGTATTGGAAAATTCAAACAAATAACAAGGAATATCTGGGAAATGGTTCACTCCACAAAAACATGTACATGACATAAATTGCGTGTGTTAAAGACATCTACATTTTTAATAGTAAAATTTTAACTACCTCTTACGGTTTACCAGTTATGCAAAAGCCATTCAGAAAGAAGAGGACTTTTGGGGACATTCCCAGAAAATTCAAGATATACATTTCATTTGCAATAAAAATATCTTAAACATATGATATTTTAAACAAAATCATTAGAGGCATTTTTGAGAAAATAAAAATTTTCGAAGATTTTCTTGAAAGTCTTCCTGTCGCGTCTATGAAACATACTGAATCTAAACACTAAATTAGTTTTCATTTTTGAGTTATGCTGTTCGCAGACACACTGTACACAAACTTTTTCCTAAAAATGTTTTTTTTATTCAGGGGGCCTCAAAACATGTATTTCAGGTGAAATCTCGGTATCGAATTTTTGGGTGGACAGTACCTTCTCTGCCCATTAGGTGCATGGTAGAGAAAGTAAAAAGTCTGGGAGAACTTTCAGTTATAGTTATATTATAGGCAGATATGTGTAGATGAGACTGTAGCTAGGCAACCTTTATGACCATGCACGATTTTCCTGCATTAGATAGGTAACCAGTTTTAGTAGTTCACATTTAGAAAGTTTAAGAATGGAATATGAATGAATTACAGGCGTGTGAGATTCCAGCGAGCCAAAACGAGCATAGTCACTACATCTGTACTGATAATGGTGATGTGAAGTGTCTGCCAGGTTGGACTGGTGATCTCTGTGATGTGCCCATCTGCAGAAAGGGATGCGATCCCTTGCAGGGCTACTGCAAACGACCGGGAGAATGTCGCTGCAAACTTGGTGAGTAATAATTTTTGATACTTCAGGTATGTTTTTGGTATTTAATACACATTTTAGGAAACAATCCCAAAAATGCCACATTTCATCGTCGTTGAAATGTTTTCCACCAAGGAATTTCTTCACATGAAGAAACAATGAAAATCTCTTGGTGCCAAATCCGGACTGTAGGAAAGGTGGTCAAATAATTGTTTTCCAACCAAATGATGCAATCAAATCTTGAGTTTGTTTGGCTGTGTGTGGCCGGGCATTGTCACTCATGAGTATGACCAGGAAGCGGAGAGGACACCTCGCACCTCGACCCAAGGCGGATCTTTTGTGCTTACCACCCCCACGAGGAACGGATGAGGTGAAGGAGCCGCGCAAAGAACCCTGATACGAAACTTGATGATCCAGCCACACTGGCGGGCTGCTCAAAGTAGCCTGAGCGTTTTAGAAGAAAAACCACCCCAGCATTCGCCTTGCCAAGGAAAACCACCAAAAATCCATGGTCAAAGTGGCCGACCCCAGGACCTCCCGAATGCGAGCCGTCTCGCGCGACACATCCATGAATATTCGCTTAGCATTTGTTAACTTCGTCATTTAACGCTTTGAGTTGTTCTCTCGTCATTTAAAAAACTCCAATGCACGAGTCGTCTTTTTAAAGTAAGTACCGCTGCAGTCGCGATTTTTAGCATGCAATTCCTTTCATTAGGAAGCCAAATGCAGCTGTGAGGGATCGTCACTTTGTGTTTTCCTGTTGTTAGTGCGCTTCCAAATGTTCAAAACAATCGAACGACCCGCCGACTGTAAAGACAGATGAGTGATTCGTTTTTTGAACGCGGGAAATGTTACGCCAGCAAACATTCATCGCCAACTGTGTGAGTGACAATGCCCGGCCACACACAGCCAAACAAACTCAAGATTTGATTGCACCATTTGGTTGGAAACAATTCGACCACCCTTCCTACAGTGGATTTGGCACCAGGCGATTTTATCTGTTTCTCCATCTGGAAAAATTCCTTGGTGGAAAACATTTCAACGACGATGATGATGTGAGCAAGAAGTGCAGACTTGGCTTTCATCACAGGCGGCGTCATTCTTTGATGAAGGTATATAAAAACTGGTTTCCCATTACAAGTGCCTGAATAACGACGGTGACTATGTGCAGAAGTAGTGTAAGGTAATGAATGATAATAAAGATTTGGAAAATAATATTCTGTTGTCTTTTAAAAAGTTATTGGACTTACTTTAAAAACATGCTTCGCATTTGATATAACACTGTTTCCTTTGAGGAACATTTTTTTTTTTTTTGCGTAATATATTTTACGTAATTTATTAAACTTCATGCATTGGAAACTAACTTGAAGAAGTATTTTTCTTGGAGTTTACTTTGTTTAAGAAGTTTGCAACACGCTTTGGGCGTCGGTTTGAAGTTGTTGATTACGTAATAGTTACTGTTGTCACGCAATATGCTGCTACGTACGAGAAGCTGATTTTAAGATGTAATTTTATTATTACACTCCAAGTTTTACACTATAATATTTAACTTTGTTATTAAAACTGCTTCTATATATTATTTATGTTTTAATTTTTGCCTCAGCTGCGTCAGTAATGTTTGTAGAGTCATGTATCTCTTAGGCAAGGTGTGGTACGACAATAATTGTAGACATACACAGAATTTAACTTTTTAAATTCACTTCTTTTATTAATCCTTGCACATTTTTATAAAGCACTACACTTTTTAAGAGCTGTGAGATTCTTTAATACTTTCACTTAGCGCGTATACATATTTTATGATTCACACGTAATATTTCTGTAGAGAACACATCTTCCATCCGGTCACTACCAAGGTTTGCCAGCAACTGAACATGCTTCTACCGTTAAACCTGTAAGCTTCGGTATTTCAAGTCTCTGATTGGCTAATTCTAGTCCAATAGAATATCTGCATTTTACTTAAACTTTTCTTTGCTGTTGATTGGCTAATTTTAAACTGTCACTGAATTTACATTATCGTTGCTCTAATCATGACTAGTAACATTCAAACTCTCTAACTCATTATTGAGTCATTGTTAGCAACTTAAAACTTATTATTCTCACAGTTCTTGCATTATTAGAGTATGTAATGTATTCACATAGCATTATTAAAACATGTTTACAATAAAAATAAGCATTTGCAATGACTGTTAATACAATTTAAATAATTATTACATACATATTGTTTCAAGGCGGGCTGTTATTGAATTTACTTATTATAAAAAATACAATTCAGATTATTCAAGTATTAAAATACTGCCTCACCTTACATACATCAATATGCAATTTGCCAGCCTACCTATATGAGCAGGGTTTTACTGTTACATGTATGATAGGATGTTTTGTAAATCTATAAGATTGCTCAAGGTTTTTATTTACTTTTAATGGTTGTCTTTGTACTGGCCTTTTGTGGGCCTGAGATACATATTTTATAAAACTAAATTCATGGCACTAAATTTAAAATAAAAACTGTAGTTAAATTCTTCAGTCAAATTTCAGGTAATTAAATATATGTTTAATCCATATAAGGCTTGAAAAGGTAGATTAGATTTCCTCTTGCATTACAAATGCGAACACAAAGCATTACACCATTGAGTAATGCATTTATATCCTCTTGTAGATCTGCAGTCAATTACATATATACGTAGTCTAATATGTAATCAGGATGAACCAGACCATCCATCATTTATTTTGAAACAGTAATATTTATAACTAAAGCACTTGAACTTGATTTCATCACTCAGCCATAACCGAGAATGCGTGTAGAATAGTGTACCATTAGATGGAGCTTTTCAAAACAAACGGTTTTATTAATTTAAACTGTTTTCAAGGAGAAAAACTTCTTGTCTGTGTGCAGTTGTCCAGTTGCTTGTACATTTGCTCAGCAGCCCAATGCCAACAACACATCAAAACATTTACTATTTGTAGCAGAAGTAAGGTACTTGAGTTAACTTTTATACTTATTTCATTAGTCACTGTATTGTGCAAGGCCATATAAACTCCCTTTGCCAGCATTAATTTTAATGTTCTTTTTGTAACATTTCTCAATATGAATAGCATTGCTGTCTGCATATCTGGGATTCGGGTGTGCTGTCTTGAAAGGGTATAACTTAATAAAAATGTTTCCTATGAAAGTTGTTTGTTTGAAGAGCTCTATCTAATGCTACCCTGTTTGATTCCCACTTAATTTTAAAGTGATATGCTGCTGACCCCACTTCTAGTTATGGCAGAGGAAATCAAGTTTAATGAAAGTTCACATGTTCTTAAGTTATAAATATTATTGTCTCGAAAGTTTTAATCAGTATTTTCCAAAATGAATTAAACACATGGTCTAGTGCATCCTATAACTTCCTACTTGTAGCTATATAGCAAAGTGTCAAAACCTTTAGCCTCAGTTCAGAAATATTCAGTTATAGCCTTGATTTGAAGGCTCTTTATCTTAACTGCCCTTAATTTTGTATCTATTTCGATCAAATTTGAAATGCTTGAACAAAGTTTGTTCGAAATCTTGTATATAAAATCTCAACTCCATATTTGCAGCAGTTTGCACAGTAACATACACCTAAAAGCTTTTTAATAATGTGCATACAGTGAAGATTAATAGTACACTGCGATACAAGTGCGATAAGTGCATCTTTGCAGAACAAGGAAGAAATATGAAAGTATGAGACAAACTTGCTTGTGTATTGCATACCATTTTTTTCAACGATAGTGAATAATAGAAACGCTAATCAGTCAGCTGTTCAAAAGTAGTATCAAGGTCGGCTGTGCTAGCCTCTGTGAACTGGTTAGGATTAGTTATACCAAGCCAGTCAAAGAGCTGTTTGTATGGAAAGAGTTGTATTTAAATGCTACATGAATTAATTGTAAGTTAATGTAACAATAAAGGAAAGTAAAGGCAGTAAGGTTTAAATAGTAAAATTCATTTATGAAATATGATTATATTGCATGTCTGCAACAATAAAATTATATACAACATAGCATCATTTCACCCATTTCATTCATTGCATGATATAATCTACCAAGTTAAAGGATGTTAAAAAAAAGTTGAAGGATTAAATACATTTTATTAAATTTGTTAAAAAATGCAAAACATACGGATGCAGTGAATTTCAACTTCTCACACATAGTAGCGTGAGAGATAAGTGGATAAAAAAAAACACTATTGTCGAAAAACAATACCATAGGGAATGCAGCAATGAAATATGGAAAAATGGAGTTAGGGTACATACAATATTCAAGGGCTATAATTTCAAAATGTATTTTACTTTTCAATTTGGTTGATGGGCGGCGTGGTCGAGTGGTTAGACCACTCGCCTCTCACCGAGGCGGCCCGGTTCAATCCCAGGGACCCGCATGTGGAATTTATGGTGGACAAAGCGGCGTCTGGGCGGGTTTTTTCTGGGTTCTCCAGTTTCCCCCGCCATTCATTCCACCAACTGCTCCATCATCACCTTTCCTATCATCCATTTCACCAACATTTCATTTCATCCACTTCCTTCATCCCATTCCGGGCATCGGGCTGATCACCCATCCTGGATATTCTGTCTGCTTCATGAGTGTGTCTGCTCCTCGACGGGCCTCTGACCCCAGGCACCCACCTGTAAGTCCTGGGGGGTGTAAGTCCTACATAAGATGAGGTTAAACAGTGAATGAATGAATAAATGATTTGGTTGATGTATACCTTAATGTATAACAATTCCATCTGCAATTCAAATCTTTGATTTTAAAGCTTTATCCTAGCACTTTTACTCATTCAAAATGTTCTACATGATAGATTATCATCCAATTCTTGAAAAATGTTTCATGCACAATCCAAAAGGCCAAACAATTCAAAATTTTTATTAAGTTTTGTGTTGCAAAGGAGTTTTCAATTATAGATTTTTAAATTAAAAAGGGATGGGAAAAATATAATTTTTTTTTTCAGTTATATTCTTTTGATCTAAAACTAGCACCAAAACAACATACTTGGCATGCACACAGGACCTTTTGCTAAACATGCTTTTTTTTCATCCAGGGCTCCTCAAAAATTGTATTTCCAGTGAGCTCTCGGTATGGAATTTTTGGGTGGAACACAATACCTTCTCTACTACTATGTATGTGCTAGAGAAAGTAAAAATATTAAAAATAAACACTATGAAAACTTACACTTTAACAATCAATAAAACTATCAGTTGTTTCTCAAGTCAAAACCCTGATATTACCGCAGAAGTTAAAGTGGGCTTTATAAATGAAACAAAAAACAAATCATGACATTGATATTTATTCCCTTCATCTGATAAAAACCCATTTTGACAGCAATTTTAGCTAAATCATTTAACATCACTCACAAAAAGGTTGAAAAATCAATACAATTTTCTCTCCGTTGGTTTGACTGCTAGAAGTGTTTAAAGTGAAGACCAATATTTTGTGGAATGACTGTATGTAACAGTATTTCCATTCACGGTGACTATTGTGAGTGTAATTTTACTCTGTGTCTGAATATGTTTGTAAAATAATTATGAACAGACAGTTTTTGTTTGCAGGATTCTATGGAGAACTTTGTAACAAGTGTATAGCTCTACCAGGATGTCAACATGGATACTGCAACACAAGTTTTGAGTGCAACTGTCATGATGGCTGGGATGGATTGTTTTGTTCTGAACGTAAGTCTTCAACCATGTTATTTACTAAAGGATTTAGTTCAAAGGAATATTTATTTATTGTGCTAAGAGATTTACAATTTGATTGTCTACTGAACTTTGACCCTGGCCACTCATTCTATAGACAATCACTACAGTTTATTTACATTTTACAATTTCCCGTCAATAAATTATCTTGCTTCAGTTTTTCATGTCCCATTTCCACTTGTTTTTCACTTGTCACTTATTGATTACTTTACCATCACACATTCACCATAGTTTTCCATTCAAAGTAAGATGCACTACCTCTTACTTTTCTCTATCCACTGTCCAAAGCTATTTATTTTTGACTTTACACAAAAACTGTCCAATGCTGCTAGCGTCCTTGCACATCATTTCAATTATAAGTGTATTTCTATCCCCCTTCAACCACTTCTTTTTAATAAATTCTTTTCTCCAATTTTCTGTTTCTTGGCACTTAAATATTATGTGTTCAATGTCTTCATCACCACCACATATCGGACATTGATTTTGAGGAATACCCTGCCTTAACCCTCTTAGCCTCTACTCCGGTTCTTACCCATGGAATAGATTCTCTCTCTTCTTTATTTATTATGTCTATATATTTTTCCCTACCCCATGTATTTTTCATTGGCCTATAACAAACCAAAGAGCTCTTTTCGGCAATCTCACTGAACGTGTTTTGTATTTCTATATCTTCCAGTCTTTTCCTTGCCTTTTTCCAAAAATTTTTCATGTTATTTTCTCTCCTTCTCCACATGTCTCCTAACCCATTTTTCTCTAAAATGTTCTGTAAATTACTTATCCATCCATCATTCATTAAACTATTCTCTTGGTATTCTATACTTGTCTTAACATATTACTTTTTCCTAAATTTAAAGTTCTAAACCAAAATTTCAAAGCTCTTTCCATTATCTTCCCTTAGTCGCCACCCTGCCCATTTCTAATTGCACTACTGTCTTACAATTGCCTTCGGTAACCCTAGTATTTCTCTACAAAACTTCCTGTGCACCTCATCTATACTTTCCCATCCTCTATCTGATCCCCATATTTCTATATCATACATCATTTTTGCCTCCACAACCATCTGATAAACTTTTTCCAGCCATTTAACATTTATATTAGGTACTCTATATTTGCAGCTTTCAAAGGAATAAACCTCTTGATGCATGAGAATGTATGTTGGGGAACTATTACACTGCATGGAAGGGAAATACAAGATCTTCTTTTGGACACTTGGCCATCGTAACAGGAAATTTCTTGGCACCAGGAAACACAATGTTTGTCGATGGAAATGGATATTCAAAGCCTCTTGCATAGATTTCTCATACAAGTTATAACAAACACATGACTTTGTCATAGAAGATGTTGGAAATGATGTCCTTGTGCCGCCAAACACACACGCACGCGCGCGCACGCACGCACCCCCCTCCCCCCCCACACACACACACTCACACTCTCATACTCTCACACTCACTCACTCACTCACTCACACCCCGGCCTACCTTTTAACAAAATTAGTATTAACACTCATTAATTCTTCATGGCCATATAAATAAAACCATGCTTTGTCTGTTAAAAAAACAATTAAATAGGTCAGTAGAGTGATCATTAACATTATCCAACACCCAACTGCAGAAATTAACTCTACTCACATTATTGTGTGATTGCAATTCCTGAACTACAGTTATCTCAGAAGGTTTTAATTTTAAAAGTTTAATGGTTTGTGAAATTCCTGATTCCTGTACAAGCTTTCTCAGAGATTTCTTTGGACTTTGTTATTACTTTTCTCTGATATCATTGAGTTCTTCCTCTGTAAGAACAATGCGAGTTAATTTTGGTTTCTTATCAATAATAGATCCCATTTCCCTAAATCTATTCACAAAATTATGAAAAGTTTCTCTATGAGGCGCACAAACAGCAGGAAACTTGTTAATAAATTGCCGTTTCACTTATCTACATGAGTCTGTTGTCTCATAGGAATCATACATGAAGATTCTGACACTAAAGTATACAGACCTTTTGGTTTCAACAGCACTAACACACTACAACACTGAAACATGCGGTCTCACAACATGTCAACTGCTGTACAAAGACTTTGCATCAACTGACTAGCCGGCACATGGTGAGGGAACAGAACAGCATAGTGCAGGGCAAGCAATTCCCCGTAATATGGCCACATGTCCAAACGAAAGCTCTGTACATGCATGAAATTTTACTTTGCGCCATCTAAAGGATGATATTTGGAAATTATTCTTGATACTCGCACCACTATCTGTGCCCTTTATAACTGTGCACCCATCGGTTGTCACATTTACAGTTTTAATTTACTTAAAGCCCTTCCCAAGCCATGGTGATAAGACAGCTACAGGTTTTTAAATTAAATTGGAAGACATTGCTGGAAAGTAGGTCCTATTTGGATTGTTATATGGGAAGGATATTAATAACAATTTGTGAATGATATATAATGTATTAGCAAATATAAATATACAATGAATAAATACATAAATTCTTCGAATAAGTATACCTTGCTATTAAAATTACAGGCTTAACTACGCTGAAAGCCAATACTAATACATTAGTGACCTTTGTAACAAGTAGTTTGTCATACATATTAGGTTGTCTCATAAGTGAAGTCAGGTTTTTAATTGGGTTTATATCGTATGTATATATGCCTTTATTTTTGTCAATACTACTTATAGGATGTTATGGTTATCGTTCTGTATTGTTAGCATATTGGCAGCCAGCAGTTGGTAATACAAAATTTTAAAATGGAGGCAACAAAGTTTGAGGTTAGAGTCCTTCAGAAGCAATACTGGAAACAAGATTATAAGCTGCTGCTGCTGCTGCACTCGAAGAATATATGAAGTCAAAGGTGAAGGTTTCATTAGTGAGCGAGTAACACAACAATGGTTCCAGCATTTTGATAATGGAAACCAAAACATTAAAGATTTACAACATTCTGGAAGGCCCAGTTGTAGAATATTGAGAATACATGCAGAGTTTTGGAAGAAAATCCACAGACAAATACTTGGAGGCTGTCAGAAGAACTTGGTGCTTCAAAAGATACCATACATTGCCATATTAAGACACTTAAAAAATCATTCAGAAACTGTAAATTTGTACCACATGAATCAATACCTGATCAAGCTCAACGTAGAGTAGATATCTGTCGTCAGCTTATCGCTAATCTCTGCGATGATAGATTTATCAGGAGAATTGCCACATGTGATAAAAGGTGGGTATATTACTGCAACCCTGACACTTCGAAACAGTGGCTCGATACCTGTCAGCCTGCAAATGTCATTAAAAAAAGTTGGCCCCAAAATAATCATGTGTCTGGTGGAATTTTGAAGGCAATTTGGGAATTTGTTCCAAATGGACGTGCAGTTGATGCAGATCTTTATTCTCAACAACTGGAACGAGTTTATCAAGTTTTGAGGCAGAGGTAGCCGGCATTAGTTAATAGAAACAGAGTGCTCTTGCAGCAGGACAATGCAAGACCTCATGCAGCTCAAAGAACAATGGACAAAATTCAGGAATTGGAAGGAATTGAGCTGCTACCACATCCAGCATGTAGCCCTGATCTTACACCATCAGATCACCATCTGTTTAGATCCATGGCCCAGTTCCTATGTGGAAGAAATTTTGAAAACATTGAAGAAGTTGAAATGGGCATCAACGAATTCTTTGCATCAACGAATTCTTTGCATCCTAACCAGAAACGGTACCATTGTGGGATAGCAAGGTAGGTTGCTGAAAGGTGGCTCAGGACTATAAAATCTAATGGTCTTTACTTTGAAGATTAGAATTATTTCCTATAACAACACATTTGAAATAAAGTTTTGCTTAAAAACCGACATTACTTATGAGACATCATCTATACTTGCTGTCCTAAAGCAATCAAATTAATATATTTTAGTTAAATAAACACATTGCTTGTGTGTGTGTGTGTGTGTGTGTGTGTGTGTGTGTGTGTGTGCATGCGTGCGTGCGTGCGTGTGTGATTCCTAAATACAAATTGAATACACAATGATTATTTGAGTCAGACTTTACCCTAGATATATGATGTTATAACTTGACATACGGATCAGAAGCAAAGCTTCCGCAATCAATACATTCTTTTTGTAGCTGTCGATTAAAATTACAAGAATTCATGACATTGTCAAATAGTACAATATAATACAAAGTACTATGTACAGTTTACAGATAAAATATATATATATATATATATATATATATATATATATATATATATATATATATATACAGAGAAAATTCAGTTCATAAATTCTTCAATTGAATAAAAACATCCTTGTACCATGAATTTTTTCAGTTCAATTTTAAATTTATTTACACTATGTATTTGTTGTAGGTAAATTGGTAGCTCATAATAAATGCTTGAAATGTCCTCCTCTTGCTTCTATGCACGCCTGTACTCGTCGAATCATGGAATGTCGCACCCTGTCAAAAACTCTGGGATGGTGTCGAATGGTTTCACAGGCTTCCATGACATGTCGATGAAGCGTTTCTGCATCCGGGATGGCTGCTCCATAAACCAATAATTTAAGATGCTCCACAGGATTGAGGTCGGGAGAATGTGCAGGCCATGGAACTGGTCCTCCTCTGCCTATCCATCGGTCATGGTAGATACCAGTCAGCGCATCTCGAACAATGCGACTAAAATGTGCTGGAGCCAGGCATTTATCACATTTATCAGCAAGGTGACAATAAACAGCGACAATGGTTGGATGACTCGGTTGTCTTTGGTCTGGAAACTCCATCTAATAGAGCCATGCAGCCACGCGTCCATTACCATTCGCATGACCATACATAAAAATCATTTCTGCCTGTTCACAAAATGAATATCCAGCCATGGTGGAACAAAACACGTGCAGTTAATTTGCTACATGTACACAACTCAAAAGTTGAAGACAGACTAATGACAAATGACAAACATAAACAAGTCTCCATAGCAACTCTTCGCCATCTACATATGTAGTATAATGGGTCAGCGCCTTCTATGAATGCATAGAGAAATGAAGTTTTGAGGTTGTACCCTGAAGGCCGTTGAACTCACACTTTCATTGTGACAGGAATAACGCGAAAACCAAGGATTATGGGACATATGTTCATGTGAACTTTTTTCTTCTTTTGGTGTGAGGAACCCATACCCAAAGTTTGTAAAAGTATTTCTGAAACATCCGGTATATAGCAAATACAGAGTAAGAATATTTAATTTTCTGAAATGATTTCTACAGGATTCTGGAGGTTTTAGTCCTAACATCACTCTAATTGCTCTTTTGTGTAATATAAAAAGCCTTTTAGTATACTTCATTGCACATTGTCCCCAGACCACAATTCCGTATGATAAATGTGGGAATACTACTTCGTAATAGATCTCCATTAATATGTTTATATGCAATTTTTGCCATTCTTTTTAATAAAAATATACTTGAACTAACTTTGTTACAGACTTTATCTATTTGTTTGTCCCATGTAAAATGTTTATCTAGTATTATTCCTAAAAATTTAACATTGTTTACTTCATTAATTTCATTATTTATTTTAAAATTTAAATGTATTTCATTTCTGTTTTGCATTGTTTGAAAGTTTATGTATCCCATTTTCTTTACATTAATATGTAAATTGTTTTGTTTAAAAAATTGCACTGTTTGCTTTACATTATTTTTGGTGCAAGTATCAAGTGTCTGTAGCGTTTTACCAGTGTTTACAATTGAAGTATCGTCTGCAAAAGCAATTATTTTTCCATTACGAGTAAATGGAATATCGTTCATATAAATTATGAATAAAAGGGGTCCTAACACTGAGCCCTGTGGGATGCCATATTTAACGTTCTGTGTATAAGCTGTTCCCATATACATGTCATGTTTACAGTCAGAATTTGACCTCGCCGTGCCAGTGGAGAGAATAAGCCAGCTTTATAAGCTGCCAAAAGAAGAAATGCTTAGAGAGCACAGCTACCTAACATCAGCCAGGGAACAAAGAGATGATGGTGGGGGAAAAAACTTCTGCACATGTGCACTTTGTTGCCAATCTGTCTGGGCTAAATGTTGTAAAGCTACAACTGCTATGAAATTATTAGAGCACTCTTGTAATGTTATACTCTTGTTAGCTGAACACTTTACTAAGATGTATGTCATTTGTTTACAGCAATCTGTCGACAGGACTGTCACGCCACCAGAGGATATTGTGAAAACCCAGGGGAGTGCAGGTAAGCTTCTACAAGTTGTTGTGAACTGAAAACTCGTGTTTTACAATCAGGGCTGACATAAGACAATGATGTGTCCACAGGTGTCGACTTGGATGGGCTGGGGAGTTATGCAAGGAATGCCAGGTCCTTCCAGGTTGTCAGCATGGCTACTGCACCAAACCTCTGGAGTGTCGATGCCATGAAGGATATACTGGAATACTCTGTCAGACTCGTAAGTAGAGCCTTTACTGTACACTAACCTTGCATGGATGACTTTTAAAACCTCAAATAACAATTTAATTTATTTCATTTGCTTCTCCTCTGTATTCTTTATGGAATTATTGAACAAAGATGTAAAGGATTTTTGGGGTTGTCATCAAGACCAGTTAAGTTGGATATCAGGAACTGGTTGCTCAGAAAACACACAAGATACTAGAACCGGTGGGGTAGCCAGAAAAATATTAAGGAGGGAGGGTTATGTATAGGGATCCAATTTTCAAACAACTTGTACCAACTCAAATGATAAATATGATTCAATCCTGAGTTGAAATACATAAATAAATAAATTTTATATTTACAGATTAAGGGGCAGCAATTGGAATTAAAATTAGGGTAGAATGTTTCGCGTATTCTAAGCAGAAAATGTGTTGTGACATGAGGATTTATGAATGAAAGTACCCATGAGGTACTTTATATTACCATTGCAGACCATTTTATTTCATTACAAAATGGGGTTCCTAGTTATGTTGTAAGTTAGGAAATATTGCATTGATTTGGAAATCACTCAAATTTACCACCAGAATGAAAATATGCCCCCAATATCTTAGCAGGTTTATACCCACGCTATCTAAAGTACAGTTCCTGTTGCTGTCACCTTTGGTGATATTGTCTGAGACATGCGGTATATATATACGAAGGTGGTCTGAAAAGTTTCTGACCTCAACATGAAGATGGCAGCACTCGTAAATAAAAGCTAGTGAATTTTGTTGTTCATCTGTTGACAGTTACTCACCAAAGTTTCAGCCATTTTGGACGCTCAGTTGTTATGTAACAGTTGTTTGAGTGAGGTAATGTAAGTGTTTTTATGAAAATGGACAAAATCGAGTATCGAGCTGTCATTAAATATTTGTTTTTGAAAGCCAATACGCCTACGCAAATCAAAGATGAGTTGGATTCTGTGTATGGGGACTCTGCACCATCATTTACCACAGTGAAATTTTAGGCAGCTGAATTTAAACGTGGTCGTAAGAGCTTGGGAGGAGATGAACGTTCGGGAGGTCCAAAAATTGCAACTACCGACGAAAACATCACCAAAGCTCACCAAATGGTGCTAGACGACCGCTGAATTAAAGTGAGAGAGATAGCAGAGGCTATGAACATGTCAAAAGAACGTGTTTGTCACATATTAAATCAACATTTAGACATGAGTAAGCTGTCCGCGCGTTGGGTACTGCGTTTGCTCACGTTTGATCAAAAACGTGTTCGAATAAACATTTCCAATGCTTTGTTGGCGCAATAAATCCAGTTTTGGCACTGAATTACTGTAGATGAAACTTGGATACACCATTATACGCCCGAAACAAAATTACAGTCCAAACAGTGGACTGCAAAGGGGGAACTGGCTCCAAAAAAAGCAAAAACTGTTTTTTCGGCTGGGAAAGTGATGGCGACTGTTTTCTGGGATAGTCATGGAGTTATTTTAATTGATTATCTTCAAAAAGGAAAAGCCATTACAGGAGCATACTACGCATCATTACTTGACATGCTAAAGCAAAACTTGCGGAAAAACGGCCACATTTGCATATAAAGAAAATCCTGTTTCACCAAGACAATGCATCGTCTCACACCTCAGCAGTTGCAATGGCGAAAATCCATGAATTACGGTTTGAACTGCTTGACCATCCGTCTTACTCACCAGATCTAGCCCCAAGCGACTTCTTTTTGTTTCCTCATCTGAAAATTGCGCTCGGAGGACAGAGATTTTCGTCAAATGAAGAGGCAATCACCTTTGTGAACAATTATTTTGCAGAGAAAAACGCCGAGTACTATTTGGACGGGTTACAGAGATGGGAGCATCGCTGGGAGAAATGTGTAGAGCTACAAGGAGACTATGTTGAAAAATAAAAAAAAAAATTCTGAAAAAAGTCTTGTATCTTTATTAGGTCGGAAATTTTTCAGACCACCCTCATATTCTAAGATATACATATGTTAAGTGTATTAACAAATCTCCACTTTGTCTACTTTCAAACTTTTCCTTGATTCTGTTATAAACCACTTACCAATACACTAATGCTCTGTGAACATTTATTTTGCAGCAATATGTGCAGAAAACTGCCACAAGGAACGTGGTTACTGCCGGAAACCAGGAGAGTGTCGGTAAGTCTTCACCTAGGCCTGTAGGAGATATTGTACACTGTGCAGTGTGTTCAGTATGAAACATACTATTATTGTTACAGGTGTAAGGTCGGTTGGTGGGGCGACAACTGTGACAAATGTTATGCATATCCCGGATGTGTACATGGGTCATGCCATCGTCCCTGGGAGTGTAATTGTGAACCTGGCTGGGGTGGAATGCTCTGCGACCAAGGTAACACATTATAACATTTCAGCTAGGCACTCAAAATTAATTTGTAATAACTCTAACCTCACTTCTTTATCCAGAACTTACTGGGACAGGTTTTGCAGACTGTTCTCTTATCAGCAGCCTAGACCAGAGTTTGCAAATCTATGCTTCAGGAAAGTAAAATAAATAACTTAAAGAATAAGAAACAAAGTATAATCAGAAAGCAGGAACATTTATTTTCAGATGTTTGCCAAGTTAAATTTTCTGCCTCCTCTAACAATTCAACTATACCTCATTTCCAGAATCATGATAGCAGATCAATGAAAAAGTAAGGGGTGGAAGGGATAGGGCTGAACAGTTATTGCTTCTTGTTGGTGGCGAAGTGAAGGGAGCATAAGGAATAGAGTAGCATTTTTGCTAGAATTTGCCAATGTCTCTCCCTCCATTTACTTTCAGATGTGTCAATATGCTCTCAAGATATTGAGTCACATCTTGGATCCTAATTATCATAGCATGACATAGACTACAAGGCTGAATGAGGGGCATCTCGAAGAATAATGAACACAAATGTAGCACTTCACTTGAACTGGATGTAACAGCTAAATTGACTGAGTTTATCCTGTAGATCTTATTGTTCCTCTGCCAATCATGTAACATCTACTTCAATAATTTTTTTATGTATGGCTAAGTTTTGATATTATCACACATATGTGATAGCTGAGAATAAATTGAGATATTATGGACATTTCAAGATTTTAAAGCATATATCTCATTGCATGGACATATCACAAATATTTTGATAACTCCATATTTTCCCTCTTCCCCCTCCCCAGTAAAGCCCAAGGGGCTCTGCCATAGGAATTTATTTTAAAAAGGGCTCTATGAGTCCAAATGTTTGGGAATGCCTGACCTAGGCTCACTGCCATACTTCTTGAGGCTTGTAAATGTTTCTTGGCTGGATGTGCTTTTATGTATAAATATCCAAAACAAGAGTTCAATTGGGAGATTTTCTATTTTCTACCTGGGGCATTCTCAATGAAAAGTTTCAGTCCATTTCCAATGTATGAGGGAGTGTGTCTGCCTCACATTCAAAAGGTCCCAAGTTCAAATCTTGGTTAGCGCAGGTTGTCCTGATAAGGTTTTTTCTGGGGTTTTCCCTTATCCTGAAAAGATGAATGTTGGGTAGCTTTAAGCTCTCCAGACCCCAGCTCATTTAAGCATCATTTCATCCTTTCACTCATCATCCAATATGATCCACTCAATTGAATGACGTTAAACTATAATAAAAAAAATAAAATTAAAACAAAAAGCCAAGGTACTTTCGCAATTATGTTCTCCAACATGTTTGTATTCAAACATTCAGGCTTGTAAATCCTTTTTACTCTTTCAGACATTTATGAATTAAAATTAGAAGGTACCTTATAGCTATTGTCTGCTGGGAAGGATACTGCTTTTTAATGGTGAAAGAATTATCAAAATCAGCCAAATGGTTTTCAAGTTACTTTACACACACAAATTAACACAGCAGTTTTATTACTGATTGTCAAAACATCACAACATGCAAGTTGTACAGAGAGAATGCAAGGGAGGGTGAAAGGGGATGGAGAAGAGAAAGAAAGGGAGAAGTAAAAACAGAGGTATAGGAAGATATAGAGTGAGGAAAGAGAGACAGTGAGAAAGTGATAGAGATAGAATAATCTCTTTAATCGTAAGTAGAGCTGGGGATTCTGCTAGTCTCTCTGTTACAAAGGCAGGGGCATAGTAGTAAGAGCTCTGCAACATCATTCCTGGCCAATGCATTTTAAATTGTGTTTTTATGAACTTGCTGGCTGTTTTAGTGCCCAATTCACAACCAAGCAACACTGGTGACTGACATGGGTGATAAGGCAATTGACCAATTCAATTCATTTATTGCAACTAATAGACTATTTACATAGTTTCTGGCATTGTCATTTAACATTAAAAGTAACAATTACTTATAAATATTAATCTTTATGAGGTAATTCTTTAACAAATTTGGAACCTGTTATTTATATAATCGAGGAAGGTAATTTATTGTATAAAGGAATTTAGCATTAATGCAGCAAAATCTGTGAGGTTAAAGTTGAAGTTAACTTTTACCATACACCTTGGCAGCATCCACAAAATTGGTTTGTATTTTGTCATGTCATCAACCTCCATGGAAATGCATCCTTTTTCTGAAGAAATATTAAATTACGCTGAGTTGTATGAATTGAGTTCAGGTACATACAAATTACATAAATTTACTGTGTGCCTTTGCGCAAAGTTGATTTGCTTATGTCAAATTGCATCGCCTCATTGTGAATATTAGTTTTTAATGATCAAAATTGTCACTCGTGTCGTGCCGTCAGTGTTGCTTATTGTGAATGAGGCATAACAGCGACATTTTATAATTCTCAGCTATAAATCCACGCATGAGCAGATACCTTCGTGATCCTTGTGCTAAGGAGAATCCGGTGACGAAGAATAAGAAGATATATATTATGTAGTACATTAATGTGTAACAACAAAATAATGTGTCACCCCTTCCACGTTTGACCACTGCCCTTCCTCCTTCTTGCAACTGTTATCTGCTGTCTTCATTCATGATGGAGATGAACAAATTGGTAACAAATCCCTGTAATTCTTGCCACACTGCTTAAGCTGAGACAAATCTGAATTTTTGGGCCGATTTGTGCATTTCCTCTATAACAAGTAATGGTTACTATGACATAATATGAAATGCAATGTTTTGCAGAGCTGACGTACTGTGAAAATAACAAGGATGTATGCGAGAACGGTGCCACATGTGTGAGTCTAACAGAAGAAGATGGCAGTTATCGCTGTCTGTGTGCTGAGGGCTTCACAGGAAGAAACTGTGAGGTGGCCACACAGATCGAGCAGGCTGTGGTTTCCCCTACAACACCTACAGCTAACACGACCTCACAGAGCACAGAGCCATCTGCTGAGGAAACCTCCACCGAGACTGACAATACAACTGGGGATGAATGAGTCCCACACAGTCTTGAAGAAGCAAGCAAACCAAATTCACAATAATGCTTTTGTTATTTAACTATTTATTAAATTATTTATTATTTCAGTGTAGATATAAAGCTATGTATAAATAAAAGTATTTTATATCTAATGTATAAACTTGTGCAGTTGTATAGTCATGTGAAACTAAAACTGGCGTAATAATTGGTACAAATGTTACTTGGCGTGATGCAACCTGTGCTGTTCAATCACCTCCTATCTCTTTAACCTTGTCCTAAGATACTATGAGAGGGAAGCGCAGCACTTTGTAGATGCATATGACTGCTTGTAGCTGACTCCAAATATTTCTCAATTTAAATCGGCTATTACTAGAACAGAGAATCTCAAGGTTTCATAAAGGAATTATCAGGTGAATGCTGCTAAATAATCATCACTGTGTGTCAATGTAGATTACAATTGAGGCATTGATATAGGAAAGGTACAAAGAGAGCCAAAAAGCTATGAACTGGCTGCACAGTGATTTTCCTGTCCGCATCCTCAACACTCGTTGCTGTCGCTGCTATCATAGAAACGTGCGGATGAAAGCATACAACACTTTTAAAAGCTTTACTTACCAATTTATGAAAGGAGATGCTAAAACTGGCCACCGTTGTCCATACATTTTTGGCACCTCTTTAGTAAACTATCCATCACTCGCCGTAGTTCACGTTGAGAAATGCTGGCAATTTCCTGGCGGATATTTTGTTTTAATTCTTCCAGGGTATGTGAGTTTGTCTTGTACATTTTATGTTTTAAGTTACCCCAGAGATAGAAATCACCGGGTGTTAGGTGAGGGACCGAGGGGGCCACAAATGTCTATGAATAATTCTGTCCTCAAACACACTTTCATTTGTTCTCATCGAAATATTGGCCATATGAGCTGTTACAGAGTCTTGTTGAAAAAAGGCAAAATCACGCTCCCTGTCTGTTAATTCTCTAAAAACAGGGGACAAAATTGGGTTCATGTATGTACTAGCGTCAACTGTTATTTTGAAAAAAATTGGCCCTATAACTCTTTTTCCGCTCATGGCACACCATACACCAATTTTTTCAACATGAAGAAGTACTTCATGAACAATATTAGGTTTGTCAGAGCTCCAATAATGATTATTTTGTGTACACACATATCTGTGAAGGTGGAACCAAGCCTCGTCCATGAAAAATATTAAATATGGGTCTATTTCGCGATTGTGTACACTATTGAGACTCCACTCACAAAATGTGCTCCTAATTACAGGATCACCTGGTTGAAGAGCATGTGCCACAGTTATTTTATATGGTTTTAGCTTCAGCAATTTGGTAGCTCTTCGCACAGAGCCATAAGAAATGCCTGCCTGTTGTGAAAGACACCTAAGTGATTTGTGAACAATGTCATCTAATGTTTCTCTGGTAAGAATCAAACGCCATCTTTTAGATTTTTTAGGCTGAACACTTCCTGTGGCCTGAAATTTATTGTAAAGTTCATGGATTGTTGTACGGCCTGGAACTTTTACACCTGGAAATCTTTCTGCAAATCGTACTTTCACTTGGCGAGCTGACTGAGTTAACATATACAAATCATAAATAAATTACATGCTGTGCAGTAGAAAACATGTACTGAGCCATAATATATTTTATGATTAAGTACAGACAAAAAATAAATAACTCATAATAACTGAACTACATCACTGTCAATTCAATTCTGGAGAGCAAAACCATGTCAACAGTGTGACCTTGTTTATAGCAGCAGTGCATTATCATGTTTCCACACACCCAGTGGAAAAACACCACACAGCTGGATCGTAGTTTCTTGGCTTTCCCATTAGTAATTGCCATAAACAAAATTTTTCAGGGGAAGTAAAAAACAAATTTATTAACACTTTCTCACACTAACATTATTATAGAAACTGCTAGGAATAGAAGGTATACACTCACAATTTGTGTTACATATGAAATTTGAAAGGTCTGACATAAATTTGTCTGTGAAAGCATATTTTCTGAAAATACACATAGAAATCACTGCTTAGCCAGACTCAGAATTACTGTTACTTATACGTTAAGCACAAATATTCTGGTATAATGCATGATACTGCATCTAGGAAGTCCAACATAGATAAGTCTCTGTTATTGGCATCAGGGATGACTGGTCCTCTTTCCAGATGTTGCAAGCCCTGTAAGTTAGTGATTGGCGTTGCTGAACTGTCCTTTCTTAAAAAAGTCCTTCCACATTTCAATGCCATTAAATGAATGTCTCATTTTTATTACAACAAAATTAACTCTTGAGAGTCTAACCTAGCAGAAGGTGTTGATTTTGAGAGTTGTGTTAATGTTAATGAGGCTTGCCAGAAATGTACCTTGTGCATCAGCTGTGTTTTTCCAAAACTCTGTGTGAAGTTTTCTTATAACCTCTTCAGTGAATTCAAAACATTTTCAATGGCACTTACATGTTGCCTGGGAAACTTTTTGTGAGGTTAAACACTCAAGAATCAGTAATTTAACTTGCCATTCTAAATGGAAGAAGTTTTGGAAGCATTGACTTTTAACACAGATCTTATCACAACAATCACCACTACTCATTAGCAGCACTTCTAAGCAAGTGCCATTCGGATACCAGCAGCTGATACTATGAATGTCCATGCCAACAGCTTTGCATATACAACTAATGTTCTGTAGCATCTGTTTTCACTTCATTTGATTTCATATAGACATACAACCTTCTCTGCGCCACTGGCAATTACTACCTTCTCAATTAAAAACCTTTTGGCAATTACTACCTTTCCCATGTCAATGCCTCAATTATTTGATTTACCATGAAATATATTTCATTAAACAATAAATTCTATTTTTGGGGGGGGGGTCATGTTTTTTCATGAACTTTGACATAGCTGGGAAGTTGGTTTTCCCACATTTATTGCAGCCAACCTAACCTACCCACCACTTTTACTGTTTTTGTAGACCATAGGCGCTACTCATATCACAGCATAAGCTTTTAATGTTATTACTATAGAGATGGAATAAGTCATATTTTTACTTTCTCTACTACTTACCCTATACTAAATAAAGTACCACATTCCACCCAAAAATTCAATACTGAGATTTCACCAGAAATACACATTTTGAGTTTTCCTGAATCCAAAATAGACATGTTTAGAAAAAAGGTCAGCATGTGTGTGTCTGCGAACAGCATACCAAACTTGATACTTTTTTCCTTTTTTTCCTTACCAGCTATGCTGCTCTTTTTGCCTGGCACCCTGGCCTTCTGGCTAACTTGATACTTAATTCAGCATCTTCCAAGGATTCAAGAAAATTCTTCCACCCCAAATTACTCTATACATGGAAAATTGTTCAGTTTTTAAATTTTCTCAAAACTGGCCCTTAATCATTTTGATTAAAATACCTTTGATATTTTCATGACAAAATGTATATCTGAATTTTCGTTGAATGGCTTTAGTATGAATGGTAAATCATATGAGATACAAAATCCAACCATGAAAAAATGTAAATCTCGTTAAAGCACACAATTGTCAACATTTTTTGTGTGGCACTTATCATTTCCAAGATATATTTTTTTCCAGCGTTAAGTTGCCTTTCGCTTTCGCTCATCATGCAAAGATAATTTCAAAGAAATCACATTGTGATCCTTTTTTTAAAAATCCAACTACACTTTAGCATACTGTATTATTTCTAATACCTACAATGAATGTGCAACTGTATAATGAAAGCTTATCTCGATTAACAGGAAGTGGACAAAAGAGTAAGCTTTTGTAAGGAAGAATGAATAGAGAAAGTTGTGTGAATGCAACACATAAAATTTTTAGTTAATATTTTACCATTTTATTACTTTCTCTCTTTTTACTAATGCTTTTATTTCTTAAAATGCATTTAATTTGTGCATCATGTTCATTTTCATACTCAGGCGAAAGCAACCGAATAGCCTTCATCTACGTTTACTGACTTGTGCTCAACAACACATGCAGACAAGCATTCCTATTCAAGATTTAAAATTTGAGTCAATGGCACAAAACAGCACTAACTCTTTAAATGTTCCAGAACGCGTTTCAGAAACTTTAAAAACTGATTGTTGTTTTGTGTCATTAAGTGACTCAGTTTTAAATCTTAAATGATTTCAACAACACTGTCTTTAGCTTCCAGTATATGAAGATAAGCATTCCCTAGTTTATGTGAAGTTACACTTCACTTCATAATCAGACCTGCAAGAGATAGAACATTCTAAAGTACACTGCACAGCTTGTATCTCTAAATGAAGTTTTGTTCAAAATAATTCTGCACAAAGTATTATAATAGTCTCTATACACAGCCAAACAGGAGGCTCGTTTGCTCCTATCCTACTTGAATGAATTTATTGTGCAATTTTTTATACCATATCGCTCGTACTCTTACATCTTATGTACAATTTGTCTGGTGCTTGTTTTCTTATTGAGCCACTCAGATTGCTTGGCTCCCAGGCCTTATCGCTCACTGAGCGGCCCCTCTTACTTTTCTAGACCATTTTTCCTTTACCTTCCTTAAACATTCTCCCATGCCCTTGATTTTCTTTTCTTCTTTCCCTGACAGCATCTTTATAACTACTATTTTCTTATCCACCTTTTCCCCCCAGCTCCTTATTTCCTTACATTCTGTCATATAGTGCTCGTACTTTCTCTTCCACTCCCTCTTAAATACATTGATCCCATTCTCATCCATGCTCAACCTTCCCTTTCTTGTCTATTACAGCAATCAATGTACCTCTCTTTTCCCCACTCCTTCTTTATCAATTTATAAAAGTTTAATGATTTTTTATCCTCAAGGCTTCTCCATCTCTCTTCTCGATCTATATCTTCCACTCTTCTTCTTCCTCTGTTTAACCTCCTCTTATGTAGGACTTACACCCCCAAGACTTACAGGCGGGTGCCTGGGATCAGAGGCCCATTGAGGAGGAGACACTCATGGATCAGACAGAATATCCAGGATGGGTGATCAGCCCGATGCCTGGTATGGGAGGAAGGAAGTAGATGAAACAAAGTGATGGTGAAATGGATGAAAGGAAAGGTGATGATGGAGTAGATGGTGGAATGAATGGCGGGGGAAACCAGAGAAAACCTGCCCAGACGTCGCTTTGTCCACTACAAATCCCACATGTGGGTCCCTGGGATTGAACCCAGGCCGCCTCAGTGAGAGGCGAGCGGTCTAACCACTCAGCCACGGCGCTGCCTATCTTCCACTCTGTTTCTTAATACTTTCTTCCAGCCGTTTGTATTTCTCTCCTCCAGCCCCCATATATCCCCCATTCCAACTAACTCCATTATTTTTTCGGTCCTATCTCAGTTCGCCTATTCGTTCACAGTATAATGCAAGTAGTAGTAAAATAAAACTGATGTATTGCATTATTCACATGTTCTCTCATACAAAAGGTTATTTTTCTATCTACTTCTTGTTACTACGGTTCTGTTTTCATCACACAGCATAACCCAAGGTATAAGAATACAGTAAACTAAAACAAGTAAACCATTTGAAATCATGTCTCAAGGCACATCTAAGTAACAACTGCTTTTTACTTCATCGATTACCTTGAATATAAGAGTGAACTATGGGCTACTTATTGAAAAAGTGGTAAATTATATTATGTCCAATATTGAATGTATGTTGTGCAAAATAATTTCACTGGATCAATATATTATTAAAACAATAGTCAAATATTTTAGAAGTGGGTCAGTAATATCTCAGGAATGGTTATCGTCCAAAAGATTAATTTGATACAAACTGTGCTTTAATAAAATCTAAATTTTTTGTGTAGTAAAATTTTGACTATCTTTCACAGTTTACCAATTATACAAAAGTAATTCATAATAAAGAGGATTTCACTATTTTCAGCTATTTGCAGAAAATTCAGGATATAAATGTTTTTATCATGCAAATATCTTAAGTATATGGTGTTTTAATCCAGATTGTTAGAGCCATTTTTGAAGAAAATAAAAAATATGTCTATGTAAAGGATAGTTTGGGGTGATTTTCTTGAAAATCTTTGCGTTGCATCCTTGGAAGATACTGAACTTATACCAAGTTTGATATTTAACAGAGTTGTCGTCGAGTTATGCTGTTCACAGACACAGACCTTTATCTAAGAAAGCTTTTTTTTTGGGTTCATGGAGTGTCAATAGATCTATTTTCAGTGAAATCTTGGTATCAAAATGTTGGGCAAGCAGTAGAGAAAGTAATTAGAACAGATGGTCAAGAGGAGAACAGTGTGTCTTATGTTGGCTATGTTTCCAGTGAAAGTGTATGATTGAAAAAGAATAACTAATATAAGCATTGCAATTTTTCCAAGTAAAAGGTAATTTTGGGTGAGCAAATTTTCTAGGTAGTTTTGCCTGACATGTTTAAACATTGCCCGATCAAAATATGAAAATTGGTAGTCATCCAATTTTTCATTTTTGGGTTATGCTGTCCACAGACAACAGACAGACATGCACAGGTATACATGGGCCTAACAACTGTTTTACATTTAGGGGACCTTCAAAAAAATATATCAAATTTTTTAATAGAATACAATACTTTCTCTACCTAGATAGTAGGTTTAAAAACAATTTTTATACAAAATATTAAAACAAGTATATACACTGCAAAGAGCCTGCATGGTGTCTTTCCTGTCCGCATCCTCGGCGCTTTTTGCCGTCTGCCACTATCATAGAAAGGCGTGGATGAAACCACACATTTTTAAAGCTGTTTTTAAAGGCTTTACTTACCAACATTATGAAAGGAAATGCTGAAAATGGCCGCTGTCGTCCATACATTTTTGGCACCTCTTTAGGAAACTCGCTGAGAAATTTCCTGGCAGATATTTTGTTGTAATTCTTCCAGGGTGTGTGGGTTTGTCTTGTATACTTTATGTTTTAAGTTACCCCGGAGGGGTATTTTATGAACAATATTACCGGCTGCGCTGTGTTTTTCCACTGGGCGTGTAGAAATATGATAAAAACATGATAACACAGTGCTTCTGTAAACAAAGTCACGTCATTGTGGTTTTGCTGTGCAGAGTGAAGTGCAGTTTTGAGTTGACGGTGATGTGATGTAGTTCAGTTATTACGAGTTATTTATTATTTTGTCCTGTACTTAGTCACAAAGTATATTATAGCTCGGTATATGTTTTCTACTGCACAGCGTGTATTTATTTATGATTCGTATGTGTTAACTCGGTCAGCTAGCCAAGTGAAAGTACGATTTGCAGAAAGATTTCCAGGTGCAAAAGTTCCAAGACGTACAATCCATGAATTTTACAGTAAATTTCAGGCCACAGAAAGTGTTCCCAAAAATGTATGGACGACGACGATGGCCAGTTTCAACATTTCCTTTCATAAAGTTGGTAAGTAAAGCCTTTAAAAGTAGATGTATGCATGATTGCGCCTTCCATTTTAAAATTAAATGTTCTACTTTGGTGGGGGGGGGGAGATATATATAAATATTGCTTAATCAGTATGCAACATTTTAGCACAAATGGATGACATGTTTTGAGTAATTAAAAGTTTAACTTTCCAGTATTTAAGGTAAGCCTACATGTCCTCTTAAACAAAATAAAAAAAGAACCACATTTTTTAAAACTATTTTTTATTAAAAAACACAATAATTAAGAAGTCTGTTTCATCTTAACAGATTTATTTTGTTGTTTTTAAATATACAATGACTATTTTACCCCAAAGAGAAGTAAACAAAACAATAATAGCTAGGAATCCTAGAGTTGTGAAGGTTATCGAGGAATGGCTCCAGCTTTCTGAGCCGCAGCAATAGCATTCTCATTGGCTAACATTTGGAACTCCTGAAACCGCTGCGATACTCTCTGGTTCATTTTCAGATACTTTTCCATGCAGTTCAGCGCACATTTGTCCTGAAACAAATAATCTTTATGTTAATCAGACCCAAGATTATTCTATACTTACAAGAGTAAACTAGCAGTTTGCGAACTCAATTACTTTTTGGGGGATGACATTTCTTCATCAACTTACATTCCACCATGACATGCCTAAAAAGTACGGTTTCCTGCATTCGCTGTAACCCACCTAACCTAACCATCTCTTTTGCTGTTTGTGTAGCCTATAGTCAACATTCATATCACATCCATAAGCTTTCAATGCTTTTATTATTACTTAAATAAAATAGTCATATTTTTGGTTAATTTTCTACCAGTCTTTCCTTTGTCTTTACTTATGTTTTTATTTCTACATATGCATTTAATTTATGCATCCTGTTGATTTTCACATTAACATACTAGCTGAAAGTATGGCCTTCTTCTTACTACTTTTTTGAATATAGTATATGCTCTATCGCACTTTGATTCAGATTTATTAGGAACCAAACAGTCATGCCCTATATGGCATGTTTCTTCAATTTTATTTACAACCCAAATTTTTCTACCGTAATAGCAACTTCTAGTGTTTTCATAATACCAGATGAAAGTAAACAATGGCAAAGAACCTTTGTGGCTCAATTTCAATCAATCCAGTGTTTGGTTAAAAAAAAGTTGTGTATATCGATGGGCTTGAAACTCAAATGAGAATGAAAGAATCAAATTGGAAGAATAGCATCACTATGTTGAAATAGTCTAGATTACTAAAGCATGGATCAGCAACACTCATTGCAGATGACATTACAGCGGCATTCAGAAAACAAAAGTGAGTTGTACATGCAATAAGAGAGGTTGGAGAAATTTTTTTTCAATCCTGAAACCTAGTTTATGCCCCACAAAGGCACCCCCAGAACATCATTATGGTATTGTATAATCAACACACTAAAACAAATCAGTCATCAGGTGCTAAAGCAAATACTTAAAGTCTTAACTTTATATATATTCACCTCTTGACTTTTAACTGTTCTAGAAGTGAAATCCCAAATGCAGTCTCGAAAGCAGATCTCTGATAATTTGTTGTATGATATAAGGAAATCTCTGAACTGTAAACAAAAGACATTTCTTTAAGATTCATATTACAGATGCATTCTCCAACAATAAGAAAATGAATAAAACAAAAGACAAACAAGATGCTTACGGACTTCATCTGCTCTGCATCAACTACATCTGTTACTTGTCCTACCGCAGCTGCCATTATTCTGAAATTTAAAATCCATTCATTATTCACCAATATATGAGCACATCCCAAAGTATATCTTAAAAGCATGGCCCCATGAACACGTTTAAAGGTAATGTTGTTAAGTTTATTCCCAGATTTTATATTGATCCTTCTACATTTATTAGCTCAAAATGATCAAAGGTAATGCATTAAACGAAACTATTAAGCAAAAAACAAAACATTTACATTCCTTTTAAAAGTTAACTTCAGTTTAAATAACCAAATATCCATAAAAAGTATGCTGGATTTAAATCAAACGCACCGGATTCTACTTTTTACACAACAGACTGCGTAAAAATACTTTTATATTCCCCAAAACTTGATTCTCTTGGCTTACATGTATTCCTTTTGCAAACTCTAGAAATAATGCTCAGTAACTGACAAGATTTTATCTCCGTAAATCCAGAGGGAATGTATAGAATCAATGCTCAGATTAGCTGCTACTTCAGAATTATTTCATTGTGTCTTCCGTACAATTACTATTAAACATTTAGGTTAGAATATTATAACCATGCTCTCTTCAACAATTGTTTATACATTGCGGACAGGACAGGTAACCTGCTAAAATAGAACCGTACAGTACATGTGCTTAGAACCAGTGTAGCTTGTGTAATTAACTTTGAGAGGATTCAGTTTTTTGTTTAAATAGCATACAAAGAGTAAGCATGTAATTAAAGTTTCTTCCGTAAAATTAGGAATAATTATGCTAAGTTTAACCCTCAATTGTGTTTGCTACCTTGATAGGCGCACAAAATAAAAAAGCATCTCAATCGCAATCGACTTTGGTGTTCTGTGCAATCGACTCTCTCGAGATTACTTTATCGATATTTATTGCGCTTGCTTTGGAAGTTTTAATTTGCGGTTTTATTTCAGACACGCTGTAACTCTGAAGTGTATACTTGTTTATGCATGTTAGGTACAGTTGCACTATACTTGTATGCACTATACTTGTAATTTTTAATTTAATTTTATTAGTTTTAAAGATACACTTTATTTTAGTTTTTTAATGTACATAACGTAAGTTACTCTACCCTAAAGAACCAACCATATGATGCTTTAATTTAAAATGAGATATAACTTAAAAGACTTCAGCTTGTGTAGCGTTAATTACCTCGTTCCGACACGCATACTTTGTTGCATATGAATTAACAAGTGTCTTTTTTAGGTTAGGATGGTTTAGTATAGGTTAAGTGAACTGTCAAACAGTAGTTCACTCATATGGCTGGATTCCTCCAGAATGTATCATTAAGATGCTGTAACGGGGCTATACTCATTGCATGATTGAATGTCATTTGTGTTTCAGCATAGATTCTCTCAATGAAGATTAAAGAAGACAGAAAGGCACAAGTGTGTGTTCAGGGCACATACTCAATTACTGGAAGTCTGCATCGGCGGAATGTGAAAGTTGAGAAACATTTTGATTCAGTTTCTGTTATGACAGGAAGGACATACAAACCCGCCACTTCACTTCCATCGTTCATGGAAAATGATGGAAATGACCGCACAGATTCTCATAAGATAACTGTACGACAGCCTTTGTCATGGAGGAGAGCACCATTTAGGTACCAGATCATGTATTATATTCACTATTTATAGAAGATATGACAGTCTGTTTTTATACACCTCACATACTTTTTAAAGTTAGGCACATACAGTTTGTCTTGTAAAACCATGCGTGAAAATACAGTTCCAGCTTGTAAGTAATCAGGATAAAGTTCCATAGTTCATAGTGAACAAGAGGTATTCCACTAACAGTTGGAAGGCTGTAACCCAATCCTCCTGCCCCTTTTAAGAGATTTTCTTATATAACAGAAAAGCTGCTAAACAAGACCCATTTTAGTACTGCTGCAAAAGCACAGAAGCTGTTGCTAATGTTAGAAAAATAATACCTGAGAACAGCTTGACAAAAAAAAATCTGATGTGTTACACTCACATGACTTTCTCTACTCTTGTACAAACTATTTTTACAAACGCTTATTCTCCATATGCTTCATGTTAATCGAGATGTTAATCTTATTGCTAATTTTCTTGTAGATGCAAGGGGAATTGGTAGGCTTTAAGTCATAGTCAAATGTTTTAAGAGCTGGTTGCTATGTGGAGTATTCCATTCTCTTTGCTTTACCAGGACAAAAAAATGAATACCAAATTTGAGAAAAAGTATAAGTATTGGAAAATTTAAGGGAATAACAAGCAATATATCGAAAGTGGTTCACTCAACAAAAAAAAATGTATATGACATAAATTGTGTATTTTAATGCGATTTACATTTTTTGGGTAGTAAAATTTTGTCTATCTCTTATGGTTTACCAGTTATGCAAAAGTCGTTCACAATGAAGAATACTTTTGGAGACATTCCCAGAAAATTCGAGATATACATTTCATTTGTCATGAAAATATCCTAAACACATGATATTTTAATCAAAATCGTTTAGAGCCGTTTTTGAGAAAATTAAAATTTTCGAAAAATGTTCTATGTAAAGGGTAATCTGGGGTGGGGGGTTTTCTTGTAAACCTTCGTGTCGCATCTCTGAAGATACTAAACCCAAATACTAAGTTTGGTGTTTATCCAACTGTTCGTTTCTGAGGTATGCTGTTCACAGACACACACACGGACATGTTTCCAAAAATGCTTTTTTTTGATTCAGGGGGTCTGTAAACATGTATTTCCGGTGAAATCTCGGTATCGAATTTTTGGGTGGAATACAATACTTCCCCTACTTACTATACGTAGTAGAGAAAGTATAAATTGATCTTTTATTTATGGATGCTCTTTAACTAATGTGATTCATAGTGTCCCATTCTACATTGGGCATGAAAAACTGGAGAAAGACTGGAGGCCTGAGAATGTTTTACGTGCCATAAATATACGGCATGGGACCACTGGCTTCACTTTGCTTCCGAAGGAAGCCATGCTAAGGATTTTTATGCCCGAAAAAAATCCATCGCCCTCCACCGAGTTTGAACCTATGCCCTCAGGAACTAGAGGCTAGTATACCTAGACTAAGCAGGATGATGAAAACCTTGACCCACTAATAGTACTAGCAATCTGTTTAAAATACAACAGCATATACTTATTCGTCTTTCCCATTACAGTAAAAGCATTTCTCTATCTCCCTTCCTCTCTCTCTCCCTCTCCCTCTCCCTCCTCCCTCCCTCTCCCTCTCTAACCTTACGTTGGATTAATTTCCATAAGTTTCATTGCAGTGCACTACAGTCTAGCTTATGCTTGACTTATACTCATTTTAGGCTAAATACATATTTATGCATTGTACAGTTATGACACAATAGAATATTTGCTTGCTAGTTTACTAAATTACTGTTTTATTTATACTTTTTCTACTAAGTACTTATTAGTATGTAGAGAAAGTATTTAATTCCACCCCAAATTCAGTGCTGAGATTTTACGGGAAATAAATGTTTTGAGGCCCCTGAACCCAAAACAAAAGCACTCTCTACCACACACCACATTCACATGACTTTCTCTACCCTCTATTGCTTATTAGTTAGTGCACAAATTATTCTTACTAAAGTTTATTTTCCTATTTACTTAATTTTAACCCAGATAAACCTTTCCGAAAATAGCTACATTACATATTTCATTATAGATACAAAGGGAACAGTGATAGTCAAATGTTTAACAACTGAAACGCTATATGCTGGCCTTAAAATTCCATACTGTTGCCATGTAATCCTAAAAAACAACTGAATGTTGACAGGACTTTAAGAGAATGAGAAATAAACAATTTAAACCTTTAATAAATGATATCTCAGAAGTGGCTTATGCCACAAAATAAAATTATTTTAAATAAATTGTGTGTTTTAATGAGATCTACATTTTCTGTGTACTACATTATCATCTATTGCTTAACATTTACCAGTTATACAAGATTATAATAATTCCCTCCAAATTATAGAGCACTTCACAAACTATTTGCAGAAAATTCAAGATATTCATGTTAATTTTCATGTAAATATCTTTAATATATGGTATTTTAATCAACATCGTTAAAAGCAATTTTTTAAAAAAAATAAAAAAATTTTCCATATAAAGATAGTTTGGGGTGGGGAATTTTCTTGAAAATCTTCATGTCACATCCTTGGAGTATATTGAACTTAAATACCATAAAAAGTATTTATCCGACATTTTGTTTTTGAGTAATGTTGTTCACAGACACATGAATGCACGAACATGTTTCCAAAATTTATGGGTGGAATGCAATACCTTCTCTACCTACTAGGTAGATGGTAGAGAAAGTAAACAGGTCCATGTGTGTGTGCGTGCGGGCGGGCGGGCGGGTGCGCGTGCATTCACTTGACTGTGAAAACAGAACTGAAAAAAGAAAAGTTGGATAAATACTAAGCTTGGCATTTAAGTTCAGCATTTTCCAAAGATGCAGTACAAAGATTTCCAAGAAAATTCCCCACCCCTGGATAATTTTTGAAATTTTTGTTTTCTAAAAAATGACTAACAATTTTGATTAAAATATTATATATGACAAATAAAATGTATATCTTGAATTTTCTGGGACTAGCATTTGAGATCCTCTTCACTCGGAAGAAATTTTGTATAATGTTGTATAACTAGTAAATGTTAAGTGATAGATGAAAACTACGACACAAAAAATGTAGATATTTTTAAAACACACAATTTATTTCAGATAAGTTTTTTGTGGCATAAGCATTTCTAAGATGTCTGTTTATTAATGGTTTGAATTGTTCATTTCTTGATCATTCTCTTAAAATGCTGTCAATATTCAGTTGTTTCTTGGGACTGCATGGAAACAATAGGAATTTTAAGGCCAGCGTATAACATCCAGTTCTTAAACATTTGGCTATTGCTGTTTCCTTTGTATCTATAACAAAATCTGTTTTAAATTAAATTGTGTTTTATTTATGGACGCTCTTTAATTACTATGATCCTCAGCGTCCCATTCTATATTGGGCGTGAAAGATCGATAATTTTGCTCAGAGGCCTCTTTATCAGGCTTGAGGTTCTTTTACGTGCTGTAAATCTACGACACGGGACCACCAGCTTTACTTCACTCCCAAAGGAAGCCATGCTAAGGATTTTTACATCCGAAAAACTCCATCGCCCTCCCGGGTTTGAACCCGCGACCTTGGGAACTAGAGGCTAGCACAGTACCACTAGTCCACGGAGGACGACACACAAAATCTATTGTAGCTTATTCTGCAAAGGTTTATTTGGATTAAAATGTAGTACATAGAAAAATAAGCTTTAATAAGGTTAGTTTGTATGCCCACTAATAAAGATAAAAGAGTAGAGAAAGTTATATGAATGTATCACATCAAAACTTTTAGAAAAATCTCTGTGCGCACGTGCTTGTGCAAGAACAGCATAACTTAAAAACGAAAATTCAATAAACAACTAACTTGGTATAATATATAGAAATGGTTGCAAATATACAATTTCACTAAAATAGGTTCAATACCTCAGAACTAGTTTCGAGGAATCACTTCATCGTCAGCTGATTGCAACTGGTGGAATGCAATACCTTCTCTACCTATTAGATACGTGGCAGAGAAAGTAAACAGGTGCGTGTCTGAATAGTATAACTGAAATAAGAAATGTTGGATAAATACTAAGCTTGGTATTTAAGTTCAGCATCTTCCAAAGATGCAGTACACAGATTTCCAAGAAAATCCTCTCACCTCAGCTATCCTTTACATGAACATTTTTGGAATTTTTATTTTCCAAAAAATGACTAACAATTTTGATTAAAATTAATTAATAATAAATTAACCTAACTTGGTATTTAAGTTCAGCATCTTCCAAGGATGTACCATGATTTTCAAGGTCCCCCTAACTTTTCCCACCCTTTACATGGAAAAATGCTTGTTATTTTTTATTTTCTCAAAAATGGCTCTAACAATTTGGGTTATGTTTCAGATACTTTTATGTATATCTAGAATTTTCTGGGTATAGCCTGTAAAATCCTCTTTACTCTGAATAACTTTTGTATAATTGGTGAACCATAAGATATAGACAAAATCTCATTACACAAAAAATGTAGATCTCATTAAAGCACACGATTTATGTCAAATAAATATTTTTGTAGGTTTGACCGTTATTGAAATTTGTTTCTTATTGGTTTGACTTTTGAAATACTTATACATACTTTTTTCAGGTGGTAGGTTACTATTTGTTTTTCTTGTAATCATGCAGAGAGCATGGAATTTCAAAACCTTCACATAGCGATCCACTTTTAAAAATATCTGACTATTCATTTTAACCTACTGTATTCTTCTTATACTTATAATGATGTGTGTAAATGTGTAATAAGTGTTTATCTCAATAAACAAGTAGACCAAAAAATGGGATTTTGTAAGAATAATTTGTAGAAGAGTGGGTTGAAAGAGTAATGTAAATTCTATATATAGTTTTTCTCTCTTTCCTTTTTTTAATTTTTTTTAATTAAGATCCTTTAAATGAGGTCATACTGGAAGGTGAATGAATGTAATGTGTGAAATTATCCTCAAATGAGCCTGGGTCTATAGAATCTATGGTTACCTGAAATTAGTCTTTTGAGGATAGCAGAAAATCACGGAATAAACCTTATCTATGTAACTTACCCCAACTGAGATTCAAACCAAGGACCTCTTGTGTGTAAAATAAGACATAGTACTCCCATGTCACAAAGATTGACAGTGCCTACATTATTACACTAAATACAGATATTCTTCCTTTTTCTCCCTCTCCATCTTTTTCTCTTTCTCTCTTGTGCTCACTCCTCTCTAACAATTACTAGTTCTCGAGGTCTTGGGTTCAAACCAAGTGGAGGGCAATGAATTTTTTCGGATGTAAAAATCCTTAGCATGGCTTCCTTCAGAAGGGAAGTAAAGCCAGTGGTCCCGTGTTGTAGATTTACAGCATGTAAAGGTACCTCAAGCCTGATAAAGAGGCCTCTGAGCAAAATTTATGGTTTTTTACGCCCAATGTAATGCAATGCTAAGAACCATAGTAGTTAAAGAGTGTCCATAAATAAAACTCAATTTAATTTTTTCTTCCATTGTACATGTCATGCAATGCTTTGAGAATGAGTAATAAAACACCAACAAAAGATTTAACAGTACAAAACCTTGTTTCTTCCTTGTGCTTGTTATGTGATTGGGACTATACAGTTTCTAATGGTAGCTAGTTACGTACTCAAATAATAGTAATAAAAAATTCTTTAATATTTATACCATTTAAATTTTGTACTTATCAAAAGTGTCAGTAACATATGCTAATAAACTTTTGTTATGTAACATGTTTTTTAACAAAACTTAATAATAAGTATCGTCCTCCGTGGTGTAGTGATTACCATGCTAGCTTCTAGTTCCCGAGGTCGCGGGTTCAAACCCGGCGGAGGGCGATGGATTATTTTGGCGTAAAAATCCTTACCATGGCTTCCTTCGGAAGAGAAGTATAGCCGGTGGTCCTGTGTCATAGATTTACGGCACATTAAAAGAACCTCAAGCCTGATAAAGAGGCCTCTAAGCAAAATTACCGTCTTTCATCCCAAAGTAGAATGGGACGCTAAGGAACATAGCAGTTAAAGAGCGTCCATAAATAAAGCTCAATTTAATTTTTAATAATAAGCAACATATCTTTTTTTCCCCATTTTGTGTCCTATTACAAACACCCTTTGGTGCAAGTAATTAAAATGATTCTATTATTTAAATAGAATCTAAGGTATATGTTATTAATCACGTTTCATAATAATTGGTTAGGCTATTATTGTGTGAAAAAAAACATAACACACCTGCATTTTGCTGATTTAACATATCCATGAATTTGCCTTTCAGGAGAAAGGCCACAGCTGCGAAACCTGTAAAAGAACACAGCTCTTCTGTCAGCATCGCCACAATGCAGCCTTCTGCACAAATCTGCAGCAGAACAAAGGAAAAAGCTGAGTCAGAGGAAAAATACTTCACTGAGACAACTAGGCATTTGGTATGCTATACTTCTACATTTAGTAGGAAGATAGTTGATTAAGGGGAATTATGGGAATGAATGGGGTGCATTTTGTCACTAGGCAATTAAACCTGAATGATTGTAACCACTAAATCTACAAAAAGCAAATTTTGTAGTTATGATCTATAATATGCTGATGGCACTGTGGCTGAGTGGTTAGACTGTTTACCTCCTACCGCGATGGTCCAGGTTAGATCCCAGGGAAGCACATGTGGGATTTGGTGGACAAAGCAGCATCTTGATGGGTTTTCTCCGGGTTCTCTGGTTTTCCCCACCATTTATTCCACCAACTGCTCCATCATTACCTTTTCTTTCATCCATTTCACCATCATTTCTTATCATCTCCTTCCTCGCTTCATACCAGGTTTCGGGCTGATCACCCTTCCTGATTCTTCTATCCAATTGAAACGTCTGTCTGACCCCAGGCATTGACTTTTAAGTGTTGGGGGTGTTTTCAGTTCTGCAAATGGGGAGGGTAAACTGAGAAAAAAGATCTGTAATATGTAGATAATGTATGAAAGTATGAGAAAGATGCTGCTAATAATTGCTTATAGTATAATGTAATATAAAGCTGGGAAATGGTTGATAACAGAATTAATGAAAAGTCTTTTTTTTTAAAGTTAAGTTTAATGTCCTTTAACCTGAGAGGTCATATTGGACAATGAATGAATGAAATGAGCTCAGAATCCATAGAGTTAAATGTTACCTGACATTCGTATAACTCAAAAACGAAAAGTCGGATAAGTACCAAACTTGGTATATAGGTTCAATATCTATCAAAGATGCGGTACAAAGATTTTCAAGAAAATCCCCCACCCCAGACTACCCTTTACATGGAACATTTTTCGAAAATTTTGATTTTCTAAAAAAATGGCTCTTAACAATTTTGATTAAAATATCATATGTTTATGTTTTTCTGGAAAAGTCCTCAAAAGTTGTGCTCATTCTGAATGAATTTTGCATAACTGGTAAACCATAAGAGATCAACATTTTGTGTGCAGAAAAATTTTGTCAATCTCTTACAGTTTACCAGTTATGCAAAATTCATTCAGAATGAGCACGACTTTTTGAGGAGTTTTGCAGAAAAACGTAAACATATGATATTTTAATCAAAATCGTTAAGAGCCATTTTTTAGAAAATCAAAATTTTCGAAAAATGTTCCATGTAAAGGGTAGTCTGAGGTGGGGGATTTTCTTGAAAATCTTTTTACCGCATCTTTAAAAGTTACTGAACCTAAATACCAAGTTTGGTACTTATCCAACTTTTTGTTTTTGAGTTATGCTGTTCACACACACACACACGTGCACATACGCATGCACGGAGACACACACACACACACACGCACGCATAAACCCCCCCCCACACACACACACCTTTTTCTAAAAATGCTTTTTTTTGGATTCAGGGGGCCTCAAAGCGTGTATTTCCAGTGAAATCTCGATATCAAATTTTTGAGTGGAATGCAATACTTCCCCTACTTAAAATAGAGAAAGTAAAAATCTTAAATACTTCATTTGAAATTAATTATTTTCCATAACTATCATTAAAAAGTTGAAAAATTCAATAAAAATTACACAATTCTTTTTTCTCTTACACTAATTAAAATTAAGAAGTGCTTGCACGACAATTTCTTTAAGCTTGTATACTAAGCTCAACTTAAAAATTTTGGAATGATAGAATAAATAGTTGGGACCAAGGAGCATTTTATATTACCGTATCAAAAAGCAATTAAATTGTGAATAAAAAAATTAATATGTTGACAACTGTTTTGACATAGTTTGTTAAAATTTTGTGTTCACTGTATGTTTTATGTTCTCTGTAAATCGTAAAAATAAAAGTCCGAAGGAAGCTGTAGGGTTTACATTGCCTTAAACCAAGCTTTATAACTGTATCCTTTCTTTAAGGTAGATAAATTTAAAACTGTGATTTTATAATGTAGTTTATCTGTCTATCACAATTTTGTATTACTTAACAACAATAAATATTGACTATATAACGGAGCTAAGTACAAGGTTGTGATTTGTTGCAGAGTCCCGACCAAGTTGTTCCTAGTCTAGTGCCTCACCACAGTCCAGAAAGAGAAACAGGAATATTACACAGAGCTGTGTCTCAGAAGACATTCGTTAAGACGCCTTCCAGCAAAGTGTACGATTATCGCAAGTACACTAGCACATTAGAGACCATGTTCTCTGTGTCTGTTGCAAACAAGAAGCCATACGATGAGACCAAGTACATGCCACAGCCTACACAAGCAACCAGGCGAACACATCTTTCTGAAGTTAACTATAGGTTTCGTAAAAGATACCCATTTCACCAGCCAACATTGTTACTTCCTTCAGAAGACACAGGTTAGTAAGCCTAAAGATAATCTAAAACTCTGATGTGTTTAATTCACATGGCTTTCTCTACCCAGTATTTGTTTATTTTTATATCTCTTCTATAATAATTCTTACAAAAGCATATTTTTCTATCTACTTTATGTTAATCAAGATAAACATTTGCAGAAATAGTTTCATTACGTAGGTACATTTTGTTGACGCACAAGAGGAATAGAGGGGGCTGAAGCAATAGCCATGACATCACGAGTTAGCACTTAGAAATGGTTAATGCAATAAAATTTGCCATAATTGCAAATGATGTTTCTAATATGAGCCATTTATGAGAAAATAAAAAATCTGATGTGTTACACTCGCATGACTTTCTCTACTCTTATACAAACTATTTTTACAAACTCTTATTCTCCATCTATTTCATATTAATCGAGATAAACGTTTGCAGAAACAATCTTTTGACATGCAAACAGAATTACATTTTACACATAGCGACCAGTTCTAAAAATATTTGACTATCGCTTAAGGCCTACTATGTTCCCCTTGTTTTGTATTTGCAAGGGCAATATAAGCACAGACATATCTCTTAATAGCTGGTTGCTATGTGCAGCACCATTCTGTTAGCCACAGATTAATACTCTTTGCATATTCAAGACAAAAATGAATAACGAATTCCCATTTGAGAAAATGAGTATTGAAAAATTTAAGGGAATAACAAGCAATATCTCCAAAATGGTTCACTCAACAACAAAAATGTATATGACATAAATTGTGTATTTTAACGTGATTTACATTTTTTCTGTAGTAAAAGTTTGTCTATCTCTTATGGTTTACCAGTTATGCAAAAGTCGTTCACAATGAAGAATACTTTTGGAGACATTCCCAGAAAATTCAAGATATACATTTTATTTGTCATGAACATATCTTAAACATATGATATTTTAATCAAAATCGTTAGAGCCATTTTTCAGAAAATTAAAATTTTCGAAAAATCTTCCATGTGAAGCGTAATCTGGGGTGGGGGGAGTTTCTTGAAAACCTTCGTGTCACATCTCTGGAAGATACTGAACCTAAATACCAAGTTTAGTGTTCATCCGACTGTTCGTTTCTGAGTTATGCTGTTCACAGACACACACACGGACATGTTTCCAAAAATGCTTTTTTTGGATTCAGGGGGTCTCAAAACATATATTTCCGGTGAAATCTCGGTATCGAATTTTTGGGTAGAATACAATACTTCCCCTACTTACTATACGTAGTAGAGAAAGTAATAAAACAATTTTTTAAAACAAATGTTTTGAGTACTATATAATGCAGCAGGGGAAATAGCCATTTGAAGTAACATTATTGTTACGTATGTATTGTAATGAAAAGAAGCTAGAAACAGTGATGTGTATTGAATTTATTTAAAGGTGAGTCGAAATTGTTACACTAACATCACTTAAGTTTACTCACTTAACATGTTTCGGGAAACAGTTGTTCCCATCCTCAGAAGGTTAATTCGACTGGCCCGTGTTGTTGGTGTTTCCGTTTTTTGGACTGGATCCTGTGGTGGCATCTTGTGGTGGAGAAATGTACTTCCAGAGAGGATTTGGTGGCGGCAAATCAAAATTCATTAGATTTGTGTTGTGTTTTAGAATGGTGATCTTCTCCCATGCATCTAATTCGGCTGCAAATTTGGCTGGTTTGACTAATGTAATATTGGGTTTGATGTTGTGATTAGTGATCCAAAAATGGTGTGAAACTGCAGATTTGTCCATTTGTTTGTATTTAATACATCTCATGTGCTCCTTTAGCCTAGTTTCTAAGTTTCTTTTTGTCTTACCAATGTATACTTTATTGCAATCTGAACAATTGATTTTATAGATTCCAGCTTTTTTGTCTTGTGGAATGGGGTCTTTTAACTTGTTACAAAGTAATTTCTCTATGTTAAATTTGTTCTGTGGAGGTAGGCTGATGTTATGTTTTATGTTTCAGCCTAGCTCCACAGAACAAATTTAACATAGAGAAATTACTTTGTAACAAGTTAAAAGACCCCATTCCACAAGACAAAAAGCTGGAATCTATAAAATCAATTGTTCAGATTGCAATAAAGTATACATTGTTAAGACAAAAAGAAACTTAGAAACTAGGCTAAAGGAGCACATGAGATGTATTAAATACAAACAAATAGACAAATCTGCAGTTTCACACCATTTTTGGATCACTAATCACAACATCAAACCCAATATTACATTAGTCAAACCAGCCAAATTTGCAGCCGAATTAGATGCATGGGAGAAGATCACCATTCTAAAACACAACACAAATCTAATGAATTTTGATTTGCCGCCACCAAATACTCTCTGGAAGTACATTTCTCCACCACATGCCACCACAGGATCCAGTCCAATAAACGGAAACACCAACAACACGGGCCAGTCGAATTAACCTTCTGAGGATGGGAACAACTGTTTCCCGAAACATGTTAAGTGAGTAAACTTAAGTGATGTTAGTGTAACAATTTCGACTCACCTTTAAATAAACATTATTGTTGTTTTCTTAGCCCCACGTTTGGGAGCTAAATTTGCGAAGGTAAATTTATAATGTTTGTGTATTTGTGTTTACTTCACGCGTTGAAGCCATCTTGTGACGTGATTCATTTGTTAGGTTTGTTAGCTCCATCTGGTGTTAGCAATTTGCGGCAGTATTAGTTTTTGTTTGAAAGAATGCTACTGTTATTTTATTTAATTTTGGTTCTCTGTCCTCCGGCTAGCTACGATCTTTTTGGTCAAGCACTTCTCTTTATACAGGTTGTGTAAACGGAAGGGAGTCTCTTATCCAAAAATAACACTGATGAAAGAATTTGTTTTACACTTTTATTGTCGAACACATTTACACATTGATCTTGACACTCGCCAAACTGAAACTGTTATAATAACTTCATTACTGATATTTCTTAATTCGCGTACTTCAACTTTTTGTATAATTAACTTTATCACACTTGAGATTTTTCATAACTCTGTTACGCGTAACCTGCAAATTGATATCCGACGTGTGCCGTACAAATACTTTCGACGAACTGACTGACTGAAGGCGACGTGTACTTTACAAATATTTTCGATGAACTGACCGGAATGCGACGTGTAGTGTACAAAGAATTTTGATGAACTGACGGGGTCTTTACCTCTAACCTACCTTTTATACACCTTCATCCAGATATGCCTAAAGATTATAACTGAGCTGCAATTGGCTAATAAAACGCGCCAACATTAGCGTCTATTTTTATATCCAATGAAAATTATGAATACATATGCTCAAGGGAAATGTTCCAGAAGATTCTAAAAGAAAAACGCGCCAATATTACGTAACTTCCTCGTTTCCAATAATGATAAACAGCTCACCCCCTCGCTGCATTATTGCACGCTATTATTGTCAGTTTCAGTAAGGCCGTATAAACTTACTTCTCAACAATAATTACAATCAATATACATCTCAAATCAATGTCACATAAAAATGCATATTCATATTACAATCACTCTTTACATTTAAATAATTTGTGATACAAATTACTGCATCATATGCCCCACTAGAAACATAATTATAAATATTTACAACTTGTTTGGAAATTTTATAATTGGGTTTTTAGTCTCCTAAATCTTGGAACACACGCTATCACTTTCACTTAACACTTCACACGCATGTAACACACGACATATGTTTTTCCTTTATCTCGCCACTACTTACTGGCTCTAGTTTAATGTGTTTAGACATTAATCTGACATTACAAATTTTTTTTTTATAGCAAATTCTGTACCCTGAATTATTTAGTTACTATTACAAAATTGTTTACTTTCTTATATTGTTGATAATAATTTGTGCATTTAAGAATTTTTGTAATTACTATACATATTTACTAAAATATTCACCCTCTATATAAATATATTTACATCTCTTAAATCTAAATATTGTTTCACATTTTCTGTTTGCTACATAAGTATTTGTTTTAGTTATTTTTACCCCATTTTTGTTGTTTTGTACTTTATATTCACACTAATCTTGGAATTATATCAATGTACTTTTACTTTAATATCATATTAAGTTTCAATTTTTACATTCTTAATTTCAAATGCTGTTACAGTTACAAAAAAAAAATGGTATTTTCCTTTTAAACATTTAGTTATATCCAAAATTTATTTCTCCTTTCTCATGACATACATACATAATTAACCCTCTTACGTTCCAATACAATTCTCTGCATTTCATCTTTAACTATCCAGCATTTACTTTACATCTCATTGCTATTTACCCTCCTGGATCAAATTGTCTGTGGCTAAACATTACTCGTAGCCGTATCCTAACCTTCCAAAATTTGTTCATGAATAACCTCTTGTATTCATATGAAATTTCATCCCATGATAACATTTGAAAACAATCTAAAGTTTCCTGAACAACACATCTTTTAACAACTGTCATTTTCAATTCCTCTGCTATCTCTTTAATTTGAAGGTACTCTGACAAATCTTTCATTAGCTGTACTGGATTGGATTTTTCATTTTGAACATCTTGGTACTTGTTAATTTCAGAAGTTAGCTTTCGATTATTTACAGGCAAAACTTTAACTTCTTCGGACAATTTATTTCTTTGCATTACTGACTCCTTATGTATTTCGGATATCTCCCCTCTGAAATTAACTTGCACCTGATTTACATCTACATTCATAACCTCTTTCATCTCTCTTATCTCACTTGAAATGTTACTCATTCTACTACCTGACTCTGTACATTTTACATCAACATGTTCTATTTTATTATTAACCTCACTTTTTTGGTTAGATATTTCCCTGCTCATGTCTACCATTTTCTTTGAAACTTCCCCTATCTCATTTGCTATCATTTCCTGATTTTCATTTCTCATTCTCATCATACTACTATCTAGCTCCATGAATTTCTTTTCAATTTCTTCCCTGTTTTGTTCTAAGCTTTTACCAATATCTTCCCTTAATTCCCTATGACTCTTTTGCATATCTTCCCTGTTTTGATCTATTTTCTTTTCTAATTTCTCATTATTCATTTCCATGTTCTGAGTTAGTTTTTGTTCTAATTTTTCATTATTCTGAGTTAGTTTTTGTTCTAAACTCCTATCAAAATCTTCCCTCAATTCCCTATTATTCTTTTCCATATCCTGAGTTAGTTTTTCTAATTTCTCATTATTCTTTTGCATATCTTCCCTCATATTTCTCAGCATTTCAATCATCATACTAGCATCAAAATTAACATTTCCTGCTGTTCTATTCTCACTTTCTGCACTAACATTTCCTCCCTCAAATACTACATTGTTTGAGCTATTTTCTGTAACCTGTATTGAATTACAGCTAACTGTTACACTATCCCTTTCCATCATTGTTTCTTCTGTATTATTAGTGGACATAGTTTTCTTTATCCTACCACTCCTTAAGTACATTTGAATGTTACAATTTTGTTTTCTAAAAAAAAATTACTATACTCTGACCTTTGTGATGCTGTCTGTTGCTGTTACTTTGATGTCCAGCTTCCTGCCCCTCTCTCCTAGATTATATGTTGCTTCTGCGTTGTATTACGATGAATCTACGTCGTTTTGGTGTTTTGTAGTTGAATTCCCCTGTTGCCTTTTAATCTCGGAATTACGATGTCCAATCATCCGCGTAGTCTGTCGTTCCTATAGTTGTTTCTGGAATCTGCGTCTTGTAGTTCAGTTCACTGCTCCATTCGCTCCACGTCCTGATTCCTTTGCTCCTTCCTGGTTATCTCACTTCTTCCTGGTTAATTCTACTCCTTCCTGGTTATTCTGCCCCACGTTCTGGGTGCCAATTTGTGGTAACATTAGTGCTTATGTAATATGTTTTTACGTAAATTATTAGAATTTGAAGATCTTATATTGTGCTGCTTTTGTTTTGTTTGGTTACATAATTTTAACTCCCCCACGTATGGGCGCCAATTTGCGATGGTAATTTTATAATGTTTGTGTATTTGTGTTTACTTCACGCGTTGAAGCCATCTTGTGACGTGATTCATTTGTTAGGTTTGTTAGCTCCATCTGGTGTTAGCAATTTGCGGCAGTATTAGTTTTTGTTTGAAAGAATGCTACTGTTATTTTATTTAATTTTGGTTCTCTGTCCTCCGGCTAGCTACGATCCTTTTGGTCAAGCACTTCTCTTTATACAGGTTGTGTAAACGGAAGGGAGTCTCTTATCCAAAAATAACACTGATGAAAGAATTTGTTTTACACTTTTATTGTCGAACACATTTACTATCACATTTACACATTGATCTTGACACTTGCCAAACTGAAACTGTTATAATAACTTCATTACTGATATTTCTTAATTCGCGTACTTCAACTTTTTGTATAATTAACTTTATCACACTTGAGATTTTTCATAACTCTGTTACGCATAACCTGCAAATTGATATCCGACGTGTGCCGTACAAATACTTTCGACGAACTGACTGACTGAAGGCGACGTGTACTTTACAAATATTTTCGATGAACTGACCGGAATGCGACGTGTAGTGTACAAAGAATTTTGATGAACTGACGGGGTCTTTACCTCTAACCTACCTTTTATACACCTTCATCCAGATATGCCTAAAGATTATAACTGAGCTGCAATTGGCTAATAAAACGCGCCAACATTAGCGTCTATTTTTATATCCAATGAAAATTATGAATACATATGCTCAAGGGAAATGTTCCAGAAGATTCTAAAAGAAAAACGCGCCAATATTACGTAACTTCCTCGTTTCCAATAATGATAAACAGCTCACCCCCTCGCTGCATTATTGCACGCTATTATTGTCAGTTTCAGTAAGGCCGTATAAATTACTTCTCAACAATAATTACAATCAATATACATCTCAAATCAATGTCACATAAAAATGCATATTCATATTACAATCACTCTTTACATTTAAATAATTTGTGATACAAATTACTGCATCACATTAAGTAATTAAAGTTAGTCTAATAGGCATAATCATGGAAAGTGTGTTAAAATATTGGTTTATAATTAATTACTGCATGGGTATAGTTTGAAACTCTGCAAGAAAAGTATGTATCCTGAAAGAATTGGCTAGGCACTAACTTGTAATTGAAGGCATTGGCGATAAATCGGCAGGAAAAGATAATATATTGACAGGATTTGGGGAAATAGATGTCGGCTAGAAGGTATGGATAGACAGTGCTTATGGGCAATGATGTTAAAGAGAAATTCTCTCAAATGCTATAAGCATTTTGGAGTGAATGATGGAAGTTAACCTTACACAGAAATGTAACAAATATCAGGGAGGAGGTATAGCATTCTTCAGATTACGAATATGGAAATTAAAAGGCTACAGGGGAAGTTTTGAAGAAGATATTTGTCCTTTATATGGGGAGAAGGAAGATGCAATCCATATCTGAATGCAAAGTAAAGATACATATTTGTAGGAGATAATGAATCTAAAAGAAATGGCTGATTGTACTAAAAGCCATAGCAATTCTAAAAATGTTTCATCAATCTCAGATTAATAATTTAGGAGAGCATTTGTTCAGGATGAGAAAGAGATGGATTTGGTCTGCAAATAAAGTTGGAAATATGCAAGTATTATAATATTATAATTGTACTATACTTTGTTTAGTCTTTTGAGTCAGTGGTTAGGGGGAGGTAGAAAACCAGTTGCTCGCACCCAGATCGGCTAAGTGTGGTGGCTCTTTGTGATAACTGCTGCACCAGCTTTGCAGCATTCTATCTCTGCTTTCCACTGTCTCAAAAGACTCTGAACAGAGAATATATAAATTAAATCAAGATTGTAGTAGTAGCATAACAAACGAAATGGCTTGGGACAGAACCTGATTTAGTTTTAAGCCATATAAATTATGTAATAAGCTTAGTACAAAGAAATAAAAATAAAAATATCTGATTTGTACATTCATGTGACTTTCTCTGCCTATTATCTCTTATTTTACATAGCTTCTACAAACTATTCTTACAATAGTTTATTTTTCTATCTGTTTCACATTAATCAAGATATACCATTGCAGAAATAATTTCAGTACATATTTAATCGTAGGTACTGGGGGTATACAGAGACTGAAGTGAGCATCAGATTTTTAAAAGCATTGCTATATGCCTGTCTTGAAATTCCTTACTGTATCCATGACAATAGATATCTTGGAAATGGTTATGCCACAAATAAAGGTATTTGAAATAAATTGTGTGTTTTAAAGACATCTAAATTTCTCTGTGTAATGGAAAGAGTATAGCATACAATTTTCAGCCAGCATACACCATCCAGTTCTTGAACATTTGTCTATCGCTATTCCCTTTGTACCTATAACGAAATGTGTAATGTAGCTATTTCTGCAAAGGTTTATTTGGATTAGAATGTAGTAGATAGAAAAATAAGCTTTCATAAGAATAGTTTGTATACACACTAATAAATAACAGAGTGGAGAAAGTATGTGAGTGCAACATATCCAATTTTTAGAAAAAAGATTAAGGGGAGGGAGCATAACCCAAAAATTAAAAATTGGATATGTTGCACTCGCATAGCTTTCTCTACTCTTGTACAAATTATTTTTGCAAACACTTATTCTCCATCTACTTCATGTTAATTGAGATAACGAGATGTTAATCTTATTACTAATTTTCTTGTAGGTGCAAGGGGAATATGGTAGGCTTTAAGCGATAGTCAAATGTTTTAAGAGCTGGTTGCTCTGTGGAACATTCCTTTCTCTTTGCATACCCAGGACATAAATTTAAAAAAAAAAAAAAAAAAAAAAAAATCCCATTCGTTCTATGTAAAGGGTAGTCTGGGGTGGGGGGATTTTCTTGAAAATCTTTGTGTCGCATCTTTCAAAGATACAAAACTCTCTTTGAAAGATACTAAACTCAAATACCAAGGTATTCTAACTTTTCGTTTTTGAGTTATGCTGTTCACAGTCACACACATACACACACAGACTTTTTCTAAAAATGCTTTTTTGGGGGGGGGGGATTCAGGGCACCTCAAAACATGTATTTCCGGTGAAATCTCTATTTCAAATTTTTGGGTGGAATACAGTACTTCTCCTACTTACTATAAGTAGTAGAGAAAGTAAAAATCACTTAAATATAACATTTCACAATTGAGCAATACAATGTTTAAGCATGCCAGGTACAAATTTTCAAGAAAATACCCCACCCTACCCTTTACATAACAAAAAGTTTGACTACTATTATTTTCTCAAAAATGGCTGTAATAAGTGTGATTAAAATTGTTTAAGGTATTTACTTAACAAATAAAATGTATATCTTTAATTTTTTGGGAATATAATTGTCGTATTATAACTTGTCCCTTAAGACAGTTCTGGCATCATGTGTTGTGAGTGAAGTTGTAGAAGAGCTATATTTCAACCTTTTGCATGGAGGGGAATGGGAGGGTGAAATGCTACCTGGTGCATTCAATTGACAATGCTAACAGTTGATTCATTATTATATGTACATGACTAAGTAAATTGCCTTTCTTACACTGTTAATGAAAGAGGAAATTACAAGTTAATGTTTATACTCAAAACTACCAATGCTATTATCAAAAGCCATATTAGTTACCGCTATTATAATTATATATTCAATTATAGTGTTGAAGGTGAGATAGCAGGTAGAGGGAAGGCTACATCGTTATTTGTGAGTAGCATTTCTTATAACAGAACAAAGATTTAATAACAGAACCAAATCAACACATAAGAAATGATGTAATGAGTCATGCATAAAATCACTCCATAATAATTCAATTTTCATGTATTAATGAATAAATGTATTTGTAAACTCTGTGAACTAAAGTGCAACAAATTGCACTAACACGTGCTCAAAAACAGGACAGGACTCAATGCTGGAAACTTAAGATTTGCTTCATCCTTGCACACTGTGTGTAGTTCACTTTATTATTATTTCTAATAACTGGCTGCTGTTTATTATATATTACGTCGAGGTCTTGTTATTTTTACTTTCTCTACTAGGTATAGTAAGTAGGAGATATTTCTTGTTATTCCCTTAAATTTTCCAATACTTTTTCTCAGATGGGAATTCGTTATTCATTTTTTTTATGTCCTGGACATACAAAGAGAATGGAATGCGCCACATAGCAACCAGCTCTTAAAAGATTTGACTATCGCTTAAATACTACCATATTCTCCTTGCATCTACAAGAAAATTAGCATTAAGATTAACATCTCGATTAATATAAAGCATATGGTGAATAAGCGTTTGTACAAGAGTAGAGAAAGTGATGTGAGTGTAATATATCAGATTTTTACTTTCTCTACTACGTATAGTAAGTAGGGGAAGTATTGTATTCCACCCAAAAATTTGATACCGAGATTTCACCGGAAATACATGTTTTGAGACCTCCTGAATCCAAAAAAAGCATTTTTAGAAACATGTCCATGTGGTGTCTGTCTGTGTGTGTGTGTGAACAGCATAACTCAGAAACGAACACTCGGATAAACACCAAACTTGGTATTTAGGTTCAGTATCTTCCAGAGATGCGACACAAAGGTTTTCAAGAAAATCCCCCCACCCCAGATTACCCTTTACATGGAAGATTTTTCGAAAATTTTAATTTTCTCAAAAATGGCTCTAACAAGTTTGATTAAAATATCATATGTTTAAGATATTTTCATGACAAATGAAATGTATATCTCGAATTTTCTGAGAATGTCTCCAAAAGTATGCTTTATTGTGAACGACTTTTGCATAACTGGTAAACCATAAGAGATAGACAAAATTTTACTACACAAAAAATGTAGATCGCATTAAAATACACAGTTTATGTCATATACATTTTTTGTTGTTGAGTGTACCGTTTTCGAGATATTGCTTGTTATTCCCTTAAATTTTCGAATACTTTTTCTCAAATGGGAATTCGTTATTCATTTTTTTTTATGTCCTGGACATGCAAAGAGAATGGAATGCGCCACATAGCAACCAGCTCTTAAAAGATTTGACTATCGCTTAAATACTACCATATTCCTCTTTGCATCTACAAGAACATTAGCAATAAGATTAACATCTCGATTAACATGAAGCATATGGAGAATAAGCGTTTGTAAAAATAGTTTGTACAAGAGTAGAGAAAGTCATGTGAGTGTAACACATTAGATTTTTTTTTTTCGTGTATGCATTCCTTCCAGGGTTCATGAGACCAAAACATATACATATTACCGTGTGCCAGCAGTATAAATAAATGTGTCAACAGTGGAAGTGCTATGTTATGCTGGAGGTTATAGATCTAGGCTGAGGGGACAAAGAGGTGCTGGGCGGTATTGATGGTGATTGACTGTCACGTCACTTCACTCAGCTGGAGTGACATGAACTGTCACTGAGCTGTCTCAAGGGACAGGTTATAATACAGCATTTATAATCTGTGAAGTTCTCCTTATTCTGAATGAACTTTGTATAATTTGTATAACCATAAGGGATACACAAAAATTTACTGCACAAATACAGATCTCATTGAAGCATACAATTCATAACCAATAGCTTTTTCTGTAGCATTAGCCATTTTCAAAATATTTGTTGTATAGTTTTGCCATGTTGAACTGTCATGTGACCTCTATAAAGCATCTCATGCCATTCTTATTTTTTCTCACGTGGGTTCATTAGCAACAAAAACTGATTTACAATATACAAACAGTTATATTTTCCCTTTTGTGCATGTAACCAAGTCCATATAGCTTAATTTGAGATTATTTGTAGTGAGTAGTCTAACATGAATAAAAGATTTACTTTGAAAGGGATTATGTGAAGTTGTAATGGGTAAAGAAAGTCCATTGTATAGGATTCTTGTTATGGATTTAAGAAAGTATTTGCCATGCGATCACCGGCAAGGTAAAAAATGTTTTACATCTATTTGGTTTCATATTTGTACATAAAACAAGGGAGTATTCAACTGTAATCATTTTTACTTTCTCTACTACATACAGTAAGTAGAGGAAATATTGCATTCTACCCAAAATTTTAATACCGAGATTTTATTGGTAATACATATTTTGAGATACCCTGAATCCAAAAAAAGCATTTTTGGAAACATCCGTGTGTGTATCAGTCTGTATCTGTGAACAGCATAACCCAAAAATGAAAAGTCGGATAAACACCAAACTAAGTATTTGAGTTTAGTATCCTCCAAGGATGTAATACAAAGATATCCAAGAAAATCCCCCCAGCCCAGACTACCCTTCACATGGAACATTTTTTGAAAATTTTAATTTTCTCAAAAATGGCTCAAATGATTTTGGCTAAAATATCATATGTTTAAGACATTTTCATGGCAAATGAAATGTATATCTTGAATTTTCTGGGAATGTCCCCAAAAGTCGTCTTCATTCTGAATGACTTTCACATAACTGGTAAACTGTAAGAGATTTTATTATACAAAAAATTTAAATCTCGTTAAAACACCCAATTTATGTCTACACATTTTGTTTCATCAAGTGAACCATTTTCGAGATATTCCTTATTATTTGTTTGAATTTTCCAATGCTTATATTATTCTCAAATGGTATTTTTTTTTTATTTATTTTATGTCCTGGACATACAAAGAGAATGTAATGCTCCACATAGCAACCAGCTCTTAAAACATTTGACTATCACCTAAATACTACCATATTCCCCTTGCATCTACAAGAAAATTAGCAATAAGATAAACATCTCGATTAACATGAAGCATATGGAGAATAAGAGTTTGTAAAAATAGTTTGTACAAGAGTAGAGAAAGTCATGTGAGTGCAACACATCAGATTTTTTATTCTCAATAATTAATATGTTTTTAGTGTGGTGTTTAGTGTTTAATAGATGTATAATGTGCTAAGGTGTCACCAAAAGTATTGACACAAACAGAAGTGTTTTGGCATGGTGCATATTTCTGCTTTATTTGGTTTAAGGGACACTTAGGTAAAAGTAATATTCACAGTTAGGAGAGTCTACTGAATTTTATAATGAAATAACAATCTGTTTTGTTTTAAGACACCTGAAATAAAATGAGAAAAATCTGATGTGTTACTCTCACATGACTTTCTCTACTCTTGTACAAACTATTTTTACAAACTCTTATTCTCCATATGCTTCATATTAATCGAGATAAACATTTGCAGAAACGATCTTTTGACATGCAAAGAGAATTACATTTTACACATAGCGACCAGTTCTAAAAATATTTGACTATCGCTTAAGGCCTACTATGTTCCCCTTGTTTTGTATTTGCAAGGGCAATATAGAAATACAGTAGCCTTTAAGCATAGGCATATCTCTTAATAGCTGGTTGCTAGGTGCAGCACTATTCTCTTTGCCACAGATTAATACTCTTTGCATATCCAAGACTAAAAAATGAATAACGAATTCCCATTTGAGAAAATAAGTATTGAAAAATTTAAGGGAATAACAAGCAATATCTGGAAAATGGTTCACTCAACTAAAAAAATGTATATGGCATAAATTGTGTATTTTAACGCGATCTATATTTTCTGTGTAGTAAACTTTTGTCTATCTCTTATGGTTTACCAGTTATGCAAAAGTCATTCACATTGAAGAATACTTTTGGAGACATTCCCAGAAAATTCGAGATATACATTTCATTTGCCATGAAAATGTCTTAAACATATGATATTTTAATCAAAATCGTTAGAGCCATTTTTGAGAAAATTAAAATTTTCGATAAATGTCTCATGTAAAGGGTAATATGGGGTGGGGGATTTTCTTGAAAACCTTCGTGTCGCATCTCTGGAAGATACTGAACCTAAATACCAAGTTTGGTGTTTATCCAACTGTTCGTTTTTGAGTTATGCTGTTCACAGACACACACACACACGGACATGTTTCCTAAAATGCTTTTTTTGGATTCAGAGAGTCTCAAAACATGTATTTCCGGTGAAATCTCGGTATCAAATTTTTGGGTGGAATACAATACTTCCCCTACTTACTATATGTAGTAGAGAAAATAAAAACGCATGCTTCACAGACATTATATTGCATTTCTCAGGGTTTACAATTTTCTGTTTTTAAGGCTTTTTTCTCAAAAGCTGTAAGCGATAGATAACAAAACTATGTGCAGTTCTCTCTCATTAACAAATAAAAGATTTGCTTTTTCTTGCTTGTCTTAGGCAGGTCTAAAAGCTTCTTAGTTGTTTAGTCAACATTTTGGAGAGCCTGACTCATCTTTCTTTTTCTCCACCATTTACCTATAGCAAGTAGAGGAAGTACTGTGTTCCACCCAAAAAGAATGTGATGTCAAGATTTCATCATATGGTTGGAGAGAGAGGGAGGATGCGAGACACTTTTTGATTTAGGTATTAAAAATGGCTCTAATGATATTTATTGAAATACCATATGTTTAAGATATTTGCATGACAAAATGCATATCTTGAATTTTCTGGGAATAGTCTAGGAAATTCCCATTATTCTGAAGGAAAATTGTATTCTCAGTACTATAATTGGTAAACCATAAGAGATAGACAAAAACCTACTACACAAAAAACGTAAATCTCTTTACGTTGGAATTTCAAAATCAGCATATGAAGAGCAGCTTAATTAATATGGTAGCAGTTTGCGCTGCAACCAAAATTCTTGGCTTTCCCTTTAATGTAAATAACTTATAGTATTTATACATTTTGGGTTCATTCTGACATCTTGTGGAGTGGAGTTTGCAAGTGCTGTATTGTTTGCAGGTGCCAAATAATGCACTCCCAGCTGTAACCCACAGTCAATGGTCAAGGATAGGGAATGACGAATCAACAGAAGGCAGAGATGTATGGGGGGGAAGTGCAGGGCATAAGCTACATGTTGTTGCTTAACCTAGTAATTAGAGAGCATAGAATAGGATGATTGCTAATGAGAACAAAACATTTTGTTTCGTCCCATAAACAGAGTCATCTATTGAATTTACAGTAAATTTTTGCCTCATTTCCGGTCTTCTGTCTACTGAACTGCATTGTTGTTCTTGAACATTGTTAGTTATCTATGATCATTATGTTGCCTGTATGCCACATGGTTTGTGCTGTGTTGTGTGTATAGTACAAACGTGTATTGGGTTTTAGTTTGTGAATCAAAGTGGTTTATGTAGTTAAATACCGGTAAACAATGCCATAAGGGGAAACAGTCTCTTTTATTGCAACCTTTTCCAGCATTAAACTTAGAGGAAAAGAATGAAATTAAACATATTGGCAGGCCCACACCATACCTAAAAATCTGATGTGTTACACTCACGTGACTTTCTCTACTCTTGTACAAACTATTTTTACAAATGCTTATTCTCCATATGCTTCATGTTAATCGAGATGTTAATCTTATTGCTAATTTTCTTGTAGATGCAAGGGGAATTGGTAGACTTTAAGCGATAGTCAAATATTTTAAGAGTTAGTTGCTATGTGGCGCATTCCCTTCTCTTTGTATGACCAGGACATAAAAAAAATGAATAACGAATTCCCATGTGAGAAAAAGTATTGGAAAATTTAAGGGAATAACAAGCAATATCTCGAAAATGGTTCACTCAACAAGAAAAAATGTATATGACATAAATTGTGTATTTTAACGCGATCTACATTTTTTGTGTAGTAAAATTTTGTCTATCTCTTATGGTTTACCAGTTATGCAGAAGTCGTTCATAATGAAGAATACTTTTGGAGACATTCCCAGAAAATTTGAGATATACATTTCATTTGTCATAAAAATATCTTAAACATATGATATTTTAATCAAAATCATTAGAGCCATTTTTGAGAGAATTAAAATTTTCGAAAAATGTTCCATGTAAAGGATAATCTGGGGTGGGGGATTTTCTTGAAAACCTTTGTGTCGCATCTCTGGAAGATCTGAACTTAAATACCAAGTTTAGTGTTTATGCGACTGTTCATTTCTGAGTTATGCTGTTCAGAGACAGACACACGGACATGTTTCCAAAGATGCTTTTTTTGGATTCAGGGAGCCTCAAAACCTATATTTCCGGTGAAATGTCGGTATCAAATTTTTGTGTGGAATATAATACTTCCCCTACTTACTATACGTAGTAGAGAAAGTAAAAATATGACTGGATGTGTGGTTGTGATATTAAAAACGTCTTGTTTTGCTTTCCTTGCATTTTGTTTGGTAGTGAAGATCCATGAACAAAACATGGCATGAATGATTTGCAGCATCTTCATGACTGTGCCAAAAACATGTAGGATCAAAGTTGCACATGAAAAAATAATGTCAGTCATGTTATGCTTGGCAATGTAAATATAGCAAAATTTATGGACAATGATATCGGAGAGCAATTGAAAAACACAACCAGAAAGTGACTCAAAATAGATATATTTTAAACAATATTGTTAATTCCATTAGGTTTTGTGGGGCCTTTGAGTTGACTCTGCAAGGGCACGATGAGTCAGCTACTTCAAGTAATCCTGGTATTTTTTGTGGACTGATAAATTTCAATGCAGAGCTATGCTTGTTCTGAAAAACCATCTGGAAAATGCAACAGTGTTTAAGGGCACCTAAAAATGATCCATAATGAGATTTTGAATGTATGCTTGAAGTCTATCATAAGGAGATATCAAAAGAAATAAAAGACTCACCATTTTTATCTGTCATAGCCACATTGATGTAGCTACCAAGTATCAAATGGTAATTGTTTACAGATATCTGGTAAACCATAAGCCAGAGGAAAGATACTGGGTTTTTGTGAACCCTATAGGGCACAAAGCAGATAACTTATGCATGCATATTGCCAGAGCTTGACTGACATCTGCTAAGCTGTGAACATAAATTGATTGCTCAAAGATACGATGGGGCTAATGTGGTATCTGGGTCAAAAAATAGCATTCAGTCCATCATAAAACAGAAGTGTAGATCTACAGAATACATTCATTGCCAATGCACATCAATTAAATGTAATTATGTTAAGTGCAGCATCAGGAAATAGTAGTGTATGAGTTTTCTTAATAAATCTTCAAGGAATTTGTTTATTTTTCTCTAACTCTTCTCAGAGAAAATCAGTTTTAAAGGAAGTGGTACAAAAGCAGCTGCCAAGGTCAGTGCAAACCAGATGGAACTTTCAATCTAGATCTGTCAACACAGTTTTCAAATACAGGGAGGAGTTAGTAGAATGCATGAAAATTATGAGAGGCAAAAGAATCACCAGCCCAAGTTCTATTTTTCAAGCATCTGGTTTTATTGGAATTTTGACTGATGCAGATTTCATGTTTTGGTTGTCCTTCCATAAAATTATGCCCCATGTCAATATTTTCTACAACCAACTTCAGAAGAGTGAATGGTTCATGATAGACTTAATTACTTTGAGGTGGAAATTCTCAAAATTAGAAGCACCATAAATTCCACTGCAGTTGATGATAATGTGACAAAGAAAAGAAAAATTATAGAATACGCTGAAAAAAAACAAGAAGCAATTAAAGACAGATTCAGTTTCATTGTTCATATAGGAGCAGCAGTTCTTGAACATCTAAAAGTTGTCCAGACATATTCTTTCATTAAAGAAAAGAAACTAATCACAGAACTTTCTACAATGTATGTTACTGAAGAATTTATAATCATAACTAGGGTTGTTCCACTAATGGAGTTTTTCAGGGAAAATGATTTATATTCCACTTTTAGTGAATCTGTTAAGCAATTAAAAATGATTCTAACGATCCCCATGACACGTGAGGCAGAAAGATGTTTCTCTACTCTGAAAAGGATTAAAACCTCTCTGCGTAATACAATGTCTGAGGGGAGGTTACCTGCATTGGCCATGCTTTCCATTGAAAGGGACTTCATCATGCAGATCAAGAACTTCAATGAGCTGGTCATCGATAAGTTTGTTGGCAGGAAGGAGAGAAGGGCTGATTTTCTCTACAAGTAGGTGAGTGCTATATGCTACACAGTGTTTATGAAATGAAATGCCGTGAATTCCCATATACTTGTTTTTTTTTGCATAAATGTATCAGCCTATAGTGGAGAGTTTAATACAGCATTTATTACTTTAAACTTTTCAAATTGCAAACCAAAGTACAGTCACCAGCCGCCCCTGCAGCATATAGCAACCTGCTTTTAAAACATTTGTTTAAATCCTTTCAGGAGCATCATTTCAGTTTTTGCTTGGGGGGGGGCAAGATACATTTCTTGTAACATTTCTTTTGTAGACTAATTATTTCTCATAACTTGGGGGAGCTATTGACCCCCTGTGCCCCGAAATGATGCCCCTGATCTTTCTTGTACTGGCAAGCAAATGTATAATGAAATTATTTCTGCAAATGTTTATCTCCATTAGCATAAAATAGATGGAAAAACAGGATTTTGTAACAATAGTTTGTAAAAGAAATATATAAAATGTAGTGAGTAGGGAAGGTAATGGAAATTTAATGCATTAGATTTGTTCAAAGGGGCAACTTAGGGTGCTGCAAGAGCCCCTCCCAATATCTGCAGCTTATCAAAATTTTGTTTTTAGATACTTTAAGCAAAGCATAACATTTTATATTATATTATCTTTAAATTGATATGGTAGTTTTCAGCTAAAATATCTGTGCATTATGAACTCTTAATCACAGGGACTGGGTTCAGTGCTGGTGTGTGTTTAATTGCAGTAAGCTAGAAGTACCATGTAGTAGTATATTTTAATTGTTGTGGAGTGCCAATGTTGCAGCAATTACTTTGTTTCTGATTAGCATCTGTAACGTTACGGCTAACATAATTACATCAACTTGCTTTTTAGCGGACAAACCGTGGTGTTGGCTCTTTGAAACCATTTCTTGTAGATATAAAAATAAAATTGGAAATAAGTCTAAGGTAGTCATGTGATGGTTACACACAGTTTATTATTATTATTATTATTATTATTATTATTATTATTATTATTATTATTGCTGTTGTTGTTGTTGTTAAGGATATTGATAGAAATTAAATAAATGATTTTGATAATTGAATTAGTGTTTAACACCTTGTGCTGTATTTATTATTTTTTTTAAATCTATTGTATACTGCAATTCGTACATTCACACTCGCTCCCACCCCAAATCTCGGTACCAAGTTACTATATCCATGGATATTTGTATGTATGTGTTCATTTGTTCTGCACCATTTACCGCCCAAAATACAATAACTACAAAAAAGTAATTATGGTATTTTGTCTGCAGACGTTTGTAAATAAGCACAGAAAACGTAATGCCAGGTTTGGTTATGGTCGCCCATGGACTTTGGGCCCTGTAAAGCCTTGACCACAGATTAATACTTGACATTGTGACAACTACGAAACTAAAATAACACTCAAATTTTCAAATTCATGACTGCTATCGTTAAATGCGGTTCAGCTAATTATTGCAGCGCATATTACCCACGTATTCTGCGTTAGCAATTTTAAAACGCTTATATTAAAAAAGAGGGATATTACATTTTATAACCACTTTAGCCCTTTAAAAAAAATTGCATAAATGTAAAATAAACAAACGTGAAATAATTTCAAAATAACGTTTCATCCATCAATTCGAGAACAAACATGGCGGAGTGCGCAACACGGTATCATTCAACCCCGTATCCTCAATTCGATTATAAAGCTAAAATATCACGAACGTATGTAATTAATAGTTAGGGCTCTAAGGATGATGCACTGTATGTACATCATTTATTGTTATGGTGAGGGGAAAATAGCGGATGTGTAAAGCGTTAAATCATTGGATATAGCGTCAGCATAGCACGTCGTGCCGAAATAGCTCAGTTGGGAGAGCGTTAGACTGAAGATCTAAAGGTCCCTGGTTCGATCCCGGGTTTCGGCATTAGTTTTTTTTAAACTAAATTTAATATGATTTCATCCCATAATTCAATAAAGTATACATTACTGACTTCTTTAAGTCTTGGAATATTTTATAAATCGCTACTAAAATACGAATGTAGTAGCCGTACCCAAGGCTTACATCCATGATACATAATGAACTTATGTAATAGATTACCTTGAGAGAGCTTCACATGGCGCAAATTTGAATATTTGAGCCCGTTGCGTGCACAGATATATGTATGTAAATTATCACTTTTATCTCGGAAACTATGGCTTATTTAGAAACGTTTCTAATGAGACCACGGCCCCCTGCATCATTTCCATCAGGTGGGCAACGTACATGTTTTGTTCTAAATTTTGAGTGGCGGGCAGGTCAGAAGAGCCGTGTTTCTTTACAGAAGTGGTTCTGATTGAGAAAATGTACATTTCATGTGTCTGTAAGGAGGTACAAGGGCAGAAGTAGGTGAGAGAGAAAACAGATACCTTTACACGTTTTGTGGTAATGAACATGGTCTGGCTCACAGAACAGTACCAGCAGTTTCAGTATAAACAAAACTAAGTGCAGATTGTTATTTTGTGCAGGAAGTTGGAGCACGTCGCCATCGCCGCCCTCTTCTGAGACGTCGCGAGCAGAACCGTAAGTTCTTCATTATTCATGTTGCATCAGTCAGAAAGCAAATATTTCTCTTTGGGAATATTTACAAGATAGTTGTATATTGGCCTAAATAACCTCAAATGTCTGTTGGCAGCATTGGTTTTAGCGGCAGTCTCTTGTTATCGCAACAATGCTTATGGAAAAGTTTGTTTTCTGATTCTGTTTTGTGTTTGCTTCACACTGGCGCTGTGAGCGGAGGAACGGCTATGCTAGCGCTATCGTCGGTTTGGCTCGAAGCAACAAAGCTTAACAACTGCTGTACATTGAATTCTATGCGAGATTTGTTGACTGAAATATGCAAAAAAACGTCTTTGGACTAAGTTTGTGCCTCATACAGAACCTTCGTTTGGACGCCTGGCCGGCCTAACGGGAATTTTCTTGGCACCAGGAAACAGTATGTTTGCCGCGAAGTCGGATATTCATAGCCCCTTAAATTCATGTGTGTGGATTTCTCATACAAATTATAACGCTGTCAGCAGAGCGATCATTAATATTATCCAACATTCAGTTGCAGAAATTAACTCTACTCACATAATCGCCTGGTTGCAGTTCCTAAACTACAGTTGTCTTACAGGGTTTTAATTTTAAAAGCTTAGTGACATTCCAAGCCGAGTTTATGAAATTCCTGATTACTGCCCAAGCTTTTTCAGAGGTTTCTTTGGAGTTCGTTTTAACTATTTTCCGATGTCATCGAGTTATGTCTCTGTAAGAATACAGCGATTTCCCCAATAGGCGTTTCCCTAAATCTATTCACAAGATTACGAACCGTTTCTCTGTGAGGCGCACTACAGCAGTGAATTTGTCTATAAATCGCTGTCTCACTTCTCCACAAGATTTTGTTCTCACACAGGAATCATGTAAAGATTCTGTGTGTTACAGTATAAGGACTTTTTGGCATTATAACAACTATAACATTGAAACATGTGATCTTACAACACACGAACCTCTGTACACCACAGACTTCGCGTCAACTGATTAGCCGGCACACGGAAGGAGCAGGACTGGTTAGAAACAGCACAGTGCAGGGGCAAGTAATTTCCCGTAATACGGCCATGCGTCCAAACAAAGGCTCTGTAGCTTATGCTCTGAACATTTCAAGGACTTTGAAGGTCCTCATCAAATGCCTCTGTCAATATGAAAATGAAAGAATCAACAACTCAAGGGGGAAAAGAATTAAAGGCTGAGAAACTGCTACATTTTAATTTGGGCTTATTTGTGTGAAATGGTAAATAATACCTGCTAAATTGTTTTACTTTTCCTAAACACTGACAAATATCAAAATAATTATTAATAACAAAATTAACAACCCAATAAATGTAAAAAGCTGTGCAAGTGGGTACAATCTCACTGTAAATTGATTGGAATTATTCTGTTTAAATTTGTATTCCCCCCGAAGTACTATAATTTTATAAAAGGCTATTTCGACATTTGTAATGCACAGTTTTCTCATCTAGAGCTAAAATGTATGTTAATATGTGTCGTATTTGTACATTTGATATACATTCTAGCAGAAGACGTAAAGCAGTTGCATTGAGCCTGTACGAGAGATGGCGCTAGTGATTGTGTTCTCCATGGCATCAAGCCCGAGTGTTACGTATTGTAGATTGAGTGTATTTGCTTTAATGTTCACGTTTTCAGCATTAGAAGACAACTGACGTTGATTCCTTTTAATTTCCTTACTGACGAAAAATGCTCTCACTTCGAGTTATTTCATAGTAACAAGTTATTTATATTTGGAAAGTTAGAAATAAAAGTACGCAACTTTCCTAGCATTTCAAAACAATTTACTATGACGAACAGTCTCGCTACGCCAGCTCCATCTAGCGGCCTGGGTTGAGCAAACACTTGTAACCCGCTCTAAGTTGCACACCAGTTTGGATCGTCATTTGTTACTATAAAATCCAGTTAAATTTAGCATCCCGTGACCCATTTGTTTCAAATCTGGTTTAATGTGTGCTAACTAATGTCACAATGACGTTATAAGGTGCCAAAAATATATGGACAACGACGATGGCCAGTTTCAGCATCTCCTTTCGTAAAGTTGATAAGTAAAGCCTTTAAAAGTAGTTTTAAAAATATATGGTTTCATCCGCGCCTTTCTATAATAGCAACAGACGGCAACGAGCGCCGAGGACGCGGACAGGAAAAACACCGCGCAGGCGGTTCGGAGTCTTTTGGCTCACTATATGCAATTCAGCAGTTTCGCTTTCCAAAGGAAGAAGCTATATCAGGATTTGAAATTTAGATAGTATTAATATCGTGTTGCTAATCGAGATGTCGGCAGGTGCTTACAGACCTTTATGTAGGATTTTTTTTTACGATAAATTGAAATCAAACAACAAAACAAGTTCATACGTTAGGGTTGTCTAGGAAATATTTTATTGAGAAGGTTGCATTCTGATGGCACGAGCACCGGCGCTTCTGCTGGAGACGCATAATACTTTGTCCTACCGTGGAGTCCACTTTGTAAGCTTGGAATCCCCCACAGTTTTCACAAATATTTAATAACGCTTATGTTTGAGAGTAAATGAGGTTTCAAATTTCATGACTTATCCAATAAAAGCAAGCTTTTACCATTTAGTAAACATTATGTTGATTATGTAAATTATTATTATTACCTAGTCGGATTTTTAGAATATTTGCATCTTCTGACTCCCAAATATACAATTAAACTTCCTTTCGTATTGACAAAAAAACATTCAGACCTACCCATCTGTTGGCCGCCTCTCAATTGTCTCTCCTTCATTGTTTCCACAACTCTATTCTTCCAAACTCTCGGAGGTTCCCCTCTTTTTTGTCCCCTTGATGGTATCCATTCAAAAGCAATCTTCGGTAACCATATAATCACATGTCCATACTCTATAAAATTAAGTCACGTAAATGGCCTCCATTTTGTGTGAGTATATCGTCGAATAGCATTAATTTCTCTGTAAACATTGTCTTTGGAAACCTATCACGCCCCACCTTCTACAAGAAACACGGTTTGAAACCGAAATAGTTCCTGTTATGTCCCTGAATTTTAACCGAAAGGCGCCATATCATTTATTTAGTTTGTCAAAATGTTTCACCATTTCATTGGTTACATCTGCACTTAAATGGTTGACATACCTTCATGACTTGTTTTTTCAACAACTGATTCAGTCCGTTTTCATTTTGCAACCTTCTTAAATTGAAAATATGTATTTTGAATCTCAGCTTCTGCTTAAGGTAACTTAGGAAGCTCAAACTCGCGAGCCGTAGCCTACTGCAAATGCCTAAACAGAAAGCCAATGCGTACTTGTAAATGGAATTCTTACTTTTAGGATTTGCTACTAATTTTACGACTTCGTTTATATATTTGCGTACAGAAAGCGTTGCAACTTAGGTATTTCTTCTGCGTCGCTCAACTCAGTCCGCCAGATGGCAGAGCAGTTAGTGCTATAGAGGAAAGGGAAGACAAATAACGTAACCGCTATTTTGGAATAGTTCCGAGGATGGCACCGTTCCGAAAAAAATAACTATAGGTCCAGTTATACAGTTCCAAAATAACAGCCCTCCAACTTTGTAGTGACTCGGTCGTTCGAGTATGTTTTTATAACTAGTTCCAAAAGTAAACTCTCCGATCGTGTACAGTACGCTGCGTTGCGTTGCTGGTGAACAGTCGTCCCGAAATGATTGTGAGTGAATTTCTTAAGGGAAGAATAAAAACCCTACCCTCCTAAATTCGTCACTCATATTCCAGAAACTATTTAACATATTAAACTGAAATGTTTACAGGATGTAAATGCATGCCTTCTATTTTTTTTTTTTTTTTTTTTTTTTTTTTTTTTTTGCTGTTATACTTTTATGCAACAAGTTTGTTTATCAAAGAATATAGAATTATTTTCCTAATTATCCATCTTTTGATTAAAATTTATCAGCTATTGTTTTTCAAAAAAAACATGCTATTAACACCAAAGTACATTCACAACATCACTTAGAAATTGTTATATCGTAAATAATCTAACGCGAGGTTGGCTGCTTTATGGAATAATACAATAGCAAATCCTAAAAATAAATCTACAAACTAGTTACGAATATATCAGCCTTAGTTGATTTGTGCCATGCAAGGCCCTATGAAGTTTACCGGATTATTATAAATAGCATATCTTTACTGTTAAATGTCTTTGGAACTGTACCAAATGAAATCTTATTTTTAACAGTTACATGGCAATGAACAAACAAGGTTATATAATATAATCCGTAAGTAGTTTTTAGATTTATTTGTCGTCCTCTGTGGCGTAGTGGTTACCATGTTACCTCTAGTGGTTACCACTAGTTCCCCAGGTCGCGGGTTCAAACTCGGTGTAGGGCGATGGATTTTTTCGAGCGTAAAAATCCTTAAAATCCTTAGGATAGCTTCCTTCGGAAGGGAAGTGAAGCCGGTGGTCCTGTGTTGTAGATTTAGGGCACGTAAAAGAACCTCAAGCCTGATAAAGAGGCCTCTGAACAAAATTTCTGTCTTTCACGCCCAATATAGAATGGGACGCTAAGGACCACATCAGTTAAAGAGCGTCCATAAATAAAACTCAGTTTAATTATTTTTTTAGAGTTATTTTTAGCTTTTGCTCTTGTATTGCTCGCTAAAATAATGTGCATTCAGCTTCATTGAACAAAATTTAATGGGGAACTTTAAAACGTACAATTGTAAAAATTAAAATTTGGTAGAGTGTCTTTCTTGTTGCAAACAACAGATGTACTTTGATGGGCGTGGAAGATGCTAATGTACATTCTCTTGTAGGCTCTGGATTCCGCAGTTTGTTGATTATTTCCGAATGATGCTGTTCATTAATTTGTTACTGTATCGATAGTTAGATCAAAGAAGTTATGTGCGAAGATATGTTTCACTGCTAATTGCAACATTGAAACCGGCAATTGAATTTTGTGTTGGCAACACTGACCGGAATCCTTAGATAGCAGGAAGCCATTGATTATCGGTACTATGAGGTAAATAGTTATCCTAAAATTTAATTTAGCTACCTTCAATAGTTTCTGAGAAAACGGGTCATTTATGCCAAAAAAATGTAGTTTATAGAAAAAGCTGTTCAGAACAAAAAATGGAGAAAACAAACTCCCATATATTGGTACAGAGAGAAACCACATGGTTTGAGCACACAGAAGTTGCTATACTTAACAGTAGTACCAATTTTTAGATAAAACATTCCCCTAAAAGATGGGCAAGTTTACCTCTCCACCTCAAAGTTATGATTTCTTTTTTCTGTGAAGTCGTGCAGAATTCACAGCACATAATGGCAGATGTAGTACCATTTTTAAAAATATATTCAAAATATAAGCATTTTGCCTGCAATGACAAAATAGCTATCAAATGAAAGAAGAAATTCCAATTTATAAGACTGCACAAAAACAACTAAAAACGTAGCTTTTTGGCAATTAGCACCATTTAGTCTCCCCCTAAGTTAGGTTTTCTTTGGTATCCACTCTCGGTAGTATTATGTTGTCTGTGGTGCCATCTGGGATATAACAACTACTCTCCAGATTTGTTTTGGCGGATTGCAAATTACTTCACTAGAATTATCATTTTCGCAAATTGTGTAATTTTGTGAAAGTGTATATAGAAAGGGAATTGTGATGGTACAGGATAGGCAAAAAGAAATCGACAAAATCAGCAAGTTCTCCAAAATGGCAAATTTTGACGCATAAGCACCAAGAATACACCTACATTTTAATAGAAACAGTTAAATATGCCTCAGAAATAAATCAATGGGCCTACAGGAAAAATATTTGTCGTTTTTGAAATCTCTTTTTATGAAATAACAATTCAGTAACATGTTATATGTATTCTTAAAAACAAAAATTTCTTTGATGCCCTCTACTCGAAAAAATAAACCTAATATTAGATCTGTGTAATAAAACAATTATAAGACAAGAAAAACATAAAAATTACGACAGAATTTCATGCTGTGTTGCAATGTGCGGCATTTTGGGCCCTTTTGTCCCTTATGTGGTCACGATGCCTTAGAACTGTCCCTGCTTCCAAGTTCCAACAGACAGCAATGCTCACTGGAAATCTTCCGCCATTCAGATTCAGTTATGTTACTGAGGTCTTGCAATACACATACGAAAGGCAATTACCCCAGATGCCGTTTTGGAACACATAACCATTAGCAATATGGAAACAGACACAAGACGGTTATAGCAATGATGATGGAGATGAATTTCTCTAAGTGAACAGTAACCGACAAGGGTAGCCGAGTTGGTTAAGGCACGGACTCGTGACGGTAGATCTGCGGTTCAAATCCCACCAAGACCATCTTCCCCGACTGAGATATTTTCCGGGTTTTTCTCAGTCTTCATGACTGGCAAATGCCAGGGGAGGTAGCCTAAACTTAGACATGGGACGTTTTCTCCCCAGTTATCATTTCATTGCATGTAGGCATCATCAGCGTTGCCATATGTAGTAAGAACGGTCGTTAAACACTATTAAAAAGACTCGTCTTGGCATTTGGCAATATTCGTAACGGAACGAAGAATCACGACTAGTTACGAAAGAACCCGAATCAGCCAAGTATTCATTGCTGTAACGGTTATAAGTAAATAATCGCTGGCTGTTATTTTGGAACGGTTATTTGGAACCTAGTATCTGTTGGAACTGTTACTGAGAAATAACCATTGCCTCGCCTCTGGCGCAGGATTTAATGAAGTGAATGGCGTGTGTGTACTACACAAGTATATTTGTCGAGAAATAATGGAGCTGGCGAGCTACTGTGCAATCGGTTCGTTTTAAAATGCGAGTTGCTGTTACCAGGAGACGCAGGTGAAGTGCTGAAGGCAGGAAGAGCAGAAGAAGACATCTGCACTTACAGGTGAGAGAATGCCCTTATCACTAGGAGTATAAGTACCCATCTCTGTCTCTGTCTGTTGTTTTAAAATTCTGTATAACCGGAAATGAGACATTTGGCTTGGTAATGATGACGTGCTGATCGATCTTCAGCTGTCACAACATGCGACTGTAGACTTATTGCTTTTCTCTCCGCTTATTTGCTGTCGACATTTTCCTATCCCAGTTGTATGTATAATAGGGACGTATTTAAGGGGAGCCAGAGAGGTCCTGCTCCCATCGAAATTTCTTCTTTCCTAGTACAACAGCATTGAAAATAATTTGATAAGCAAAGGCAGTCGCAAGCATTTTAAATGGAGAGTGCGCTGCATTGGATCTTTGTTGCGAAAAGCGAGGAGGGGTCGTATATTGCGGCCGCCATATTGATGGATGGTACTTCCCATGGTATGAGATAGTCCACTCTAAATAGTTATTTATAATACAAGTGTTAAAAGTAGAGTTTTATTTTCTGAGTAGCAATCCTACGAGCAACATAAAACACTTTAACATGAGTGGCATACATTATTTTTTAGACAGCCTTGTAATTTGTAAAAAAAAAACAATAAAATAATACTATACTGATCCAGGCGTATATGTTGGGTTAGGTTTTTTGTGCTTATTTTTAAAAAAAATCGTGAAAAATATATAAGATGTATTTATTCTTTAAAACATGGTAGAAATTTCGTAGTATTTTTTAATGTCATAAGTATAGCTCTCATTGTCGCGTGATTTTTTTTTGGAATTAGGCAGGGGACAAGTTTTCAGTCGTTATGGATTGTTGATCACTTGCATTGCTTTTGGTCGCATTTCCGTCAATTTATTTCTGTTGTTACTTTCCACGTGGTCAATTATTTTTCCACTGCAGCAATTACTTCAAGAACTTCAAAACAAAAGTATTTCTAACGGAATGTTCCAAAAGCTCAGGAAAACCCTGTCAGCTGTCATGGATGGTCCTGCTGGTCATAAAATAGAATAATAAAAGTCTAAAGTTTCGGGTTAATGCACCTTTCCAAATGGATTCTCATTTCTTTACAGCCAACATCTTCAAAACTATTACATTTTTTAAAAACAATCTTATTTTTTTCGTTTTTATCGTATAAATAAAGATTTTCGCAGAAACGATAAATTTTCGCGAAAATTCGCGACAAAGTTATAGCCATATATCGGTCACTTTGTGATACATCGTGCATGTACTTCTCGTGGCATCTCTCCGTTACACTTCGCGTTTATCGTTTTTGGCATCTTTTTTTTTGGGGGGGGGTGATTTTATGTACGTATTTTGAGCAGGTTTTGCGAATTACTCAACGGTAGAGTTAAATGGAAAGGGAACAAGTAGAACTTAAATGCACAAATGTAAAGGTTTTAGCTTAAAGGAAGTTACAATGTTGAAACAAATTAGTTGCGTAAAATGTTACGCAAGTACGGAAGTTCGTCAAATGTATTAATTTTTATACAGGGTGATTTATGAAGAACTGACACATTTATTTCTGTGATTGTTTCAAAACGAGTTATGCTAGCGACAATTACACCTGAAATGCAGAGAAATTTTGGGAGATTATTTACGTCTATAGCAATGTTGAAAATGTCCTCCATCCTGTATAAGACACAACTCAACACGTCGTTCCATGCTACTGGCCACTCGTTTGGAGGATTCTGTTGTCAATAGCTTGAATCTCCTGTGTAATGTTGTGCTTCAGATCGTCCAATGTCTGGGGACGTGTGGCATAAACCCTGTCTTTTAAGTAACCCTATAGAAAGAAGTCCGGCGATCTCGGTGGCCACAGGTTCTTGGAAATTATCTGGTCGTCAAAGAAACTTGCAATTAGTGCCATGGATTCATTTGATGTATGGCATGTAGCGCCGTCCTGCTGAAAATATCCTTGACTCAGCTCTACATCGTCTAGTTGCTCAGCAAACTCCATGAAGATCCGTCGATACTCTGCAGTGTTCACATTGTTTAAAAAAAATGGTCCCGCTATTCTCTGTGCGGATATTGTGCACCAAACTCCGATTTTAACCGGGTGCATAGATGCTTCATGAATAACATGTGGATTTTCGCTGGCCCAATAGCGTGAGTTATTTGAGTTCATATAGCCGGATAAATGGAACCATGCTTCATCTGTGAACCATGTGATGGACAATATGGCAGGATTTTGCACAATGAACGCCTGAAACCAACGACAATAATATAGTCGTCTATCCTTATCTGGTTCCTATAACTGATAGACAACCGTAATCCTATACGGCTTTAGGTCTGCACTTTTCACAGCTCTGTAACACATTGAGTAGTGGTACCCTGTCTCCTACGACAAACGTCTTAATGATTTTTTTGGGGGTGACTGATCCAGTCGCGCTCTTACGTCAACAACAGCCGTGGGAAGCCTAGATGAACGAGTTTTGCCTTTTTCACTCACCAGAGATCCAGTTGTTTCCAATTTGCTTACCAGTCCCAGTATTGTGTTTCTTTGGGGAGGGTTCCGAACACCAAATTCTCTCTGGTATGCCCTTTGAGTAGCTGTAATTGAATTCGAAATCCAGTATTGCTTTACAAGGAAGAGTCGTTCATTTAATGTGTACTCCATTTTCACGTTGACTAGGAACAAAATCTCAAAAACAGTTGCCGACAATAAAACTGACAATTACGAATAAAACATGAACATCTGCGCATCTAGTGACAGGCAATCGAAATTCTAAAACATCCTGCTTAATTTGGTGCTAAAATAGGGGCATTGGGTGAATTTCGAACAGAATAATTAAAGAAAGAAATATGTCAGTTCTTCATAAATCACCCTGTATTAAAGTTGAAGTTTGTTAATTGTTATCAAATGGTACACATATTTAAGGGCGAATCTTTAGAAATACTCTTCTGTTAAAGAAAGATATTCTGCATTGTGATATACGAACAGTAAATTCAGTTCAGGTGTACTTGCACAGTCATTTCGTAACCACGTTTTCCTTTGTATCGCCATATTCCATTTCATTTGTATGTAAACCGTAAGGTACCTGGCTGGTATGATCCACGCTTGGGGTTTGGTGTTGTGAATTTCACGACTGAGGCCAAAAGGGTCACGCCACTAGACACCAAGTAGGAACATTTTGTTAACAAAGAAAGGAAAAAAAATGTAATAAGTGATAAGAAATTCCGTCGCATATTATACAGCATTTTGTGGCTTTGTGATTGCTACAAGAAGTGTAGGTTATCAGTCTCAGCTGTCAGGATGTAATAAAGTGCCCTGTTTACTGGAAGGACTTAGTTTTGTAACTATGGTGCTGCTTGGGTGAATGCGAAAATTGCACGAGATCTTTATGCTGAGCTTTTACCGAAGGAAACATTTGCCTCATATTAGCACCTTTACTGCCGTACATCCACGACTGCGAGAAAAAGGAACTTTCCAAAAACAAGCGAATCGTTCGGGAGTCCAAAGAAATGTAAGAACAGTGGCTCTAGAACAACTGGTTCTTGACCGGGTCTGTAACTCTCCGTCCATAAGCACAAGTTTGCTCAAAGGTCTACCTGGACCCGGAGCTCCCCTTCTAAAACCAGGTTAAGTTGTCAACTGAGTAATACTCCCTCCCGTGGGATTTTCCAGGAGGCCAATACTTGAGTCTAAAAAGGCTCCTCCCCACTTACGCAGGGATGGAATTGCGTACGCCTCAAGGGAAGATTACCAATAACCTCGGTGGGGCCGACAGTGAGCTAGCACAAGAGTAATAGCGCCTGCAATGTATATACAAACCAGCCTTCGGTTACTAGAATTCTGCGCGAACAGCAGTTACATCCGCATCATCTCACCCGAGTTCAAGCACTGGGACCAGATGAGTTTCCACCCCGACTGCAGTTTGTCCGGTGGTTTCTTCATAAATGCAACGATCAACCAAGATTTCCTACAAACATATTGTGGACGGACGAGAAGGTTTTTACACCACACACATAAGTCACACTTGGTCACCACAGGAAAACCCTAGAGCTATAAGAGTTACAAATCACCAACACCGGTTTGTAGTGAACATTTGGGCTGGCATTGTGAATTACACACTCATAGGGCCCTACTTACTACTTCTGAAAGATGTTCCTTTAAGAATACGTTAGTCAATGTGGTTCCAAAGAGATGGGGCAGCTGCACATTATTCCGGTGACGTAAGGGATTTCCTAAGTTTAATGTGTCCTAATCGCTGGATTGGTAGAGGAGCACCGAAATCATGGCCAGCACGTTCACCAGATCTAACCCATTTGAATGTTTTCCTTTGGGGATATGTTCAGCGCGTAGCCGAGTGGTTAGATCGCTCACCTCTCACGTCCGGATTCGATCCCAGAGACCTGCATGTGGGATTTGGGGTAGACAAAGCGGCTTCTGGGTGCGTTTTCTCCGGGTTCCCGCGCTATTCATCATCAACTGTTCCATCATCACCTTTCCTTTCATCCATTTCACCATCATTTCATATCATCTACTTCCTCGCTCTCATACCAGACTTTGGACTGATCACCCATTCTGGATATATACACTGCCGTTTGTGAAAATTGCAATACCAAGAAGGAATTTCCCGAATAACTCCAAACTTGGTGGAAGTGTAGAAGAGTGTGCAAGTAATAAGTGATTAGGTTTGCAGAGAGATGGGGTACACGTAGGCCGAGCTGAGCCCTCTCGTGTCGGTCCGACAAGGTCAGTATTGCGCACAGTGCAGAGCTGTCAAACAAGGTGGAAACAATAAAGCGAGTGCCAATATGCCTCGTGGACGTCAAAGGGAGCCATATCGGCATGTGAGTGAGTTCGAACGGAGCAGAATGGTCGGTCTCCGGGTTTGTCATACCGTGACATTTTGGCTCGTACAGGGCATGCTGCTACGACAGTGATGCGTGTGTAGAAGCAGTGGATAGATGAAGGTCGTACGCAGCGAAGAGCGCGTACTGGACCACACCACGGGATGACCGTCATCTTGTCCGCATGGCCATAACGGACCGTAGAGCTTCATCTACAGTGTTGGCTCGACGCTGGAGCACTGTAACAGGTGTGAACTTGTCTGCATCAACGGTTCGTCACCGTCTGCTGCAGGTTGGACTGTTTGCATGCATGCCATTACGTCGGCATCCATTCTCCAGAAACCACAAGCTCCTCCGACTGCAATGGGCATGTGAATACCGTCACTGGGCCGCTGAGTGCCAAAATGTAGTCTTTTCGGACGATTCCTGCTTCAACGTGTCCTACAGTGATGGCCGCATACGTGTCCGGCGGTACCGTAGTAAGCGCAACCTGGAGGGCTGCATTTTTGAGCGGCATAGCGGACAAACACCAGGTGTGATGGTTTGGGGCGCCATTGGTTACAACAACCGATCTCTGCTTCTACGAATTGAGGGCGCTTTGAACAGCAACGGGTACTTAACGGTGGTTGTAGAGCCTGAGGTACTCCCCCTTCTTCATGCATTTCCACAGGCCACATTTCAACAGGACAATGCCCGGCCACATATTGCGAGGAATGTACAAGCCTTCTTCGAAGAGCGACGGGTACCATTGCTTCCCTGGCCTGCACGTTCGCCTGACATGTCACCCATCGAACATGTCTGGGATATGGCTGGTCGGCACCTGGTGCGTCATGGTCCTCCAGTAACCAGTGTCACGGATTTGTGGGCTCGAATACAAGCTGTGTGGAGGGAAATCCCTCAGGAACTTATTCAGAACCTTTTTGATTCAATGACACGGCGTATAGCAGCTCTAATTGCAGCGCATGGAGGCCATGCCAAATACTGAATATTAGGGCTCAAAGGTCATATAGATTTGAAAAGTTTATCATTTGCTACTTGTCGTGTACCTAACCTGTGGTATTAAATTCATACGTTTCCTTCTTGGTGTTGCAATTTTCACAAACTGCAGTGTAGTATCTGATCCAAAGTGTCTGCTCCTCAGAGCCCTCTGGCCCGACACCCGCTTGTAATCTCTGGGGGTGTAAGTCCTACATGCGAGGAGGGTAAACAGAAAAAGAAGGGATATGTTGAAACTCTTCGTGCACGAGACGCCGGTTAATATTGAAGAGGAGCTGATGGCCAGGATCTTTATAGCATTTGATGCTATTCGTAATATGGCAGGTATTTTCGAAAACACCGCAGTCAGTGCTCCGAAGTCAAAGATCGGCATTTTGAACATCTTTTATAAACACTTAAGTACTTGTTCAATTCTTGTTTTGTTCTTAGTTTAGCTATGTTTGTAGCCTTTTAAAAACTTATGTTTGCATCATTTAACATTGTTTTAACTTTCCTCGAGTAATCTGTGTAATGGTGGAGAAAAATTGACCAGCAATAGTATTATTTGCATACGTTATCGATAATAACTTGTATTCGCAGCTGCAGGTCGGTTAAAAAAGGCTTTGACCTACTTCAGAGCACACGAATTTAGTGCCGTATAATTAGATAAAGATTCGCAAGTTATTAAATCAATTATAGAGAATTTTGCATTGTTTAAAATTAAAGATACTGGCTACTCTTATTTCAAAACTCGCCCAATGCCCTCTAGCTCGATAACAAGATGTTTACGGGCATACATTCCCTAAAAGAATCCCGTGACCTACCTTCCTGACCCTATGAGTGTTTTTCTCTGGGGTTTCCCCGGGTCGCCAAGCGAATGCTGCGAAGGATTATTACATCCCCCGAATTTCCTGTCCCTCCGTTTCATCTCCATTTTCACTTCACTTCACCCTTCATCTGCTTGGTCTCTTTCAGGGTTGCAAGTGTCGGCGGGAGCTCTCAACGTGTGAATGGCAGGGGAAAAGGATGCTCTAAGGAAACCTTCCTTCGGACTGCGAGCGGTCTCCGGGTCCCGTACCCCCCGGGGGATGTGTAAGCCTAAGGGGTGAGGGGGCGGCTGTTCTAGCCAGCACCCGGGGAGTTCAGATCTGTAAATGGTAGGGACCCTGCCCTCTGCCTGTCGTGCCTCCTAGTTCGGCCGCCCTCTGTCTCCTCTCAGCTCATCCCTACCTCCCGGGGCCATAGACACAAAAGAGCTGCATAGGTCGAGGTGTTAACTCCCCCTACGTACCCAGTCCTATCCTATCCTTCCCTAAAAGCAGATACTCAAAAGAACCGCTGAATCACGCGTTAACATTATTCGGTGTTATTCTGACTCTCCCTGTATATCAGTGCATTACGATCGCTTCGTTTGTCGTCCTCCGTGGTCTGGGGGTACTATGCTGTTTCTAGTACCCGAGGTCGCGAGTTCAAACCCGCAATGGGTGATGAATTTTTACTTTCTCTACTACGTATAGTAAGTAGGGGAAGTATTGAATTCCACCCAAAAATTCGAATCCGAGATTTCACCGTAAATACATGTTTTGAGGCCCCCTGAATCCTAAAAAAAGCATTTTTGGAAACATGCCCGTGTGTGTGTCTGTGAACAGCATAACTCAGAAACGAACAGTCGGATAAACACCAAACTTGGTATTTAGGTTCAGTGTCTTCCAGAGATGCGACACGAAGGTTTTCAAGAACATCCCCCACCCCAGATTACCCTTTACATGGAACAATTTTCGAAAATTTTAATTTTCTCAAAAATGGCTCTAACGATTTTGATTAAAATATCATATGTTTAAGATATTTTCATGACAAATGAAATGTATATCTCGAATTTTCTGGGAATGTCTCCAAAAGTATTCTTCATTGTGAACGACTTTTGCATAACTGGTAAATCATAAGAGATAGACAAAATTTTACTACACAAAAAATGCAGATGGCGTTAAAATACACAATTTGTCACATGCATTTTTTTTGGGTGAACCATTTTCGAGACATTGCTTGTTATTTCCTTAAATTTTCCAATACTTATACTTTTTCTCAAATTCGTTATTCATTTCTTTTACCTGGTAATGCAAAGAGAATGGAATGCTCCACATAGCAACGAGCTCTTAAAATATTTGACTATCGCTTAAAGCCTACCAATTCCCCTTGCATCTACAAGAAAATTAGCAATAAGATTAACATCTCGATTAACATGAATCATATGGAGAATAAGCGTTTGTAAAAATAGTTTGTACAAGAGAAGAGAAAGTTATGTAAGTGTAACACATCACATTTTTTTCGGGTGTAAAAATCCTCAGCATGGCTTCCTTTGGAAGGGAAGTAAAACCGGTGGTTCCGTGTTGTAGATTTACGGCACGTTAAAGAACCTATAGCCTGATAAAGAGGCCTCTGGCGAAATTACCGGTCTTTCACACCCAATATAGAATGGGACCCTAAGGACCATAGTAGTTAAAGAGCGTCCATAAATTAAAAAACACTGATGTGATACATTCGCATGACTTTCTCTACCCTCTATCTTTATTAGTGGGTATGCAAACTATTCTTAATAAAGCTTAGTTTTCTATCTACATCATTTTAATCCAAATGAACCTTTGCACAAACAGCTACATTACACATTTCGTTATAGATAAAAAGAGAACAGCGATAGTCAAATGTTTAACAACTGGACGCTATATGTTGGCCTTAAATTCCGTACCGTTTCCATGCAATCGGGAGAAACAGCAGAAAATCGAGACTTTAAAACAATGACAAGCATTGAACAATTTGAACCTTTAATAACGGATATCTCAGAATCGGCTTATGCCACAAAAAGCTTATTTTAAGTAAATGTTTGTATTAAAGAGAGATACTTTTTTTGTCTACGTTTGCGTCTATCAGTTAACGTTTACAAGTTATACAACATTATACAAAATTCCTTCCGAATGAAGAGAACTTCAAAGGCTATTCCCAGAAAATTCAAGATATACATTTTACTTGCCATATAAATATCTTTAATATACGGCATTTTAATCAAAATCGTTAGAGCTTTTTTTTTAAATCAAATTTTTGGAAAAAGTGTTCTATGTAAAAGGTAGTTGGGGGTGGGGGGGATTTTCTTGAAAAATCTTCGTGCCACACCCTTGGAAGATACTAAACTCAAATACCAAGTTTGGTATTTATCCGACTTTTCGTTTTTGAGTTATGTGTTCACAGACAGACACACACACGCGGACATGTTTACAAAAATGCTTTATTTGGATTGAGGACGCCTCAAAACATGTATTCGGTGAAATCTCGATATCGAATTTTTGGGTGGAATGCAATGTCCCCTACGTTTATACATAGTAGAGAAAGTAACAAGAAAACTATGTTTCATTTGAAAGAGTTACACATGTTTTACAGGTTTTTCGCTTTCAGACTCCCCCCCCCAAAAAATTGTTTATACGCCCTTGGTATTTAGAATAACCTAGCACGGTCAATCGACCCGATAAAATTGTTGCATGCTATTTTGTGAACGAACAAACATAAACGCGAAATTGTATGCAATGTTGTGCCTATCCTACTATATGCAGACTATAAAAATTCGAGGGCCGGGGAGTGCTGGAATTAGAGTTTAGTTTTTTACTTCCCTTAGAATGTGAAAGCATTGTATTCCACCCAAAATTTCAATGTCTACATTTCATTAAAAATACATGTTTTGAGGCCCCTGAGCTCAGCTGCCTATGTTAGGTAACTGCTCAAATGCATCACGACGTTGAGTGGGTACAGGTCTTGATATTTTAATCAAAATTCTTTGAGTCATTTTTGAGAGAATAAAAAATAAAGATAATTTTTCCTTGTAAATGGTAGTTTCGAATGGGAAGATTCTGACGAAAATCTTCGCGAGGCTGCACTTAAATAAATGTGCTATTTGTCCGATTTTGCGTTTTTAGTTGGATTTTTTAGACATACACGCACACACGCGCGCGGAGCTTTATCTAATTGTTGTTATTCAGAGCCTCAAAACATTACACTGGTGTGCAAAACCTAAGGACGAGATGGGTAAAGTTACATAACAAATGAACTGCTTGGTGGAAGTAGATAAACGTGCGGGAGCATGTTGCCAGAAGTCTCTCACACGTACACAGAAAGCTGGACGTCACATGGCGTGAGTGTAGCGAGCTATAATGCCAAATGGGCCTGGTCCCGCAACACTGGGCAGTTGACGAAACAGGACAAGACGGTGTGTGGCAATTAGCGAGCTATTACGGTGCACTGTAGTGGTGTTCTTCATTGAAACATGCCCTGCAGACACCATTTGGATGACTTCACACGGGGAAGAATCATCGGGAAACTGGAAGAAGTGCGAAGTGTGACGAGTGTTGCTCAGAAGTTTGGAAATGCTCACAGCATTGTTTAACGTGCATAGAGAACCTTCCAAACCACAGATGTTCGACCACGCTCAACTACAGTAGCAGATGACCGCTACATTGTGCAACAGGCAAGAAGGGATCCACGCCAAACAGCGGGTGCAATTGCAATCACATTTAACAGCACAGCTAGGTATGCAATCTCACGATAGCCAGTGGCGGTCTTTTTGCCCGACGGCCAGTACGTTGTGCTCCATTGACATCCACACATCGATGGCACCGCTTGCGATGGTCCCAAGAGCATCAAAATTGGACTGGAGTCGCGTGCTCTTCTCGGATGAGAGCAGTTTTTGTCCAAGTAGTGATTCTCGACGTACCCTCATCTGGCGAGAGGTGGGAACACGTAATGAACCCAGGAACATCCTTGAACATGATCGTTTTGGTGGTCCGGGTGTTATGGTTTGGGGAGGCATAATGTTGCATGGGCGCACCGACCTCCAAATCTTTGAATACGGTACGCTCACTGGTCAACGTTATTGTGAATACTGTACTCCTTCCCCATGTGCGTCTTTTCAGGGGCGCAGTTGGCCCTGACTTCATTTTTATGGATGACAATGCGCGACCGCATCGAACAGCGCAGGTGTAGGATCTCTTGGAACGAGAGGATATTCGGCGAATGGACTGGCCTGCCCGTTCCCCCGATAAAATCCATCGAACACGTGTGGGATGCATTGTAGCACATCCACATGCACCAACGATCATCCAACAGTTGTCAACAGCGCTGGTGGAGGAATGGAACGCCCTACCACAAGAACTGCTTACCAACCTTGTGGCCAGTAAGGGAGCACGATGCAGAGCATGCATTGCTGTCCGTGGTGATCATACACCCTTTTAAGCACCATGTATCTGTTTCTGTAAATCTAGAGAGCCATCAAATGTCGTATTGACTTTAGTGTAGCTTATGGTCTATGAATAAAAGTGGCATTTCTGTTCGTCTCATTGCATATTTCGTTTAGTTGCCTACTGTAGCAGTTCCCTCTATGTATGATTCAAGTTTCATCGAGCTGTGTGTCACAGCATGCGAAGATTACTTTCGTCCTTAGGTTTTGCACACCAGTGTATTTCCCGTGAAACTTGGCGTGGAATTTTTGAGCAGAACACAGTACTTCCTCTGCTTTATTATACGTAGGTTCTACGGGAAGTAACAAGGTATTGTTTTTGTTAACTGCCATAACTTTGCGATACACTATAGCTTTAAGAGCCGAAGGAATGATGAAGTTTTCTGTTTGTGGAAGACGAGATTTTGCAAAAGCACTTGATAGTTTACGACATAACTAGGGCTATAGCCCCCCCCCTTGATGAGAAAATATATTAATTGTTACACCTACTTAAGGTTAAGGTGTTGCATTGTTTTGGTAAACTCAAAACCAGTTTTTATATCTATTTTATGTACTTAAATTGGATGAGGATATATTCGTTTAAAGTCGGTGAGTGAGTTTGTCATGGCGGTGGACTTTATCTCAAAAGATGTTCCACTGACATAGGATGAATCAAATATGCTTTACATTTGCTGTTAAATAACTTCTGAAATAAAATTAAGCTCTCAAACAACTAGGATCAGTAACTTACAGTAAAACTGAACAATCAACCTAGTTAAATATCACGTTTTAAAGGCATCATTAATTGTTCATTTTTATGTTTTTATGAAAATTTCGGGGATAAGGTACTCTGAAATGCTTAAAAATCACATTTTTTTGTTTTAGGCACTAATAAAATCTCTATTATTTCCAGTTTCAGAAAATATATAGTTTTTGGGGGTTAAGAGGTTTTTAAGACATTTAAATACCATTTAAATGCTAGTCTGCATTCCTTTAAAGCTGTCATGCAACGCCCCTTTTTAGAACATTTCAACAACAAATGACTATATCATGCCCAGCGAGCAGTTCAGCAATTAACAAAAGAGGCCAGGACCAAGAGAAGGCAATCAGAAAAGCTGAAGCAATCCAGGAATGAAGGTGCAGATGATTATGACACTGGAATGTACTGACGTGTGTCAGAACTTTAATGTTCAAACTTTAAGTTGAGTTTTCTCAAAACAACATTTTTGAATACTTATTTAACTTTTTCTCAGAAAGTATGAGAGGTAGAGAGCTCAAATTTTCAGTACATGTATACAGCACACAGTTAAACTTTCTGAATCTTTATAATGTATATTAGTGATATTAAAATATTGCAAATTTTCCACATTTTTACGTTTTTGACTTTGTAAATATATTTTTTTTCAATTTCTGATGAATTTATATACATAACTAAATAATTGAGGTTCAGAAGATAGCTGATTATACTAAGAACAAGCATGCAAAAGTGTGATTCTGTACTGCAAGTAGTATCAGAGAAAAAGGTACATGAATTCACATGTTTTAGGAATACTTTTTATGGACTCAACTACATAAGTTATCAATGCAAACAACCACTTGAAATAATTATCATGATTTATAGAATAATTGATAAAAATTTCAGGAAAAACCATTGAGAACGTTAAGAGCAGTGGTAATTTAACACATTTAAGGTGTAATTTCCATGTGTTCAGACTACCTTGTCCCTCTAAACGAATGTTTGCAATCACAGGATAATCCACGGATCCCTTATATGATGTTTGAAAATTTAGAAATGAGAATGACCTAATACGACTACGTTTTTCTTATTGGTAAGGTATCTCTCGGAATATTTTAGCCCCTTCCTAAAAGGATATTGGATCCGCTTCTACAGGCTGAAAAATAGAATGAGCTCTGCGGCTATCAACACGCCTCAGCGGCAGTTCTGGGAAACACTTGCGTGCCTCGGTAGCTCGGCTGTAGTCATCTCATCCGCTGTTCTGCCTGCTACCTCCACTTCATATTGAGTATTCCTCCAGGAAACAAAATGTTAATATCGGGACGGAAGTCTCGTAATTGTCCGGAATTCCCACAGGGAAAAATCGGGATAGGGCAGGAAACATTATAGATTAGATATTTACAGCTAAGTACCGGGAAAACTCCACGACTCGTTTCAGTTTCCTCCAGCTTCGAAATCTCCCTTTTGTTTCTCTTCTACAAACTATTCCATAAAAGCTTATTTTTCTTTCTACTTGTTAATCGAAATAAACTTTTACAGAAATAGTCGTCGTATATATTTTGTTGTAGATACAAGAGGAACACGGAGGGTGAAGTGATAGTGAAATCTTTATAAGGTCAGTCGCTATATGCAGGCTTTGAAATTTCATATCCTTTGTACATCACGAGAAATAACTGAATGGTGACAGCCCTCTAAAAAGCTTCGTTATTTTCCCTGTACTCGAGACATTTCCGTGACCAATAAAATGTACAATTATCCTGGCTTTTATGCGAGTATGCTCTTAGTCTGACTTAATTTTGAATAGCTAGTAAACTATAAGAGACTGACAAAAACTTTATATCAGGAAAAACGAGGATCTCGTTAAAGTATATGATTTATGTCGAGTTTTTGTTAACGTATGTTTCAAATACATGGGCGCCATCTGACATAAAATGCCTACAAGTTTCCGTTTCTTCGTTTTTTACTTTCTCTACTACGTATTGTAAGTAGGGGAAGTATTGTATTCCACCCAAAAATTCGATACCGAGATTTCACCGGAAATATATGTTTTGAGACCCCCTGAATCCGAAAAAAGCATTTTTGGAAACATGTCCGTGTGTGTGTGTGTGTGTGTGTGTGTGTGTGTGTGAACAGCATAACTCAGAAACGAACAGTCGGATAAACACCAAACTTGGTATTTAGGTTCAGTATCTTCCAGAGATGCGACACGAAGGTTTTCAAGAAAATCTCCCCACCCCAGATTACCCTTTACATGGAACATTTTTCGAAAATTTTTATTTTCTCAAAAATGGCTCTAATGATTTTGATTAAAATATCATAGATTTAAGATACTTCCATGACAAATAAAATGTATATCTCGAATTTTCTGGGAATGTCTCCAAAAGTATTCTTCATTGTGAACGACTTTTGCATAACTGGTAAACCATAAGAGATAGACAAAATTTTACTACACAAAAAATGTAGATCGCGTTAAAATACACAATTTATGGCATATACATTTTTTTGTTGAGTGAACCATTTTCGAGATATTGCTTGTTATTCCCTTAAATGTTTCAATTCTTATACTTTTTGTCAAATTCGTTATTCATTTTTTTTGTCCTGGTAATGCAAAGAGAATGGAATACTCCACATACCAACCACCTCTTAAAGTATTTGAATATGGCTTAAAGCCTACCAATTCCCCTTGCATCTACAAGAAAATTAGCAATAAGATTAACATCTCGATTAACATGAAGCATATGGGGAATAAGCGTTTGTAAAAATAGTTTGTACAAGAGTAGAGAAAGTCATGTGAATGTAACACATCAGAATGTTTTTATTTTATTACACAAGGGGACAATACTATGACTTCAGAATCTATTCCTCCGTGCTCCCGATACAAATTTGAATGTTGTGTCTGCATTTGTATGATGTATCTAACTACTTATTTCTTAATGTTAAATCATTTCTAGACAAAATGTGACGCAAATAACGAAACGTGAATAAAACAGTCAGTTTTATATTTAGGCTGTGATACATAAGGTATGTTATTGTGTTTGTAATGTTAGAGAAACCTGTGTGACTGTATTACGTTATATTTTTAAGTCATTAATTGCACATCTACACAGAATATTAAAGTAATATAAAGATTTTCTTGAAATACGACAATTTTATAAATGTCTTTGCTATCGTTGTTATGCTGCTGTTGCTTTATGTTGCCACTTAGCACTGGTAGTTTTTTACGCTGTTCATAACGGGTATTTCTCAGTTTCATTGCAACTTCTTACGAGTAACTAGTGCAAGTGCTGCCAAAGTAAGGAGGAATTTGTATTCTTCTCTAATGTGGGTGGTGTAAATGGGCTTCTGGAAAATTCTGTTCTCATTTACAACTAAAGGTGACTTTCATGGCCAAATAGATCATGTGAACTTTGAAAATTGGATTCTAGAAAAACTAGCTTCTAATTCCCCCTTCTTGTAGTCTTAGATAATGCTCCATATCACAACCCCTCCCCCCTTCAGAGTTTTATGAAATCTGCTTTGATATCGTGGTTACAAAACAAAGAGGTTCAGTTCTATCTGTAAATCAGAACTGTGCAAGCTGATTGAAATAAACAAACCAAGAAACAGGAGTTTAAAGTGGACGCATTTTTCTTTCTTTGGGCTACTTTGCCGCCCCCCTCCAACCTAACATGTGTGATCTGAATCCCGTAGAACCAGCTTGGGTCGAGGTGAAACGAATGTTTATGGGAAGAAAGAAAAGATGACTTATTGGCGGGAATAACACCTGTAACTGTAAACATGCAGAGAATGATTACTGGGAGAATGACGATATTAGTGGATAACGTCATCCCTGGGAGATGACAGCAGCGATTCTTCATTTTCCTCTTCCTCCTCTAGTGAAAGTGAGTCGTCCAGCACTGAAGAGCTGGTCACATCTTGTTTGTAAGCTAAATGTAGTGCATCAAACTGAATAACATTTTAAGTGTCGTGATAATTTAATCTAGGGAATACATATTCCAAAGTTGGCACTACTGCCATAGAGGAGCTTCTGATATTACGGTATTAATGGAATTGATTACAACTAGAGCCCGGATGTTTAGACAATTATAACAATCAAAATAGACAGGCAAAAAAGGACAGTAAATTTAAAAAAGACGTTATAAATTTTAAAAAGTTGTAACCTTAATAAGTTTAATAACCAATATTTGGTTTGAAAAAACATACAAATTATACATTTTTATTGCTGTAAACGTTCTTGTGTTAGACTCTGTCGCCGCCATGAGATAATTATTACCATAATTCTAATTAACAGGGCCGCCCACGGCGCGGATTCCAAATTTTGGGTAATGCAAAAATATTGAAGTAAATTAACGTAGGTAATATAAAGACATTTATTATAATTTTTAATTGAGTACTGTAATTGTTAATCAGTTTATATCTTTAAGTTTGTAAATCTAAATGTGCTGTATTCCCCAAATATAATAATTCATACTGTATGGTGTAATGATATGTACCAAGTGATAGTTTTTGAAATGTATAAAAGGTACTATAATATTATAGGTAGGCATGTAGTTGTGTATAGGGTTATTACACTTCCTATATTGGTCTATTTAGACACATACAATGGGATACATTGAAATACCAAGTAATAAAGTATGCCACCTGCCAAATATTTTTTACTTTCTCTACTGCGTATAGTAAATAGGGGAAGTACCGTATTCCACCCAAAAATTCGATACCGTGATTTCACCGGAAATATATGTGTTGAGACCCCCTGAATCCAAAAAAAGCATTTTTGGAAACATGTCCGTGTGTGTCTGTGAACAGCATAACTCAGAAACGAACAGTCGGATAAACACCAAACTTGGTATTTAGGTTCAGTATCTTCCAGAGATGCGACACGAAGGTTTTCAAGAAAATCCCCCCCACCAGATTACCCTTTACATGGAACATTTTTCAAAAATTTTAATTTTCTCAAAAATGGCTCTAACAATTTTGATTAAAATATCGTATGTTTAAGATATTTTCATGACAAATGAAATGTATATCTCGAATTTTCTGGGAATGTCTCCAAAAGTATTCTTCATTCTGAACGACTTTTACATAACTGGTAAACCATAAGAGATAGACAAAATTTTACTATACAAAAAATGTAGATCGCGTTAAAATACATAATTTGTCATATACATTTTTTTTTTGATTGAACCATTTCGAGATATTGCTTGTTATTCCCTTAAATTTTCCAATGCTTATACTTTTTCTCAAATGGGAATTCGTTATTGGTGTTTTTTTTTGACCTTGTAATACAAAGAGAATGGAATGCGCCACATAGCAACCAGCTCTGAAAAGATTTGACTATCGCTTAAAGCCTACCAATTCCCCTTGCACCTACTAGAAAATTAACAATAAGATTATCATCTCGATTAACATGAAGCGTATGGAGAATAAGCGTTTGTAAAAGAGTAGAGAAAGTTATGTGAGTTTAACACATCAGATTTTTTCTTAGCTAAATTAGTCTCTCAAATGGACAAACAGTTAACTCATAATAAAATGATTGGCTGAGTTCTGATCTTTATTTTCAGAGAAAAGTGTACGTGTAAATGAAAGTAAAGCTTTTATAGAAATTATTTTACATTGAAATATTTTTATGATTAAAAGAAATAAAGCTAGCTAAAAAATCTTGATACCAATAGGCTCAGAAAACCTTTAATAAGCAGAAAAAAGTTCATTGTCCTAGATGGTGTAATTCTACAGAATACCGGCTTCCTTTCAATTGCGAAAAAGTGTAAACATACCCTGCGACCTTAACATGTGCTGATTGATAAATACTTGTCACAAACCTTATACAATAAAAGTGTTGTAAGAGTTGAAAACACATGAACTGAAGTTCACTAACATACATAGCTGTAAAGTTTATATTGTATCATAATGTTATGTTACTGACCATCACTATTCGTCAAAACATTCTCCCCACAATACTTCGTGATACTGAGGAACCACTTTCAAACAGAAATTCTGAACCCTTAATAGATAGCAAGCATTACATGTTTGTCACATTCCAACATAAAGAATGTCCATCCTGTAGACTTTCCTAAACATAACGGGAAAATTGAAAGTAAATTGGAAGAGCCATTTGTAATCCAAATAGGCAGCTAGAGCTAAAAAAGAAAGCAAATAAAACTGGTTTTATAACTTCCAAATACCTCAGAACAGGATTATATCTAAACAAATGTTTATTTATTGCTAGCGAATAAAAACACATTCTGCCTAAGATCCGGGTAATTAAAACCCACTTTTATCAGGAACAAAGGAAGCCCGGATAGCTTCAGAATTGACCATTTTCTGCTCTGTCTACCTCGTGGTGTAAGGCTTGCCCTCCAGTGCGCGGGCCCGAGTTCGATTCCCTGCTGGGACAGACTCCCACATTACAAATTCCAACGAAGCCGTGGTTGTTGCCAGGGTTCCTGTCGGGGTGCTTGTGCCTGCCGAGGTCAGACTCAAGGCCTCAACGACACGTGTGCTGTCTCTAAAGTTACGAGGACCTTCGCCGCCACAGTGACGTAACACACAAAGGCTTTGTGACGTCAGGGTCCCCTTGTGGCATAGGACCTTGGCTGGATACGACTTCTGAATGACAAACACCAACAGACGAGTATAATGTGTGTGTGTGTGGGTGTTGAATAAGGAATGCAATAGTCAGAGCAGAGGGTTTACTTCAAATAACTGAATGATGACTGAAAAAGTATTGAAAAATATTGTAGAGTATTGAAAAAGTAAAGGTACTTTGGAAATGGGTGATGTCACAAAAGTCTTATCTAAAATACATTTTGTGTTTTAAAGAGATGAACATTTTTTGTGAATTTAGTTTACCAGTTATACGAAATTATATAAAATTCCTTCCGAATGAACCGAGCTTCAAAGAAAATTCAAATATATATTTACTTGTTATGTAAACATCTTAAATATATCATATTTAAATTAAATTCGTTAAGAGACATTTTTAACGAATTAAAAAAGTTTCCAAGTACAGGGTAGTACAGGTGGGATTTTCTTGAACATCCTCTATCGCATCTTTGGAAGATGCTGATCTTAAATACCAAGTTTGGTATTATCCGACATTTCGCTTCTGAGCTATGCTGTTCTCTCTCTCTCTATCTCTCTCTCTCACGCGCGCGCGCTCGGACCTTTTCTTAAACATGCTGTTTTAGGATTCAGGGGACCTGAAAATGTTTATTTCTGTTGGAATGGAATATTTCCTCTACCTATTATAGGTAAGTGGTATAGAAAGTAAAAATCATATGTGGTACACTCACATGGTTTTCTGTATTCCATTATCATTTCATGGGTAGGTATCCTTAGTATATTACATTCTCTACTACGTATAGTAAGTAGGGGAAGTATTGTATTCCACCCAAAAATTCGATACCGAGATTTCACCGGAAATATATGTTTTGAGACCTGAATCCAAAAAAGTATTTTTGGAAACATGTCCTGTGTGTGTCTGTGAACAGCATAACTCAGAAACGAACAGTCGGATAAACACCAAACTTGGTATTTAGGTTCAGTATCTCCCAGAGATGCGACACGAAGGTTTTCAAGAAAATCCCCCACCCCAGAGTACCCTTTACATGGAACATTTTTCGAAAATTTTAATTTTCTCAAAAATGTCTCTAACGATTTTGATTAAAATATCATAAGTTTAAGATTTTTCATGACAAATGAAATGTATATCCCAAATTTTCTGGGAATGTCTCCAAAAGTATGCTGTCTCCAAAAGTATGTGAACGACTTTTGCATAGCTGGTAAACCATAAGAGATAGACAAAATTTTACTACACAAAAAATGTAGATCGCGTTAAATTTATGTCATATACATCTTTTTGTTGAGTGAACCATTTTCCAGATATTGCTTGTTATTCCCTTAAATTTTCCAATACTTATACTTTTTCTCAAATTCGTTATTCATTTTTTTTATGTCCTGGTATGCAAAGAGAATGGAATGCTCCACATAGCAACCAGCGCTTGAAAGATTTGACTATCGCTTAAAACCTACCATATTCCCCTTGCACCTACAAGAAAATTAGCAATAAGATTAACATCTCGATTAACATGAAGCATATGGAGAATAAGCGCTTGTAAAAATAGTTTATACAAGAGTAGAGAAAGTCATGTGAGTGTAACACATTAAATTTTTTTTTTTTTTTTTTGTCCTGGTAATGCAAAGAGAATGGAATACTCCACATAGCAACCAGCTCTTAAACATTTGACTATCGCTTAAAGCCTATCATATTCCCCTTGCACCTACAAGAAAATTAGCAATAAGATTAACATCTCGATATCTCAATTAACATGAAGTAAATGGAGAATAAGCGTTTGTAAAAATAGTTTGTACAAGAGTAGAGAAAGTCATGTGAGTGTAACACTTCAGAATGTTTTTATTATTATTTGCTCTGTCCAACAATTGCCTTCCAGAATGACCTTTTTCCACGTTGACATTTCTTTCTTGTTGCTGATACGAATCCATTCACGTGTCAACCTTGGTAATCTTCCATTATATGGCTATAGCATGTTAGTTGCCTTGTTTATATAACTATCTTGGTTACTTTCTCTACCAAGTACCTAGGAGGTAGAGGAAGTACCTATAGCATTCTACCCAAAAATTCGATACCGAGGTTTCACCGGAAATACATTTTTGAGTCCCCCTGAATCCAAAAAAGAAAGAATTTCTAGAGGAAGGTGTATGTGTGAACAGCACAACTCAAAAAGGAAATGTCGAACAAATGCCAATCTTTGTTGTATTTAAGTTCAGTAACTTCCAGAGATGCGACACGAACCTTTTTAAGAACCCCCACTCTAAACTACCCTTTACATGCAAAATGTTTTTTTTTATTTTCTCAAAAATGTATCTTGATGTTCTTTTTATTCAGATGCCATATATTTAAGATATTTACATGACAAATAAAATGCATATCCTGAAATTTGTGGTAACAGTTTTTGAAATCTTCATTTGAATACTTTTTGTATATCTGATGAAACAGAGCTACAGGGGCAAACGAAAACGTACCTACTACTCAAACGTTTCTTTATGACATCAGGCACTTCAGAGATTTATATATACCATGTGGCCCAACAAGGCGTCTTTTGCAGTTTTATGTTTTTCCGTATACATGGGTGCAAAAGAAGTTGCCGCATCACTGCTGTTCAAAGGGGCAGTGCAGGTACTAAGGGAAAAGGTTACGGAGGTAGTGCTGCTGTCTGCAGGTGTTTACGTGGTAGTTTCGTACTGATAAGCGTCGCGTGGTCGCCTGCATGCAGTTCGAGCCAAATCGTTTGAACAGAAAGGTAACGTTCACCAGTATATGGTTTCTTTTTTACGTACAGAGCTAATATTAAGAAATGTTCGGATCAATCCAGGTAAAACGTGGACCTGAGAGGTCCTTACATCAATTTGTGCATCAGGTGGGCATGTTTTTACACATGCACTAATAGAAAATAATGTGATTCTAACGCACCTTTGAGGTACATAATTATAATAAAGTAGAATTGTGTTTAATCTTGTTAACTTTGCGGCACCAATTGGTACCATACAGTTGTACTGATTCTGGATTAACTGTCATGGAACTAAATGACTTAACACGTGTGCTCAGGTTTGCGTCAAGCGGCAATCCTGAATTCTTGATAAAGAGCGAATTGCGTATTAAATAACCGATAACACCTCCACACACACATGCCTAGGTACTCTCACAGCAGACTCTGGGCATATTGTGAAATGTTTTTCTTAAAAGATAACTTTCTAGAGCCCAGCCGGGAATGAACCTGGAACACCTTGTATAGCAGGCAGTTTCTCTACCGAATGAGCTCTGGGACCAGTAATAGCAGTTAAAAGTTTTCGTTTTCAAGCATTGGTCTTTCATTTAACGAAGTCTCTGTCGGTGTGGAGTCCCCTTTACAGTTCTGCTTAGGCAAACCTTTTGGCATCCGCGCTATCCAGTGTAAACTAACTTCAACTAAAGACGGCTTGTGTGGGCGACCATATATATGCAATCAGTGAACGATCAATGGAAATGCAAACGTTTATCTCGATTAACATGAAGTAGATAGAAAATATAATTGATGTTTTGCTTTCGCATGAGTTTCTTTACTCACTCTTCTACAAAACTATTCTTACAAAAGCTTATTTTTATGTCTACGTTTTGCTAATCCAGATAAACATTCGGCTCATATTTACTCGCGCAAATTTCGTTGTAGGATACAGTAGGAAGAGATAGTCAGATTTTTAAAGAGCATGTTGCTATTTGATGGCTTTGCATGACCAGGAGAAAAAAAATCTGATGTTACACTCACATGACTTTCTCTACTCTTTTACAAACTATTTTACAAACGCTTATTCTCCATATGCTTCATGTTAATCAAGATCTCAATCTTATTGCTAATTTTCTTGTAGATGCAAGGGGAATATGGCAGGCTTTAAGCGATAGTCAAATGTTTTAAGAGCTGGTTGCTATGTGGAGTATTCCATTCTCTTTGCATGTCCAGGACATAAAAAATGAATAACGAATTTCAGAAAAAGTAGAAGTATTGGAAAATTTAAGGGAATAGCAAGCATTATCTCGAAAATGGTTCACTCAACATCAAAAATGTATATGACATAAATTGTGTATTTTAACGCGATCTACATCTTTTGTGTAGTAAAATTTTGTCTATCTCTTATGGTTTACCAGTTATGCAAAAGTCGTTCACAATGAAGAATACTTTTGGAGACATTCCCAGAAAACTCGAGATATACATTTCATTTGTCATACAAATATCTTAAACATAAGATATTTTAATCAAAATCGTTGGAGCCATTTTTGAGAAAATTAAAATTTTCGAAAAAATGTTCCATGTAAAGGTTAATCTGGGGTGGGGGGATTTTCTTGAAAACCTTCGTGTTGCATCTCTGGAAGATACAGGACCTAAATACCAAGTTTGGTGTTTATCCGATTGTTCGTTTCTGAGTTATGCTGTTCACAGACACACACGGACATGTTTCCAAAAATGCTTTTTTGGTTTCAGGGGGTCTCAAAACATGTATTTCCGGTGAAATCTCGGTATCGAATTTTTGGGTGGAATACAATACTACCTCTACTTACTATACGTAGTAGAGAAAGTAAAAAACACCAATAACGACTTCCCAAATGAGAGAAGTATCTAGTATGTTAATCAAAATTGTTGCAGCCATTTTTGAAAACATCAAAATTTTCGAAGACAATTCCATGTAAAGAGTAGTTTGGAATGGGTGATTTTCTTGAAAATCTTCTTGTCGCATCCTTAGAAGATGCTGAACTTAGATACCAAGTTCGGTATTTAACCGACTTTTAGTTTTTGGGTTACGCTGAGTGCAGATACACACTGACCTTTTTTCTAAAAATGTTTTTTTTTATTCAGGGGTATTCAAAACCTGTATGTCCGATTAATTGCCATGCAATATTTCCTCTACTTACTAATAGATAAGGCTTAGAGTGAGTAGTAATGTCGTCCTCCGTGGACTAGTGGTACCGTGCTAGCCTCTAGTTCCCAAGGTCGCGGGTTCAAACCCGGCGGAAGGCGATGGGCGTAAAAATCGTTAGCACGGCTTCCTTCGGAAGGGAAGTAAAACCGGTGGTCCCGTGTCGTAGATTTACGGTACGTAAAAGAACCTCAAACCTGATAAAGAGGCCTCTGAGCAAAAGTACCGGTGTTTCACGCCCAATATAGAATGAGACGCTAAGGACCATAGTAGTTAAAGAGCGTCCATAAATAAAACTCAATTTCAGTGAGGAGTAAGGTTTTCTAGGAATAGTTTGTATGAGACTGCAATATAGCTATTTATCAATTAGTGGAACACTTGGAGATGTATTAGCATGTTATGTGTTTATGCCCGAAGGTCGTGGTTTAGCCCCTTGAAGCGCACCTGGTTGAGGGAGGAAGATGTACACGTGGCAGAGATTTGTACTTCCTTGCAGCTGACAAGATTTCTTTCTTACAGAGATGGCCATTGTCATCAGGTCCCCTAGGGGTTTAGCTTGACGGTTACGAAACGCGCCACTCACACGTTACAAGTCAGCTGTTTGTGCTTCCACGTCGTTGGTTAATTTAGCCCTGTTTCATAAATCTTGCATGTTTGCAAAATTGTTAATTGGGACACTTGTGAGACAACCCCAAAAATTTATTGTACATTCCTATGATTTCGGCTATCAATGACAAATCCGCATTGCTTAACAGCTTTCAACCCACGGAAATAGCCTTCAAATGTTTGGTGTTAACAACAAGCTTTTGCTATGAAAAAAAGGGAAAGGGGAAGAAAAGCAAGAATCTCGAACTTTCAAACATGTCGTTAGAACATGCTTAGGAAACTAAATGCAACGTGGAATATTCCAAAAATGGCTAACGCTACGAAAAAATTTGACACAAATATATGTATTTTAATGAGCTCTAAACTGTTTGAGAACTTCTGTATTATACAAAATTATACCAAATGCTATCAAATAAGTTCACAATCACGTCCATATATTAAACGTTTGACATTTTAATCAAGTTAGGTTGTGCAGTTTGAGAAAATACAAATTAACGAAGATTTGTTTCATGTAAAGGGAGATTGGGGTGGGAAATTTTCATGAAATCTTCGTGTTGCATCTTTAGAGGGTGCTGAGCTTAAATACCAAGTTCAGTTTTTACCCGGCTTTTTCTTTTTGAGTTATTTTTCAATGAATGTTTTTAGATATGGGGTTTCAGGGGATCCCTAAGCATGTATTTCAGGTGAAGTCTCCATATCGAATTTTTATGTCTGATACAGTACTCCCTTTAACTATTATAGTTAGCTGGAGAAGGCAGTTAAAATGACAAAAATATCACAAAATTTAAATTAGCTCGCCACTGTAGTGTGAGGATGGCATGTCTGCAGTACATTCAAGAGGTCCCGAGTTCGAATCTCAGTTAGGGTGACTTACGAGGAATTTTTCCAGTGATTTCCCTTATTCTGAGAAGAGCGAATGTCAAATAACTTTTTAAGCTCTATGGACCCCGGGCTCATTTTAACACCATTTTACATATTTCATTCTCGTCCGATAAAACGTACCCGGTTAAGGGCATTAAATTACCCTCCCCCAAAAAATATAAAAATTCTCTTACGGACTATTTTCAACCAACCAAGCCTCATAGAAATAACATGATTGGTGACATTCTCCACTATTTAAACCTTTTTGAAGGGAGAAAAGGAAACATTTTATTCTGCAGCTTGGTGAGCTTTTTACGTTACTTCAAGAACGAAGTAAGGTTATCTTGACTTTTATCAACAGGATTACAAGTGATGCTACAATCAAAATTCAGTGGGATTCAATTATAGTATATCATGAATAAAATTTAATCATCACAACTATATGTTTATGAATACTTCACACACTGAGTAATCTTGAGGTTACAATAGATATATGAATTGCTGTCAGTAGTGCCAACAGAGAAAAGAGGGTTTAACAGTCGTAATTGCACGCACTTTGCCTTTCTCTTGTCATTAGATTAGATGTAACAGAATATTTATGTAACAAGTGTGTCACGAGTGGTATACAACATTTTATGTAATCCTAGCATTATAAAATGATAATGAATTCCAAAATTAGAGAAATCAAATTTCATGTTATTTTCCTGTTTGTGGAAACAATGACGTCATGGTTTCATAGCGACAGGGAAGCTTGCTTAATTGTTTACAGTGCCAAGCGTGTTTTGTTTGTTTATTGATAAACAGTGGTGGCTGCGTACAAGAGGACGTGAGCTTTTGACACCTTGAGTGCCATTAAACGTAACGCGTAATTTAAAATCTACGGTGTTCAAATCTGCCGCGATACTCGTCTCAACTTGATGAAACATGGCAATAGCGTCGCTAGCACATCTCGACTTGTGCACGTTTTAAGGATCTTCTGCGCATGCGCAGCTGTTAACTACCTTATGGGGCCATGTACATACGGTGGTAGCAGCACACTACGGCAGAAGTAGGTAAAGTGTACAAGCGCGGAAACTTGCCCGGTTCCTCTATAGCATACATACTCTCAACTGCAATTTAATTTACACCCCTTCTTGCCCTAACACAGTCTACTTAACTATGCACACAACAGACATCCACAAAGGCAACCCTTTATTATGCATTATTATTATCATATTCATATTGATTATTGTTGCTTTTTGTTGTTACTGTTAATGGGAGCGGCTGCAGTTGTATTAATTTGTTCACAGCCATAAGTATCATGTAGCAGATGCTAGTTCAAATTTGTGAACATACAAATACAGGGTGGACCATTTAAGTTGAGACTGTACAATATCTCCAAAACTAAGCCTTGTAGAAAGAAATGTCTTTGATAAAAGTTTCTTGATATTGTGGGGTAAAGTAAAAGCCATTAGTCGTGCTTTGTTAGGAGGACGTTATGATGTCCATTTTAGGGTCAATTTAATTTTTTTGAATGGGAACCTACTTTTGTATGTTGTTTTCTCATTAGAAAATGGTTTGTAAAAAGCTGTTTATTTTGTAATGAGGAATAACGAAACAAAATGAAAAATGTTGGTTCCCATTTACGAAACGTAACTTGACCCTCAAATAACCATCCATGAATGGTCCAACCATTCATTGCGCTCTTCGTACCCAGCCATTTAGAATTTTCGTTGTTATTTACGTTGGTGTAAGAAAACAACATAAAAATGTAGGTTCCCATTTAAAAAAATTAAATTGATCCTAAAATGACCATCACAAGTCCTCCAAATAAAACACGACTAATGGCATTTACATTCCCCCATAATATCATTGCAACTTTTATTAAAGACATTTCTTTTGGAGATATTGTACAGTCTCAAATGGTCCATCCTGTATATATCCACGAGCCGTTATGTCATCCTCCGTGGTCTAGGTGTACCAGCTAGCCTTTAGTTTCCGGGGTCGCGGGTTTAAACCCGGCGGAGGGCGATGAATTTTTTCGGGCGTAAAAATCCTTAGCCTGGCTTCCCTTGGGAGAGAAATAAAGCCGGACGCCGTGTCGTAAAATAACCTCAAGCGTGATAAAGAGGCCTCTGAGCAAAATTTCCGGACTTTCACGCCCAATATAGAATGAGACGCTAAGAACCACAGCAGTTAAAGAGCGTCCATAAATAAAAACTCAATTTATTTTTATTTTACCAACCGCTACTGCTTATAAAATGAATGAAGAATTATTGAAGGTAGCTGAAGCACAAACAATCATATAAGAGAGATTATGTGAGTGGAGAAGAGCAAAACAATTATGGTTTTATTGTTTACTGATTACCATATATATGTTTAAAATCTTTGTTTGTACTTCAAGTTTGCAACTAGTTTTCATTGATTCAGTCCAGAAGAAACATTTAAGAGAAAACTATAAGTAACCTATATTATTAGCGTTAAACTTATAGTTACTCGTGTTGACATATCGATTAATGAAGATTTCGATTGTTACCTCATTGCCTAGTAGATACAATAGTAAAGGCAAATGCTTGGTCTTTGGGGCAAAACATAAACGTTCCGAATGCCAACTCAAATGAAAAGGAGTTAAAAGGGTGATATTGCAGAAGGTTTTAGAATTTTGCAAGTTAACCCTTTCCAGCCCAATTTATTTTTGCTGAGGCGTGATGGTATATGGTGGATATTTGTGGCTTAGATCTTGCCTTAATCTCTGATTTGTAGCTCAGCAATGGGCATCACTAGCCAGGATTTCGAATCCCTGCTTCGGTATAACCAAGTCCGTGGTAAAGAATGGGGTGGACCCAGTAAAATAAACGGTGACCGGCATGTGTGACTTTGTTAGCACTGTAGGTAAATGCAGGCTTTGAATTTATATTTACAAAAGGAAAGAAGGGAAAGGAGTTCTTTATTTGTGTTTTTGTGCTAATATCCAAGTTGAAGAAGTGTGTACCGTAAGGGCAGAGAATTATTCAAAGTTAACCCTTGCAAGTCAGGTTTTTTTTACCCAATTTCCAAAACTCAAAGGTACGCGTAACGATGCCATGTGGTGGAACTGGGCTGGAAAGGGTTAAGGGTGGTCAAAATGTCCTACCTCGCTAATGTTATAATCAGTTAATGCCCAATTGTTTAAAAACCTATGTAAGATTATTAGGTGAATTTTTCAAGGCATGTTCTGCAAAGCTTTTACTGTTGATTCATGGAAACAATAAACTTTTGTTTACCAGAAGGAACGTTTTTTAAAGTGCATAACATTTTATTGGAAGGCGCCGGGTTAGCGCAGTGGTTTCGTTTCCGACTCTCGTACTAAGGGTCTAGGGTTCGATTCCCGGCTCTGAGTTGGCGACTTAAAGTCGGCCCTATACACGCCTTCACCTCTGACTTGCTCCCCAAGGCACAACGTGATTCGGTGTCCAGGGTAAAAGCTGTGGGTCCTCTTATTCCACCGCCGTGCTCATCGCCCTACCATCAGAGGCAGCGGGTTCCATCCGCTGGGTGCCTCCACCTCAGAAGTGGGTCCAGTCATCGCTTGGTGGAATGAGGTATCTCCGAAGGTCGCAGGCCCCATATGGGGAGCGTTAGAAACGACGACGACATTGACATTTTATTATATGGTAATAATCTCAGCACTCGTTTCAGTTAGCTTCTAAGATATGGAGCATTTGTTTAGAACATTGTAGTTCTTAGATATTGCTGCTAAGTGTAACAGTCACAGTTATGCTGTACAGAAGTCTCATAGTCCCCCGGCTTCATAGCCCTTTGTGTCATCTGCTTGGTTCTGCCAAAAACTGCAGTGAAACTTTTATAAAAAAAATCCTCTCTAGCACTAGTTTTAGTAAGCTATTTGACGCTTTAACAATATGAGAGCCTGAAACTATAAAAAGTGCTACGCATCGTTATTTTCAATAATAGTTTTAAAACTATTTACAATTAGCGTACCATAATACAGAGTGAGCCAAAAGTCTCCGAACCGCCTGCGCGGTGTTTTTCCTGCCCGCGTCCTCGGCGCTCGTTGCCATCTGCCGCTATCACAGAAAGACGCGGATGAAACCATACAACATTTTTAAAACTACTTTTAAAGGCTTTGCTTACCAACTTTATGAAAGGAGATGCTGAAACTGACCACCGTCGTTGTCCATACATTTTTGGCACCTCTTTAGGAAACTATCCATCATGGAATTTTTCGGGGGAATTTTCCAAACGATGACCGATGTCGTCTAATGTTTCTTCGGTAAGAACCGAACGCCGTCTTTTGGATTTCTTAGCCTGAACACTTCCTGTGGCCTGAAATTTACTCTAAAGTTCATGGATTGTTGAACGGCCTGGAACTTTTACACCTGGAAATCTTTCTGCAAATCGTACTTTCACTTGGCGAGCTTACCGAGTTAACACGCGAATTAAAAATAAATACACGCTGTGCAGTAGGACATATATGCTGAGCCATAATATACAAAGATGTAATGGACAAAATAAATAACTCATAATAACTTAACTACATCTCATCACCGTCAGTTCAATACTGCACTTGACGCTGCTAAGCTAAACCACAGCGTGACTTAATTTATAGCAGCAGTGCGTTATCATGTTTTTATCATAGTTCCACACGTCCAGCGGAAAAACACCGCGCAGCCGGCAATATTGTTCATAAAATACCCCTCCCGGATAACATAAAACATAAAGTGTACAAGACAAACCCACACACTCTGGAAGAATTAAAACAAAATATCCGCCAGGAAATTTCTCAACGTAAACTACGACGAGTGATGGATAGTCTTCTAAAGAGGTGGCAAAAAATGTATGGACAACGACGGTGGCCAGTTTCAGCATCTCCTTTCGTAAAGTTGGTAAGTAAGGCCTTTAAAAGTAGTTTTAAAAATGTTGTATGGTTTCATGCTCGCCTTTTTATGATAGCGGCAGACGGCAACAAGCGCCGAGAACGCGAACAGGAAAAACACCGCGCAGGCGGTTCGGAGTCTTTTGGCTCACTCTGTAGAAGTTACATCAAAATGAGGGGAAGGTTTGAAATATGTATATGCAATCGAAACTTAAAAATCTGGTGTGTTGCACTCACAGAACAAATAACAAATATCTCGGAAACGGTTCATTCGACAAAAAAAAATGTATATGACATAAATTGTGTGTTTTAACGAGATCTACATTTTTTGTGTACAAGCCTTTTATCTATCTCTTACGGTTTACCAGTTATGCAAAAGCGATTCCAAAAGCCATTCACAATGAAGAGGACTTTTGGGGACATTCCCAGAAAATTCAAGATATGCATTTTATTTGTCATGTAAATATCGTACTAAACATGTATTTCCGGTGAAATCTCGGTATTGAATTTTCGGGTGGAATATGTACGTGACAGAGAAAGTAAAAATGACCCTACAAAGTTATCGAGAAGTCTTGGCTGTAATTGATTGGAGTTGAATATTTATTTCATTACGTTTCGTTGGTCGAAAGTGGAAAGAAATGAAATGAATGCAATTATTTTAAATATTAACCATTATCATCAAATAATGCAACAGAATTGCAATCAGCCATTACAACTCAACCGTGTTCAAAAACAAAATCTATGGACTTGATAATCACCAAAGAATAGATTAGTGGCGACACACATCCATGTTGGTTTGAAATCCTTCAGTTTTATTGGTGGAAAGTGGCGTGACGCAGTACCTTTGGAATTATCAGACTTTCCACCCTCGTGTACGGACAGCATCTTTGAAAGGAGGTAAGATGACGTAATGCAGTTTTCCCGCGCAGAATCTTGGGGCAGGTGGCGGTTGCAGATGTATGTGGTATAAGAATCCGTTGCTCCTTGTTCCATTGTGTGTGTCCTTGGGCTGACGTAAGACGCTGAAGTTTCTTTGTACCGTTAATCTGTATAGGGGGAACTCGCCCGTCTTTGTTACGTGCTGCCTGCATCCAGGTGTCCGGCCATCTCCCTCTCGCAAGACGCACACGGGTGACTCGCGGATGTATGCAACTTTGTCAAAAACGTTGATCTGCCCCACTCTTCTTGCAGAAATGGTTTCGTTGCACATTTCGTTGTAGGTAGACACAAGAGGAGCGTCTTTCATCCAATGTAACGGTCTCATCGATGCCTTATTCACCAATCAAAATCGAAAGTTAACTGATAGATTTTACTTTCTCTACTACGTATAGTGAATAGGGAAAGTATTGTATTCCACACAAAAATTCGATACACATGTCCGTGTGTGTGTCTGTGAACAGCATAACTCAGAAACGAACAGTCGGATAAACACCAAACTTGGTATTTAGGTTCAGAATCTTCCAAGGATGCGACACGAAGGTTTTCAAGAAAATCCCCCCACCCCAGAGTACCCTTTACATGGAAGATTTTTCGAAAATTTTAATTTTCTCAAAAATGGCTTTAACGATTTTGATTAAAATATCATATGTTTAAGATATTTTTATGGCAAATAAAATGTATATCTTGAATTTTCTGGGAATGTCTCCAAAAGTATTCTTCATTGTGAACGACTTTTGCATAACTGGTATGCCATAAGAGGGAGACAAAATTTTACTACACAAAAGATGTAGATCGCGCTAAAATACACAATCATATACACTTTTGTTGTTGAGTGAACCATTTTCGAGATATTACTTGTTATTCCCTTAAATTTTTCAATACTTATTTTCTCAAATGGGGATTCGTTATTCATTTTTTTGTCTTGGATATGCAAAGAGTTATAATCTGTGGGAAAGGGAATGGTGCTGCACCTAGCAACCAGCTATTAAGCGATATGTATGTGCTTAAAGGCTATTGTATTTGTATATTGCCCTTGTAAATATATTATCCCCTTACATCTACAAGAAAATTAGCAATAAGATAGACTCTGCAAATGTTTATCTCGATTAACATGAAGTAGATGGAGAATAAGCGTTTGTAAAAATAGTTTGTACAAGAGTAGAGAAAGTCATGTGAGTGTAACACATCAGATTTTTTTACTCCTATAATCTCTGTTTCTATTCGACTAGGGATCTACAAAGGCCTGTTTCATGCATTTTCCTGTTCACTATTGGCGATTGTTTCAAACTGTAGAAATTGCGAGATTTGGTGATCTGCGAATTCAAAATGTCTTCGTTGTCGTTATCTCTAACGCTCCCCATATGTGCTTTGGGGGTTACCTCATTCCACCAAGACCCATTTCTGAGGTAGAGGCATCCAGCGGTCGAAGTCCGTTACCTTCGATGGTAAGGTGAATGATGAGGATGGCGGTAGAATGCGAGATCCTACAGCTTTTACCGTAGACCCCGAATCACGTTTGGGATATATGAGCAAGTCAGAAGTGAAGGTGGGAATCGAACCTCGGGCTCTCAGAACGAGAGCCGGAAATAAAACCACTGCGCTGCGCCGCTCAGTATAATAATTCTTGCCGAAATCCCTTCTTGCTTATAACTGTTTTCGCAAAAAAATTGTTGTCATTAGATACCGGTTTCTTGACCTTCGGTCTTGAAATAATTACGTGACAAGGTTTCGTTAACCTCAATTAGTTGTCCTCCGTGGTCTAGGGGTACCATGCTAGCCTCTAGTTCCTGAGGTCGCGGGTTTATAACCGGCGGAGGGTGATGGAGTTTTTTCGGAGTAAACATCCTTAGCTGGTGATCCCGTGTCGTAGATTTACGGCACATAAAAGAACTTCAAGCCTGATAGGGGCTCTGAGCAAAATTTCCTGTCTTTCATGCTCAGTATAAAATGAGACGCTAGCGACCATAGTAGTTAAAGGGCGTCTATAAATAAAACTCAGTTTAATTTAACCTCACCTAAATTGCCAAAAAGTATCGGCACTCGAGGTATTACTGAAGATAGTCGCGTCTTTACAATATGCTGGCTGTGAAATTCTGTGCTCTTCCATATCATCACGAGAAACAAAAAAAAATCTGATGTGTTACACTCACATATCTTTCTCTACTCTTGTACAAACTATTTTTACAAACGCTTATTCTCCATCTACTTCATGTTAATCGAGATAAACATTTGCAGACTCTATCTTATTGCTAATTTTCTTGTAGATGTAGGGGAAAATATATTTACAAGGGCAATATAGAGAAACAGTAGCCTTTAAGCACATACATATCTCTTAATAGCTGGTTGCTAGGTGCAGCACCATTCCCTTTGCCACAGATTATAACTCTTTGCATATCCAAGACAAAAAAATGAATAACGAATTCCCATTTGAGAAAATAAGTATTGAAAACTTTAAGGGAATAACAAGCAATATCTCGAAAATAGCTCACTCAACAAAAAAAATGTATATGACATAAATTGTGTATGTTAACGCGATCTACATTTTTTGTGTAGTAAAATTTTGTCTATCTCTTATGGTTTACCAGTTATGCAAAAGTCGTTCACAATGAAGAATACTTTTGGAGACATTCCCAGAAAATTCAAGATATACATTTTATTTGTCATAAAAATATCTTAAACATATGATATTTTAATCAAAATCGTTAGAGCCATTTTTGAGAAAATTAAAAGTTTCGAAAAATCTTCCATGTAAAGGGTACTCTGGGGTGGGGGGATTTTCTTGAAAACCTTCGTGTCGCATCCTTGGAAGATACTGAACCCAAATACCAAGTTTGGTGTTTATCCGACTGTTCGTTTCTGAGTTATGCTGTTCACAGACACACAGACACACACACACGGACATGTTTCCAAAAATGTTTTTTTTTTGGATTCAGGGGGTCACAAAACATGTATTTCCGGTGAAATCTCGGTATCGAAATTTTGGGTGGAATACAATACTTTCCCTGCTTACTATACGTAGTAGAGAAAGTAAAAATGGTGACTTAACACTTCAAAAAGTATAAAGTATTAGAAAATTGAAAGTAATAACAACGAATATCTCGGAAAATATCCTAAAAATCTGATGTGTTACACTCACATGACTTTCTCTACTCTTGTGCAAACTATTTTTACAAACGCTTATTCTCCATCTACTTCATGTTAATCGAGATAAGCATTTGCAGACTCTATCTTATTGCTAATTTTCTTGTAGATGTAAGGGGAATATATATTTACAAGGGCAATATAGAAATACAGTAGCCTTTAAGCACATACATATCTCTTAATAACTGGTTGCTAGGTGCAGCACCATTCTCTTTGCCACAGATTAATACCCTTTGCATATCCAAGACAAAAAAATGAATAACGAATTCCCATTTGAGAAAATAAGTATTGAAACATTTAAAGGAATATTTCGAAAATGGTTCAATCAACAAAAAAAATGTATATGACATAAATTGTGTATTTTAACGCGATCTACATTTTTGTGTAGTAAAATTTTGTCTATCTCTTATGGTTTACCAGTTATGCAAAAGTCGTTCACAATAAAGAATACTTTTGGAGACATTCCCAGGAAATTCAAGATATACATTTTATTTGTCATAAAATATCTTAAACATATGATATTTTAATCAAAATCGTTAGTCATTTTTGAGAAAATTAAAATTTTAGAAAAATCTTCCATGTAAAGGGTAATCTGGGGTGGGGGGATTTTCTTGAAAACCTTCGTGTCGCATCTCTGGAAGATACTGAACCTAAATACCAAGTTTGGTGTTTATCGGACTGTACGTTTCTTAGTTATGCTGTTCACAGACCCACACACACGGACATTTCCAAAAATGCTTTTTTTGGATTTAGGGGGCCTCAAAACATGTATTTCCGGTGTAATCTCGGCATAGAATTTTTGGGTGGAATACAATACTTTCCCTACTTACTATACGTAGTAGAGAAAGTAAAAATATATAACATAAAGTGTGTGTTTTAACAAGATAGTAAGATTCTGGCTGCTTACCAGTTATAATACAAATTTGTACAAAATTTACCGGACTTCACAGGCTACTCCCAGAAAATCCAGGATAATATATTTTATTTCTAATGTAAATATCTTAAATTTATGGTATTTTAATCAAAATCGTTGCTCATTTTCATTTTCTCTACCGCCTACATACTAGGGAGAGAAGGTATTGCATTCCAATGAAAAATTCGATACCGAGATTTCACCGGAAATACATGTTTTGAGACCCCTGATTCCAAATAAAGCATTTTGGAAACATGTCTGTGTGTGTGTCTATGTGTGTGTGTGTGTCTGTGAACAGCATAACTCATAAACGAAAAGTCGGATAAACACCAAACTTGGTATTTATGTTTAGTATCTTCCAAGGATACGACACGAAGATTTTCAAGAAAATCCAACCATCCCAACCACCCTTTACATGGAACTTTTTTCGAAAATTTTGATTTTTTTAAAAAATGACTCTAACGACTTTAATTAAATACCATTATATTAAAGATGTTAACATGACAAATAAAATGTATATCTTGAATTTTCTGGGAATATCCTAGGAAGTCCTCTTCATTTGGATGGAATTTTATATAATCTTGTGTAACTAGTAAACGTTAAGGATAGACGTAAACGTACTGCACAAAAAATGTAGACCTCTTTAAAACATACAATTTATTACAAATAAGCTTCATTGGTAGCATAAGCCATTTCTGAGATATCCGTTGTTAATGGTTTGAATTCTTCCTTTCTTAGGTATTCTTTTAAATCCTTTCAACATTCAGTTGTTTCTCGCGACGTCATGGAAACAGTATGGAATTTTAAGGCCAGCATATAGCGTCCAGTTGTTAAACATTTGACTGTCGATGTTCTCTTTGTGTCTGTAACGAAATGTGTAATGTAGCTATTTCTGCAAATATTTTATTGGATTAAAAGATATAGAAATAAGCTTTAGTAAGAATAGTTTGTACTCTCACTAATAAACGATGGAGGGTAGAGAAAGTCATGTGAATGTATAACATCAGATTGTTAAAATTCAAATTATCCAAACATTTTTCCATGTAAAGGGTAGCGGGATGGGGATATTTTCTTGAAAATTTTCGTGCCGGGTTCTTGGAAGATGCTTAACTTAGGCAAATACCTACCATGTTTGGTATTTAACTGACATTTTATTTTTGAGTTATGCCGCTCACAGACATAGAAGGTGTTTTTTCTAAAAATGTATTTTTTTCAGGGCATCTCAAAACACATACTTCCGATGAACTCTCCATATCGAATTTTTGGGTGGGATACTATAGTTTCGTTGTCTGCTAGATGCCAGAGAAAGTAAATACAAAATATAGGTATGAACATTTGCTCTTTAAATCCTATTTATATTTTATAATAAGTCATTAATAATTTATGGATATTTCAAACGTTTTAATTCGCGTTTCTGCAGGGACCACTTGCGTTTCACTTTGCGCCAGACAAGGACGTAAGCAGTAAGGCGTGAATGAGATTTATCATGTCAAAGTACTGCTAGATACAGCATTCTTTGCCCCTGCGCATGACTGATCAATGCAACATTCCATCGGCTCCCTTTTTAAAGGAAAACACTTAAAACGGGGAGAGAGAAAGGTACTTATGTAACCTGTAGCGTTAAGGGTAGCCGCTACTGAAATTGCAAATTTTCACAAATTTTTAACAATTTAGCTGAGCTTTTTATCGCAGATTTGTTCAACATAATTATAGCATAAACTTAATTTTCATGGCTCCACGTCCCTAAATTTCCAAGAAAATAATTATCAGAATATCGCAATCAAATGTTATCTGAAATGCCCCGCACGATGAAAATCTGGAAAGTTTTGCACGCCAGAAAACTCACAACGTTTTAAGTGTCACGTTTGTTAACCGCTATCAGAAGTGCATCTGGAAGAAGATCTCACAGAAGTGCTTGGGCATGTTCAGACGCGGTTCGACCGACTTTTTGTGAAGTTAACATCACTGTTAATGATACATGGATTCGCCAACACACGCCAGAGACGAAGCAGCAGTCAAAGCAATAGGTGGAAGAGGGTGAAAGCGTGCCAAAGAAGGCCAAGTATGTTCCTTCTGCTGGAAAGGTGTAGGTAGACTCCTGCAAAAGGGCAAAACTATCAACGGAGAGTGTCATGCAGTTTTGTTGGAGCAGTTGAAGAATGCTTTGGACAAACGTTCCGTATTTATTTAGAGGAAAGTTCTTTTACAGTGCTGAATACAATGCACTTCAATTGCGATCACTAAGTTGCGCGGCTTTAGGTTTCAACTGTTGCTTCATGCACCATATTCACCAGATTTGGCTCTCTGGACGGAGATTTACCTGAGATGCGGAGATCATAAGTCACAAACTCTTAATTTTCAAGTTTGGACACATTTTATACTGAAGGCATAAAGACTTTTGTTGGTCCAAGTGTTAAATTGCTACGCTGGAAAAGAAAAATGTTGGGTTAACAAGGTTTCTGATTTCTATCTTAGGCCGAGAACTTTTCCAACAACTTTCCTAAGCATTGCGATTACTCCTTGTTTATTGTTTCATTATACCATTCCACCTTTAATATCAAAGGTCATATCGCCCGCATTGACTTGCTTCTATTAATTGCCTCCATTTCTAATATTTCTTTTAAAAACCTGTGTACAGGATTAATTGGTTTAAGGATGCCCACAGCTGCAATTTGATCAAAATGTTCAAAACAATTTAAAAATGAGTTTTTATGCTCAAAAATATAGTTTGAAACTTTAGTTCCAATAACGTACATACTCTAACTTTTGCTCTCATAGCTCTTTAAAGCTTATACACTGACCATTTAAATGCCCAGTGAGCACATGGCCTAATGGTCAGTATCTACTTTCAATGCCTTTCACTTTTTTTAACACTTTTGCGCGTTAAAAAGTTCCATACGATGGAATTTGTAATCTATCTTGTTCAAATTTTCAGTAAAAACTCAAGAGAGAATAAAGTTAAAAAGATCTGATGTGTTACATTCACATGACTTTCTCTACTCTTGTACAAACTATTTTTACAAACGCTTATTCTCCATAAGCTTCATGTTAATCGAGATATCGAGATGTTAATTTTATTGCTAATTTTCTTGTAGATGCAAGGGGAATTGCTAGGCTTTAAGCGATAGTCGAATATTTTAAGAGCTGGCCTCTATGTGGAGTATTCCATTCTCTTTGCATTACCAGGACAAAAAAAAAAGAATGAATAACGAATTCCCATTTGAGAAAAAGTATAAGTATTGGAAAATGTAAGGGAATAACAAGCAATATCTTGAAAATGGTTCACTCAACGAAAAATGTTTATGACCTAAATTGTGTATTTTAACGCGATCTACACTTTTTGTGTAGTAAACTTTTGTCTATCTCTTATGGTTTACCAGTTATGCAAAAGTCGTTCACAATGAAGAATACTTTTGGAGACATTCCCAGAAAATTCGAAATATACATTTCATTTGTCATGAATATATCTTAAACATATGATATTTTAATCAAAATCGTTAGAGCCATTCTTGAGAAAATTAAAGTTTTCGAAAAATGTTCCATGTAAAGGGTAATCTGGGGGGGGCTTTTCTTGAAAACCTTCGTGTCGCATCTCTGGAAGATACTGAACCTAAATACCAAGTTTGGTGTTTATCCGACTGTTCGTTTCTGAGTTATGCTGTTTACAGACAGACACACACACGGACATGTTTCCAAAAATGCTTTATATGCATTCAGTGGACCTCAAAACATTTATTTCCGGTGAAATCTCGGTATGGAATTTTTGGGTGGAGTGCAATACTTCCCCTACTTACTATACGTAGTAGAGAAAGTAAATATTGGCATACGGTTTTTGCTATACTCTTAAATTGCTCAAGATGTGACATAATTAATTCGACCACTGAGAATAAATTGTTACAAAAATTATATTTAAAGGTTTAAGTTTTATTTCTGAAGCAAGGAAGAGTAGAAATATGTGGTAGGTAGTATTTTTATATTTTCAAAATTACTATTTCTGCATCGTGGGCAATAACTGATTAATTAGCTGAGTAAAAGCTTTTTTCAGAAGCTATTAAAGATATCTCTATTAAAGCTAAAACTAACTAATAATCTTTGTTGAGCAGCACCTGGCCAAATTTTTGAAAACATCTAGATAAAAACTGCAAAATTTAAAATTTCCACCTGTTGGTAACCTTTAGTACAGGATATTATGTTGAACGAAGAGTATATTGTATTGTGGATGCAGTCATATAATAAAAAGAAGTTGGTTATTTTGTGTTGCCGGAAGTTGGAGCCGTATCCGGCACCTGTTGTGATGTTATCGGGGCACCAGGAAGTAAACCCGCGCACGTGCCACCGTCTAGCCACCGAAAATCTGCCTTTGTGTGCTGTAACGTCTGGCACATCTGTCAGTAGACAGCCGGTGATTCAGAGCTTTGTCTGGTGGTGATAAGACTGCGCTATCTCATTATTACAGCACGCTGATGATTAGCTGGTAATAGAGGTCAAACTTGTTGACTAACACATAAACACTACGTAGTAGTATACAACACGCGCATTACACATCGAGACCTCGCCGGTAGCTCTGTAGGTTAGAGCAACACGGAATATCCTTGGTTCAAATACCGGCTATGGCAATGAGTTTTTCAGTCTGACTACCTTTGCAACTTTTGTTCGCTTAAAAAGTAACTGAAAACTACTCCCCCCCCCCGCCTGGTGATTCCTCGGCTTAAACTGACATCGGAAAGTTTCAATTTTGGGTACTTGAGGCAGTTGCGATTTTGCCTTACTTTTAGGCGCCTAGAAATTTGATTTTTGATCATTGATTTGAGCCTTTAAGTATAAAATACAATCGGCTAAGTCATAAAGCTTTAATAAAACATACAATTTTCATAAAAAGGAAACTTAACATTACAACTTAGAAATAGTATTAAGACATTTTTGCATATTGTAAAATGGATTAAATTTTAGTCTTGAACTTACATAGTTCTTGAAATGTTTTAATGTTAAAATTCTTACCCTCTCAGGAAGCATATTTTAGATATTGATTGCATTAAATACATAGAGTTATGTATTTTACTTAATCTAGAGAATGGCATATGTATATTGGAATTGCACCTTGTATTATGAGTATGGAAATTACTTCTGAGATCATAGCTTGCAATGTTTTTCTTTAAAAACGTTAATATATCAAGAACATATAAATTATACACAGAATTCCTTCACTTATAAACAAAGGCCTACAGGAGGCATCAGGAAAACTTATAGTAATTATTCTTAATACTTTTTTTTGTGTGTAATAGTAGTACATCCCTTAAGCCAGCACTATTACCATACAATATAAGACCATACGTAGTAATACTTTCAAAATATGCGAAATACGCCTGTTTTATATAATGTTTGGGTGTCTTATTTATAAAATTCCTTAATAAATGTATAACTGTTGACAACCGTTTACAAATATTATTTGTGTGAGCTTGCCATGCTAGCTTTTGGTCAAGATAAATGCCCAAAAGTTTCGCTGGTTCTTCAGATGATACATTGTTTACACGCTTAAACGTGAATATTAACCTCTTAGTCTTGTCATGATTTACTACAAGACCATTATTTGAATACCATGTTTCAATTTCATTTATAACACTAATAGAAATGTTGTTCAACCCATCAAGCTCTTTATGAGTAATCAAAAAAGTAGAATCATCAGCATAAATTAAGGATTTAACCGATATATTATTAGGCAGGTCATTAATCATTAATAGAAACAAAAAAGGTCCCAATATAGAACCTTGAGGCACACCAAACTTTATCATGGCTACATTAGATCTATTACCATTAATTTCAACTACATGTGCTCGATCTGACAGATAAGTTTCAGAAACTTTTAATTCATTTTTTTGAACACCATAATAATTCAGTTTCATCAACAACAATTCATGAGGTATACAATCAAAAGCCTTACTAAGATCATAAAAAAAGAGTATTAGTAAAAGCATTTGCTTCATACATTTCATATACAGTTGACAACAGATCATTGACAGCATCAATTGTTGATCTGCCAGAAATAAAATCATACTGAGAGTGAGTAATAAACTCATTTATCATAAAATATGATCTTATTGCCCTAAAACAACACTTTCAATAATTTTACTAATTATTGGTACTATTGCAATTGGTCTATAATTTCCTGGATTATTTCGATCACCACTTTTATATGCTGGCACTGTTTTAGCAATTTTAAACATATTGGGCAAACAACCAGCCTTTAAGCAGTTATTTATGCATATGGTAAGAGGTAAGTATATAAAAGGTATAATTTCTTTAATTAAATTTATTTACAACGTTTAAAACTTCATCCCAGTTAAAACTAACATTGTTTGGAATACTTATATTTTTAGTGCCTCACCACATTATTATTATTATTATTATTATTATTATTACTACTATTATTATTATTATTATTATTATTATTATTATTATTATTATTATTATTATGAGAACTTCTCTTGAGTTTTTTTTTACAAACATCTTCAATTACATTTGAAAAATATTTTACCAACTCCTCAGGTAATATATCTGTTTTAATTCTATTTCGTTTTACTTCAAAATTTATTAGTTCCCATGCAGCTTTACAACACTTAAAAGAAAGAAAGGAATAATAAGATGGGTTTCGCGTACGTAGCTATAGAATACACGTTTTGAAAATAAGATTAATGCCAATGTGTATATGCCATACAAATAAAAGAATATATTTCGAGGGGTGGAGGGAGATTCATTTTAAAGATCGAACTCGTATACATGCATTATATAGCCAAACTAACACCCATATTAACCAAACTTAAAGCGGTGCACCTGTGACTTTGGTTGAACATCTTGAAAAAACTCGTTATTATGTTTACACTTTTACTTTAATATGGTACTTTATGTTACTAATGTTGGTTTTAAGCTCTATGCGACCATTTAAATTATTCGAGTATAGTGCTACAACGCACATTGCAGTTTTAGGGTGTTTTTCTCAAAACGTTTTCTTCTGTATTTTTCATTACTTAAAATGCTCCAAAAGTGATATATTTTTTTAGAAGTTAATAATTCTTATAAAGCTTCAGGAATTCTTACTAAAACAAATGACCTGACCGATTTTAAAAGTGCTTATTTTTTTCTTTTTTTACTTTTTGTTAAATATTGTCCTTATATTCACAAAATTGAAAAAAGTAGCTTCATTAGAATCTAATGTGGTTCTCCTCATAGTGGTTTGCTAAGGTCAATGTAATATTTTGAGTAAGTTCTAACAAAACATTTGACAGATATTGAACATTTTAAATTGAGATAAAAAAAAGTGTTAAAACAAGGAAAAAATATCCCTGAAACATATGCACATACTTGTAGGCCATTGAAGTTTTGTACATATTGTATACAATCTTTATATTACATTACTATACCGTAATAAATATTTTTTTAACCGGTGCTTTGTTTTAACACGTTAGAAGATTAGTCGGCCGTGAGACCATAGCTTTCCGTAGTGATATCCGATGGCTAGCCCTCAAAATACCACTTTAATATTGAGTTTTATTTTTAAATAATAAGCTGCTATCTAAATGATTAGTAATTTTATTATCGTCTTCTTGTTCTGGGATAATGTTGATCAAGGAACACGCCGTTTTTACCGCCAGGCCGCCTTTCGTCAGCGGCAGCGAATAATACTGCACTATATTTATTTGTATAAATAAATCGAGGATACCAAATTTGGAAAATATCCAAAATCCTTGAATCAGGGCAGCAGAAACGTGATCAGAATTTGCCAATTGTAATCGCACATTATGTACTATACGATGCTGCGAAACTACACGTTTACCATCAAGTGTGACGATTGTATGATGTTCGACATCTGTAAAAGAAATAAAAAATGTTACTGCCTCCTGTGAGGTTTGAACTCACGACCCCTGGTTTACGAGACCAGTGCTCTGCCACTGAGCTAAGGAGGCTGACAGTAGAGGGAGAAGAAAGCTAAGGTAATCATACTGCAATCTTTTTTTTTCTACATTTAAATTTTTATTCTTATTCTTTTGTTTTTATGCTTTTTAAAGTTTTTTATAATTATGCTAATTTCCGAAACTTACAACGTATTTTTATTTGTATTTCCATGGTTTTAAGCGGACTTCTGCTTCCACACGGTTGGGCTCCACCGTCATAGATGTCTCTGTATGTATCGATTAGTTGGACCTTCCTCCGACTGGTAACGCTACTGTCGTAAATAATTTAAACATTGAATCCCAAAGGAGATACGCTGGAATGTTTGGAGAATTGCTTTTATTGTATTAACCGACAAATAATTTATAAAGTACCTTGGGACATAATTGAAAACAGAAATTAATTAACGCTTGGGAGTATTTATTATGTTTCGACAGTAAACGATTGTTTTTCTTTTCTAATTGCAAAATGTAGCAGTATTAAGATTATTTATGAGTGAAGTTTGACAAATGTGGATAAATTTTGGGTTAGAAACAATGTCAAATTAAGCAATAAGGACCTGGTTATATGCACAACACAACTTTTCGCATATCGCAACCCAGTTTTTGTTATTAATGAACCCATGTGGGAAAAAATAAGATTCACTTAAGGTACTTTCTATGTCACTTGACACTTCAACCTGAGAAACTTAAACATGTAACAACGAATATCTCGAAAACGACTAATGCTACAGAAAAAGTTATTTGACATTAATTTTGAGTCGTTTCTGAGAAAATAAAAAAAATACCGAAAAGCTTTTCATATAACGAAAGGTAAGGGGATTTTCTTGGAAGAGGCTGTGTTTCTCTCTCACTCTTTCTCTCTCTCTCACACACACAGACACACAACCTTTACTAATAATTATTTTAGATTTAGGAGCTTTAAAACACGTATTTTCGGTGAAATCTTGATACTGGTATTTTAGTCAAATGTACACTTCTTCTTTCTTACCATAGACAAAGTAAAAATCCGTCCTTCCACTTGGAGAATGATTTAAATATTCACCATTTTTAAGTCTCATGAGGAAACATTTAGATATCTATAGTGAGTGTATTTTGTCAGTTATTTACCTTTTAAAAATTTTACCGATTGACAAACTCTCTTTACGTAACCATTTTTCTTCACACGTGACAAATTTTGTTTTGAAGTATAATGTCAAAGTCTTAAATGTTTCAATGTGCATTCGGTTATAGTGGTAGTTATCTTCCTTAACAAATTAATAAAAATGCTCTTTAAGACATACTTTGAGGCTAAGACCTTGAGAGATTATTAAAAGCGTAGGTAAATGTTTAGATTGTTGAATCAAACTTAAAAATTTCGATGTGTTGAACTCACATGACTTTCTCTACTCTTGTACAAACTATTTTTACAAACGCTTATTCTCCATATGCTTCATGTTAATCGAGATGTTAATCTTATTGCTAATTTTCTTGTAGCTTTGGTAGGCTTTAAGCGATAGTCAAATGTTTTAAGAGCTGGTTGCTATGTGCAGTATTCCATTCTCTTTGCATTACCAGGGAAAAAATGAATAACGAATTCCCATTTGAGAAAAGTATAAGTATTGGAAAATTTAAGGGTATAACAAGCAATATCTCGAAAATGGTTCACTCAACAAAAAAAATGTATGAGACATAAATTGTGTATTTTAACGCGATCTACATTTTTTGTGTAGTAAAATTTTGTCTATCTCTTATGGTTTACCAGTTATGCAGAAGTCGTTCATAATGAAGAATACTTTTGGAGACATTCCCAGAAAATTCGAGATATACATTTCATTTGTCATGAAAATATCTTAAACATATGATATTTTAATCAAAATCGTTAGAGCCATTTGTGAGAAAATTAAAATTTTCGAAAAATGTTCCATGTAAAGGGTAATCTGGGGTAGGGGGATTTTCTTGAAAACCTTCGTGTCGCATCTCTGGAAGATACTGAACCTAAATACCAAGTTTGGTGTTTATCCGACTGTTCGTTAATGAGTTATGCTGTTCACAGACACACATACGGACATGTTTCCAAAAAAAAAATTTTGGATTCAGGGGGTCTCAAAACATGTATTTCCGTTGAAATCTCGATATCGAATTTTTGGGTGGAATACAATACTTCTACTTACTATACGTAGAGAAAGTAAAAATTCGATCCAAGCGAGCTGTTAATCCGCAGCCTTCCTGCCGATGCTCTAACGCTGAGCTACCCCGATGGTAGTTAACCCTTGCAACATAGCAAGAACTTTTAAGGGCACACGCCGAGGCTTTTTAATTGCTGCAGATTTTCACCAAATTAGCTGAAATTATTATTACAGATGTGTTCAATATTCCTGCTCTTAAGTATCTAAACCTCCAAGAAAAATTTTCAAAAAGTAAACATCAAGACTTATGTTAAATGCCCCACGTGAGGAAAATTTGGAAATTTTAAACTTTTAAATTTTACATATAATTCATTCTTCAAATACATTTATTTAATAAAAGATCAAATTTTATATTATTTTAAACCTTTGCCGGAGTAAATAATAAAATGTGTAACACCTTTAGTTTTCAGAAAATCAAACACTTATTAAATTATAAACCCTTTAAATCCAAAAGTATATATTTCGATATCAAGAAAAGACTCTTTAGATATGTGCAACAACCGTCAAAAAGCGTACACTAAATATTTCAAAGAAGCTGGACAAAAATTACCTCATGGAGAGAATTTTAAAGCAACAAACATGTAAGAAAGTAAAATTGGAGAAACCCAAATTTTAAAATTTCACGTGCTATTTGCACGCAGCTGCGCACTTTAATCGTCACATTATGTATTTAAATAGTCAGAAGAGTAAAACTGCAATTGGATTCCGATGCCACGTTCAAGATGTTTTCTTAAACCCCCCTCCCCCAAAAAACAAGGAGAAAAAATCAAAACAAGAAAAAAGAAAAACGCGTTGTTGAAAATTCAGTATCAAATACCTTCAATGCGCGTATGGACATCTCACCATGGTAGCTCAGCGGTAGAGCATAGGCACAGAAAGCAGCAGATCCGTGGTTCGAGACTCGGTTACCAACTTAGGCACTGCTGGTGTGAAAGATAGCTTAACTTTCTTGGCCACTTTTCTTCATTACTGAATTGTTTTTTTTACACCAAATTATTAACAGACTATATTGTTGGTCAAAATCGTTAAATATTTACTAAATTATGACATTAGTTTAATGAAGATACCATAGTAACAATTATGTCATAAAATAGTTTTACTTCCTCTATCACACACCTAATAGGCAGAGGAAGTACTGCATTCTACCCAAAAATTGCACGATGAAAATACATGTTTTGAAGCCCCCGAAAATGAAATAAAAACTTTTCTATGAAAACGGTCCGCGCGGGCGGCAAAGAAAATATATATATATTAAACTTTCTAGGTAGTCCTCTTCATTCTGAGTGACTTATATAACTGATAAATATAAGAGATTGGCAAAATCTTACGAGAAAAAAAAAACTATATAGTAATGTTATATGAAATAAAATTTTTTGTGGCGTTAACTATTTCCGAGATATTCTTTGTTATTGCTTGAATTTTCAAGTACTTATATTTTTTCAAAGTATAGTTCACAAACAGATAACGACTTTTTTTTACCTCCCGCACATCAGCCTAGGATGCTTATGGTGCACCCCGGTTATAGAAAGAGTAATTCTGTTTCTTGCCAGGAATGGACAGTCAGAGGGGATATACGAGGCTGTTTCCGCATCCTCTTTGCACGTTCTATAAATGGGTTCATCCTTGTGGAGTCCTACTTTGCGTAAATGCTTCCTGAATTGATCATGTTCATAAATTAATGCAACTGTTTTCCTTATTCCTGTGTTATCTAATCTCTTCCATTTTCTTGTGGTCATGCAAAGAGCATAAAATTTAAAGCATAGCGACCCGCCTTTTTAAAACTCTTGACCATCGGTTTAGCCTACTATATGCTTCTGACCTACAACGAAATCTAATGAAAGTTTATCTCAATTAACAGGAAGTGGACAAAAGAATAAGTTTTGTAAAAGAGTCATTAAGTTTTATAATTTTGTTTTACTAAAAAGAATAGCAAATGAAATTCATTTATAATGTTGTACAATTATTACATTATGCACTTATTTCATAATCTATCATTTAGCCACGCTCTCCTCTTCAGTAGTACATTCTTAACGGCAAGAGCCTTCCTCCCGCACCAGTCAGACGACAAATCCCTGAAGAGGAGTGCTTAAAACGCCTTCGAAATATTGGATTTAACTTCAATAATCCTTTAGAAGTGGCTTAAGCCAAGCTTTTACGCATATTTGGGACGTTTCTCTCATTTTAGGGAGCTTTTGTATTAATTACTAATCGCAATGATTTAAATACCAATAATTTTGCAATACACAGGTGACATGGTTTGAATTTCGTAGGGCAGTTTCTATTACGCATTTTAATTAAATTGTCATACTTGTAGCTTTAGAAGTTTTAAAACATTTCGGCGATACCTTAAAGGGCGGATGCGTCCATTATAAGGTCTGAGTGAGGAAAGTGCAGGATATTGATTTTACTTCGTTCTCCACCGTGGTGCAGCCACTTGTCTGAATGGTTTCATTGGGAAATGTTTGTTTTTATTGCAAGAACAGGAGTAAGGACATCGCCATTTCTGTCAAATGACTTTTTGGGGGGGTGTGGTCAGCTGCATAATTTGCCTAGGTGTCGAAAAGGTGTCAGTAATTTCGGGGTATTTTATACTGCACGTTGTTTGTTTGTTTTTTTTTTTGCATACCTAAACGAAACGTCACTCGAATGCACGTTTCGATGTCTTCTGAATTAAAACGAGCATTTTTACTTTCTCTACCGCGCACCTAGTAGCTAGGAGTATTGCACTTCACCTATTGACTCGGAGATTTTATGGGAAACACATGTTTTGAGGCCCCCTGCATTTAAAAAAGACATTTTTAGAAATGTTGGAAAGCGTTGCGACACGAAGATTTTCAACACAATCCCCCCCCCCGGCTCCAAACTACGTTTAGACGGAAAATTATTCGTTATTTTTGATTTGTTTAAAAGTGGCTCCAACGATTCTAATTGAAATACTGTATGTTGTAGATATTTTCATGGGCAAATAAAATGTTTGTCTCGAATTTTCTGCGAATGGCCTCTTTCGTTCTGAATGACGTTTGTGTAAGTGGTAAACAAAGCGAGCGGAATGGCTCAGGCGGTAACGTCTGTGGTCCACAATCGGGAGGTCCCGGGTTCGATCCCCGGCGACCACCCACTCTGACCCACGGGTATTTTCGTGGTTTCCCCGGGCGAATGCTGAAGTTGTTTCTTTCAGCCCCTGAATTTCCTGTCCCTCCATTTCGTTCTATTCATCTCGTTGGTCTCTTTCAGAGTCGGAAGTGTTGGTGATGGTGTTTCGGTGAAGCGTGGCAGGGGAAAAGGATGCTCTCTGTGAGCTCTCTCCGTCCCTCGGCTGACTGCCGGGGTATCTGGACGCCCTCTGTGTGGGGCGGAGTCCCCGGCCTGCCAGGGTGTTTACTCAGGGGTCCTGCCATTGCTGTACCGTCACTCCCGGATCCGACTGCCCGGTGTCTCATCTCGCCTCATGCTTCCTCCTGGGGTCGCCCACTTGTGGGACGTAGATACAATATCCCCTCTGGATCGGTCCCGAGTTCCCTCCATTCAGGAAGTTAAGATAAGTGGTAAAAACCTAAGAACTAAACAAAATCTTATTACACAAAAAATGTACCTAGATCTGTTAAAGCACACAATTTATGCCAAATAAGAATTTTTGTGGCGTTAACCATTTCCAAGATAATCTTTTTTTAAACTGGTTTGAATTTTCGAATACTTATACATCTTTCAAATCGTAATTTCGATTTTTACTTTCTCTACTACGTATAGTAATTAGGGGAAGTGTTGTATTCCACCCAAAAATTCGATACCGAGATTTCACCGGAAATACATGTTTTGAGACCACCTGAATCCAAAAAAACATTTTTGGAAACATGTCCGTGTGTGTGTGTGTCTGTCTGTCTGTGTGTGTGTTTGTGTGTCTGTCTGTGTGTCTGTCTGTGAACAGCATAACTCAGAAACGAACAGTCGGATAAACACCAAACTTGGTATTTAGGTTCAGTATCTTCCAGAGATGAGAGACGAAGGTTTTCAAGAAAATCCCACCCACCCCAGATTACCCTTTACATGGAACCATTTTCGAAATTTTAATTTTCTCAAAATGGCCCTAACGATTTTGATTAAAATATCATAATATGTTTAAGATATTTCATGACAAATGAAATGTATATCTCGAATTTTCTGGGAATGTTTCCAAAAGTGTTCTTCATTGTGAACGACTTTTGCATAACTGGTAAACCATAAGAGATAGACAAAATTTTACTACACAAAAAAGTAGATCGCGTTAAAATACACAATTTAAGTCATATACATTTTTTTGTTGTTGAGTGTATCATTTTCGAGATATTGCTTGTTATTCCCTTAAATGTTTCAATACTATTTTCTCAAATGAGAATTCGTAATTCATTTTTTTTTGTCTTGGATATGCAAAGAGTTATAATCTGTGGCAAAGGGAATGGTGCTGCACCTAGCAACCAGCTATTAAGAGAATATGTATATGCTTAAAGGCTACTGTATTTCTATATTGTCCTTGCAAATACAAAACAAGGGGAACATAGTAGGCCTTAAGCTATTGTCAAATATTTTTAGAACTGGTCGATATGTGTAAAATGTAATACTCTTTGCATGTTAGAAGATCGTTTCTGCAAATGTTTATCTCGATTAATATGAAATAGATGGCGAATAAGAGTTTGTAAAAATGGTTTGTACAAGAGTAGAGAAAGTCATGTGAGTGTAACACATCAGATTTTTTTCTCCCCTTTCTTTCCTCGTGGCCATGCAAAGAACATGGAATTTCAAAGCCCTCACATAGCGATACGATCTTTTAAGTATCTATCACGTTAGCCTACTGTATCCTTATACCTACAACGAAATTTGTAAATGTGCAATTGCAGTTTATCTCGATCTCGATGAAATTTCGATACCGAGTTGTTTATTGTAACGCAATACTAGCTCTACCTACTATGGGTAGTGTTTTCAGTTTTTATTGCATTATGGATGTAGTGTGGTGTGCTGGTAATACTATACCATGAATGTCAAGGTGTGTGAATGATGGAGTGTAACACAAGCATTCCTGTGAACACACAGTGAAGGAGGTCCGCTTCTCATGCTTGCCTCGTACTACAAGCACATGCCTATCTATTGCGTAATGCTGGGCTCTGATCAAGCGTATCAAGTTTTGGGTTTAATAACTGCTGTTCATAAAAGTGGCAGTTATTTGCTATGCAATGACCTTCGGCTGTATGCGATTAAAAACAAATATTGTACTAAAAGTTAATATGTTTTACATTCAGATGACTTTCTGTACCCTCTATCGTTTATTTAGATATACAAGCTATTCTCATGAAAGTATTTTTTCCATCTGCGCCATCTTAATCGAGATAAACCTTTACAGAAATAGCTACCTAACACCTTTCGTTGTAGATACAAAGAGAACAGCGATAGTCAAATGTTTAACAACTGGACGCTATATGCTGGCCTTAAAATTCCATACTGTTTCCATGACATCGCGAGAAACAACTGAATGTCGACAGTATTTTAAAAGAATAACAGAATGTTGAACAATTAGAACCATTACTAACGGTTATCTCGGAAATGCCTTATATCAGAAAAAAATATTTGGAATAATTGTGTTTTTAAAGAAATCCCTTTTTTTTTTTCTTTCTTTTTTTTTTTCTTTAATATGGTTTCGTCTATCGCTTAACATTTACTAATTATACAAGATTATACAAAATTACTTTCGAATGAAGACTTCACAGGCTATTACCAAAAAATTCAATATATACATACATTTTATTGGTCATGCATATATCTTAAACTTATTATATTTTAAAAATCGTTAAATTTTTAGAAAATAAAAAATAACGATACATTTTCCACGAAAAGGGTAGTTTGGGGTGTGGGTTATCTTAAAAATCGCATTCTTGGAATAAGTTGAGCTTAAAGTTTGATATTTAAGTTCAAAAACACACAGACTATTTTTCTATTTTGTCGGATTTTTCAATGGAATGCAATGGTTTCTCTACTTACTATAGTTAAGTAGTAGAGAAAGTAACAAAGTCCGTGAGAGAAAGAGAGAGAGGTATAACTCTAAAACAAAAATTTTAAATAAACACCGAAATTGCAATATGAGTTCTGCATCTTTCGAAGATGCGGCACAAAGATTAAAAAGAAATGCCCCACCCCAAACCACGGTTTACAAGAAAGCTTTCAAAGGTTTCTCTAAAGGATTTGATTAAAATATCGTATGCTTTAAATATTTACATGACAAAAGCAATTTGTGTTTTGAATATATGAAGTCATCTTCATTCTGAATTAATTTTGTACGACTGCTAAACCATAAAAGGCAGACTAATGCTTATTACGCGAAAAAAATGTGCTTCTCATTAAAACACATAATTCATGCGAACTATTTTTGTGTCATTAACCACTTCCGAGATATTCGTTGTTAGTGCTTTGAATTTTCCAATGCTTTTTCCATTTCCTTTTCAAATGCTTGGTTACCATTCGTTCCTTTCCTCGTTATTTTGCAAAGACTGTGAAATTTAAAGCAGCATATAGCGATCCGCTTTTAAACATTTGACTGCCATCGCTTCATCCATCCTTGTATCTACAACGAAATGTATAATAAAACCATTTCTGCGAACTTTTATCTCAATCAACACCAAGTAGACAGAAATAAAAGCTTTTGTAAGAGTTGTTTGTGGAAGGTGTCTAAAAGTAAACGATAGTGGGTAGGGGAAGTCATGCGAATGTAACATTTAAGATTTTTCACTTTCTTCACATTGACCAGTAAGTAGAGAAATTAATATATTGTACCCACAAATTCGATATTGAGATTTCACCGGAAATACATGTTTTAATGCACCTATGCTGAAAGATCCGTGAAAGAGAGAGAAAGGAGCATAATTCAAAGCGAAAGGTGTGTTTAATATCAAAATTAATCTTCAAGTTCAGCATCTTCGAAAAATGCCACATGGAGGTTTTCAAGAAAATTTCCCGTCTCAAACTACACTTTAGATGTACATTTCGTGATTTTTTTATTTTGTTAAAAAAGGCTCTAACGATTTTCATTAAAACATCGTGATATTTGCAAGACAAATAAAATGTATATTTTGAATTTTCTGTGAATGTCAAGGTGAAGTCATTCTGAATTAATTTTGTATAACTGGGAAGTATAAGAGATAGTAACAAAAACGTACAACTCATTAAAATACACAATTTGTGTCTAATAGCTTTTTTTCGCAGCGTTATCCGTTTTCGAAATACTCCATGTTGCATGTTTACACTGTCGTAATTATGTTGCTTGAAACCATACTGTCCTTTTTACTTTCTTTACTACGTATAGTAAGTAGGGGAAGTATTGTATTCCACCCAAAAATTCAATACCGAGATTTCAGACTCCCTAAATCCAAAAAAAGCATTTTTGGAAACATGTCCGTGTGTGTGTCTGTGAACGGCATAACTCAAAAATGAACAGTCGGATAAACACCAAACTTGGTATTTAGGTTCAGTATCTTCCAGAGATGCCACACGAAGGTTTTCAAGAAAATCTCCCCACCCCAGATTACCCTTTACATGGAACATTTTTCGAAAATTTTAATTTTCTCAAAAATGGCTCTAACGATTTTGATTAAAATATCATATGTTTAAGATATTTTCATGACAAATGCAATGTATATCTCGAATTTTCTGGGAATGTCTCCAAAAGTATTCTTCATTGTGAACGACTTTTGCATAACTGGTAAACCATAGGAGATAGACAAAATTTTACTACACAAAAAATGTAGATCGCGTTAAAATACACAATTTATGTCATATACATTTCTTTTGTTGAGTGAACCATTTTCGAGATATTGCTTGTTATTCCCTTAAATTTTCCAAAACTTTTTCTCAAATGGGAATTCGCCGCATAGCAACCAGATCTTAAAACATTTGACTATCGCTTAAAGTCTACCAATTCCCCTTGCATCTACTAGATTAACATGAAGCATGTGGAGAATAGGCGTTTGTAAAAATAGTTTGTACAAGAGTAGAGAAAGTCATGTGAGTGTGACACATCAGATTTTTTTCTTTTCATCGAAGAGTCTGTTACCATGACTAAACATTTGAATACTGCTGCAAGCTGTAGTGGATTGCTGAGAGGTTGAACGAGGCGGGTTTCGAACACAGGATCCCGCGCCACTCTTGCGTAACGTGTCTATATAAATAATTCATAGGCAGCAGAGACGGCTGTGAGAACAGGTTTATCTTATCTACCCGCTGCTAAGGTGTGTCGTGACATTGTATGTGTGCCCTTGAGTGTGTTACGTTAGCTTTTTGTGGGGTCGGGTTTACCCAAGCGGAGCCTCTACACGTCATTCCTCCAAGTAACCAACCGCAATCATGTCAGGTGCATAGAAATAGAGCTATTGCACATTTTGTTGCACGTCGCTCAGCTGTTTAGACTACATGTGAGAAACTAAAGCCAACATTTTAACACGTAACAGCGAATAGTTTAGTTTTCTTATAGTTATGCTATTTCGATAATTTTAAAGGCATGGTGCTCAAAACTAATAACCGATAGTTTGTACCTTCTCTACCACATACATAGTAGCTAGAAAAGGTATTGCATTCCACCCAAAAATTCTATATCGAGATTTCCACCGAATTACATGTGTTGAGGCCCCCTGAATAAAAAGATTCTGATGTGTTCCAATTCCATTCTCTTTGCATGTCCAGGACATAAAAAAATGAATAACGAATTTGAGAAAAAGTATAAATATTGAAAATTTAAGGGAATAACAAGCAATATCTCGAAAATGGTTCACTCAACAAAAAATGTATATGACATAAATTGTGTATTTTAACGCGATCTACATTTTTGTGTAGTAAAATTTTGTCTATCTCTTATGGTTTACCAGTTATGCAAAAGTCGTTCCCAATGAAGAATACTTTTGGAGACATTCTCAGAAAATTCGAGATATACATTTCATTTGTCATAAAAATATCTTAAACATATGATATTTTAATCAAAATCTTTAGAGCCATTTTTGAGAAAATTAAAATTTTCGAAAAATGTTCCATGTAAAGGGTAATCTGGGGTGGGGGGATTTCCTTGAAAACCTTCGTGTCGCATCTCTGGAAGATACTGAACCTAAATACCATGTTTGGTGTTTATCCGACTTCGTTTTTGGTTTATGCTGTTCACAGACACACACACACGGACATGTTTCCAAAAATGTTTTTTTTTTTTTTGGATTCAGTGGGTCTAAAAACATGTATTTTCTGTGAAATCTCAATATCGAATTTTTGGGTGAAATACAATACTTCCCCTACTTACTATACGTAGTAGAGAAAGTAAAAAAACAAAACCAAAAAACAAATGCTTTTAGGGAAAATGTGTGTGAACACCATAACTCAAAAACGAATAGTCGAATAAACACCAAACATGGTACTTTGGTTCAGTATCTTCCAAAGATGAAATACAAAGATTCTTAAGCAAAACCCATCTACGCTTTACATGGAACATTTTTCGAATTTATTTTCTAAAAAATGGCCTCTAACAATGTTTATTAAAATGTAATCTATGAAAGATATTTACATAACAAATAAAAATATATATATATTGAATATTCTGGGAATAGCCAACGAAGTCCTCTTCATTCGGAAGGTATTGTGTATAATCTTATATAAGTGGTGAACGTTAAACGATAGACGAAAACATACTAAACAACAAATGTAGATCTCTTTAAAAACACACAATTTATTTCAAATGAACTTTTCTTTGGCATAAGCCATTTTTGAGATATCCGTTATTAAAGGTTATTGTTAATTTCTTGGTAATTCTCTTAGTCCTGTCAACATTCAGTTGTTTCTCGTATACGCATGATTTTCTCGATGTCATGGAGACAGTATGGAATTTTAAGGCTAACATATAGCCTCCCGTTCTTAAACATTTGACTGTCGCTGTTCACTTTGTATCTATAACGAAATGTGTAATGTATCAGCCAACGTAAATTCCGAATGCGCTATCGAGAAATAATCAGATTCTTCTGGATGTTTCTGCCCCCGTATCGCGCGAACATTCCAGAAACTACGTGCGCTAGTATAAAGTCACAATATACATTTTACTAGTCAGGAAAATGTGTTAAACATATAGTACTTTAATTAAAATCGTTAAGAGCCATTTTTTGAGAAAATAAAACGAAAAATTTTCCGTGGTAAAAGTCAGTATCGGGTGGGGGATTTTCCTTCAAAATCTGTATTCTTATTTTCTCTGCCATCTATCTACAGTAGGTAAGAGGAAATATTGTATTCCACCCAAAATGTCGACAATGAGATTCCGCCGTTCCAGGATTTGTTGCGTAAGTATCCTAAACCTCTTGTAAGATATGAATGGGAAAAAACAGGTCAGCAGTGTTGATGTTCTAGAAGTAGTGGCTAAAATGAAATATTCTGACACGAAACACAAAAACAACGAAAACTTTACAAAAAAAATTAATTTACCACAACCTTTGTCCTGCAATGTTGAGATGCCTGGAATAGGACAATGTTTACAGGATGCAGACATCCGTAGAAGTATTCAGTAATACTGGTAATAATAAATAAATGCTCTCTTCGGCCAATTACTAATAGCGTTACAACCGCACGGCAGCTGCACACTCCCACTCCCTCCTTACACCCACACCTAGGACAACCTGGGAGTGCAGTAATAGGGTTGGCATGTGGTGACGTAGTCCCCATCTAGTAAACGGGTTTTTTTTTACCATATGCCGCCCCTAGGACCTCAGCCGCCACTATTTCTGTAAAGAGGCTTCTCTGTTGGTACCAAGGGCCTTACTAGGCCTCCCAGCAGGGGAAAATATCCTTATGCCGGTACTGAAAATCGAATTCGAGTCCCTTCCACTCCAGGCAGCTGCATTTCGTGGAATAATAATAGTACTCAACAATTGCAAAATAATTGAATATAAAAATATTAAGACACTCGGGCCCGGGCTGCGTCGAGCTTAAGAATTTCGGCCCGTGCAGACAGAGGGGTTAAAAATGTGTACACTATTTGATCATCAATAAATTTGTAGTGAATTGAAGTACAAGTCTCAAATTTGGTGAAGGTGTAACTTAGTGTTTAGGATTTAGGTGGCCTTGGATTGGCTACGTTTATTGTTTTTATTCACGTGACGTGAACAACGACGCCAATTGGCGACCATAAGGTTATCGTTCGAAGAAAGCGCTGCAGACATCGATTTTCGGTGTGATCCGAAAACGATATGGGGATGAGGGGTTTTGTCTGCAACAAGATAGGGTCCCAACTACTACCCTCAAGAGTTCAAAGTTTACCTATTTCTCTGGACAATGAATAGGCCGAAGGGACGTCATCGAATATCTAGAACGGCCCCAGATCTAACAACTCTAGACTTTTGCCTCTGGGTGAACTTAAATAATGTTTTGTATCGGACAAAGCCAACTACACTGGCTACACTAAGCGAAAACGTTCGCTGCACATGTTACAGTAGATTGTTCGGCGGCATGACTGTCTTTGACTATTGGTGATGACCAATTCGAGCTTCGAGCGATTTTAATAAGTTGAATATTAAATTACATCTTCTGCTCACATTTGAGCCTTTTATTTCAATTGATTGCAAAGTTATTCATGATCAAACAGTGTATGGATTTTTGGACCTCTCTAGATAACTTGACTACAAAAGGTTGCTGTTTGACAAAAAATTCCGTTTCAGACCTGGAAGTAATACCGTGTATGCTGTAACTTGTCTTATAAAAATGTTATTAAACGCTTCTGAAGAAAGTTAATTGCATGCAACCTTCTGTGTTTTAAGTAAGGCATTTGATTGTGTGAGTCATAACATTCTTTTAGCAAAATTACACTACCTTGGGTTCCACGATAAAGAGGTAATTTACTGCTTACTTGTTTACATAATCGAAATAATATGTTACGTTGAATGGTATGGTGTCAGACTCGAAATATAGTTGTTATAGAGTTGAAGGATCTGTCCTTGGTCCTGTTTTATTTTTTGGTGGCTACAGCTGACTTGTTTGTCAATATGCAGTCTCAATCTTTGTTATATGCTGATGAGTGATGACCCGATGTTTTTGACTAAACATGACAGAGTTAAGGGCACCCATAGGTGAAATTTCTAAATATTGCAGTTTTATCTAAATGTTTTCAAAATTTCGCCTACATTACCTCAATTATAAGTGTATCTTTAACTTTATGCAGGTATCTTTAGACTTTTTGAGAAAAAAAAATATACCTATTTTATTTTAAGTATACTAATTAATCAGGTGTTCCACACGCTGCAGAAAGAGTAATTTTGAAAGAATGAAAATACTACCACATTATGTAAATACCAAAGTACAAAATTGGCCTATGGAATTATATTTGATACTGTCTCAGAAAAAAATTCTTAGACCTTTAAGTATACCAGTTTTATAAAGTTCATTTGTGCAGCAAGTTTGTGCTGAAAAATGTGAACAGTTTTGTTTACAAACTACATAATGTGAAACATTTTAATGCACAAAAGTGTTAAAAAAAATCTGATGTGTTACACTCATATATCTTTCTCTACTCTTGTACAAACTATTTTTACAAACGCTTATTCTCCATCTACTTCATGTTAATCGAGATAAACATTTGCAGACTCTATCTTATTGCTAATTTTTTTGTAGATGTAAGGGGAAAATATATTTACAAGGACAATATAGAAAAAAGTAGCCTTTAAGCACATACATATCTCTTAATAGCTGGTTGCTAGGTGCAGCACCATTCCCTTTGCCACAGATTATAACTCTTTGCATATCCAAGACAAAAAAATGAATAACGAATTACCATCTTAGAAAATAAGTATTGAAAAAATTAAGGGAATAACAAGCAACATCTCGAAAATGGTTCACTCAACAACAAAAAAAATGTGTATGACATAAATTGTGTATTTTAACGCGATCTACATTTTTTGTGTAGTAAAATTTTGTCTATCTCTTATGGTTTACCAGTTATGCAAAAGTCGTTCACAATGGAGAATACTTTTGGAGACATTCCCAGAAAATTCAATATATACATTTTATTTGTCATGAAAATATCTTAAACATATGATATTTTAATCAAAATCGTTAGTCATTTTTGAGAAAATTAAAATTTTCGAAAAATGTTCCATTTAAAGGGTACTCTGAGGTGGGAGGATTTTCTTGAAAACCTTCGTGTCGCATCTCTGGAAGAGACTGAACCTAAATACCAAGTTTGGTGTTTATCCGACTGTTCGTTTCTGAGTTATGCTGTTCACAGACAGACACACACACGGACATGTTTCCAAAAATGCTTTTTTTGGATTCAGGGGATCTCAAAACATGTATTTCCGGTGAAATCTCGGTATCGAATTTTTGGGTGGAATACAATACTTCCCCTACTTACTATACGTAGTAGAGAAAGTAAAAATCAAAGTTGAGTAAAAGGCATTGGAAGTAAATACACTTGGGTGTTTAAATGGTCACGTGTTGAAGGTTTAAAGGGCTTAAGAGCAAAAACCATGTTATGTAATTGAAGCTAAAGTATTTTGGACATAAGAATAATTTTTTAATTTTTTGAAAATTTTTACCGACGTTCAGCTAAGTGTATCCTTAGCGAGATACAAACTTTTGTAGATAATGTGATAATTGAAGCTAATACCTAGTTTACTTCTAATGGCTTACTTGTGAATACTAATGAAAATAAAACTTTGTTGTTAGCGTAACAGTGGAGTAAACATGCTAGGCACTTTTATTGGCTCAAGATTAATCTGGTAACATAACATAGTCCATGTTTGTACCATCTATCCAGTGTATTTTTACTTTCTCTACTACGTATAGTAAGCAGGGGAAGTATTGCATTCCACACAAAACTCGATACCGAGATTTCACCGGAAATACATGTTTTGAGACCCCTTGAATCCAAAAAAAGCATTTTTGGAGGCATGTCCGTGTTTGTGTGTGTGAACAGCATAACTCAAAAACGAATAGTCAGATAAACACCCAACTTGGTATTTAGGTTCAGTATCTTCCAGAGATGCGACACGAAGGTTTTCAAGAAAATCCCCCCACCACAGATTACCCTTTACATGGAACATTTTTCGAAAATTTTAATTTTCTCAAAAATGGCTCTAACGATTTTGATTAAAATATCATAGTTTAAGATATTTTCATGACAAATGAAATGTATATCTTGAATTTTCTGGGAATGTCTCCAAAGGTATTGTTCATTGTGAACGACTTTTGCATAACTGGTAAACCATAAGAGATAGACAAAATTTTACTACACAAAAAATGTAGATCGTGTTAAAATACACAATTTATGTCATATACATTTTTTTTTGAGTGAACCATTTTCAAGATATTGCTTGTTATTCCCTTAAATTTTCCAATACTTATACTTTTTCTCAAATTCGTTATTCATTTTTTTTATGTCCTGGACATACAAAGAGAATGGAATGCTCCACTTAGCAACCAGCTCTTAAAAGATTTGACTATCGCTTAAAGCCTACCATATTCCCCTTGCATCTACAAGAAAATTAGCAATAAGATTAACATCTCGATTAACATGAAGCATATGGAGAATAAGCGTTTGTAAAAATAGTTTGTACAAGAGTAGAGAAAGTCATGTGAGTGTAACACATCAGATTTTTTATACTCTTGTAGAACTGGTAAACGTTTAGCATTAGACGAAAATACTGCACGCAGGCGCAGACAGACACACACGCGCACACACACACTCAGTCTCTCTCTCACTCTCACTCACTCTCTCTCTCTCTCTCTCTCTCTCTCTCTCTCTCCCTCTGAAGATCTCTTTAAAACGCACAATTTATTTCAACTAAGTTTTTATGTGTCATAAGCCATTTTTGAGATATCGGTTGTTAATACTGGAGTTGTTCATTTGTTGGTCAGTCTGTTAAAGTCCTTTCAACATTCAGTTGTTTCTCGCGATGTCATGGAAACAGTATGGAATTTTAAGGCCAGCATATAGCGTCCAGTTGTTAAACATTTGACTATCGTTGTTCTCTTTGTATCTATAACGAAATGTGTAATGCAGCTATTTCTGAAGGGCTTATTTGGATTAAAATGCTGACAGAAATATAAGCTTTAATAAGAATAGTTTTATATCCACTAATAAACGTTAGAGGGTAGAGAAAGTTATGCTAATGTATCACATCAGAATTTTTTTAAAGTGCTTCACCATTCAGTTTTTTATCGCGATGTCATAGTATCCAATTTCAAAGTGGCTATATAGCGATATACTATTTAAACATCTGACTATCACTTCAGTCTCCTTTATCTCTCTTGACCTATGTTTATGTCAGTAACAGTCATGTGAATGTGAGGCTTCATTTGTTTATAACCTTGCTATTTTTCCTAAGATTATTAATTATAGATCATTTAGGAATTTTAATTAAAAATCTGAAAAGAAAGAAGAAGTCATTGTCTATCTCAATTTGATTATCTTGGAAAGAAATTATAATGTGGAAAATGAACTTTAGCACATCAATTCTCGCTATAATAAGAAGCGTATGTACACATTTTAAAATAAATAACTTTTAAATTATAGAAATTAGGAATTTCAATCAGGATCCTTTAATTTAAACATATGGTCAAAAACTATATATGTAACCTTAAGCGAATGGAAAATCACGTTGATATGTATAAGGAAATACAGAGATAGCCAAAAAAACTACGAACCGGCTGTGCAGTGTTTTTCCTGTCCGCCTCCTCGGCACTTGTTTCCGTTTGCTGCTATCATAGAAAGGCGCGGATGAAACCATACAACATTTTAAAAACTACTTTTAAAGGCTTTACTTACCAACTTTATGAAAGGAGATGCTGAAAACTCATCACCGTTGTTGTCCATACATTTTTGGCACATCACTCGCCGTAGTTCACGTTGAGAAATGCTGGCCATTTCCTGACGGATATTTTGTTTTAATTCTTCCAGGGTGTGTGGGTTTGTCTTGTACACCTTGTTTTAAGTTACCCCAGAGATAGAAATCGCAGGGGGTTAGGTTGGGGGACACAGGGGGCCACAAATCTCTACTAATAATTCTGTCCTCAAACACACGTTCATAAAGTTGTTAAGCAAAGCCTTTAAAAGTAGCTTTAAAAATGTTGTATGGTTTCATCCGCGCCTTTCTATGGTAGCGGCAGACGGCAACAATCGTCGAGGACGCGGACAGGAAAAACACCGCGCAGCCGGTTCGTAGTCTTTTGGCTCTCCCTGATAGGGTAAGGAAACATTTGGTAACACGCTTTGCTTGCTCTCTCGCTATCTAAGGTTCCCGCCATAGTACTTTAAATGTTTGTCGATAGATAGCGTTAACTCTGCGGCTTACAGCAGTGGTCTTGTGGCTTTCTTCAGCGTAGTGGGAACTTGTCGAGAGAAAGAAACGTGAAGTCGTGTGTGTTTGTTGGCAGCTTATCGTCATTTTGTGAACTCTGTTGAGAACACTTATTGTGCCTGCATTGTTGCTGTAATCATCCAACAATATCGCGGGTTCTCATCAGGAATTGTGGAAGAAAATTAAGGTAAATATAAATATAATATTTTTTATGCAATGGCTCAAGAGCAGAGGCCTGATTCTTAGCATTTTCGGAGCGATTTCAATAACTGATTCGAAGACCAAATTTCAAAATTTATTTATCACTTTTATACCATAAAATGTATGTGCTTATGTAACTGTAGCAGTGCTTGTACGAGGGGCACTATTTATATTTTGAGCCTAATATTTAAAACAAAGTAATTTCTGATTGAAAACTGCTTTATTGTTTTTCAAAATATTCTCCTTTATGATCAATACACTTTTGCATCCGTTTGAACCATTTGTCAAAGCATTTATTCCAGTCTTTTTGAGACACCTCCAAAACATGGTTTTTGAAGGCATCAACGGCTTCTTCTGCCAACGAAAATCGTTGTCCACGCAATTTATTCTTGATGTTCGGGAACAAAAAGAAGTCATTTGGGTGCCACATCAGCACTGTATGGCGGATGACCCATCAATTCGATTTTTTGAGCCTTCAAATACTCTGTTGTTAGACGAGATGTGTGTGCGCTCGCTTTGTCTTGATGAAGAACGATCCTACGGTTCTTGTTGGTTTTCCTTATTTCACCGAAGACATCCGGCAAACAAATGGTTGTGTACCATTCGGCATTGACCGTTTTACGTTCCTGTAAAGGTACTGTTGCCACATGGCCAGTTTTGCTGAAAAAGCAGGCGACCATTTACTTCGAGTACGAACAACTTTTGTTAGATTTGCTTCATCTTGAAACACCCATACAGTCGACTGCTGTTTACGTTCCGGCGCATATGCATAGAACCATGATTCGTCACGTGTTACAATCTTATTTACGTCTTTTGAGGCACCGCCATTGTATTTCTTGAGCATTTTTGTACAATAATCGACACGAGCATCTTTTTGAGATTGCGTCAAATCATGTGGGATCCAACGAGAGAAAACCTTTTTCACGGCTAAATAATCATGCAATATTTTATATATGCTGGTGGAACTAATGCCTAAGGTTGCCTCTATCTTACAATATGTCGCATGATGATCTTTCATTATTAGTTTTTGCACGCATCAATGTTTTGTGGCACAACAACTGATTTTGGACGACCTTCACGAACTTCATCATTGAGCGAACGGCGGCCACGATTAAATTGGTTATACCAGCGTTTCACAGTGGCAAAGGATGGAGCTTCGTCGCCAAATGTGCAAGTTAGTTGATCGATGCACTCCTGTCTTGATAATCCACGTCGAAAGTCGTAATAAATCATTGCACGAACATTTTCACAAGTTAATTCCTTGTTTTTGTTGACACACAATCTTCAAGTTAGTGTAAACAAAACAAATGACGCTCTATTGACAAAATGTTTGAAGTAGATTATGGTCAAAAATGTCAAACTTTCCATTGGAAACGTCAGATGGCACCTACAACATTCAGGGTTGCCAAGGCTCAAAATATATAGTCCTCGTATTAAACTTATTTTTATGAGTGTTCAATTCATAAAATTAGGTACTCAAGATTTTTTAATACCTAACAATTAAAAGAAATTACACTTATTGCTACTATTTGAAATATATGTACATTAAATGACCCGAATAAATAATAATTAGCAGTGAATAATGTATTACTCTACGTGCAATTAATGGTTATAAAGTTAATTTTGATAACAGTTTTTTTTAATTTCTAGGTTGATTGTAAGTCAATTATGGCTCCTAAGGAAAATGTTAATTTGAGGAAAGTATGCAGAGATTACAATAGCGCTGATATGTTAGAAGCTGTCATATTAGTGAGAGAACGTCAAATGAGTCTGTAAAAGGCTTCAAAGGAAACAACTGTACCATGGAGTTCTTTAAAAAGATTTTTGACGGAAAATGATCAGACTGGTCCAGTTGTAGGCATATTCAAGAAGTTGAGGAAGCCTTTTGCATCGAGAACGGAAGAAGAGCAGAAACTTTTCAAATACGCAATTACTATGCAAGAACTAGGATTTGGCTGACAGTAAAACAAGTCAGAATTCTTGCATACAAGCTCGGTGAAGCTGTTGGACGTGGACATTTCTTCAATCAGAATAAGAAGATTGCTAGTAAAAATGGTGGAAAAAATTTAAAGAACGAATTGGTCTGACTTTACGAGTTGCTGAAAATCTGTCAGCTTACCGTGCTTCTATGGTGAATGATTTTTTTCAACAAGCTGAAAGACACGTTGGAGAGATTAATCGCATATGGAACGTAGGCCGAACAGGATTAAATTTTGTTGTCAAATCGGCGAAAGTGATCGCACAAGTTGGGAGAAAGTATATCTACAAGATGACATACGCTGAACATGGAGAGACAATGACACTGGTTGGATGCGTATGTGCAAACGGAACTTTGATTCCCCCCTTCATAATATTCAAGATGTGAGGTTTAATGAAGCCTACAGAAATGATTGTCTTCCCAATTCTGAAATCCATCTTTCTGAAAAAAGCCGTATTTCTAAAGAACTGTTCCTCCAATGGTTTCATTTCTTTGTGAGAAGTATTGGAGAAGCCACTAGACCAGTCCTTCTGCCGATGGATCCCATATCACTCCTGAGCTCCTGGATTATGTCAAGGAGAATGAAATATACATTCTCACATTTACTTCTCATACCACCCATATTTTGCAGCCTCTTGATGTCGGCATTTATAAAGCTCGCTAAACAGCTTGGCAACAGGAGTAGTCTCCTCACATGCATAGTCATCCCTTTGATAAGCCATCCAAACAAAACTTTCACTCCACTTTCAACTTACCCTTTATTACTTAAGAAATAAAGCGTAAAGTAATGAAAGAGAGAAAATAATTTAAGCTGACTAAAGGAAATGGTTTGGGATAATTTTATGAAGAAAATTAGGAGAGTAAAGGAGGAAATTGTTGAAATGAAGGAGAATTGGGGAAGAAGAAGGTAGGAGGAGGAGGAGATGGTGTTTTTGGTAGAGAAGAGAAAAATGGGCGAGCAGCCAATAGTAAATAGGAATAAAAGTTTGGAGCGGGAGGTGTTGAATGGAGCAGTCTTTAGGGAGGAGAAGAAGAAGATGGCGGTGAGGGAAAGTGGAGTGAATGGTGGTAATTGGAGATAAAGTGAATGTCGTGTTAAGTGAAGTGAAATGTGGTTCTTAAAGAGAAAGTGAATAATGATTTTATAGCAAAAGTAATAATTATAGTGATTATTGTGTTAAGCGAAGTGAAAATGAAAGTTAAGTTTAACTCAGAGTGAGTGATAAGTTTAATAAAATTACTAAGTACTGTAAATATTTAAAATTATATTAAGAAAATTGAAAGGTTAAAGTATGTATTTTGAGGAAAATGTATTGAAAGTAGTAGTTTTTTAAAAAAGAAAAATAGCAGATAGAATTTTGAATTTTGTTAAAATTGTTAGTAGGGATAAATAAATAGAATAAATAATAGTATACATAACACTTAGAACTTAGTATGATATTAAAAGAAATTGTTAATTGTTATCAGTAGTTGAAAATTAATATTTATAATTAATAGTTGGGTACTGGTTACCAGTACCGTAACAACTGGATACCAGTTGTCTTATGCTGCCGGCTACAGTAACAATACAATAATTGAATATATAGTATTGATTTGAAATTTAACTGTAATGATTATAGTTTTGATTTAATTAGTATTTTAGCTTACTTATTGTATCTATTTGCTTTTTATTTCTACTTTTTTCACTAGAACATAAGCAAAATCTGTACAATGATAATGTATAAGCTGAAAGGAATATTTAGATAAATAACTAATTTTGGAATAGACGTCCTGGTGTAGGACACAAGGTACCAGGATGGCGTATTGCAGATTTTATTTTATTTTTTATTAAGGCAATGTCTTCTAATACTATAAAAATGGTTCGCAGAATATGGGCGTGTACCCCTAGATAGGGAAGCCATTCCTAAAGACAAGCTCTCTCCATCGATCCTCACAGAACGGCCTGTGACCACAAATGAAGATCAGAATGGAGTCGACGAATGTCAAACAGAGACAGTTAAAAATGAAGGCACAAAAGTTGATAACATGTTGATAATTCCTGCGCTTCAAGAGAAGACGCCAAGACAGACTGCTGGAAATGCCAAAAAAGGCGAACTACACCAGCAACACTTCACACTCCAGTGGAAAATTCGCCTACCTTAGCAAGAAACGAGGCCCTGAACCAGTCGTCGTCATCATCGTCATCATCATGAACACAAGATCATCAACATTAATAAACTCAACAGCAGCAAAAGCTACAAGAACTACAAGCTTAGAAAAATCCAACCCTCGAGGTCTGAGTTCAAAACAAGGAACATCAAAATAAACAAAAAATTGAAGATGACTGGATATGTGGAGTCTGCCAGGATAGATTTTCAACCGACAAGAAAAACAAAAACGGAAAAACGCGTATACAGTGTTCGTTTGTCTTGTCACATGTCACGAACAGTGCCAAAACGAAGGTTGATGAGGGATATACATGTGTGACGAGTGCAGCAATCAGTGGTACAGGAAGCTAGTGACAAAGTTTTGTAATTTGTAACTCAAAAATAAAAATCTGATGTGTTACACTCACATGACTTTCTCTACTCTTGTACAATCTATTTTTACAAACGCCTATTCTCCATATGCTTCATGTTAATCGAGATATCGAGATGTTAATCTTATTGCTAATTTTCTTGTAGATGCAAGGGGAACATGGTAGCTTTTAAGCGATAGTCAAATGTTTTAAGAGCTGGTTGCTATGTGGCGCATTCCATTCTCTTTGCATGTCCAGGACATAAAAAAATGAATAACGAATTTGAGAAAAAGTAGAAGTATTGGAAAATTTAAGGAAATAACAAGCGATATCTCGAAAACGGTTAACTCAACAAAAGAAATGCATATGACATAAGTTGTGTATTTTAACGTGATCTACATTTTTTGTGTAGTAAAATTTTCTCTATCTCTTATGGTTTACCAGTTATGCAAAAGTCGTTCACAATGAAGAATACTTTTGGAGACATTCCCAGAAAATTCGAGATATAGATTTCATTTCTCATGACATTACCCTAAACATATGGTATTTTCATCAAAATCGTTAGAGCCATTTTTGAGAAAATTAAAATTTTCGAAAAATGTTCCATGTAAAGGGTAGTCTGGGGTGGGGGGATTTTCTTGAAAACCTTCGTGTCGCATCTCTGGAAGATACTGAACCTAAATATCAAGTTTGGTGTTTATCCGAGTGTTCGTTTTTGAGTTATGCTGTTCACACACACACACACACACACACACACACACACACACACACACACAGACACACACACGGACATGTTTCCAAAAATGCTTTTTTTGGATTCAGGAGGTCTCAAAACATGTATTTCCGGTGAAATCTCGGTATCGAATTTTTGGGTGGAATGCAATACTTCCCCTACTTACTATACGTAGTAGAGAAAGTAATATTTAACAAAAAAGACTGCAGAAATGAATGCAGTAATACTGTAATCCATTATTGTTTAATAGTTTATATGTAATTAAACATTTACTGAGTATACCAAATTATGGTACACGCATCACCAGCTTAGGTTACCTTGCAGGTTTAAAGAAAGTTGCATCTTCTTTTTAGAATAAAATAATTAAATGTAATACTTATGCTACAATAAACAACCTAAAACCAAAGAAGCAAATTCAGTGGAATGTCAGATTTATCACCAAATTAGGTAACTTTACCGTACATCAGATCCTGGGGGGGGGGGAGAAAAATATGTTACATTCACATGACCTCTATCGCTTATTAGTGTATGTACAAATTATTTTTACGAAATGTATTTTCCTATCTACTTCATTTTAACCGAGATAAGCTGCATTACACATTTCGTTATAGATACAAAGAGAACAGCGATAGTCAAATGTTTAAACTGGACGTTATATGCTGGCCTTAAAATTCCATACTGTTTCCATGACATCGCGAGAAACAACTGAGAATCGACAAGACTTTATAGGAATAGCTAAGTATTAAACAATTCGAACCATTATTAACGATATCTCAGAAATGGCTGATGCCATAAAATAACTATTTGAAATAAATTGTTTCCTGGAAACAGAGTGGCTTAGAATTTATACAGATGGTTCTGCAGATAAATTAAGAAATAATGTGGGAGGTGGTATATAATGTAAATACTTTTCACATTATTTTACATTGCCTAGACAATCCACAAATTTTGATGCTGAAGATGTTGCAATACAACGAGCATTAGAACAGATATACTACAGGACTGATATAAAAGAAAATAAAGTAGTAGTTCTCACAGACTCAGTTTCTGCCATTCAAGCAATAGTCCAGATGAATCTTATAATATTAAGACTGTGAGATCGTAGTATAGATTACTACAAACAAAATTTCAACAGGTAATATTACTGTGGGTACCAGCACATGTGGGAGTGAATGGTAATGAGGTAGCAGACTTTCTGGCCAAAAAGTGTGCAGTGTTATATTCAAAATCTATAAAGTCTTGTGGACTAGATATGAAACTAAAAAGTGTCAAAATTAATATAGAACAAAAATACCAATATAATACTCAAAAGGAAATTACTAACAAAAATTACTCCAACATAAAAGAAATAGTACAAAAAATAAAAATGTCCCAAGGAAAGAAGCCGTTGCTCACTTTAGATTAGCCACTAGACACGACTGTCTGGCGGAACATCTACATAGATTTGGTTTTATGAATGACAAAGCATGTAAGATTTGCAATGCTGACAAGATTTTAAATGGAGAACACCTACTAGAATGCCCAGAATTGAGGAAAGCTGTACCAGATGGGAAGATACACAATTTATATTGCCTAGCAAGGGAAAAACTGATGGATCAAAATCCTGCACATTTGATGAACAACAACATAAATGATATGTTTAAAAGAGATGAACAGTTTGTGTAGTATGTTTTCGTCTATCGCTTAACGTTTACCGGTTATACAAGAATATACAAAACTCCCTTCGAATGAAGTGGACTTTACAGGTTCTTCAAGATATAATTTTGCAATGTAAACATCTTTAATATATGGTATTTTAATCAAAATCGTTAGAGCAATTTTTAGGGAATAAAGAATTCGAAAAATGCTCCATGTAAAGTGGTAGTTGAGGTTGGGGGATTTTCTTGAAAAGCTTCGTATCGGAACTTTTGGAAGAAACTGAACTGAAATACCAAGTTTGGTATTTATCCGACTTTTCAGCTTTGAGTTGCAGTGTTCACAGACACACATGGACCTTTTTCAAAAAAATCTGATGTGTTACACTCACATGATTTTCTCTACTCTTGCACAATCTAATTTTACAAACGCCTATTCTCCATATGCTTCATGTTAATCGAGATATCAATCTTATTGGTAATTTTCTTGTAGATGCAAGGGGAACATGGTAGCTTTTAAGCGATAGTCAAATATTTTAACGCTGGTTGCTATGTGGCGCATTCCATTCTCTTTGCATGTCCAGGACATAAAAAAAATGAATAACGAATTTGAGAAAAAGTATAAGTATTGTAAAATTTAAGGGAATAACAAGCAATATCTCGAAAACGGTTCACTCAACAACAAAAATGTATATGACATAAATTGTGCATTTTAATGCGATCTACATTTTTTGTGTAGTAAAATTTTGTCTATCTCTTATGGTTTACCTGTTATGAAAAAGTCGTTCACAATGAAGAATACTTTTGGAGACATTCCCAGGAAATTCAAGATATACATTTCATTTCTCATGACATTATCTTAAACATATGATATTTTCATCAAAATCGTTAGAGCCATTTTTGAGAAAATTAAAATTTTCGAAAAATGTTCCATGTAAAGGGTAGTCTGGGGTGGGGGGATTTTCTTGAAAACCTTCGTGTGGCATCTCTGGAAGATACTGAGCCTAAATAACAAGTTTGGTGTTTATCCGACTGTTCGTTTTTGAGTTATGCTGTTCACAGACACACACACGGACATGTTTCCAAAAATGCTTTTTTTGGATTCAGGAGGTCTCAAAACATGTATTTCCGGTGAAATCTCGGTATCGAATTTTTGGGTGGAATACAATACTTCCCCTACTTACTATGCGTAGTAGAGAAAGTAAAAATGAATAACGAATTTGAGAAAAAGTATAAGTATTGGAAAATTTAAGGTAATAACAAGCAATATCTCGCAAACGGTTCACTCAACAAAAGAAATGTATATGACATAATTGTGTATTTTAACGCGATCTACATTTTTGTGTAGTAAACTTTTGTCTATCTCTTATGGTTTACCAGTTATGAAAAAGTCGTTCATAATGAAGAACACTTTTGGAGACATTGCCAGAAAATTCGAGATATACATTTTATTTGTCATGACAATATCTTAAACATATGATAGTTTAATCAAAATCGTTAGAGCCGTTTTTGAGAAAATTAAAATTTTCGAAAAATGTTCCATGTAAAGGGTAGTCTGGGGTGGGGGGATTTTCTTGAAAACCTTCGTGTCGCATCTCTGGAAGATACTGAACCTAAATACCAAGTTTGGTGTTTATCCCACTGTTCGTTTCTGAGTTATGCTGTTCACAGACACACAGACACACACACACACACACACACACAGACACACAGACAGACACACACACGGACATGTTTCCAAAAATGCTCTTTTTGGATTCAGGGGGTCTCAAAACATATATTTCTGGTGAAATTTCGGTATCGAATTTTTGGGTGGAATACAATACTTCCCCTACTTACTATACGTAGTAGAGAAAGTAAAAATGGAATTAGTAGGGGGTTCAGGTGGCCTCAAATCGTATATTTCTGGTGAAATCTCGGCATCGAATTTTTGGGTGGAATACAATAGTTCCTTTACGTAGTAAAGTAAAAAACGATAATTATCCCCTCCGTAACTCTTTTCAGCTGATTTTTCTCTGAGACTGTGGCAGCAACAATTCGGCGTGGTATGAGACCATTACGTGAACAGTTGAGTGTTTTCTCCTGTCCAGGACAAGGAAGTGACAATTACATCATTACACGAGAATGGTCAGCTGACTCAAGGTGAAGCGTTCATTATTGCATGTCATGTCAACAGATTTGGGAACATTTGCGAGCAGACTGCAGGCATTCCCTCACGTTCGTCAACAGGTCACGAGGTATGGAAACCACGTGACCGTGACGGGCGTCACGCCTGCTCGGGAGGGAAACGTCATCAATATTCATGCGAGCCTTACATAACCGTGACGTAACTCAGGTGCTATCTTTGTTCACGGCTGGAAATTATTATGTTTCAGTGTGCAACGTTAATTCACTATTTTTAGGGTTCGGGTATTATAAAAGATAAACGTTTACAACAATAGTTTCATTGCACATTTTGTTGTAGTTTCAGGAAACTTTAGTGATAGTCCAAGCTTACAAAAAGATCGCTTGAGCCCGCTTTGAAAACCGTGTGTGACTCACGACAACAAAAGAATGGAGGCTACAAAAAGATGTCAAGTATTGGAAATTTCAAACCAATAAGGGAAGAACATCTCCGAAATTTTCAATGACATAAATTATTTGTTCTAACGATCTACATTTTTCATGTATCTCTCATGATTTATTAGTTATGCAAAACTATACAGACTCATTAAGACATTACCCCGCAGGGTATTCCCAGAAAATTCATGATATACATTTTAACATGCAAATAGTAAAAAAACAATAACGACTCTCCATTTGAGAAAAATATAAGTATTTTAAAAGTCAAACCAATAACAAGGAGAATATCAGAAATGGTTAACTACGAAAAAGGAAAAAAAAAGACAAATTGTGTGCTTTAACGAAACCTACATTATTATTATTATTATTATTATTATTATTATTATTATTATTATTATTATTTGTTTTTACTTTCGCTACTACGTATAGTAAGTAGGGGAGGTATTGTATTCCACCCAAAAATTCGATACCGAGATTTCACCGGAAATACATGCTTTGAGACCACCTGAATCCAAAAATACATTTTTGGAAACATGTCTGTATGTGTGTCTATCTGTATGTCTGTCTGTGTATCTGTCTGTGAACAGCATAACTCAGAAACGAACAGTCGGATAAACACCAAACTTGGTATTTAGGTTCAGTATCTTCCAGAGATGCGACACGAAGGTTTTCAAGAAAATCCCCCTACCCTAGATTACCCTTTACATGGAACATTTTTAAAAAATTTTAATTTTCTCAAAAATGGCTCTGACGATTTTGATTAAAATATCATAATATATTTAAGTTATTTCATGACAAATGAAATGTATATTTCGAATTTTCTGGGAATGTCTCCAAAAGTGTTCTTCATTGTGAACGACTTTGGCATAACTGGTAAACCATAAGAGATAGACAAAATGTTACTACACAAAAAATGTAGATCGCGTTAAAATACACAATTTATGTCATATACATTTTTTCCCCCTTGACTGAACCATTTTCGAGATATTGCTTGTTATTCCCTTACATTTTCCAATACTTATACTTTTTCTCAAATGGGAATTCGTTATTCATTTTTACTTTCTCTACTACGTATAGTAAGTAGGGGAAGTATTGCATTCCACCCAAAAATTCGATACCGAGATTTCACCGGAAATACATGTTTTGAGACCTCCTGAATCCAAAAACAGCATTTTTGGAAACATGTCCGTGTGTGTGTCTGTCTGTGTGTCCTGTGAACAGCATAACTCAAAAACGAACAGTCGGATAAGCACCAAACTTGGTATTTAGGTTCAGTATCATCCAGAGATGCGACACGAAGGTTTTCAAGAAAATCCCCCCACCCAAGACTACCCTTTACATGGAAGATTTTTCGAAAATTTTAATTTTCTCAAAAATGGCTCTAACGATTTTGATAAAAATATCATATGTTTAAGATAATGTCATGAGAAATGAAATGTATATCTCAAATTTTCTGGGAATGTCTCCAAACGTATTCTTCATTGTGAACGACTTTTGCATAACTGGTAAACCATAAGAGATAGACAAAATTTTACTACACAAAAAATGTAGATCGCGTTAAAATACACAACTTATGTCATATACATTTCTTTTGTTGAGTGAACCGTTTTCGAGATATTGCTTGTTATTTCCTTAAATTTTCCAATACTTATACTTTTTCTCAAATTCGTTATTCATTTTTACTTTCTCTACTACGTATAGTAAGTAGGGGAAGTATTGCATTCCACCCAAAAATTCGATACCGAGATTTCACCGGAAATACATGTTTTGAGACCTCCTGAATCCAAAAAAAGCATTTTTGGAAACATGTCCGTGTGTGTGTCTGTGTGTGTGTGTGTGTGTGTGTGTGTGTGTGTGTCTGTGAACAGCATAACTCAAAAACGAACAGTCGGATAAACACCAAACTTGGTATTTAGGTTCAGTATCTTCCAGAGATGCGACACGAAGGTTTTCAAGAAAATCCCCTCACCCCAGACTACCCTTTACATGGAAGATTTTTCGAAAAGTTTAATTTTCTCAAAAATGGCTCTAACGATTTTGATGAAAATATCATATGTTTAAGATAATGCCATGAGAAATGAAATGTATATCTCGAATTTTCTGAGAATGTCTCCAAAAGTATTCTTCATTGTGAACGACTTTTGCATAACTGGTAAACCATAAGAGATAGACAAAATTTGACTACACAAAAAATGTAGATCGCGTTAAAATACACAACTTATGTCATATACATTTCTTTTGTTGAGTGAACCGTTTTCGAGATATTGCTTGTTATTTCCTTAAATTTTCCAATACTTATACTTTTTCTCAAATTCGTTATTCATTTTTTTTATGTCCTGGACATGCAAAGAGAATGGAATGCGCCACATAGCAACCAGCGTTAAAATATTTGACTATCGCTTAAAAGCTACGATATTTCCCTTGCATCTACAAGAAAATTACCAATAAGATTGACATCTCGATATCTCGATTAACTTGAAGCATATGGAGAATAGGCGTTTGTAAAATTAGATTGTACAAGAGTAGAGAAAGTCATGTGAGTGTAACACATCAGATTTTTTTTTGTCCTGGTAATGCAAAGAGAATGGAATACTCCACATAGCATACAGCTCCTAAAACATTTGACTATCGCTTAAAGCCTACCATATTCCCCTTGCACCTACAAGAAAATTAGCAATAAGATTAACATCTCGATTAACATGAAGCATATGGAGAATAAGCGTTTGTAAAAATAATTTGTACAAGAGTAGAGAAAGTCATGTGAGTGTAACACATAAGATTTTTTTTATTTGGAGGCATACAGAATTTCATTCATTTATACCCAAAAGTACTTCGTGTGGAACAAGAATCTACCCACCCCTGTGGTCTTGGGGTAGCGTGCCTGTTTCACATTCAAGAGGTCCCGAGTTCGAATCTCGATTAGGGTGAGTTACCCGCATAATGTTTTTCTCCGGGTTCTCCCTTATCCTGAAAGATAAATTTCGGGTAACTATAAGCTCGATGGATCCCGGGTTGTTTGAGCATCATTTCACCACTTCGTTCATCGTCCAATAGGTATGATCTAACCGGTTAATGGATGTTAAACCATAAAAAAGAGAGAGAGAGATAGAATGTGCCAACAAATGAAAACTCGAGAAAAGGGTATTTAAAATGATAACCCTAAAATAACACTGTTTCTGACTGACATATGCCCTCCTTCGTATTTTTCTTCTCCTCTGCGTCTTATTTGGTATTTGAAGACTCTTGAGGCCATCTCTTGAATGGTTTGTGCAGTTTAATGCTGACAAAATATAGATTTTTCTTTAGAGTTTCTTTACTTGCTTATAGTAAATAGAGGAAGTATTTGCATCAATACAAAAATTCGATACGCAAAGTTCACTGGAAATACACCTTTTGAGGTCCCCTGTATAAAACATTTTTAGGAAAAGCTCTGTGTGTGTGTGCGCGTGCGTGCGTGTGGGCAGTATAACTCAAAAGCTAAAATTCGGTTATACACCAAATTTAGAATTTAAGTTCAGCTCTACGGATGCGACTCTAAAATGTTTAAGAAAATCCCACTCCAAACTGCACTTTACATGGAAAATAAAATCCTTCGTTTGTTTTAATTTTCAAAACATGGCTCTAACAATTTTCATTAAAATGCCAAATGTTTAAGATATTTGAAAAATAAAATGTATATCTTGAACTTTGTGGGAATAGCCCCTAAAGTCCACTCTATTCGGAAGGAATTTTGTGTATACAAAAATGTACTACGCAAAAATTTACGAGTAGATATCTTTAAAATACACAATTTTACCAAATAACTTCTCTTTTGTTGCTTCAGCAAATTTCCAAGATATCCGTTTAAATTGCTTTGAATTTTTCAAAACGGTTTGTAATTTTTTAAGGTCCTGTCGATATTCAGTTGTTTTTCGCGATGTTGTAGAAAGAGTACACTACGGGATCAAAAGTATCCGGACACCTGGCTGAAAATGACGTACAAGTTCGTGGCGCCTTCCATCGGTAATGCTGGAAGTCAATATGGTGTTGGCCCACCCTTAGCCTTGATGACAGCGTTCACTCTCGCAGGCATACATTCAATCAGGTACTGGAAGGTTTCTTGGGGAATGGCAGTCCATTCTTCATGGAGTGCGGAACTGAGGAGAGGTATCGATGTAGGTCGGTGAGGCCTGGCACGAAGTTGGCGTTCCTAAACATCCCAAAGGTGTTCTATAGGATTCAAGGACTCTGTGCAGGCCAGTCCATTTCAGGGCTGTTATTGTCGCGTAACCACTCCGCCACACCCCGTGCTGTATGAACAGGTGCTCGATCGTGTTGAAAGATGCAATCGCCATCCCCGAATTGCTCTTCAACAGTGGGAAGCAAGAAGGTGCTTAAAATATCAATGTAGGTCTGCGCTGTGATCGTGCCACGCAAAACAACAAGGGGTGCAAGCCCCCTCCAGGAAAAACACGACCACACCATAACACCACCATCTCCGAATTTCACTGTTGGCACTGCACACGCTGGCAGATGACGTTCATCCGGCATTCGCCATACCCACACCCTGCCATCGGATCGCCACATTGTGTACCGTGATTCGTCACTCCACACAACGTTTTGCCACCGTTCAATCGTGTAATGTTGACGCTCCTTACACCAAACGAGGCGTCATTTGGCATTTTCCTGCGTGATGTGTGGCTTATGAGCAGCCGCTCGACCATGAAATCCAAGGTTTCTCACCTCACGCCTAACTGTCATAGCACTTGGAGTGGATCCTGATGCAGTTTGGAATTCCCGTGTGATGGTCTGGATAGATGTCTGCCTATTACTCTTTACGACCCTCTTCAAATATCGGCGGTCTCTGTCAGTCAACAGACGAGGTCGGCCTGTACGCTTTTGTACTGTACATGTCCCTTCAGGTTTCCACTTCACTATCACATCAGAAACAGTGGACCTTGGGATGTTTAGGAGTGTGGAAATCTCGAGTACACAAGTGACACCAATCACCTGACCTCGTTTGAAGTCCGTGAGTTCCACAGAGCGTCCCATTCTGCTGTTTCACGATGTCTAATGACTACTGAGGTCACGGAGAATGAGTACCAGAGAGTAGGTGGCAGCACAATGCACCTAAGATGAAAAACGTATGTTTGTGGGGATGTCCAGATACTTTTGATCACATAGTGGATGAATCGCTAAGGCCAGTGAAACTATTTACGCTAACATATATCTGAAATAACTTGAAGTAGATGGGAAAATAACATTTTGCAAGAATAGTCTGTAGAATTTATATAAAAGTAAACGATAGTGGGTAGAGAAAGTGACGTGAATGTAACATCATAGTGTTCCCCCCCCCATATGCTTTAATAGGAAGCTAGGCTTATTACAGGCAGACATTTACTGCTATAAAATTACATAGAACTAAAATAGACGGTTTGTAGTGTTCAATAACACTAAACTTCATATTTATGAATCTTTGCAGTTTTTTACCTTTATTCACAGACTGTTATACTATTGCAAGGTACAGTCGAGTCAGACGTTACCATCTCTCGCTGTGTACCGGTTTTGTTCTAATTGCATTGGTACTCGAGTTAAGCCATCATGTGCCTACAAGAAAGTTGTGGGAAATAATACTCGTGTAATTGCGAAAACGTTTTGCGCGCGGTCTGTGCGTGACAGGTAAGGCAAATCTGGTACCTAATGTACGACAAAAACTTGCCGACGTAAGCAAGCACGTGATGCGAACAGCAGAGAAACGGGTTGCCAACTGACAACAGCGTTGGGGGGGAATTTTCCATTCACTTGGGACCGCCTGTGTTTCTGACCCACTGTAGAGTTCAGCCAAGGGCAAGCGGACCCCATTCTCGTGCATGTAGCTAAGGCCAAGCTGCTGAACAATCACGACAGAGTTTCTCTGCCACTTGTCTGTAGTAGGTAGAGGAAGTGTTGCGTTTCATACAAAATTTCGATATCGAAATTTCACCGGAAATGCACGTTTGAGATCCCTTAACTTGGTATTTTAGTTGAGCATCTATATGAACAGGATTTTTTTTTGGGGGGGGGCCTTGCTCAAAAATGGCTCTAGCAGTTTTTATTAAAATACCATATATTTAAGATATTTACATTTCAAATAAACAACTGAATTTTCTGTGAATAGTGAAGTCTAGACATAACCTTGCAGCACGAAGTGCTAACTCACCATTCGTTTGCTTCATGTGGTCACTCAGAGCATATAATGTCAAAGGGCATATAGCGACCCGCTTTTAAACGTTTGACTATCGCTTCAGCCTCCTGTATGCAACAAAATGTATACGATTTCTGCAAACACCTTTATCTGTATTAACATGAAGTAGGCAGAAAAATATGCTTTTGTTGGAAGAGTGGTGTGAGAAAGTCATGTGAATGTAACATAAAATGTTCGCCTCATCTCACGAAACGTGCTTGAAAGTTTTCAATTCTTCTTTTATATTTTCTCTACTACGTATAGTAAATAGGGGAGATATTGCATTCCACCCAAAAATTCCATACCGAGATTTCAACGGAAATACATGTTTTGAGGTGCCCTGAATCCAAATAAAGCGTTTTTGGAAATTTGCCCGTGTGTGTCTGTCTGTGAACAGCATAACCCAAAAACGAAATGTCGGATAAATACCAAACTTTCTATTTGAGTTTAGTATCTTCCAAGAATGCGACACGAAGATTTTTCAAGAAAATCTCCCCACTCCAGACTACCCTTTACATGGAACATTTTTCGAAAATTTTGATTTTCTCAAAAGTGGCTCTAACGATTTTGACTAAAATATATGTTTACGATATATTCATGGCAAATAAAATGCATATCTTGAATTTTCTGGGAAAGTCCCCAGAAGTACTCTTCATTCTGAATGACTTTAGCATAATCGGTAAACCGTAAGAGACAGACAAAATGTTACTACACAAAAAATTTAGATCTGGTTAAAACGCACTGTTTGTCATATACATTACGTCAATTTATAAAGAGTGGAGAATGAATGTCGCATGAATCTAACGCAACTGTATATTTCCCCCTCAAAATTGAGCTCAACGATTTTAATTACAATAGCATTACTTTAAAAGCGCATACCCTGAATTTTCTATGGATATCGGTGAAGTCCTCATCAACCCTGTTTGACTTTCCGTAAACGAGTTAGACAAAAATGTAGATCTCGTTGGAATATACTGCTTATGTCAAATAAAAATATTGTGTCATTTACTTTCTTACCGAGCGGGATGGCTCAGGCGTTAACGTCTGTGGCCCGCATTCGGGAGGTCCCGGATTCAAACCTCCGGGGCCGACCAATCTGACCGAAGGTTTTTTCGCGACTTTCCTCGGTCACTAGGCGAATTGGATAATCTGATCTACGAATTTTCCTATCGTCCCTTTCATCAGTACATTTCATTTCCTCTTCCTTCACCGCTATACCAGGCATTGGGCTGATCACCATCCTGGTTATGCTATGATCCAGAGTTTGCTTGCTCCTTGGCAGGCTACTGAGCCAAGACATTGGGCTGATCACCATCCTGGTTATGCTATGATCCAGAGTTTGCTTGCTCCTTGGCAGGCTACTGAGCCAAGACATTGGGCTCATCACCATCCTGGTTATACTATGATCCAGAGTTTGCTTACTCCTCGATAGGCTACTGACACAAGACATTGGTCTGATCACTCATCCTGGATATACTATGATCCAGAGTTTGCTTACTCCTCGACAGACTACTGACACAAGACATTGGTCTGATCACTCATCCTGGATATACTATGATCCAGATTTTGCTTACTCCTCGATAGGCTACTGACAAGACACTGTGCTGATCACTCATCCTGGATATACTATGATCCAGAGTTTGCTTACTCCTCGATAGGCTACTGACACAAGACATTGGTCTGATCACTCATCCTGGATATACTATGATCCAGAGTTTATTTACTCCTTGACAGACTACTGACACAAGACACTGGACTGATCACCCATCCTGGATATACTATGATCCAGAGTTTGCTTGCTCCTCGATAGGCTACTGACACAAGACATTGGTCTGATCACTCATCCTGGATATACTATGATCCAGAGTTTGCTTACTCCTCGATAGGCTAGTGACACAAGACACTGTGCTGATCACTCATCCTGGATATACTATGATCCAGAGTTTGCTTACTCCTCGATAGGCTACTGACACAAGACACTGTGCTGATCACTCATCCTGGATATACTATGATCCAGAGTTTGCTTGCTCCTCGACAGACTACTGACACAAGACACTGGACTGATCACCCATCCTGGATATACTAAGATCCAGAGTTTGCTTACTCCTCGATAGGCTACTGACACAAGACACTGTGCTGATCACTCATCCTGAATATACTATGATACAGAGTTTGCTTGCTCCTCGATAGGCTACTGACACAAGACACTGTGCTGATCACTCATCCTGGATATACTATGATCCAGAGTTTGCTTGCTCCTCGATAGCCGTTGGCTTGTAACTGCTTTGGGGTGTAATTCCTACAAAGAGAAGGGTTCGCCTGAAGTTTCCGGTATTTTAAAAATTAAATTGAGTTTTTATTTATGGACGCTCTTTAACTGCTGTGGTTTCTTAGCGTCCCATCCTATATTGGGCGTGAAATACCGATAATTTTGCTCAAATACCCCTTTATCAGGCTTGAGGTTCTTTTAAATGCCATATATCTACGACACGGGACCACCGGCTTTACTTCTCGAAGGAGGCCATTCTAAGAATTTTTACGCCCAAGAAAATCCATCGCCTTCCGCCGGATTTGAACATGCGACCTCGGGAACTAGAGGTTAGCATGGTAATCACTGCACCACGGAGGACGCCCGGTGTTTTAAGCAGTGCACTATGGAATGTTAAGTGATCGCTTTTTTACTTTCTCTACTACGTATAGTAAGTAGGGGAAGTATTGTATTCCACCCAAAAATTCGATACCGAGATTTCACCGGAAATATATGTTTTGAGGCCCCCTGAATCCAAAAAAAGCATTTTTGGAAACATGTCTGTGTGTGTGTATGTGTGTGTGTTGTCTGTGAACAGCATAACTCAGAAACGAACAGTCGGATAAACACCAAACTTGGTATTTAGGTTCAGTATCTTCCAGAGATGCGACACGAAGGTTTTCAAGAAAAACCCCCCACCCCAGAGTACGCTTTACATAGAACATTTTTCGAAAATTTTAATTTTCTCAAAAATGGCTCTAACGATTTTGATTAAAATATCATATGTTTAAGATATTTTCATGACAAATAAAATGTATATCTTGAATTTCCTGGGAATGTCTCCAAAAGTATTCTTCATTGTGAACGACTTTTGCATAACTGGTAAACCATAAGAGATAGACAAAATTTTACTACACAAAAAAACGTAGATCGCGTTAAAATACACAATTTATGTCATATACATTTTTTTTTTGCGTGACTCATTTTCGAGATATTACTTGTTATTCCCTTAAATTTTTCAATACTTATTTTCTCAAATGGAATTCGTTATTCATTTTTTTTTGTCTTGGATATGCAAAGAGTATTAATCTGTGGCAAAGGGAATGGTGCTGCACCTAGCAACCAGCTATTAAGAGATATGTATGTGCTTAAAGGCTACTGTATTTCCAAATTGCACTTGTAAATATATATTCCCCTTACATCTACAAGAAAATTAGCAATAAAATAGAGTCTGCAAATGTTTATCTCGATTAACATGAAGTAGATGGAGAATAAGCGTTTGTATAAATAGTTTGTACAAGAGTAGAGAAAGTCATGTGAGTGTAACACATCAGATTTTTTTTGTGATATCGTGCAAGGAGTACAAATATCATGGCTAGCATATGTCGTTCCGATTTTTAAACAGTTGAATATCGTCCAGCTTCCTGTACAAACATTTGTGTTAAAACCGCTTCTGCAAATATCATGGCTAACAAGAAATAAGTGGAAAAACAAGCTTTTGTATGCATAATTTTAGAATAGCCATGCAAATAGGTTATTATTGTTGTTGGTGGCTAACAATGTCAGCAGTCAGAACTGTTCCCCCCCCCCATCATAAGCATGTGGTTGCATGGATTGATATTGCTTTAATCTTCTAGTGCATAGCACATAGAATCAGCACTTTCAAAAAAGGTACATGGTCCTATTAATTATTCACCGCTTAATTGGCAAATTATTTTATTGAATACTTTTTTCTTTACCACATACCTATAAGTAGAGGAAGTACTCTATTTCACCCAAACATTCGTTGTCAAGATTTCACCGGAAATACGCGTTTTGGGATCCCAGAACCCCCTCAAAAAAACTAAAGGTCGTATAAATGCCAAACTTGACACTTAAGCTCGACATTTTCCAAGGAAGCGACACGAAGATTTTTAAAAGATTTCTCCAACACGTATTATTGTTTACATAGGAGAATTTGCGTTAAATGGCTCAAACGATTTTGACTAAAATTTCACATGTTTAATATATTTACATGAGAAATAAAATTCAAGTCTGATGCTCCTGAGAATATCCTGTAAACGTCTCTTTATTTGATTGAATTTTGTATAACAAAAGTATTAAACAATGGACAAAATACTGCAAGAAAAATTTAGAGCTCGTTAAAACATAATTTGAATCCCATTTTTTGTTTTCGTAGCGTTAGCCGTTTCCGAAATATTCCATGTTGCAAGTTTAAAACTTTCCTAAGCGTCATTTAACGACATACTTAAAAGTTTGCGAATGTTGCTTCTCCCTCTTTGTTTTTTTTTTACATCGTTAGAGGTTGTTATCACGAATAAACATTTGAATGCTGTTTCCGAATGTTGAAACCTTTCTTAACTTGAAACAGTTCCTAGGGAAAGACTATTCTCCTTATATAAAACATTTAATTTTCATACTCTTTTCAGTACAACTGCACCACATTTCGAGTAAGATATGAGAAGAAAGAGACAGAAACGGAAAAACGTGTTTGTCATATGACTACTAATTTTCTGTTGGGTCAGGCTTAATAACTTGTGCGATAAACATTTTGGTAGTAAAATGTATGTAAATACCTTGCAGTTCGCAATTATCTGCTAAATATACCTTCGGAATTTCAAGGTGAGTTGTTGAACGCTGTCGGCTTACGTCACTACGTGGCCGCCACAGGATATTCTGTTTCTCACAATGTAAACGGTCAGTAAAGGTCGCCTTAGACCAGCCATCTGGAAGGTTGAGGGGAGTGCGCAGTATCGTGAACACAATAACTCGAAAGGAAGCACATTATTAACTGAAGAAGTAAATCAGTAATAGCAACTAAATTGTATCTGGTTATGTTTTTATTTCATTACGCGGTTACATCCGCCTCTATCTACTGGTTGTTAACTATGGAATTTGGAAACTCTGAGTGTATGTGCCTTACAGGCTCCTGCACCCTTGCGTCGTTTTAGACCAAATTTGCCACACATTTTTTAGGACAACAGTAAAAACAACCCACTCCCTACGGAAGAGGGATGGGAAATGTTCACCAGGAGGCAATGTTGAGGGTGTCCGGCAAGAATGGTCCTGCTTTCTCAGTTATAAAGTGATAAATGTTGCTCCCTTCTTTCCTGATGAGGGATGTGGTTGAAAAATGTTAGGCGAGAGGCAATTTGGAGGGTTTTCAGCGAATGGGAAATTTGTCAAAGTTTCAGATTAAAAGAATTAAATAACAGCAATATTGTAATTGCTTTAATTCATTTAAGGTAACTAAGCAATTATTTGAAAAACAAGTGGTGTTTAACCAAAGCTGTGAAAGCCCCGGGCAACGCCAAGTATTTCTCCTAGTACAGAGTGAGCCAAAAAACTACGAACCGGCTGCGCGGTGTTGTTTCCTGTCCGCGTCCTAAGCGCTCGCTGCCGTCTGCCGCTATCTGAGAAAGGCGCGGATGAAACCATACAACATTTTTAAAACTACTTTTAAAGGCTCTACTTACCAACTTTATGAAAGGAGATGCTGAAACTGGCCACCGTCGTTGTCCACACATTTTTGGCACCTCTTTAGGAAACTATCCATCACTCGCCGTAGTTCACGCTGAGAAATGCTGGCAATTTCCTGGCGGATATTTTGTTTTAATTCTTCCAGGATGTATGGGTTGTCTTGTATATTTTGTTTTAACTTACCCCAGAGATAAAAATCGTAGGGGGTTAAATCGGGCGACCGAGGGGGCCACAAATCTGTACTAATAATTCTGTCCTCAAAACACACTTTCAATTTTACTCATGGAAATATTGGCCGTATAAGCTGTTGCAGAGTCTTCTTGAAAAAAGGCAAAATCACGCTCCATGGCTGTTAATTCTCTAAAAAAAGGGGGGGCAAAAGTGTATTCACATATGTACGGGCTTCAACTGTTGACTCGAAAAACATTGGCGAGTGATGGATAGTTTCCTAAAGAGGTGCCAAAAATGTATGGACAACGACGGTGACCAGTTTCAGCATCTCCTTTCATAAAGTTGGTAAGCAAAGCCTTAAAAAGTAGTTTTAAAAATGTTGTATGATTTCATCCGCGCCTTTCTATGATAGCGGCAGATGGCAACGAGCGCCGAGGATGCGGACAGGAGAAACACCGCGCAGTCAGTTCGGTTTTTTTTTTTTTTTTTTTGGCTCTCCCTGTAGTATTCTATAAAGAACTTCCAAACTTGTAGGTCAGTTCCTTGAGTACTTCCTGAGAAAACAAACATTTTCTGCTCTTTTTATGTTCTACAGCAGGGTTTGCCACACTTCGGCTCGGGCGGGGGCGAACCTGGCCCACGAGCTGCTTTTGTTTGTCACCCCCCCTCTTTTTTTAAGTATCGGTGCGCCTTCTATTAGATTAATTTATTTTCCTCGTTTGAAAGACTTTGCACGAGGAACTAATATTAGTGTTTGCGTGAGTGTATATCTATAAAGACTTTTCCAAAAATGGAAACGTCAGATCTAAATATAGGCCTGCTTTGACTGATGAACATTTAGAGTCCGTCTTGGTGATAGGCAGCACAAAATTAGAACAACAAATGTCTGCAATTGTAGCACAATAGTCAGCTTCATTCTTCGCTTCGAATATGAACTGTTATTAACGTAAAAATACTTCACGTAACAGGTGTTAATATATGCATGTGTTTCAGGACCTCTGCGACACTCGAACGATAGATCTCGCAGGGGGAAACATTTTTTGTCAAGCAACCACCATCCTCGGACGCATCCTTACTGAATTTGAAGCATATCCGCAAGGATAGGTCTGAGCGACACAGCCAGTACACTTTGACTCTGTTTGTTTACAACCGCTGAATCAAGTGACATCGCCCCTTTCTTGTCCCTTACGTCTGATTAGATTTGGTACGTCTGAAACCACATCCCGATTTAACTCAGTGTTTGTGAACAACAGCTCCACGCATACCACCTCCAGAAAGTACAGGGACTGGGGCCGAACGACTTAGCACCTGTATTCAGTTTGTTCCTGTGATTTCTGCAACGAAGTATCGCAGATCCTACATTTCCCACGCACGTCTTGTTTACTGATGAGCCCTGCTTCACACGAGACGTATACTTCAACAGCAAGAACAGTCACATCTGGGATGTTGAGAGCCCTCATGCAGTGTTCCTTAGACATCATCAACAAAAGTATTCCGTAATCATCTGGGCTGGAATCGTTGGTGATCATCTGCTGGGACCTTTCCATTGAGTTAGATTGGGCTGTGCGTCTCAAGACGTAAGGGACAAGAAAGAGGCGATGTCACTTGATTCAGCGGTTGTAAACAAACAAGAGAGTCAAAGTGTATTGTCTGTGCGTTTCAAACCTATCCTTACTGATACGCTTCAAAAGGGGTGAATAATTCCGTAACGAATCGTTGGAGGATGGTGGTTACTTGACAAAAAATGTTCCCCTCTGTGAGATTTATGGTTCCTCAGAGTTTATCGCAGAAGTCCTGAAACATTCTGTATATTGCCTATGAGTTACATTGTCATGGGACTGTAAACGAAGGACTAATTATTTGTTAAGTATTTAATTACATCAGTTACTGATATATAAGTATAGAGTTTAGTTCAATAAAACACTGAGTTTGAAATTTGATCTAATCCGTGTGCATCGTGCCTGCAAGTTTACTGTTCCCATCTTAAACTTGCGTGCTTTCGCCCGCGATTCATTCTCTGACGGTTAATGTGGCTCCGTCATGAAAAGTTTGGCAACGCCTGTTCTACAGGAAAATCTCCTAGTAGTATTCAAACATTATGTATTTATTAAACGTATATAGCTATTAACATGCATGTCTTACAAACTTCTCACACTATTTGCAAGTAAAGCATGATTTAGTAAACAGATTCAAAGGTACTATTTACCTCTTGCTGTTTTACAATTTTTAAATATTAAAAGGCATGTTCTTTGTCATTTTTACTTCACTCTACTGATAATTCCCAAGTATAATTACTTTCTCTACTACGTATAGTAACAGCATAACAGCATAGCTCAGAAACGAACAGTCGATAAACACCAAACTTGGTATTTAAGTTCAGTATCTTCCAAGGATGCGACACGTACATTTTCAAGAAAATCCCCACCCCAAACTACCCTTTACATAGAAATTCTTTTTGTGACCTTTTATTTTCTTAAAAAAAAGTACTAATGATTTTGAATTAAAAATAAAATAAGAAATATTTAAGACATTGGCATAATAAATAAAATGCACATCTTGAATTACGTGTATTGTTCATTCTCTGAACGATTTTATAGTTTTAAACCTGTTAACCGTAAGAGAGATAACATTTACATATAAAAAATGACGTTAATTACTATTTTCGACATTCTTGTTATTGGTTTGAAGTGCTAAGTTGCCAATCTTTTGTTTCTCGTGAAGTAATGGGAGGAGCGTGGAATTTCAACGGCAGTACATAGATATAAAAATAAGCTTTTGTAAGAATAGTTTGCAGAAGAATGGGAATAGAAGGTAACACAATAGAATCTTGATGAACTGTACACGAAAGTAAGGTTGAACACGAGTGTAGCATGAAACGCTGTACGTTTGGCCACACGTGAAGTAAATGAGATTTAAACGTAGAGGCGGACTTTTCTCCCTGCCAACAGATTCCAGTTCTGCAGCCGCCAGCAGTTGCCCCACTCCACTCTATTCCAGTCCAGGCAAGTCTGGGAGCCGTGACCTTCTCAGGACATTCATTGAGTTATGAGCTGAATTCCTGGAACCTTCCAGACCGGTTCTGCAACTTTGTGCGCTGGAGCAAAAATATACGTCACCTCCGCAAATACCAAGGGCAGCACGACCGTTGCCATTTCGGAAATTTCAAGCGCCTATGGTAGTAGTACAGTATTCCCAAAACATGCGACACGATCAAAATATTCTTGCCAACCCAAACTACCCGTTACATGGAAAGTTATATATTTTTTAAAATAGCTGGAACGATTTTGATTAAAATACTGCATGTTTAAGATATTTGGATGATTAATAAAATGTATATAGAACTTCCTGTGAACTTTCCTGTCTTTGATTGAATTTTGTAAAATTTTCTGTAACTAAAATATCTTAAAAGATACAAAAAAGCTTACTAAACGAAAAGTGTGTTACATTCACATGATTTTTCTATTCAGTATCGTTTATTTTAATATATATTTTTTCCCATTTGTATGCCACTTTAACACCTAAGATCATATTGGCGGGTTTACCTCAAGAACAGTGCTCATCGGCAATGTTCACTCGTTACTATTGGGTTAATCTCTGGGTTTTCTGTATAAACATTAAATTCACACACACACACACACACACACACACACACACATTTAAACTCCCTTTCATACTTCGAGACTCTAGGGAGGATGGGGAATAATTATGACAAAAGAAAAATTCCCACCCTCCAGCCAGCAAATGAACCCAGGACCTCTGAATCACAGAGGCAGTCTGTTTATAACTTCTACAAACTCCTCGTCGCCCTCCGTGGTTCAAATCCGGCGGAGGGCGATGGATTTTTTCGGGCGTAAAAATCCTTAGCATGGCTTCCTTCGGAAGGGAGGTAAAGCCGGTGGTCCCGTGTCGTAGATAAAAGTCTGATAAAGAGGCCTCTGAGCAAAATTACCGGTCTTTCACGCACAATATGGAATGGGACGCTAAGAACCATAGCAGTTAAAGAGCGTCCATAAATAAATAAATAAATAAGTAAATAAAAAAGATTACAAACTCCTCTTACGGAAACTTATTTGTCTATCCACTTCACGTTAATCGACATAAACCTTTGCAAAAATACACGGTTATTCAAAAAGGAGGAAAAGACTTTGAATATTTATTTCTAATGAACGGCAATAGATGGCGACACATGCGATACATCACTGAATAGACAAAGGTTCAAAATTTTATTTTCTATGTTCAAAATGAGCACCATTTGCTATGCGCCTGTGCTTTTCCGTTTGCATACGCAGCCATCTTCTACGAATTTATTGCATCAATTGTAAATTTTTTTATGACGAGGCGGCTCGTTGTTGCACTTACAACGAAATGCAAGCTGCAATGAAACAATAGATTCACTCTTTGCACAAGGCAGCTCACAAAACGACTTTTCCTGTGACGTCGCCATTTTCTCGTAAACAAACACAGGCCGCTGTAGGCACTGAATGGAACTAACAGTGGGGCCTAAAACTTTGACCTTTCGTCTATTCATTGATGTGTCTTAAGTGTTGCTATCTATTGTTGTACATTAAAATGAATATTTAAAATCTGTTCCTTCTTTTTGAATAACCTTGTAGTTTCATTACACATGTCTAGGTACAAGAGGAATGGAGGAAAGCGAATCGATAGTCAGGTGTTTAAAAGCGAGTATCTATATGCTGGCCTCGAAATTCCATACCCTTTCCATAATATCGCGAGAAGCAAGAGAATAGCAACAGCACTTTAAAAGATGACTAAGTGTTAAAAAATGCAAACCAATGATAACGGATATCTCGGAAATGGCTAATGCCACAAACAATTAATTTGAAATAAATTGTGGTTTTTAAAGAACTCTACATTTCTTCGTAATATCTTTTTGCCTGTATGATATCGTTTACCAGTTACCTAAAATTATGTAAAAGCGTCCAGTGTGAAGACTTCATAGGCTTTTAGGAGAAATTTAAAGATAAACATTTTATTTATACAAATATCTTCAAAATGTTATTTTAGTGAAAATCGTTGGAGCCATTTTGGGAAAAATAAACAATTTCGAAAGGGTTTTGTGTAAAGTGTAGTTTGGGGTGAAATATTTTATTCAGGGGGTCTCTCAACATGTATTTATGGTGAAATATCGATAACGAATTTTTGGGAAGTGGTAGAGAAATTAAAAAAATCTGATGTGTTACACTCACATGACTTTCTCTACTCTTGTAAAACCATTTTTACAAACTCTTATTCTCCATCTACTTCATATTAATCGAACAAACGTTTGCAGAAACGATCTTTTGACATGCAAATAGAATTACATTTTACACATAGCGACCAGCACTAAAAATATTTGACTATCGCTTAAGGCGTACTATGTTCCCCTTGTTTTGTAATTGCAAGGGCAATATAGAAATACAGTAGCCTTTAAGCACATACATATCTCTTAATAGCTGGTTGCTAGGTGCAGCACCATTTTCTTTGCATATCCAAGACAAAAAAAAATGAATAACGAATTCCCATTTGAGAAAATAAGTATTGAAAAATTTAAGGGAATAACAAGCAATATCTCGAAAATGGTACACTCAACAAATAAAATGTGTATGACATACATTGTGTATTTTAACGTGATCTACACTTTTTGTGTAGTAAAATTTTGTCTATCTCTTATGGTTTACCAGTTATGCAAAAGTCGTTCACAATGACGAATACTTTTGGAGACATTCCCAGAAAATTCAAGAAATACATTTTACTTTTCATGAAAATATCTTACACATATGATATGTTAATCAAAATCATTAGAGATATTTTTGAGGAAATTAAAATTTTCGAAAAATGTTCCAAGTAAAGGGTAATCTGGGGTGGGAGGATTTTCTTGAAAACCTTCGTGTCGCATCTCTGGAAGATACTGAACCTAAATACCAAGTTTGGTGTTTATCTGACTGTTCGTTTCTGAGTTATGCTGTTCACAGACACACACGGACATGTTTCCAAAAATGCTTTTTTGGATTCAGGGGGTCTCAAAACATGTATTTCCGGTGAAATCTCGGTATCGAATTTTTGGGTGGAATACAATACTTCCCTTACTATACGTAGTAGAGAAAGTAAAAAGGTTTATGTGTGTCAGTCTGTGTATGTATAACTCAAAAATGAAAATTAGGTTAAACACCAAACTTGGTATTTAATTTCAGCATCGTCCAAAGATGCGACACGAGAATTTTCAACAAAATTCTCTCAGTCTAAAGTATACTTTGCAAGGAAACATTTTCGTTGTTTTTAGTTTTCTCAAAAACGGCTGTAACGAATTTGATTAAAATACCATATGTTTAAGATATTTGCGCGACAAACAAAATGTATATCTTGAATTTTCTGGAAATAGCGTATGAAGCCCTATTCATTGTGTATAACTGGTAAACCTAAGAAGTACATAAAGCTTACTACACAAAAAAATCTGATGTGTTACACTCACATGACTTTCTCTACTCTTGTACAAACTATTTTTACAAACGCTTACTCTCCATCTAGTTCATGTTAATCGAGATAAACATTTGCAGAGTCTATCTTATTGCTAATTTTCTTGTAGATGTAAGGGGAATATATATTTACAAGGGCAGTATCGAAATACAGTAGCCTTTAAGCACATACATATCTCTTAATAGCTGGTTGCTAGGTGCAGCACCATTCCCTTTCCCACAAATTAATACTCTTTGCATATCCAAGACAAAAAATGAATAACGAATTCCCATTTGAGAAAATAAGTATTGAAAAATTTAAGGGAATAACAAGTAATATCTCGAAAATGGTTCACTCAACAAAAAAATGTATATGACATAAATTGTGTATTTTAACGCGATCTACATTTTTTGTGTAGTAAAAGTTTGTCTATCTCTTATGGTTTACGAGTTATGCAAAAGTCGTTCACAATAAAGAATACTTTTGGAGACATTCCCAGGAAATTCATGATATACATTTTATTTGTCATAAAATATCTTAAACATATGATATTTTAATCAAAATCGTTAGAGCCATTTTTGAGAAAATTAAACTTTTCGAAAAATTTTCCATGTAAAGGGTACTCTGGGGTGGGGGGATTTTGTTGAAAACCTTCGTGTCGCATCTCTGGAAGATACTGAACCTAAATACCACGTTTGGTGTTTATCCGACTGTTCGTTTCTGAGTTATGCTGTTCACAGACACACACAGACACACACACGGACATGTTTCCAAAAATGCTTTTTTTTTTGGATCAGGGGGTCTCAAAACATGTATTTCCGGTGAAATCTTGGTATCTAATTTTTGGGTGAAATACAATACTTCCCCTACTTAATATACGTAGTAGAGAAAGTAAAAATGTATATATCTTTAAAATGTAAAAAAAAAAAAAAAAAAAAAAAAAAATCAAATAGCTTCCTTTTTTTAGCACCAGCTATTCCCGAGATATCCTTGATATTGGTTTGAATTTTCAAGGGCTTTGTACTTTTTGGTCACCATTCTTTGTTTCTCGCTATGTCATGTAAAGGTATGTAATTTTCAAAGCCAACACACAGCGACCCAATTTTTAAAGATTTCACTATCACTTCCCTCACTCTTTTACCTACAACGAAATGCGTAATGAAACTATTTCTTCAATGAAGAAGAAAAATAAGTTTTTGTAAGAATAGTTTGTAGAAGAGATATAAAAGTAAAAGCATAGTGCCTAGATGTGAATGTAAAAGATGAGATTTTTAAAATGTGGTATTTAGCTTTGTGTATCCCATTATACCGTTAATATCTGCTGATTACCCCAAATGAGAAAGTATCTCAAAAGTTTGGTTAGTTTTTTTTATGTGCATAGGTGCCGACTTGATATATATTCGGGGGTTGTGCTGGCCGGATTGTGCAATAAAGTTGGGCATTCATAAAATGTTTAGTGCAATTACTGAAGTAAAACGTAGTAAACGCCTGTGGTTGCCAGGCAGTAAGAACGGGCGTTAAACAGTTCACTCCTGCTCATAAACTCGTCCGCCACGAATGAAGACTTAGTTCATGGCTACTTCAAGATGTCCAGGGATGACAGCAACAGCGTTTAGGCGAATACAAGGAATTTCAATCCTGCCCACACAAATAAATGTCAAACATAATTTTAAAAGCTTGCTACAACGTAATTGTGAGAATGGTCACCAACTAGAAAAATCTGATGTGTTACATTCACATAACTCTCTCTACCCTGTATCATCTATTAATGGGTATAAAAGCTTATGTTACGAGAACATATTTGTCTGTCTACTTCATTTTAATCCAAATAAACCGTTGCAAAAATAGCTGCCTTACACATTTCGTTATAAATGCAAAGGGAAAAGCGATAGTCAGATGTTTAAGAACCGGACGCTATACACTCTTTCTATACAATCGCGTGAAGCAACTGAATATCGACAGGACTTAGAATGACAAAGTATTGAACAGTTCGAACCATTCGTAATGATATCTAGGAAATGGCTGATGCCACAAGAAAGGTTATTTGAAATAAACTGTGTGTTTTAAAAATATCTGTATCTATATTTTTGTGTAGTGCGTTTTCATGTATCGCTTAACGTTTACCTGTTACACAAGATTCTACAAAATTCCTTCGGAATGAAGAGCACTTCAGAAGCTGATCTCAGAAAATGCAAGATATATATTTAATTTAACATGTAAATATCTTTAATATATGGTATTTAAATTAAAATCGTGAGAGCCATTTTTGAGAAAATGGAAAATTTCGAAAACTATTCCATGTAAACCGTAGCTGAAGTTGGGGAGATTTTCTTGAGAATTTCCGTGTCGCAATTTTGTAATATACTGAACTCAGACACCAAGTTTGGTGTTTATCCGACTTTTCGTTTTTGAGTTATGCTATTCGCAGACACACACACGCCTACCTTTTTGTATTTTTTGTATTTGTTTATTTATTCATTTTTACTTTCTGTACTACGTATAGTAAGTAGGGGAAGTATTGTATTCCACCCAAAAATTCGATACCGAGATTTCAGCGGAAATACACGCTTTGAGACCCCCTGAATCCAAAAAAAAGTATTTTTGGAAACATGTCCGTGTGTGTGTCTGTCTGTGAACAGCATAACTCAGAAACGAACAGTCGGATAAACACCAAACTTGGTATTTAGGTTCAGTATCTTCCAGAGATGCGACACGAAGGTTTTCAAGAAAATCCCCCCACCCCAGGATACCCTTTACATGGAAGATTTTTCGAAAATTTTAATTTTCTCAAAAACGGCTCTAACGATTTTGATTAAAATATCATATGTTTAAGATATTTTCATGGCAAATAAAATGTATATGTTGAATTTTCTGGGAATGTCTCCAAAAGTATTCTTCATTGTGAACGACTTTTGCATAACTGGTAAACCATAAGAGATAGACAAAATTTTACTACACAAAAAATGTAGATCGCGTTAAAATACACAATTTATGTCATATACATTTTTGTTGTTGAGTGAACCATTTTCGAGATATTGCTTGTTATTCTCTTAAATTTTTCAATACTTTTTTTCTCAAATGGGAATTCGTTATTCATTTTTTTGCCTTGGATATGTAAAGAGTATTAATCTGTGGGAAAGGGAATGGTGCTGCACCTAGCAACCAGCTATTAAGAGATATGTATGTGCTTAAAGGCTACTGTATTTCCAAATTGCCCTTGTAAATATATATTCCCCTTACATCTACAAGAAAATTAGCAATAAAATAGAGTCTGCAAATGTTTATATCGATTAACATGTAGTAGATGGAGAATAAGCGTTTGAAAAAATAGTGTGTACAAGAGTAGAGAAAGTCATGTGAGTGTAACACATCAGATTTTTAATCTAGGAGCGCCTCAAAAACATGTAAGTATTTCCAGTGAATCTCGACATCGAATTTCTGGGTGGGATGCAATTCTTCCCCTACTTACTATACGTAGTAGAAAAAGTAAAAATGGACGTGCATTTCCCTCGACATACAAAATAAAGTGGGTTTTAGCATCACGCCTTACTTCGAAAACTAATCTAGGTTGTTATAGCTGCAAAATATGTTTCTAGAATAGGGTTGAAACTACGTGTGTGTCAACATAGGAATCCTGATTGATGCCAGCTGAACCTAGATTGCATCATCATTGCAGTTGAACTCGGCTTTTGAATTCCGTTCGGTTTATGTAAACAGTTGTTCTTGTTTATTTGTTTAATGAGATATCTATCTTGGAATTTGGTCGGCAGGCCCTTGGCTTTGTAATTTAGGGGGTAGAAAGTGCTCTGCCGCGCCACATGTGACATTACTTGAGTGGTTGCGAATTGCGAGCTCCTACAGCGGATACAGCCCCGCCGTTCAGCACTGCAGAAGAAGTTTTCGCACTATCGCGGGGCCTGTAACATTCCTGCACGTACATCTCGCAGAGGCACCGCACAAGGGTGCCCCTACCTCATATGTGGAATAATAAAAGTGCACTAGGTGTGTGTTCTAGGGGGATAGCTTGGTCCTGTGTGAGCTTGTGGATGGATATTCCCATGTGCCTCTGTTGGCGTGCAAGAATGCGGCGGCACTTTCTACCGTGCCGATATGGCAACCCGGCTCGCTCCGTCTCTTTCTTTCCGTTGACCGGCTTGAAAATTGAAATAGAGTTCAAGGCCTGATGACGTGCTAGCAAGCAGAACACGCAACCCGGACGGTGTTGCCAGACGGTGCAAGAGTCCCGCCACACCTTGCGCTGGGTGCGGCAACCCCCTCGTCCTGGAGAAAGCGACCTCGGCTCGGCTTCCCGGGGTAACTCTTCCCGCATGGCAACGTTGTAACGTCCGCAGCAGCAGCAGCATCCTAGCGACTGGATTCTTTCACGTCATCGTCGTGGCTGGCTGGCACAGTGGCTAACTGTTCTCCTGGGAACATATCCCTCAGGCGTCCTCATCAGCTGATGCACATTTTGGGTGCACGCTTCCCCATTAAAATAGTTTCCTTTGTGATCACTAAACTTCGGATTCGTATTTACTAGAAATTTCAAAAAATATGTGTGCATTTATGTTGTCAAAATCTTTAAAATGTGCTCTATAATTTCGAAAATATGCACTAAGCATGCACTAAAATTGTTAACTTTAAGCTTACACGTTTAGGTTCTTACAATGCACATTCTCCTTTAGACATCTTCCGATCGATGTATTTGATTTGCATTATCCGGTGATCATTTCCTCCAAATGCTCAGGTGTAAATTGAAAGCACGTACTAACTGTGGAGAAATTTCAAGAAGCATCGTTTAATTTTCCTGCTAACTTTAAAGCAGCACACTCAAGTTTACTCTGAACCCCATTGAGAACTGATAAAGATTCTTGCAAACATAAACCAGATTATTCACGTGCCTTGATTACAGCCAAGTCCCTTTGAAAATGCTATTATTAAAACTATTCTAATACGTACAGTAATTGCACGAAGTATTGTATTCCACCCAAAAATACGATGTCGAGATTTTACCGAAATACATATATGTTTTCAGGGTCTCCTGAACCCCAGAAAAGCATTTGTAGAAAAAGGTCGCGTGTCTTTGACAGTATAACTCAAAATCGAAAAATCGGATAAATACCAACCTTGGTATGTAAGTTCAGTATCTTTCGAAGATGCGACACAAACATTTTCAAACACCCCATCCCAACTACCCTTTACGTGGAACATTTTTTGAAGTTTTTTTATTTTCTAAAACGTGTCTCTTAACGATTTTGATTAAATACCATGTATTAAAGATATTTACAAAACAGATAAAATGTATATCTTAATTTTCTAGGAATAGCCCGTGAAGTCCTCTTCATTCGGAAGGAATATTGTATAACTGGTAAACGTTAAGCATAGATGAAAACGTACTGTACAAAAATTGTAGATCTCTTTAAAATATACAATTTATTTCAAATTACTTTTTTCGTGGAATCAGCCGTTTCTTAGACATCAGTTGTTTCTCGCGATGTCATGGAAACAGTATGGAATTTTAAGGCCAGCATATAGCGTCCAGTTCTTAAACATTTGACTATCGCTGTTCTCTTTGTGTCTATAACAAAATGTGTAATGGCAACTGCAAAGGTTTATTTAGATTAAAGGAAGTAAATAGAAAAATGAGCTTTAGTAATAATAGTTTGTATATCTACGTAAACGTTAGAGAATAGAGAAAGTCATGTGAATGTGTCGCATAATTTTCCACTTACGTTTATAAATATTAATTTTAAAATTAAATATTTTAAAATACGTGTAACATATACTCGCTGCATTGAAAAAAAAAAGGATGAAATATGCAATTGTATGCACTACAAAACTTTACATGCCAGCACAGAAGAACATAAACATATTGCAAAATTTAATTCCATATCACAATTAGAAATAAAAATAAATATCATTTTCATACAAATCCGAAGTCTAGTAATCACTCATATTTCATACTGTATCGTTAACACTTGCAGATCCCAATTATCGATAATTCTCATAAATTACATACAAAATTCGCTGGACTGCGCTAAACAAAAATCACGCTTTTCTCTACCGATTATGTTTGTCTCTTCCACAAGCTATTCTTATAAAAGATTATCATAATCGAGATAAAGTTTGCTGAGATAATTTCATTGCCCATTTCATTGTAGATACAAGAGGAATACAGGTGTCTAAAGCGATAGTCAGATCTTTAAAACCGTGTCTCTAAATGGTGGATTTGAAATTCGATACACTTTCCATGACACCACGAGAAACAAAGGAACGGTGCCTTAGCACTTCAAACCAATAGCAACGAATATCTCGGAAATTGTCAATATCCATTGGTATAGATACTAGTTATATCAAATTATAAAAAATTAATTCAGAATGAAGAAGAATTGATGAAAATATTTCCGTATACAGGGTAGTAGGGGTCTGAAACTTTCTGGAAAATCTTCACACACGCGCAATCACATGGATATTTTTACTTTCTCTACTACGTAGAATAAGTAGGGGAAGTAGTGTATTCCACCCAAAAATTCGATACCGAGATTTCACCGGAAATATATGTTTTGACACCCCCTGAATAAAAAAAAAAAGCATTTTTGGAAACATGTCCGTGTGTGTGCCTGTGTGTCTGTCTGTCTGTCTGTCTGTCTGTGTGTCTGTCTGTGAACACATAACTCAGAAACGAACAGTCAGATAAACACCAAACTTGGTATTTAGGTTCAGTATCTTCCAGAGATGCGACACAAAGGTTTTCAAGAAAATCCCCCCACCCCAGATTACCCTTTACATGGAACATTTTTCGTAAATTTTAATATTCTCAAAAATGGCTCTAACGATTTTGTTTAACATATCATATGTTTAAGATATTTTCATGACAAATAAAATGTATATCTTGAATTTTCTGGGAATGTCTCCAAAAGTATTCTTCATTGTGAACGACTTTTGCATAACTGGTAAACCATAAGAGATAGACAAACTTTTACTACACAAAAGATGTAGATCGCGTTAAAATACACAATTTATGTCATATACATTTTTTTTTGTTGAGTGAACCATTTTCGAGATATTGCTTGTTATTCCCTTAAATTTTTCAGTAGATACTTATTTACTCAAATGGGAATTCGTTATTCATTTTTTGTCTTGGATATGCAAAGAGTATTAATCTGTGGCAAAGGGAATGGTGCTGCACCTAGCAACCAGCTAGTAGACTGAAATTTCGATATTGCATCTTTGAATTCAATACAGTACCTCCTCTACCTACTACAGGTAGGTGTAGATAAAATAAACAACGAGCTTAAGGAACAGGCAAGTGATGTTAAACCTATTATGTATGATTATTACTAACCTCAAACAGTTTTATAGTTTTGGAAACATCACATAAGCGTACACATTGCACAGCAAGACAAGGAGTATGTGAGGGTAGGGTGAATGTAGACGGAAATGGAGGGTAAAAGCTGTCGAGAGAAAGACTGAAGTTACCTTTCGTCAAAAAGAAAGGGATAATTACAGTATCATGTACTGTTATTTTTGGATAATCCTTTCAGAATGGTTTTGTTAACGTCGGACCCAAATGTAAGCTCTGTTTTATTACGACGTCAAGGTGTGTATTGAAACGATAAAACATCGGAAATTGCTCTAAGAGAAGTAACGTTTTTGGACGATCGTGCTTTTTCACGAAGCTAACATACATCATGACGTGACTAGGAAGCCGGTTTTCCCGCATTCGTTGCAGCCAACCTAACCTACCCACTTCTTTTGCTATTTTTGTAGCCTATAAGCGTTATTCATATCACAGTCATAAGCTTTTAGGTTTATTGTTATAGACATTTAATATACTCATACTTTTAGTTAAATTTTAACCATTTCAGTCTTTTCTCTGTCTTTACTTATGTTTTTACTTCTTAATATGGATTTAACTCACGCATCATGTTGATTTTCACATTGGCCTACCAGGCAAAACTAGCAGAATTACCTTCCTACAGTTTTTACTTTGTTTACTACATATAGTAAATAAGGTAAGTATTGTATTCCACCCAGAAATTCTTTGTCGAGGTTTCAAGGGAAACATAGGTTTTGAGTTCCTCTGAATAAAAAATAAACATTTTTGGAAAAAGGTCCATGTGCGTCTGTGTGTGTGTGTGTGTGTGTGTGTGTGTGTGTGCGCGCGCGTCTGTGTGTGTATGAACAGCATACCTCAAAAAGGAAAAGTCGGATAAATAGCAACTTGGTATTTAGGTTCAATGCCTTCCAAGCATGCGACACGAAGATTTTCAATCCCTCCACAACCAACTACCCTTTACGTGGAACATTTTTCGAAGTTTTTTTATTTTTTTTCAAAAAATGGCTAACGATTTTGATTAAAATACTATATATTAAAGATATTTACATAAATAAACTATATCTTGAATTTTCTGGGAATAGCCTGTGAAGTCCTCTTCATTCGGCAGGAATTTTGTATAATCTTGAGTAACTGATAAACGTTAAACGACAGAGGAAAACGTTCTACACAAAAAACACGCAATTTATTTCAAATAAGTTTTTTGTGGCATAAACCATTTCTGAGATATCCGTTATTAATGGTTCGAGTTGTTCATTTCTTCGTCATTCTTTGAAGTCCTGTAAACGTTCAGTTTTTTCTCGCGATGTCATGGAAACAGCATGGAATTTTAAGGCCAGGGTATAGCGTCCAGTTGTTAAACATTTGACTATCGTTGTTCCCTTTGTATTTATAACGAAACGTGTAATGTAGCTATTTCTGTAAACCTTTATTTGGATTAAAACATATTAGATATAAAAAATAAGCTTTAGTAAGAATAGCTTGTATACTCACTAATGGACGGTAAAGGGTTGAGAAATTAATATGAATGTATCATCAGCTTTTTCAAATATACCACATGTTGTATGGTACCTTGATTTGGAGTTATTAGCAACTAAATAAACACATGTTATTGGCCATGCCTCTTCAGTTTCCGCCATGATAGCAACTTCTTAGTATTTTTCTAATACCGGGCTAAAGTAATCGATAGCAATGAGCTTTCGTGGCTCAACTTCAATCGATTTGGCGTTTATTTGAAAATAAAGTTGGTCATGGAATAGGCATTCATATGCAGTATTTTTAAAGTTGGTACTGGCCAGTCATAATGTTATCATCGATCGCGCAAAAAGTAGTATTCAGTAAACACGTGTCAAGGGTATAACAAGATCAGGACCTCGTCTCGTGTTTTCAAGCTTTTCCTCGATTCCCTTATAAACCACTTTACCATCCGTGTGTCGCGATCTGCTATAACATCTCTTGACGATAAGCTAAAAATATCCTTACAACCATTCTTATACTAAACGATACTTCATACAAAGCAAAGTAAACGAATCGCAAGCTTTAATATCGTGCTCGCGACAACTTCACCTTCGCTAATGCCGAGCACCTATTAACATGGCGTTGTCTGTCACTCCGCATGCATAAATCCACTCGCCAGCTGTTAGAAGAACGGAGCTGGTGTTTTTTTTTACAATGGAGTTCTGAAAAAAGTGTGGACATATTTGAAAGTTCACACATCGGTACAAGATTAAAAAGAAATGTGTGTTGCATTCACATAGGCGTCTGTATCCAGTCTTCCACAAATTATTCTTAGAGAAGTTTATTCTTCTATCTACTTCATGTTAATCGAGGTAAATGTTCGCAGAAATATAGTTGCATTACACATATCCCTAAAGGTGCAAGAGGGGTAGCTACAGGAGACAGAAATGATAGTCAGATATTTAAAAGCGGGTCGTTAAACGAGGCGTGTTTTTAAAGTAAGTACCTTTTAATATTTTGCCGCTGCAATCACGATTTTGAGCAGCGCGATCACTTCCTCCATTCATTAGGAATCCAGACGCAGCGGTGAGCGATCGTCATGTTGTGTTTTCTTGTTGTTAGAGCGTTTCGAAATGTTCAAAACAATCGAATGACTCGCCGACTGTGAAGTCAGATCAGTGATTCGTTTTTGAATGCGAGAAATGTTACGCCAGCAAACATTAATCGCCAACTGTGTGAGGTTTATGGGGAAAGAATAATTAGTGACAGTGCCCGGCTACAGACAGCCAAACAAACTCGAGATCTATAGCATCATCTGGTTGGGAACAATTCGATCTTTTTCCCTACAGCCCGGATTTGGCACCAAGCGATTTTCATCTGTTTGTTCATCTGGACAAATCCCTTAGGGGAAAACATTTTAACAACAGTGATGTTGACGAAGGCATACAAAAACTGGTTTCCCCTTACAAGTGCCTGAATAACGCGGTGACTGTGTGGAGAAGGTATTGAATGATAATACAGTATGTGGAAAATAACGTTCTATTACTTTTTAAACAACTATCGATTACTTACTTTTAAAAGCCGCCTCGTATGCTGCTTTAAAATTCCATACTGTTTTCATGACATCACGATAAACAAAAGGATGGTAACTTAGAGCTTAATAAATATAAAGTTTTGTAAAATTAAAACCACGAGTAACGAGTATTTCGGAAATGGTTAATGGCACAAAAATTATTACATACAAATACTGTGTTTTAACGAGGCACCTATACAGGTTCTCTTTGGGGGGGAGGGTAAGGTTTCAGCTATGTCTTATGGTTTATCAGTCATATAATATTATGCAAAATCCATTCTGAATGAAGAGGACTTCGCAGGCTATTCGCAGAAAATGCAATATATGTCTACATTTTATTCATTAGGCAAACGTAAACATGCTAGCGCCATTTTGAGAAATTAAAAAAAATGAGCAGTTTTGCATGTAAAGGGTAGTTAATTTCGTTTTTGAGTTATGGTGTTCACACACACAGACAGAGCTTTTCTAAAAATGCTTCTTGGGGCGGGTCGGCGGACCTCAAAACATGTTTTTCCGTGAAATCTCGATGTCGAAATTTTTGAGTGGAATACACTTCCTCTACCCACAAAAATTGTGTTTTATTTATGGACGCTCTTTAACTACTGTGGTTCTTAGCGTCCCATTCTATGTTGGGCGTGAAAGACTGGTAATTTTGCTCAGAGGCCTCTTTATCAGGCTTGAGGTTCTCTTACATGTCGTAAATCTACGACACGGGACCACCGGCTTTACTTCCCTTACGAAGGAAGCCATGCTAGGGATTTTTATGCCCGAAAAAATCGATCGCCCTCCTCCGGGTTTGAACCCGCGACCTCGGCTAGAACTAGAGGGAACTAGAGGCTAGCATGGTAACCACTACACCACGGAGGACGACTATAAGTAACCTACTACCTACTATTAGTAAGTACCGGAATTTCGGTTATTGTATACGTTGTTGCAAATGCTAGTATTCTCTATAGAGGATGATTCAGTGCAACAAACCTTTTATAATTGTGTAATAAATTTCAATTATATTATTTATGCAAATTAACAAATATGAGAGATTAGTGGCAATAAGTGCCATTTTATGCAACAAAGGAAAACATTCCATTTCTTTAAAATTTTGCGCTGCAAATGGTCTCAATCTCTGTTACAAAAGACTAGCAATCTGAGCTGAATAACTGTCAAACAGCTTTTGTAACATTTGAACTATCGGGTGAACAATCCTTGGTGGGACCGGTTTCGCGGTGTGCGGCTGGTCGGCGAGGCTGGTTGCTGTGTCGGCGGTGCAGGGCAGCGAGGTCGACAGCAAGTCATGTACAGTTTGTTCCGTAAGTCATTTCTAACACAAATAACATTAAAAATTAAATTAAATTACTCACGTGTATCAAGGAAGCAGATGTTGGAACTGCTCTCAGTTCGTTGTTCAACCATTTCTGGCACCTCTTAGGAAATTCCCACTACATTCTGCAGTTCCTTCTGAGAAATGGCAGCAGTTTCTTGACCAATGTTATTTTTAAGTTCATCTAAAGTTGTGGATTTGTTTTCTAAATTTTCTCTTTTAATGCCCTCTCGTTCCCGTGACACCCTTCGATTTTTATCTCTGGGGAAGAGCATTAAAAGAGAAAGTTTAAAAAACAAATCTACACACCTTAAATAAACTTTTAAAAAATGGTTGCCATTTCTCAGAGGGAACTGCAGAGTGTAATGGGCAATTTCCTAAGAGGCGCCAGAAATGCTTGAACAACGAACTTAGGCATTCCAACGTCTCCTTGCTTGATATACGCGAGTGATTTACTTTTCTTTTTAAGTGTTTATGTTATGTGTGTAAGAAACAGCTTACGCGACAAACCATGCTGTATTTACTGTGGACTTCCTGTCACAGCAACCAGCCTCGCCGCGAAAGCGGTCCCGCCACGGATTGTTCACCCTGAAGAATAGCGCTAATTTCTCTGTGAATGTTGTCTTTAAGGTGTGCAAGGGTTTATGTACGATTTGTCTAAACCTGCTCTTCAAGTATCCCAGAGAAAGTATGTAGTCACAGACAGAGAAATCTGTGGATCTTAGAGGCCATACAATGTCTCCATTTTTCAAAATGACTGCAAAGAGCTGACACAAAGTTATGATAAATCTAGCACTGTGTGCTGTGGCACCATCTTGCTGGTATACAGTAAGTGTGAAGCGGCCTCCTTCCCCCTTCTTTTTGGTGCATCAGCCTTTACGAGTTATTCCTTTTTGTTCCTTAAATTCTCCAATATTTTAACCAATACACTTTTGGTATTCGTTCTTTTGTTTCGCATGGTGCATGCAAAGAGTATACGTTATCAAGGTTTGTATATTCATTTGCCTTTTAACTGTCACCCCAGGTTCCTCTGTGTGTCTGCATAACTGCAATAGCACATTCAAATCATTTCTGGTGAGTAATTTTCATAATTAACACGTGTACATAACTTGAATATGTATGGAATTGAATAATATCTGGTAGAGAAGGTCGTATGATAGCTTCTCTACCACTCACCTAAAGTAAGTAGAAGTAGTATTGTATTCCATCCAAAAATTACATTTAGAAATTTCACCAGGAATGCACGTTTTGAAATCTCCGATTAAAAAGAAGCATTTTTACTTTATCTAATTTTTATAGTAAGTAAGGAAGTACCTATTGTATTCCACCCAAAAATGCGATGTCGAAATTTCACCTGAACTGTGTTTTCAGGCTCCCTGAAACTCCAAAAAACAATTTAAAAAAGGTGTGTGTGTGTGTGTGTGTGTGTGTGTGTGTGTGTGTGAACAGCATACTCAACAACCTTCCAAAGATGCCTTTCTAAACTGTTTCTAAAAAAAATCCTCTTTTTTTTTTATTTATTCAGGGGCCACAAAACACATATTTCCGTTGAAATCTCGGTATGAAGTTTTGGGTGGAATGCTATACCTTCTCTACCTACCATGTACGTGGTAGAGAAAGTAAAAAAAAGGTATTTTTAGAACGAATGTTCGTATGTCTTTGTCTATGAACAGTACATTTCAGAAACTAAATTTCTGATAAATACCAAACCTGATATTTAGTTGCAGTATCTTCCCAAGATGAAACACGAAGATTTTCAATAAAATCTCACCACGCCAAACCACCCTTTAAAAATTGTATTATAAAAATGGAAAGAAAGAAAAAAAAAAATACACCGACACAGGTAGTCCAGGTCATTAAGGCACGTACTGGTGAACGGGAGATTCCCTTTCAAAACCCACCAGGAGCGTCCTCTCTGATTGGTTTTTTTTTTTCTTCTTTTTTCAGGTCTTCCTCAGTCCTCATAACTGGTAAATGCCGGGAGGTACGCTAAACTTAGGTTTGGAATGTTTGCTTCCCAAATTTCCTTTTTCCCAAGTATTATTTATCATCAGTGTCCACCACCTGTAAATTTTTTTATCTATGGACGCTCTTTAACTACTGTGGTCCTTAGCATCCGATTCTATATTGGACGTGAAAGACCGGTTATTTTATCCAGAGACTTCTTTATCAGTCTTGAGGTTCTTTTACGTGCCGTAAATCTATGACCACCGGCTTTACTTCCCTTCCGAAGGATTTTTATGTCCGAAAAAAAAAATACATCGCCCTCTACCGCCTGCGGTGATGTATGTGGTAAAAACGGGCGTTAAACACTATTGAAAATTGGACATTTTTCGATATTTTTTGTTTACTCAGAAATGGCTCTAACGATTTTGATAAAAAAAATACCACATACCTCGGGTATTTACGGACTTATAAAATGTGTATCTATAGCATGTAAAGTCCTCTTCATTCTGAATGAATTTTGTATACTGTTATACAAGAAATAGCCCAAAAACTTACTGCACAAAAGACGTTGATCTCGTTAAAACACGCAATTTGTGCCTCGTAAAATTGTTGCGGTATTGCCCATTTCCGAGATTCGTTGTTACTGATTTGAGTTCGCAAATACTGATGGTGTCATTGCTCGCTGAACTGTGCGTTTTCCTAACCTCGGATTTTAGTACTCTCTGCTACTGAACACTTCCAAATTCATACTTCCAGACTCTGTGGGGGATAGGAAATGATTCTGTTTAAAGAAAAATTCCTCGCCCCAGCTGGAAATCGAATTAGGTACCTATGGGTTGAGAAGCCAGAGCTCTTTGAATATTCAAACACAAAGGCAGTCTCAAATACATTGCGATGTGCAAATAATACGTAATTCCAGAGCCATCACATAGCGACTCGCTTTTTAAAGATTTGCCCATTGCTTCAGTCTCGTGTGTATTTCATCTGCAGCGAAATTTGGAATGACATATTTCTACAAAGTTTATGTCGAATAACATGAAATAGATAGATAGAAGAAGCTTTTGTGGAAGAGTTGGTTGAGAAAGTTATGTGAATGTTGCGCACCAGTTTTTATTTTTGTGAATGTTGTAGTGTGAAAAGTTTCCAGTATTAGAATTTTTGATGTTCAGTTTGGAAACTAAAATGTTGAAGAAACTGATGGAAGAAGAGTTATGATGCAGTTGGCGGGGCCTTGGTTCGACAGTGTGTGTGTGTGTGTGTGTGTGTGTGTGTGTGTGTGTGATCCCCTTGAATGTGGTGCCTGGCTGAGGTTGCCTGGGCGAGCGCCATATTGATCCTCCGTGCCAGCACGAGAGGGCTACGGGCGATGGAAGGGAGGGGAGGTGCAGTGTGTACAGAAAACACTCGTAAACCTTTTCCCCTTTTCCCTATAACACCAGTGCCACTTGCCACAGGTTGGTGCAGCTGCACTCGAGTTGATGATTCACTTATACACTTGCATGCTATTAAACATTTGGAGCAGATGCTCTGCCAGTGTCAACAGAACTACTTTACAAGTAGTGCTCTTGCATAAAGTCTGCTTCTTAATATTGGTGAAATTCTACTAATTACACAACTGTTCGAAAAAACAAATCACAGTCTACGTTTGGGAGACAGAATTCAGAATTTTGAAACCTCCAAAACGTTGACACAAAAAGAAAATTCTGATTTCTTACATTCACACGATTTTCTCCAACCACGTTCTAAAAATTATTGTTACAAAAAGGAGACAAACGTTTACAGAAATATTTTATCACATTTCTTTATAGGTACAAGAGGGTTACAAGTGATGGTCAAATATTTAAAAGCGAGTGGCTATATCTGGATCGCTATATACTGCCTTGAAATTCCGTACCCTTTGCGTGACATCACAAGAAACAAAAGAACAGTGTGATAGCGCTTCAAAGAATATAAAGTATTGTAAAATTCAGGTTGAGCAACGAATATCTCGGAAATGGTTACTTACAAATAAAATTGGACTTAAAGTGCGTGTTTTGACGAGATCTGCATTTACTTGCCTACCCTAAGTAGCAGAAGTATTACATTCCACCCAAAAAGTCGATATTAAGATTTCACTCGAAATGCACGTTTTGAAGACCCCTGAGTAACACTATTTTAGAAGAAGGCCCTTTTATATGAGAGAGCGAGAGAACAGAATAACTGGGAGGGGGAAAGTTCCAGCACCTTGTAAGAATACGACACACGAAGATTTTCATGAACATTCCCTCACCTCAAACTACCCTTTACAAGGAAAATTTTCCCATTGTTTTGGGCTATTGCAAAATGGCCCTAGGATTTTGAGTAAAATACTTTATGTTTAAAATATTTGCATGACAATTGGAATGTACAGCTGGAATTTTCTGGGTATAGCCTGCAAAGTCGTCTTCATTGTGCTTAACTGTTAAATGTGAGCGATAGACAAAACCTTACTACACAAAATTTAGACTTCGTTAAAGCACACAGTTTGTCAAACACACACACACACACACACACACACACACACACACACACACACACACACACACACACACATACATACACATACACACATATTGTTTTGTGGCGTTAACCTTTTCTGTATTCTTTGTTACCGGTTTGAATTTTCAAATATACTTTTTACTTTCTCTACTACGTATAGTAAGTAGGGGAAGTGTTGCATTCCACCCAAAAATTCGATACCGAGATTTCACCGGAAATACATGTTTTGAGACCCCCTGAATCCAATAAAAGCATTTTTGGAAACATGTCCGTGTGTGTGTCTGTGAACAGCTTAACTCGGAAACGAACAGTCGGATAAACACCATACTAGGTATTTAGGTTCAGTATCTTCCAGAGATGCGACACGAAGGTTTTCAAGAAAATCCTCCCACCCCAGATTACCCTTTACATGGAACATTTTTCGAAAATTTTAATTTTCTCAAAAATGGCTCTAACGATTTTGATTTAAATATCATATGTTTAAGATATTTTCATGACAAATGAAATGTATATCTCGAATTTTCTGGGAATGTCTCCAAAAGTATTCTTCATTGTGAACCACTTTTGCATAACTGGTAAACCATAAGAGATAGACAAACTTTTACTACACAAACAATGTAGATCGAGTTAAAATACACAATTTATGTCATATACATTTTTTGTTGTTGAGTGTACCATTTTCGAGATATTACTTGTTATTCCCTTAAATTTTCCAATACTTTTTCTCAAATGGGAATTCCTTAGACATTTTTACTTTCTCTACTACGTATAGTAAGTAGGGGAAGTATTGTATTCCACCCAAAAATTCGATACCGAGATTTCACCGGAAATACATGTTTTGAGACCCCCTGAATCCAAAAAAAGCATTTTTGGAAACATGTCCGTGTGTGTGTCTGTCTGTGTGTGTGTCTGTCTGTGTGTGTGTGTGTGTGTGTGTGTGTGTGTGTGTGTGTGAACAGCATAACTCAGAAACGAACAGTCGGATAAACACCAAACTTGGTATTTAGGTTCAGTATCTTCCAAGGATGCGACACGAAGGTTTTCAAGAAAATCCCCCCACCCCAGATTACCCTTTACATGGAACATTTTTCGAAAATTTTAATTTTCTCAAAAATGGCTCTAACGATTTTGTTTAAAATATCATATGTTTAAGATATTTTTATGACAAATAAAATGTATATCTTGAATTTCCTGGGAATGTCTCCAAAAGTATTCTTCATTGTGAACGACTTTTGCATAACTGGTAAACCATAAGAGATAGACAAAATTTTACTACACAAAAAATGTAGATCGCGTTAAAATACACATTTTATGTCATATACATTTTTTTGTTGAGTGAACCATTTTCGAGATATTACTTGTTATTCCCTTAAATTTTTCAATACTTATTTTCTTAAATGGGAATTCGTTATTCCTTTTTTTGTCTTGGATATGCAAAGAGTATTAATCTGTTGCAAAGGGAATGGTGCTGCACCTAGCAACCAGCTATTAAGAGATATGTATGTGCTTAAAGGCTACTGTATTTCTATATTGCCTTTGTAAATATATATTCCCCTTACAACTACAAGAAAATTAGCAATAAGATAGAGTCTGCAAATGTTTATCTCGATTAACATGAAGCATATGGAGAATAAGCGTTTTTATAAATAGTTTGTACAAGAGTAGAGAAAGTCATGTGAGTGTAACACATCAGATTTTTTTTATGTACTCGACATGCAAAGAGAATGGAATACTCCACATAGCAACCAGCTCTTAAAATATTTGACTATCGCTTAAAACCTACCATATTCCCCTTGCATCTACCAGAAAATTAGCAATAAGATTAACATCTCGATTAACATGAAGCATATGGAGAATAAGCGTTTGTAAAAATAGTTTGTACAAGAGTAGAGAAAGTCATGTGAGTGTAACACATCAGATTTTTTTTCTTTCCTTTCCCCCTCTTGTGACCATGCAAAGAGCATGGAATTTCAAAGCCATTACATAGAGACCCGCATTTAAAAATCTGACTATTGTATGCTGCTTATGCTTACAACTAAGTGTGTAATGAAAGTTTATATCGATTAACAAGAAGTAGATAGAAGAATAAGCTTTTGTAACTAATTTGTAGCTGAGTGAGTAGAGAACGTTATGTGAATGCAATATCTAAGTTTTTTCGCTTAGTAAATTATACAGCAGTTATTCATTTGTAATGAATTCACAGGCTTTTCGCAACAAAATTAAGATACACACTGTCATGCAAATATCTTTGTTGGTATTTTAATCATTTTTGGGAAAGTAAATAACTAAGAAAATTGTTTCGGTAAATGGTAGTTTGGGGTGTGGGGATTTTGTTTAAAATGCCAACTCGCCCGACATTCTGATTATTGAGCATGCTGTTCACACACACGCGGGCGCACGTTTTTCTAAAAATGTCCGTTTTGTTCAGAGGTCCTTAAAACACGTGTTTCCGGTGAAATCTTCATAGGAAATCTTTGGGTGGAATAGGATGCTTCCTCTGCTATAAGTAAGTAGTAGAGAAAGTAAACATTACTTCACTAGTTTGAATACTTGTTTCACCATACAACTAAAGAAGGCAAGCAGAAACACATCCGCTGATATTTGATGCACATTTCGGTGGATATCGGGGGAGTTTGGGTACTTTGTTACCAATATTATGGGGCTTTATGATGGGTAAAGGGGAGAGAAATGTTCTAGCGCAGTGTACAATAGTTTCATAACAAGCAGATGGCGAAGTAATCACTTGGGATGCGATTTTAATAGAAATGCATATTTTTTCTCAGCTGTCAAAAAGTATGCTCAATTGATATGCGAGTTGATCACTACATTTCCAACAATTTAAACACGATTTTATGCTGCGTATTTTGCTTGTTTTATGTGTATATTTTATATACAGGTAGGGGTATTTTTATTTTATTCATTTTATCTTCATAATTGATTTATAAATGTGACATTTCTGATTATAATGTGTCACTGAGCCATCTTGAAACTTAGCAACACTGATACTATTTCATGTCACATCGGGAATCCCGGCCTTATCTGTTCGTAGCCGTTCCCCTGCGGTATGAAGGTGGCTGTTAAGGAGTTCTGGGATTGAGTTCATGTGTGTTGGTTATGCGTAGACAATCTTAAATTTTAGTATCTCTTAACATTTATAAAAATGTGACCTACTGATTTACACAAGGGAAAGTATTTCAAAATATTCGACCGTTAATAGTTTTAGAAATTCAATTCAGAATGTATCCCTGCAGTTCGCAATCGTTCTCCAGTTGAAACTTCAGGTCATTCAGTTCAGTGGTTTGGTGCTTGTGTGTGATGAAGACGTTGTTTCGTAAAAGTGAGCGACAAAGCCGGGTTACAAGGATATGGTTAAATCGAGTTTTATTTATGGACGCTCTTTTAACTGCTGTGGTCCTTAGCGTCCTATTCTATATAGGCATGAAAGACCGGAGATTTTGCTCAGAGGCCTCTTTATCAGGCTTGAGGTCTAATCTTCCGAAGGAAGCCATGCTAAGGATTTTTACGCCCGAAAAAAATCCATCGCCCTCCTCCGGGTTTGAACCCGCGACCTCGGGAACTAGAGGCTAGCATGGTAACCACTGCACCACGGAGGACGATATTCATATGGTTTCTACAATGGTTGTACCTATAGAGAGATTACATAAAATTGTCTTTAATTACTTTCTCTACTATGTATAGTAAGTAGGGGAAGTACCTATTGTATTCCACACAAAAATTCTATACCGAGATTTCACTGGAAATACATGTTTTGAGGCCCTCTGAATTAAAAAAAAGCATTTTTAGAAAAAGGTCCGCACGTGTGTGTTTGTATATTGGTATTTAAGTTCAGATGCGACACGAAGATTTTCAAAAAAATCCTCCACCCCAAACTGCCCTTTATATGGAACATTTTTCGAAATTTTGGATTTTCTCAAAAATGGCTTTAAAGATTTTAATTAAGGTACCACACATTAAAGATATTTACATAAATAAAATGTGTATCTGGAATTTTCTAGGAATAGCCTGTGAAGTCCTCTTCATCAGAACAAATTTAGCTGAATCTTGTGTAACAGGTAAACGCTAAGCAATTGGCGAAAATGCACTACACAAAAAATGCAGTTATCTTTAAAACACACAATTTATTTCAAGTAACTTTTCTGTGGCATATGCCATTTCCGAGATATTCGTAATGGTTCGAATGGTTCAATACTGTCATTCTTTTAAAGTGCTGTCGACATTCAGTTGTTTCTCGCGATGTCATGGAAACAGTATGGCTGTTAAGGTCAGCATACAGCGTCCAGTTCTTAAATATTTGACTATCGCTGTTCCCTTTGTATCTATAACGAAATGTGTAATGTAGATTTTTCTGCAAAGGTTTATCTCGATTAAAATGCAGCAGACAGAAAAATAAGCTTTTTGAGATACGTTTTTTATACCATTTAATAAATGTTACAGGGTAGAAAAAGTCATGTGAATGTAATATCAGACATTTTTTATTTAATGCCAATATTTCTTAATACATTTTATTTAGGCATACTTATGTGCCTATTACGCAAGCTTTCAATACATAAATGCATACATATTGAAGGGATGATTAGAGCGGAAAATTCCTGTCTCTAGTAATGACATTAACGTTTCGAACCGTAATAAATTTAGTTAATATGCTGTTATGCCTTAAATGGGTGGAATTAATGGTAACTCTGATGTTGATTCACTGTTAACATTTGGTGCCAGCACTCTACTTGAGGTGTCTGGTTCAAGCCCCAGTTACGTGGCAACAGACACAATGTGATCATTAACAACAAATCGTTTGTGGGCAGGCGGGATCCGGGCGCCGCGTCGTGCCGCATGATCGACTACCACGTGACTTGCCTGGCTCGATAAGTCGATACCTGCCGCTTAAAGACGATGTCACAGTCTGCTGCCGAGCTGCCAAGTCGCGGGAACTGGTTATATGTAGTATCACGTTTGCTTTTGTTGCTAGACAGCTCAAGCGAAACAAGAACTTTCCAAAATTATGCACCAGAGAAAACTTGATATATTCTGGAAGCGCTTAATTGAGCGAAAATTAAGTTAATTTACAATAAATTGTATATTTGAATGGCCTCTCGCCGAATTTTATCCCATTCTGTTGTGTTACAAAAAATCTGTGTTACGTTACGTAGGCGTGACTTATGAGGGTAATTTCCACTCTAATACTTTCAACTTAAACTATTATTTTGAATGATTTTAAGTAAAAACACAAAATTGCATTTACATTAAAGCTAATACAGTAGCTTTCAGTTAAAATACCAGTGCATTATGAGCTTTTTATCACAACCCTATGTTGACAAAAGGGACTGGATTTAGAACTTGTGTATGTTTATACGAAGGCCATCACTAGGTGGCTCTATTAGATTTCAGTAACATTTTCGCAAAATTTGACGTTTGTCATTGTAAAAACAGAGGCAGCTTAGAAGCTGACCGAGTAGTTTATTTTCAGTAACCGTTTAAACAAAGCAATGTTCTGAAAAAATTAAAATTTCACATGAAGGTTTTCGTTGGGTGATTTTTAAAACATTTTAGTAAAGGCCTGACTCAACAGCAATGCATGTAATCGCTTCGCTCAACTTTTGCGATAAATTAAATTGAGTTTTATTTATGGTCGCTCTTTAACTGCTGTGGTTCTTAGCGTCCCATTCTATATTGGGCGTGAAAGACTGGAGTTTTACTCAGAGGCCTCTTTATCATGCTTGAGGTTCTTTTACGTGCCGTAAATCTACGACATGGGACCACCGGCTGTACTTCCCTTCTGAAGGAAGTCATACTAAGGATTTTTACGCCCGAAAAAATCCATTACCCTCCGCCGGTTTTGAACCCGCGACCTCGGGAACTTTTGGTGATGAAGCACCTCAGGAAAGACTGTGTAGAGTTTGGTTCGCAGAATTTTGTTGTGAGCCCGTCAGTGATGAATTTCCTGAAGATCGACCAAAATCAGTTGTTCCAAAAAGCATTGATGCTGTGCGCAACATGATCGAACAAGATCGCCATGCGAGATGGAGGCTTCCTTAAGCATATCGAAGACTGCAGTATATTCGATTTTGCATGATCATTTAGCTGTGAAAAAGATATTTTCTCGATGAATTTCGCATAATTTGACACGAAGCTTTAAACAAAACAAACAAAAAAAAAACGCTCGTGTTAATTGGTGTAATGAAATGCTTATAAAATACCAGAAAGGAACTGCTACTGTTTGGGTGTTCCAAGATGAACCGAATCTGAATCCCACAAAAGTTGTTCGTTCACGAAGCACTTCCAAGAAAACGATCGCTTGTTTCTTTGGTTATACTGGACATGTCGCAACCATTCCTGTAAGCCCGGGGATCGATCCCAGTCCGCGAGCTGCTTTATTTGACCCGCCTCAAACTTAAAAAAAGTATGAATAAAAAGACACTGTGCGCCGGTATTAAAGTAATTTGTTCAAGAATTTCGAACGATTAAATGAAATTAAGCGTTCAGATTTGTAATTGATATACAGTGTAATGACCTACTGAAGGACAAGTATAAAGAAGTTAATTTGGTTGACTTTTACAACTATCTTCTGAGTGACACTTTCCCTCCTTTGAAACACCTTGCACGAGGACTAATATCAGCATTCGCATTAATGTATACGAGGTGTGATCAAAAAGTAACGGGAATTTTTTATTAATTTCGTGAGCTTTATACATCCGATGTTCAAAACTTTTGTTTTACCTTGTTGCTACACATGTTCCTGATGTATGTTTACATTTTCAGCAGTTTTTAATATTTAGTTTATTGTTGACAGACGAAAACGTAATGCGTGTTTTCGAGTGCTCGGCTAATTTTTACTTTCGAAAAAGTTGGATCAAAGAATTTGCATTAAGTTTTGCTTGAAAAAGGGAATAAAGTGCAGCACCGCATTCGCATTGTTGACTGTGGCTTTTGGTAAATCTACTATGAGTAAGACAAAAGTTTACGAGTGGTATAGACATTTCAAAGAGGGTTGAGAAGACGTTAAAGACGACGACCGCCCTGGACGCCCTAGCACATCAATTACTGACAACAACGTGGAGGAAGTAAAGAAAATGATTCTGGAAAATCGCTAGAGAGGTTGCTGATGATGTCGGCATTTCCTTTTGCTCATGCCAAGCAATTTTTTAGGATGTTTTGGACATGAAACTTGTAGCAGCAAATTTTGTTTCGAAATTGTTGAATTTCGACCAAAAACGACGTCGCGTAGATATCGCTCAGGAATTGCTGAATGAAGTCGAAAACGATCCAGTTGACGAAACATGGGTATACGGGTATGACGTCGAAACTTAGGCGCAATCGTCCCAATGGAAACTGTAATCTGAAGAGCCAAGACCGAAAAAAAGTTCGATCACACGTGAAGGTTCTTCTCACTGTTTTCTTCGATTACAATGGAATAGTGCATCAGGAGTTCCTGCCTTAGGGTCGTAGGTCAATAAGGAATACTACTGGAAGTTATGCGCCGTTTGCGTGAAGCAATCTGAAGAAAACGATCAGAATTGTAGCAAAACCACTCGTGGAAATTCCATCATGATAATGCACCCGCTCACACCTCAATGTTTGTTCGTGATTTTTTGCAAAAAACAAACCTTTATGTTGCCTCAGCCACCGTATTCGCCGGACATGGCTCCCTGCGACTTCTTTCTATTCCCGAGACTGAACAGGACCATAAAAGGACGACGTTTTGCCATCATTGATGAGATAAAAAAGAATCGCTGAAGTAATTGAACACCATAACGAAAAGTGAGTTCAAGAAGGGCTTCCAAGATTGGAAAAAGCATTGGCACAAGTGTATTATACCTGAGGGAGATTACTTTGAAGGGGACAAAGTTATGTTGATTAAATCAAAATTTCCGTTACTTTTTGATCGAACCTCGTATATGTGAAATATGTCAAATAAAAATACCTATAGGTCTGCTATACCTGATGATAGGCAGCACAAAATTAGAAGAAGTGTCTGCAAATATTTCACACAAAAGTCAGCTTTGTTTTTCTCAGTGAATGCGAACTGCCCTTAACTTAGAAATACTTCTGTTGCATAGTCACAGAATCACTCTCTATATTGCTTATGAGTCATATTGTCATGAGCAAGCATAGGAATTTCTAACCATTGAGGACAGTATGAAAGGAAATAAAGTTGAACTTTTACTGGGTTATAGGCAACAAACTAATCCCCCATCCCTCGCACAGTCTTGTGGCGCTTGCAGACAGCACTCAGACCGGTTTCTATCTGCCTGTCAGTGACCCTTGGTCGCTATTGTTTAGGTTCTTTGTATTGACATATGGTTTGAGTGCAGATGACTTAAAGCCAACTGCTTAAGAATCTTGAATTTTGTGCGAATACCTGTGAAGTTCTCTTCATTATGGATGACTTGTGTAAATGTTGTGTAACTGATAAAACTATATATAGATGCCGTTAAAACTCACAATTTACATGAAATATTTTTGTGATACCTACTATTATCGAGATATTACTATTGGACCTAATTTTAACTTTCTCTACTACGTATAGTAAGTAGGGGAAGTATTGTATTCCACCAAAAATTCGATACCGAGATTTCACCGGAAATACATGTTTTGAGACCCCCTGAATCCAAAAAAAGCATTTTTGGAAACATGTCCGTGTGTGTGTGAACAGCATAACTCAGAAACGAACAGTCGGATAAACACCAAACTTGGTATTTAGGTTGAGTATCTTCCAGAGATGCGACACGAAGGTTTTCAAGAAAATCCCCCACCCTAGATTACCCTTTACATGGAACATTTTTCGAAAATTTTAATTTTCTCAAAAATGGCTCTAACGATTTTGATTAAAATATCACATGTTTTAAGATATTTTCAAGATAAATGTATATCTCGAATTTTCTGGGAATGTCTCCAAAGTATTCTTCATTGTGAACGACTTTTGCATAACTGGTGAACCATAAGAGATGGACAAAATTTTACTACACAAAAAATATAGATCGCGTTAAAATACACAATTTATGTCATATACATTTTTTTGTTGAGTGAACCATTTTCGAGATATTGCTTGTTATTCCCTTAAATGTTCCAATACTTTTTCTCAAATGGGAATTCGTTATTTATTTTTTTATGTCCTGGTCATGCAAAGAGAATGGAATGGTCCACATAGCAACCAGCTCATAAAACATTTGACTATCGCTTAAAGCCTAGCAATTCCCCTTGCATCTACGAGAAAATTAACAATAAGATTAACATCTCGATTAACATGAAGCATATGGAGAATAAGCGTTTGTAAAAATAGTTTGTACAAGAGTAGAGAAAGTCATGTGAGTGTAACACATCAGATTTTTCAATAAGTTTATCATCCGTGTTTTCAAGTGCTAAGTCACATTCTTTTGTTTTTCGTGATGTCGTGGAAAATTTAAACACTTGAGTATTATTTCAGCCTCCTGTTGTTGTCTTATAGGTACCTACAAAGAATTCGGAGTTAGGAAAAGGCAGACGGAGGGGCCTTCAGTAACTGGAGCACAGCACTGTAAGTAGGCTACAATGGGTCCTTTGTGCTTCCAATGTGGCCCCGAGGTGGAAGGGAAGGGGATTCTCGAAGGGCGACCATATCCGGATGACGATGTGCGCCAGCAAGGTCGCGATCCTTAACGATTCCAACATGGTACCAATCCTGTGACACTGACTAGCTCACAGGTCCCCAGCAGTCCTACCAAACACAGGAAGAAATGAAATTAATTGTTCTTTTACACAAGCCGTGTGTTGGACAGGGTTGGAAAGGTAGACTGAAAAATTCAAAGCATATTGAGATGACATACCCCAATGGCGACTTACAATATTGTAAGTACTTTAAGTTCCGGTCTTCATGGTTACATATTGTAAGCCGCTATTCGGGTATGTCATCTGTCATCTCAATACAATTAAATATCTCCTTGTGGTTTACCGGGAAAAACGCGAATCACCGAAGAATTTAGTGCCGTGTCGGCTTTTTGCCATGGTACCTCAGTGGTTAGAGCAACCGGACGGAGACCGGGAGATCCGTGGTTCAAATCCCGGCTATGGCATTGAATTTTTCAGTCGCCTGATTCTACAGGAAGAAATGTTTCCAAAGCGCAGATTGCACCGTCCTGCCGCAATATGTCAACCGCCGTCGCCTGGTCCTACGACTCTGAAACAGATGAATGGGGACAGGACATTCGTAGTAGAAGGCGAAACACCCCAGCATTCGTCTACCACCAGGGGAAAACGATGGGAATCGAACCCGGAGCCATCTCGCTCGGCTACGTACAAGGAAATTTGTGATGAAATTATAAGAGCATTTTATGGATGTTTTATTTGAGTTTATTATTTTAATTGCGAAATAGCGAAAATAAATATAACCCGAGCTTCAGACATTCGTGAAGGAGGATTGTAAGAGGCGCGGCCTCCCCCTTGCCAACGAAACAGTCTCGTAGAGTGAGACATGGCGATTTGTTTACATTAAGTTTTACATGAAACTGAGTTAAGTGTTATGAAATGCGAACTGAGGTGCGCCTGTTTTATTTGGAACTTTTCCAGTAGCAAAGACGCAGCGCATGTTCAGCATTCTTGGTATAGGTGAGGCTCTGGTGCGATTCCAACCTCCTGCACATGTGCCACTTCACTTTCCTTTGCACAGAAGAACATTTTAACCCACATGTTAAACCTCTAACTATTTTTATGCAAATGCTTTTATTTGGTTTACTTCCATAATTGCAGATATGTTGAATAGCTTTTGAAGGAAAACGTACATACGAGGGCTGTCCCAGAAGTACCCAACCGAACAAAGAAAACAAACATTTTGGAAAAAAACATCTCTCTACATAGTCTCCTTTCAGTTCGATACACTTTTCCCAGCAGTGTTCAATAGCTTCGATACCTTGTTTATAGTGAGAACCATCAAGTTCTGCAAAATAACCATCAACTGCAGACTCCGCCTCTTCATTGTTGGAAAATCGTTTACCACCAAGCCATTTCTTCAACTTTGGAAACAGAAAATAATCAGAGGGGGCTAAGTCTGGCGAATAGGGTGCATGAGGAACAATTCAAACTTTAACTCATTGATTTTGGCCATGGATGTGTGAACTGGTGCACTGTCTTGATGAAACAAAAGTTTCTTTTCCAATAAATGCGGCCGTTTTTGCTTGATTTCATCATTCAAACGCTGCAATAAGTTTGCACAATACTCGTCATTGATTGCTTTTCCTTTTTGAAGATAATCAATGAGAATTATCCCACGCGCGTCCATGACCTTGACGCCATGACCTTGCCTGCAGATGGAACTGTCTTCGCCTCCTTTGGAGCCGATTCTCCCCTTTCAATCCACTGTTTTGACTGTTCCTTCGTCTCAGGTGTGAAGTAATGGAGCCATGTTTCATCCACGGTTATGAATCGACGCAAAAATTCGGCTTTATTGCAGTGAAACATCGCCAAACACTCGACTGAAACATCCTCACGACGCTGCTTTTCTTCCATTGTGAGTAAACGCGGCACCCATCTTGCGCACAACTTTCTCATGTCTAAATTTTCAGTTAGTATGCGATGCACTTTTTGAAATGCCTACGATGTCTGTTAGCTCGCGCACTTTCAGTCGACGGTCATCCAATACCATTTTGTGGATTTTCTTCACAATTTCTGGCGTGGCCACCTCATTTGGTAGACCACTGCGATGTTCGTCTTGGCAGCTCGTACGGCCTCTCTTAAACTCTGCCACCCAATATTTTACAGTTGTAAACGAAGGAGCAGACTCCCCCAGAGTAGAATCTAGCTCAGCTTTAATATTAGTTGGTCTAAGACCTTTCAAATGAAAGTATTGTATCACATAACGATGGCCAGTTTTATCCGTGTTTACAAATTCGCTGAGAGAGTTCGCAGCCAAGCAATTACTAAACAACGTAGCATCGTCAAACTTCAAACTTAAGCTTTATAAGGGTGGTACTTTCTACCATAGTCATTTGTTTGAAACAACAACCGCTATTATACGCAGGTGGGGTGCTTCTGGGACTGTCCTCGTAGCTTAGTTTTATTACACCGATTATGTGTTCACACAATAGCACTACATAAATACTACTGAATAGAACTGAAATATAGGATGTTTGTTACTCTTCTGCACGATTGCAATTGTTACTCTTCTGCACGATTGCAACAAGGAAAAATAATGTCGAAGTTTTAAATTTCGAATTTTACTTCTCTACTACTTATCTATAGTAAGTAGCGGAATATCGAATATCACCCAAAAATTCGTTGCCGAGACTTCACCGCAAATACACGTTTTGAGGTCACCTGAACAAAAATTTCTTAGAAGAATGCCCACGCGGGCGCGAGTGTTTGTGTCTGTGAACAGCATAATTCAAAAACGAAAAGTCCGATAAATACCACATTTGATATTTAAGTTCAGTATATTCCAAAGATGTGACACGAAGATTTTCAGGAAAGTCCCCTATCCCAAACTACCCTTCAAAGGGAACACTTTCTGAAAATTTTATATTTTCACGAAAATGGCTCTAATGATTTTGATTAGAATGCCATATGTTTAAGATATTTTCATGACAAATAAAATGTGTGGCTTGAATTTTCTGCGAACAGCCTGTGAAGTCATCTTCTTTCTGAATGACTTTTGTATAATTGGTAAACCGCAAGAAAAAGTGCATATGTGATCAAAGCACACAGCATATGCCAAATACTTTTTTACTTTCTCTACTACGTATAGTAAGGAGGGGAAGTATTGTATTCCACCCAAAAATTCGATACCGAGATTGCACCGGAAATACATGTTTTGAGACACCCTGAATAAAAAAAAGCATTTTTGGAAACATGTTCGTGTGTATGTCTGTGAACAGCATAACTCAAAAACGAACAGTCGGATAAACACCAAACTTGATATTTAGGTTCAGTATCTTCCAGAGATGCAACACGAAGGTTTTCAAGAAAATCCCCCCACCCCAGATTACCCTTTACATGGAACACTTTCTCTAACGATTTTGATTAAAATATCATATGTTTAAGATATTTTCATAACAAATGAAACGTATATCTCGAATTTTCTGGGAATGTCTCCAAAAGTATTCTTCATTGTGAACGGCTTTTGCATAACTGGTAAACCATAAGAGATAGACAAAATATTACTACACAAAAAATGTAGATCGCGTTAAAATACACGGTTTATGTCATATACATTTTTGTTGTTGAGTGAACCATTTTCGAGGTATTGCTTGTTATTCTCTTAAATTTTCCAATACTTATACTTTTTCTCGAATTCGTTATTCATTTGTTTTATGTCCTGGACATGCAAAGAGTATGCAATGCGCTACATAGCAACCAGCGTTAAAATATTTGACTATCGCTTAAAACCTACCATATTCCCCTTGCATCTACAAGAAAATTAGCAATAAGATTGACATCTCGATATCTTAATTAACATGAAGCATATGGAGAATAAGCGTTTGTAAAAATAGTTTGTACAAGAGTAGAGAAAGTCATGTGAGTGTAACAATCAGATTTTGTCCCTTTTGTGTGTGTGTGTGTGTGTGTGTGTGTTAACCATTTCCGAAATATTCTGTATTTGTACCTACAAGGAAACATGCAATAAAACCATTTCTGCAAACGTTAATGTCGATTAACATGAAGTACCTACATAGAAGAATAAGCTTTTGTATTAATACTTCATTGAATAGTGGGTAGAAAAGTCATGTGAATGTAACACAGAATTGTTTTCTCTCTCTCTCTCCCCTGAACGAGTACAGCTGGTAAAAGCTGATAGTTTTCCTTTGCTAATTTCACGTCGCTTTTAAACGTATGTAAGGCTCAATTAAATTACTATCACTATCAGCAGCGTTATCACCAAAGATAACATTGTTTCTTATCTTACTGCACTGTAAATAAATATTGAGTACTATTTACGTATCTTCCCGGTAGTCGCAGTGTATCAAGCTACAATGTTGAAGTTTTTTCTTCGTACTCCCCATAAAAAACAAGGAAAGCGGAAAAAATTTGATAATACATTCACACGGCTTTCTTTGCCCTCTATCGTTTATCAGTGCTATACAAACTATTCTTTCGATAGCTTACTCTTCTATATACTTATTTTAATCGAGATAAACCTTTACAAAAATAGCTACATCACACATTTCGTTACAGATACAAAGGGAACAGCGGTAGTCAAATTATTTTAAGTGTTAATAACGTTAGATTAACACTTTTATATTCGGTGCGGAATTGAACTTCGGTCCTCCACGTGACAAACGCGAGCACAAACCATTACACCGCACAGCAACTGTTTGAAATAGACGTTAACAGTGTTTCAACCACTTTTTGTTTTGTAGAGTTTAAAGCCCATTCAAACGGCAGCACTGGTTTCAAAGTAGTTCAGAAATAGTCAGCTGTAACCTCGATTCTGAGGCTCTTGATTTTAACTATCCTGAATACTTTACCGATTTCAACCAAATTTAAATGTGTTGAGACATTTTCTTCAAACTCGTATACATAAAATCTCAACAGGCGGACAAAACGACACTAATAGGTGCTCTGCAGTAATGTTGCATCTAAAATTTCGGTTAATTTGCATAAATGTTTCTTTCGCCAATTCGCGTCAAAAAGTCCATCCATGCAAGACATCTAGCGCATTAATGATGTTGCAGACAGGCTTTTGGATCGCTGTTTCTAGGTCCCTTGTCAAAGTGTGGGTGTTATTGAAGGGCGCGGTTTCGAATCCTGTTTCGGTCAATTTATCTCGACCCTCCTGCTACTTTAGTCACGTTTGGCTCGAGGTTACATCACCGTTGCCCTGTTTGCTAATCCGAGCGAGACACAGACTCCCTGGTAGTGTGGTCAACGTACGCACGAGCTGCATAAATACTGGTGCAACAGATGAAAATAAATTAAATAAAAAGTAATTACACTTGCGGGTAAGAGATGGGGCAGTGGAGCAAATGGACGCTTGGGATATGCCTAAGTAGTAACATGAGCTGTTGTCAGGAAGTTAAACAGAGGATAAAGTAGCTGTAAATGGAAAAAAGAAACATCTTTGTGCCCGTGAAGAAAGATTAATGGAGGTGCTTTGTGTGAAGTGCGTCATAATATAGTCCGGAAACTTTAATGTTGCGGAAGGGATTGGAAGTGTTGATATGTAGAAGTGAAGCATGTGAAATTTTCATTCAAGTACTAGGTAATACGGGGGGGGGGGTTCGAAAAGTCCTCGACCTCGCGTAGAGATAGTGCTGGCATTATCAAGTAGCAAAGTTAGTTCTCAAATACCGTACTTTAGAAGGCATGACGTTCAATTTCATGCATGTGCTTAAAGCGTCAATGTTCCCCTTGTTTTGTAATTGCAAGGGCAATTTGGAACTACAGTAACCTTTAAGCATAGACATACCTCTTAGTAGCTGGTTGCTAGGTGCAGCACCATTCCCTTTGCCACAGATTAATACTCTTTGCATATCCAAGACAAAAAATGAATAACGAATTCCCATTTGAGAAAATAAGTATTGAAAAATTTAAGGGAATAACAAGCAATATCTGAAAATGGTTCACTCAAGAAAAAAAAATATGTATGACATAAATTGTGTATTTTAACGCGATCTACATTTTTTGTATAGCAAAATTTTGTCTATCTCTTATGGTTTACCAGTTATGCAAAATTTGTTCACAATGAAGAATACTTTTGGAGACATTCCCAGAAAATTCGAGATATACATTTCATTTCTCATGAAAATATCTTAAACATATGACATTTTAATCAAAATCGTTAGAGCCATTTATGAGAAAATTAAAATTTTCGAAAAATGTTCCATGTAAAGGGTAATCTGGGGTGGGGGGATTTCTTGAAAACCTTCGTGTCGCATCTCTGGAAGATACTGAACCTAAATACCAAGTTTGGTGTTTAACCGACTGTTCGTTTCTGAGTCATGCTGTTCACAGACACACACACACACACACACACACAAAGACATGTGTCCAAAAATGCTTTTTTTTGGATTCAGGGGGTCCCAAAACATGTATTTCCGGTGAAATCTCGGTATCGAATTTTTGGGTGGAATACAATACTTCCCCTACTTACTATACCTACGTAGTAGAGAAAGTAAAAATGGATAAAGTCAAATTTCGTGCAATGATTAAATGTACCCAGCGGGATGTCTCAGGCGGTAACGTCTGTGGCCCACATTCGGAAGGTCCCGGATTCAAACCCCCGGAGAGGACCAATCTGGCCAAACATTTTTTCGCTGTTTTCCTCCGTCGCTAGGCAAATGCGGGTTTGGATAATTTGATCCGTTAATTTTCCTATCATCCCTTTCATCACTACATTTCATTTCCTTCCCTTCTTCTTCAACCCATACAAGACATTGGACTGATCACCATCCTGGATATGCTACGATTCAGAGTTTGCTTGCTCCTCGACAGACTACTGACACAAGACATTGGCTTGTAAATCCTACAAAGAGGAGGTTAATCCTTTGAAGAAGGTGATTAAATGCTTGGTATTAAAAGGTTGAACTCCAACTCCACTTTGGAACATTCACCGTCATTTTCTAAGTGAACAAATGAGCTGTGGTTTGATGACGAACTTCTAGGACGTCGAATTATCTCTAGGTCTGAAGAAAACATCACGAAAGTCCACAATGACATGTTAAACGGCAAACGAATGAATGTACATGAGCTTGCTAGCATTGCCAGATCTTATTAGATCGTGTCTGGAAAGTTTTGCACTAGCATTTCCACATGAGAAAGCTCACAGCGCGATGTGTGCCGCCTTTGTTAACTGCCATCCAAATAAGCACCCCACAGAAGTGCTTGGACATGTTCAATTACAACTCCACCAACCTTTTACACGTTACATCACTTTGACAAAGCATGGACACCACCACACGAAGCAGCAGTCAAGCAACGGATGCAAGAGGGTGAAAGTCCTCCAAAGAAGGCCAACTATGTTCCTTCAGCATGAACGGTGATGATGGCCACTGTTTTCTGAGATGTTCGGCAAAACCATCGACGGAAAGTATTGCGTAGCTTTGCTGGAGCAGTTGAAGGATGCTATGAGGGACAAATGTCCACATTTGTTAAAGAAGAAAGTTCTTTTATGCCAAGGCAGTGCACCGGCGTACACCTCTTCAGTAATTATTGTGATGGCGAAGTTGCATGACTTGCGATTTGAACTGCTACCACATGCACATATTCGCCGGATTTGGCTCGGTGACTACTTCCTCTTCACAAATCTGAAGAAATTACTTGCTGGACAGAGATTTACCTCAGATGCGGAGATCATAAGTCACACAAACTCTTGTTTTGTAGATCTGGACACATTTGTACTGAAGGTTGGTCCAAATATGTAGAGTAGAAGGATAACAATGTGTTGAACATCTCGGGCCGAGAGTTTTCCGAACAACCCTCATAAAACAGTTTTAGACAGAGCGGGAAGCTAGAACAATGGAAGAGGGACGAAATTGGCTAGGACATTGAGTGAAAAGGAACGTCTTCTGCTTGCATGAGTGGATTTTCGTATAAGCATCTGACAGCGCATTAAAGGGACTTGGAGCACTTTGTAGTCCAGTTTGCGTGTTCTCCTTATCGATGCAGGTATTAGTATATTTGTCTGGACGCTCGTGTTCACATGAAGCTCTAATTTCGTTAACAAACGATGTCCTGGTCTGCCTACAAAACACGCAAGGTTACCCTTTACGCTTCAGCCTGGCTTCTACATGTGGGTCTTGGGATTTGTTAGAGACGTGGCTTTGGAATATTGACGTTGTTCAAAATATTCCAGCAGCCAAATTAACAGACAGAAAATTCCCATTTTACAGAAAGAACAAGTGGTACTACACTTCATCCGCGACCGTTTAATAATAGTGAAGAATTAGTATAGTTACATGCACAGAATAATATGCCCACAGAGGCGAAGGTTTGTGGTGAAAGCTTCAAGCAAAGCTACCTCTTGTATGATATTACTCTCTTAACTTCACATATGTCACTTCATACTTTACCCTCGATGTACTTGAAGCTGCTACTTCAGTATCTCGAGGGATAGTTTCTTCAGAATCACCCATTATTCAGAACGAATTAACCGATTTTTCTTGATTCCAGATAATCTATACAATTCTGCTGTTATTTAGACAAATTAATATAGTTACATTAGTTCTTTTGCTTCTATTCCAAATTTATAGGGGACGCAGTCTAATTCAAGATACTAAAAACAAAGATGGCTGAAGCCGCATGTCAGGGCTGTTAAAGTTCTAACTTGAGTCACTAAATATATAATCAGAGAAATCGCCAGCAACCAGTTTACAAAAGACGTCTTATTTCTGTCTTATACTAGTATTATGAATCATTGTCATATCATATACCGGGTGTTTCAGAAATACTTTTACAAACTTCGGGTATGGGTTCCTCACACCAAAAGAAGAAAAAGATCATATGAACATATGTTTAATAACCCTTGGTTTTCGCGTTATTCCTGTCACAATGACCCCTTCGGGTCCAACCTCAAAACTTCATTTCTCTATGCATTCATAGAAGGCATTGACCCATTGTACTACATACGGTAGATGGCGAAGTGTTGCCATGGAGACTTGTTTACGTTTGTCATTTGTCTGTCTTCAACGTTTCAATTGTGTACATGTAGTGATTAACTGCACGTGTTTCGTTCCACCATTGCTGCATATTCATTTCGGGAACAGGCACACATGATTTTTATATATGGTCGCGCGAATGGTAATGGACGCGAGGCTGCACGGCTCTATCAGATGGAGTTTCCATACCGAAGACAACCGAGTCATCCAACCTTTGTCGCTGTTTATCGTCGCCTTGCTGATAAATGTGATAAATGCCTGGCTCCGGCACATTTTAGTCGCATTGTTCGAGATGCACTGACTGGTATCTACCATGACAGATGGATAGGCAAAGGAGGACCAGTTCCATGGCCTGCACGTTCTCCCGACCTCAATCCTGTGGATTTTTACCTCTGGGGGCATCTTAAATCATTGGTTTATGGAGCAGCCATCCCGGATGTAGAAACGCTTCATCGAGTGTCATGAAGCCTGCGAAACCATTCGACACCATCCCGGAGTTTTTGACAGGGTGCGACGTTCCATGATTCGACGAGTACAGGCATGCATAGAAGCAAGATGAGGACATTTCGAGCACTTATTATGAGTTTTGTGTGTTATAAGTGTACCACTGTGTTTAACACCTCGTAACGAGAAAACAAAGGATTATGGGACATATGTTCATGTGAACTTTTTTCCTTCTTGTGGTGTAAGGAACCCATACCCGAAGTCTGTAAAAGTATTTCTGAAACATTCTGTATACTGCTCTGTAATATTCTTTTTTTCGGTGCAAAGATTTGGTCGTCACATTCCTTCTCTGCCATAATTGCTGATTACCTATAACCTATAATCTGGATGCACCTTAAGTGCTAAATCAAGCACTGAACCGTGCTATGGGTTTAATTTCTATAGCATACTTATAGTTATTAAACGTTGCAAATTACTGTACTGTAATAGTATGAAGAACAACTTATAGTTACGTTTTAATGTGAATGCAAGATAAGGGAGAGCCAAAAATCTACGAACCGCCTGCGCGGTATTTTTCCTGTCCGCATCCTCGGCGCTCGTTGCCGTCTGCCGCTATCGTAGAAAGGCGCGGATGAAACCATACAACATTTTTAAAACTACTCTTAAAGGCTTTGCTTACCAACTTTATGAAAGAAGATGCTGAAACTGGCCACCGTCGTTGTCCATACATTTTGGCACCTCTGTAGGAAACTATCACTCGCCAACAGTTGAAGCCCTACATATATGAATACAATTTTGCCCCCCCCCCTTTTTAGAGAATTAAAAACCAGGAAGCGTAATTTTGCCTTTTTTTCAACAAGACTCTGCAACAGCTTATACGGCCAATATTTCGATGAGAACAATTGAAAGTGTGTTTGAGGACAGACTTATTAGTAGGGATTTGTGGCCCCCTCGGTCCCCCGACCTAACCCCCTGCTATTTCTATCTCTGTGGTAACTTAAAACATAAAGTGTACAAGACAAACCCACACACCATGGAAGAATTAAAACAAAATATCCGCCAGGAAATTTCTCAACGTGAACTACGGCGAGTGATGGATAGTTTCCTAAAGAGGTGCCAGAAATGTATGGACAACGACGGTGGCCAGTTTCAGCATCTCCTTTTATAAAGTTGGTAAGTAAAGCCTTTAAAAGTAGTTTTAAAAAATGTTGTATGGTTTCATCCGCGCCTTTCTAGGATAGCGGCAGACGGCAACGAGCGCCGAGGACACCGACAGGAAAAACACCGTTCAGCAGGTTCGTAGTTTTTTGGCTCACCCTGTACTTAACTAAAACGAACAATTACTTTTCTTGGTTCTCTACCACGCAGATCTTTCTCTAAAAATAAAACCCCACACAAACAAACAACGCTTACACCAAAAGTTACAAAAACAATTCAATTTCTATTTAAAGGAAAAGTAAGACTAATAATTAATAATAAGCTAATAACCTAATAACTAAATTAACAGTAATTAATAATTAAATGTTCGTATGGTTAAGCTATTTAATATAACTAATTCATTATAAATAGTAATGTAATATACCTAATATAATTAATATTATCAGTGCATCAGTTGGTGACTAAATGGTCGGCGTGCAAAGTTTGAGCACCTGCGAATATAAAACAAGACGCCAACGTAACATACGAGGGACACTATTTATATTTTGAGCCTAATAATTAAAACAAAGCAATTTCTGATTAAAAACTGCTTTATTGTTTTTCAAAACATTCTCCTTTATGATCGATACACTTTTGCATCCGTTTGAACCATTTGTCAAAGCATTTATTCCAGTCTTCTTGAGACACCTCCAAAACATGGTTTTTGAAGGCATCAACGGCTTCTTCTGCCAACGAAAATCGTTGTTCACGCAATTTACTCTTGATGTTCGGGAACAAAAAGAAGTCATTGGGTGACAAATCAGGACTGTATGGCGGAGTACCCATCAGTTCGATCCTTTGAGCCTTCAAATACTCTGTTGTTAGACGAGATGTGTGTGCGCTCGCATTGTCTTGATGAAGAACGATCCTACGGTTCTTGTTGGTTTTCCTTACTTCACCGAAGACTTCCGGCAAACAAACGGCTGTGTACCATTCGGCATTGGCCGTTTTACGTTCCTCTAAAGGAACTGTTGCCACATGGCCAGTTTTGCTGAAAAAGCAGGCGACCATTTGCTTCGAAGTGCTTGAGTGCGAACAACTTTTGTTGGATTTGCTTCATCTTGAAACACTCATACAGTCGACTGCTGTTTATGTTCCGGCTCATACGCATAGATCCATGATTCGTCAGCTGTTACAATCTTATTTACGTCATTTGAGGCACCGCCATTGTATTTATTGAGCATTTTAGCACACCAATTGACACGAACATCTTTTTGAGATTGCATCAAATTATGTGGGATCCAAAGAGAGCAAACCTTTTTCACGGGTAAATAATCATGCAATATTTTATGTATGCTGGTGGAACTAATGCCTAGGATTGCCTCAATCTCACAATATGTCGCATGATGATCTTTCATTATTAGTTTTTGCACAGCATCAATGTTTTCTGGCACAACAACTGATTTCGGACGACCTTCACGAACTTCATCATTGAGCGAACGGCGGCCATGATTAAATTCGTTATACCAGCGTTTCGCAGTGGCAAAGGATGGAGCTTCGTCGCCAAATGTGGAAGTTAGTTGATCGATGCACTCTTGTCTTGATAATCCACGTCGAAACTCGTAATAAATCATTGCACCAACATTTTCACGAGTTAATTCCATGATTTTGTTGACACACAATTTTCAAGTTAGTGTAAACAAAACAAATGCCGCTCTATTGACAAAATGTTTGAAGTAGATTATGGTCAAAATGTCAAACTTTCCATTGGAAACGTCAGATGGCACCTACAACATTCAGGGTTGCCAAGGCTTAAAATATAAATAGTGCCTCTCGTATACAATATAACTAACCTTCCCAAAACGTGTAACAGGTGCATATTTGCGTAGGAGTTACCGGTAATGAATGGAACCTAACAACTCGAATATCATCATATTCTTGTGAGTTATCCCATAATGGTGGAAAATATGTCGAAGTTACACGTTAGTAACTTCTCGTAGTCAATACCCCTATACTATGTTCAACACAATAACGTTAACTAATATCATAATGATGATGCTGTTATTTATAAATTAAGATCGTATCACGAATACAGATAAGCTAAGTGGTCGCGGATAAAATATTGTATGCAAATTGTGGAATATGAATATCATTGCCGCGCTCATCTAATTACAGAACTCGGCTTACGCCTCGTTCTTGAAAACTACGTTGGAGCGGTAATGATGTTTATATTCCACAATTTGTATAGATAGTTGTGCATTATGTGTTACAGTGTAGGTGTCCTGAATCGAAAAGAAGCATGTTTAGAAGAAAATCCGCACGCTTTTGTGTGTGTGTGTGTGTGTGACAGAGAGAGAGAGAGAGAGAGAGAGAAAGAGAGAGAGAACAGCATAACTCAAAAAAGGAAATGTTGGATAAGTACCCAAGTTACGTCAAGGGTGCGACACGAATATTTTCAAGAAATTTCTCTACCCCAAACTACTTTTTTACTTTCTCTACTACGTATAGTAAGTAGGGGAAGTATTGTATTCCACCCAAAAAATTCGATATCGAGATTTCACCGGAAATATATGTTTTGAGACCCCCTAAATCCAAAAAAAGCATTTTTGGAAACATGTCCGTGTGTGTGTGTCTGTGAACAGCATAAGTCAGAAACGAACAGTCGGATAGACACCAAACGTGGTATTTAGGTTCAGTATCTTCCAGAGATGCGACACAAAGGTTTTCAAGAAAATCCCCCACCCCAGACTACCCTTTACATGGAACATTTTTCGAAAATTTTAATTTTCTCAAAAATGGCTCTAAAGATTTTGAGTAAAATATCACATGTTTAAGATATTTTCATGACAAATGAAATGTATATCTCGAATTTTCTGGGTATGTCTCCAAAAGTATTCTTCATTGTGAACGACTTTTGCATAACTGGTAAAACATTAGAGATAGACAAAATTTTACTGCACAAAAAATGTAGATCGCGCTAAAATACACAATTTATGTCATATACATTTTCGAGATATTGCTTGTTATTCCCTTAAATTTTTCAATACTTATTTTCTCAAATGGGAATTCGTTATTAATTTTTTTTGTCTTGGATATGCAAAGAGTATTAATCTGTGGCAAAGGTAATAGTGCTGCATCTAGCAACCAGCTATTAAGAGATATGTATGTGCTTAAAGGCTACTGTATTTCTATATTGCCCTTGTAAATATATTTTCCCCTTACACCTACAAGAAAATTAGCAATAAGATAGAGTCTGCAAATGTTTATCTCGATTAACATGAAGTAGATGGAGAATAAGCGTTTGTATAAATAGTTTGTACAAGAGTAGAGAAAGTCATGTGAGTGTAACACATCAGATTTTTAAGATGTAGACCTTCTATTTTCTGCAAATATCCTGAGATTCCCGATATTCATTCTGAATGAACTTTGTATAATTGGTACACCATAAGGGATAAACAGAAGGTTACAAAAAATGTAGATCTCCTTAAAACACACACTATATTTAAAATAAATGTCACTGTTATTGATTTGAATTGTTCCGTACCTCATTGTTTGAACTGGTATCACCGTTCTTTTGTGTCTGGCTATGTCAAGGTCAGCATAATTAGCGACCCGCTTTTTAAAGAATTTGCTTTCGTATCAACCTCCTGTAACACCCTTGTATCTACAGCGAAATAATTTCTACAAGCGTTTATGTCGATTAACGTGAGGCAGATAGAAAAATGCAACGACACTTCTGTAGAAGTAACATCAAAATAAATGATAGTTGCTACAGAAGGTAATGTGAATGTAATCCATAATGTCTTGGCAATTATTGATTTGAACTAACGTGCATGTAAAGTGCAAAATCGTTGATAGTTCCTGACTTAGACTATTTTGTTTTTCCTATGTCAGATCAAAACTTATTTTCACCGCAATTTGAAGTGTTATATAACAAATCTTATGTGTTACACTCACCTGACTTTCTCTACTCTTGTACAAACTATTTTTACAAACGCTTATCCTCCATATGCTTCATGTTAATCGAGGCTTTAAGCGATAGTCAAATATTTTAAGAGCTGGTTGCTATGTGGCGCATTCCATTCTCTTTGTATGTCCAGGACATAAAAAAAAATCTGATGTGTTACACTCACATGACTTTCTCTACTCTTGTACAAACTATTTTTACAAACGCTTATTCTCCATATGCTTCATGTTAATCGAGATATCGAGATGTCAATCTTATTGGTAATTTTCATGTAGATGCAAGGGGAATATGCTAGGTTTAAAGCGATAGTCAAATATTTCAACGCTGGTTGCTATGTGGCGCATTCCATTCTCTTTACATGTCCAGGACATAAAAAAACGAATAACGAATTTGAGAAAAAGTATAAGTATTGGAAAATTTAAGGGAATAACAAGCAATATCTCGAAAACGGTTCACTCAACAAAAGAAATGTATATAACATAAATTGTGTATTTTAACGCGATCTACATTTTTTGTGTAGTAAAATTTTTGTCTATCCCTTATGGTTTACCAGTTATGCAAAAGTCGTTCACAATGAAGAATACTTTTGGAGACATTCCCAGAAAATTCGTGATATACATTTCATTTCTCATGACAATATCTTAAACATATGATATTTTAATCAAAATCGTTAGAACTATTTTTGAGAAAATTAAAATTTTCGAAAAATGTTCCATGTAAAGGGTAATCTGGGGTGGGGGGATTTTCTTGAAAACCTTCGTGTCGCATCTCTGGAAGATACTGAACCTAAATACCAAGTTTGGTGTTTATCCGACTGTTCGTTTCTGAGTTATGCTGTTCACAGACACACACACGGGCATGTTTCCAAAAATGTAAAAGGTTTGTGCTTTCTAGAAATTAAAAATGAGAACTTTCTCTCCGTTAATTTGGCTGGCTGATATTTTTTTTTTTTGAACTGGACATATTGTACACCTACTTTCTGGAGACGTGAACACCGAGAAATTTCAATAATGAGACAGTATTATTAGTAAGAAATGGTAGTGTGTAATATAGGTTAGTTACGCTTCGAGTGAGTGAAGCTAAAGCCAGCTCTGTATGTCTCTCACGTGAAGTAATAGTCAATATGGAAGTCACGGATTTCCTTCCTCTCTTCTCACACTGTCTTCAAATATCAAATGGACAACACAAACCTTTATCAGTAGCTACGTTCCTCAATGTTGAATCCGACGTAGGCTATCGCTTTTTTCATATGTTAATACCTGAGGCTTTCTCGCTTTTGGTAAAACATCAGTTGTCCGAGTATTTGTTTATTTACATTTAAATGAATTAAAGAGTTACAGTGTTGCTGATATTCAGTTATTTTAATTTGATCACCTCACCGTGACAAATCTCCCATTTGTATTGAAGATACTACAAAGTGCCTCCCATACAGCGTTTTTAACCTTTCCCCATATTAGGGGTGGTTTTTCGCATTACCAGCCGGAAAAATTGAAGAGAGCAACATTATATCATTGAGAAAACGCTCATTGATGCTGATAACATCAGCTAGTCTCCCGCGGGTCATTTCCTACACCCTGTTCTGTTGGGGAGGAGAAGTTTTTGTTGTACCACCCCTCAAAAAACGAATAGAACATGTTGATGATGTAATGTGCAGGATTTTGATTCATCAAGTTTTCCCTTGCTAGCCAATATAAATTGTGTATCTTCCCATCTGGTACAGCTTTCCTCAATTCCTGGCATTCTAGTAGGTGTTCTCCATTTAAACTCTTACATGCTTTGTCATTCATAAAACCAAATCTATGTAGATGTTCCGCCAGACAGTCATGTCTAGTGGCTAATCTGAAGTGAGCAACGGCTTCTTTCCTTGGGACATTTTTTATTTTTTGTACTCTTTCTTTTATGTTGGAGTAATTTTTTTTAGTAATTTCCTTTTGAGTATTATATTGGTATGTTTGTTCTATATTAATTTTACAGTTTTTAGTTTCATATCTAGTCCACAAGACTTTATAGGTTTTGAATATAACACTGCACCCTTTTTGGCCAGAAAGTCTGCAGTCCCGTTACCATTCACTCCCACATGTGCTGGTACCCACAGTAATATTATCTGTTGAAATTTTGTTTGGAGTAATCTATAACAAGATCTCATAGTCTTAATATTATAAGATTCATATGGACTATCATATCGTTCTATTGCTTGAATGGCAGAAACGAATAGAACATTATTTATTACTTCCTCTACTGTTTACCTATAATAGGTAGGGGAAGTATTGTATAACGAGATTTCACCGGAAATACGCGTTTTGAGTCTCTCTGAATAAAAAAAGGTCATTAAAACGTATTGTGTGGTCTGTGCGTGTGCGTGTGCATGTGTGTGTGTGTGTGTGTGTGAGAGAGAGAGAGAGAGAGAGAGAGAGAGCATAACTCAAAAAGGAAAAATCTTCCAAGCATGCGACACGAAGATTTTCAAGAATCCTCCCATCCCAAACTACTCTTTACAAAAAAGGATAACGATTTTTATAAAAATGCCATATACAAGACATTTGTGTGACAAATAAAATGTATACCTTGATTGTTCTGGGAATAGCTGTGAAGTCCTCTTCATTCTCAATGACTTTTGAATAACTGATAAACCGTAAGAGATAGACAAGATCTTACTAGACAAAAAATATAGATCTCCTTAAAGCACGCAATTTAGTCAAATACAAGTTTTGTGGCGTTAACCATTTCCGAGATATTCTTTGTTATTGGTTTGAATTTTTAATGATGCTTTTTTCAACTGCAAATTGCTCTTTTTTTTCCTCCCTCTTTCTCCATGTTCAGAAAAAAGAACGAAATTTGAAGGTCATCACATAGCGACCGACTTTCAAAATATTTGACTAACACTTTAGCTTATTGCATTCTTCTTGTGTCTACCTACAACGAAATGTCTAAATGTGCAATGAAGGTTTATCTGTAGTAACAAGAAGCAGATAGAAGAATAAGATTTTGAAAGAATAGTTTGTAGAAGAATGAGTAGAGAAAGTAGTGTGAATGCAACACTTCGGCAATTTTTCTTAAAGCTCTGCCGCTATTCAGTTGTTTCTCGCTGTGTCATAGGAAGGGTATGGGATTTCAAGGCCACCTTATTAACCATCGATTCTGCCTTCCTTCTTGAACCTACAACGAAATGTATAATAAACTATTTCTGCAAACGTTTATTTCCATTAACATGAAGTGGATACAAAATTTAGCTTTCGTATGAATAGTCTGTAATAGTAATATAAAAATAAACGATAGTAGGAAGAGAAAGTCAAATGAATGTAACACATCATGTTTTTATTTCACAAGCATATTAGAAAACTGGCCCGTTGGTGCTGAAAAGCTCAAAATTCTCCCCTCTTACTTGGTGGTGGCTGTTTGTTAAAGCACCCCCACAGTGTTTTTACATTTGTCCTAAATAAATGTGTACAAATGTGGTCGAAATTGGTACAAGGCTGTAGGACCCTATATGCGGGGAAACCACACACATACAGATTAGGAGACGGTTAGGCACTGGCCTTCTGATACCAAGGCCGCGGGTTCAAACACGGCCCAGACCAATGGATTTTAAGTGTATTTAAGAGCGACAGCCCCATGTCAGTAGATTTACTAGTATGTAAAAATTCCTGCGGGACGAAATGCCGGCACACCGGTGGCACTGATATGATCCTAGCAGTTAACAGACAAAATACGGGGTGATTTATGAAGAACTGACACATTTATTTCTTTAATTGTTTCAAAACGAGTTATGTTAGCGACAACTTATTATACCTGAAATGCAGAGGAATTTTGGGAGATTATTTACCTATAGCAAATGTTGAAAATGTCCTCCATCCTGCATAAGGCACAACTCAACGAGTCGTTCCATGTTACTGGTCACTCGTTGGAGGACTGTCAATAGCTTGAATCTCGTGTGTAATGTTGTGCTTCAGATCGTCCAATGTCTGGCATAAACCCCGTCTTTTAAGTAACCCCATAGAAAGAAGTCCGGCGATGTCAAATCCGTAGATCTCGGTGGCCACGGGTTCTTGGAAATTATCCGATCGTCAAAGAAACTTGCAATTAGTGCCATGGATTCATTTGATGTATGGCATGTAGCGCCGTCCTGCTGAAAATATCCTTGACTCTGCTCTACATCGTCTAGTTGCTCAGCAAACTCTATGAAAATGCGTCGGTACTCTACAGTGTTCGCATTGTTTTAAAAAAAAAATGGTCCCACTATTCTCTGTGTGGATATTGCGCACCAAACACCGATTTTAACTGGGTGCATAGGTGTTTCATGAATAACATGTGGATTTTCGCTGGCCCAATAGCGTGAGTTATTTGAGTTCACATAGCCGGATAAATGGAACCATGTGATGGACAATATGGTAGAACTTTGCACAATGAACGCCTGAAACCAACGACAATAATTCAGTCGTCTATCCGTTCCTGTAACTGATGGACAACCGTAATCTTATACGGCTTTAGGCCTGCACTTTTCACAGCTCTCTGACGCATTGAGTAGCTGTACCCTGTCTCCTGCGACAAACGTCTTAATAATTTTTTGGGTGACTGATCCAGTCATGCTCTTACGTCAACAACAGCCGTGGGAAGCCTAGATGAATGAGTTTTGTCTTTTTCACTCACCAGAGATGCAGTTGTTTCCAATTTGTTTACCAGTCCCAGTATTGTGCTTCTTTGGGGAGGATCCCTAACACCAAATTCTCTCTGATATGCCCTTTGAGTAGCTGTAAATTGAATTCGTAATCCAATATTGCTTTACAAGGAAGAGTCGTTCATTTAATGTGTACTCCATTTTCATGTTGACTAGAACAAAATCTCAAAAACAGTTGTCGACAATAAAGCTAACAATTACGAATAAAACATGAACATCTGCGCATCTAGTGACAGGCAATCGAAACTCCAGAACATCCTGCTTAATTTGGTGCTAAAATTGGGGCACTGAGTGAATTTCGAACAGAATAATTAAAGAAAGAAATGTGTCAGTTCTTCATAAATCACTCTGTGCTTTTTACACATGCAGATGAATTTTTGGGTTGAATGCCATATTTCCTGTACGTACTATAGGCACTTTGTAGTTGAGAGGTAAACTTTAGTTGCCTAGTTTGCTCTCCAAATTGGCATCACTGTTAAATAAAGACAGCTTCCCTGTGTCCAGGCCATTTGGTCTCTTCTTTGTGTATACTTTGGACAGGTTTCTCGTAAGTGACACTTTCTGAAATAAATGCTTTTGTCATAAATTATTGAGGATAACAAAATCACGTTTTAGGATAATACACCTTAATGCTGTTGTTAGCTGGTAATTGTTGGATAGACCCATATGTCCTTTAATAAATTACATTATTGTAATCATATTATCAGTGAACTTCGAAAGCATGTGTCTACATCCTGTAAGAAATATTTTTCTGAGATAATAGGTCTTGAAGTTAGCGGCTTTAACATTGGAATCTCCTTTTGCATTTTTATCCTGTGTTTGTTCCATTTATATTCCGCCTTTAACGGCATAGGTCATATAGGCGGCTTTGTCTTTAGAAAATGTTGCTCATTGGCAATGATGTTCACTCTTTTTACTTTCTCTGCTACGTATAGAAGGTAGAGGAAGTATTGCAATCACCCAAAAATTCGATACAGAGATTTCACCGGAAATACATGTTTTGAGGCGCTGTAAATCGAAATAAAGCATTTTTGGAAATATGTGGGTGTGTCTGTTAACAGCATATACCAAACAATTTGCTTAAACTAAGTTTTTTTTTCTGGTATAAGATATCCGTTATTAAAGGTTCAATTTTTTTAAGTTCCATTTATGCCCCACTTTTAACAGCAAAGCTCTTATCGGCGGCCCTTCCTTTGGAACATATTGCCTACAGGCAATGGTGGTGTTAACTCGTATTCCTTTGTCGTTGGTTTTCGATAACTTTAGGTTTTTATTTATTAGATCACACACACACACACACACACATTTACACTCTCATTCATACTTCCAGACTCTGGGGAGGCTAGGGAATAATCTTGGTTAGGAAAAAATTCCCACTCCCCAGCCGGGAATCGAACCCGGGACCCCTCGCACAGCAGGCAGGTGCTCTGAACTACGAGGCCAGCCTTCGAGTTGTTCAAGTCCTTTCAGCTGTTTCTCGCGATGTCATGGAATCAGTATACAATTTTAAGGCCAATGTATAGCATCCAGTTCTCAAACATCTGACTATCGCTATTCTCCTTGTGTAATGTAGCTATTTTTGCAAAGGTTTGTTTGGATTAAAATGTAGTAAGTAAGAAAATTATGCTTGAGAAAGAATAATTTGTATACCCACTAATAAACGATATAGTGTACACAAGGTTATATGAATGCATCACACCAGATTTTTACTTATTGTTTAATCGTTGGGTTTTAATTTGAGTTGTCTTTAAATTCACACACACACACACACACACACACACACACTCACTCCTTTCATGCTTCCAGACTCTAGGAGGATTAGGACCAATCATGGCTAAAGAAAAATGTCCACCTCCAGCCGTGAATCGAACCCGGGATCTCTGGATTTGGAAGCTAGCATGCTAACCAGTTTTTGTGTTTGACTTCTTGACAGCAACTCATGTTACAACTTATGGTACTTCTCAAGCTGTTCATTTGCTCCATTACCTCGTGTTGATTTCACAAAGGTACCTTCTTTGCTGTCTTCCAGCAAATATTTCCTGTTTGCATAAGGCGTGCCGCATCATCAACAAATGCGTGTTTTGGATAGGTATAATGCGAGAGTTTCAGCACAGTCATCCATGGCATCAACGGACGTGGTACAGCGATGTTCCATGGCTTGTCTCCCGTCACAGAAGTCAGATTCCTCCAGTTCTGTAAAATACACTCAACTGACGATTTAAGACCTTCACTGGAGAAAATTGCTTTTCACCAAGTTAGCTTCCTCAATTTAGGGAACAGGTGGAAGTACGATGGACTTAAGTCAGGGGAATAAAGTGGATGTGGCAACAAGTCGTATCCCACTTGGTTGATTTTCCGCCATTGCAACAGCACATGTGTGAGGGCGAGCGCTGTCTTGATGAAAGAAGACTTTCTTCTTTGCCAAACCCTGTCTTTTCTGGCGTATTTTGGTCCTCAATTGGTCAAGAACATTAGCATTATGTGTTCCGTGATAGTTTTCTCAAGGGGAAGATGATAATCAATTTGCAGCACACCGTTAGCATCCGAAAACCAATGCTATGAACTTCCCGGCCGAATTCACACACTTTGGTGTTGGGTAATCGTGGTGCTGCCATTGTTTAGACTGGTTTTATGTTTCATGTGTGCAGTAGTGCACCCACGTTACACCGACACAGGCAGCCGAGATTGTTCAGGCACGGACTCGTGAACGGGAGGTTCAAATCCCGCCAGGACCGTCCTTACTAAGTGAGCTTTTTTTTCCAGGTTTTTCCTCTCCTCATAACTAACAAATGTGGGGGAGGTAACTTAAACTTAGACCTTCCCAAATTTCCTCTCCCAATTAATTTCGTTACCTGCATGCACGTATCATTAATTTCCACCGCCTGTGGTGCCGTATGTAGTAATAATGTGCGTTGAACACTACTTCATTTGTTACAAATCGGTTGGATCTCTCCTAAAATGAGCAAAACTTTCATCAGAGATTTGCGCTCTGATTCTTTTTTGAGTAGGTATCCATCTTGCTGATAATTTTTTCATGTGCGGATCTTATCACAAAATATGAAACATACGAAGCTCTGGACATATGCCCAGAGCCATGTCGTGTACTTTGTTGATGATTTCTGTTGTGGCGGATTTCGGGCATCAGCTGTGTGCATTTCCAAGCTTTCATGCCCGCGTTTAAACTCCGTGGTTCACTTGGAAATGGTTGAAGATGCTGCTGTAAAGTCCCCTAGAGATACCCTTACGAATTTCTTCACTCCTCTTTGCGAAGTACTTAATAAGTAACCGTACGATGGACGAAATCTGTCATGTTTCCTGTATACCTACATAGGTCTGCACTGTAACAAATGGCTTTGCTGCTACGATTCTTGAGCATTCCCGACCACAAATGTTTCCATGAAGAAAATGGCTGGTTTTGAAAACAAAACTGCTTGAGAAGTGCTGCTGCGATGCCATGAACTTCTGAAACGACCCTCGAATGTGATGCAGGTAAACGCAAGACAGCTGTTGCATTGCCCAAAAGATAATTGCTGACGTAATGACGTGAACTTGGCAACACGTTTTCTCCCATGATGATCCTGTCTCAATCGCTTCGCCAGTGTTGCCCATCAGATGCGTGACTGGAACTGGAACAGGCCATTACACTGTTCTGCCAAGCATGGGCTGTGTCCTTGACTCTGTTCCGCTCTGTCGCTCCATGGGAACGGACTGCCAGACTTAACAACAGTCACACGACTGGAGGCTGAGAGTGCGTTCAGCGGCGGAAACTTCACAGGTTTATGCAACAACAGAATGTTTCACTTTTAACACATTGTCTGTGTGTTGTAGTTTTCCAGTTACAAGCGGAAAGTTCAAGCTACATTTTTATATTATATTATATTGATATTACCAACGAATTATAGTTTAATCCAAAACATTATAGCCATTTTTGAGAACATACAGAATATAAATATATTTTTTTCAAGTAGACGATTTGTTGATGTAGTGAACATTCCCTGAATATATGGAAGATATTGGCCAAATAACAGTTTGGTAGTCATACAGACTTGCGCGCGCGTTCACACACACACACACACACACACACACACACACATGCAAAGATACACACACAAACCTGCACATGCGCCCACATACAAAGATACATACACACACAAACCTGCACATGCGCCCACATACAAAGATACATACACACACAAACCTGCACATGCGCCCACATACAAAGATACATACACACACAAACCTGCACATGCACCCACATACAAAGATACATACACACACAAACCTGCACATGCGCCCACATACAAAGATACATACACACACAAACCTGCACATGCGCCCACATACAAAGATACATACACACACAAACCTGCACATGCGCCCACATACAAAGATACATACACACACAAACCTGCACATGCGCCCACATACAAAGATACATACACACACAAACCTGCACATGCGCCCACATACAAAGATACACACACAAACCTACACACGCGCCCACATACAAAGATACATACACACACAAACCTACACATGCGCCCACATACAAAGATACACACACAAACCTACACACGCGCCCACATACAAAGATACATACACACACAAACCTACACATGCGCACACATACAAAGATATATACACAAACCTACACATGCGCACACATACAAAGATATATACACAAACCTACACACGCGCACACATACAAAGATATATACACAACCCTACAGACGCGCACACATACAAAGATACACACACAAACCTACACACGCGTCCACATACAAAGATACATACACAAACCTACACACGCGCACACATACAAAGATACATACACAAACCTACACACGCGCCGACATACAAAGATACACACACAAACCTACACACGCGCACACATACAAAGATACATACACAAACCTACACATGCGCACACATACAAAGATACATACACAAACCTACACACGCGCACACATACAAAGATATATACACAAACCTACACATGCGCCCACATACAAAGATACATACACAAACCTACACATGCGCCCACATACAAAGATATATACACAAACCTGCACATGCGCACACATACAAAGATATATACACAAACCTGCACATGCGCCCACAAACAAAGATACATACACACACAAACCTGCACATGCGCCCACATACAAAGATACACACACAAACCTGCACATGCGCCCACAAACAAAGATACATACACACACAAACCTGCACATGCGCCCACATACAAAGATACACACACAAACCTACACACGCGCCCACATACAAAGATACACACACAAACCTACACATGCGCCCACATACAAAGATACACACACAAACCTGCACATGCGCCCACATACAAAGATACACACACAAACCTACACACGCGCCCACATACAAAGATACACACACAAACCTACACACGCGCCCACATACAAAGATACACACACAAACCTGCACATGCGCACACATACAAAGATATATACACAAACCTACACACGCGCACACATACAAAGATATATACACAAACCTACACATGCGCACACATACAAAGATACACACACAAACCTACATATGCGCACACATACAAAGATACACACACAAACCTGCACATGCGCCCACATACAAAGATACATACACAAACCTGCACATGCGCACACATACAAAGATACATACACAAACCTACACATGCGCACACATACAAAGATACATACACAAACCTACACACGCGCACACATACAAAGATACATACACAAACCTACACATGCGCACACATACAAAGATACATACACAAACCTACACACGCGCACACATACAAAGATACATACACAAACCTACACACGCGCCGACATACAAAGATATATACACAAACCTACACACGCGCACACATACAAAGATACATACACAAACCTACACATGCGCACACATACAAAGATACATACACAAACCTACACACGCGCACACATACAAAGATACATACACAAACCTACACACGCGCACACATACAAAGATATATACACAAACCTACACATGCGCACACATACAAAGATACACACACAAACCTACATATGCGCACACATACAAAGATACACACACAAACCTGCACATGCGCCCACATACAAAGATACATACACAAACCTGCACATGCGCCCACATACAAAGATATATACACAAACCTACACATGCGCCCACATACAAAGATACATACACAAACCTGCACACGCGCCCACATACAAAGATATATACACAAACCTACACATGCGCCCACATACAAAGATATATACACAAACCTGCACACGCGCACACATACAAAGATACATACACAAACCTACACATGCGCCCACATACAAAGATACATACACAAACCTACACATGCGCCCACATACAAAGATATATACACAAACCTGCACATGCGCACACATACAAAGATATATACACAAACCTGCACATGCGCCCACAAACAAAGATACATACACACACAAACCTGCACATGCGCCCACATACAAAGATACACACACAAACCTGCACATGCGCCCACAAACAAAGATACATACACACACAAACCTGCACATGCGCCCACATACAAAGATACACACACAAACCTACACACGCGCCCACATACAAAGATACACACACAAACCTACACATGCGCCCACATACAAAGATACACACACAAACCTGCACATGCGCCCACATACAAAGATACACACACAAACCTACACACGCGCCCACATACAAAGATACACACACAAACCTACACACGCGCCCACATACAAAGATACACACACAAACCTGCACATGCGCACACATACAAAGATATATACACAAACCTGCACATGCGCCCACAAACAAAGATACATACACACACAAACCTGCACATGCGCCCACATACAAAGATACACACACAAACCTGCACATGCGCCCACAAACAAAGATACATACACACACAAACCTGCACATGCGCCCACATACAAAGATACACACACAAACCTACACACGCGCCCACATACAAAGATACACACACAAACCTACACATGCGCCCACATACAAAGATACACACACAAACCTGCACATGCGCCCACATACAAAGATACACACACAAACCTACACACGCGCCCACATACAAAGATACACACACAAACCTACACACGCGCCCACATACAAAGATACACACACAAACCTACACACGCGCCCACATACAAAGATACACACACAAACCTACACATGCGCCCACATACAAAGATACACACACAAACCTGCACATGCGCCCACATACAAAGATACACACACAAACCTGCACATGCGCCCACATACAAAGATACACACACAAACCTGCACATGCGCCCACATACAAAGATACATACACAAACCTGCACATGCGCCCACATACAAAGATACACACACAAACCTACACACGCGCACACATACAAAGATACACACACAAACCTACACACGCGCACACATACAAAGATACATACACAAACCTACACACGCGCCCACATACAAAGATACACACACAAACCTACACACGCGCACACATACAAAGATACACACACAAACCTACACACGCGCCCACATACAAAGATACACACACAAACCTACACACGCGCACACATACAAAGATACACACACAAACCTACACACGCGCACACATACAAAGATACATACACAAACCTACACACGCGCCCACATACAAATATACACACACAAACCTACACACGCGCCCACATACAAAGATACACACACAAACCTACACACGCGCACACATACAAAGATACACACACAAACCTACACACGCGCCCACATACAAAGATACACACACAAACCTACACACGCGCCCACATACAAATATACACACACAAACCTACACACGCGCCCACATACAAAGATACACACACAAACCTACACACGCGCACACATACAAAGATACACACACAAACCTACACACGCGCCCACATACAAAGATACACACACAAACCTACACACGCGCACACATACAAATATACACACACAAACCTACACATGCGCACACATACAAAGATACACACACAAACCTACAGACGCGTCCACATACAAAGATACACACACAAACCTACACATGCGCCCACATACAAAGATACACACACAAACCTACACACGCGTCCACATACAAAGATACACACACAAACCTACACACGCGCCCACATACAAAGATACACACACAAACCTACACATGCGCCCACATACAAAGATACACACACAAACCTACACACGCGTCCACATACAAAGATACACACACAAACCTACACACGCGCCCACATACAAAGATACACACACAACCCTACAGACGCGCACACATACAAAGATATATACACAACCCTACAGACGCGCGCACATACAAAGATACACACACAAACCTACACACGCGCACACATACAAAGATACACACACAAACCTACACATGCGCCCACATACAAAGATATATACACAAACCTACACACGCGCACACATACAAAGATACATACACAAACCTACAGACGCGCACACATACAAAGATACATACACAAACCTACAGACGCGCACACATACAAAGATATATACACAAACCTACAGACGCGCACACATACAAAGATACATACACAAACCTACAGACGCGCACACATACAAAGATATATATACAAACCTACAGACGCGCACAAAAACAAAGATACACACACAAACCTACAGACGCGCACACATACAAAGATACACACACAAACCTACAGACGCGCACACAAACAAAGATACACACACAAACCTACAGACGCGCACACAAACAAAGATACACACACAAACCTACAGACGCGCACACAAACAAAGATACACACACAAACCTACAGACGCGCACACATACAAAGATATATATACAAACCTACAGACGCGCACACATACAAAGATACACACACAAACCTACAGACGCGCACACATACAAAGATACATACACAAACCTACACATGCGCACACATACAAAGATACATACACAAACCTACACATGCGCACACATACAAAGATACACACACAAACCTACACACGCGCCCACATACAAAGATACATACACAAACCTACACACGCGCCCACATACAAATATACACACACAAACCTACACACGCGCCCACATACAAAGATACACACACAAACCTACACACGCGCACACATACAAAGATACACACACAAACCTACACACGCGCCCACATACAAAGATACACACACAAACCTACACACGCGCACACATACAAATATACACACACAAACCTACACATGTGCACACATACAAAGATACACACACAAACCTACAGACGCGTCCACATACAAAGATACACACACAAACCTACACATGCGCCCACATACAAAGATACACACACAAACCTACACACGCGTCCACATACAAAGATACACACACAAACCTACACACGCGCACACATACAAAATTACACACACAAACCTACACACGCGCCCACATACAAAGATACATACACAAACCTACAGACGCGCACACATACAAAGATATGTACACAACCCTACACATGCGCCCACATAGAAAGATATATACACAAACCTACACATGCGCACACATACAAAGATATATACACAAACCTACACATGCGCACACATACAAAGATATATACACAAACCTACAGACGCGCACACATACAAAGATATATATACAAACCTACAGACGCGCACACAAACAAAGATACACACACAAACCTACAGACGCGCACACATACAAAGATACACACACAAACCTACAGACGCGCACACAAACAAAGATACACACACAAACCTACAGACGCGCACACAAACAAAGATACACACACAAACCTACAGACGCGCACACAAACAAAGATACAAAAACACACCTACAGACGCGCACACATACAAAGATATATATACAAACCTACAGACGCGCACACATACAAAGATACACACACAAACCTACACATGCGCACACATACAAAGATACATACACAAACCTACACATGCGCACACATACAAAGATACACACACAAACCTACAGACGCGCCCACATACAAAGATACATACACAAACCTACACATGCGCACACATACGAAGATACACACACAAACCTACACACGCGCACACATACAAAGATATATACACAAACCTACAGACGCGCCCACATACAAAGATACATACACAAACCTACAGACGCGCACACATACGAAGATACACACGCAAACCTACACATGCGCCCACATACAAAGATACATACACAAACCTACACACGCGCACACATACAAAGATATATACACAAACCTACACATGCGCACACATACAAAGATACACACACAAACCTACACACGCGCACACATACAAAGATAGACACACAAACCTACACATGCGCCCACATACAAAGATACACACACAAACCTACACATGCGCCCACATACAAAGATATATACACAAACCTACACATGCGCACACATACAAAGATATATACACAAACCTACACATGCGCACACATACAAAGATATATACACAAACCTACAGACGCGCACACATACAAAGATATATACACAAACCTACACATGCGCACACATACAAAGATATATACACAAACCTACAGACGCGCACACATACAAAGATATATACACAAACCTACAGACGCGCACACATACAAAGATATGTACACAACCCTACACATGCGCCCACATACAAAGATATATACACAAACCTACACATGCGCACACATACAAAGATATATACACAAACCTACAGACGCGCACACATACAAAGATATATACACAAACCTACACATGCGCACACATACAAAGATATATACACAAACCTACACATGCGCACACATACAAAGATATATACACAAACCTACAGACGCGCACACATACAGAGATATATACACAAACCTACACATGCGCCCACATACAAAGATATATACACAAACCTACACATGCGCACACATACAAAGATACACACACAAACCTACACACGCGCACACATACAAAGATACACACACAAACCTACACACGCGCACACATTCAAAGATATATACACACGCGCACACATACAAAGATACACACACAAACCTACACACGCGCCCACATACAAAGATATATACACAAACCTACACACGCGCACACATACAAAGATATATACACATACCTACACACGCGCACACATACAAAGATACACACACAAACCTACACATGCGCCAACATACAAGGATACATACACAAACCTACACACGCGCACACATACAAAGATATATACACAAACCTACACACGCGCACACATACAAAGATACACACACAAACCTACACATGCGCCAACATACAAGGATACATACACAAACCTACACACGCGCCCACATACAAAGATACACACACAAACCTACACATGCGCACACATACAAAGATACACACACAAACCTACACATGCGCACACATACAAAGATACACACACAAACCTACACATGCGCACACATACAAAGATACATACACTTACCTACACACGCGCACACATACAAAGATACATACACAAACCTACACATGCGCACACATACAAAGATACATACACAAACCTACACACGCGCACACATACAAAGATACACACACAAACCTACACATGCGCACACATACAAAGATACACACACAAACCTACACACGCGCACACATACAAAGATACACACACAAACCTACACATGCGCACACATACAAAGATACACACACAAACCTACACATGCGCACACATACAAAGATACATACACTTACCTACACACGCGCACACATACAAAGATACATACACAAACCTACACACGCGCACACATACAAAGATACATACACAAACCTACACATGCGCACACATACAAAGATACATACACAAACCTACACACGCGCACACATACAAAGATACATACACAAACCTACACACGCGCACACATACAAAGATACATACACAAACCTACACACGCGCACACATACAAAGATACATACACAAACCTACACATGCGCACACATACAAAGATACATACACAAACCTACACACGCGCACACATACAAAGATACATACACAAACCTACACACGCGCACACATACAAAGATACATACACAAACCTACAGACGCGCACACATACAAAGATAGACACACAAACCTACACATGCGCACACATACAAAGATAGACACACAAACCTACACATGCGCACACATACAAAGATAGACACACAAACCTACACATGCGCACACATACAAAGATACACACACAAACCTACACATGCGCACACATACAAAGATAGACACACAAACCTACACATGCGCACACATACAAAGATACATACACAAACCTACACATGCGCACACATACAAAGATACATACACAAACCTACACACGCGCACACATACAAAGATACATACACAAACCTACACACGCGCACACATACAAAGATACATACACAAACCTACAGACGCGCACACATACAAAGATACATACACAAACCTACAGACGCGCACACATACAAAGATACATACACAAACCTACACACGCGCACACATACAAAGATACATACACAAACCTACACACGCGCACACATACAAAGATACATACACAAACCTACACACGCGCACACATACAAAGATACATACACAAACCTACACACGCGCACACATACAAAGATACATACACAAACCTACACACGCGCACACATACAAAGATACATACACAAACCTACACACGCGCACACATACAAAGATACATACACAAACCTACACACGCGCACACATACAAAGATACACACACAAACCTACACACGCGCACACATACAAAGATACATACACAAACCTACAGACGCGCACACATACAAAGATACATACACAAACCTACACATGCGCACACATACAAAGATACATACACAAACCTACAGACGCGCACACATACAAAGATACATACACAAACCTACACACGCGCACACATACAAAGATACATACACAAACCTACAGACGCGCACACATACAAAGATACATACACAAACCTACAGACGCGCACACATACAAAGATAGACACACAAACCTACACATGCGCACACATACAAAGATACACACACAAACCTACACATGCGCACACATACAAAGATAGACACACAAACCTACACATGCGCACACATACAAAGATACATACACAAACCTACACATGCGCACACATACAAAGATACATACACAAACCTACACATGCGCACACATACAAAGATACATACACAAACCTACACATGCGCACACATACAAAGATACATACACAAACCTACACATGCGCACACATACAAAGATACATACACAAACCTACACATGCGCACACATACAAAGATAGACACACAAACCTACACATGCGCACACATACAAAGATACATACACAAACCTACACATGCGCACACATACAAAGATACATACACAACCCTACACATGCGCACACATACAAAGATAGACACACAAACCTACACATGCGCACACATACAAAGATACATACACAAACCTACACATGCGCACACATACAAAGATAGACACACAAACCTACACATGCGCACACATACAAAGATAGACACACAAACCTACACATGCGCACACATACAAAGATACATACACAAACCTACACATGCGCACACATACAAAGATACACACACAAACCTACACATGCGCACACATACAAAGATACACACACAAACCTACACATGCGCCAACATACAAGGATACATACACAAACCTACACATGCGCACACATACAAAGATACACACGCAAACCTACACATGCGCACACATACAAAGATACACACGCAAACCTACACATGCGCACACATACAAAGATAGACACACAAACCTACACATGCGCACACATACAAAGATAGACACACAAACCTACACATGCGCACACATACAAAGATAGACACACAAACCTACACATGCGCACACATACAAAGATAGACACACAAACCTACACATGCGCACACATACAAAGATAGACACACAAACCTACACATGCGCACACATACAAAGATAGACACACAAACCTACACATGCGCACACATACAAAGATACATACACAAACCTACACATGCGCACACATACAAAGATACACACACAAACCTACACATGCGCACACATACAAAGATACACACACAAACCTACACATGCGCCAACATACAAGGATACATACACAAACCTACACATGCGCACACATACAAAGATACACACGCAAACCTACACATGCGCACACATACAAAGATACACACGCAAACCTACACATGCGCACACATACAAAGATAGACACACAAACCTACACATGCGCACACATACAAAGATACACACACAAACCTACACATGCGCACACATACAAAGATAGACACACAAACCTACACATGCGCACACATACAAAGATACATACACAAACCTACACATGCGCACACATACAAAGATACACACACAAACCTACACATGCGCACACATACAAAGATACACACACAAACCTACACATGCGCACACATACAAAGATACATACACAAACCTACACATGCGCACACATACAAAGATACATACACAAACCTACACACGCGCACACATACAAAGATATATACACAAACCTACACACGCGCACACATACAAAGATACATACACAAACCTACACACGCGCACACATACAAAGATATATACACAAACCTACACATGCGCACACATACAAAGATACACACACAAACCTACATATGCGCACACATACAAAGATACACACACAAACCTGCACATGCGCCCACATACAAAGATACATACACAAACCTGCACATGCGCCCACATACAAAGATATATACACAAACCTACACATGCGCCCACATACAAAGATACATACACAAACCTGCACACGCGCCCACATACAAAGATATATACACAAACCTACACATGCGCCCACATACAAAGATATATACACAAACCTGCACACGCGCACACATACAAAGATACATACACAAACCTACACATGCGCCCACATACAAAGATACATACACAAACCTACACATGCGCCCACATACAAAGATATATACACAAACCTACACACGCGCACATATACAAAGATATATACACAAACCTACACACGCGCACATATACAAAGATACATACACAAACCTACACACGCGCACATATACAAAGATATATACACAAACCTACACACGCGCACACATACAAAGATATATACACTAACCTACACACGCGCACACATACAAAGATACATACACAAACCTACACACGCGCACATATACAAAGATACATACACAAACCTACACACGCGCACACATACAAAGATACATACACAAACCTACACACGCGCACACATACAAAGATACATACACAAACCTACAGACGCGCACACATACAAAGATACATACACAAACCTACACACGCGCACACATACAAAGATACATACACAAACCTACACCCGCGCACACATACAAAGATACATACACAAACCTACACATGCGCACACATACAGAGATACATACACAAACCTACACACGCGCACACATACAAAGATACATACACAAACCTGCACATGCGCACATATACAAAGATACATACACAAACCTACACACGCGCCCACATACAAAGATACATACACAAACCTACACACGCGCCCACATACAAAGACATATACACAAACCTACACACGCGCCCACATACAAAGATACACACACAAACCTACACATGCGCACACATACAAAGATACATACACAAACCTACACATGCGCACACATACAAAGATACACACGCAAACCTACACACGCGCACACATACAAAGATACATACACAAACCTACACACGCGCACACATACAAAGATACATACACAAACCTACACATGCGCACACATACAAAGATACACACTCAAACCTACACACGCGCACACATACAAAGATACATACACAAACCTACACACGCGCACACATACAAAGATACATACACAACCCTACAGACGCGCACACATACAAAGATATATACACAAACATACACACGCGCACACATACAAAGATATATACACAAACCTACACACGCGCACACATACAAAGATACACACACAAACCTACACACGCGCACACATACAAAGATATATACACAAACCTACACACGCGCACACACATACAAAGATATATACACAAACCTACACACGCGCACACATACAAAGATACACACACAAACCTACAGACGCGCACACATACAAAGATACACAAACCTACACATGCGCACACATACAAAGATACATACACAAACCTACACACGCGCCAACATACAAAGATACATACACAAACCTACACACGCGCAAACATACAAAGATACACACACAAACCTACACATGCGCACACATACAAAGATAGACACACAAACCTACACATGCGCACACATACAAAGATAGACACACAAACCTACACATGCGCAAACATACAAAGATACACACACAAACCTACACACGCGCACACATACAAAGATATATACACAAACCTACACACGCGTCCACATACAAAGATATATACACAAACCTACACACGCGTCCACATACAAAGCTATATACACAACCCTACACATGCGCACACATACAAAGATACATACACAAACCTACACACGCGCACACATACAAAGATACACACACAAACCTACACATGCGTCCACATACAAAGATACACACACAAACCTACACATGCGCCCACATACAAAGATACATACACAAACCTACACACGCGCCCACATACAAAGATACACACATAAACCTACACACGCGCCCACATACAAAGATACACACACAAACCTACAGACGCGCACACATACAAAGATACACACACACAAACCTACACATGCGCCCACATACAAAGATACACACACAAACCTACACGTGCGCCCACATACAAAGATACACACACAAACCTACACACGCGCCCACATACAAAGATACACACACAAACCTACACATGCGCCCACATACAAAGATACACCCACAAACCTACACACGCGCCCACATACAAAGATACACACACAAACCTACACATGCGCCCACATACAAAGATACACACACAAACCTACAGACGCGCACACATACAAAGATATATACTCAACCCTACAGACGCGCACACATTCAAAGATACACACACAAACCTACAGACGCGCACACATACAAAGATATATACACAAACCTACACACGCGTCCACATACAAAGATATATACACAAACCTACACATGCGCACACATACAAAGATATATACACAAACCTACAGACGCGCACACATACAAAGATATATACACAAACCTACACTCGCGCACACATACAAAGATATATACACAAACCTACACATGCGCACACATACAAAGATATATACACAAACCTACACACGCGCACACATACAAAGATATATACACAACCCTACAGACGCGCACACATACAAAGATATATACACAACCCTACAGACGCGCACACATACAAAGATATATACACAACCCTACAGACGCGCGCACATACAAAGATACACACACAAACCTACACATGCGCACACATACAAAGATACATACACAAACCTACACATGCGCACACATACAAAGATACATACACAAACCTACACACGCGCCCACATACAAAGATACATACACAAACCTACACACGCGCCCACATACAAAGATACATACACAAACCTACACACGCGCCCACATACAAAGATATATACACAAACCTGCACATGCGCCCACATACAAAGATACATACACAAACCTACACACGCGCCCACATACAAAGATACACACACAAACCTACACACGCGCACACATACAAAGATACACACACAAACCTACACACGCGTCCACATACAAAGATACATACACAAACCTACACACGCGCACACATACAAAGATACATACACAAACCTACACACGCGCACACATACAAAGATATATACACAAACCTACACATGCGCACACATACAAAGATACACACACAAACCTACATATGCGCACACATACAAAGATACACACACAAACCTGCACATGCGCCCACATACAAAGATACATACACAAACCTGCACATGCGCCCACATACAAAGATATATACACAAACCTACACATGCGCCCACATACAAAGATACATACACAAACCTGCACACGCGCCCACATACAAAGATATATACACAAACCTACACATGCGCCCACATACAAAGATATATACACAAACCTGCACACGCGCACACATACAAAGATACATACACAAACCTACACATGCGCCCACATACAAAGATACATACACAAACCTACACATGCGCCCACATACAAAGATATATACACAAACCTGCACATGCGCACACATACAAAGATATATACACAAACCTGCACATGCGCACACATACAAAGATATATACACAAACCTGCACACGCGCCCACATACAAAGATATATACACAAACCTGCACATGCGCACACATACAAAGATATATACACAAACCTGCACACGCGCCCACATACAAAGATACATACACAAACCTACACACGCGCCCACATACAAAGACATATACACAAACCTACACACGCGCCCACATACAAAGATACACACACTAACCTACACACGCGCACACATACAAAGATATATACACAAACCTACACATGCGCACACATACAAAGATACATACACAAACCTACACACGCGCACATATACAAAGATACATACACAAACCTGCACATGCGCACACATACAAAGATACATACACAAACCTACACACGCGCACATATACAAAGATATATACACAAACCTACACACGCGCACATATACAAAGATATATACACAAACCTACACACGCGCACATATACAAAGATACATACACAAACCTACACACGCGCACATATACAAAGATATATACACAAACCTACACATGCGCACACATACAAAGATATATACACTAACCTACACACGCGCACACATACAAAGATATATACACTAACCTACACACGCGCACACATACAAAGATACATACACAAACCTACACACGCGCACACATACAAAGATATATACACTAACCTACACACGCGCACACATACAAAGATATATACACTAACCTACACACGCGCACACATACAAAGATATATACACTAACCTACACACGCGCACACATACAAAGATACATACACAAACCTGCACATGCGCACACATACAAAGATACACACACAAACCTACACACGCGCACATATACAAAGATACATACACAAACCTACACACGCGCCCACATACAAAGATACATACACAAACCTGCACATGCGCACACATACAAAGATACATACACAAACCTACACACGCGCACATATACAAAGATACATACACAAACCTACACACGCGCCCACATACAAAGATACATACACAAACCTACACACGCGCCCACATACAAAGACATATACACAAACCTACACACGCACCCACATACAAAGATACACACACAAACCTACACATGCGCACACATACAAAGATACATACACAAACCTACACACGCGCCCACATACAAAGATACACACACTAACCTACACACGCGCACACATACAAAGATATATACACAAACCTACACACGCGCACACATACAAAGATACATACACAAACCTACACACGCGCACACATACAAAGATACATACACAAACCTACACACGCGCACACATACAAAGATATATACACAAACCTACAGACGCGCACACATACAAAGATACATACACAAACCTACACATGCGCACACATACAAAGATACATACACAAACCTACACATGCGCACACATACAAAGATATATACACAACCCTACAGACGCGCACACATACAAAGATACATACACAAACCTACACATGCGCACACATACAAAGATATGTACACAAACCTACACATGCGCACACATACAAAGATATGTACACAAACCTACACACGCGCACACATACAAAGATATGTACACAAACCTACACATGCGCACACATACAAAGATATGTACACAAACCTACACACGCGCACACATACAAAGATATATACACAACCCTACAGACGCGCCCACATACAAAGATATGTACACAAACCTACACATGCGCACACATACAAAGATATGTACACAAACCTACACACGCGCACACATACAAAGATATGTACACAAACCTACAGACGCGCCCACATACAAAGATATGTACACAACCCTACACATGCGCACACATACAAAGATATGTACACAAACCTACACATGCGCACACATACAAAGATATGTACACAAACCTACACACGCGCACACATACAAAGATATATACACAACCCTACAGACGCGCACACATACAAAGATACATACACAAACCTACACATGCGCACACATACAAAGATATGTACACAAACCTACACACGCGCCGACATACAAAGATACATACACAAACCTACACATGCGCACACATACAAAGATATGTACACAAACCTACACACGCGCCCACATACAAAGATACATACACAAACCTACACATGCGCACACATACAAAGATATGTACACAAACCTACACACGCGCCCACATACAAAGATACATACACAAACCTACACATGCGCACACATACAAAGATACATACACAAACCTACACACGCGCACACATACAAAGATACATACACAAACCTACACACGCGCACACATACAAAGATACATACACAAACCTACACACGCGCACACATACAAAGATACATACACAAACCTACACATGCGCACACATACAAAGATATATACACAAACCTATACATGCGCACACATACAAAGATACATACACACATAAACACGCACAGAATCACACAGAAATCCACACAAACACTTGGAGAATCACATATAAATTACAAAAGACAAACACACATAATAGCAATGACTGCTATAGGAATATGCTTAAAGAAAATACCAGATATGCAAATTAAATGGTTGGAAAGGGTTTACAAAGCTGTAGTTGAAGCAAAAATGGTCTATGTATCAACGATTTGGGGAAGTGACAAAGGATGGAAGATGATTGATAAAGTGCATAGATCGTTCTGTGAATGTATGTCAGGTTTATCTATCTCATCACCTAATGGAGCAGCAATGTTGGAGTTGGGAAGAGTAGGTAGCAAGGGCATGATAGTAGAAAGGATACTTAAATATTGGCATAGATTGAAATCATTGGACGAGCATAAAATCTTGAGGCAATGTTTAATGATACAAGAAAAATCCAGTCCTGGGGTGAACTGGGCTCAAGGAATAAAGAGAATTTTGAAGGAAATAGGAATGGGTAACTTATGGGAGGAGAGAGAGGGGTTAGTTAAAGGTTTCTAGAAAGAAGTGAGGAACAGAATAGAAAATATAGAGAAACAAAAATTATTTCAAAGTCTGGAAGGAAGGAAAGGTTTGGAACTATATAGACAATTGAAGGTGGACTGGGGAAGGGAGAAGTATGTGAATGTAGGTAATAGGTTAGTGAGAGAAGGGTGGGCCTGGTCTAGATTAAGTGCACATAGGCTAAGGGGAGATAGGAAGGGAGCAAACTTGAATAGGTGTCCTCTTTGTGGAGAGGCAGATAATGATTTGCATTATATAATTGAATGTGAAGAAACTAAGTTGTGGAGAGATCAGTTTTTACCTAAAGAATGGGAGAATGTTAACAAAGAAGTATTAAAAGTTAGGATAATGAAAATACAAAAGGGGAGGGATATAAAAAGGATAGGAGAATATATGGGGAGAGTAAGAAAAATATGGTTTAGAAAAATAAAGCAACGTGAATTTGTTATGACCCAGCACGGTGTTAAAATGCATCGTGGACTAAAGAAAAAAAAAATAGCAACTCAGAGCAATGTATTAAAAATTGTAAGATATTTGTATAGCTTTATGGAAAATAAATACATACATACAAATTATGTACATGAGCACACATACCAACACGCACGCTCACAATCTCAGACAGACGAACGTTTTCAATTTTTGCTAATTCATGGTACCTCAAAATACATGTCTCTTGGTAACTTAATGTATCAAATTGTTTCGTAGAATGCTTCCTCTACCTAGTGGTGAGAGCGGTAGAGAAAGTAATTAATGTAATTTGTTTCTCGCGGGCGCGAGTTCGTTTTGCTAGCAACAACATTACCTTAAAGGAAACATACAGTTCTTTATCGTGATTAACGTGCAGTGCATGAAAATAAAGTTTTTATTAAATGGCTAGGACACGTAGAGAAAGTGAACTGCGTGAAAAGGAAGCACAAAGGCAGGGAATATAGATCTATTTCAGTGCACGCACGCAGTCGCAACCTGGTCACGCTACTCAGTTCCACGTGGCAGCAGCAGTACCTGACGTCACAGCCATATCTGGTCATTAAACTGTTGCTCTCGAAAAATACGTTTTATGCGTCCTTTTTTGTGTGCCATTAGTTTGCTGAGCGTGCAATTGCTGGTGTGATCCTATGAATTAGTTTAACCTTAATTTGGAATTAGTTTTAACCAGATCAACTATAATATTAACTCCGTATGTGTAGCGGTTCAACACAAACTGTCCGTGGCCTGTTGTCGGGAAATCTTTGTTTCAAATACCGCGTCTCAGCCAGTCTTACTCGGATATTTTTGTAGTGTACTTCATTTGTCAAGTGAAGAGGGACCACGACTCAAAGTTCCACCGACAGAAAAAGAAAACAAATAAAACATGGTACAGGAAGGCAAATACGCAACGAACGTCATCTATCCAGCTTCACAATGACTGCGTGTCCACTCAAAGAACAGCCAGCAATTCAGTGATCCCAAAGTCCGCATTCCGCCAAAATAGGAAGGCTACGACGCAACTTAGGCCACCTAGCAGCAAGGTTCCTCACATAGATGGTTTAGTACGGTGACTACATAACTAACGCCATCTGTCATACACTGATTCAGGTGAACCAACGTTCGCAATATGAAAAAAATGTAGTATTATATCCTCTACCCTCTATCGTTAATTAGCCGGTATATAAACCATTCTTACGAAACCTTATTGTTCTGTCTGCTCCATTTTAATTGAGATAAACCTTTACACAAACAGCTACATTATACATTTCGTTATAGATACAAAGGGAACAGTGGTAGTCAAATGTTTAACAACTGGACGCTATACGCTGGCCTTAAAATACCATACTGTTTCCATGACATCGCGATAAACAAATGTGTCGGCAGGACTTAAAACGAATGACGAAGTGTGGCAAATTCAATCATTCATAACGGATAAAATGACTTAGCCACAAAAAAGTTATCTGAAATAAATTGCGTGTGTGTGTTGTTGTTGTTTTTAGTACCTTTTCGTCTATCGCTTAACGTTTACTATTTATGCAATATTGTACAGAATTCCGCCCGAATTACGAAGACTTACGGGTTATTCCCAGAAAATTCAAGATATACGTTTTATTTGTCATGTGAATATCTGTAATTTAATCAAAATTGTTAGACCCATTTTTTGAGAAAATAAAATATAGTTTGTGTAAAGGGTATTTTAGAATGAGGGGATTGTCTTAAAATATTCAAATAAAATATTAAGTTATCTTTGGAAGATAACTTAAATACCAAGTTTGGTATTCATCCGAATTTCCTTTTTTTTTTTGTTTTTTTTTTTTTTGAGTGTTCACACAACCGTTCGCCTCTAGGCGGCCCGGGTTCAATCCCAGGGACCCGCATGTGGGATTTGTGGTGGACAACGCGGCGTCTGGGCGGGTTTTCTCCTCCGGGTTCTCCGGTTTCCCCCGCCATTCATTCCACCAACTGCTCCATCATCATCTTTCCTTTCACCCATTTCACCATCATTTCGTTTCATCTACTTCCTTCCTCCCATATCAGACGTCGGACTGATCACCCATCCTGGATATTCTGTCTGCTCCTCGACGGGCCTCTGACCCCAGGCACCCGCCTGTAAGTCCTGGGGGGTGTAAGTCCTACATAAGAGGAGGGTAAACAGAGAAAGAAGAAAGAAGAAGAGTGTTCACACACATACACGGACGTTTTTTTTTTCTAAAAATGCCTTTTTTTTTTTGGAGTCAGGGAGTCTCAAAGCATGTATTTCCGGTGAAATATCAACATGGAATTTTTTAGTGGAATGCAATACTTTCTACTGTGTACGTGGTAGTGAAAGTAAAAAACAATGCTTTTTTTAAATGTCTTTTAAATTAGGCATAGCAGACTCACTCGTAGAGTTTGTTAGTAATAAACTGATGTTAAAAAGAAGTTCAATTTAGGCACAACAACGAATACTTCGTAAAAGGATAATATGTTAAATTGAAGTATTTAACAAAATACAACAGTCTAATAAACTCTATAGCACACTTAGCTCTCTCTCTCTCTCTCTCTCTCTCTCTCTCTCTTATATTTGATCAGTTGAAGTAGATGTTTTGTTACGTATGAGTTTTTACATAAGTTATTTAGCTTCTTGTTTGGTAAGCTAACTTTAAGAAATATTGTTTTTGGAGTTACTTTGTTTATGAAGTTTGCAACACGCTTTGGGCGTCGGTTTGAATTTGTTGATTACGTAATAGTTACTGTTGTTACGCAATATGCTGCTACGTATGAGAAGCTGATTTCAAGATGTGTTTTTGTTCAAGTTTTACACTATAATATTTAACTTTGTTATTAAAACTGCTTCTATATATTATTTATGTTTTTTTTTATTTGCCTCGGCTGCGTCAGTAATGTTTGTAGAGTCATGTATCTCTTAGGCAGGATGCGGTACGACAATAATTGTAGACATACACAGAATTTAATTTTTTAAATTCACTCCTTTTTATTTTATCCTTTGCACATTTTAACAAAGCACTACACTTTTTAAGAGCTGTGAGATTCTTTAATTCTTTCACTTAGCTAACGCGTAGACATGTTTTACAATTCACATGTAATATTTCTGTGCAGAACACATCTTCCATCTGGTCACTACCAAGGTTAGCCAGCAACTGAACAACTATTACTGAATTTGCATTATCGTTGCTCTAATCATGACTAGCAACATTCAAACTCTTAAACTCATTATTGCCACAAGGTTACCTCATTATTACCTCATTGTTAGCAACTAAAACTTATTATTCTCACAGCTCTTGCATTATTAAAGTATGTAATGTATTCACATAACATTATTAAACATGTTTTACAATAAAAATAAGCATATGCAACGACTGTTACATACATTTTAAAATAATTATTACATACGTATTGTTTCAAGGCAATTTAATTATTTTAAAATACTATTGAAATTATTCAGGTATTACAAATACTGTCTCACAGTTACGAAAAACTGAATGAGGAGGACTTCGCAGATTTTAATTATGATGTTTTTTTATCAAAATTGTTAAAGAGTGCTTTGTTTGATAAAAATAAATGTGAAGTATAATATCGATTCATTGCAGTAGATGGGGCTCAGGTAGAAAGGAACAAATCGAAGTTAGTCTAGCGCGTTGAGACTGAACGCGAGTGCACATGCATCTGAGCGAGGTTTGGGAACAGGAAAATATGTTATCTTATCTGTCGGGTTATGTCACATCCTTGTGTACACTGTAGGCGAAGTTTTAACAGCAATTCTGTGTGCCACGTAGCATTCTGTAAATATAAACATCATCTCCTACCTCTGGTTTTGTCTTGCTTTATGTCATGTACCCGTCCAACGTTAGAAATGAAGACAGCAGTTTCTTGACAGCTCAGGTTTTTGGTGGACAAGAAAATTAACCATAAACACCGAAGTCGTGCGCAAGGATTCCGGAATGACGTTTCCCACCTACTCGAAAGGCTTGTCACATTTCCCGAGAATAAGTGCGCAGTCAGAGCGAAGCGCCACGTAGACCCTCTACAGAAGCGCTCTGGAGGGTTACATATATCCACGATGTTAAGCTCTTGTCTAAAGTTACCTTATTTTTATGTACTCATAAACATGTTTAAAATATATGCTTGATAAATAAAATGTACAGTAAAACCCCGCTTAGCCGAATAGCACATAACCGAAACAGTGGTGTAGGGAAACAAAAAAATCTGATGTGTTACACTCACATGACTTTTTCTACTCCTGTACAAACTACCTTTTACAAACTCTTATTCTCCAACTATTTCATATTAATCGAGATAAACATTTGCAGAAACGACCTTTTGACATGCAAAGAGAATTACATTTTTACTTTCTCTACTACGTATAGTAAGTAGGGGAAGTATTGTATTCCACCCAAAAATTCGATACCGAGATTTCACCGGAAATACATGTTTTGAGACACCCTTAATCCAAAAAAAGCCTTTTTGGAAACATGTCCGTGTGTGTGTCTGTGTGTCTGTCTGTGAACAGCATAACTCAGAAACGAACAGCACTCAGCATCTTGAAGAAACTGAGGAGCTGCGATAGGCAGCGATCCCGGCCACTTAAATTTAAATTGGGTTTTAATTTATGGACGCTTTTTAACTGCTGTGGTCCTTAGCGTCCCATTCTATATTGGGCGTGAAAGATCGATAATTTTGCTCAGAGGCATCTTTATCAGGCTTGAGGTTCTTTTACGTGTCGTAAAGGAAGCCATGCTAAGGATTTTTACGCCCGAAAAAATCCATCGCCCTCCGCCGATCCCGGCCTCGGAGGCCAAGATTCTGGCTGGGGGATGCGTGATGCTGGCCACATCACCTCCCCATAGTTGTGGTTTTCTATATTTATTACAACATTTCAGCTAATCCTGGCATAGTACTGTTCTGTGCATATCTTTAGCAGCATCTATTAATAATTGCGTCATTATTTTACTGCCACTTAAAAGTTACATTTTTCAACTTTTCAAAACATTGCGTATTGAGTCAACCTACCCCTCCTGGGAGGCAGGTTGTCACAGGACGTGGGGTGAGTTGCCGACATCATATTTAAATGGAAAATGTGCGCTTTAAATAATTTATTAAAACAATTATCATGATCAAGTTATTAGAACACTCCAGAAATATGATTATAGATTCATTACAGTAAAAACACCTAACACACGGTAACAATTTTTTACTTTCTCTACTACGTATAGTAAATAGGGGAAGTATTGTATTCCACCCAAAAATTCGATACCGATATTTCACCGGAAATACATGTTTTGAGACCCCTGAATCCAAAAAAGCATTTTTGGAAACATGTCTGTGTGTATGTGAACAGCATAACTCGGAAACGAACAGTCGGATAAACACCAAACTTGATATTTAGGTTCAGTATCTGCCAGAGATGCGACACGAAGGTTTTCAGGAAAATCCTCCCACCCCAGATTACCCTTTACATGGAACATTTTTGCAAAACTTTAATTATCTCAAAAATGGCTAACGATTTTCATTAAAATATCGTATGTTCAAGATATTTTCATGACAAATAAAATGTATACCTCGAATTTTCTGGGAATGTCTCCAAAAGTATTCTTCATTGTGAACGACTTTTGCATAATTGGTAAACCATAAGAGATAGACAACATTTTACTACACCAAAAATGTAGATAGCGTTAAAATACACAATTTGTGTCATATACATTTTTTGTTGTTGAGTGAACCATTTTCGAGATATTGCTTGTTATTCCCTTAAATTTTTCAATAATTATTTACTCAAATGGGAATTCGTTATATTTTTTTGTCTTGGATATGCAAAGAGTATTAATCTGTGACAAAGAGAATGGTGCTGCACATAGCAACCAGCTATTAAGAGATATGTCTGTGCTTATATTGCCCTTGCAAATACAAAACAAAGGGAACATAGTACGCCTTAAGCGATAGTCAAATATTTTTAGAACTGGTCGCTATGTGTAAAATGTAATTCTCTTTGCATGTCAAAAGATCGTTTCTGCAAATGTTTATCTCGATTAATATGAAATAGATGGAGGATAAGAGTTTGTAAAAATGGTTTGTGCAAGAGTAGAGAAAGTCATGTGAGTGTAACACATCAGAATTTTTTTCTGGTAATGCAAAGAGAATGGAATGCTGCACATAGCAACCAGCTCTTAAAATATTTGACTATCGCTTAAAGCCAACCAATTCCCCTTGCATCTACAAGAAAATTAGCAATAATATTTACATCTCGGTTCACGTGAAGCATATGGAGAATAAGAGTTTGCAAAAATAGTTTGTACAAGAGTAGAGAAAGTCTGTGAGAGTAACACATCAGATTTTTTAATGTATCAACAGGTCCTTAAACTAAGACATAACGTCCAAAGTTAGTTAAAGGTTAAATGACAATAATAAAACGAAACACTATACACAAACTAATCGGAAATGTCCGAAAAACAATTTAAACACACAAACTGCCCATTGCTATCATTGTGCCAATGGGCCCTGGTCTAGTTGTTTTAATGGAAGCTCGATATAGCAATCAAGAATAAGGAATTGAGATACTTGAAATACCAAGGAGTAAAGCCATTTAAAAGCACTTTTGAACAAACTGTTTAAAAGCCATTTAATACCGGACACGTAACCAGGGAAAAAAATTCCCCATGAAGTGAATATTTACATAACCTCGCGGGAAAAACAACTTCACGACTTCCTTCCTCTCAACTTGTCACAAAAGATTGTCGCTTCCGTGGGACGTTTGTTTGGAGACGAGGAACAGTATGTCTGCATTCTACTGCGATGTGCTAAAATAAGTGCCATGTGCCAACCTGCCCCTCTCTATCGGCTGGATGATCGCTTGCCTCTGCCGTGCGTACGTGAGTGTGAAGTCGGCAGTCGAATTGGTAGGTCTAGGTCCTTCATGGGTTGTAGCGCCACGGGTTTATTATTATTATTATTATTATTATTATTATTATTATTACTATTACTATTATTATTATACCGTGCGGCATGGTTCATGCAACGTCTGTGGCCCACATTCGGGATCTCAAGGATCGATCCCTGTCGACCGCCCACTCTGACTCATGGGTTTTTCTGGGTTTTCCCGGGTCGTCAAGCGAATGCTGGAATGATGTCTTTCAGCTCCCCTCAATTTCGTTCCATTCTGCATTTCATTCATCCTTCATTCCGTGGGTCTCTTTACAGAGTCGGAAGTGTCGACGATGGTGTTTCGGTGCAGCTTAGCAGGGGAGAATGTCTCCGTCCCTCGGTTTCGGCTGGCTTCCGGGGCATCCGAACCCCCTTGAGGAGCGTTGGGCCACTTTTGTGCGGGGTGGGGTCCCCGGTCTGTCTGTCCGTCTGTCGGGGTGTCTACATCTGGAAACTTAAGAGCCCTGTCATTGTTGTACCGTCGATCCTGGATCCGACCGCCCGGTGTCTCTTCTCGTCTCATCCTTCCTCCCGAAGACGCCCCCTCGCGGGGCGTAGGTAGAATATACATTTTGGATCGGTGCTGTGTTCCCTCTGTAACAGAAGATAAGATTATTGTCATTATTATTATTAAATACTGAATTGCGTGTTTTAATGCTGTATACATTTGTAGTTTTTTTATTAATTATTATTACATGCATTTGGAATACAATTATTTTCTTCCTTTAGCTGCTTAAAACCCTTATCATCATTTATCCGAAAAGGCTCTCCCCCCCTTTAATTTAAGCGGGAGTTTTACTGGGAATAGCCCGTGAATCCTCTTTATACTAAATGAATGCTTCTTTTTATTGGTTTATTTGTATAACCCCCCCTTTTCTTGTATGGTCATATCGGGGGTTCGAGTTTAGAAACAACTTACAGGTGGTGTTTTTACTCTCTCAACCGTAGGCTTTTTCCAATTAACTTTTACATTGAACACCGTCACGTATACCCCCGCATTCACATCACCAGACTCTACGAAGGTTAGGGAATGATTCTGGAGAAAGAAAAATTCCCCTCCCCAGCCGGAAATCCAACCCGGGGCCACTGGGTTAAGTAGCCAGTATAAACAGTAAACCACAGGAAGCAGTCAAAAAACTTGCTACACCACAAATAGGATCTCGTAATAACCATTTTTCGTGTGAAATTAACGATATACAATATATTCATTGCCACGGGTTGTGTTTTCCGCATGTCCGTGTGTGTGTGTGTGTGTGTGTGTGTGTGTGTGTGTGTCTGTCTGTCTGTCTGTCTGTGAACAGCATAACTCAGAAACGAAAAACACCAAACTTGGTATTTAGGTTCAGTATCTTCCAGAGATGCGACACGAAGGTTTTCAAGAAAATCCCTCCACCCCAGACTATCCTTTACCTGTAACATTTTTCGAAAATTTTAATTTTCTCAAAAATGGCTCTAACGATTTTGATTAAAATATCATATGTTTAAGATATTTTCATGACAAATAAAATGTATATCTCGAATTTTCTGGGAATGTCTCCAAAAGTATTCTTCATTGTGAACGACTTTTGCATAACTGGTAAACCATAAGAGATAGACAAAATGTTACAACACAAAAAATGTAGATCGCGTTAAAATACACAATTTATGTCATATACATTTTTGTTGTTGAGTGAACCATTTTCGAGATATTGCTTGTTATTTCCTTAAATTTTCCAATACTTTTTCTCAAATGGGAATTCGTTATTCATTTTTACTTTCTCTACTACGTATAGTAAGTAGGGGAAGTATTGTATTCCACCCAAAAATTCGATACCGAGATTTCACCGGAAATACATTTTTTGAGACCCCCTGAATCCAAAAAAAGCATTTTTGGAAACATGTCCGTGTGTGTTTGTCTGTGTGTGTCTCTGTCTGTGAACAGCATAACTCAGAAACGAACAGTCGGATAAACACCAAACTTGGTATTTACGTTCAGTATCTTCCAGAGATGCGACACGAAGGTTTTCAAGAAAATCCCCCCACCCCAGATTACCCTTTACATGGTAGATTTTTAGAAAATTTTAATTTTCTCTAAAATGGCTCTAACGATTTTGATTAAAGTATCATATGCTTAAGATATTTTCATGACAAATAAAATGTATATCTTGAATTGTCTGGGAATGTCTCCAAAAGTATTCTTCATTGTGAACGATTTTTGCATAACTGGTAAACCATAAGAGATAGACAAAATTTTACTACACAAAAACTGTAGATCGCGTTAAAATTCACAATTTATGTCATATACATTTTTTGTTGTTGAGTGAACCATTTTCCAGATATTGCTTGTTATTCCCTTAAATTTTTCAATACTTATTTTCTCAAATGGGAATTCGTTATTCATTTTTTTGTCTTGGATACGCAAAGAGTATTAATCTGTGACAAAGGGAATGGTGGTGCACCTAGCAACCAGCTATTAAGAGATATGAATGTGCTTAAAGGCTACTGTATATCTATATTGCCCTTGCAAATATATATTCCCCTTGCATCTACAAGAAAATTAGCAATAAGATAGAGTCTGCAAATGTTTATCTCGATTAACATGAAATAGTTGGAGAATAAGCGTTTGTAAAAATAGTTTGTACAATTGTAGAGAAAGTCATGTGAGTGAAAACACATCAGATTTTTTTATGTCCTGGACATACAAAGAGAATGGAAAGCTCCACATAGCAACCGGCTCTTAAAACATTTGACTATCGCTTAAAGCCTACCAATTCCCCTTGCATCTACAAGAAAATTAGCAATAAGATTAACATCTCGATTAACATGAAGCGTTTGTAAAAATAGTTTGTACAAGGGTAGAGAAAGTCATGTTAGTATAACACATCATATTTTTTCATATGCTATGTCGCCATTCTTTTGTTTCTCCCGATTCATTCAGTCCAGAATATATTACACGAGAACGTAACAAAGAAGTCATCATATTATGAGTGTAAGGGGTATAATGTACCTGTAGCTTTATTAAAATGGCGAAAATGCTGCTACTTGAAAGATTCAAAATAGGAAATACTCTCAGAATTAGTATATACCGGCTTTTTCCTGAATGACACGACTGGAGGCCACCGGGTCTGACTCGTAACAGGTAGAATGACCTTTTTCTGCGGTGACCTAGTTCACGGCTTATGCAGTTCATGTAGCGATATGTGTAGTTATCATGGGTGTTAGGCATAAATTAACATAACAGCCAACAGTTGTAACTGAGGAAAAATTAGATGAGATAGAGACTGTCGTGGAAAGAAGTCCAAGAAAATCGCATTCGAACGCGTGTTTGATGACAGGATAATTGGCTCGCTCTCCAGATCTAAATTCCATGTGTTTATTATCTGTGGGGAGTGGTCAAACAAATCCCCGTACGCTGGACGAATTAGAAGACAGTATCCGGCGTGCCTACGTTTTCCAGTATTTCGACTGCACGAGTGTTCAGTAATGTGTTCAACAGGTGCCAGGTTTGTTGGACCGAAAGGTACCGAGCGAAATGACTCCATGGTAACTGTGAGGCTCGCATTCAAGAGGTCCCGGATTCGATTTCCACCCACTCTGACATTGGGCTTTCCGTGGTTTTCCCTGTTTGGAAGGCGAATGCTGGGGTGGTTTCTCACCTACCACGATTTCCTTTCCCTCATTTCCCTTTTATTTCGTCTCTTATCTTTCAGGTGTGCTTCTAGGTTTCGTGGCGTATGGCGGTGCCGGACAGATGGCGCGGATGCTTGCTCCAGGAGTATTTACTGTGGATTCTAGGGGGCTGCCTGATTGAACGGGTCGTTCATCACCCTCTGTTGGTAGGTTCAGTAGTGGACCGGACCTTCGAGCTAGGAATTGTTAGGGACTTCCGCGCGTCTCTGTGGTCTGTAGCCTTCTGTGGTTCGTTCACTTCATCCCTTCCTCCTCAGGAGTGGTAACCCCAATAGATCTCATGTAGGTCGTAGTGCGCGAGCTGTCCCCCTCCGTTGTCCTATAGTGAGCGTAATATATTTTTCACAACGATAGTTTTATTTAGGTTATAAGGTTTAGGTTTATTTATTCAAGTATACTAAGTGATAACTAAATTACAATCTTTATGCTTGGCTTCAGTCCTGGCTCTCTCCCAAGCCAGGAAATCTGATGACATAACAGAGACTAACACCTCAAAACATTACAGCTATTGATATAATTCTCCCGATTGTAACACAGTTCAGACAATGTATTTTATGAATCTAACAATCAGTATTCAATTACTTATTTATCACCCGTACCCATTTATTTTTAACTTGATAAAAATTTTCCTCGAATTTGAGATTTATCTCCAAAAATTTTCCTCACTGCTATCTGAGGTCTTAATCGAAACCATTTTTCTTTGATCAGCTGACTCCTCCCGGGACATTCAAAAGCTGCACACTGACAAATTCAGCTCCAGGTTTCTTCTCATTCCCTTAAGTTTCCATATTAGCAGAGAAACGGTGGACCGGTCTGCCGCTACTGCACAGTATACAGATGCTTCAGGACTTCTGCGACAAACTCTGAGTAATAATAGATCTCGCAGAGGGAACATTGTTTGTCAAGCAACCACCATCCTCCAACACATCGTTACGGAATTTTTCACCGTTTGAAGCGTATCCGTAAGGATAGTACACTTTTGACTCTCTTGTTTGTTTACAACCGCTAATCAAGTGACATCGCCTCTTTCTTGTCCCTTACGTCTGGTTACGTTTGGTATGTCTGAGACGCACAGCTCAATTTAACTCAAAAACGAAAGGTCCCAGCAGATGGTCACCAACGATTCCAGCCCAGATGTTTGCGGAATACTTTTATTGGTGATGTCAATCGAACACTGTATGAGGGCTCTCAACATCCCAGGTGTGGCTGTTCTTGCTGCTGAAGTATCCGTCTCGCGTGAAGCAGGCCTCATCGATAAACAAGACGTTCGTGGGAAGTGTAGGATCTGCGATGCTTCGTTGCAGAAATCACCGGAACAAACTGAACACAGGTGCTAAGTCGTTCGGCCCCAGTCCCTGTACTTTCAGGAAGTGGTATGCTTGGACCTGTTGTTCACAAACACTGAGTTAAATTGGGATGTGTATTTCTCTGACCTAACAAGACGCAATCAGACGCAAGGGACAAGAAGGAGGCGATGTCACTTGATTCAGTGGTTATAAACAAACAGGGTCAAAGTGTACTGGATGTGCTTCTTAAACCTATCGCACCTGATACGCTTCAAACAGGAGTGAATAAATCCGTAACAATGCGTCAGAGGATGGTGGTTGCTTGACAAAAAATGTTACCCTCTGCGAGATATATTGTTCCTCAGAGTTTGTCGCAGAGGTTCCGAAACATTCTGTAGAGACATGCACAGGCCGAATTCTTAAGCCCGATCCACCCGGGCCCGATTGTCCAAGTATTTGCAGTTATTATTATTTATTATACGAATCGGTGGTGCCTGCGGTGCGTGACTCGGGTTCTATTTCCGGTAAAGGCATGTGGATTTGTCCCCTGCCTAAGGCATATAAGGGAGTCACTATCTATCAATTGCTATCAATTTTATTGAGGAGCCACTTTACTAAAAGAGTGGCGGCTGAGGTCCTGGGATCCGCATGTAGTAAGCGACATACTGCCTTATTGACCACATGCCGCCCCTATTACTGCTTTCTGCCCAGGATGTCCTAGGTGTAGGTGGACGGAGGGAGGCGTAGTTTGCAGCTGCCATGGTGTTATAGTTATCCGCAATTGCCCGAAGTGAGCATTTATTTACTATTACTACCGCTATGGACGTGTGCATGTTCCGATAATTGGCTACTCCGGGCATACCAACATCGCAGAACAAGAACTATGATAAGTAAATATTTTTTTCGTCTTTATTTTTCCTTTATGTGGAAAACTATTGATTATTTCTTGAATTGTGCAAATGGAGCAAATGCTTCCATACGTTTAAGTTATTTAGACGACAAATAAAATACGTATGCTGAATGTGAAAATTAATTTTTCTTCGTCTTTATTTTCAAGCCCGAGCGCGCCAAACATTTTTATTTTGTCTACACGTACCTAGTAGATAGAGAACGTATTGCATTCCACCCAAAGATTCTATATGTTTTGAGTTCCCCCGAATCCAAAAAAAAGCTTTTTACTTTCTTCACCACGTACATAGTACTTAAAAAAAAAGGTGTTGCATTTCACCCATAAATTCGATGCAAGATTTCAACGGAAATACATGTTTTGAGGCTCCCTGGATAAATAAAAAAGAACATTTTTAGAAAAACATATGTGTGCATGTCTGTGAACAGCGTAACTCAAAACCGAAATGTCGGATAAGTACCAAATTTGGTAATTAGGTTCAGTATCTTCCAAGGATGCGATACGAAAGACTTTCAAGAAAATCCCCCAAACCCCAACTAGTCTTTACATGGAAAATTTTGCAACATTTTTTATTTTCTAAAAAATGGCTAACGATTTTGATTAAAATACCATATATTAAAGATATTTGCATTACAAATGAAAGCTATATCTTGAATTTTCTGGGAATAGCCTGTGAAGTGCAGTTTATTCGGAAGGAATGTTGTATATACTTATATAACTGGTAAACGTTAAGCGATAGACGAAAACGTACTGCACAACAATTGTAGATCTCTTTAAAACACACAATGTATTTCAAATAATAATTTCAGTTGTTTCTCGCGATGTCATGGAAACAGTGTGGAATTTTAAGGCCAGCATATAGCGTCCAGTTGTTAAACATTTGACTATCGCTGTTCTCTTTGTATCTATAACGAAATGTGTAATGTAGCTATTTCTGCAAAGGTTTATTTGAATTAAAATATAGTAGAAGGAAAATTAAGGTTTAGTAAGAATAGTTTGTGTGCCCAGTAATGAAAGAGGGTAGAGAATGTCATGTGAATGTATCACATCATATTTTTTAAATTAAGCCGGAACCCGGGCTGCGGGCCGGAGGCTTAGCCGGCGCCCGTGCAGACCTCTACTGCACAATAGCAGTGCCTGTCAGTCGCATCTTTCAAGAAATTGAAATTCAGTTTTAATTATGGACGCTCTTTAACTACTATGGTTCTTAGCGTCCCATTCTATATTGGGCGTGAAAGACCGGTAATTTTGCTCAGAGGCCTCTTTATCAGGCTTGAGGTTCCTTTACGTGCCGTAAATCTACGACACGGGACCACCGGCTTTACTTCCCTTCCGAAGGAAGCCATGCTATGGATTTTTACGCCCGAAAAAATCCATCGCCCTCCGCCGGGTTTGAACCCGCGACCCTGGGAACTAGAGGCTAGCACGTACCACAGCATCTTTCAAGGGAAATCCTATAGAACCAAATAAGTTACACACTGAAAACCAAAACTGATGCCATAATTCAGTGAAGAAGTCATTGCTTTTAGATGCTTTTATAAATCGAGTGTCTTGAAGTTGTAGTAATCGTCCCGTCCCTGCTTTACACTCTTTATTTCGAGAGAAAGCAATGAATCAAAATGAACCTGCCCTTCGTCTTCTGAACGTGGGGGAGTGCTTTAACCTTTGCGTGCACATGTTGCGTTCCGAAAATAAACCTCTCACATGTAGAGCCTGATCAACCAATTTCTTTTATTTTTAATACACGTACGAGACTCATGCAGCAGAAAGGTCAAGAGGTCCACCAGTCCCTTTATATTTTTGGCGTTGTGTAGTATACGTTATACAAGACAGAAATAATCCTTAGTGCGTATTCATTTTCAGCTACCTATAAGTAGGTAGGGATCGTATTCCGTATAGAGCGGAAATTCATGTTTTGAGGCCCCTTGAATTAGAAACACTGATGTGTTGCAATCACATTACTTTTTCTACTGTGTATACTAACTAGGGGAAGTGTTGTAGGTATTCCAATCAAAAAGCTGATTCGAGATTTCACTGGAAATACACGTTTTGAGACTCCCTAATTTCAAAAAATAATTTTTAGAAAAATATTCGTGTGCGTGAACAGCATTACTATAAACAAAAATTATATTTAAGTTCAGCATCTTTCGAGGATTCGAACCAAGGTTTTCAAGAAAATCCCCCATCCCAAACTATCTTTACTGGAAGATTTTTCGGACATTTTTATTTTCTCAAAATGGTCTAATATTTCTATTAAAATTCAATTTGTTTAAGGTAGTTTCATAACAAATGGAATATTTATCTTGAATTCTATGGGAATAGCCTCTGAAGTCATGTTTTCCTTATCTGGTAAACCGAAAGAGACAGACAAAATCTCACTACATGAAAACTGTATGTGGACCTCGTTAAACTACACAATTTACAATGTCCTCTTTTAATTTTGAGTTACCATTTCCGAGATACTCTTTATTATTGATTTGAAGTTTCAAATACTTATACTTTTCTGGAGTGCTAAATCGTTATTCGTAGTCGTGCAAAGAGAACGAATTTCAAAGCCATTACATATTGACCAGCTCTTAAAAGATTTTGACTATCGCTTAAGTCTACTATATTCCTCTATTTCCATTGTATCTACAAAGAAATATTTAATAAAACAATTTCTATAAATGTTTATCTCGATTAACATTTATTAGCTAGAGGAATATCTAAGTTTTTATAAGAATCGTTTGTTGAAGAATGGGTACAGAAAGTCATGTGAATCTAACATAAGAACCTTTATTTTTACACATTTCATTGTATGGGGACAGAGGAAACCGAATCGATCGTCAGAGTGGCTATATGATGGTGTTCCTTACTCTCGCCGTGATATAGCGAGAAACAACTGAAAATGAGAAAGTACCGCGACCATGCGCGCGAAGTTACCTACCACCGGCGGTACGAGCGCATCCCGGCTCGTCTACTTGGCCGCGGGTGGGGCTAATGCCGGTCCGCTTCAGAGCAATAGCTTGTGAAGAACAACTAGCCCAATATGTGCCGCTTCCACGTCCCAGAGGATTCTTTTGGGCCGTTTCCAGTAGCTTCCTCTGCTAGAACGTTCAGTTTTTTATGCAGGCGGTATATTAGGGGCTGTTGTTGCCGGTCAGTTCAGTTAGTTAAGAAATACAACGTGGGTAGTGAGGAGTGCCGAGTGCAGTTCACTTGTGATTCAGCATTTCACTTGTGATTCGATTTGACGGATCAGTTGTGTTCTGTTCTGAGCGTGTACAGTGTCTCCAGTGTAATGTTTGTGCTACGCTGAACGCCTAAGTGGTAAATAAAGTGTGTTGTGCAGCAACTGGTGTTCTCATTTGTTACAGTACTGGAAGATTCAAACCAATAACAACGGATATCTTGGAAATGGCTAAAGCCAAAAAAAACTATTTTAAATAATTGTTGTGCTTTAAAGAGAGCTACACCTGTGTTGTATGTTTTTTTCTATCTCTTAAAGTTTACCAGTTACAAAATTATACAAAATTCCTTTCAATGAAAAGGGCTTCACAGGTTATTTATTCCCAGAAAATTCAAGTTATACACTTTATTTATCATGGAAATATCTTAAATATGGGTATTTTAATCAAAATTGTTCGTCATTTTTCAGGAAATAAAAAAATCGAAAATTTTTGGCATATATAGAGTGGTTTGGAATAAGATAGTTTTTTTTAAATGTTCGTGTCACAAATTTGGAAGATATTGAACTTAAGATGCTGTCGCTATTCATTTGCTTCTCGCAATGTCATCGAAAGAGTATGGAGTTTCAGTGCCAGTATGTAGCGATTTTAAACATCTGCCGATTTTCTCTATCCTCTTGTATCTACAACAAAATGTGTAATTGAAGTATTTCTACAAAGTTTTATGTGGGTTAACATGAAGTAGATAGAAAAATACACTTTCGTAAGAACAGTCTGTAGAAGCTATATAAAAATAAAGGATAGTGGGTAGAGAAAGTCATATCAATACAACACACAAGTTGTTATTGTTGCTATTATTATATCCTTTTAAATAAGTTATTTTTTGTTTTCCTGAAAAGTAAATGAAAGATGCTTTTAAACGCATTTAATACCACTTACTGCCCCCCCCCCGGTTCCCAACTTACGCCCATGGTGACAGCAAACACTCGTGACAATGAGCGTTTTTCTACTGATGGTCGCGAGTTCGAGACACCAGGTGTAATTTGGCAGTCGGCCGGCCGGCAGATGTGGAGCGAAGATGTTACGTCAGGTGTTTGACCAAGGTCACACCGTCTTTGTGTAGCGGTGCAAGTCCTGGTACAGGTGAAGTAATAATTACACCACGTGCGACCAGCACCTGTCCGTTTGTGGTCAGGAAGAGTTCCGTTTCCGTCAGTTGGCTCTCGGCTCGGGCCGCTTCCTTCCTTACTTCACTTCCTGATCGGTTTCTTCTCTTTAACATCACCTCCAATTATTCTCTTTTATTCCTTGCCTTCTCTGTCCCCGAAATTTCCACTGGACATACGCGTTTTAAAGTTCAAGCGCGTCGAGACATTTTCTTCAAGCTCCAATACTTTTAGCAGTTGCATGCGTACGCACAGACAAAGCGACGATAATAGTTGCTGAATGGAAACATACTTGCAAGTAGGGGTATTATATTTAGCATCCTTCAACCAGTTAGGTCATATGGGACGATGAATGAAATAGATGAAATGATGTTCAA